>JAZGUH010000294.1:0-1327918 GCA_037893225.1 Hippasteria phrygiana
GCCTGAAGTGATGGACATCTTTGAAACTTTACCAGAAACGGGATCAACCTATGAATCTGGGAAAGATGCACTCACCAAGTATTTTGAACCCCGTAAGAACATCGAATACGAGCGTTTCGTTTTTCGTGAGGCCAAACAGTCGCAAAATGAGACTGTCGCAGACTTTGCAACCCGTCTCCAACAGCTAGCCAAAACTTGTGAGTTCCACGACAAAGACACAGAAGTGAAATCCCAGATTATTCACGGTTGTACATCATCAAAGCTGAGGCGGTATGCCCTCCGCGAATTTGAACTAACCCTGACAAAGCTGCTTACGACTGCTAGAGCTGGTGAACTGTCAGAGGTGCAGGCCAAGGGTATGGAACAACACACACAATCCAGCCACAACATGGCCAACCGGATGACCACTTCAAAGGTCAGAACGCGAGATCAGGAGTCAAGCAGAGCTCCACGTGCCTTCAAACCCACACACTCTGTACCTTGCAGGAACTGCGGAGGTACATTTCCACACAAACAACAATGTCCAGCCAAAGGTGTGACATGCCACTTTTGTGGTAAACTTAATCACTTTGCTAAACATTGCCTCAGTCGTCACAAGTCACACAAGCCTGGGAGCAACAGAGCTAAAGTTCAAGCAGTTGACCACGCTGTCAGCTCGTCCAGCTCTGATGATGACTATGTGTTCGGTGTGTCATCAACACCGAAATCCAAACACCCAGTTGTCACGATAACTGTCAACCAAACAACGCCACTTCCAGCAATCATCGACACAGGAGCTTCAGTTAATGTGATATGCCTCGCTGTGTACAACAAACTGTCGTCTGCCCCGCCATTGTGTAAAGACTTTGCAACGAAAGTTTTTGCATATGGCAGTTCAACACCCTTGGAGATTGTAGGCACATTCGATACCACCATTGCCTACAAAGCCACACGAGTGAACTCTACCTTCTTTGTCACTAAAGCAACTGGAGACACTCTGATCAGCTTCCAAACAGCGTCAGCTCTTAACATCATCCAAGTGGCATACAATCTGCAACCTGACAATCTCCAACCCGACGATCACCAGAAATTGTTTGACCAGTACGCAGATCGGTTCACTGGCATCGGCAAGTTGAAAAACATTCAGTGCAAGCTGCACGAGGACAAGACTGTCCAACCAATCGCCTTGCCTCATCGTCGTATCCCGTTCCATGTCAGAAAGAAAGTCGAGGACGAACTGCAAAAACTGCTTCACCTCGACATCATTGAGCCTGTCTGCAATGACCCAACTCCGTGGGTTTCACCCATCCACGTGGTCGAAAAGCCTAATCGACCAGGTGAGATTCGCATGTGCATTGATATGCGAAATGTAAACAAAGCCATCAAGCGCGAACGTCACATCACACCCACCATTGACGACATACTTGCCCAGGTCAATGGATCCACAGTCTTCAGCAAACTCGACCTAAACGCAGGTTATCATCAAGTGGAACTGGCCCCCGAGTCCCGGCATCTGACTGTGTTTTCCACACACAAAGGCCTGTTCCGTTACAAGCGTCTAAACTTCGGTGTTTGTTCCGCAGCCGAAGTGTTCCAGAATGCCATCTCCTCTATGCTCCGCGGCCTAGAAGGAACTCTCAACATAAGCGACGACATCTTGGTGTTTGGCCGTACTCAACAAGAGCACGACACACGCCTTGTAGCCTGTCTGCAACGCCTTCGTGAGTGTAACCTGACTCTGAACAAAGACAAGTGTCGCTTCGGCAAATCAAGCATTGTGTACTTTGGTCATGTCTTCAGCTCCCATGGCATCTCCCCCGACAAGAAGAAAGTAGATGCCATCCAAAATGTTCCTGACCCCACCAACGCAAGTGAAGTACGCAGCTTCCTTGGACTGGTAACGTACTGTAGCCGGTTCATTCCTGATCTTGCCACCATCTCGGCACCCCTGCGCGAGTTGACAAAAAAAGATACAACCTGGACATGGGGACCCGAACACCAGCTAGCGCTCCACCAAATTCGCGAACGCGTCGCACATTGTTGTACAATGGCATACTACGACCCCAGCAAGAAAACTGAACTCGTAGTTGATGCCAGCCCAGTTGGCCTAGCTGGTATCCTCGCCCAGCGCAATGACAGGGATGAACTGTTGATCGTTGCTCTCGCGAGCAGGTCACTAACGCCTGTCGAACAGCGATACTCCCAAACAGAACGAGAAGCACTGGCTATCACATGGGCGATATTTCACTTCCACCTCTACGTCTATGGCAGTAACTTCGTCGTCATCACGGACCACAAACCATTGGTCTCGCTGTTCAACAACCAGCACAGTCAAGCACCGACACGGATCGAACGCTGGCTACTCAAGTTGCAAGAGTACAGCTTCACCGTAGAGTATCAGCAGGGCAAGCTGAACCCTGCAGACTATATGTCGAGACACCCCCATGAGCATCCTCGGATGACTAGCAGAGAACAACGCCTTGCGGAAGAGCATGTCAGCTTCATATCAGAGAACGCTGTGCCCAAGTCAGTCACTCTCGACACAATCCGCACCGCTACTCAAGAAGATCCGGTTCTTCAGTCTGTCATTGACGCACACACCACTAACAGCTGGGACACGCTCCTCAAGCACCCCCACAACCAACAGACCAGTACCACGCTAAAGAGCCTATACAAGGTGCGCAATGAGCTCACAGTCACAACCAATCATGATCTGCTGCTTCGTAGAAACCGCATCGTAATTCCACAGGTACTAGTACAACAGATCATCGACATAGCCCATGAGGGACACCAGGGCATGACAAAGACTAAACAGTTGCTTCGCGAGAAAGTATGGTTTCCTGGGATGGACACCCTCGTAGAAGCAACAGTTCGCGATTGCCTTTCATGCCAGCTGACCACACCTGATGACACCAGAGTTCCTCTAACAATGTCTCCACTCCCAGACAGCCCTTGGTTGGAAGTAAGCGTTGACTTTTGTGACCTTCCAACAGGGGAACATCTTCTAGTTGTCATCGACGACTATAGCCGCTTCCCAGCAGTCGAGATCGTCACCTCCACCTCAGCCCGTTCGGTGATTCCCAAACTTGATTGCATCTTCGCCACATTCGGCATACCGAATGTAGTCCGTACAGACAACGGACCACCGTTCAACAGTGGAGAGTTTTCATCCTTCGCAGGCTACCTGGGGTTTCATCACCGAAAAGTTACCCCACGTTGGCCCCGCGCCAATGGGGAGGTGGAACGCTTCATGAAAACACTGAAAAAGACTTATCGCACAGCGATTGCTGATGGAATGCCATGGAAGCAAGGGCTTTATAAGTTCTTGAGAAACTACCGCGCAACACCGCATGCTACGACTGGAGTAGCACCTGCCACACTCCTATTCGGTAGGCCGCTCCGCACCCGTCTCCCTGAAACTCCCCAGAAGTCTTCGGCCAAAGCCATGCGATCCCGTGACACACGCAAGAAAGCGGCCATGAAACAGTACGCCGACAAAAGGGAACATGCTCACCCCAAAGACATCAACGTCGGTGATACCGTACTTGTACGACGCGATGGATTGGTTGCCAAATACCAAACCCCCTACCACAGACACCCCTACAAAGTCGCTGCCACAAAGGGATCTATGGTCACAGCTAAGCATGGCTCCCACACAGTCACGCGCAACATCTCCCGATTCAAACGAATCCAAACCAAAACACCACCCCAGTACGATTCTGAAGAGTCTGACATTGACGATGTGCCCATCACCGCACACACACCGGTTCATGTACCAGCACCACGTAGAAACCCTCCAAGAAATCGCGGTCCACCTGTTCGCCTCAAAGACTTTGCCAGTTAAAGACTGTAGAATAGATACTTGCATGTTTTGTACCATCTAGTTGAGAAAATTGTAAAGTGTACTCAGTTTATTTTCTTTTGTTCTAAATGTAAAATGGCTGATAGATACACGACCTGTAACAGATGTTTTGAACATCAGGCATACTCTAGAAACCTCGAAATTAGTGCACTCAGACAACTAAGAATTTTATTCAATCATCAGTTTAAATACCAAGTTTGCATTTCACATGTGCATAGATTTTATCCAAGGTGGAAAGGGATGTAGTATTCATTGCACTATTTTGTTACCTAAGGCGCCCCATACTTAGCATGGAAAGTTCATGAATAAAGGCCAAAGGTCACTTAGACAGAAGTCATAACAGCCACGAAGTAAGTGCGTCGTACGCCTACATTTGTTCCTCAATCTCGATCAAATAGATCTTACAGGAATCACACAGAAATGCGTCCACAGGCATGGCAATCATTTTCTTTTATCTTTGTTTGCATTGAAAGTGGCATATAGTATTTTCCTTTATTTTATGTAAATTGAAGCTACCATAAAACAAAAGGAGCACTCTAAACTCATATATCATTAGGTGTATTCATGCTAAATTTAATTAAAATCATCAGAGAATTAAAGGGGCAGTACAAAAAATAAAAGGTTATTTTGTTATATTTGTCTGCATTGAAAGTGGCATATTAGGCCGGGCCCAATTATTTTCCTTCATGCTTGGAATTGGTTGAATGCACATTTTATTGAGCTACTGGAAAAAATAAAGGAGCACTTTGTATTCATTGTCATTAGTTGCATGTATTTTATATTCATGCTAAATTTAATTAGTTGTGAGAGAATTAAAGGGGCAGTACTCGCTCAATATGCATGATGGGCTACGTAGCCTACAGCAAAAAACCCCAAAACATGGGTACCGTGCAGGCCAATGTTACCCTGAGCTAAGCGTGTTGAAAATTGAAGCTACACGTGTCAGGGAAAAAACCTGCGGCGGCCCATCACAATATACACACACTGTCTTGCCATCGTACTGAAAAGTTCAGCAGGCCCTATAGGTGTGAAGAGAATAGCGTGTAATACGTTTGTTTTGGTGAACACAACGTACCTTTTGAAATGGTCTAAATTTATAGAGGCCCTCCAGACCCTGGGATATACACACAGAAGCCAATACATCTTAGCCCCGCCCCCGGAGCTCTCAACTAGGGTTACGAAAGTTCAACATTAACAGCCTGGCGTCTGACTTATGCTGGGAAAACGACATCTGGTGACAGAATGATTGATTGCCTTGTGAAAAGTGCAGCCATGCAGGCGGGCATATCCCCATGCAGCTAAGGTCAGACCAGGAAAGGGCCTACATGTACATGGTGGTGTTTGAATTAGTAAGCACTTATATCATTCTAGAACCACCAAAAGGCCTTGAATTGAATAGGCACAAGTGCTTACCGGTGAATGGTTCAACCATGGAGGTTCTTCCTTGGTTCAACCCAGGCTAAAGGGGTAATGTGCTGTTTGGCTATGTCAAGTTCAATAGGGACTTGTGGAATTTAAGAATCTTTGACCGAAACACGGCGGAGTAAACAACATGTTTACACACCTACTGTAAAATACAGCTCGATTGGCTGCAGGGGCATCATATTTATATCCTTCGTTAATATATTCATGTTAAATGTAAATTAAAGGGGCAGTACTCGATGCATTAAATCTGAAGAGATACAAACAAAATGTTCTGGAGCAGGGGTGGGGGAGGCTTTTTTTTTTAACCAAACGCATCCCACCCCCCCCCTCCCCCACCCCACCCCACAACCACTTCACATCCGATACCATCGATCCCCTTTTTCCCCCAAAAATGAGATCGACCATGATGTGTAGTACAGTGTGTTTTTGTTAAACCATGGGCTTATTTCTCCATGGTTAAACAAACAATGGTACTTTTATTGAGAGAAAACGTTTGAACACTTGACAATAATTGGCCTACCATTTGGCTAGTCCGAGCATCCGAGTAACTTGGACCCTTTATCGCCTTTTTAAAATCATTTCCAAATGTTTAAAAAGGCAATAAACTGGGTGGTCCCAGTTACTCGGACTACCATTTGCCTGCCCACGTTGACTGGGGGCTTTGCTCCGTCAAAATGGCTTCATTTTCCCCAAAGCACTGCTTATTTCCCTGTCGCTGCCATCCAGTTCCTTCCACTTTTGTGAGCAATTAACAAATTTGCTCCATATCTCGTTGCTCTAAACCATGTCTAAACTAAACTTGATAAAATAACATTGCTTTTTTCAGAATCAACGACGTGTACCGGCCCGCCCAGCCAGGCCCGCTAAGTTGTATAGCGCTTTTCAACAACCCCCTTTCCTGAGAGTGGACTGACCCATGAAGCACTGGTTACATTTTACATGCGGCTTGCACTATATAGTGCAGTGGCCTGGGTACCGGTGTACGTGGTCCAGCGCGCCTTATTTATATTCCTGACCGCCGCTGCGTTCTCTGTATTTTTTATTTCAGGTAAGACATTTCCATCATTTTTTGGCAGTTGTATCTTAAGATTTGCTTTAAAATAGTGGTGGGAAATCTTTTGATATGTTTTTGTTTCACTTTGATTTCAGAGTTTGATGATTTGTGCCCATTTTTAACTTGGGAAAAGTTACAGTTTTTCACATTTTGTACTGTGTGGACCAGATCACACCGGCCAAAATCTGTCGGAGTTCGGCGTTTTGCTTTGAGTAATTTTAGTCTGAAATCTCAGACTTTGTTAATATGATTTTTTAAATGTTTTTTTTATTTGTTGACTTTTCTAACATAACGTCAGTGAATTTTAAAAGGGAAAGTTAGCTTTTGTTCTGATTTTTGTTCACAATGTTCTCGCCATTGTAATGTACACATAATCAGTGAGTGAAGACCTTGGCCTGGTGGTGGTCTGGATGGCTTGGGCCCTGGGTGGACATTATTATTGTACATGTATATATGGTCAAGCATGGAGGAAGGATGGGTCAAGCATGGAGGAAGGATCCTCCATGGGTCAAGTAAGCTTGTAGAACGGATCAGAGGATAGTTATAGTTGCTAGGACAGTCTGGAATAGTGTGTCTGCTTAATATAGTTGTACACCCCCCTCACTGGTTTTGTTAAAGGCAGTGTACATGATTGGGAAAGATTTTACTTTAATACCCCCCCCCCCAAAAAATCGGTCAGGAACAGCAAAATCTTGGAAAATAATTAACCCTCCTTGATAACAACTATCTAAATGTGTGGCACAACCTGTTATTTCAAGATTTATGTCAGCAGAATGTGTAAAATTGAGGCAGAAATTAACATGTATGTGAACACTTTGAGTTTGAGTGACCACACACTGTGCCAAGAACATCTAACACAGAAAACACAAGCTTTCTTCCCCTATATCCCAAATAAATTCTCAAATTTAAAGGTTGTGCCAAGTGTTTATACAATTCTGAACACAGATGGATGGTTATTTTCCAAAATTTTCTATTCCTGACCGATTTTTGTGGGGGGTATTAAAGTAAAATCTTTCCTATGATTGGTCATTGTTGCAATTTTCAGAAATGGGCGGATTTAGGGGTTAGTATTTTATAGGAAATATCGTTCCACTGACCTGTTCAAAGTTTTGCGTTGTTGGATGGCGAAAAAAAGGAGAGAAAAACGGCGCTCGTTTTCAACCGTCGGGCGGAGGATAGCCTTTAGTCAAGGGGCGCGTGGCATGCCCCAGATATGCCATGGCGCCATCATGTCTGGGGCGCGCTACTCGTCTGGGTAGCCACGCGCGCCTTGACTAAAGGCTACAGGGCAGTTTTCCAACGATTTCCAGCTGGAAATCATTGGAAAACGATATATATTTCCACTTTTCTTGACAACGACAGCACACCTGGTGCCATCATTTCACAGGATGATCGAGAATATTATTAACTTACAGTCTAGTTATGTATTTCGTAATAATTCAGTAAAAAAAAATTGGAGGATTACCAATCGTGTACACTACATTTAACAAGAGGCAAGTGCCAGGCTAGGAGGACTTTTTTAGTGGTTTTCCCCGGGACAGAATTGATATGCATAGCCGAGTTTATTCCTCCATGTTTATACAGTTAAAGGTTTTCTACTGCTGTGGGTCTATGGGCAGAGTTGGGGGCTGAAATCTGCCCCACTTCTTTTTATCATGTTTTATTAACTCATGCTTTATATAAGGACTTCACAATTGATACATGTACTGGCAGATCTAGCCATCTCCCCAAGTCTTGGAGTTAACCCTCCACAGCCTACCAAAAAAAAATCTACCCACCAACTCTCACAGCTTGTGTGTGTTTCAACCTGAATGATAGGTTTTGATATAGGGTAGTTGGCTCCATTTTGGCCCCGAGAGAGGGAAGGGTTAAAACCCTGCTTGCAGGCATCAAAGGATATATATATACACACACATGGACTTGCCATCGTACTGATGAAGAGTTCAGTAGGTGAATAGCATGTAATTAATACGTTTGTTTTGGTGAACGCAGTCCCTTCTCAAATGGTCTAAACAAACATATAGAGGCCATCTAGACCCTTGGGAAACAATTTTAAAGCAAACAAAACCCCTTGTGTATGATCCACACAGAAGCCAAAACATCTTAGCTCCACCCCACCCCCCCCCCCCCCCCAAAAAAAAAACCAAAAAACAAAAAACAACCCACATCCAACCAGGTTCAACAGCCTGCCATGTCTGACCAAAGGGCAAGACTAAATGCTGGGAAAAACACAGGATGATTGATTGCCTTGTGATCGATGGGCTAGGGCCTAGATACAGATGCTATGGGAATTTTACATCGTCTGGTGTTTGTGTGTTGAATTCTGGGTGAATGTTTCAACCCAGGCTAAAGGGGCACTATTAACCATGCTGTTTAGCTTTGTTTCAATAGGGAACTGTGGAGTTTGTGAGAATTTATGACCGAATATGGCGGAATATAAACAAGAAATGTTTACAAACCTACTGTAAAATACAGCACAATGTCTTCACACTTACACGCCAGGATTATTTTTCTTGAGCCTGGGTGCCAGACGGGTTCAGGCCTTTATCTGCGGGTAGCACACCATGGCCTCGCTCACTGCGAGCCAGTCGCTGACAGATATTTCCGCTGGACCCTTGCCTCGCTGAGTGCGTGTACATACACGTCATCCGACGCGAACTGGTTAAGTATGTTAACTGTTATTCCACATGGAGGGATTTTTCTCTACATTTCTAAACTTTGAATTAAGTGTAACCTTCATTACGAATAAACAGTTAATCTTTGCTTTTTATTTCAAATTTGAACTCAGTAGTTACGTTGTCTTAGAATAGGGAATTCTTGTGATCATTGCGGGATGCAGAAGGATTTGACTTATTTTTACTATTAACCCCTTGCGTACGGATGCCGCAAATGTGCGGAAAAAAACAGTGCCACCAGGCCGGATGATGCAATTGTCCGCCATTTGTGCAGTTTCAATCCATTGTTGGATTAAACAGTGCCACCAGGCCGGATGACACCATTGGCCGCTGTTTGTGCAGTTTCAATCCATTGATGGATTATTGTGTATAGGTTACGCTTGACTGCACAAACACATTGTAGCGGTTCGCTTGGCTGCCATAACCGCCGCGGCACCCAGACGTCTCCCGTAAAATACCGTACTCAAGGGGTTAAGTGCTGTATTATCCCTGACTGATGCTTCCTCTGTCTTTCTCCTTTCAGCCGGCCATAAATAAAAGGGCATATCATCCCCACCTCCATTACACCATATATTTGGACAAACCAGCACGCTATTATGCACCTTGGAATGTAACGACCATGAGTACATGTGCTTTCGCCTCTTGCTCCTCCATTCTACTACGTTTTTTCTATATCGCTCACCTTCATCATCATCCTGTGCAGTAATCGATGCCATTTCTGACAGCATTGATCGTGCTATTTCCCAGCATCCTGCTGCTCAAGTCATGGTATTTGATGACTTCAATGTCTACTACAAGGAGTGGCTGGTTCATTCTCGCAACACTGACATATAGCTGGTACGGCAACTTACAATTTTTCAATCTCTCAAGGCCTTACCCAGATCGTTTCATCTCCTACCCACATGCCGGACTGTGCTTCCGATGGTAGGTACCTGCTTGACCGCTTCCTGGGCTCAAATCCGGACGACTGTGTTGCCAAGGTTTTTATCTCCAATTGGTAACTCTGATTATTCAATTGTTTCTGTTTCCGTTTCTGTTTCATATTCTTCCTCCCCAACTACATTTCAGCCTTTCCACCGTTCTAGTTTTCAGTTTGGAAGGGCTGACTGGGATGTTTTTTTCGGTCTTTTCTTGCTGATGTGCCTTGGTTATCAGTTCTAAGTTTTGGTCATGATTTGTCAACCGAGGAGCTATCCGAATGAATTAGCCTTGGTATTGCATACATCCCCTCGCGTACCTACCAGATCAAGGCCCATTCTCAACCCATTCGGAACCATTACTTTTATAAGACATATCGTTTGGGAACTTTGGATAGTAAGCGTCTTTTCCATGAAGCCCGTAATCGTTGCAAGAGAGTTTTAGAGGACGCTTAGCAGCATTACGCAAACTCTGTTGCTGATTCCATTGCAGCACAGCGGCTTGGTTCTAGAGACTTTTGGCGGATTGCTAACAGTGTACTTAACCGCAACAAGTCCTCCATTCCTCCTCTCTTTCATGGACCTGAAGTCCTTACTTCTTTACTGGACAAGGCGAACCTTTTTGCCAACAATTTTGTCTGTATCTCAACAGTCAACGATGAGGGGCATACACTTCGTGCTTTTCCTTCCCTTACAGACAATGTGGTCCCTGATCCTCTTATTACCCCCAAGAAGGTTGCCCGCATCATTCATACCTTAGATGCCTCCAAGGCTACGGGCCCTGATGGGATCCCTGTTATTTAATGTGTTCTCCTGAACTTTCATCTATTCTTGCCAAGCTGTTTAACATGTGCTTGTCTGAATCTGTGTTTCTTTCATCTTGGAAAGTGGCATCCATTGTCCCCGTCTCAAGGGTGCTGGTGAGTGTTCTGAATCTACAAATTACCGTCCTATTAGTCTTCTTCCCATAACTTGTAAGATTTTTCAATGCTTGTCAACCCACAGCTCCTTGGATACTTGGAGGACAATGACCCTCTTACCGACTGCCAGTATGGTTTTTGCCATCCTCGCTCGACTGGTGACCTGCTGTCCCCAATTACTTACCATTTTAATAGGGCCTTAGATCGCAGGGGTGTGGCACGTGTTGTAGCATTGGACATCTCAAAGGCCTTTGATAAAGTCTGGCATAATGGTCTGCTCCACAAGCTGAAATCATATGGTGTGACAGGTAGAATGTTGTCTATTATCTCTGCTTTACTTTCTAATCGCAAACTGAAGGTTGTCCTTGAAGGTCAATACTCTCCTACCTGCACACAGTCGATTCAGGCGTTCCTCAGGGCTCGGTCCTTGGTCCTACTCTCTTTCTTGTATATATTAATGATCTGCCCGATAATGTTGTCTTGTCTCAGCTTGCTATGTATGCTGACGATTCAACCCTCTACTGTGTTTCCCCTAACTCTTCTAATACTTCTCGCAGTGAGGTGGCCGACACTCTTGATAGGGAGCTAGAGAAGGTTTTGAGATGGGAAAACGATTGGCTGATAAGTTTTAATAAAAAAAAAACTAAGCTCTTTTGTCTTTCTCGCTCCAGAGATGATACATTTCCTTCCATTCATATGGGTCCGTCGACTCTGCCTGAGGTATCAGACTTACGCCTTCTTGGGCTTGACATCTCCATTAATGCCAGCTGGGAGAAGTATATCTCAGGTATCGCTAAGAGTGCCTCTATGCGAGTCGGTTGTCTTTATTGAGCCCAGAAGTTTTTGAATCCTGAGGCTATTCTGTACTTGTATTACAAAGCAACTGTACGTCCCCTGATGGAATACTGTTCCCATATATGGGCTGGAGCCTCTGCCTGCCATTTATCTTTATTAGATCGAGTGCAGAAGCGAATCGTTAATTTGGTTGGTGAGGAGTTGGGTTTATCATTACAAATGCTTTCCCACCGTAGGACAGTAGCCACCCTCAGTCTGTTCTACAGATATTTCCATGGAAATTGTTGCACCAGTCTGTTTAACTGGTCCCTCCGATCCTGTCAGGGTTTTTGAGCGTGCAACCAGGCTCTCTGCTTCCTCTCACCCATACACTCTATAGCTGTGCCGAGATGTAGAACAAAGAGCTACTCTTATAGCTTTTTTTCCACGTTCTGCCTCGTTCTGTAACGTCGAGTTACACACTCACCCCGGTTCTTTTCAGAACCACACTTCTTCATAGAAGAGATTTATTTCACATGGTGTTACCCGCAATCTCAGTCTCTCTCATTAGTCGGTGTATTGATATGTAAATATAGTGGGTTTTGTGAAATCGATCTTAGGATCAACCTTATGTAATATCGATCTTATAGCTTGAACTCTTAAATCCTAGGATCAATTCTAAGATAAGAAGAGTTTTGTGAAATCGGCCCCAGGTCCCACAACGTACCCTAGATTTCACAGGACCCTGTTGGTTTAACAAATGGGTGCGCAAGACCTGGCTATATAATAATCATTTTCCTGTAATACCTGGGCACATTCCATTCAAGCACAATGTACATGAAATCCATGTCAAGTTGGCAACAAAGTAAGTATCCTTATACTTGCAGAAAATCATTCAATACCTATTATATAATGGATACATCCTTGTTGTTATACTCAATGAAGTTATTAGATTTAATTAAATTGTTGGCCAGAGTTAACCATGGTGCTGAATTGTTAAGTACATTTTGTGTACATTTGTAAACAATTGTTGTTTACTCTGCCATGTTTGGGTCAACAATTCTCAAACTCCACAAGTTCCCCTATTGAAACATATTAACATAACCAAACAGCATGGTGAGTGCCCCTTTAGCCTGGGTGGAACCACTGAACTCGGAATTGGACACCCAAACACCAGACCATGTACAATTCCCATTCCATTTGTTTAGCTGGTCTGCTGCACTTATCACAAGGCAATCAATCATCCTGTCCCCAAATGTTGTTGTTCCAGATATTTATTAGTCAGACATTACCAGCTGTTGATTTTTGATGGCCTGGTTCTGTTTGTTTGTTGTTTTTTGGGGGGTGGAGAAGGGGGAAGGAGGGGGCAGGGGCGGGGGGGGGGGGGGGGGATCGAGAAAGACCACAAACAAGATTATGAAGTTTTATAGGTTGGTTACACAAATGGGGCTGTTCTTCCATGAACTGCAGGGACTGGGGAAGAAACCTTATGTTTTTCATAATGTGATCAATACCAGAAACACTCTGCATTCTACTGTTTCAGTTCATTCTATCACGATGGATTCATCAAGCAAGATCTTTGGCGATGATGTGTTGAGAGGGCTGTTTGAAGATGAAGAGAGTAATGCGAGTAGCATCAGTGATTCCTCCGACGAAGATGCATCAGATATTGATGAACAGTCATCTGAGATGAGTTTTGAGGGGAGCAGTATGGATGAAGAGAGTGAGAGCGAGGATTGTGATGACCCTCTTGTGCCTCCACCCAAGAAGCGGCCGGCACATAAACCGCCGAAAGGACGAGACCAGCCGCCAGCCCCAGTCAAGCCACCTGCCCTGGCCCTGCCAGTGGCCCATGGACACGCGGCTCGCCGTGGTTGCCAGCCTGCCCCTACCCAGCCGCCTGCACCGGCCAGACGAGCTGCTCAAACTACATCGCCAGATGGCACCGTGTGGACCATGCAGCCGACCCCAGCCGTAAAAACAGCCCCGGCCAATATCCTCACCCAAGCAAAGGGCCCTCGAAACCTGGGTGGGGCGTCAACACCATTGGAGCTGTTTGAGTTGTTCTTCCCTGCTGCCATGATGCAGATCATCCTCGACATGACTAATTTGCAGGGGCTGGCGAAGAGAGGACGGAGTTGGGTGAACTTGGCCATGGTTGAGCTGAGGTCAGTCATCGGACTCCTGCTTTTTCTTGGCCTAACAAAGTCAGGCTATGAGAATGTGCGTACCTTCTGGAGGCTAGGAATGTTTAGTAATCCAACATGCCAAGCCACCATGCCAGCAAAGCGCTTTGAAGACATCATAGCAATGATGCGCTTTGACGACAAGACAACTCGTACCCAAAGGAATTCCACGGACAAGTTTGCACACATAAGAGAGGTATTTGACTTGTTCGCAGCTACGCTTCGCGGACACTTTAGCCCCAGCAAATGTATCACCATAGGCGAACAGATGGCTGCATTTAGGGGCCGGTGCTCGTTTAGGCAATATATGCGAAACAAACCTGCCAAGTATGGAATAAAATTCTGGGCATCTATGGACAGCGAGAATCATTACATCCATAACATGATGCCATACATCGGCAGGCAAAAAAGCAAAATGGAGAAACAGCTTGGTGCCCGTGTGGTGAAAGATTTGGTATGGCCTCTCTACGGGACTGGCAGAAACGTGACGGCAGATAACTTCTTTGTTAGTAAGGAATTGGCCGATTTTCTTCTAAGCGAGAAGATGACTCTTGTTGGTACCATCAAGAACAACCGATGGGAGGTGCCACACGAGCTGCGAAAAGAGAACACCAAGGGCAGAGCAGTTAAATCATCAAAGTTCCTGTTTTCTGGAATGACGACAATAGTGTCGTTTGTGCCAAAAAAACATCGAAATGTTCTTCTCCTGTCGACTTTGCATCATGATGAAGCAGCCGACCAAGCATCCCAGAAACCAGAGATTATCTGCCACTACAATGCCACCAAGGCCGGCGTGGACACTGTTGACCAGATGTGTAGCCTATACAACTGTGCACGCATCTCTAAGCGCTGGCCCATGGTGGTGTTCTACCACATGTTGAATGTCGCCGCCATCAACGCCTATGTTTTGTTCCATCAAGTCCATCCAAACCTTCGAGGTGAGGAAAAAACTCGCCGGGACTTCCTTCGGCAACTTATCAGTGCCCTGATCCAGCCGCAGATCCAGATGCGGGCAGCACATCCCGAACGACTGCGGGGAGAAACGATTCCGGCCATGCAATACATTGGCATGGATGTTGCCATTCGTCATCGGCCAGAGGAGCAGCGTGCCCACGAGCACAAGCAAAGGAGTTGCTACCTCTGTCCTCGTGGCATGAAAAGAAGAACCACCAGGGTGTGCTCGGGGTGTAAGCAGTTTTCGTGCACACAGCACTGCATCAGCAGGACGACAACTGTGTCAATCTGTTCCAACTGTCAGGAGGCTGATTGAACTAAAACTGAACTAGAGAACACTGAACTGAATTGAAATAGAGAACAGTAACAGTAGGGACAGTGAAAATCCATTCGAAATATTAGCATTTTCCGTTCTGCAATTTTGTTAATTACGTTTTTCTGGAATTTGAAGCCTTTTGAATAGAATTACCTCCCCGATGAGTAAACGGTACATATTAAAAATTGGTAAAAATACTGACCTGAAAGCGTCGGCATTACATACATGATTATGAGTTGTCTCGTGTAGTCGCCCAATGCCCAATCATTATGTTTCTCCCCAAAAGAAATTTCCAGAAGTGAACAGTTAATAAAGAACCCAAATTTTTAACCTGACAATCCGACTCATTCTGAATGATTTTGGACGGGCAGTTTGCAATTTGGACGAGCCGCAGCGGGAATTTTAATGAGATGAAATAAAATCTTCGCAGCGTGAAATGTTACAGGAGTAGTGGTACGAGTAGCATGTGCACGCACGCGCACGCAAATCACATCCTGTAACAGGAGGTTTCACCCCTATGTCGGCTTGGCATGATTTGGGCCACGAATCCGACCGCTGGTTCATTGCGCCTGTTCCCACATCAAGGTATTCATTCTGCCGCAGCATACCAGCGGAATTAAATAAAATCGGTTCAGGCCCCAAGTGCGTGACTAGCCCAAATTCTAAATGAATTAGTGTACGCGTGGTATTGTGTACACTGTCAATTACATGTACATACTCGGCTGGAGTTTACGTAGCGTGATAAATGATATGCTGCTTCGTCATTTTACGCGATTCTTCTGGTATTAAAGGCAGTGTACATGATTTGGTCATTGTTGCAATTTTCAGGAATAGGCGGATTTGGGGGTTAGTATTTTATAGGAAATATCGTTCCACTGACCTGTTCAAAGTTTTGCGTTGTTGATGGCGGAAAAAAACGAGAAAAACGGCACTCGTTTTCAACCGTCGGGCGGATGATAGCCTTTAGTCAAGGCGCGTGTGGCTATCTGGGCGCGTGACGCGCCCCGAATGCAAACATGTCCTGGGCACGCCACTCGTCCGGGTAGCTACCAGTGTTGTAGGTCTCGAGACCGGTCTCGGTCTCGAGACCGGTCTCGAGACAGTTTTTCCTGGTCTCGGTCTCGGTCTCGGTACCCTGTGGTCTCGGTCTCGGTCTCGGTACCCCGTGGTCTCGGTATTTTGCTGGTCTCGGTATCGAGACCACCAATATTTTATACAAACAGCACATGTGCAGAATCGATTACAGCACGCTCGACTCGACTCGACTCGAGATGTATAATTGTGCAGTATATGACAACTTCTTGTTTACAGAATCGATTACAGTACGTACGCTCTACTCGACTAAAGATTTATAAACGTGCAGTACATAACATGTTAAACCTCGTTTCTTTGCAGTGTACGCGTGCGCAAACGTACATGTTGCGCATTAGCTTCATGCTCTAATACACGAACTACGTGTACATGTATTACGATCAGCGGCGTGTACTCTATACCGCGTAAAGCCATCGCGGTCGTTTCTACAGCTGGACATTGTTTTTTCGAGTCAAGATGTCGATATACATGTAATGTAAACATGTAACTGGATAAATGGTCAGTTAACCGTGTAACCGCAGCCTTATTCTTGATGTCAATAAATTCTTGATGTCAATGTATACTCCTTTGCACATATAATGCATATGGAAATTTGTGATCTTTTTGCATTCTTTTATTATGTAAATGACATACAAGGTCTCGAGGTCTCGGTCTCGGGCCATTAGGTCTCGGTCTCGGTCTTCCAGGTCTCGGTCTCGGTCTCGGTCTCGGTCTCGGTCTCGGACTTCGGGTCTCGACTACAACACTGGTAGCTACGCGCGCCTTGACTAAACGACAGCACACCTGGTGCCATCATTCCACAGGATGATTGAGACTACTATTAACTTAGTCTAGTAAGGTATTTCGTAATAATTTAGTAAAAAAAAATTGGAGGATTACCAATCGTGTACACTACCTTTAAAAGAGCTTATCAGTACATTTTATAATTCAATCTCATTTTGAAATACGTTTCCCGTTTTTTCTGTTCAAAATCTTCAATTCTGTTTTTGACACTTGATTCCGCCCGTGATTCTGCGATTTTCACTGTCTCTTATATAACAGCTCTAAAAAATAACATTTTTTTATATTTAGTTTCACTCGTTTATTTTGTAAATATTCCATCCCCCCCCCAAAAAAAGGAGAGAAACTATTCATTGTTTAATTTTTTATTTTATTTTGGTGGGCTCATTCAGACATAATTTTTTCCATTTTCCCGCTTACTTCATAATTCTTTTTCAAAGTGAACAAAGAAACTGGCAGTAGCGGGATTCGAACCTCTGGAATACCGTACCGGCGCTCTACCAACTGAGCTATCTTGCCCTATGTTGGCGGTTTATCCCTCCACAGAGGGAACTTTTACAGGGCCAAACGTGTAGCGGAAGAGTCACGTGGCAGTTTAACAACGCTGAAAAGCCCAGTGTGGACAGCCACTGTAATGTAAAACATGCATTTTGATCATGTGCTTTCCGTGTTTGACCACTACGCGGCCAAGGACTTTCCGCGAGCCGTGTAAATACAAGTGCGGATGCACGGAAGAATAACCACAGTGGAATGTTAACAATCTCACATGGTAACTGTTGATAGTTAGTGCAATGCGAACACGGTTTCAGACATAAATGCCTAGGTATTTTTGAGTGTTAAAGTTTACAACTATTAAATACAACCTTGCAAAAGATGAGCAGCTCCAGATTAATTTGTGGGGGGGTGTAGAAAAAAGAAGTGTAGAGGGGGTGTTATTCCATGAACTGCAGGGGCAGGGGAAGAAACCTTATAAACCCAGATCAATGTGCATTAGCCTTTTAGAGGTATGGCGGATACAATAGGAGGGCGCTATTTGATTTGGGTAAAACCTTTGTATTTATACCCAAATCAAATAGCGCCCTCCTATTGTGTCCGCCATACCTCTAAAAGGCTAATGGGCATGGCTTGAAATTGTTTTCCTCGGTCTAGATAGGGCCTCTATCCATCTATTTAGACCGTTTCAAAAGGGATTGTGTTCAACAAAACAAAAGTATTGCACACTATTCACACCTACTTAACAATTCAGCAGGATGGCGTAACAGTGTGTGTATATTGTCATGGTGCACTGCAGGGATTTGTTACAGTATTTGCTAGCATGCTACAGTATAAAATACTAACCCCCCAAATCCATTTACTTCTGAAAATTGCAGCAAAAGCAAATGTTGTATACTACCTTTAAATGAATCTAAGATTTCAGACTTTGAATGAATGACAACCCTCCGCAGTTCATATTAATTCACTTGACAAATTTTCAATTGTTAACAAGTTTGAACTCCAATTGTAAGTTAACAAACCTGCACACAATGCCCTCAGTCGACCCGCGGCTTTGAAAAATTACTCTGGTCTAATGAATCACTTGTTCTACCAGCCTGTGGTCTAGTAAATTTTTGTATGAAATTCAAGTTATGAGTGCATGATTTGGTTCCCTCTAAATATTTGTTTGTACATATACACGTGTTCATAAAAACCCTAACTACCCCAAGCCTTACAAACTCCAACAGCAGGTTTTGTCTAATTTTGATGGGTTCATATCAGGACAGTAGGGCCATGCCCCAATTTGATGCCCCAAGTCCAAAGAATGTGCCATAGGTATACTTGCATACATGTAGTGTTGGACTTTGACAGGTTGAGGACACTTCCTATAAAAATGCGGAGGGGGTTAGGGTTAATTAATTGAAGCCTGGAATTTATAGCCATCAAGAGGGAGAGTCCACTGCGGTTCAAACATGGGTTCAATTTGGCACTAGGCCAGAAATACTGAAGCTAGTGATGCCAGTGTTGAATAAATTGAGCAGGTTCTTATCATCACTAATGTACACATTTTATTTAGCTTATTTCTTAAAGTGTACACTAACAACAACGCTGAATGTGAATTTTAATTGATTCGATACGATAATTTGTCATCAGCTATGATTCTATCCAGTCTGTTGACCATTCTCAAAGTGAACAAAGAAACTGGTAGGAGCGGGATTCGAACCTGCGACCTCCGGAACACCATACCGGCGCTCTACCAGCTGAGCTACATGTATCTTGCCCCTATATTGGCGGTCTCCCAAATTGTCAGTATCTTTGTTCGGGTGGGCGCTGTTAACCCTGCAAATTTCCATGGTACTGTTTTGTACAGGCCATTGTGCATTTTTTTGGTATTACTCTGTCATTTTTTTCTTCAAAGAAGTCTGAAATTGTTTAAAGGTATACAAAGTAGTGTACATGATTGGTCATTGTTGCAATTTTCAGAAATGGGTGGATTTGGGGGTTAGTATTTGATAGGAAATATCGTTCCACTGACCTGTTCAAAGTTTTGCGTTGTTGGATGGTGAAAAAAACAAGAGAAAAACGGCTCTCGTTTTCAACTGTCGGGCGGATGATAGCCTTTAGTCAAGGCGCGCATGGCTACCTGGACGCGTGACTCGCCCCGAATGCCAGCTTGTCCGGGGCGCGCCACTCGCGTCCGGGTAGCCAAGCGAGCCTTGACTAAAAACATTGTACTGCCAATAAAACATTGCACTGCATACAGCTTACGCAATATAGACATGTACATGTACTGTAAAAACAGTACCCCCGGCGGTATACACGTATGTTATAAAAAAAACGCGATGGTGATTCGCAGGGTTTTAAACATACTTGCTGAGGGTGGCTATATTGCACTATTTATTTAGATAATTGTCTTCAAGTAGTGGAAGACACCCAAAGTAATGGGAGCTTTTTTTTCATGATGCTTTTGACAAAGCTGATTCAACATTGTACAGTATCTACTTTGTTTGTAGCCACATTCTGTAAAGATGCTGTTGGGGGGGTGGGGGGGGCAAGGCCGGAGCCAGAACACAATTTTGGGGGTCCAAAACAAAACTGTGTACAAATCACAGATAAAACCGAGGGTTGTTGCTTCCCTTTCTTTTACTTTGTTTTATTTTCTATATGGGTGTACGCAGTGGCTGCCTTTAGTTATACAAACAATTGTTTTGTTTATGGGGGGCCTTGCCCCCCCCCCCCCTGGGATCTGCCATTGAGGGGGGGGGGGAGTTACCCCCTGGTAGCATTCTGCCTTTTCGTAGAATTCAAAGTGGCACCCCTCACAACATGTACATATTTTGGGCTACTTTTTCAAAAATAGTAGCAATTTTATTTTTCAATTTGTACCACGGTGCAGGGCACTTGTCCTAGAAAATCAATTCGTCTGTGGGAACATTTCATGGATTCATATAATGCCTCTGTTACCTCAGTGAAGATCAAGGCCTGACGATTTATTTATTGCCATGGAGACGAGATGTATGCAAATTGAACTGATGGATTTTATAATGTATAGCACACCTACTAGTACTAACAAGTGTATTGTTGAATCTTTGTAGAATAGCAGTGTTTTAAGATGTCTTGACTGACGGGGATAAATCATTTCACTCGTCCTTTATTTCTTCTGCAATTAACTGAGGATATGATGTACGTCAGCATTTTTGAAGCTTGAAACAGTCTAAGTCTACTGGTCCAGAGTCCAGACAAACTGTCTCCTTGCCTCCTCAAAAAGTGTGCTGGACAATTATCATATATTTTTACTTCTATTTTTAATCTTTGTTTTACTACCCAATCCATCCCGAACATTTGGAAACGGTCATGCATTATTCCAGTTCCTAAAAAGTCAGTGGTCACGTGCAATAATGATCTCAGACCAATTGCGTTAACTTCATGTTGTTATGAAAACCTGCGAGCGTGTTGTTTTGAATTATTTGAAACCATTGATTACTGATTTTGTTGATCCATTGCAATTTGCATATATACCAAGGGACATAGTACTGATGATGCAATCTTGTTTTGATTAGATAAACGCTATGCTCATTCAGAACGTACTAGGTTTGGAAATTCTGCTCGTATTATATGTATTTTGAATTTTCGTCTGCGTTTAATACGATGCAGCCTCATATTCTGGCCCAGAAACTGCTTGATGTGTCAGTTGTTCCAAATTATCTTACTTGTCGGTCACAATTTGTTCGTCTTATCAGGTCCGTCCATTCTGATATATTATTGTTTCCAGTACTCGAGCGGCACAAGGTACTGTTTTGGCACCTTTTCTGTTTACAGTATACACTGCAGATATTCGCTCCAATAACTTTAATTGTCCAGTAGTCAAATATGACGACGATACTGCTCTTATTGGTTTGATAGAAAAGGATGATAATTCTATTTTATTTTTACATGGATTAAATTGATAAGTTTGTGGAGTACTGTAAATGCAATTTTCTCATACTGAACCTGGAAAAGACTAAAGAAATGTTGGTGGACTTTCGCAAAGCACATATAGGGCTGTACCGGATCCAGTAACAATTGATAGTTGTGAAATATAGAGCGTGTCGCCGAGCATAAATATCTTGGAATAGTTTTTGATGAAAAGTTAAAGTGGAGCAATCATGTGAATCATATTGGGAAAAACTGAATTCCAGAATGTATACTGTCTAAGGAAACTGAACTCGTTTGATGTAAAAAAAAGAAATTAAGTTGACGTTCTATAACTCGGTTAGTGCTTGGAGGTATTAAAAGGATACCTCCATGGTTAGTGTGTGGACCTATTGTATGTTATGTTGGGCTAGGAATGCTGATAAGACAGTGAAAAAAGTTATTGAAGATACCATCAAAAGAGCTAGCAGGATAATTGGTGAGTGTTTGCCATCAATGGACACGGTCTACAACGAACGGTTGCATAACAAGCTACATTTGGTGTGGGAAGATGCTGGTCATCCTCTTCACAGCCGATTGACAAGTAACATCACCTCTCGCAGCGGTAGACTGAGACCAGTGGTGGCAAACACAAACCGATATCCTTCTTTCTTCACTGGCAGGGCCATCAAATACCACAATGATTTTTTTTATAAGATAAAGTGTTTTTTTTACAGAATATATCTATTTTTAAGGTAATTTTAGGGTACAGTTTTAATACAGTTTGAATATAACCTTTTTGAATTCTCCGGAAGTATGTGGTTTTTATAGTGTTTGTGTTAAATTGTAATGTTTTGATGGATATTAAGGTGTGTAATTTTAGTAGAACTTGTGATGTATTTTAACAACTTTAATTTTTTTAAATAAATTTTCCTAATGAGAGACGATGACATGTAATTTCCAGTTTTGTGGATTTAATAAAGTTCTATCTATCTATCTTGTTTGAATAATTTAATAATCTGAATCCCACATTTGTTGTACATACTTAAATTCATAGAGCTGCTAAGCACAAAAATGTGCTTTAATAGCAGAAAAGGTCTTGCTAGTTAAAAAAAAAGTTACCAGCCAAACCTCTACATGATTTTCATGCTTTTAAGCAAAAAAAAAACAATTGAAAACCAGTCACAAGCAATTATATAATTCATGCTAACCATTTTTTTGCGATTAGCAGCTCTCCCAAATGTGCCTCTGATTAAAAAAGACCCTGTAGAGCACCGTCATACTGTAGTAAACAGTCGCTTTTTGCTAGAATATAAATACATGTATCTACCCTACATGACCATATGCCAGATGACCTCATGGAGTCCCCATATAGCTAGTCATGTTTTTATTCACCCATAGATAATTAGACACATGTTAATGCAGACCTCCATATGTTTCTGCACTGTATGTTTTGTGTACCGTGATGGGCTGGCTGGAAGCACAGGCTGGCTGGAAGCACAGGCTGGCTGCAAGCCGTGTGTCTGGTGTCTCTCCCAGTGCAGCTGCAGAGCCAAGATTGACATTGATGGATTATTTTGACCAATAAACACCATTACTGGACAAAGGGGGTGGGCCTTCCAGAGGAATTGGAGTTGGTTGGGCATTCACAAAGGACACCTTGGCAAGGGCTTTAGACTAGGACTACACATAATAAACGCTGAACAATTCAACAACTCACCCTAGAGTTTGTCGCTGGGCCGCCAACAGGGATGTCCTGTCCGAATGCGTTGTTGTAGGCCAATGGAGCAAACGCGTGTGGAGTTTGGGGGCGAGTTGACTCATGAAAATATGCCTCACGAAATTGAAGACAAAAGTCTCCCTTAACTGAGGCAAGTTCGCTCAATAACCGTCACTGCACGGTTAGTGAAAGTAAACTTGAAAAAGGTAACACTATTTTACAATTGCCCTAGATCTTCTGGCAGGAAAACAAAACGCGAGAAAAGTTCCAACGATAAAAGTTAGACATCGACACCGTGCGAGTTAGAAAACAGGATGGCTGAGTAAGCGTCACCTATTTGCATAGGGCAAAGTTCAAAGGGCACTACATCAGCCCCCTCTCAGATGGTGAATGGGGTAAAAAAGTGATGAACCATCGATAGAGATGTGAGCGAGGTTCAGTCAATGTTGATAAATTCCACATAACGTTTTGGCCAACGGACATGACGACCTGATCTAGTTGTCCTGGAGACAGTTGGTGTTGGTGCAGGTGACGGTGTGCAGGCGGGATTGGAATGGGTGGTTGAGCACCAAAGAAATCTGACGGGGTAGTACTCTAGTCAGGATTAGCATCCGTGTACGCCACCTTTAAGCAATTGATGCTGACTTGCTCATGCTTGTTGGCAATGGACAGGGTGAAAAACTTGTCACTCTGTCGAAGTACAAGGTAGGGTCCATTGTATGGTGGTTGCAAGGGTTTGCAGATGGCGTCACAGCGAACATAAACATGAGTGCATGTTTGAAGGTCTTTAGGGATGTGAATGGTACTTTGTGTGACACGTGTCATTGCCGTTGAAAGTTGAGACATGTGATGTCTGAGGCGGTCCACGAATGAGCCGGAATCCAGCGGAGTGGTATCGTTGGATGGAGCAACGAACTGGCCTGGAAGACGCAAAAGTAGTACCATACACTAGTTCTGCTGGAGAGCAACCAATGTCAGATTTGATGGTAGCATGATGAAGGCCTAGCAGCGTGATAGTGAGGTATTCGGTCTATCGTGAAGGGTCGAGATGGGACTTCAGTGATGCTTTGAGCTGACGATGGAAGCGTTAGACAATACCGTTGGACTGCGTGTGGTAGGATGTAGTTCTGGTGTGGGTAGTGCCCAGCAGTTTCGTGAGGTTGCTGAACAGTTTTGACTCGAATTGACGTCCCCTATTTGTGATAATGGTTGCAGGGGTTCCGAAAACAGAAATCCATCTGTCCACGAGTGCCTTAGCGACAGTCTCTGCTGTGATATCACTGATAGGAATTGCCTCTGGCCATCGTGTGTATCTATCGATGCAGGTAGGAGATATGAATAACCGTTGGATGTGGGCAGTGCATGGTCCAACAAGGTCAATATGCACATGATGTAAATGGGCATCGGGCGTCTGAAAGGTGCCAAGTGGTGCTTTAGTATGTCGATGAACCTTCGACTGTTAAGGAGAACACGCACGAGCCCATCGTCGGACACATCACGCTTAACACCTGGCCACATAGAGTGAGTTGGGATGAGTTTCTCTGTAGCTTTGGTGCCAGGCTGTCTGTGTCTCTCGGGGACGACTGGATGTGGGTTGCCGGTGGGGACGTCACAGAGTATAGTGCCATCGGTTGTGGGAAGAGGGAGGTTCTTGAGGATGAGGCTGGAAGTGGGACTTTGTAAGCCTGCTATCTCTCTACCCCTTCTGGTCGGCAGCGATCTGTGTGAAATCTATCATGTCCTCGAAGATTGAGCTGACATCGGAACAGGACAGTGCATCAGCGACTACATTATCAGTGCCCTAGATGTGTTGGATGTCTTGAGGTGTACTGCGAGATGTAGTCCAGATGACGGATCTCACGAAGAGAGTGTTGGTCAGGCCTGGAATGCAGAGCATGAGTGAGTGGTTTGTGGTCAGTGAAAGACATAGAACCGACGTCCTTCAAGCATGTGTCTGAAGTGTTGTATGGTCAGGTACACTGCAAGGAGCTCTCGACCGAAAGTGCTGTATCGCGACTCTGCTGCTGTGAGCTTCTGTGAGAAGAAAGCAATGGGTCGAGACTCTCCGGGATCACCTTGCTGAAGGACCCCGCCAACCGCAGTGTCAGACGCATCCACCATGAGGCTTAACAGCAGGTTTGTGTCTGGGTGAACTAGCAGTGTAGCACTGGATAGGGCTGCCTTGATGTCTTGGAAGTGTGAGCGGGTGTCCAAGCAAGAGGCTTGCGAGGCTGGCTGTTGTGAGTTGCGAGAAGGTCGTTCAGTGGGGCAAGGATGCGAGCACAGTTAAGGATGAATCTCCTGTAGAAGTTGACTAGCCCGAGGAAACCTCTCAACTTCTTAAAGTGAAGTAGGTTGTGGAAAGTCCTGCATCGCGGATACCTTCTCCTTCAGTGGACGAATACCCTGCTTGTCTACATGGTGTCCCAGGAAATGTACTTGGGATGCCCCAAAGATGCACTTGCTGGGATTGACCACAATTTCGTAGTGCTGTAATCGGTTGAAGAGCAGACGGAGATGTTCCTTGTGTTGTTCTGGTGACTTGTCAGGAAAATGTACTTGGAAGGGAGTGGCGGCCCGCCCCCTCCGCACTATTCGCGCCGCTCTTAAGTTAGTCTGATCTTAAATTACTCTTAAGTTACATTCCTATTTTCTACAAGCGTCAAGGCATCTATAGAAACTGGTTTTACATTTTTTCTCTATCGTCGCGTTGCAACTGTATCAGCGAAAAGGAACGGGAGGGGGTTACGGCCACGCCCCCTCCTGTACAGATTTGTTTCCGTCTGGCGGTGGCCATTCATGATACCTGGGACTATGCCGAACATTTTCCAGTAGGTTTCATCGGGTTAACTCACCAGCTAGGCTAGCCCAATTTTGGGGGCCCTTTGTCATGGCCCCCCTGACCACACCCACCAGTGTGCTCGGCAGACGTCCATTTCCTTACATCGGCATGCACGTGGATCATTGCTATATACATGGATATTGGTTAACTTTCCAGCTAGGCTGACCCCCCTGGGGCTCCCGGTCTATATGTAGCATCTTTTATTTAAAGTGGCACATATATTTGCATTGGCCATATGCTGTAATTACAAATGCATTTTGTACATTGCAATTTGTGTGGATTTCGACTACTTCAGATTATATTTGGCATTATTTGGCACATCTCTGGGCAAAAGGCCAAACTACATGTACATGCATGTTACAGTTAAACAAAATAACAAAAAAAATCAAAATACGAAAACACAAATTAGACAAAAATGTCCACACAAGTTATAAAAAACACAAACTTGCACTTGTCATATGACAGTGACAGCCCAGTCCCATTTTCATTTCAATTTCAAGTTTAGAGCTTCACTTGTTGAACTGAGTTCAGATCAAGTTTTTTGGAACGAGAATTAGATTGACCGAAGTTGTAAACAAAGTTAGATTTTGAGCTGAATTAATGAAATTAAATGAAATGCAGTTAGTTCTTTAATTAACATGATTTGTAACTCTGTTCTCTTTTGCCAAGGACATTTTACACAAGTTGTCTGGAAGAGTTCAAAAGAGCTCGCCGTTGGTATGGCAACGACTAAAAAGGGAAATAATTATGGTGCAATTACGGTCCCCCTGGCTACTGGGTCGGCACGCACAACTACAGAGAAAACCCTATAATCCTGTATCACGGCCCACTTACACCGAGTGTGCCTTTTAGAACTTCATAGCAGGCTAAAAACGTAAACAGAATTTGTCTAAAATGTTATGCCACAAACCCTATATTATACCCAGCAAGATTTGGGACCAAGGGGTACCCCCTATTGTCCCCAAACTCTATACACACTCCAGACTCTTGTTACCCAACACATCCCAATAGATATATGAAAGGAATTCCTGAGATTCCGGGAACACAATGACCAACACAAAAGAGGGGGCACCCTTTTCCCCCATATCGTGCTTCATATGTCGAACAATGTTACAAAGAAATCAATAAATATTGCTTTAAAAAATAACTTTGCAGGCCTGATTTTATAATGTGTGTCTTGGGAAACTTCTTGTGCACATATATTTCTGGGGTACATCTGACAGAAAACCCATATGAGATAATTTGAATGGTTCGTGTTTGTACAGTATTTTGGCAACATGCCTAGCAGCATCCCGATGTAAGACTGAAGTCTAACGACTTGTCTTCAAGTCTACATTTCAACAAAACACCAAGACCAACAAATCTTGTTTGAACATTTACCCCAATTTCACTAAAGATTCTTGAAACGCCGATTCTGTTTACTTGATTTCAGACCGCTTCCTTCTGTCCTGGAATCCTATTGCTACCAGAACAACTGAGCTTGCCCGGAGAAACTCCACACATGGTGTTGGCATGGCAACCACTAAACGGGGAAAGATGAATTATGTCTACAGTTGATGTCTTGAAAAAAAAGACACCTCGTCCACAAATTCTTCGGGGATTATTATTTTAACTGTAGTAAGAAGATAGTCTGGTTCCCTACCTGAATATTCTCCGACGATTCTTGGTAAATCTTAAGTCTCATAGTAACAGTGGTTTAAAATAGATCATATGTACAATGGCAACATAAAAAATATGCTCGTGCAGAATTCAAATATTTTAGATCGACAAAGAGCCTCACATCAGGGGTGAAATTGGCAAAAAATGAAAAATCCACGAGGACCCCCAGATCAACATATATATACATGTACATGTAGTTTGTATTTGCCTATTTAAAGGCATCCCCTTAAAATATCAATTTTAATGGTCTATAGCCACTTTGACAGGGAAAAACACCTCAGGAATTCCAGATTGCAAAAGAGATTATTGAAAAATCTTGACATATCTCACCCCTTTGACAGAAATTTGGTTCGACGAATGACAAGTTTGGAAAACTGACAGTGGCGGCTACTAGACCTATCGTTGGGAATAGTCAGATTTGTCAGGTCTGTAAACCAGACTAGTACGAAGTAAGTTTTAGAAATTTAAACACTTAAAGAACTGAATAAAAATCAAAACAGATATTATGCAGTTTGAAGTTTCGGCATACAGTATTTATAACCATTTATTATTTACATATTGAGCAAGGTATACAATATAAAAAGGAACAAAAAATAAATTAGCACAAAATTTATCACAAATTTGCAAAACGAAGGCCAAAATATACGACCGACCTGAAGTCACAAAAGAAAATGAATATCGAAATACAACAGATTTTCTTACAGCATGGAGGAATAAGTGTTCATATTCCTCCATGCTTACAGTCACTAATACAAAGTCTTAAAAACTCCAACAGCAAATTGTGTTGAATTTTGATGGGTTCAGGACTGTAGTGCCTTGGCACCATTACTTTACATGGAGCTAAGATGCCGCAATTTGTCAGTCCAAAGAATTTGCCGTAGGTATACTGCACAGTGTTGGATTCTGACAGGTTCAGGACACCTTCCTAGTAAAAATGCCAAGGGGTTAGGATTAAATAAGACCATTGTTAATAAATCTATTCTGAGCAAAATTCAAAAAGCTTTAGCCATTGCCTTTGGATGTGTACAACTTTGTTGGGCAAAGACCATTTTTCTGAAGCCAAATTACATGTACATCAAATGGCAAGAATAATTAGTACAATACGGTGGCACCCTAACAGTCGTGTATCTGGGTCTATCCACACTAATGACCCCATTTGGTGTGACATGGGAGGAGAATTTCAGATAGTTATTATATAAAATAATTTTCCATTGATTTGTCAGAATACATTCAGTACCCATCAACAAGTTTGTTTTAGCAAAATAATCAACATCTAACAGAGTATTTGTGACCCGCTCTGGAAAAAGGTATATTATGTCGCAAAATATGAAAAATTAGTTTCATGTAAGCTTTCATTTGGTACATGATAGAGCTCCAAAGCCCTTTCCGTTCTGGAGATATCGTATTTGCATATTAATTAGTTCTATGGAGTTCAAATGGCACAACAGAGAAAACAGGCTTTGAAATAGCTTGTTCCAATACAATGCAATGGTACAATGTACTCTAAAAGGCTTATTTATTTCACTTTATTTACTGAAATCAACATTGTTGCGCACCAAACCTGAAACTTTAGATATTTAAGATGTCATTAAAGGCAAAAAACAAAAAATTGAAAGGGCCATTACACGTAAATGCATAGAGCGACTTATTTCACCTTTTTCTGGAGCAGGTCACATTTATAAAACCCTTGCGTACGGATGACACCATTGGCCGCCGTTTGTGCAGTTTCAATCCATTGTTGGATTATTGTTTGTCATGCTTGACTGCACAAACACATTGTAGCGGTTCGATTTGGCTGCCAGAACCGCTGCAACACCCCGACGTCTCCCGTAAAATACCGTGCCCAAGGGGTTAAAAAGTTAGACCTGGAATCATCTTCAAGATATTATGTTTGTAACATATCAAACGTGTACAATTTCTGGACGGACATTTGTCACAAAATGTCCGTCCATGTTTGAACATAATTTATATCACATCTTAATTTGTTAAGATACATTTGTACCTCAAAATTTGTCATCATTCCCACTGATAACAATGTTGATATTGTTAGAGATGTAAACTGACCAACATTTTGGAATGTTACTAAATTCCTCTTCGTTTTCCAGTCAATAATAATAAAAAAAAATGTCCGTCCATGTTACAAACATAATGTCTTGAAGATGACCTCTAATTTCTCATACAGGGTTGTCCATAAAAAATGTCCAGGCCAAACCAGGCAACCTCAGAATCTAGATTTCGACAGATCCTGATGCGGGAACTTCTTATATGAAAAATAGTCTTTATTTCATCAACAAACACTAGAGTCTATGCAGCAAATGACCATCCACCCAGGGAGTTTACTTCAGACTCAAGAAACGATCAGAGAGATTCCCTTCATGACTGGCCTGGACAGCTTCTTAAAATGAAAAATGTAAAAAAGTCACAGTCAGTCACTCCGAGTTGGGGCATGACCTTGCTGCACAAAAAATGACATAACTTCCGATTGGCTTGACTGATTTTTATGAAATAAAGACTATTTTTCATCAGGATCTGTCAATAAGGTTGCCTGGTTTGGCCTGGAAATTTTTTTGGGGACACCCTGTATATCTTGAGTGTTATCCTATTTTTTGTGTCAGTGTGATCACTAACAGCTCTGGAAAACATCAGAAAAAACGTTTGGGCAAATTAAGTGATTTGATGTCCCTCTTCCATGTCTTACTCCCATTGCTATCTTTTGATGCTAAATGGTCCCTTTAGTGTAAACAGACCCATCTACAAACCTGCTATTGCGTCAATACTATTATGGGTCATTCCATCAATTTGGGGGCCCAAAAGTGTGACATTTTTTGGTGTCCCTGTTACACCTGACCTGTGTAATTTCCCATAAAGTATCATTCAAATTGACTTCACACTATTTAACTTGTTTGGCAGGGTACTTTGCTTTACACAAGCACTCTTGGATATAGAAGGCATTAACCCTAACCCTGCCAGATGCAGCACAGTGCATCTGTGCTGACAGCTACTCTGCTGGACTCTGCACACAAGTCAATGTGACAAAGTATGCGATCTGATAGGGGTTCGGGTTATAGAATGTGTCCGGAATTGCAAAATCTTATACATGTCACTATATGTCACACTTTTGGTCTCCAAATTCATGGAACATACAACATACATTGTACAGTACCTAAGCAGCTTAAGTACTTATTGGATCACAAAGACATCACGTCAGAAATAAATGACAATTGTACAACTGCCCATATTTACATTCATATAATGTAATTTCCATTCAATGTACAATGCAGTCATCATTTCTCATCTATATCTAAATCTATGCATTTTTTTATTATTTCATTTTCCTTTACTGTGCAAACAGATTTAAGGCACTGAAATGTGACCAAAAAACAACAGCATACAGTCAGTTGGTTTAGCGTAGTTGAAGAAAATATTAGACTGTGGTAAGACAAGTGATCTATACAATTTGTAATTGCAGAACCAGCAATAATGAAATGCTGACGATGGCTGTTGCTTGTTGCTAGGGTGGGCCGACGCTCATTTGGAAGGGTACCAGATGGAACGGTACCAGCTTCAGTTCTAGCAGAGTTGGAGTCGAGTCCCTGCAAGTACTTTCACAAGTACTTTCGCAAGCCCAGTCGGAAGTCCTTTCATAAAGCCGGTCACAAGTAAGTGGATGAACAATGACAAAGGAATGCCTTTGTCAAAGCTCATTTGAATAGCTTGTGATGGACTTGCAGGGACTTGTGATGGACTCGACTACATCTCTGAGTTCTAGTGATATCAAAACACCGACAGGGCCAAAAATAATAACCTCATTCAGTTCAATACATTATGTATATAATGTGAGTGTGTGTTTGCTTCAACTATACAATTTTTATCTTGACTAATTCAGTCAAATCTAGAATACTCATGCAAAAGAAATCTTTAGAAACTTCACTATGAAAGCACGTCAGTTTGCTTTTTTTTTTTTTAAGTTGACAGTTATAAAAAACTAAATATATACACATTCCATCATTTAGAATATTTCAACAAACTTATTTCAAATAAATTACAAAACTCCTTTACTACCAGTAATCGTTTCGATCATACATGATTTATGCCATGATACTTTTTACTAGCTGATATGCAACACGTCTTCAAACAGTACGACAAATCTGAATTTGAGCCAATGAATGGAGGCAATGTAAGATTTTTACCACAACACATTAACAGCATTGATAAGATGTGTTGTTTTGACACCACAGTGTTTTACAACAACGTGATCAGGACAGCTGTCTACGTGTACATGACACAATACATAAATACATAGGTACATTATCCTGTGTTAACCCCTTGCGTACGGATGCCGCCAAATGCCGCAAAAAAAAAGAAAATTGCCAACAGGCCGGATGACGTCTATAGACGCAATTTCTGCACTTTCAATCCATTGTTGTATTATTGTGTTCGTTACACTTGCCGCTGCAAAGCCAACACCGCGCCTGTACTATAACTGTACTCAAGGGGTTAATTAACATTTTCAGTACCACATTGTTTATTGGCTTATCTTCCCCCAGCACCACATTCTTTGTTCAGTCAAGTGTGAACCACTCAAGCAGAAAAAGTAGCCGACTGCTTCCTGAATGGTTGTATTTTCAACCAAAGATTTCACCCTCAAGAGTTGACTGAAAAGGAAAATGTGTGTAAAGTTCGTTCCATGAAAATTACAACTTTCATATGGTGTAAAAATAAAAGTCATAACTGTTGGCTGTTTTCTCTTCTGGCCCTTTTTATCAAACAGGAAACTTGTACGTCACATGAACAAATGGCACTCCATACGAAAGACTGCAGAGGAAATTTGGATAGTTTTCTCAAAATATAACGGTAACACATAAATTTGACAGCACCATTAGAAAGATCTCAACAAGCTCTTTCAGACAGTATGAGGATGAAGTATGGACGGCAAAAAACACAAACACTAGAGTTTGTTAAAACATGGTGAATATATCTATTGTTTGGCTGCTTGGTGTGTGGTTTCCTTGTCGAGTAAACCCGACATTGGTATTGGGAAAGGGTTGAGACTGATCAATAGACCTTTATCATGCTGTGACCATCTTTGTCCTGTTCCCTGTATGCATTAGCAATTATGAATAGTGATTCCAATTATTGAATGAAGGTGCCAGACTATTTTTCCTTCCAGCCTCGTTTTGGTCGCATTGATTTTAATAGGAGAAAAACAAGATGGCTGTACCATGATAAAGGTCTATTCCTCTAAACCTTGCAAATGATTTGCTGTTGATACATTGTGCAAAAATGTGGCACCGGCAAGCGAAATCAGACATAAGTTGGAAATTTTAAAATTGAGATTTCCATAATAAAATATATAATGTAAGCTTTGTAATGGTGAAAAAAATTACTGTTATTATACGATAGTTTGGTTTTCGAATAGAGCCGTAAATTTAGAATTGAGAATGGAAAATAATACGTAGTTTACACAATTTTTTCGGATTCAAATGTCAATGGTCTCAACACAAAAGCAAACCAGGTATTTTGAATTAATATGCTTTAAACTACAGTATTTTGACAGGAATCATGATTTTTTTTGAGGATTTTCATGTAAATTGCGATTAATCAAAAATAGGTCATGCAACTTATGTCCGATTTTCCTTGCGGACGCCACAAAGTGATCTTGAAGTATGTTGTATCACTATCACTTGTACTCACCTGCATATAGGCATTGTGAATGAAAACTGTACGTAGCACATTGGTGGGATAATCTTATATACATGCTTGAAATTTCCATGGTTTCTGGAGGTCCTTCAGTTGTGTGGCTGGTTTTCCCACAAAATGGCCGAAAACAAATTGCAGGTTATCCTGAAAACGATTGTTTTTTTGGAAGTGGTTCCAAAACCAGCAATTGTGTTAAACTGTCTTGCTCAAGGACACTAATACAGTGGAACATCGCAGGATCCAAAGATTTTGTTCGGTATAGCGATCATTCGGTATGACGATTTTCAGCCGGCGGTTACTTAAGGACGACTTTAAACATGTGCCGGCCATTGAATCATGTAATTACATAAGCTTACCGCTTGGGGAAATAATAGCCACCTGTCACTCTTCAACATAAAGCTGCGGCCGTTTGGGAATTACAAACAGCCCAAATGCCAGTACATTTTTTTTTTTCCCAACAACAATGTTCGGTAGGTTTTGTACACAAAATTTGGGAGCCAGTGATGGTGTTCGGTATTGCGGCGTTCCGCTGTAGGTCCATCATCAGTTGCGAGTCTGGTTTTCCCACAAGATGACTGCAAAAATCGCAGGTTATCCTGAAAACGATTTTTCTTTCAGGAAGTGATTCCAAACCAGCAATTGTGTTAAACTGTCTTGCTCAAGGACACTAACACTTTGTCAGGTCAAGTCCTACAGATTAGGACTTTTAATAGAGTTGGTACTTGTGTCCTTGATGGCACATGAATCCATTTCTGTAACTCACCACTGTACTGTACGCAGCAACTTCCTAATTCATGGAACTTGACCTGATGGACAGGGTCACGTGACAAAGTACTTGTGTCCTTGACCAACAAGTCATTTATCAGCCCGGAATCAGAAATGTTTACAACTACCCGATCCTTAGCAGGATGTTTACAACAAATTACAAATGACAGACAGGTCACCATTCACCACTGAAGACGTTCCCTCCGAACTCCTACTTGTGCTTTATGAGCTAGCCTATCACCAGACAGTCCCCCCTTCAGAATTCGGCCCACATGATGACTTTCTTGTTGCGGTCGCAGCTCAGCAACTTGGTGCCGTTTGGGTGCCAGGTTACCGCGATCACAGGTGCACTGAAAGTAATCAGAAGGAGATTTGATTCAACTGCATTTTACTAATGCATATTTTTCTACTTTCCTTATGCGTCCCCTTGCAGCTGTTTTTATCACATTCATGTCTAGCCCGCTGGTGCTATTTGTCTAAAAGTCGTCGCTGCGGGCAGTAAACAATCTGACGTCCTAAGACGAAGTCCCTTTTTGTGCCTAGTGCTAAACAATAAAAGGGGAGGCAATTTTTATGACGACAGACTTCGTTGCTGACAGCAAAGACGTCTTTTAGCCACATGGGACTTGATAAAACCAGCCCTCCAAAGTAACTTTTTTCTTATTTCATGGCAGAAATTATTCTATTTTAATATACCTTAATCTACATAAAACTACACAATAACGCAGAATTCTCTCGGCAATCAACATCCTTTTAAATTTTTTTTTCTCCAATTTTCTACTTTCAGGCTTTCAAGCAGACCCACATAAAAATAAGGAGAATAGTAGGATTAAACAAAACCCAAAAAAACGGGACAAAGTAGGACTTCGGAGGCCAAAATCAAGATAAAAGTAGTACTTTTGTGGGCTTTCAGGAGTAGTTTTTGTTGATATTCGCTAGTATTGGGCGGTTCCGGCGGTTCTACCCAGTCCCAATATGGGAACCGGAACCGCAAGTCCAATCTTTTCAAGAACCGGAATTTACGCTATGCCTGATTCCGGCTCCAAGAGAATCGGTTCCAGAGTAAATTACCCATTCTCTGTGCATAAAGCCCAGAGCTGAGAATCAGTTCTAATTCAATCACGTGAAACTCCGAGACATTTTACAATGGCGGGGAAAACCACACAGACTCACACACGTCACGGAGAGTCTGAGATAAACCACTCGGATAAGCCTTTTGTGGTCATGAAGCTATATAGAGTATTGAACCTAATACTGGCCCTGTACCATGGATATAATAAACGTATTTGTAACTGACGTTGGTCCAGTACGGTGCGTAGTTACAGCGCCCTCCATTGACAGGACGAGTTGCGCCATGACAAATTCGATCACTCGTTGACTCGGAGAAATTCAGAGTATTTGGCTGCGTAAATCCCTAAGATTTTCCATTATATTTCAGCCAAATGTCAGAACTGAGAGGCACGGAGGTATGAATGATTGTTACTTTTAATGATTATGATTTCAGTGTGTAATATAAACAAGTAATTTTCTGTGATTTACGATGTTAAATTTCGTTGATTTATGAGGAACAATATGAACTCATGTGTGTGTGCATTACGGACCCATGCAGTGGACTTAAAGTGGACATGTACTTCTCTAACATTAATTTGTTTATCGAGCAATGATCTTATAGGTTTCGTAAAATGGTTTGTGATTGTCTAAGGACTGGATGCAGGTTAGAATTCTTAATACATGTTCATGTAGATGATCTTACACCCCATTCATGTAGTGCACATATGTTGGTTTATTTGACATGTTAAATCCGCCCTTTTTTCTGCTTGCAATTACACATAACTAATTAAGGGTCAGCCTCACATTACTGTACTTGTCGCTAGGTTGAAGTGGAGTTATAGTTTCTTACTTAAGGTTTCTTCTTGTTTTTCTTTTCATTTATAGTTTTCACGGAGTGCCTAATGATTCATGGTGTTAAACTGGAATCCAGTTTCAGAAATAAAGATTTCCATGACTTTTGCGAAGACACTTCAGTGAAGCACGTGTTGATTCCTAAAATATTGCTTGCGATCTCAGAGTCAGCGACAGTATTGAATGACACAATTACTCTGGGGTGTGGCTAGACCCAACTTAAGCCCGGTGGATCCATGACTCGTTCGCAGCCGGGTATTTTGTACCTGTACGTGGGTCCATCAGAGCCGATTCCAGCACTCAGAGCCGGATCTAAGTATGTCCACAGTATAGCGGAGATTAAGTGTCACCCAGTCACAGGAGTCGAGCTTTCTCAGCCCATACAGTGTACATTATGTGCATTGAAGGCTGGGTAGTGTGCAGTGAATCATTCTATTCTACACGGTCGGCGGTCGTGGTGGTAAATAAAATCAATCATAGGCAAGAAACAGAAAAATAAAGTAATAAACGCTAAGTTTGCTTTTAATAACACAATCTCCATTTGAAACCAAATTTGTAGTGGAACAACATGTATTGCACGTCGAAATCAACGGAGCACAGACCTCGCAAGGTGACACTATGTACATGTGATTTCAAGGGCTTATGTTTTGTAATTGAATTTTCCGGGAGCCGGTTCCGACTCGGAACCGGCTCCAGAAATTCTGGAACTGCCCAACACTAATATTCACCCATGTCCATAGCATCACAAGCCTCATTTGCATGTTCTGTTCTTAACACTTGTGCTCCATCCTCAACTAAGCTCTTGGAAGTAAAGTTGCAGTACTCCTGCACCCAAGCCCTTCATACGAGTGTGTAACACTTATGAAAAATATTCAATGTGATTAAATTTTTTGGGGTTGTGCGACAAAAAGTAGGAAATAGTAGGAAAAAAGTAGGAAAAGTAGGAGCAAAGTATAGGAATACCTGAAAGCCTGTACTCTGTCAACGTGCTTCACCAGAAGGCATCTTTATACTTACTTATGTTCCTTGATTGTTTTCTCGAGCTTCATCGTCTGCATATTCCACACGTAAATAGCGCCATCTTGTGAGCCGCACGCTGCGTACACACCGTCTGGACTGAGCGCAGCTCTTGTATACTCCAAGAATACTTTGAAACCATCCGCACTGAAGAAAGATTATCGTACGATTACAAGAAGTGCTTAAGATAAATTACTCAGGAAAGTGTTATTCTATTTAAAGATCTTAGAAATAAGAGAAGACAAGGGAAGCAATTTTCAATACTAGAAGTGGGAGGAAAATCACCAATAACAATTAGACTCGGGGAAAGTGACAAAACAAAGTATGTCTCTATCATTTTTATAAATTTTTTTTTTTTTTAGGATTGGTTTCATCACTAACACTTACCAATCTGTGTGAAAATATTTCATCTTCTGACACTTGTATCTTTCAAATAGTAAACATACACACTGTAAAAAATGTTGAATCTTGGGCAAATTCTTCCCAATAATTGGTCCATTTTTACTTGAATTAACCCCTTGAGTACGTTTTTTTTACGGGAGTCGTCGGGGTGCCGCGGCGGCTCTGGCAGCCAAGCGAAACGGCCACAATGTGTTTGTGCAGTCAAGCGTAACATATACACAATAATCCAACAATGGATTGAAACTGCACAAACAGAGGTCAATGGCGTCATCCGGCCTGGTGGCACTGTTTTTTTTGTGCCATGTGGCGTCATCCGTACGCAAGGGGTTAACAAACAGCCTGGAGCTGTGATGAACACCTTGCATCTGGCTGTAACTGATGGGGGGCTGGTATGCCAGGATCGGGGCTGTGCAGCCAAGCGTAAACGCAAACAATAGGCACCACACTGAATAGAGTGGTCCTATTCATCTCATGTTCAGCCCTCCCCCCTCCCTCGTGGGAATAAAAGCTTTGTTTGAAAAGGCTCCATCTATTCATTACACCCGCATTCAAGAACATGAATGGATTGAGTATGCTCAGGAATGCGCTTATAGATGTCAACCGGCCAAGTGGTCTATTCCAAACCACGGCTGTGGCTTTCAACGGATTCAAGAAGTTAACACTTTCCTTAATACCAATGTCGGGTTTACTCGACAGGCCACAGCACCCCTGTTGCTTACGGACAGCTTTAACCAATGTCAAGTTTAATCAACAAGGAAACCACACACAAAACAGCCAAACAACTGTTTCAATGAACTCTAGTGTTTGTGCTTTTTGCTGTCCATACTTCATCCTCATACCAACGGAAAGAGCTTTTTCAGATCTTTCTAATGGTGCTATGAAATTTGTGTCACCATTACAATATTTTGAGGAAACTGTATCCGAAGTTTCTTGCACAGGTTTTTTTGTATGGAATGCCATTTGTTCGTGGGACAAACAAGTTTCCTGTTCGGTAAAGTGGGCCAGAAGAGAAAACAGCCATAACTTTGCAATTTTAGCAGCTATGACTTTCATTTTTTACACCATATGAAAGAGTAATTGTCCTGGAACAAACTGTGCACACATTTTCCGTTTCATTCAACTCTTGCGGATGAAATCTTTGGTGGAAAATACATCTATTCAGCAAGCAGTTGGCTGCTTTTTCTGCCTGAGTTGTTGTAAGTGCTTGAGAATGTGGTAATGAAAGGGTTTTAAAAGGTATACAAAAAAAATGTTATTCTCACCAAAATGTGCCAACCACTTTGTTCATCCTGACATCAATCAGTTTGAGTGAGTCATCCTTTGAGCATGAGAGCAGGTACTGCCTGTCTAGGCTCAGCTCCAGTGACGTGATCTTACCGGAAAGTTCAAACTCGTTGGCCCTCGCATCGCCTGACCTAGAGGTCAAATCGTGCAAAAATGATCAGGTCAGAGCAGAGGCCAATATAGAGGTCAGAGGTTGAGCAGTTGTCCTTGTTCTGTTCCTTAAAATATCAGGAATCTGTAAAATCATCTTTTTGTAGGAAATGTACAACTGAAACTCAAACTTTACCCATCTGAAGATTAAATTTCGTTCAGGAAATAGCATACACAACAGTGAAAAACTATATTTTTTTGTTGCAAGTTCTTGACTTCTAAAGCTTTAAGGCAGAACTATTTTCTAACCTCGTGTCCCAGAAGCGTATTTTTTTGTCAAAGTGGCCGCTGATGATATTCGTCCCCCTGCCGTCGCTCGTGACGAGATCATTGCAACTGGAACCAGCAAAAATAGTTTTCGTGCCTATAACAGACCAAAAAAACCAACAGACAAGGTCAAGCAAACACAAACTACCAGTCCATGATGAGCCTGCAATGACCAAAACATTAGCTGAATCACAAAGCAAACACCCAGATTGTACAAGTGGCAAAGCGGTAGCCAAGCGGTAGCCAAGCGCTGGCCAAGCGCTAGCCAAGCGCTCTCCAAGCGCTGGACAACCGCTGGACAACCGCTGGACAACCAAGAGCCAAACACTGGCCAGCCAGTGGCCAGCCAGTGGCCAACCGGCGGCCAACCGCTGGCCAGCCGGCGGCCAGCCGGCGGCCAGTGGCTGGCCGGTAGATAGCCTGTAGATAGCCTGTTGGCAGCCTGTTGGCAGCCTGTTGGCAGCCTGTTGGCAGCCTGTTGGCAGCCAGTTGGCAGCCAGTAACCAGCCAGTAACCAGCCAGTAACTAACCACTGGCCAACCAGCATAAACCAGTGCCCTTGGTTCGTGGGAGCTCAGTACGGGTAAACGGCTTATCAATCCATTATTCCCAGCAAATAGTCTAGTCAGCAATTAATGCTGCATTAACACAATGCTTTCACTTACACGCTCGACTCCTGAGATCCCAGATTTTGAGTGTTCTGTCGTGGCTTCCTGACACCACCTTGTTTGAGTCACCTAGGAACCTCGCTGCTAGCACTTTGCCACTGTGACCTGTTAGCGTGTGCTGTCAACAAAACACGCAGAACTAAATTAACCCTAAGCCCTGTGGCACTTTTACTGGGAAGTCTGAATTTGTCAAAATCCATGCAACACTGCACTAAACCTATGGCACATTCTTTGTATTTAGCAGTGTTGTAGTCGAGACCTTCATGTCCGAGACCGAGACCAAGGCTTTCGAGACCGAGTCCGAGACCACAACTTCCGAGACCTAGACCAAGAGCAATATGAAAAAAAAATGATGCTGAAGCTGATTTTCCTTATTGAGTGTTGTGCCCTGCTTCGGATCAAAAAGATAACTTCCCGCATAGAGCAAGATTGTCGAAAGCATCTACATGTATCTATTTGAACACGTGTGCCCATACTAGGCCTGTGCATTCACAGGTAATTTTGGATTTGGATACCCGAACGCCGCACCGGGTCGGTTCTCGGGTACCCAAAAGTGGACCGTTCAGAAGAAGAAAAAAGAAACCTGTGTATGCTGTCTACATGTCGTAATAAAAAAAGTAGTGTGCGGCCGCGCCGCTAAAGAAAGAAATATTTATTTTTTACACGTGCGTATAGCAAGCCGGCCGTCGATCTGACTTGATTCCACGTCAATTGACTCCGAGAAATTGAAATTAAATGCATGTAGATGTTGTATAAAAAAATAACTGAAACTTTACTACGATGTCGCAATCGTTCCAGGCTTGTTATTAATCCATGGAGGTATTATTCCTGCGATGTTTATACGACTAGGCCTACTTACGAGTTACGATGTCGCAACAGCATTGTTATTTCGAAGGAGCCCAGAGCCGCACGTGCACTGTACACAGGGAGAGAGTGCCATGTGCTGATTGGACGGCACTTGTGCGAGGTGGACTCACTGAACTGCGTGATTGGTCTACTACGGCTTATAATTCTTGGCCCATCTTCATGTGGAATTATTGGTTGTTCAAAGCGGACCAGATGTCGCGACGTTCGTAATAGCCTGTGATTGGGCAACTCCATGGAATGTGCCACTATCTTCTTGGTATACCGGTAAAGGGTAAAGCCTTGTCCAAAGCGATTTACTGGGGCGGTTCTTGTATGAAGGGACGGCGCTGTCAAAAATATCGAGCTCCCAGGGCTCGAGAATTTTTTTTAAACGAAATTGCCATTCGGTATTTGGTGTCGTAGTATAGTCAACGCTAGATTCACGGTGCATTCACTCGGCCAGCGCCATTGCTGCTGCCGGTCGCAATCGCGGCCGCATGGTACTGCACATGGTGAACATTTGCACCGAAATCCAAGCTAGCAGCAGTTTGCACCAATCGGTCGAATGACCGAAGTCGCATTGCGGACGTCGAATGGCTTATGTTCGATGCTTATGGCGAACGCTGGCCCATGGGTTTTAGGGAATATCTGTGGCTGCAAATTTCAGACTCCGGGCAATGTTGCGTTCTGCCTACGATAGGCGTTTTCATTCTTTATGCCAACGATTCGACCGGAGGTACCACCGTGCACCACTGCACGTACGCGCCACACAAGTCGAGTCGTGCAACATCAAGGTTTGAATGTCGATCTTTTTTCGCCGCTGTGCACGGTGCTGAAATTTCTAAAATGTTATGGATTAAAATATTAGTCCAAAAAATGTGCGTATTGCCGATTTCGCGAGCCCTGGACTCCGTACAAGAAAAAATAAGTGGGGTACATGTAGTATAATCGCCTTGCTTAAACAAGGCTACGATCAGTCATTACCAGTCGTCCAGTCTTGAGAAAAAATATACCACACTCCTTTGTCCCTTGCTGTCCCCTCCCCTTATGCACTCCCTTTGATGTGATGTTCACCCTCTTCCACTCTCCTTTGGTCCTTAATCTCTCCTTTGTGTTTCTACACCTTTACTTGTTTGGGTTTCCCATACAGGTTTGTTTCTTGTACACTATCATTTGCCTTCGAAAAAGAACTTGCCAATTTTGTTGAAAAAAACAAATAAATCATTTAAAAGGTTCAGATATTTAAATATATAAAATTTTAAATCATCCACAGAGATCGAGAGGAGTACAAGTTCGGTTATTAGATCACATAATTATGAGCCAGTACACACATAGCATAAGAGCATAAAATAAATGACCAAACACTATTGTGGTCAGATTTCATAAAATCCGTATTTATAAACAAAAATTAATACTTCTGTATTTTTCATGAATTTCCATACAAAATACGGAAATTTCGTACTGGTTGGAAGCTCTGCAAGTCTTGTTGCAATACACGCTCGGGGCAATTTCATGGAACTCATGTGCCCAAAAATTTGTTTAGCACATAAACAAATATTGTCCGACAATTGTCTGTAACACTGGTCTACCGGATCACTGGTACTACTTGCTCGATGGCCTAATGGAAATTGAAACTATGCATGTTTCAAGCCCTGCATACAAGGGATGTTTTGATATCTTTGGTCGCACAGCTTATTTTTGTCAAGAATGTGCTTACCCAGAGCTGCCAACCTTTTAAAAAGCATTTCAGTATTCAGAAAGCAAAAAATTAGTATTTTGCTAAGAAAATCCGTATTTTTCATGAAATGTAAACATTACCTGAAAATCTTATTTTTTTTTTGTGCAGGATAGTCCACACCACTGTAACGGCAATGGTTTAACGAACCTATGTGCTGGATGGACCGTTTCCTTATTTTTGTATTTTCAAAGGTAAAAGTTGCATCCATTCAGTTGGGATCGCAATAATGTTTTATTCAGAACAAAGAATGAACATAGTAAAACAGCATGCATGATTAATAGCCTATTGATCAGCAAAACCAATAAACTAAACAAAATAAATATGAAACTGACTTGTTTTTGCGGTCACATATCACAAACTGCTGTGCCGTGGTACAATAAAGTATTCCATGCCGTACATACAACAGGCTGGTGTGCCCGGCCAACTAGCAGCCCCATGCACGGTGTGTTACCGTAAAACATTACAGCAATTTATCACACACTCAACCACTGGTCCACTTCTTGTCGCAATTTGTCAAAAGTTTTGATTGAAATAGATGACTATCCTTGTTGATCCAACTGTTTGTTGGTTATCGGCAGGATTTTGTGGACAAATCTTGTCAATTTTCTGGGCGAATCTTGTCGAGTATGGGGTTCTAAAATCATTTTGCAATTGCATGTAAGCATGCGTGTCTAGCTACCGGACTTGATACAGGGGCATTCTTCACTACACGCAGGCGGAACCTGACTATGAATTTTGGTGTTGCATTATTTTAAGTCCCCAAACAATGGACTCGTTCTGCACAATACGCACGCTCAAAAGGTTTTTGTCCCATATGGGTCCATGCTTTGCTGCATGCGCATGTACTCCCCCCGCCAGCCGAACATCGACAAGACGTATACGATCTTTGTGTATACCAAGTGATTCAGACATGGATTCAAATAGCACGCGCAGCGCTGGCCAAGGAACAAAATGTACGTGTGCGGACGGATTTAAAAACGCGGAGTCACAAAAAAAAAAAGCATAGCAGGGAAACGAAAGGTGCGAAAAAACAGCGAAAATTTCACATGCCCGATTATTATGGTCGGATTTCACAAAACCATATTTGAAAACCCAAATCCGTACTTCCGTATTTGTCGTGAATTTCCGTACGAAATACGGAAAATCCGCACTGGTTGGCAGCTCAGCTTACCCGTAACCTGTGGTCCTGCACTCCCCACACTCGTGTTGCGTAATCGTTGGAAGCACCCAGGACAAACTGCTCCTGCTGGTCAAAGTCGATGCACATGACAGACGCATTGCTGCCCATTAACACGCCTTTAGATAGACACGAGGATGTTACTGGAATGAACAAACATGGTTTCATTAGCAACCAAATTGTCAGCATAGGAGAAGAGAAAAATACAGAACTGAACACATTATCTTAAGGGGTGTTGGATATGCAAGACTTTTGGACAAATCAAATTGGCAATGCACATAAAGAAGACTGAAAAACAAAACACAGGAATTCTTTTGACTTCTTAGAATTCACTTAAAACTGACAGACCATTGTATGACAGTTTTATGACCAGATCACTTCAAATGCAAACAAAAACAGTACATGTCACTATGAACCCTGGGATGTGATTTTCTATTCAAAATGTACAGGGAGATTAGGACAATGTGATTTCAACAATGGGCGTCTAAAATCAAATCCAACTCTAATTAAAATCACATCTGAAGCCTGTAAACTATTGTACATTGTGACTTTCTGATTTAACAGCTAAAATGTAGCATACAATTTGCTTTTGCTGTAATTTTCAGAAATAAAGGGTTTGGCAGTTTATAGTGAGCTATCAAATACTGTAACACCGACCTTTCTAAAGTTATGTGTGCATACATGTAGATGCTTCGGAAAACTTGAAAGAAAAAATAAACCTGTTCTATTAGTCTGGTTGCCTGACCCTACTTTAGACAAATCGGAGCAATTTATAGTTAGGGAATTATCAGGTCGGGGAACGACCAAAGATTGTCGACCGAAAACGATATAAATTTCCACATTTCTTGAAAACGACAGCACACCAGGTGCCACGACTTCACAGGATGCTTGAGACTGCTTTTTTGTAATAATTCAGTGGTTTTGTTTTTTGATGTTTGCAAGTGTATGTGCACAGCCACAACCATGGGTACACTTTTTGGTACAAAAGCCGTGTCCGCACTGGACTTCTTTTTTGGATGGTTTTACTGAGACGATGGTAAAATGAAAAATGGTCAAATGTTACCACTGTCCGCACTTGGACTTTCGACACGGGAAAATTTTACCGAGACCGTGGGAGAAGTAACCGAGCTGTCAATATATCGACTCATGAGGGCGCTTTGCGTGACCTTTCTACATTGACGCGATTGACCCAAATCCCCGGCCCAAATCACGCGTGCCTTTTCATTTTTCATTGTACACGCAGGCCTACGTCTTTAGCACCAATCAAACTTCCGACTTTTTTATCAATAATAAAATCTACCATGATTGCGACCAAAAGAGGAACAACGCACTGGAATTTGGAAACTTGCCACGTGCACCGCACCGCGGTGAAACAATGTAAAGCGCATGCGTGGTTTCCCTGTGAAGCATGACCTTGCGCTCTGGCCGGATGTACGCTTTCCTGAGCCGCTTTTACCGACTCGCACTGTCCGCACTGGACTTATCGTCTCGGGAAAAGTTACCTGGTCAGTTTTCCTGGGCAGCAGTTGGCCGGTAGAAGTAACCGCTGGACTCAGGAAAAGTAACTGAGAGGAAAACGTCCTAGGCTGTCCGCACTGGACTTAAAATGGGAAAAGTTCCCATCGTCTCGGTAAGTTTTACCAAAATAAGTCCAGTGCGGACAGGGCTAAAGACACCATTATGAACGACAGAGCAATACTGAATAGCTCTTTGAAAAAATTTAGATTAATTAGTTGGCATAATGCTGGATAACCGATTCGTGTGTAATCTCAAATAATGTTTACATCATTGCTTTTCAAAATGTTGTTCAGAACATGGACACCAAAAAAAGGTGTACCCATCCCATGATTGTGGCCGTGCACGTATACTACATTTAAACCTCATTGTAATTCTGGGCTCTGGATGGGATTTGGGACCCTCATCGTTATACAATCACATCCACCTAATCTTCCTGTCCGCTTTTACATAGAAAATCACTTGCAAGGGATTCACAGTGTGTGGACCGTCTTGGCGTGATCATCATCCGTGGCGTAGGTTAAACCACGTGCGCCCACGCTTGACTGATTTACAGGAAACAAGCACTTCATTCGCATCACTGCACTAAGTGGTCCATGACGACACATAAAAAAGATATTAACAAGGAAACAACGCTGGCATGAACTTACAGTTGGTTAGCTCCCACATCTTGACCTTCCTGTCAGCTCCAGCCGAGGCAAAAAACTTGCCGGAGGGACAGAATCTGACTGCGTTGACCTCACCATCATGGGCATCCTGAATGATAAGAGGGTGACACTCACTCATTAGGAAATCACAGGAAAAAAATATATAAATCACTATGCCATATACATATTCATGAGCAAGAGCTGAATTCCAATTGGTCAATTCACCATCACTAGTGCATGCCCGTTCGAAATGTGCCCGTTCGAAACGGACAAATTGCTTGGCTTTCGAAGAAAAAAAAGCCACGGGTGTATGTTTCCATGCCACACGCGGACCACAGTTTTGGAAGCGAGTTACTTGGGAAGAGCTTTTTGGTAACACTGATGCGCATGCCTCTAATTTATTTGCATATTATATCAGGCCCCATTGCATGCGTGGTGGTCTATACCCGTGGTGCAGTGCCCGTTGAAAATGTGCCGTAGTGCCTGGCGGTCTACACTGCCACGTTTGCAGATTTAGCCTCCGGTTTGCTGGCGTTTTTTGCAGTTTTTGTGAGAACCGCTCATCCAAACAACTTCAAAATTGCCACTGCACATTCTTGGGTCCTGAGCAATACACCTGACAATTTTCAACTTCATACAGTGCCCGGTTCTGGAGATAATCGAATTACAGACAGACACACAAACACACATTCGTACTTTTCCAATACGTGCGAGGACAATGCTTTGTGTTTCCTATTGTTCCTTTAATATAACCCAACCCCATAGACTAAGCACATACTTCTACGTGCGAAGACTGATTTCAACAAAAGACTTGACTTGCGAGGACTGAACGTTTTTTTTGTATTTCCTTTCTCCTCATATATACAGAACCTGTACACACACACAGACAAAGATTCCTGGAATTATAGTAAGATGTGACCGGTGATATTTCTGTTATGTATGAGGTAAACAATCTTCAAACAAAATGTGGGGATGTGGGGCTGGAATTTTTGCACGACATTAAATGCAGTATTCCGAGTATGCAATCAGCATTAGTGCACCTGGGTGTTCGAGTATAAGCAGGTTGCAAAAATACAGATAAAGTTGACAAAATATTACGTTTTTAACCCCTTGCGTACGGATGACGCCATATGGCGTAAAAAAAAGTGCCACCAGGCCGAATGACGGCATTTGCCGCCGTTTGTGCAGTTTCAATCCATTGTTAGATTATTGTTTATGATATGCTTGACTGCACAAACACATTGTAGCGGTTCAATTGGCTGCTAGAACCGCCGCGACACCCCGACGTCTCCCGTAAAATACTGTGCCCAAGGGGTTAACGATGTACAGGTTCTGTATATACTTCCGAGGAGAAAGGAAATACAAAGAAACCTTTCGGTCCTCGCAAGTCAAGTCTTTTGTTGAAATCGGTCCTCGCACGTAGAAGTACGTGCTTAGTCTATGGGGTTGGGTTATAATAAAGGAACAATAGGAAACACAAAGCATTGTCCTCGGAAGTATTGGGAAAGTACGACTGTATGATCTTGGTGGTGTGCGCAATGTTTGAATTGTTCAAAGCTGTTTTGACCGGAAAGCTCACCCCTCTTTATTCTGGCATAATAATCTCAGAAAGTCAAATTTGGGAGACTTTCCTTGATATACCACATAGTGTCACATATATGGACTACACCCATCTGCTATGAAACATTTGGGTGTGGACTTTAAAAAATCATTTTGACAACAGAAAGGATCCATTACAGGGGCAAAGTTTAAAAGATTACCGGTAGTTGATCACTTACAAATGTTAATACACACAGAGAGACTTGGGGAAGGGGGGGTTCCAAAAATTGTGCATTTAGCTAACAAGTTCTTCTGACTAGCGCCCACCCGAACAAAGATACTGACAATTTGGGAGACCGCCAACATAGGGCAAGATGGCTCAGTTGGTAGAGCGCTGGTACGGTATTCCGGAGGTCGCAGGTTCGAATCCCGCTGCCAGTTTTCTTTGTTCACTTTGAAAATGTATTCAAATTTACCTAGTCAGTTTCCCTTGTGGATTGTTTGACAAAGTTTATTTGGAATAAGTTATTCACAGGCAAAAGTTATTGTTGCCCAAATAAAAAGACCGGCTTTTTTTGTGGGGGGGGGGGGGGGTAAAAACCCCTTCATGCTGGTTGTTATTTACGGGGTGCTTGTATGCCAATACAAGCTTGTGCAGCCAAGCCTAATGCAATCGGCACACAAAGGATTGAGTACGTGTAAGAATGTGCGTGTAAAAGAACCTTGGCCAGGTGGTCTTTTTTTTCAAACAGCAGGCATAGCCGTCATCCTTATTCAAGAGGTTCACTAATCACAACCTTCCCAAATCCTCCCAAATCCCCTGCCAAATGGAATAATTTGGAGGATTGAGGGTCTTTGGAAGTTGAAGCATTGCAGGATTGAGCAGGATTGAGGGCATAAGAGGATTCTACCTCTGGAGGAAAATAGAGGATCCAGGTCATGGTGCTGGATGATTTCGGAGGATTGAGGTTACTGGGGTGTTTACGGACACCCCCTGGAGGATTTTGCAGGATTCATGCAGTGGTCCCATTAGAGGATTTTGGAGGATGTAACTTGAACACTTTGAAATCAGAGGATATTAGAGGATTCAGGTGACATGGAGGACAAATGATGTAGGGAGTTAGCGTTAAACTTACCAATTGGGAAATGGCTTTATCGGGCACCACAGCACAAATACAGATTGCAGAGGAGGAGGGGGAGGGCATGTCTGGGTATCTTGAGTTCCTAATGAAGAAAAGACAAGATATTAAAGGGACACATTGCCTTCAAATATCATGAAATTTTGCTGTTTGGAAATGTTCCTTATCTTTTATAAGAGTTGTTCATGCAAAAAAACACGTATAATGTGTTGTAATTAGTGAGTAGTAATTACAAAACAAAAAATTGGCCTCTGACCCCTGACATCTTACCTGCAAAACATAGACTTATTTCCAGTAGCAAATACCACCGTCTAAATAATGCGCAAAATACGCTGTAAGAGTCTTTAGGCTGGCGCCGCAGCCAGTGGCCTTGTAAACCTATCAGATGATCGGCAGGTAGCATTCTCTACCTCGCGACACATATCGCCAGTGCTGCGCGCCGTGCCACAATACATCAAAATGGATCAACAGAACGTACTTCAACCAGCTGCGACTGGAAATACGACTGGTGAACACGGTCCGCCATTTTGTGGGGTCAAAAATGTGGTTCTACAAAATGGCGGACCGTTATTTGTCACGAAATTAAACAAAAACTACGCAATTTGAAGGGATAGTTATGTGAATCTTTATATTCTACTTTAAAAAAAGCTTCCCAACCATATCCATTTCAGTTTTATAGCCCAAATCGCAAAATCCAAAGCAATGTGTCCCTTTAAGGTCAAGCAAGGAAAAGGATTTTTGGCCCTAAGGTAACCCGGTGCTGTAGAACCAATACAATTATTTCTCCTGTCCCTGAGCAATGTAGTTTTCTTTGAAATGAGAGTGTGGGCACAACTTTCCTTCTTTAAATAATTGAATACAATTTCAAGACAGTTTGGCACAGTTGTACATCCTCGCCTTCTATCTCTGTGACCCAGATTTGCAAACATCAAAACACCAAACTACCGAATTATTAAACCTCACTTGACTGTAAGTAAATAATAATAATCCTGTGAAATAATGGCACCTGGTATGCTGTCATATTTTCAAGAAAAATTGAATTTTTTTATCAATTTCCAGCGATTGTCGGCCGACAATCATTGGAAATAGTCTCGTTCCCCGACCTAATTCCCTGACGGCTATAAATTGCTCCGTTTTGTCTAAAGTAGGGTCAGGGAACCAGACTACAAGAACAACATTTTCCCCTGTTTTCTGTTTTCCCAGCATCTTTGCACACAAAACTTTAAACAGGTCAGTGTTACAGTATTTGCTATAAAATACTAACCCCCAAATCCATTCATTTCTGAAAATTGCAGCAAAAGCAAATGTTGTGTACTACCTTTAAGACAACCACGCCTTACCCGAGGTCTGGCTCCACGTGGATATCCTTGGCTGCCTCCACCAGCTTCTTCTGCACCTCTTCTTGCTTCCTCTTGAGCCAGGTCTCGTTCTCCTGGTTCATCTTGAAGGCGTCTTGGGCCTTCTCCTGCATCCAGCGCATGACAAGGTCGGCGTTCTCCTCCTGAACGCGACGTATCGTGTCCTCCGTCTTGGTGTACAGGAGCTGCAGTGCATCCTGTTCATCCTTCAGGGTCTGTCGGAGGAGCGGGATGAGAGATGCTTTAGGTCTGAATGATCGTTCATTAACCCTAACCCCTAGGATTGTGCACTAAGCGGAATTGACCTATCGCCATTTGTGAGTTAGCCACGCCTCCTTAGACAACTTTACACACGTGCACAGCACGTGGATGCGATGCGCAAAACGCACAGTAGCGCATTACGGCAAATCATTGCATAAGACGCTCTCTTTGACCGGATACAAGAGTTGTCTCAGATTTCTGAGACAAGTTTGCCCATGTGTACATGCACACGACCACTTATTGCAAAAAGTGGAAAAATTGCTTTTTCCATTTTCCAGTCCTATAACGCGTATCTGAATAATGCAGACTGCCCGGACCCCACTCACATATTTTCACCATCCGAGAATCGGAAAAACTGTTATAAATATAAACAGAACAAAATACGCTAGACGGCCGGCTTGGCCAATGTGTTGCAAACAAGATTAGTATGAAAACGTGATAACGGGCCGGTTGAGCATTTGCGTTAAATTTTACGTGCATGTGCATTTCAACGAACAGGGCGCACATGCGGCCGAATAGTGCGCGTATTTGGAATGTTTTTTTGTTTGTCCAAGATCATGTGATGTTCAACAGACGCTACGATTGGATAATGGTCGTGAACGGCGATAGGTCAATACCAAACCCATCGAACTCCAGCAACCATTGCACACATATGGGAATGTACTGAACCTGCCATAGTCCAACAGGCTGTGCAAAGGAAGGGTACTAGGTATGCCAAACTCCAACACTGGCCGACTGCATGGAGGATCGCCAAGATGGCCTGCCATGTTGATTTGGTACAGTGCATGCGTGCTAGCCTTTGCGCAGTCATTTGTCATTGGAATTTTAAATGTGTTCAACATTCCTCTCCCCAAGGGGAGAGGAATTGGAGGACTTGAACCCCTCCCCAGGGATGGGGTTTTGTCAGTTAGGGCTGTACCAAATATTCAAATATTCAAATATTCAATCGTCAACCGAATATCTGAATACTTTTTTGACGGTTTGAATATTAAAAAAAATATATATATGCACGTACAGATACGACTATGATGCTATTTTAATGGAAAAGTTATGGCACTTAAGTGCCAAATGTTGCATTTTTGTAAACGGAAACTTTTTGTGGACGGAGGTTTATTGTTCCCGTCCGTAAAAGCCTTGACACTTATACAAATAGTAACTGCAAAAATGCAGGCTGGAGTTTGGTTTCTTGTTATCAGAATGTTATACGTACCCGCAATGATCTTGATACAACAGGCGCATGCAAAAAAATGTCGACAAGGGGTCCATAACATCGATCGCCGCACGTAAAACACCGGTGTGCTTTTTGTGTAAATTTTTAACTGCACGGCGTGCTGGTGTAGCTGACGCGTGAAAAACTTGAACGGGCGAGTATCCAATATTTCAATATTCGGTCAAACCAAGTTACGAATAATCAAATACTAAATTATTCCAAAATGAACAGCCCCTATTTTCAGTTTTGCCCCATAGTTGTGCAGTGTACGGATTGACAGCTGCCCTGATATTATCAACACAAATATAATGAACACGTTTTAATTATGGCAAGCAAAATTGGCACCGTCGGTGACCAAAAAGAGTCCCCCTCTCCAACTTATCTCCTTGGCAAGAATTCCTTACTTCGTTTGTCCTCTGTAGTTCCATGAGGGCAGTTTCCAGGTTTTTCATTTCATCCTCATAGGCGCTGATCTTGATATCGGATTCTTGTATCCTGTAAGAAGATCAAGGTGATCTCATTGCAATTGAAAGTTAACACTGTGAATGGGAATGGGAAATTTTGTGAAAAGAATTCCCATTCACATTTCACATTTCACACACAACTTTTCCAACCTGTGAATTCAAGTGGGAAATTATTTTCCAACTTTGAGAAAAGCATAGAAATGTTTTCTCACTGGTGTGAAAAGCTGGAAAAATGTTTTTTCCACTTTGTGACAAGGCGCGAAAATGTTTTCCCACTTTGGGAAAACATTTTACCATTTTGTGAAATGAAAATGAATTTCCTGGGAAGAGAAAAAGTGAAATTCCCATTTTGAGGTTAACTTTCAATTGCAATGTACTGTACGTACATGTACATGTATTACACCAAAGGGGAGGTAGATGGTGGAAGTTACCATGCCTGGGTCTATCGGTCTGAAAATTGGGATAATTTCTCTGTTGAAGATATATATTATCCTCTATTAAGATCTGGGTACACGAAAACCGTAAGGGTGGTAGGATTGGCAATTCAAAATGTCGCCAACCCTACCACCTCTGATCGTAACCCTTTACCTAGAGTGGCTTTTAGCCTTGTATTGGGTGATTTTAATAAAAAATGTTAACCTGTAGGTCACTAATACCCATAGCACGTTTAAAGGCCAGTTCGATATTTCAACTGCGCATGTGCATAATGACATGGGTCACAGGGTCATTCGGGATAACCAACGCGTGCGTAGAAACGCGCAAGGTGGTCGCACAACGCGCACGTGTTAAATTCAAATTAGAAAGGGCGTTTCCGTAACATCGCACAACATAACATCAGCATTTTATCCCGAGTAACCTTTGACCTGGACTACTTCATCGAAGATACCGTACTGGCTTATTGTTGGGGTTCTTGGGAGAATAAGGTGGAAGTTAGAGAACATTGAATCTCCAAGGAAACGGTGTGGTTTCGTCACCACCGAGTGCGAGGCATCCTACTTCAAGGAGAGGATGTGGTGACACCAAGAGAGGGAAAGGCTGACATCTCCTTGTGGTTTGGGGAGGAATAAGATGTAGTGAGGGAACTTGAATAAATTCTTAACTCAGGCACCAAATGCTGCGCAACACTTCTTGTAGCTTTGAGAAGAAAATGTAGAAATAAATAGAATACATAAATGTACATGTACATATAGCTGCAAAATATAACAGGAATTGACAAATTTCACATTAGTCCCCTTCTGTGCACTTCCTAATTGAAAGCGAGGCTCTCGGTGCTAAACAAGCAGTGTGCTATTCAAGAAATTCATTCATTCATTCATTCATAAATCAAGCCATAAATGGCAGCACAGTGCATGTTCAACATAAGTTGTTTAGTTAGCACCGAAAGCCTCGCTTTCAAACCTGGAAGTGTGCGGATTTTTCGTCAATTTGGGATTTGTCTATTGTCCAGCTCGTGTTCTCGATGAAGTGTGCAGTAGATAGTCACCAAGGTGAACTTCGTAAACATCATACTGCAGAACTTGTAGCAGAGTTTCCTAATGACTTCAAAATGTTTCCGTGAACAATCTTGCATGGTGTTTACCATAGGTGTGAAACTTTTGAACGATAGCACAACCTGTCCTGGGCTTCACAATGTTATATGACAGGTCAGGTGATGTCATAATTTCAGGGTTCATAACATGCACGCCCCACACAACATGCGAGCCCTCACTTATTTTCTGGGAATCTATTTTAGGTCATTTGGCCAACAGCCAACAAAGCTTGCCTGTTTACCAAACTGGGTACGGAAAACCGCCAACAACTATGCCACATGATGATTTGGGCTGTTAGTACCTGGAATCCTTCTGCAGTAAGTCCTTGTCCTTCTCTTGAAGTTGGGCACTCAGATCTATCAACTGCTGGGCATTCTGTAGTCACAAAAACACACAATATGTAGAATAAGTACAATAATCACAACTGCTTTAAGCCCCGATCCCACTTACGCGAATTTGACGACGAATCAGCGCGGAATGAAATTCGTTGTGACTTGTTGCGGGGTAGCCTCTAGAGTGCATTTTATACGAAACGGATACGAAACGGTTACGAAACGGTTACGAAACGGTTACGAAACGGTTACGAAACGGTTACGAAACGGTTACGAAACGGTTACGAAACGGTTACAACTTACAACTCTCACGATTTGATTCTGAACCAATACGAAACGGTTACAATACAAATACGAAATGCGATGAATTGTTACAAATTGTTACAAATTAACATGACATGTTACGAGGTATTAACGACTTCACAACGCGTAAACGATTCATTTACGACATTTTGCGATGTATACGAACTTGTTGCAAACTTAACGTCACGTGGTGACGCGCGCGTTGAGAACCTGTACTTGTATTTTCTCATTTTGCATCATGTTCACCTACTCTGATGTTCTAGAAGCGGCTGCTGTTGAAGAGGAAAACCTCCTGCTGGCGGCTGCGGTTCTCGTTCTTGAAGGAATCCAGCGACGACAACAACATAGATGGTGGTAGGATTCTACATGTACATGTACATTCCTTCCTAAGCAAAAACTCCTGCCTTGTGAATTATATGTTGCAGCACTTTATCCGCAATGCGCCAGTCCAGAAAACAAAAACGTTTCAGAATAAAATTACGTTTTGTCAAAAGTTTTGACTTAATTAAATTTGTACTTTTTACCATAATTTCAAAAAATGGCTGTCAATTTTGCTTATCACGCACACATGCGCTAACGATCATGTTCATGTACTCGCACGATCAACATGCCCATCGCCCCCGTGCATTGATCCACGAACTTCTCGCACCGAGCAGGTCAATTCACACGATTTTCCCGGAGTTGTGTACCTTTACACCATGAATGCTTGGTACATGTACATCCGCATTTTGTCGTATACAGTGATTTTGTCAGAAGTCTTTATAATAATGTGACATTTTCATTGTGACTGCAAGCTTAAATTGTCATCAACCATTATTGGGTAGATTCATTTTAGCGTTCAAAATTTAGCTTTCAAATTAGATGTTCAATCACTAGTTTTGGCATCGTTTTTGTCCAAGGCGATATATTGCTATGGTCTGGATACGGTATACGGAATGCTTGCACAATGCATAATTTAAAAAAATGTATCGCGTGTGCGTTGTGCGACGGACACATTGGATTGAGCTCATGGGGTGATGCGATGTTTTCATTTCGTGGTCGGTTGACATGTGCGTGGCATCGTCATGCACGGCATATTACTGCATGTGATTTTTGGTTAAATAGAAAGAAAAACATGAGACAGGAAAAAATATTAGGAAGAAATGCATTTTTATTTTATTTCAGAACACATTCAAATTCATTGGTGTTGAAATATCTGATACCATAATCAAGCCAGCTTTCTAAAAATATGTCGGAAAGTCTAAAATGTCGGAACCTAATTTGAAAGTTGGAAGAATCTCATCTTTGTGAGAGTTGTGCATGTGGGGGAAAAGAGTTACATATTTACTCAAGAAGTCCGAGTACATGTATCAGTGGAATGTTTTTTTCTGGAGCACTGGGCAGTCTTTCCCCTTGACAGCAAGAAATGATGAAGAAAAATTTTTCAGACAAGATTAAATAAAATGTACATTCACATGTACATGCGTTTTCTAAATGGAAATCTGAACATGTCTTTCTGTTTGTTTCCCCGCCATTTAATCTTTCCTCGCTATAGTCCATTTTCCCAAGCAGATTCAACTTCGGAAAATGAAACCCCAAGCCTAGCTCGCTATGCCTTCCCGGATCTCTGAATCACTCGATGAAATCGTGACCAAACACTGAATATGCATTTCTGAAAATCAGATACAGTCAAGCATTGGCGCGGCGGTGGCCCGCGGGGTGTGACCATTGTTCCATTATTGTCTACATGTATCTTGCGCCCTGCGGGTTTGGCAACGTGCCAATCAACTTGTCATGACTGCAGTGGGGAGGGCCAGGGAATTCCCGGAAGGACGTTGTATCGGCGCGATCGCGATTTGAGAGATCTTTTTTAATGCATATGTACTTCCGAACCCAAACCGAACCGATGTGCGGGGGGCTAGGAACGAGATACCACAACACAATATATCAAATTGAAGCTGTTAACCTGTACTTTCAGCTCCATGCAACTGGTTCCTTCAGATAAATCAATTACCACAATGTATCTGATGTACATGTAGAAGTACACGTACCTCCCCTTTCTTTCGATGCATGTCTGTAAGCTCCTCTTGCAATCTGAAGAGTTTCTGCTCGAGTCTCTGCTCGAGTGCCTGAGTTTTTTCCCCTTTGGTCATACCAGTGCTGTTTATACAGAAAAACACAAAAGCACAACAGAAACAAATCAACAATACTGTTTATGTGTTAACATGTTTTATAACACACCTCTCACTGGTTCTTTACGGTGGTTGGCTAAAACGCAGTCACGTCTGCACCTGGATTTCAAAGTAATACAATCCTAGCCCTGAAAAAATCCAACAAAATCCAACAATGGAAAAAAAGCTGTTGTAATTTGTTGGGTTTAGCAGTCAACACAAACTACATCATGGTATTCACTTCCGTATTCACGCTCACCCGGGCATGTTTACATTGTAGGCCTCATGCGCCTATCAATTGCTTCCCCCACACCTTCCCCCGGGCTGCCCCACCCAAGATGTGGGGATTGTCACTTTTGAAGTAAAATTGGGTGTGATCCCTGGCTATACGGCATTCTGGGTTTATGACTTCTGACTAGCGGGAGACCGCCAACATAGGGCAAGATAGCTCAGTTGGTAGAGCGCCGGTACGGTAACCCGGAGGTCGCAGGTTCGAATCTGGGGAAAAGCTTGTTATTTTACGGAATTTTTTGTACAGTGCGGGAAAATCACCGGTACCCTATAAATGTCATCGTTCATAGAATATCAGTGCTACATGTGTAGCCATGCATGCAAACACTGCAAAACGAGGGACGTTCGCTGCCAGACTGTGTTGTATCGTGTAAAAGCCTGCGATGAAATCGCAGGCATCCTTGGTGCCAGACACCTGGCGCCAATCACCGCAGATGTGTGCTTCCAGCGCTCGTGTGAAACAGGCTTTTTACATGTACATGTACAATACTAAATAATAAATACAAAATAATGCATCAGACCAGGAGACATGCATTGACTGCTAAATGCAACAACTTTTTACCATTGGTGCATTCTGTTGCATCTAGCAGGGTTACGGTTAATCTTCCGAGAATTCCTCGGCAAATACGTTCGATTAGCCTCGTGTCGTGGCTTCCCCGTGGTGTAACCCTGTGTTTTAAGTGTAAGCTAATCGAACGTAATCATTGATTTGACAAGAAATAAAACAGCTTGAATTACAACGAGAAATGTGTTTTATAACCAAATCTGACGTGTAATTCTGTAGATTTAGGTCTTCGAAAAATGCACCTTTAATGTGATGTACATGTAATATCATACGTGATGACGTCAACATTACATCATTTACCTACCCACCAAGTTACAAGACGATTGGACCTACCTTTATATGTATTTCACACACAAAAAACCCACACTTTTGATGACGTCATCATGACGTCACACACGTTTTACATTGATATGTACATCTATGACCTAGCAAACCCATTACAAAAAAGATTTTTGAAATTAGCAGGTTTCTCTGATGAGATGGATTACAGGTGTAAAAAATAAAAAATACAATAAAATCGTATGATGACGTCATCGTGACGTCACATTTATTTCCATCTTTTACACATGCTGACCTACCAACAAACCAACTTTAAAATTAATTGCCGAAACAGCTAAAAATTAAAATAAAAATCTTAACGAAAACAATACCTGTTTCGGCTGAATTGCCGAAACAGATAATTACAAAAATTCCTTCTATAAAAATCAAAACCAAATTTACAGAAATTACAAGAATACCGGTTACGGGCACCCTCTTTAAAAAGGGCCGCAGATCTAAAAAAAAAATTTACGCTTGACCATTGTTGCTACCAATTTTTTAACGAACAGAAAAATTGAAAAAAGAATTACAAGAAGATGCGAGAGTGTTTAGAAAATTACAAGAGTGTGGTCCCCGGCGGTCTACGCGCGGTCTTGCGGGCGGCCCCCCTTCGTCAGTGCCATGTGGCTTCCTCTTCTTGGGCCACAGGGCCGCCATGTTTCTCATCATGGCGCTCTCGCCGGCCATGTGGTTGCGAACCAGGACGCTCTTGCGGCTGGCGAACAGGAGCTTGTGTATGCTGCAGAGGTGAGCGGTGGCTTGCGCGCGCCCCAGCGTCTTGGTGATCACTCCGGTGACGTCCGAGTTCTCGCACGCCTCGGCGCAGATGAATGGCCTGCCGTCCCGCTTGGTCAGTCTACAGCAGGGGCACCTGGGCTGGGCGGTGGTGTTGGCCACCCACACGACCGTCCACGCGGCCGCGCCGGCCGGCACAGGGAGAGCCGACAGCAGTTGGTCGCAAGCTGGGTCGGGGCCGGGCAGAACCCGCACAACCCCGCTGCGTTGCATCTCTCTATGGCGGTCGCGTCCATCTGCGCCACCTACTTCGTGGCAGGGCCCAGCAGGCTGCAGTCCATGGTCTTGGGATCCGGCAAATCGTCGGCGGGTACGCCGGGGGCGAAGGCGGCGCCGATCTCTTCGCCGCCCAACCAGGCGTCTCCGGCGCAGTCGGCTCGGCGAGCGGCGACTCTGGTTCTCGGGCGGCCGTCTCCGACCCGATCTGTCGCTCGTGCTCGTCTCTGGTCCGGTCCGGCTCTGCCGACTCAGGCTCTTCGTCATTTTCGATCACCACTATGTCGGCCGTTCGGTGGTCGGCAGCGGAGCGAGTTCCGTCTCCGGCTCCGTGGCCGCCATCTCTCTGTAAATTACGAGGAGAGAAAAATCGAGAACAGAAAACGTTAAGAGCAGGAGTGGTGCGAGCTCTGTCCGGGGTTGCTAATTCTAAAATTAAAACAGCGCAGTGAATAAAGTAACAAAAATAACCTTTTTAGAGTGCATTGTTCCATTGCATTTATTAGAAGTACATGTAGCTATTTCAAAGCCTGTTTTCTCTGTTGTTAAATTTGAACCCCATGGAACTAATTAATATGCAAAAATGCAATATCTGCAGAACGGAAAGGGCTTTGGAACTCTATCAAATGAAAACTTACATTGCGAGCTTTCCAAACATACATGAAACTAATTTTTCATATTTTGCGACATAATATACATTTTTCCAGAGCGGGTCACAAATTCTAAACGCCAACTCTCACAGTTTGTGTGTGTTCCAATCTGTCATTCGACAGGTTTTGATCTGTACAGCAGCTGGGTCATTTTTGGCCATGAGAACAAGAGGGTTAAATGAACGATGGACACTCACCCTTCGTCCCGGACCGGCGGGTCGACCGTCACGCTCGAACTGACTTCGGCAGCGGGGCCCGCGGCGCCGTTCGGGCCCGGGGCGATTCCCTCCAGCTCCACCCTCATGTCTCGAATCTCCGCTTCCACGACCCGCCTGACCTCGGCCGCCGATTCGCTCAGGCTCGTCCTTGCCACCACCGTGCCGGACCTCCTGGCCGCGATCTAGGACTCGCGCCGGTCCATCTCGTTCTCGACTCCGCCTCCGCGTACGCCGGCACTTTCTCTCCCATCTCCGCTTCTTCCGCTGCTGGCCGCGGCCCGCCTGCGTCTCCTGGACCTCGGCCGGCTGAGGGAGCGGCCCCCGGTAGACATGGCGGCATACGCCCTCCGGTAGACCCGTCCGGTCGGGGGCGGAGACGGCAGGCAATCCTGATCTGGGGAAGAGCGCGTCGCACTGATCCGCTGTCTCACCGTGTTTGCCGCCGTCCGGATCCCGGTGCCCCCCCTCGGTCCGGTTGTGATCGGGCTCGGTGCCGTCCTCTGCGGGTGCCCAGTCCTGCTCTGACTTCCAGATGGGCGTGTGTGCCACAGCGCGCACTCTCTCATCTGGGCCAGGCACTGCCGGCAGAATTCGTGCATGCAGGACGCCCTTGCAAATTCTGATCTGTCCTTCACCACCTCCCTGCAGATCAGGCACTCCGGATCGGGCCCATCAGCGAAGGCCAGCAGCATCCGCCCAATGAGCCTCAGGTCGTATGCTGACACCTCTGAGCCTCACATGACGGCCCTTGCCACCACGATGCCGGAGTCGGGACCCGTCTCCCCGTTGAAGTCGAAGTCGCGGTTCGGGTCCGCGAACACACTCATCAGCACCGTCACCCTGGCGCTGACACTCATCCACCGTGCTTAAAATAGCCGGTGACGTCCTGCGATTACGTCAACACTCTATAAAAAGCCGACCTATTGGAGAGCTCGAAAAATGGCGTCACTTCTAAATTCTTCTAAATTCATAACCATAAAGGCTGGTTTATAGTCGGTATCGCAATGGTCACCGCGACAACAAATTGACGCGCGATCCTCTCGCGCAGGGTTTATAGTTGACGCGGAAGCACGAGCGACTAGTCGTTGAAAGACGCTGGCGACATCGCTGCAGAGTTCAATCAATTAAACTTTGACATGGTCGCTGACCTCACTTTTTTCAATGGGCTAATAGAATTGCCTGATCGGTAAGAAACGATGAATATGCAAATATGGCACACAGCATAAAAAATAAATATCACTATCAATAAACAGCGACAACGTCCTATATTTTATTGATGCGTCTTAATATTTATTGTTATCAAAACAGCTGGGACAGTCATTAACCCTAACAGCCCAAGGCTTTTTACTAGAATCCTTCCCTAACCACACAAACTCCAACACTGTGTAGTAAACCAATGGCACATTCTTTGTACTTAGACAAAAATCAGGGCATCAAGTCCCATGCAAAGTGATGGTGCCAAGGCTCTACAGTACCCAATCACACAAAATTCAACACAATGGGGTGTTTGATTTTGGCAGGTTAGGGATGGTTAGGGTTAATCACACATCAAAACAAAGCTGCTAACTCCGATAATTAATCATCGCAGCTAAAATAATTTTCCGTTCAGCAGTGGCGATGCGTTGATCGTCACACGTCGCATTCGAATTCCAGATGCGCTGCGCGTATGCTGCGCGTGTGTTTACAAATGTCGCGTGACGACTATAAACTGCACAAAAAAGGCCTAGCGTCCAGCGACCATCATCGCGCAACCGACTATAAACCGGCCTTAAACCCCCGCTGAACGCAACAAAATGCAACAGGTGGAAAGTCTGTGGGAACCTGTTGCACTGTGCAGCCAAGATAAGCTGTGCAATCTGTTGTATACTGTTGATTCCAGCAGCGTTCTCGTTTGTATACATATTTCATGGTGTTGGAATGTGTTGTGTCTAGCAGCCATCCGCTTGGCATTTTTACTGCACAGCACTGTATAGTGAATTGAAAACTTGCCCAAGGGCAAAAGGTGATCAGTGTTTATAGGTTCTATGGTATTCTCATAGGGCCTTAGACAAAATATTGGCTGCTGGATTATTTCAAAGTAAAATACGTACAAGTGGTGTGTTTTTTACAAATCGGAGTATAGTCACGCATGAATCATTCATCATGTTCATGCATGGAAAATTACTGTTGAATAAAAGATTGTAAATGTCCGGTCTGTGGGTAATTCTGCAGGTTGTGGATTCGAGCCCAGTCCTGCAGCCGATTTCACAAAACCTTGCGCAATTGCGCAACTCTACGCCACAATTTATTGTATAAGTTGCGCAACATTTTAAAATCGATTTCACGAAAGTTACGCAGTGCGTAAGTCGCTGACTTGCGCCACAAATTATGGCGTAACTTACGCACTCGTTTTAGGTGGCTTAAGTTGTTGGCACAAAACACCGAAATGATGACTTAGCTAGCTGAGCGTGAGCACAGCAGAGCCGTTCAAATCATTAATTAAATTCACTAGATTATTTCAGAGAGTAATGAAATGATCATCCGCTGCAGGTTTACCTGTGAGATATTTCCGAAAGTTGCCATCATTTCTTTTTTGGAGCGATGTTTCAAAAGTGAAAAGTTTCAAAATGGCGCCTCACAGTTCAATTTTACGACTGTTTCATGTATTTTTATTGTTGTACTAAAACAGTCGTCGTAAAAGCATTCAGCCTCGTCCGCGATGTATAAAATAAATATAACATTGCGCAGCTACGCACTGTTTCAAGAAATGGTTCGTAAGGATGTAGCGCAGTTGTACAGCATTTTTATAGCGCAAGTCTTACGCAATGGCGTAAGTTGCGCACGGTTTCGTGAAATCGGCTGCTGGGCTATAGCACTTCTACGCTTAATATGGGTAGAGGCATTATTAATGTCTTGCAGTGGACTAGTTACCCATCCCGACCCTATTCATACTGTGAAAAGATCAACTGGTCTTGTTTTAGTGTGAGGGGCTGGTTCTTCCACATAATCCTCTGTAGCTTACACCTCGAGTGCCCTAGGGCCTGTGATGGGCGATTTGCACACACACACACACACACAAAAAGTGGTCCAAGAGGTGCGAGCAATGCCTGAGAAGCAAGAGGAAGAACAGAACAGGCCACACTCCTGCCACAAGACATGGTTGCATCATGTGCAATGTGCACCCTTGTGAGGGGCGTTGCTTTTTAGAGTTTCATGGCCATACAGCAAAATAATTGTTCTGGTGATTTTCACGGCAAGGTTGCGTTCAGCCCGCCCACTAGACTATCGACGGGTACCAGCGAATTGTGTAGATACCAACAGTCAATCCGCGTGAACCAGCTGATCTATTTAGAGCTTATCAGCAGGAGTCATGAACCACGTGCGAGCAGCCCCAAGTGCAGAGAAGCATTGAACATGTTGAAGCATTTCTCAATGAATGGTTGAAATTCATACGCCCACAAATTTGCATAGATTTAAATATGGCTCAGTCTACACAAAACCACATTTTGAGAAGTTTTTAGGGTTAACTTTATGAAAATTACACTGGGGGTAACACAAAGGGTAACACCAGTGGTTAAGTTTTGAAAACAACTTCTTTGCAATACAATCGGCATAATTTGGTCTAATTGCGGTGAAAATGATCATTATCTAGCTGCCTACCATGAATAAAAAATTACACCATTTTTGTAGATCGCTTGTTCAATGTCATTTGGGGATTTTCTTAAAACGTCCCCCGCAGTACGAATAACCGAGCCACCAAGACCCCGTTCCCACTAGATCCACCAATTGGGGGATCTGATCCACCTTTTGCCAAATTGCCGGATCAGATCCCCCAATTGGTGGATCAGATCCTGCAACTGTGTTAGTGGGAACGCTAACCGTTATAAGGTGGATCAGGATCTGATCCACCTTTCTTGATCCACCTAAAGACCAGGATACAGATCCCCCAATTGGTGGATCAGATCCTGCAATTGGTGGATCACGATCAAGTGGGAACGCAAAAGGTGGATCTGATCCGGCAATTTGACCTGTCAACATCCGGCTGGTGCACGAGTGGCGCGAAAAGTTTGCGGTCTGATGAACGAAGAAATACGTTTAGGCGTGTAGCTCATGTGAAAATTTCCCACGTGCACGACATGCACAATAAACAACTACTGAACTACGGGCTGTATACAAAATGTGTCACCACGCGTGCGCGATGCAAGCGTGCATGCATCCATTCAGCGTACATGTGTATTCCTTTCGTTCCGTACTGGAAAGTCGTCCGCTTCTAAACCTTTTTCATTCGTGTAATTTTACTTATTTTTCCATCCACAAATAATTCCGTGTTAGTGTATAGCCTGCAGCGTGTCATAGAAAACCAAAAACCGTAGCAAAGTTTGAAGAAAATACGTTTTACGATCCGATTCGAGCCAGTACCTATAATATTACGATTAAGTTTGGACTGCTCTCCGCATCCATGGGCAAAATCAGACCGAGAAGCATTTGGATTTCTTCCCTCCATGTTGAAACTTCGAACATCAAAACATTGCACATGTATTTGACCCGTCCCAGCATGCAACGCAGCCACACAGCGCGCGCTCAGCAAGCAAGCGCATGCGTAAGTGACCTTTCGGACTCGACACTTCCGTTCGAAAAGGTGGATCAAGCATAAGTGGGAACGCGACTTGCGGTTTCGTTGCAGTTAGACAACGGTCACACCAAAATGCCGGATCTTGATCCACCTTTTCCCAATTCGAGTGGGAACGCGGTCCAAGTGGTCAATTATCTTATGCACCTATCAATTGCTTCCCCACCCCTCCCCCCCCCCCAAGATGTGGGGATTGTCACTTTTGAAGTGACCAAATCCCCACCCTTAGGGCTTAAAAAATGTGACCAAACCCCCACATAAGACCTGGGGCAGCCCAGGGGGGGGGGAAGCAATTGATAAGCGCATTATTTACACTATAAATACAAAGTTCGAAAGGATGATGTCACTTCGACTTGAACCAAGGAACTTGAAACAAGGAAATTAATTTTAGGGAATTTGCTGGTAAAAAGAATGTATCACCGATTTTTTAAGGGGAAAATAGGGGTTCTGAAAAAAAATCGTTCCAGTTCCTGGTTTGAGGTCACAGTGCATTTTGTATGTTGCACTGTTCTACAATCAACAGTGCACTCCAGCAGATTATTACCCCAACATGTGAATTCTCCCTTCATCATTTTTCCTACATTTAACCTGAATCCTCCAATTAACTGTATTCTCTGATTCCTAAATGCTCCAGTGCATTTTACTGGAAATCACTGCCTGAATCTTGCAAAAACCTCCAGTGCGTTTCTGTTAAACACCCCAGTAACCTCATCAGTAAACCGAAATCATCCAGCATCAGATTGGGCCTGATGACCTGGACCTCCGTTTTCCTCCAGAGGCAAAATCCTCTAATGCCCTCAATCCTGCAAAATCCTCCGATGCTTCAACTTCCAAAGACCCTCAATCCTCCAAATTCTTCCATTTGGCAAAGAGGATTTTGGAGGATTTGGGTAGGTTAGGGTTAATGGATGAAGACTGGAGCATGAAAATAATGAAATAATCAATTTGACAGACTGTAGTTACATGGAAACGAGAATATTCTGAAATATTCTGTGGAAAGTTTTGAGAAGTTAACAAAAGAGTCAGATTGTGATGTCAAAGGCTGTCTATCTGCAGAGATACATTAAGTACATAATCTTTGTATTGGTAGTGGCATAAAAGGGTTTTTATGTCACGGCATATCGTACTAAATCACACTTGTGCGAGTGATTTGGTTTTCGGCCTATCAGCGTCTGTACCATCATGTTTGTGCATCCTTTACACGCACTTGATGACCCTCTGATCTAATAATATATTAGAGTACATCACTGTCTGCATTAAGTTCCCATATTGGTTATTTCTTATTGGTTAAAAAGTGAAATTCTCCGAGCAATTCTGAAATATATTAATTTGTACACAGAAAAAAGATGAAAATTTGTCAAAGACAATTTTGTCCGTGCTCATCAACTAATTGGATTGTTTTCTTCGAACAAATGTTCAAATCCCGCTCCTGCCAGCTTTCTTTGTTCACTTTGAAAATTCATTCAAAATTAACTAGTCAGTTTCCCCTGTGGTTAAGTTTAAAAAGTTGTATCCTCATTGAGTGATTCCCACAATGTTGCTTCCCAGGTTGTATCATAAAGTTGGGGCATGATCCCTGGCTTAACCCTGTCCACACTGGACTTTTTTGGGGTACTTTTCCCATTTTAAGTCCAGTCCAGACAGCCTAGGATGTTTTCCTCTCAGTTACTTTTCCTGAGTCCAGCGGTTACATCTACTGGGCAACTGCTGCCCAGAAAACTGACCAGGTAACTTTTCCCGAGACGATAAGCCCAGTGCGGACAGTGCGAGTCGGTAAAAGTGGCTCAGGAAAGCGTACATCCGGCCCGAGCGTGAGGGGTCATGCTTCACAGGGAAACCAGGCATGCGCTTTGCATTGTTTCACCGCGGTGAGGTGCATATGGCAAGTTTCAAAATTCCAGTACGTTGTTCCTCTTTTGGTCGCAATCATAGCAGATTTTATTATTGATACAGTGGGAAGTTTGATTGGTGCTAAAGACGTAGGCCTGCGTGTACACATCGGCCGGAAAAATGAAAAGGCACTTGTGATTTGGGTCAATCGCGTCAATGTAGAAAAGTCACGCAAAGCGCCCTCATGAGTTGTTATATTGACAGCTCGGTTACTTCTACCACGGTCTCGGTAAAATTTTCCTGTGTCGAAAGTCCATGTGCGGACAGTGGTCACATTTGACCATTTTTCATTTTACCATCGCCTCGGTAAAAAAAAAAGTCCAGTACGGACACGGCTTTATACAGCATTATGAGTTTATGACTTCTGACTAGTGCCAATTTGGGAGACTGCCAACATAGGGCTGGACAGCTCAGTTAGTAGAGCACCGGTGCGGTATTCTGAAGATGGCAGGTTTAAATCCCGCTCCTGTAAGTTTTCTTTGTTCACTTTGAAAATGTTATCTTTTACTTTAACAATAATAATATTGTTTGTTTTGGGCATCTACAACCCTCTTGAAAATAAGGTTATTATTCTTGGTTGCTTTCACAGCAATAATGCACAAAAGATACACCTTGTGGGAACTGAATAATTTACAGGCCGCAAACAATTTGCCATTGGAAACTAATTGGTCGATAACTAACAGGCGTGAGATTTGAGGAAATGGCAAATCCAATTTAATTTGTATGGCACTGCTGAAAAATGCATAAGAAAACTGCATTTTCTACCAAAAGATATGGTTCAAAATTTCTAAAAATAGGGTCATTAGAATAAAAAAAAGAACAACACTGTTTTAGGTTGCAGAGGTCATTTTGAAATGATAACAATTTAAGGACCAACAAATCTTCCAGAAATCTGGAGGACATCTCACCAAAACTCCTAAAATCAGGAAAAATTGAAAAAAATCACAGCCCTCAACCAAACCTGGTTAGATTTTTTCCATTTGATGTTTCATTCAAAACAGAATAACTTCTGTATTGCTAAAAAAAATAAGACAAAAAAAAAAATCAATATTTTTTGGGCAAAAAGCTCACAATCTTAAATTCTTTTACTCACCCTGACTGCACTTTGATTTGAAGCTCTGTATTTTCCTGCTTGAATTTTTCAACCTGAATCTGAAGATGTAGGTTCTGCGCCCGGACCAAGTCGAGATTGTTGAACAGTTTATTGTCTGCCAAAAGAACAATGCCAAGTCCGAATTAAAGTTCTGATCAGACAACACATTTGCAGGCAGTGTTAAAACGTTTGGTAAAACATAATTGGGCAACTGTTATTTACCCAACATTGGTATTAACCCTACATGTAACTCCCAAGGGTGTGTGGACAAATCACATTGAAATTGGAGGATTGAGGACTGTTAGGGTTTTAATTTACCACATTGATGGTTAATTCAGGTTAAAAATGGACCAATTAAACATTGGGTAAAATATCAACCCATTTTGACCAACTTTTTTTTTTTTACAGTGCATGGATATGAAACAACAAACCTGGGAAAGATGAGCTTAACCCTAACCCACCTCAATCCTCCAAAATCCTCCTTGCAGTTTTGGAGGATTTTGGAGGATTGAGGATGAATGGTATTTTTTTTTAAAAGAGGATTTTGGAGGATTGAGGATGAATGGTGTTTCAAGCAAGGAGGATTTTGGAGGATTGAGGATGAATGGTATTTAAAAAAAAAAGGAGGATTTTGGAGGATTGAGGATAAATGGTGTTTTAAGCAGAGGATTTTGGAGGATTGAGGATGAACGGTGTTTAAAGCACATGAGGATTTTTGAGGATTAAGGATAAATGCATTTTTTGGGGGCAGGGTAATCAGAGGATTTTGGAGGATTGAGGATGGTTCCTAGCAAAAAGGGTCTAGGGGGTTAGGGTTAATCTGTTATCCGAATCCCGAGAAAATAGTGAAAAAACATTCATGTTGGCTTTATTTTGGTTGATGAATTTGAGTTAATAGAGGCTGTCAGATACAATTTTCTCGACGATGCCAGCATTTCAGCATGGTAAATATTTCTCAGGAGGAATTAAAACATTAAAACTAAGTCAATTTAAATGACCACCATTGAAAGTCAAGTATAACCACACACAATTGTTCATGAAATCAGTACTGAAATCCCTTTCATTTATCATATTCTTTTCTAGAATACATAGTTTGTCTTAAAATCTTGGTTACAGCATCATCATCATACTGCACATTTCTCATCCAAGTTGATAACAGGAAACCCCCCCCCACTCTACACAACCATGGTGGCATAAAACTATTTAATGCAGCCACCATAAATATCACCATGTTGTCATGTAAGGTATGTTTGTTTTCTTTTAAAGTATATTTTCTTAGAGTCATAACAAATTGCATACAATGTACAAACCATTACCCTAATAACCCTAGGAGGGTTAAGACATCATTTAGAAAATGAATTGCAAATCAAACACAATGTTAGGTTTAATAATCGGCTTCCGTCTCTGATCTTGTTTTCAATTATACAATCATGTTTATGTTCCCACATTACATTGAGCTTATGCGCCTATCAATTGTCCCCCCCCCCCCCCCCCCCGGCCAACCCACCTCTGAGGTTGGGATTGTCACTTTTGAAGTGATAAAATCCCCACCACTGGGGCAAAAATCTAGCGACAATCCCAACCTAAATGGGTGGGGACACCCCCACCTTATAGGGTGGGAATTAAAATTTTGATGCTATCATGTATGATTTATGTTTTGATTAAAAAACGCCTTGCAAAAGGATCGAGGATGGGGAGGGGGGGGAGGTGAAATCAATTGATAGGCGCATTACACGCATTGAGTTAAACCCATGTACATAATACGAGATGAATACTGTATCGTACAGGTGCATGTACAATGTACATGTTGGTTGTACATTACTTCAAAATCATATATGCATTGTACACAAGATACATGTAGTACACTGTTTCAGGAAACTGGCCTTATTTATACATCCCTTTAGAGTGAGTAAAAGTGATTTAAAGTTAATGAAAGTCAGGTTTGAATAAACAGACACTGTTTTTACATTACAAAATAAAAGAAATTAAAAACAAATCAAAACATGATTTTGTTTAGTGATTAAAAAAAAAAAAACAATCCATTGATTTAAATCATGATTTAAATCAATGGTTTAAATCGAGTGATTTAAATCAAACAACCCTGGTACCTAACCTGTCAAATTCCAACGAAACCTGGTGTTGGAGTTTGGCTGGATGGGGATTGTTAGGGTTAATTGTTTTCCCTTTCTAGTTTTGACGCTACATACATATGTACACGTGTACAGTGTGGATCACCATTAATTAATATTAAAACATCCAAAGAACCACATGTACATGTAATACATCACATGATCATGAAGACATACATGTAGACCTGTACAAATGGAGAAAATGCAGTTTCGCTTTCGATGCACTGTACATACACTGTAAAAATACTATTAAATAGCTGCCGGTAAATTGCTTCTGTTTAACATCTTCTTGTACGAGTGCAATGAAACACATGTAATTGTACATACGTGTACAGCCATCAACTGGTTCCAACCACCATGCTGCCCCACCCCTGGATGTCGGCATTGGTATTTTTTGTATGCCCAAGGGCGGAAACTTCTTTGAATGGAAAATACATCGGCAATATAACTTTTGTACAGGGGAATGGTAATGGTAATCCCCAGTGTCGGGGGAAGGGGGGGGGGGGGGGGGGGGGGGGGTATGTTAGGTCGTGTTAAGTACAGAAACATACACTTCCCAATTTAATAATAGTCATTTTAACTACATGTACATGTAATAGTATACAAATAATGAATGTTTATGAGTGCGATGGTAAGAATAATTTCATGAGGTGACAGATTGAATGTTCCATTCCACGAGGCGAAGCCGAGTGGAATGGGACATTCCATCTGTCACCGAATGAAATTATTCTTACCATTGCACGAATGTGAAATTCATTATTTGTTTTATACAACGCCTGAATAAATCCGACAGATTGCATGCATGGATTTCTTTGTGTAACTTTACAACGTGCCGTTTACCTTCTCAGTCCCGCATAAAACCGCGACAACAAATTGTCGAGTTCCGAATCAGTTAAAGCTTCAATTGTTGTTCCTGCGTGTCTTGCAAATTCATATCGTTTCACTGCATATTTGATTTGTCTCTTTGTATTTGGAGTGTCAGCATCGCCTACGAGTTCCAATATTTCGTCGTCTGTTAGGAGAACAAACCGCGGCAGTTCGGGAAACTCGGCCGCCATGTTGTGTGAATGACAGCCCTGTTGTAGCGCCACCAAGAGTGACCGTGAAATTAGGGAAGTTCTTTTCGTTCTATCAATGCGCGCGCACCGTTTGATAGAACCATGTGATAGAACGTTTTTGGTGGTGCGGGTTCGCGTGGTGTGATGGGTCAAATAATCCAATGCACGTGATCGACGATCCACCAATCGGATGGCGGGGATTTATTCAGGTGTTGTATAATACATAATGTACTTGTCACTACTGTCCTAAAATATAAAAATAATGTATGGTACAAATTACGGGGGTTGGAATACGGGGCAACATTGAGATTTTCTTCCACAGCTAAAATTAATTTTATGAAATGCTGCCATCTAGAGGTGTCCATTAGCAACAGCCATCCACCATATTGCCTGCAGCACCAGTGCCCCAATAGTACTCAAGTGGCAAAGGTATGTTTTTGTTTACCTTTTGAGTAAAATTCTCACCATTCAAAAAATGTGTACTATCTTACTGATGTTTATAAATAATAGTGACTAGTTTCAGAGTATTTTAGGCTCTGGTACTAAGCTGCAAAATAAGGTTAAAAAGATGTGTTACTGTAGGCCCTGTTTTGCGTAGTAAGCTTACAAATGTCACATGGGCCACTGGGGCTAGTTGGAACCTTTTGACGGGGGCTACATGTACATGTACAACATGTAGTTGGAACATGTTCCAACAAACCCCAACATAATATGAATGAAGTGCCCTTTTAATAAAAGTTCTAATCTATTTTCATACGTACATAATGTACATACATGCACATGTACATGAAGGAAGTGTCTTTTGGATGAAGGTTCTAATCTGTTTTCAAACTTGTTGTGCACCATAAAGTTAGCTGTAGGCCGACATATACTGCAAATAATTAATGTAGACCTACATGTAGATCTGTTGTAACAATATTTCAATGAGCAAAGCAAAGAATGTTGGCTATTCCTATTATAACTGTAGGCCTAATGCTCATTTTATTTTGCACCCACATGTACTTGTAGGCCTATAGGCCTATATGTTGTATGCCTACACTATTTCAATGAGGAAAAACTCAAACTTTTTCTGCAACTTTCCTTCCAAGAATTAAACTTTTTCAAGTGCATATATACATGTATATAGGCAAGTTTATCCACTTTAGATACACATGTACATGTACATTTGATACGTCTACATGCATTTCTTACATGAATAAATTCAAAATCAAGTTTCACCTTGAAATTCAGTCCAAAAGTTCAAAAGATGTCCGGAAATTGGCCATAAAATCAGGCAGAAAGTTCCCTGGTAACATTCATAATGTACATGTAATGCACTTAAAAATGTGATAATACCCAGGCTTATTTAATTGAAAAATTAAGATTAAAAATAATAATTATCATGGATCTGAAAACTTTTTTATTCGCAATAGGCAATTCAAAATAAAACATTCAAAAATGTGTTTTGAACGATGTCTTGCTTGATATGAACAAACCTGTTCAGTTGTCCGCTGACCCAACTGCATTGCATATTCAAGAATTGTGTGTTCAAGGTTAATATTAGGCACGCCACAAACAGTGCAGTCAGCCTGGCAGCGATGTACACACTGAATACATGTAAAAGCCCATTCATCATGTTCATGAAAATGCTGGTGCACTATGAAAGTTTACATCAGAGTGATGTATACATGTACATGTATAGATTTATGTAATGGAGAATATCACAAAATGTGCATTAAGTATACCAACTTTGAGAAGAGCTACATGTAGAAAGCAAACAAAAAATATTATACTTGTATTTCTTTTATATTACATGTGTAGTAGAAAACATGTTGGGGTATAATTTTCAACCAAGTTCATCTCAACGTCACATGATCCACAAGGTCAAAGTAAAGGTCAAAAGGTCATCAAACTTCAAATTGCTCCTACATAAGAAATAATGGCAAATTTGGATTGCTTAAAATAAATGCAATTAACTTTCCAAAGACACTAATATCAACAAATTTGGCCCTCTGGATACCGAGATATGGTCATTTAAATAATTGTTGGGCGTGCTTACTTTGGCCAAAAATCCCCCAAAAAGGCTGTACCGTAGTGTCAACAAACATTGGTCCTGTGGAGCGCTCTACCAACTGAGCTATCTTGCCCTATGTTGGCGGTCTCCAAAATTGTCAGTATCTCTGTTTAGGCATGTTAGGTGGGCGCTAGTCAGAAGTCATAAACCCAGAATGCCGTATAGCCAGGGATCACACCCAACTTTACGATACAACCTGCGAAGCGACATTGCAGGGATCACTCAGTGAGGATACGACTTATAATTCGTCAAGCAATCCACAAGGGAAACTGACTAGGTAAATTTGAATACATTTTCAAAGTGAACAAAGAAAACTGGCAGGAGCGGGATTCAAACCTGCAACCTCCGGAATACCATACTGGCACTCTACCAACTGAGCTATCTTGCCATATGTTGGCAGATATTATTACTTTGCTATGCCTCTTTTGTCAATTTATAATGTATTTTGGAGGTGTTGACAATGTGTTGACGGTACTGATGTGTGTTGACCGTGGTCCTACTAGTTCTAATCACCGTCAACACGCAAAACACCGTCAACACACTGTCAACACACCGACAACACCTCCAAAACACTTTCTTAACTGACAAATGTGGTACAAAACCGTGAAGTATGGGTCAACACGAGATTTGGGCTTAAAAATGGGAGGTTAAACATCTGAAAATGCGATTGTTTTTCTTCAAGAAAACGGACTTCTCCATGCAGCTCCGAAATCGGCAGCCGTGCCTCACTCAGCGGGCAGCGCCAATGACCATGCTGCTTAGAGATCATTTTTCGCGTGAAAAGAAATTCATTTTCATAAATGAAATGTGACTAAGTTTTAACCGACCAAAATTCTAGTTTAGCCTAAGCCCTAGAAGGACGCTATGATATAGCGTCCTAGCGCCCAAGTATGCAAAACAGTCCTATGCTAGAAACCGAAGATCAAAAATCACACTTTACCTGCATAAATATTCTTGGCATCATTTATTCAAACAGTTCAACAGCCCATCTCCCTGTACGAGAGAAATATTCCTCCAAGAATGTCAAGAACAGGAGATATTTGCGGCGCAAAATCGTCTCCACGCGACGCTGACTTCACAAACACGAGGAGTAATACCCACATTTAGAACGTTCATCAACAGAGGTCGCAATTTACAGTCGCCGCGTGCACGGCCGAAATTGCGCCCTCTGTTGTTGATGAACATCAAGACGTGCGGACAAGGTATTACTCCTCGTGTTTGTGAAGTCAGCGTCGCGTGGAGACGATTTTGCGCCGCAAATATCTCCTGTTCTTGACATTCTTGGAGGAATATTTCTATCCGTACAGGGAGATGGGCTGTTGAACTGTTTGAATAAAATGATGCCAAGAACATTTATGCAGGTAAAATGTGATTTTTTATCTTCGGTTTCTAGCATAGGACTGTTTTGCATACTTGGGCGCTAGGACGCTATATCATAGCGTCCTTCTAGGGCTAGTTTAGCCTATGCATTACACTTCTATGCCTCTTTTGTTAATTTAGAATGTGTTTTGGATGTGTTGACGGTAGTGTGTGGACGGTAATTAGTATGACCCGCCGTTGACAGTACACGTTGGTTATAACCCCTTGCATACAGATGACGCCATATGGCGCAAAAAATACAGTGCCACCAGGCTTGATGACGCCATTGGCCTCTGTTTGTGCAGTTTCAATTCATTGTTGGATTATTGGCGATTGTGTAGTGTAAGGCCCCTCTTTATTAGTTTTTATCAAATTAGAGTCAAGGGTATTTTTTTTCATTCCAAAATGACTTTTTCAACCTAAACCAGACTTCTCTTAATAATTCTATTGACATCGTTTTTGGTAATTTTGAACGGAAAGAGTTCCATATCCGGACATCACTTATACTTCGTGCACAAAGTCTATGGGCCATGACAGAAAAAGTCAAAGTATGTTCAAAGAATAAGTTGAAAATTTGTCCCTCCTAAATTCGTGTTTCTTCATCAGATTTACACTTTTTTGTAGTTATTAAGTCATAATAAGGGAAAATAAGTGATGTCCGGATATGGAACTCTTTCCTATTGTTTATGTTACGCTTGACTGCACAAACACATCTTAGCGGTTCGCTTGGCTGCCAGAACCGCCGCAACACCCCGACGTCTCCCGTAAAATACCGTGCTCAAGGAGTTAACATGGTTAAGGTTATGCCATAACTTATGTTCAGCTTTCGAATTTGATTAGCCCTATACTATGCCCCGCCGCACGAGTAGACTCTCGCTCTGGGCCATACTGCGCTGCGTGCAAAAAGTTGGGGATTTTTTTGGGTTTTTTAAATGGAAATCATTCGGCCTTAACCCTAACCCTCCAGGGTATTTTGGCTAGAAACCCTGCCAGATGCATCAGATTGCATACTTTGTCACATTGACTTGTGTGCAGAGTGCAGCAAGGTCAAGCTGTCACCACAGATGCACTGTGCTACGTCTGGCAGGGTTAGGGTTAAACTCGGCATATAGGTTCACTTACCCAAGCATCTCAATATGCCGTGATATCAGTGGCCGTACCGCGCTTCAAATTTTCGATGAATAATCATGACTTGTCCGACCCACGGCCCCCCCGCACATGACCCGGCAGGATGCATGCCGGGATACCAAACAGGAGCTTCGTGTGTGCGGCTTCTTCCAAGGTGTGTGTGTGTGATCACTTCGGAACGACTGGAGATTTTTGTCATTTTTTCCCCGCAAATTGGAACCGCTTCAGGCGAAAATTGGCTTGGCGCACACTACCCCTAGAACTATGGGGTTCGACAGGAACCCCATAGAAAGACGCCGATTTTTCCCATAGGCTAGTACAGCAAGAATAAGAAAGTCATTCCCATGCAATCACGTTTCTACATTGTACACGAGAATTACTGCACAGTTGTTCTCGAAAAATTATAATATGCCTCATTTACATCCTCACCTTGCTTGCGCCAAGTCAATTTTCGCCTGAAACGGTTCCAATTTGCGGGAAAAAAATGACAAAAATCTTCAGTCGTTCCGAAGCGATCACACACACACACCATCGAGGAAGCCGCACACACGAAGCTCCTGTTTTGCGGGGGGGCCGTGGGTCGGTCAAATCATGATTATTCATCGAAAATTTGAAGCGCGGTACGGCAGGCAACTGCCGCGTGTCCGTTATATACCGTCTGCATGCATTGCCTGTCGTACCGCGCTTCAGATTTTCGATGAATAATCATGATTGACCGACCCACGGCCCCCCCGCAAAACAGGAGCTTCGTGTGTGCGGCTTCCTCGATGGTGTGTGTGTGTGATCGCTTCGGAACGACTGAAGATTTTTGTCATTTTTTTCCCGCAAATTGGAACCGTTTCAGGCGAAAATTGACTTGCCGCAAGCAAGGTGAGGATGTAAATGAGGCATATTATAATTTTTCGAGAACAACCGTCCAGTAATTCTCGTGTACAATGTAGAAACATGATTGCATGGGAATGACTTTCTTATTCTTGCTGTACTAGCCTATGGGAAAAATCGGCGTCTTTCTATGGGGTTCCTGTCGGAACCCCATAGCTCTAGGGGTAACGTTAGTACTGCACTACTGGGCTAGAATTTGATACGCGCGCTCGACCGACCTATCCAATCGTAGCCCCACCAGTGTGGCTGGCGGATTTGACATCGGGCTGATCCTTAGCCACACGTCCTACCCATATGTTTGTGTGGTGAGAACTTCAAGAATTCGTGCGGTGAGGTAGCGCTATCTGGACCGCGGTTTTAACGGTCTGGCTGTGTTCTCTACCTTCTTAACTATTCCAAACTGCTAGCGGCTTGTCATCTTACTCACCATTTTCCGAAATATTGGCCATTAAACTTCGGCTCCATAGTCTTGCCTGCAAACGATTTCAACCGGTGGTAGCCATTTTGACATGACCACATGACCCAAGTATATGACGTCACTGTGTTCGTTGCCGACGGCTGTTTGATGAGGGCACAGCTTATCACGAAATTCGCGCGAGATGTTCCACTGAAATCATGATAAGCTAGCTGTGCTCTCATCAAACAGCCGTCGGCAAGCCGTTTCGAACCCAGTGACGTCATTTTAAAATGGCTGATACCAGTTGAAATCGTGAGCACGCAAGACTATCGAGTCCAAGTTTAATGTCCAATATAATATATTTCGGAAAATGGTGAGTAAGATGACAAGCCGCTAGCAGTTTGGAATAGTTAAGAAGGTAGAGAACACAGCCAGACCGTTAAAACCGCGGTCCAGATAGCGCTACCCCACCGCACGAATTCTTGAAGTTCTCACCACACAAACATATGGGTAGGACGTGTGGTAGTCCCAGTAACTAGGACCCTTCATATCGCCTTTTTTAACATTTGGACATGAACTGGCGATAGTAGGGTCCTAGCGAATTGTGCACAAAAAACGGCACGGTTGCAAAATCGACAACATTCACATGACATTAGGCTCCAAAAACATGGTAAAAACATTCCAAACGAGAAAAAAAGTTACCCCGATTAGATCTATACATTCATGTCATTCCCTAAGGCCGCTTAAATTGTTCTCAACAACCGTTAATTTGACCAAAAAAATCATGATTGTTTACCGCTGAAATTTGCCAGGCACCGTTCGCCATCGAATTTTTGGTTAAGCCCGGTTCGGACCGACTCGGCTCGGGAGGGCGCGTCTGACGTCGCAGTCACGCAAACAACAAATCACGCATTATCAACGACTGTTTCATGGTACCATCTTCCAATGGGTCGTCTACAACTTGGTTGTATTAAAAGCCCATACTGTCGCACGTACATGTATCGCACCATGAAACAGTCGTTGATAATGCGTGATTTGTTGTTTGCATGACTGCGACGTCAGATGCGCCCTCCCGAGCCGAGTAGGTCCGAACCGGGCTTAACCAAAAATTCGATGGCGAACGGTGCCTGGCAAATTTCAGCGGTAAACAATCATGATTTTTTTGGTCAAATTAACGGTTGTTGAGAACAATTTAAGCGGCCTTAGGGAATGACATGAATGTATAAATCTAATCGGGGTAACTTTTTTTCTCGTTTGGAATGTTTTTACCATGTTTTTGGAGCCTAATGTCATGTGAATGTTGTCGATTTTGCAACCGTGCCGTTTTTTGTGCACAATTCGCTAGGACCCTACTATCGCCAGTTCATGTCCAAATGTTAAAAAAGGCGATATGAAGGGTCCTAGTTACTGGGACTAGACGTGTGGCTAAGGATCAGCCCGATGTCAAATCCGCCAGCCACACTGGTGGGGCTAATCCAATCGTGGAGGCAATCATCTTATACCGAAACAGTGCATATAAACAAATTCCAATACTGCAGACAACTTACGTGATTCCAATACAGCCTTGAAACTTCTAGATTCCAGTTCATTTCTCTGCTGTAATCGCTTCAAAACGAGCGCTTTCCACACACTAAAAGACTCCATGGAAGTCGCCATCTTGAATGGATTCCGAGAGACAAGTCTTCCCTGTCAAGAGCGCCCTCTCGTGATATTTTCGTTAAGTGGAACATCAGCAGCCCCTCCCACCCACGAGTGGGACACCTGGGCTGAGTTCTTGACACGCGAAACTAGTTCTTGCAAAACCCCGATGGATATGGATAGGTGGTGTGTGATCCTGTTCCGAGTGCAATGTTCTTGGGTCACGTTCCCGCCGTTCGAGCGCGAGAACGAGTTTCGCGTGTCAAGAACTAGACCGCCCGAACCCAGCCAGCCGTGAGGGCCCGTTGCACCAAACATGTCCTATGATACATGTTTTAGAACAGCCCTAAGACATGTCGTAACTGCGGTTGCACCAAAAAACTTTTAGGCTTGTCCTAAAATGCATATCTTACGACACGTCGTAGGACATGTACTAGTGTATAACTGTATGGGGACAGACGCAGGTCACATTTCCGAAATTAAATAGCAACTGTACACAACATTTTTACAATCAATTATGTTTTATTTAGATAATTACTGATTGTTTACAAATGCATGTGTGTCACCAATCATTAGCATCATCATCAACGGAGTGGTTGAACTCCCACTGTCCATTTCTGTGGTTACCGACATGCTTCAATTGATTGATCTTTAAATTCATATTACGGAGCTTTGCCTCTTGGACGTTTTTCAAGTGAGTAATTCCATGGTTGCGTCGTGTTCTTTCCTGAACATTTCCAAATGCGAAGATGTTTGAAACTGGACCGTTTGAATAAAAAGATGCTGATTTTTCTGTAAACATTTATGTCGATTTGTCCCTCAGAATAGCAGCAAAAAATCCAAAATGGCTCAATTTCTTTGCATTTTTCCCGGGGGGGGGGGGGGGATGTAATTAAAATTACTCTTTCATGGTGTAAACATGAAAGTCATCAACTGCTAAAATAGCAAAGTTATGGCTATTTGCTCTTCTGGCCCACTTTATCAAACAGGAAAGATGTTTGTCACATGAACAAATACGGGGAAAGAGAAAGACTGAGATTGCGGGTAACACCATGTGAAATAAATCTCTTCTAGGAAGATCATGCGTGTCTAAAAAAAACCGGGATGAGTGTGTAAAGCCCGGTTCATACTTCATGCGAATGCGTATGCGAAGCGAATTCATTAAGTTAACGGAGAGCGTCACAATGAAACTTCAATTGTTGACGTCATGAAATTCGCTTCGCATTCGCATTCGCATGAAGTATGAACCGGGCTTAACTCGACGTTTCGGACAGTATGCGTATAGGTCGTCGGATAAAGATATCGTCTAACAGTAATTTTGTTCACCATTACAAAGCTTACATTATTATGGAATAAAAATCTCTATTTTCAGAATGTTCAAATATGTCTGATTTCGCTTGCTGGTGCCACATGGATGCTCTGGTGTGTGGTTTCCTTGTCGAGTATTAACTCAAGATTAAGCAGCAGGGGTGCTGTGGCTTGTCGAGTAAACTCGAAAGGATTAAGAAACTGATTTACTGAAATTGATTGTTCCGTGCAAAGATACGTGTGTTACGGCTCATTATGTCCGCATGGCCCATTATGTCATGGCCCATTGTGTCCGCAGGCCCATTGTGTCCGCAAAAAACGTGCGGACATAAAATGGGCTGTAACATATGTGCAAAGAGTACCTCTCAACTCGAGACAGATATTTATAATAAAATCGACGAATGTTTGGACAGTGCCATAGGTTTGTGCACAAATTGCATGGTCTGCCCGTATACTCAGCAAGATGCGAGACCAAGGGTACCCCCACCCTCTCTTGTCCATGTAGGCCTACATGTTACCTAACACATACCCCTTGATATCTGAAAGGAATTCTTGAGATTCTGGGACTGCGGCGTAGTTACGCCACTGTTCTGGGACTACAATGACCAACACTAAAGAGGGCCGGGGGTTCCCTCTGTCTCGTATATTAATGGTCATTCATCATACCCACAATACTGAAAATGTCAAAAAGGTTTTCATCAGGCCACGTCATATTTAGACTAGGCCCTGGGAATAACTTAGTGAAAAATCGGCACTGTGTATTTCACAGGTTAGCACAAAATATCGGCTTGTGCGTATCAGGCTTATGTGCTTACGATGACACAGAATGGGAGACTGTCAAAATCAAGAACCATTAATAGAACAAGCAAATGCAAACTTAAGCAAGAGTTTAATAAACAAATTATCTTAGAAAATGTATGTTTATTAAATGTTAGACTACAATGCATTATCCATCAAAATATTACATTTTGAAGGACATTGGAAGTACAAGTATAGGGCCTATGCCTACAGGTAGCCAGCATACATGAAACGAAGATTTTACTTTAATATCCCCTACCAAAATCGGCCAGGAGCAGCAATATCTTGGAAAATACGGTAAACCAACCCTCCTGTCTAATGTGGTACAACCTGTTATTTCAAGATTTATGCCTGTCCAGCAAAATCGGTGAAAAGGAGGCAGAAATAAACATGGGAATACTGAGTAACCGTACACTGTGCCAAGAAGCTTTACCACAAAAAATACACTTTCCTCCCCTATAGGGCCTACTGCACAAACAATTTCCTGAAACTGAAGTCTCAAAATTAAAGGTTGTGCTATGTGTTTCTACAATTCTAAACTTTGTGGGTTAATCATTGTTTCTGAAATTTCCAATTTTCATAATAATTTGGTATTACCTTGAAAACGAAAAGAATTTAGCCAGGTCCTCTCTAATTTGAATTTAAAAAATGCACCTGCCTGAAGATGATGCAGAGAAAAAAAATCATTTCAGCAGGTAAACATACTTGTGACGAAAGGTCCTTGTTCATACTTCACGCGAAAGCGAAGCGAATTTTACGTCATGAAACACTAATTCGCAGCGAAGATTCGTTGAAATGTGTTAAACTTTGGAGAATTTGCAGTGCGAAAACTTGCCCCGATGTCACAAATTCGCGTTCGCTTTCATGCAGAGTATGAACCAGCCTTTATAATGCACTTTTGTAAAGATGGCCTCTAAAATTGTCTAAGTCTCAGTTGACCGAGTGAAAAGAAAAGTAGATGATTTTAGACACCAAATGATCTGGATCTTGTTTGATCTGCAAATGTAACATTTTTAAATAAAATAAATATGTAGCGTTCAGCTGTTTTCAAGGGTCACCCTAAAATCAATTCTTTTTCAAGGCTGCAATTGTGCCGCTCTCAATAGAGTAACCGTCTCTCATCGCAAGCATTAATTTCTAGGAACACGTCATCAGCTTTAAAATGATGAAATAATTATTAAAATCGGAGCAGTATTAAAACAGTTATGATAGTTTTAGTTTTATTAGATGATCCAGCACTACTGTAGAAATCAAGCGATAAAGTTTGTCCTTCATTTACGCACCGTAAAAGTCTCTCTCGTTGGTTTATTCGTGTAAATATCGGTCAGATTGCAAGTTTAGATCACAAGTTTTAAATTGTTGCCAAGTTTGTTATGATTGCATTCAAAATGGCGATGTACACACATCAACAAATAAATCTTATGAAGAAAACTAGACACAAATTCTGGTGATTATCAGTAAGTTACCTTACTAAAATCTCTTTAAAAAAAAATATTTTATTGCACTAAAATAAAAAAAAAACCGAAAAAAGCAGTATGATTTTATTTTACATAAACTAGCATTTTAAGCAATAAAACGAAAATCGAAAATTTCGACCCTCAATGGATTTTTGCCTGTAACTCAAAACGGAGGAATTCGACTTCCAACTGGTCCCTTGTCAAATGATGCAAAATGTATTCACTTGTAATTAAGACATGGAACAAAAACAAAATCCCTCCAAGTTTAGTTACAGAATTTTGAATAATTAGCAGGTGACAATCAGTTCTCGCAGGGCGGTTCTTTTTGTGCAGTAGAGGGAAGAAAGTAAACCAGGATATAAACTTTTTAGGAACTTTTTAGTTTTCCAGATTCCCACAAGAGAGAAAAAAGTACCATTTTCATTATTAAATAAGATACACAATTTAAAAATTCCATAATAGAAAAATATAATTTGTTACAAAGTATTGACAGTACCGTCGATCACAGGGGAGACAGGGCAGGGAACATTTTGGGGGGAGGGGATGACTATGGCAGTGTCCTCCTCCCCTAATAATGTCCCCATGGTCATATACATTTTATGGGTCATTGGCTTTTACATGCACCAGAATACACAAAGAGGAGCACGCATTTTTAAAACAAGATTTCCCAATCCTCTGGTTCCCCCCCCCCCCCCCCCCAACCTTGACGAGAAATCGTCGCCACTGGTCAGTACATCTTTAAGCACAATGCCTGATCTTATGACTTTTCTCAAATTTGACAATTTTTGGCATCCATATTAGTCGCCATCTTGAATTTGGTACACGATAGCAAAATAGAAGAATACTTGAAAGTATTTTTTAAGGGTAAAAACATATATCAAATCAATTCATTAAGCACAATGCCTGATCTTAAATGTACATGTATTTGCAAGCAAGCTTCAGTAAAGTTGGACCATTGGAAACTCCATCCCATGCAAAAAAGAGAAATCGAAATTTTTCATAAGTCACACACACACACTTATGGGAAAGACCTTTTTTAATACCGGCAATCGCGGACCTCCTATTGTCCCTCTTTTGTTTGTACTAACTTTTTCAGAAGGCCTCCCATATGTTTTGTACACGATTTTCAATCGTGGACGTTCGGTCAATCGTGGACCCTTTGTCTACGCCCTAACCTGTAGTCCATGATTGCCGGTATTTACACACTCGCACACCCCTCCAACCGTGGCCACACCTATGGTTGTTTCAATATATCTTTACAGGGAATGAGGATTAGTAATCTAAAATAATACATTTATTCTATTTAAACGCAAAATCAAGATTTGCTTTTAATACCTGGCTTACCATCAAACAAGCCACATGTTAAACTGAGTATATAGATAATTTTAATAATCATGTTGTTTGGTAAAGTTGGGGCATGAGCCCTTGCTAATATACAAATATGGACTGGCAATGAAGTCACTAGTGCAAGTCTATGCACCCCCGAGGGACTGAGTGACCAGAAGAGGGTCGTATTTCCCCGAGGCTGATTGCCGAGGGAAATGGGACCCTCTTCTGGTCACTAACAGGCTCGAGGGGGGAATAGACGGGCACTATTGACCGAACTATGCCAGTCCATATTATGTGCTTTATAACACTCCTCTATAAGAAAAGAAACTTTTCAGGGTTTTATAATTGAGCTGTTTTAATTAAACAATTAACTCATCAGCAATTCAACAATAAGCAATTCAACAATTAAAGAAATGCTTTTAGTTTCCCTAGATTCAATGTTTGAGTTGCTGTTCACTGTTCACACATTATGTTAATGTACGCTTAGTGATTATGAAGAATACCACACATCTATGAAAGTTGTAGTTGAGGGCGTTGTCAAAAATGGTGAGTGTAGTGCCCGATCAGGCACTATACTCCGGAAATTACGCACACGCGATGTCTTGACGCGCATTTTGTTCACGCTGACACAAATTTAGTGCACTGTAGCCTATATTAGTGAATCCCACGTGACTGTGTTTCAGCCAACCAGGTTTCAGCCAATTCGGTGACAGATGGAATGTCCCATTCCACTCGGCTTCGCCTTGTGGAATGGAATATTCTATCTGTCACCTCATGAAATTATTCTTACCATCGCACTCATAAACATTCATTATTTGTGTAATAGCGAATACTGTTACACTGACCGGTTTAAAAGTTGTGTGTGCACAGATGCTGGGAAAACAAAGAGAAAACAATGTTTTTGTAGCCTGGTTCCCTGACCATACTTCAGAAAGAACGAAGCAATTTATAGACGTAAGGGAATTATCAGGCGAGGGAACTAGACCAGCTGGCTTGCACCCGTTCAAGGATATGTAAACCGATTGCCAAACAAAATGTGGACCAAATAAAGTTGGTAAATTGGGGGCAGTGTTTGAAAAGACAAGTAAGTTTTTCTAACGATGGTCAGCTAACCATCGCCGGAAATTGATCCGAAAATTTAACTTTTCTTTAATATGACAGCAAGCTTTGACCTTTAAATATTTGGACTGAAAATGACCACCAGGCCGGATGATGTCTATACACGCAATCTCTGCATTTTCAATCCATTGTTGGGTTATTGTGTATGTTACGCTTGGCTGCACAAGCCTCTTGTGCCCGTTTCGCTTAGCTGCACAGGCCGCCCCAGCACCCGGAGCCTCGTAAATAACCATACTCAAGGGGTTACTTCTTTCCATCCTTTCGGCCACCATTGATTATACATCGCTCTCGTCACCAGCGTCACTGTCATTGTGGAACTGTTGGTACCCGGCCACATCCCCGTCACCTATTCTTGGCAGTCTCTGAGGCAGGTCTGTGGGAGGAACCTCCCTCCCCTCCTGCCAAGCAGCCAGCCAGCCATAGGCAGTTATTGAATAGATGGCCTTAATGCAGAAGGCACAGGCAAGCACGAAGAAGTAGCCTCCATAGATGATGAACTAGGGAGGAAAGACAAAGTTAGGATTAGAGTACAGCCTTATTTGACTATGGCCTGCTTTTGTTTCCAACATATTTCACAAACAGTGATTCTACATTCAAGAGAATGCTTGATAGTGTTGTAGGGAAGATCCGGAAGTCTGAGACCAAGATAACTGGTTTACCGAGCCTTAACCCCAAGACCCCTTTTGCTAGGAACCATCCTCAATCCTACAAAATCCTCCAAAATCCTCCAAATTTGCATTTATGTTCCTCTAAAATCCTCCTGTTTCTCAAACACCCTTCACCCTCAATCCTCTAAAATCCTCCTGTTTCTCAAACACCATTCATCCTCAATCCTCCAAAATCCTCTTTTTCTTGAAATACCATACATCCTCAATCCTCCAAAATCCTCCAAAACTGCAAGGATTTGGAGGATTGAGGTGGGTTAGGGTTAAAGGGAAATATTGCCTTGGAGGCGCCCAATTGGGCCATGGGAAAAAGCTGGTATTTTTTAAGGATACAGTGAAGTCGTTCAGGCATGGAGTAGAACAACTTCACCATATCCTCCATCTGTCCAGCAGCACCTAAAGACAAACAAAGCACACTGTTCTGAACACTGAGACCTTCGCTCACCAATCGGCTCTTTTCAGAGCAAACACTTCCTCACAAAAGATTTTTATTGTACCCGCAAGAGAGATATGGTGTACCCACAACCTGCTTTTCAGGTACGACTCCATCATGCAAAGCTTCAAACAACACCTAAAGAAGAGATTGATGCCAAGAACAGCAAATTATAAAGACCACAACTGTCCAAGATCGAGATCAAGATGAAGACGATGGGGTACCAGGACCAAGACGATGGTGTACCTAGACCAAGACGATGGGGTACCGATACCAAGACCAGCAAACACTGGCCTCTGATCCCTTGATGAATATAGCTAACAAAACTGCTAGTATCCACCCCACTTCCTTTCGCACATTTTCACATTATTTTGCACACAGGGCATTTTTCAGGGGAATTTTCTAACAATCTTGGAAACAAATTGTGGCTTGTCACCAAAAGAAAAATTCTAAGTATACCACTGATCAGCCACGCACATCAAGTGTTCAGCCAAAACAAAATACCTGTGTATCAGCAGGAGTGTTCAAAGTCCTGGCGTCCACGACTACAAAAGTCACTGCAGAACCAAGCACCATTGCCATGAACATGTTCAGGCCAAAGACCAAAGCATAGTGCTTAAGGGCGAGATGCTTTGCAATCTGGTAGCTGCAATAGACATAACAATAACATGACCTGAACATTTGTACATCTTGGCCATGGCGTGCTCTCACTCCATAGGCTAACAACATGTAATCGATTATTCCAACTAGTTAAATTAACTGTCATCAAGCAAACCACAAGGGAAACTGACTACATGTGTAGGTTATTTTGAATGAACAAAGACATTGACAATTTGGGAGACCACCAACATAGGGCAAGATAGCTCATCAGTTGGTAGAGCGCCGGTACGGTATTGCGAAGGTTTCACTTTGAAAATACATTCAAAATTACCTAGTTTCCTGTGTTGTGTTTGATGATATAAGTCGTATCCTCATTGAGTGATCCCCACAATGCCACTTCCCAGGTTGTATCGTAATTATGGGTTGATGACTAGTGACTATTGATGATTTCTAGGGCTGTTCATTTTCGAATAATTTACTATTCGAATATTCGAAACTGGGTTTGACCGAATATTCAAATATTCGATACTCGCCGATCAAGTTTTTCAGTGCATGCCACACCGGTAAAAAAGAATTTCACGTAAAAGCACGCCGGTGTTTTACGTATGGCGATTGATATTATGGACCGTTCAAACAGCATTTTTTTTGGGCATGCCCCTGTTGTATCAAGGGTTTTACCGACAGGAACAATAAACTTCCGTCCACAAAAAATTGCGATTGACAAAAATGCGGCATTTGACACTGCTAAGCGCCGTAACTTTTCTATTAAAATAGCATCAGAGTCGTATCTGTACGTACATATCTTTTCGAATATTCGAACTGGCAAAATGGTATTCGAATATTCGCTTGACAATCGAATATCGAATATTCGGTATATTCGGGACAGCCCTAATGACTTCTGACTCCGCGTGCCTTTACGGTTTTCAACAACCACTTTAATTAAAAGTACACGGATTTGTTCAGAGAAATTAAAAACAATTAATTTTTTTAACTTGGCTTTATAGTGTGAATAAAATTAACCTCAGAGCCTGTGGGTTTTATATACCAAATTTCATTTGAGGTCGAATCACAGTAAAAGAACACGCTAAATTTGTCATCTTACGTACGTTGCTATAGTAATCACCAACTGGTAGGAGGAGCGAAAGAGGATGTAGAATGCGTAGCATAGCCATATATTACTGGTTGTTCCCATGACAACCAGCAGGCCCGATTCCATGAGCGAGACCACGCCTAGCAACAGCTCGCCAAAGAGATGCCATTCCATGCGTACAAACATAATGAAGAAGGCAGACAGAGCTCCTGCAAATTGATTAGACCATGAAAACCTTGTTTATTTCAACAGTTTGTGCAAGTTTGTTATTATCTTTGGTACTGATGAGAAACAACTGGCCTAGAATGAGAACTGGTCACTCAACATTTTGAACAGTATGCTCTGCCGTCAGGAGAAATAACAGCACACTGTTCAAAACATCAGAACCAATGAACACAACAAAGATTCAACTCCACATCGTGTTTTTGAACCGCAAACCTTCCTTGTATTGTACACCTCACCATGTGAACAATGCAAACATTGAACGATGCTCATCTAATCTTTTATGCAATAGAAAAAAAAAACGATTATATTTTTTTAACCCTAACCCCTAGGTCCTTTTGGCTAGGAACCAGTGATGTAGTCGAGGCCATCACAAGACCGCACAAGACCCTGCAAGGCCAGCACAAGACCAGCAGTCTTAATCCAAGTCTCAAGCTATTCAAATGAGCTGTAATAAAAGCATTCCTTTGTCATGGTTTATGCCTGTTACTTGTGGCTGTTGCAAGCTGGCCTTGTGCCTGGGCCTTGTGCCTGGGCCTTGTGCCTGGGCCTTGTGCCTGGGCCTTGTGCCTGGGCCTTGTGCCTGGGCCTTGTGCCTGGGCCTTGTGCCTGGGCCTTGTGCCTGGGCCTTGTGCCTGGGCCTTGTGCCTGGGCCTTGTGCCTGGGCCTTGTGCCTGGGCCTTGTGCCTGGGCCTTGTGCCTGGGCCTTGTGCCTGGGCCTTGTGCCTGGGCCTTGTGCCTGGGCCTTGTGCCTGGGCCTTGTGCCTGGGCCTTGTGCCTTGTGCCTGGGCCTTGTGCCTGGGCCTTGTGCCTGGGCCTTGTGCCTGGGCCTTGTGCCTGGGCCTTGTGCCTGGGCCTTGTGCCTGGGCCTTGTGCCTGGGCCTTGTGCCTGGGCCTTGTGCCTGGGCCTTGTGCCTGGGCCTTGGCCTTGTGCCTGGGCCTTGTGCCTGGGCCTTGTGCCTGGGCCTTGTGCCTGGGCCTTGTGCCTGGGCCTTGTGCCTGGGCCTTGTGCCTGGGCCTTGGCCTTGTGCCTGGGCCTTGTGCCTGGGCCTTGTGCCTGGGCCTTGTGCCTGGGCCTTGTGCCTGGGCCTTGTGCCTGGGCCTTGTGCCTGGGCCTTGTGCCTGGGCCTTGTGCCTGGGCCTTGTGCCTGGCCTAGACTACAACACTGCTAGGAACCATCCTCAATCCTGCAAAATACTCCAATTGCCACCATGTAAAAATTGCATTCATCCTCAATCCTCCAATATCATCCGTTATTTCTTGAATTTGTTCAGTGTAGGGGTGACCATTGCCTCAATCCTCCAAAATCCGCCACCTATCACTGTAATGGGTTGAGGCAGTGCTGATGACATTCAGAAGCAGTGCAGATGATATCGAGCATACATGTAATACAGGGCTCAATATTATTATGCATGACTGAACGTAAACAATGCTGGGTATAACCTACAAACTCGACACAATGCATCCTCCAAAATCAACCAAAACTTTTGTTGCCATTCATCCTCAATCCTCTAAAATCCTCCAAAACCGCAAGGAGGATTTTGGAGGATTATGAGGGTTAATGGAAATCACCCAATATACGTACATGTACAATTTAAGGCTAAAAGCCACTCTAAATGTCACGACCCGATCTTTACCAGAGACTATGGAGGGTCATGGCCACTGTTCCTCATTGCTGTCCATTAACCTCTTGAATACGGATGACGGCCACAGCAGCTGTTTGAAAATGACCACCTGACCAGGGGCCAATTTCACGGAGCTGCTAAGCACAAAAATTTGCTTAGCATGAAAAGTCTTCCTTGATAAAAACGAGATTACCAACAAGATTCCCATGTGTTGTATATTGCTTGTGACTGGCATTCAGCTGTTGTTTGCTAAGCATGAAAATCCCATGGCCTTTTGGCTGGTAACCTGTTTTAACTGAGCAAGACTTTTTGGTGCTAAGCAAATTGTTGTGCTTAGCAGCTCCGTGAAATTGGCCCCAGTTGCCTTTATGCGCATTTCTGCGCTTACTCAATCCATTCATGTTTCAACTATATTGTTCTTGAATGGGAGTTTATTGAATAGATGGAGCTTTTTTTAAACAAAGCTTTCATTTTACATGAAAGGGTGGCTCCAAGTGGAATGAATAGGACCACTCCATTCAGTGTGGTGCCTATTGTTGGCATTTACGCTTGGCTGCAAAGGCTGTTCTTGGCATACCATCCCCCCATACAGCTGGACATAGGGGGTTAACAGTGGCCACGTCCCTCCCCTTTCATTACTGATGTGGTAAAAATCAACTCATCACACTTTCTTCCTTTTAACCTGTGAGTGTAGACACAGCTTCCACCGCCCCGTTGTACAAGTCCGTGTTCATGTTGCTGTTCCCCGGCTTCTCGTAAATGATCTCCCACAAGTTCTGGACATAGTTTCCCACCTGGAAGTTGCCGCAGGTGGCGAACGCCCACCACAGCGACCACTTCAGCAGGTGGAAGTTCCCGTAGCAGCTTTTAAAGTCACTCCACATGTGGGTGAAGTTGTCCCGGATTTTTTGCAGGATCCAACTGCCCCACGGACTCAGACGAGTGGGGCTAGGGTGGTCTAGCATCTCTGTCTGATTCAAGGTTTGATGGGCACCTTGATACGTGGGGGTGTCACAATTTGCCTCATGAACGTTGAAATCTTTCTGGCCGTCTCCGACAGCAGGCACAGTGGTGGAGGACACTCTATCGTCATCGCGGTGGAAGTACAGTGTCTCCTTGATGCTCGGGAGCGCTAGTGCGACAATCAGCGAGCAAACGACACTACTCATAGACACGATGTTGAGGCCGAAGTACGTGGTAGCGTTGAGCGAGATGAGAAGCTGACCTAGAGCACCGGCGATGAAGTTGCCCGTCAGGAGGGCAGAGCGGGTGTAGCTAGAAACTCGCTGGAATTGTTCCTTGGGCACGGCGGCAAAGATGTAAGCGTAGTAGGCAATTTCTGTGGCAGTGGCAAGTCCGTATATACACTGTATTGAAAGAATTAAACATTGGAATTTCTCAAGGAAAGTACAAGTAACTGAACTTGAAAAAGTACCAACATCACCAGATTCCCAGATACATGTAAAAAGACAAAACTGAGAAGTTACAATGTACTTAACCCTAACCCTGCTAGACGCAGCACACAGTGCTGGACTCTAGATCTCCACACAAGTCAATGTGACAAAGTATGCAATCCGGTGCATCTGGCAGGGTTCCAGCAAACATGCCCTGGAGGGTTAGGGTTAAGAGTAATTGCAAGAAACCGAACAGCTCCAGGAACACTCAAATGAAACATGTCTAAGTGCTTGTAAACTTCCGACTGCAACTGTTCTTTCCACTGCATGCAAAAAACTGACACGGCAAAAAAATGAACTTACAATGTAGGACTCATAGTTTGGGATCTGGTTTCAAACTGACAAATTGATTAGCCTTTCTGACAAAGCCGGAAAAGCTACTGTTTTTGTCTGATGATCATGATTATGATGATCCTGATTATATTGGGAAATCTTGAAAATTTGACTTGGGTCATTTTAAGAATTTGGGAAATTGATTAGTGGCCTCACTGTTCATGCATACATAGTACATGTACATTGTTTGTGCTGACTGCAAAAGGACATTCGGAAAAGCCCTGCAGTCTGTTGAAGTACAGCCGCAACAAATTCAAGGACATACAGAACATTATACATATGTACAATCCCTTCAGGAAGTGCCACTACATCTACATGTAGTTGAAACCATTTTTGTCAATCAAGTGGCACCCAATTCTTCCGGGAGTAGGGATGAGATTGGCCAAAAATTAAAAAGAAAATCTACGGAATCCACGAAAAATCCACGAGGACCCCAGATCAATGTCTACTGTATTTGCCTAAAGGTGCATTTTGTACCCCCCTTAAACTATCCGTTTTTATTGGTCTATATACAGGTAAAAACACCTTTAGGAAAACATCTCAGGAATTCCATATTGCAAAAGAGATTCTTAAAAACAAAATTGAAATCCCGACAAAAAAATCCTAAAATCAGGAAAAATTCTGATAAATCTGATATCACCCCTTGCCTACCTGCATCAGCACCATCTGAGACACCCCCTGGCCCCAAAGGATGATGGCCCACGTCCCGATGTACGTCAGGCCCTCAAACACCACCACCGGCTTGTATCTCAGCAGGTCGGTGAACAAGAAGACGGGCACCAGGGCCACCATGTAGGAGTAGGTCCAGTAGGGGTAGACCACGTTGTCCAAGTCCCGCTCCGTGATGTTCTTGTCCTCTATCAGGTAGGGGGTCAAGAAGGGCTCCGAGGGGCGCATGGACTTGAGGAAGCCATAGAGGCAAATCAGGACGGTGGCGAGCACCCAGCGCTTGGGGTGGTGATCCTGGTAGCAGGCGCAGGGCGACGACCGGCAACGCTGTTAAAGCAACCAAATTCAATATCCAGTTCAACCTTTTTCCATGCCTGACCATGTCTTACAAGTACTTAAATACTAACATAATCTAAATGCTTCTTTTCATTTGGTGTAAAACGAAAGTGGTGATTATGTAAGCCAGGGTTGAATTTTGAAGAGTAAGATCTAAACTCTGTTTTAACCTTGTTCACACCGCATACAATGTAGTGTAGTGATGCCGAAGTGCTTATTCAAGCAAACCAATCAAATGTGGTGATGCACATGTGGCTTATAACCTACCCCATACGATACATTATGATAATCGATCCCGAAGTGGTCCAAACGTGGGGGCGATGCATTTCCCGCTATATGGTCATGTGGGTGAAAAAGGTCAGGCCTGGCGAATATCGCTCACGGAAAAGAACCTGCCATTCAGGACAGCAAAATAATGTCACATGCATGAGGACATTTTTCCTGGGAACAAAGACCAGGGGCAACTGAGGTACACGTTTGCCTCCATAACATTTGCCTGTGTGACTGAATTTCCATGCCAGATACAGATATGAATGACACTTAACCCCTTGGGCACGGTATTTTACGGGAGACGTCGGGGTGTCGAGGCGGTTCTGGCAGCCAAATCGAACCGCTACAATGTGTTTGTGCAGTCAAGCGTATCATAAACAATAATCCAACAATGGATTGAAACTGCACAAACAGCGGCCAGTGGCATCATCCGGCCCGGTGACACTGTCTTTTTTGCGTCCACAGGCATCATCCGTACGCAAGGGGTTAAAGTTTCAGGGTTGTTTGATTTAAATCACTCGATTTAAATCATTGATTTAAATCATAATTTAAATCAATGGAACAAATGTAGAAATCACTAATAATTAAAATCACGTTTTGATTTTTTTTTTATTTCTTTTATTTTTTTAATGTAAAAAAATGTCTGTATATTCAAACCTGACTTTCATTAACTTTAAATAGCTTATAAATACTCACTCTAAAGGGATGTACATGTATAAGGCCAGTTTCCTGAAACAGTGTACTGCATGTACATGTACATTTATCTTGCATACAATGCATATGATTTTGAAGTAATGTACTACCTACATTGTACATCTACATGTACGATACGGTATTCATCTCTTTGTAGGTTTAAACTCGATGCATGTAATGTAATGTATTTATGTTTTTATGCAAATCGCCCATCACAAGCCCTAGGGCACTCGAGGTGTGAGCTACAGAGGATTATGTGGAAGAACTAGCCCCTCACACTGAAACAAGACCAGCTAATCTCTTCACAGTACTGCAACTTCACCGCGCTGCATCCCCCCGTCTTCTTTTGCCCCTCCATCCTTCCACCTCGTAGCCGTGTAGCCGGCAACTAGTCCGAGTAACTTGGAGTTGGACCCTTTATCGCCTTTTTTTTACATTTGGACATGATCTGGCGATAGTAGGGTCCAAGGCAACGTTAGACGATGTTCTATTCATTAATTCAATACGTCTAAAATCCAAACAAAAAATTCAGAATTCAACCTTACAACGGCCACCAAAATACTAGATACGCCACCATCTAAACAAGTGGAGTTCCATGATCAGATGAATGTACCAAGGTTTACTTAACATCCAAATAAAAAGTTAAATTTTACCGTTTAATTCCCAGAGACCCCCGCAGAACATGTCTTTTCGTTTTCTTAGAGTTCAAATAGCGACTCCTCGACCTTGCATGACATCACCCTGATGCGCAGCGCCCGGCCGCATGCACCGTCCTGCGTGACAACCTGTTTATGCCGCGACTGTTTAGTGAGTGGTATAACGGTCGCGGTACGTGTTCGTGTGTAGATACATGTAGTATATTGATTCGAGGTTGCACGCGCGTCATGGGGGAGGGAATTCTTCACGAAACAGTCGCCGGCATAAACAGGTTGTCGCGCGGTGCATGCGGGCGCTGCGCATCAGGGTGACGTACGTCATGCAAGGTCGAGGAGTCCAAGAAAACGAAAAGACACTTGTTCAGATGGTGGCGTATCTAGTATTTTGGTGGCCGTTGTAAGGTTGAATTCTGAATTTTTTGTTTGGATTTTAGACGTATTGAATTAATGAATAGAACATCGTCTAACGTTGCCTTGGACCCTACTATCGCCAGATCATGTCCAAATGTAAAAAAAGGCGATAAAGGGTCCAAGTTACTCGGACTAGCCGGCAACGGGGTAGTTAATTTTGACTTTTTGGAATTTGGAATATATTTCTTTTGCGTTGCTCCGTTCTGCCTTCAACTTTACCGCACTGCATCCCCCTCTTCTTTTCCCTTTGTGTTGCGTTGCGCCGTTCTCCCTGCAACTCCACCGCGCTACATACCGCCCTCTTCTGACCCGCTTGTTAGCCGCTTTGCCTTTGTACTTTTGCAGTCGTATAATCACCGCCCTTTACTAACTGTTAGTTCCGGCTGACTGCATAGCCCAACAAAATTGGGGGGTAATTTTCGAGTTGCAGGGTATTCTGCAATTACTAAATTAGTACTCCCATAATTGTCTCCTTCGTTCTCTTATGGAACGGGGTCCTATAATTTGATAACGATTACTAAATTAAGCTCTTATTCTTAAGTCTTAACCTGTACTTTCAGGAAATTCCATTATCTTGATTTTCTAAGTTTATGCCAATTTTCACCTACCACCACTGCCCAGCACCTATCCAAAAGGTCACCCATAATCGTCACTTGTTGAAGCTGTCTATGGTTAGTGTTCCTTCCTCCATGAGCTGTCTAACGGAATTCAAATCATGTTACAAACAGCTGAAAAACATACAAAACTCTGCAATGACAATGTAATTGAAATTGTAAGCAAGACTCAAGAGAATCATTCAGGCTCTTCCAGAAAAACAAGAACATTTCTTCGCCAAACAAAAGTCAAAACCACAAAACTTCTCATAATATTTGATTTAGCCCAGGCGTAGTTGTTGAAAACACGCCCAAAACCATTTCCTACCTCCATAGACCATATCGCAAATACCGCCTGGTCGAGACGTCACAATGGTCACAAGGGATTGTGGGAAGGAAATGGGAGGGATTTTGGTGCGCGTTTCTTTCCCACGTCCCTAGTAACCATTGTGACGTCTCATCCAGGCGATATTTGCGATAAGGTCTATGCAAAAACAAACTTTGTTTCCTGAGGCCAGCTGATGAGTGACAGTGTTACGCCCCAACTATGGCATTGTCCCAACTATACCTGGGCCGGCTCCAACTGTAGTTGGGACCGGTCCCAACTGCGACGGAGTAGTTGGGAAATCCAAACTACAGTTGGGACTGAAGGGGCGGGGATCGGAACCGCACGTGAATATATGCATAAATTACAAAATCGTATGGCGCGCACCAAGCTTGGAAAGGAAGTTTCGTGGGTTCGACGCACGTGGCTTGCCAGCCGGCTATTATTTATGGTTAGTAGGCCAAGCTTGCTAAACATCATACCATGGACGAAATCAGCAACGCCAACGCTTCACTATTTAACCAATTTGAACATAATTTCATCATTTGTTAAAAAAATTATCAGCCATGTTGTGGTTACTGCCTGCCACGACTGGGCCAGAATTGAAGTAGTGGTCCCAACTACATATTGTATGGTTGGGACTGCACTAAGCACTGAATACTCATTCGTATTACTTAAACACAATTTCACTTAATTAAAAAATTATCAACCATGTTATGGTTGCTGCCTGCCACAGTTGGGCCAGGATTGAAGTAGTAGTCCCAACTATGGTTGGGACTGCGCTAGGCACTGAATACTCATTCTTATTACTTGAACACAATTTCACTTTATTAAAAAATTATCAGCCATGTTATGGTTACTGCCTGCCACAGTTGGGCCAGGATTGAAGTAGTGGTCCCAACTATGGTTGGGACTGCACTAAGCACTGAATACTCATTCTTATTACTTGAACACAATTTCACTTTATTAAAAAATTATCAGCCAGGTTATGGTTACTGCCTGCCACAGTTGGGCCAGGGTCCCAACTATGGCTGGGACTGCACTGGGCACTGAAAATTCATTCTTATTACTTGAACACAATTTCACTGTATTTAAAAATTATCAGCCGGCCATGCATTAATTGCCTGCCACAAAGTGGTGGTCCTAACTATGGTTGGGAGGGATGGACTGCAATAGGCACTGAAAACTCATTCTTATTACTTGAACACATTTCACTTTATTTAAATAACAAATAATTAACGAATTGATATAAAATTGCAGTGTATTTTTGTATTGTTACAGACGAAAAATGTGAAGAAATCGAGACAAGTGTACTCGGCACTCTGAGACTATTACCCCAATCACATGCTAATTAAATATTTGAGGAAACAAAACATTATGTCTGTTTCCTTTTGTTCTAGAGTGTGAAACTGTTTTTCATGTGTATGAGCGACGCGAAATAGCATGAAAGCGACCACCCCCCCCCCCCCCCCCCCCCTTGGAGATCAATAATGACCCCACCTTACTCCCGGCCTTCAATTTTTCATAACCGTCCATGCACCAATGTACCATGATTTTACGCGTGGCCCGGCCAGAGATTTGCATAACAGTGCAGCCCCCAAACCCTGTGATCTTGCATAATCATGACGAATGGCTTTTTCAGTCATGCGCCTTACAATAAATACGACACCCCCCGTCGCGTTTAGTCCCAACTATAGTTGGGATTTCCCAACTGTCCGGTTCTAGTTGGTACCGGCCCAACTATAGATGGGACTGGCCCAAGTATAGTTGGTACCATGACCGTAGTTGGGGCGTAACAACAGTACGTAGTCTGCAGGAAAGTGTGCAAAAGATTGGGAGACTGTTTGCTGCCCTCTATCGACAGCTTCTTCCAAAAGTCTCCATAGACTCGTCCCCACCCCATATGTAATATATCCGAGGGACAATGGGAAGGGTAACCGAGAACCAGTCTAAAGTATTTGCATGCGTTTGTTTGTGGCTCACATCCGGGTCTTTTAGGTTATTGCCGCTTCCAAATCCCGCCTACCCCAACAGAAATTGGACTTCTTTGCATCGATTTTGTCGTGCAGGTAAAACTTCTAGTGCTCATTTATCTGAAGGAATCGAGCATAATTTCACGGAGGCTACTTCTACAGCAAAATTTGCCGATTCTTTGGCGCAAATGCTCATTACTGGCTAATACTGGTGCAAGTTTGTTTGTTCGTTTATATTCACTGAGCGCATGCAGCATGCAGCAGACGATTAAATCAAAATGGCGAGCTCGATCTCGAAGAAGACGGTGCACGCGGCCCATAACTAGCTAGGCACAGGCCTAGCCATGCTAGCCTGCAGTAGTACTAACTAGCAGAACTGTCACAATTTCCCATTGCTACAGTTGATGATTACTTGTACTGTACTCAGGTTGCTGTAATTATCATTACTGCACTTTTTCACTTGTAAAGTTGTATAGCTAGAATAGTCTAACACTTACTCTAGATTTATAGATAGAGTAAAGCATCATTTAAAATTAGCCCCACTGGCACTACCACTACTGCACTAGTGTGGCTGGCGGATTTTGACATCGGGCTGGGGCTAATTAAGTAAGCATTAACATATAGACCATATCGCAAATACCGCCTGGTCGAGACGTCACAATGGTCATAAGGGATTGTGGGAAGGAAATGGGAGCGATTTTGGTGCGCGTTTCTTTCCCACGTCCCTTATGATGACCCTAGTAATAGTATTTAGTAACCATTGTGACGTCTCATCCAGGCGGTATTTGCGATAAGGTCTATGGACATGGTAACATTTTATTTAACAAGTTAGGCCCTATCGCCGTAACTGTTATGCATGTTCGTACAGCCCACTGGCACTGATCTCCATGTATAAATATCTGGATTGCACATTGGCCGCTGTACGCTTTACGCACAGATGTCGCCAGCAGCCGCCATATTTCCACTCCCCATTTCCAACGCCGATTGGATATTTTTTAAATAACCGTGCGTGCACGCGCACGTGCGCGTGCGTGTGTGGAACTTCCAAAATATCATTGTGACGCCTCTAGAGTCTAGTCCTAGCCATAGTGCGTGCCTGCCTGTGTACATGTGAATACGTAGTAGTAGGCCTATACGTTCACGTTACGTTTGGGGATACGGCTATGGATGAAGTGGTAATGTGGCGGACGGCCGTCTACAACTTGAACGGCCAAAAGCACAATCCAGATTTTTAATATATAGACTAGAGATCAGTGGTACAGCCTAACTAACGCTAGGCCTATTAAAAATAAGCTCGGGTGAGTACTGCATCTATTGCGGGAAAACTTGAAGTGGTTCCTGGAACTTTGAAGTACATGGTCCATTAGGCCATAGGCCTAATCATTTTTTTTTTGGGGGTAGGCCTATATTAAAAACATTGAAACAACATTTCTGCATAACTGCATATTTTGAAAAGATTTTACTTTCATACCAACGTCGAGTGCAATTTACCTCCCTCGCACAAGTTTAAACTTGGCACGCACATTAATTTCCTTGCTGCAAATTGTGCACTACAATACATACTCATTTGGCGCATCACTTGACATGAACTGCACGTTGCAAAAACCCCTAGTCTAGTTTATGGTGGCGGCAGTCGAGTTTTGCGACTCAAAATTTTCAATTGAAGGGGTTCACCACAATAGGCTTTAACCACAAGTTCCACAATAAGAAAGAAAAAGGGAAAGATTTGACTTTAATACCCCCCACCAAAATCAGTTAGAAACAACAAATCTTGGAAAATAACCATCCATTTGTGTTCATAATTGTATAAACACTTGGCACAACCTTTAATTTTTAGAATTTTATTGGGACATTTTAGTGCAATATAGGGGAAGAAAGTTTGTGTTTTCTGTGTTAGAAGTTCTTGGCAGTTGGCACCATGTATAGTCACTCCAAAGTGTACACGTACATACATGTTGATTTCTTCCTCATTTTTTACAGATTTTGCTGAAATAAATCTTGAAATAACAGGTTGTGTCACATGTTTAGACAGTTATCAAGGAGGGTTGGTTATTTTCCAAGATTTTGCTGTTCTTGACCGATTTTGGTGGGGGTATTAAAGTAAAGTCTTTCTTTTTGCTGATCCTAACTGATTTTGGTGGGGTATTAAAGGAAAATATTTCCCATATTTTGTCGTGTTGGTAGCGAGTTCATTTTGTTTTCAGTCACAGTAAAAACATTTGGTCCAGGCATGAAATATGTCATTTTGTTCATAGGTCCATAGTGCTTGACACTTGGCGTGAAATTGCACGACAACCAACGAAAACAAGTTTATACAAAATTTCTGAAAAGACAATGAATGTTTTCATCAGAAGACTTGCATGTAACTCCAGCCCACACCTACATGTATGCAAAAGCAAAGAAAAAATGATTTGAAACAGGGATATTTTTTGTCCCTGAAATGTGTACGTTAATGCACAGTAAAGTGATTATTTTGCACACAAATTGGAGTGCAGATTATGACAAACGCTTAAAACTCACATTTTCTTATGCCTTATTTCAATGAATAAAATGCAGACGGCAATCATATTTGAATTTAAATAGAACAATCAGAATATGCAAAAAAATAAAATTGTCATCACAATTTCATATTAAGAAAATGAGTCGTCAAATAAACAGCGCCGTCACACATTTATTAACGTCCCTAACCATTGTTTCTTTTTTTAAGATTTTTAATTCTTGTTTTGTTCTGCGCAGGGTTCCTTCTGGAAAGACAGCATAATGTCGCTAGATACCCATGACACATCACTGGAAGATGGTAATGACACGCATACCGAAACCTCCATTGCAACAATGGAGAGTGGCTCCAGAGCTATAGATAACCAGAGTGGTGCCACCAACGAAACACCACTTCAATCGCTGGATTTGGACGCCCACCAAATGGACACGCAGCACAGCTTCGCCAGTGATGAGGGCCCAGTATCAAATAAAAAGTCATCCAATGTAGTTCCACTTTCACTCACTGTGTCCAAAGGAAATGTGAATCTAGAAGGCTCAGAGGAGTCACTCGATTTAGCCATAGACCCCACTGTGACTCAACCATCTCACGTTGAGACTCGCTTGCAGGCAAACTTAGCTGATGCCAACAGCACTGAGACTCAATTGTCGAAAATGGATGTGGCAGACAGTAGAGTCTTAAACGTGGAGGTCAGTTGCTCATCAGATCCAAGTACAAACCCCGATTTGAATGCCGATGAGACCAAGATTTACACTGTCGTGTATTCTTGCAGCAAGTGCAGTTTCTGTACCAGCAAACTGAACGAAATAAAGCTACATGCGCAGACCGAGAAACACCAAGACTATGCCGGGTCCAAGATGGAGGATGGTGAGGTCTCGAACAAGGCCATCAGGATAGACTACGCATGCACCAATTGCTCCTTCAAGACGCGGCGCTTCCACACCTACCGAGAGCACGTGCTCACCCACGCCAAGATAGGCGCCGAGGAGATGTTCAAGTGCATGGACTGTGAGTACACCACGCGGCATAAGTACAACCTCAAGACGCACCTGAAGCGGCACGCCAAGATTGGGGAGTTGGGCGAGGAGGAGTTGTTCCGCTGCCGCAAGTGTGACTATGTCTCCCCCTACAAGCACGACCTGATGACACACGTCAAGAAGCATGACCCGGAGAAGCCATTCCAGTGCGACCAGTGCGACTTCCAGAGCATCTACAAGCACAGCCTGATCCACCATGTGCGCTCAAAGCACGAGAGGCTGCGGCCGTTCAAGTGCGACAAGTGTGACTACAGCTCGGCCCGGAAGCAGGACTTGCAGACGCACATGGGCCGGCATGCTGACGAGAAGCGGTTCAAGTGCGACCGCTGCTCCTACTCCACCCCCTACCGGGTCAGTTTCAAGGCCCACATGGACCGGCACATGGGCAACAAGCTTTTCAAGTGTGAGCAGGAAGGTTGCGACTTTGCCACCACGACAAAGCAGAACTTGAAATCGCATGAGCTCCGACATGCCACTGTGAAGCCATTGAAATGTGGCTTTTGTAATTACACAGCTGCACATAGGCAACAGGTAAAAAGACTTGATCGGTTATTGTGAGGTGTTGTAATAAATAATGGTAATTCCCAGGAGTGGTGCGTAAGACCTACAATGTACATTGTGTAATAACCACATTTAGTGTTTTCATATCTCCCTGCTAAATTCAACAATTTCTAACAAAATTGAAATGAGAAGCCTGCTAAATACAACAAAGTCCAACCTACACACCAGCCTTGGCATTTTGCAGCTACCCTGCCGAATCCAAAAAAATACAACAGGTATTTGTATGAGCCCTGCCAAATCCAACAAAATCCAACTAAAATTTTACTAGAATTCTGCTTCCACTCTCTTTGATACAACACAATCCCACTGGTTTATTAAAATGCAACTCTGCTAAATACAACAAAATCCAACACACCATGCAGTTTGTGTTGACTACTAAATCCAACAAATTACCAGCTTTTTACCATTGTTGGGTTTTGTTGGATTTAGCAGGGTTAAGGTTAAAAGGTAAAAAACAAAAGTGATCTGTTTCAAAAGAGTAGTGCAGAATTAACAGCCCCAAACAGACTCCTAACTTTGCACTTACAAAATGTATATGTACTCCCTATCTGTTATTTAAGAAACCATGTTGTAATTCATTAGCCTGGCAACAACATATCCCATTAGCTTAACCCTAGACTTTCCAAATCCTCAAAAATCCTCTTTGCTAAATGGAAGAATTTGGAGGATTGAATGTCTTTGGAAGTTGAAGCATCGGAGGATTTTGCAAGATTCAGGGCATTAGAGGAGTTTTGCCCCTGGAGGGAAAATGGAGGATCCAGGTCATCAGGCCCAATCTGGTGCTGGATGATTTAAAAGGATTTTTTACTGGGACGTTTATCCAAAACCTACTGGAGGATTTTGCAGGATTTTTGAATCAGAGCATATTGGAGAATTCCAGTTACATGTAGACAAATGTTGTAGGGAGGTAGGGTTAACCCTAATAGCCCTCCGAGGCATTTTGGCTAGAACCCTGCCAGACGCATCAGATTGCATAGTTTGTCAAATTGACTTTGCTGCAGAGTGCAGCAAGTGCAGCTGTGAGCGCAGATGCATTGTGCTGCATCTGGCAGGGTTAGGGTCAATGAGCTCTAAGCTCCAGCTTTTACCCTATGATTATTGAGTTATTCAAGCCGCCAAGCTTCCCATTCATCAGCTAGGTTTGAGGTGATGAATGTGGCGCCATATTAAAAGAAAAACCAGAGGTACCGCGTCTGGACAATAAGAAATTCCCCCTTATTTAAGTACCTCCCCAAAATAATACAACACATTGGGTTATGTCCTTGTTCCCACAGATGACCAACCATGAATCAACGAAACATGGCATCAGCGAGTCGCCCTCGAAGACCTACACCTGCATCTCCTGTGACTACAGCACCGCCCACCGCTACAGCCTGCAGCGACACATGATCCGGCACCAGGCGGACCGCAAGATGCCCGACAAGGACTATGTGTGCAGCGAGTGCGGTTACTGTACAGGGTACAAGAACAGCCTGAAGCGTCACATGGCTAAGCACTCGGACGTCAAGCCCTTCAAGTGTGGCCACTGTGAATACTCGGCCATCAACATGACCCAGATGCACGTCCATATTGCCAAGCACACAGGTGAGGCCGTGTTGGAATCGGAAAGTTTGGCACAATTGCAGAATACCCACTCGTATCTCCACCTCGTATCCGGATATGCGGATACGGGGTCACGGTTCATTGCCCTCAATAAACTATCTCACATACCGTATGTCGGCCGTGCAAAAATGGCGCCCTCTATCGCCCACCCGACTCCCTGCCACCCCGTATCCGCTTATCCACCTCCTGGGACATACTTTGGACTTAGACTTTTGCCCGAGCTTCCCATTCGAATTACGCACGTAAGTCTGATTCCAGCCCCCTCGGTTTTTTTCTTTTTAAAGGAAAAATGGCGCCCTCTATCGCCCCTCCAGACACCCTCCCACCCCGTATCCGCGTATCCGCGTTTTTTAGGCTGGTACTTTCGGGTGGTGGGGTATTCTGCAATTACTCCGAAAGTTTTTTGAAGCCGTGTTCACATTAGATCTTTTGGGGGGTAAAACTACCCAAGACGATGGTTACTTTTCCAATTTCAAGTTCAGTGTGAACAGCACAGTTACTTTCCTGAAGTCCAGTGATTACTTTTACTGGCCAACCTTTTCCCAGTAAAACTGACTGTAAATTTTCCTCAGATGATAACTTCAGTGTGAGTCGGTATAGCGGTATAAAAAAGCTATGTCCGGCCAGTGTGAAGGTCACATTGCGCAGGTGCTATTCCACCTGTTCATGATTTCTTCAGCGTGGCCTTTATTCCACGCACTGCACCATTTTTTGCATTCATTTTTTGACGACAGTCATAGAAAATATGGGCAACAAATACATGTGTACTTCACAACAGTGCTTTATTCACTGATATTTGCAAGCAAAATTCTATGCGGTCGTATGTTACAATCAATGAGGATGCCTACTACTGTCAGCACAGTTATTTCAACCACCATCTCTATAAAAAATGTTCAAAAAGTCGAAGCCCATCCAGTGGTAAGAGTTACTGTAAATATTAGACTTTAACCCTTTCCTTACGACATTGTTGATTGGTTTATCTTCCTCAGTACCGCATTCTTAAGCATGAAACCACTTACGCAGAAAAAACAGCTTGTTGACTTCTTGTTGAATGGTATTTTCAACCAAAGATTTCACACTCAAGAATTGATTGAAAAGGAAAATGTGTGTAAAGTTTGTTCCATGAAATTTTCTCTTTCATATGGTATACAAATGAGTCATAACTGCTTAAATAGCGAATTTACCGGTGTTTTCTCTGCTGGCCCACTTTATCAAACAGGAGAGTTGTTTGTCACATGAATAAATGGCACTCCATACACAAACCTGTAACTGTACAGGGAAACTTCGGATACAGTTTCTCAAAATATTGTAATGGTGACACATGATTTTGATTGCACCATTGGAAAGATCCGAAAAAGCTCTTTCTGTTGGTATGTAGATCATCATGTCTGGACAACAAAAAACACAAGCACTACATTTTGTTGAAAATGGAGAATATATTTGTTCTTTGGATACTCTGGTGTGTCAACATTGGTAAGCAACAGGGGTGCTGCGGCTTGTCGAGTAAACTCGACATTGGTAAGGAAAGGGTTAACCATTGGAAAGTTTCATGCCCACACATTGTACATCTTCTATATGGAGTGCCCCAAAGTACTTATTCTTACCAAATCTCCTTGGATTCTGAGGTCAAGTACCTATTCTTACCAAATCTCCTTGGATTTTTAGGTCAAGTACCTATTCTTACCAAATCTCCTTGGATTTTGAGGTCAAGTACCTATTCTTACCAAATCTCCTTGGATTTTGAGGTCAAGTACCTATTCTTACCAAATCTCCTTGGACATGTTGGATTTTGTGGTCAAGTACATACTCTTACCAAATCTTGAATTTTGAGGTCAAGTACATATATTCTTACCAAATCTCCTTGGATTCTGAAGTCAAGTACATATTCTTACCAAATCTCTTTGGATTTTGTGGTCAAGTACGTATTCTTACCAAATCTCTTTGGATTTTGTGGTCAAGTACATATTCTTACCAAATCTCTTTGGATTTTGTGGTCAAGTATGTATTCTCAGTATATCTCAATTTCGAAGTCAACTTGCACACTTCATTACTTTTTGTCAGGCATAAAACCGTACAAGTGTGATGTGTGTGACTATGCAACGGCCAACAAGCAACACCTAGTGGGCCACAAGGCCAAGCACTCGAATGTCCGCTTGAACTGTCCGCAATGCGGCTTCTCCACAGCATGGAAGCAACGCTTGAGGGCGCACATCAAAGCCCACGAGACGGCCAAGCTGGAAGGCAAGACCATCGGTGGGATTCACGCTACAAAGGTGAGGGAAGAAGAATAAGCCAAGTACGTTGTCACTAGCAGCTCTCTGCCTGTTACCGGATCCTATGCAAAGATTAGGACTGTTGCGAATATACCGAATATTCAAATATTCGATCGTCAACTGAATATTCGAATACCTTTGAGTATTCAGAACAAATTATTTATGTACGTACAGCCTCTTATAGAAGTTATGGCTCTTACATTGTAGCAGTGTCAAATGGTGTATTTTTGTCGAAAGTAACTTTTTGTGGAGGTTTATTGTTCCCTTCCGTAAAACCCTTGACACTTCAAAAATTTTAACTGCAAAGACACAGGCTGGAGTTTGGTTTCTTGTTATCAGAACGTTACCCGTAATATTCTTTATACAACAGACGACTGCAAACAATTTTCGATTGGGCGGTCCATAATATTTATCGCTGCACGTAAAATGTCCACATAGCAACCGCACTTCCATGGGTAGTACGTCGCTGGTATTATGCACCGCGCTCCTCGTTCATTTAATACTCGTATACCAGTGGGATGGCTTTGTCTGTTTGCCGACTCTCGATAATTGCATTTTCAATAAGAATATCATAGCGGGAACCAGACACTTAAATTGAAGTCAGGTAAGATGGCGTTGATATTGACCCCCCAACTCGCCTTTTCTTTCCGCTGAGGGGGTAGTTGTGCACGGAGCCTATAGTCTGGTACCTGCAAGATGTAAGATTACATTGATGTAATTACCAGGCTGGTGCAGGCAAGCATTAGACAATATAATGCGTCACTTGACCGCACAATCAAAATGAACGTACAGCGCTCTTAATGAACACTGGTACGTAATTGAACATAGTTTGAACCCTTTCATTACCACATTGTTTATTGGCTTATCTTCCGCCAGTACCACATACTTTGACAAGTCAAGCGTGAACCACTCAAGCAGAAAAAGTAGTCAACTGCTTGCGGAATGGTTGTATTTTCAACCAAAGATTTCACCCTTGAGAATTGATTGACAAGGAAAATGTGTGCAAAGTTTGTTCCATGTCAAAGTACTCTTTTATATGGTGTCAAATGAGTCATACATGTACATGTAGCTGCTAAAACTACAAAGTTACGGCTGTTTTTCTTCTGGCCCTCTTTACCAAACAGAAAACTTGTGTTTGTCACATTAACAAAAGGCACTCTCTACTAAAGAATGTGGAAGGAACTTCGGATACAGTTTTCTCAAATATTGTAACGGTGACACATGCATTTCATAGCACCATTAGAAAGATCTGAAAAAGCTCTTTCCGATGGTATGAGGATGAAGTATGGACAGCAAAAAACACAAACACTAGAGTTTATTGAAACATGGTGAGCGTATCTGTTGTTTGGCTGCTTTGGGTGTGGTTACCTTCATTGGTAACAGGCATGCAACTTTTCCGCGGATCTGCGGATTTTTCGCATTTTTTAAAAATCCGACCGTGAACAAAAAACGTGCTTCAGCTCGTTTCCCACCGTGCTGACCGCGGAATCGTCCACCAACATGACCAATATTGCTAGCGCACATCATCTGGCTCCGTATTTTGTATACATACATTCATTACATAGAAAGGTGCAGGACACAGACTCCGTACACATTCTGTCGCGTACATGTATAGTCTTGCCGTTGTATGAACTAGTCGCTATAGCGCCCTCAATCGACTATAGACTGATAGTCTGGTTCCGCATTTTTTTCTCGTGTCAATGAATACAATACAATACATCGGGATACGGACACTATACCTGCATGTACATGTTTGCACGACATAGAAGAGCTTAACCCTAACCCTGCCAGACGCAGCACAGTGCATATGTGCTGACAGCTCCACTTTGCTAGACTCTGCACACAAGTCAATGTGACAAGGTATGCAATCTGATGCGTCTGGCAGGGTTCTAGCAAATATGCCCTGGAGGGTTAGGGTTAACGCTAGCGCTACGCGCTCGCATTTTATTTTCCGCATTTTTGGAAATTGAAGAGTTGCATGCCTGTGGTAAGCAGCAGGGGTGCTGTGGCCTGTCGAGTCAACTTGACATTGGCAAGTCTCCTTATGGGGTACCGGGAAGAAAGGGTAACAATGGAGACAATGGTACCCACGAGGGAGTCTTTAGAAATCCAGGTACCCCACAAAGTTAACGCTATGGAGTTTGAGATTTCAATAGAGACAAAGGGAATAAAACAAGGAAAGTACAGTCTACAATAGAGGTACCCCATATGGGTGCATGTGAGTTTGTTTTTGCATTCAATAGGGGACCTCTAACAATAGAGGACATTGGAAATCCTGTACAAATCCAATGAGAGGGCCCTTGCCAAAAAGTTAGTGTGAACAATAGGAGGTCCCCGATTGCAGGCGTTTACACACTTGTGTGGATGGTTGGGACACGACAGCTTGAAAAAGACAGCTTGAGAAAGACTTGACATATCAACTTCCTATTTGGTATGTGGGTTGGTGTTGGGGTCCTCCAGAACCCTATTAATTTTGGACCCCATAAGTCAAAGGTCAAGGTCATTATGCTTAAAACAATAGAAATGGTTGGGACATGTAACTTGAGAAGGTCTTGACATATCAACTTCCTATTTGGTATGTGGGTTGGTGTTGGGGTCCTCCAGAACCCTATTGATTTTGGACCCCATAAGTCAAAGGTCAAGGTCATTATGCTTAAAACAATAGAAATGGTTGGGACATGATAACTTGCTTTAATCTGCTATATTTCTGTTGCAGATACAGTAAGCAGATCCATAACCTCTGATGCTAGCCATTTGCACTTTCCTTTGATACATGTTTGTTAGATTAAGAAATTCTTCTTAAAGAGAAAATCAGTCTTTAGTCTTGGCGGGGCATTTGTGTTTGTCAACACACCATTCTTGTTTTTAACCCCTTGCCAACGGTTGCCCCAAATAGCAACGGATTGAAAATTGCCACCTGGCCGGTTGACGTCTATTTGTGCCAATCTCTGCTGTTCAATCCATTATTGGGGTATTGTGTACATTATGCTTGGCTGCACACGCCTCTTGTTTCCGTTTTGCTTGGCTGCACAAGCCGGCCCAGCATCCCCCCATATGAAATCCGGGGTCGAGGGGTTAATGCAAGTGACCTCATCTAGGTATGACAGACCCCAGTCACATTTACACCCCTGTGTTCTCAGATTCTGTGTATCAAGCCACGGTCCTCGAAGGATCAAGAGGTTGGGCCTATGTCCGACACGGAGAGGGACGTCGCTCTGCATGAGCTGGCCACTACCATCGAGGCGTTCCACTCCTACAGCCTGCAGGGCGGAATAGAAGTGTCATCGTCGCCGCCGAACCGAGATCCACCTGCAGTGCAGGTAAATGCTGAAGCCTTTCATTACCCCAAGTGTTCTTACTTTCCCTACTCTTTCCTTATTTTCTTAATACATTTTCAAAGTGAGCAAAGAAAACCGGAGCAGAATTTGAACCTGCAACCACTTTGAAAAATTCTTTTAAAATTTCCCTTGTGGTTTGTTTGACTGTATACTCATTTTTATCTTTCTGCTACTTCTACTTTTTTCTTGAAATTCCTATTTTTTCCAACTTTTTTTTCCTGCAACTCCGAAAAATGAAATCTTACTGCATATGTGACCGGCTCTACAAAAATGGGGATTATGTCGCAAAATTGTCGCCAAAATGAGTTATATACTTAGTTGAATTTGTGACATCCTAAGCTTTAGTTTGGTGTAGGTTTGACCCCTGTGGCATTTTGTGTTCTCGAGATATCTTGACATTTGCATACTCATATTTTCCAATTTCACGGAAGTACGTTTAGAGATATAGCCCTTTAAACATAACAAGTACATGTGCAAAGAAATGAGATTTTTTCATCTTTACTCATCAATATTAATGTTTCTGAAAATAAATTATAGAAATATAGATATAATAGAAGCCAACAAACCCAAAACCAAAAAATGACTGATATGAAGATTTTTTCACCCACTTCACATAGAACAGCCCTGTCTGTGTTTTCACATAGTGCGACATAATACCTTTTTTTGTAGAGCGGGTCACACAATGAAGGGCTTGGGTGCAGGAGTTCTCATCCAACTTTATTTCCAAGAGCTTAGGTGAGGACGAAACACAAGTGGTGTGAGTACAGTACATGCCAAATGAGGCTTGTGATGCTGTGGACACGGGTGAGTATCAAGCCCGCAGAAGTCCCACTTTTATCCAGATTTTGTTTGCAAAGTCGTACTTTTGTCATGTTTCTTGATCCTACTATTCCACTGTTTCATCTGGGTCTGCTTAAAAACTTAGGTCCAATTCCATCGCGCTGCTTGACGGTAAGCAGAAAAGTTGTGCTATTAAACTGTAGCAGAAAAATTTGCGTAAGCATTAGTGTATTTCATGGCCAAGTCGTGCTAACGCGTTCATGAAGAGTTATATTGTTGCGTCACTAATTTAAACAAATCCTGCTTCCGAAGTTAGCGGGCTCTTCGCTGTGCTTACTGTTTACAGTCTCTATGAAATGGGCAAGGGTTCCGCCGTCGTGTGTTAAGCAGCGCTACGAAATTGGTCCCTGTTTATACCCGCATAGTGTATTGGCCCATCTTCTACCTTAAGGGTCATTCTATAAAATTGGGGGTCCAAAAGTGACATTTTTGGTCACCCTGTTTACACCTGACCTGTGTAATTTCCCATCAAGTATCATTAAAATTCACTTCACACTATGTTTTTGTCTCGCCTGAACGAAGTTCAGATAGAGACTATGCAATCACTATTTCTGTCCGTAGTCCGTCCGTAGTCCGTCCGTATGTGTCATTTTGGTTAAAGTTTCGACAAATTGGTCTTATATGCAAAGTTGAAGTCAAGTCCGATTGCAATCAAACTTGGGTCATGCATTCAATAGGGCGACCTTTATATGATGGTCGTGTCAAAGGTCAAGTACCGATGTCAAAGGTCATCTGAGGTCAAAGGTCATCTGAGGTCAAGTGTCATCTGAGGTCAAGTTGTAAAATGGGCTGGAATTGTAAAATTGGTGTTATATTCAAAGTTGAAGTCCGATTGCAATCAAACTTGGGTCATGCATTCAATAGAGCGACCTTTATATGATGGTCATGTCAAAGGTCAAGTACTGGGGGTCAAAGGTCATCTGAGGTCAAGTTGTAAAATGGGCTAGAATTGCATAATTTGTCTTATATGCAAAGTTGAAGTCCGATTGCAATCAAACTTGGGTCATGCATTCAATAGTGCGACCTTTATATGATGGTCGTGTCAAAGGTCAAGTACTGAGATCAAAGGCCATTTGAGGTCAAATGTCATTTGAGGGCAAAGGTCATTTGAGGGCAAAGGTCATTTGAGGTCAAAGGTCGTCTGCGGTCAAGTTGTAAAATGGGCTGGAATTGTAAAATCGGTCTTATATGGAAAGTGGAAGTCCAATTGCAATCAAACTTGGGTCATACATTCAATAGTGCAACCTTTATATGATGCTTGTGTCAAAGGTCAAGTACTGAGGTCAAAGGTAATTTGAGGTCCAGTTGTAAAATAGGCTGGAATTGTCCAACTTGTCTCATTTGAAAACTGGAAGTCCAATTGGAATCAAACTTGGGTCATGCAGGCACTATAACCTTTATATGATGGTCGTGTCAGTAATCTCCATGCTTTCATCCTCTCTCGTCTCACACCCCACTCAAACTTCCATAACTTTGGGCAACATTTTCCTTCCACATTGCTTTTGTCACCTACCATTGTTTTAGGAATGCTCATCGGTTCTTGCTCGTGATAACTTACCATTTCATTCTCTTTTTACACTAACCCTTGCTCCTTCAACCGGTATCAGTGCCCCTGCATTCTTCCCGGGTAATCACAAAACTAAAGCAGGCGAGACGCATGGTTAGAGAACCACCTTGTACTTGTTTGGCAGGTACTTTGCTTTTACATAATCACTCTTGGAGATGGAAGGCATTAATCAACAAATTTTCATACTCTATTCCTAGTTCAAACCTATATAGCCAAATAACATTGTAGACCCCCTTTAACCCTGGTTGAACTGTTGACCCAGAATTTCCAAGACAACTTGCTGCCATAGGATTTGTATAGCAACACCAGGCCTTTGAAGATTAGCGCTCTTACAGCAAGGCCATCCATCATCCTGTCATTTACCCATTCAAGAAGACTTGGAACATGTGTTCCCCAGCTATTATTTAGTCTGGCTGCTAGCTCTGTGGTTGGAGGTTTTTTTTTTTTTTTGGGATGTTGATGTTGGGGCCAGACATCTGCAATCCAGTGTTCTCCACGAGGGGTTTTAGCAGGGCGGGCCGCCCTGCCCAAATTGTATGCCGCCCCGCTAAAGTTTTACCGCCCCGCTAAAATTTTCACCGCCCTGCTATTTTTTTTCCATTGGATTTTCCCCCATTCTCCAACGTCTTCACAGTTTATCTAAGTACGAAGAAGTTTACCGCACTCTGTGGAACGAACACGAAGAGTTTGCCAGCATTAACATTCAGCAGTATTGCAGTAGCGTTTATAGTAATCGAACAGATCTGGACACAACGTGCGCAACATATTATGCATTCACATCATAAAACTATACACGTAATATTATTCTGGACTGGTTGCAATCTCCCTGGTAATATCATTTTCACTTTGTCGCGTCGAGAACCAGTTTACCTAAATTACAATGTTCCGTAACACTTGAGGGCATCTTTTTCTCTCGGAAAATACCTTATCCACGCGCGCTGTGCCCACCCACGTGCATGTTTAGCTCACCAGCCGGCTTAACTCTGAACCCCTAGTCTTGGTTCCAAGACGTCCTTAGCGCGGTGCGACGTACAGCTCGCACGGCAGCGGCCTCTAGCTACACACACACACGCCAAGGCCAAATCGGTCTTAGCAATTTGGCCGTGGCGTGTAGCGAGAGGGCGCTGTCGGCTGGCCGTGCGCGCTATATGTCGCACCGCTAAGGACGTCTTGGAACCAAGACTACTAAACCCCCCGCTCGGTGACGAGTTCCACTCAGTAAAAAAAATTGCCCCTGAAAACAATCAACTTTTGATGACCAAACCCCCTCTCCCTAAAAATCTTGCCTTCATTTCAAGTTGTAAACACGAGCATTTTTTTATATATAAGTTGCACTAACCACACTGAGGAAGCACCACATAGCTATGTTGAATCTGAACAGGATGTTGTGCAAAGATAAAACCGTTTTGCAGCAGAACAGCAACACCTGATTGAGGTCAACGAGTGTTTTTTTTCAGATTCCATATTGCTGTCTAAACTTAGCTTTTTTGGTGATATTTTCTTGGCCCAGGAGAATGGAGAAGCTTCGGCGGATGGCCTGGGGGAAGAATCTTCAAGTCAGCCGGCAGGCAGCGACAGACAAGCCACATCACCAATTAGTCTTGAGCAGGTAGGGGAATGTAGGGGAATGTATTGAACGTGTTGCAATGCCTGAGAAATTGTCTCAAGTCGATATACCTTGAGAACTGATACCGTTTCGGTCAAAACATACATAGTTATGCAGCCCGGCAAACAAATTTCCGTATCACAAACGGGGGGTGGATCCAGGATTGTTTGCGGTGGGGGGGGGGGGGGGGGGGGTCCCTGAAATTTGCCCAGAAAGGTGACTCCCAAAATGTTTCGTCTGCGAAAAAACATTTACGAGGGAGGGGGGTGGGGTGTGCTGACCCACTTTCTCACCGTTGGTGGCACCATTTAACCTCTTTGTTTTGTTCTTACCCATATGCAAAATAAGACCTGTAGGGTTTCTGGTTTGCAACTTTAGGCGTAGACCCCTACAAGCCAAAAAAAAAAAAATGGCAACGAGCGGGGGGGGGGGGGGGGGGGGAGGAATGTTTCGACACCCCCCCCCACCCCTGGATCCGTGCCTGGTAAAGCTGTGAATCAGATCCCAACCCCCACTCTCCCAGCCCACCCCACATCCATCCCACCAACCCCTCCCCCTCCCCCTCCTGGCTGTGCATGGCCCCAAAAATCTGGCTCTCTCACGGTTAAATTACTAGGAATGTCTAATTAGCAATTTGCTGTATTTATGAATACAGCATAAAGAAAACCAAAGTTCCCGCGTCTCTGTATTTACCAGGTTCAGCTGGTTGATGAAGATGGTAACAGTGTGTCTGCAGCCCTCGAGTGCATCAACGGCGAGCATTCCGTCCAGGCACTGATCGGCAATAGTAACAAAAAGCCAGATGCTCTCGAAGATGTACAGGAGGAAGATGATCCCCAAGTTTTGGGTGAGTTTTTTTATTCACTACATAGGTTTCGCACCAGTGCAGATACACATACGAATGTATGTGTTAGAATTAAATGGTTTTTGCGTTCAATATATAATAAATAAATTACTTATTCATTACAAAATCATGTTTGTTTTGAGTCTCAATGTTGTGTTATTTTGCGAGAAATTATTACCAATTTCTTTTCAGTTTATGAAAACTTTCCACAAATTGAAAGAAAGGCAACAAAAATGCATTTTGTTTTTACATAAAAACTGGCGTCAAAGATGGGGATCTTGACAAGTATCTGTTTTATTTGACGTAGCTCTTCTCAATTAAATTGAAACCTAAGAAAAATTTGATATCATTGAAGTTGCTCTTTAAGGGGGTGCCCTTAGGCAAATACAAACTATGTTGATCTGGGGTGCTCGTGGATTTTTCGTGAATTTTGCGTGGATTTTTTGCTCAATTTTCACTGATTTTTCGTGGATTTTTCATTTTTGGCCAATCTAACCCCTACTGTGTGCACACCAAGTGACGTGTCGGCAGCACAACATTTGCATACCAGCTAGCAATTGATATCGACTGCCTTACATTTAAGTAGAAAAACTTAAATATCACGTTTGTTAGATTTTGTTGGTATGCAGGGAGTGGATCAACAACATTTTCCACCAGCCCACGATAAGGGAGCATTTCATATTATCCAGGTGCGGTATCGATTGCGGTACTGCTGTTTTTCTGTGCGATGCCGCATTCCTTACCTCAAACCTTGCTGATGAATGGGAAGACAGGCGGCTGGAATAACTGAATAATCATGAGATCAAAATGGGAGCTTGGGTTAACCCTCCTACTCTTGAGGCAATTTATAAGAAAGTTTATTTACCATACAAAACCATACAGTGAGTCACTGAGTGTACAGCAGATATACCATACAAAAAACTTGCCTGTACTGATCTATGTAAGGTGATGAATGGTAAATCAACTTGACCTCTGTATGGCACTGTAAGGTTTTGTATGGTTGTACAGGCTGTGTCTGCTGGCAGGTGCAAGGTTTTGTATGGTGAACCAACCCCATTGTGTACTGGGGAACATTGATGAATAGCTAGGCCTATACCATTTTAGAATTAGGGTAGTTTCTCTTTATACATTAGCCCCAAGTAGTCTGTTGATAAGCCACAATGAAGTATATTCACCACACAAAACCATTTGGCATACATTGTACACCACAGTGAAGCATGTTTACCATACAAAACCATTTGGCATACACTGTGTACCACAGTGAAGCATGTTTACCATACAAAACCATGCGTATGGTTTTGCCATGTCAATAAGCTTGCTATATAGCATTACACTGTATGGTTTTGCCATGTGTGTTAATGCTATGGTAAAATTTGGATATGAACATTTTGTAAGGTTTTGTGAAATAGTAGGAGGGTAGCCCAGTCAGCTTGTCAAAGATTTCCAGTTTGAAGCCGTCATTAAATGCTGAATGGCACGGGCCAGACTATGGAAAAAGAATCCCATTAGTTGAGGTCCTGCATTGTAGCAATGAATGTTTATTAAGACCTCTGGCTTTGAATACTGTAATACCCTGATCTCCGAGATGGATCAGCCAGACAGTCAGGGGATTAGTAATGTCACAATTGGATTAATTGTAAAAACACTTGGGGCCAGCGGACTACATACTCCGCATGAATAATGCTGTGACAAAACTGTCTGTGTGTATTGACCTGTATAGAATTAGCTCATTTTATCAGCCCGCTGGGTGTTAATGCTGGTACCGTGAAAAAAACAGCGGTACCGCAATTGGTAGGCCTACCGCTTTCAGACAATATGAAATGATCCCTAATAATTAACCCCTTTTTGGCTGTATGTGATGGTTTTCAATTGTGAATGTATCATGTAACGTTCCTTTGTTAATATACATTCATGCAGACAAATTGGTTTAAAGATTGCTTCATTAAAGGTGGTATACATCATTTGCTTTTGCTGTAATTTTCAGAAATAAAGGGATTTGGGGTTAGTATTTCATAGCGTGCTAGTATACAAATAATGAATGTTTATGAGTGCGATGGTAAGAATAATTTCATGAGGTGACAGATTGAATGTTCTATTCCACGAGGCGAAGCCGAGTGGAATGGGACATTCCATCTGTCACCGAATGAAATTATTCTTACCATTGCACGAATGTGAAACATTCATTATTTGTTTTATACAACGCCTGAATAAATCCGACAGATTGCATGCATGGATTTCTTGGTGTAACGTTACAACGTGCCGTTTACCTTCTCAGTCCCGCATAAAACCGTGACAAAAAGTGGTCCAGTTCCGAATCAGTTAAAGCTTTAATTGTTGTTCCTGCGTGTCTTGCAAATTCCTCTAATCATTTGATTGCATATTTCATTTGTCTCTTTGTGTTAGCAGCGTAAGCATCGCCTACGAGTTCCAATATTTCGTCGTCTGTTAGGAGAACAAACCGCGGCAGTTCGGGAAACTCGGCCGCCATGTTGTGTGAATGACAGCGCTGTTGTAGCGCACCAAAAGTGACCGTGAAATTAGGGAAGTTCTTTTGGTTCTATCAATGCGCGCGCACCGTTTGATAGAACCATGTGATAGCACGTTTTGGGCGGTGCGGGTTCGCGCCGTGTGATGGGTCGAATAATTCAATGCACGTGATCGACGATCCACCAATCGGATGGCTGGGATTTATTCAGGTGTTGTATAACAAATACTGTAACACTGACGTGTTTAAAGATTTGTATGCATAGATACTGGGAAAAAATTATGTTCTAGTAGTCTGGTTCCCTGACCATACTTTAGACAAAACGGAGGAATTTATAGGGTAGGGAATTATCAGGTCGGGGAACTAGATTATTTTCAACGATTTTAGGCCGACAATCGTTGGATATAAATTGAGACTGCTATTTACTCAGTCAAGTACGGTATTTCGTAATAATTCAGTAGTTTCTTTTGTTTGTTTGCAAATGTTGTATACTACCTTCAACCCCTTGCGTCCGGAGGACGTCTATAGTCGTCTATAGAAAATTACCACCTGTCTGGATGACGTCTATACACGCATTCTCTGCATTTTCAATCCATTGTTGGATTATTGTGTATGTTATGCTTGGCTGCACAAGCCTCTTGTGTCCGTTTTGCTTGGTTGCACAAGCTGGCATGTCACCCTGGCGCCCCTTTATAACACTCGTACTCAATGGTTTAAGCTGGTTCACATTGTAAGATGACACTGTCACTTCGGTACTCCATTCCCGGTATCCTCAACTTGGTAGATTTCCTTGGTCCACAGTATGGGAAGAGACTGAAGCAGCTGATGGCACGCAAAAAGTGCCCACCGTTCCACCCCCCAGCGCCGAGTCGGAGAGTGAAGTGGCCCTGCTGATCATTGACGAAGGCCAAGCGGGTCCACCCGGGGGCGCCGTAGGCCGACGCAGGGGAACCCGGCGAGCAAAAAGAAAAAAACCGTGATGGAAACGAGCAGAAGCACCTGCATTGAATGCATTGAACCATGCAGTAGGATTTGAATGATTTGAATACATGTGTGATGACATTTTTGCTATGCTACTTTGAGTTTCAACCTTCTTTGTACCAATCCTAGGAAGGGATTTTCAGCACTTAGGTTTCTGTTTCATTGAAAATCTCCAAATTCATACGATAAAACATGGTTGGAGAAGAGGTGGGCTCATCCTGACAATCAGTCTCTCACCAGAGATCTGTTGCTACTCTTAGGGCATTTCTCAAACCCTGTCTCCGGCTTAGGCATCTGCTTCGCGTAATTTTAGGTTCCTTAGATTTGGTAAGATTTGGGACACTCTTTTCGCTACATGTTCATCAAAGTCTTATGTTTTAATCCAGAGCCAGAGCCTGTTTATTTATTTACGTATTCAGGGCTTCAGATTGGCAATGGGGCTGGGGAATAGCTGGAGACGAAGCCCAAGCCCAAGCCGAAGCCAGGTTTGAGAAACGCCCTTTGTCTGTTCTACAGGTATTTTCACCGGCGTGTCCAGCTTGGTTTTCTTAGGGTGTTTAAAGGTAGTGTACAGGATTGGTCATTGCTGCAATTTTCAGAAATGGGCGGATTTGGGGGTTAGTATTTTATAGGAAATATTGTTTCACTGATGTTGTTTTGTGTTCTTGGATGGCGGAAAAAACCGAGAAAAACTGTGTTTTTTTCAACCGTCAAGTGGCAGCTAACTGGATTTGTTATAGCGCTTATTTCTTGCAAAAATGTGCATCCAGTCACCATATATCCTCTCATTCTAAAGTTTTCTCTTTTAATAATCAAACTGGTATGTGACCCTCTGTAGCATATCAAGGAATGTCTGCCAAGTGTGAATATTTGAGATGAGCATGCCAGAATACAGAAGAATGAATGGACTTTCTGTTGATACAAAATTTATCAGTGTGCCTTATTCCTTTCCGAAAATATGACCTGAACGAAAGGACGCCACACTGCAAACACACGGAGAACACATTTGGAGAAAAACGGCTTTGAAAAAAATCATGCGGTGCACCTGCTGCAAATTTTTCAAAGTTACACCTGGAGTCAATGTTACTATGGGGGTTTTCGAAACCCTGGCTTTGGCTTCGTCTCTGGCTTTGTCTCCGACTTCTGAATAACTGAGATGCAAACCAAATGGAAATATTCTAATTTTTGCTTTCATAATCAACCGAATGAATGTTCCTGAAGCAGAACATGCACCAACATTTAAAATATTTCCATTTGGTTTGTTTCTCAGTTATTCAGAAATCGGAGACGAAGCCGAAGGCGAGACAAAGCCAGGGTTTCCAAAACCCCCTAAGACTTTCCAAAAATACAGAAATCTCAAAATTGATTTCGCCATGTTTTTCTTTACATATATGTACATGTATATGCTTTTAATAAGTCTTACATGATTTTTGTTTTACTTCATGGGATGATTTACTCGAAAACGGGTTATGGGGAACATTCCTCATTAATCTCTAGAGGGTCACATGTTCACTCTCTACCTGCTGTAAGGTTCATCTTTGAGGACAGTTTTGTCAAACTCTTCTTCATGTTAGAAAACTGGGGTCCAATTTGAGGGATTCTGTAATGCTGAATTTTGTGCTGATGACAATTCTGTCTTCTCTGAGCTAGCAAAGAAATTCTGCACTTATTTCTTAAGTGACGAGGATGTCGGACAACTCGACCGTTGAGACAAATCAACCGTACGGTGAGAGAAGTCGACTTTGACATGGAGACAACACAGGTATTTTCCACACAGGTTGCCTGTTTGGGAATTTTCATGTGTTGCGTTGCGGGTAAGTCAAAGAATCTGTGCCAATTGACCATGTGCGGGGACCCAGCCAGGTGTACGGTAGTACGGTGGGCACAGCGGCCACTGCGCCGGGACCCAGCGCGGTGCACGCACAAAAATCCCCAGCCCAGTTCCAAAAGGGACTTCGATCGAGCCCCACCAACCCATCACGCCCACAGAATGAATTGCGAGTCGACCTGTCTCAACGGATGACTTGTCTTTCCATTTGACGCACGGATGGTCGAGTTGGCAAAGGGTCGAGTTGTTCAAGCCCTAATACAGAATCCTTACTTACAAGTTGTATGCATATATGCACAAGGTAAAATTATACTAGCTAACCCCTGTTAATACTCACTTATGGTATTAATAGCAGATAGCCATGAATTTGGCCCTGAACTTGACTTTGAAATTAAGTATGCAGATATTAATACAATCTAAGATGCATGTCTTATAAATGCATCAACTGTTTCTTGTGTTGAAAAGAGCAGCCGTGGCTGTACCTTTTTCTAATAACTTGATTTGTTCTTGGTTTTGGATTTTTTTCAGAAGTGTAAATAAATCTATTTTTGTATCAAATGTTTTGGTATAAGTAGATGAATGTTGTCGAATGCACCGTAATGCCAAGTAAAAAACAACAAATGTGTTTTAGGGTCCCCACTCGCTGCATACAATACAGGGTGTATCAAAAAAAATTCCCTCTTCCTCCAATCACTTAAAGTAACCAGATGTAACACCAATTCGACTACAACATATAACTACATCTGTTGGGCAAGTTCTGTCAAGATTTGAATGAAATTGATCCAATGGTTACAGAGCTGTGATGCAATTTCTTAGGCATGGACAATTCAGGGCCATTACCAATGCTTGCTGGCCTTAAGTTTAATACCGTGCTGAAAATCTGCAGGATCTGTGTGACCTAAACATTATTAAAGGGAAAGATTTTACTTTAATACCCCCCACCAAAATCGGTCTGGAACAGCAAAATCTTGGAAAATAATTAACCCTCCTTGATAACAACTATCTAAATGTGTGGCACAACCTGCTATTTCAAGATTTATGTCAGCAGAATGTGTAAAATTGAGGCAGAAATTAACATGTATGTGAACACTTTGCCAAGAACATCACAGAAACCACAAGCTTTCTTCCCCTATATTGCACGAAGATTTCTCAAATTTAAAGGTTGTGCCAAGTGTTTATACAATTCTGAACACAGATGGATGGTTATTTTCCAAAATTTGCTATTCCTGACCAATTTTTGTGGGGGGTATTCAAGTAAAATCTTTCCTATTAAAGAAGAACCAGAATGGTGCGAAGAGTTGTGATGGATATGAGACAGAGGGTCCAAGTCTGTGTGCAGCTGAATGGACAAGTGGAAGGCAGTGCAGGGATATACCACACAACTGACAATCACGTCAAATGTGGATGGTAATGGCCCTGAATTGTCCATGCCTAATAAATTGCATTACAGCTCTGTAACCATTGGGTCAATTTCATTCAAAGCTTGACAGAACTTGCCCAACAGATGTATGCTGTAGTCGAATTGGTGTTATGTGGTTACTTGGCAAATTTGAGTGATTGAAGGAAGAGGGACATTATTTGTATACACCCTGTAAGCGGGACAGGGGGAAACCTGCTCGTCCACCTATTGCGTGTCGTCCATCAATTTGGTGGACTTCATTGCCAACGAAAGCCATCAAAAATAGGGTGGCTACTTTGGAAATACTGATGAATGGTAAACAAGAAAAAAATGGCCCCCTCATTCCCGAGTTTGTTTTTGCATTCAATTGGGGACCTTTAACAATAGAGGACAATGGGGTCCCCAGTTGAGAAAGGTCCCCGTTTGAAAATCGTCTACAAAACCAATGAGGGTCCTTGCCAAAAAGTTAAACTATGAACAATAGGCAGACAATAGGTCCCCGATTAAAGGTGTTTACACACTTGTCGGTTCAGTTCAGGTGGTTCAAGATGCACCGCTTTCCCAGGGATGTAGTCGAGTCCGTGCAAGTCCCTCACAAGCACTCCAAATGAGCTTTGACAAAGGCATTCCTTTGTCATTGTTCATCCAGTTAATTGTGACCGGCTTTATGAAAGGACTTGTATGCAGGGACTCTACTACAACTCTGCGCTTTCCTGCTTTGATTTATTGAATTGATGAAATACTTTTCAAGAAAATTCAATTTGCATTCTACGAGATTTCTTACATTTAAAAGTAAACTTGTATGGAAAAATAATAAAAACAAAAAAGTTTGAAGCTGTATGCCGTGTTTAATTTCAGTTGATAAGCACTGGGTAAGTCATTTGGAAGCGAGTTCATAACTAGTTCAACTGTTGACTAGAAAACAATACCGTAGCCAGGCCTCTACAAGGTCCCCCCCATGTTCTTTGGTTCTTGTTCTCTTAGGTCCTTTCGTGGATTTTATTTTCATTTTCGGCCTAAGGTTTCTGAACTCGTTTTCATCAACATTCAGATATTGTTGTCGATGTTCGCCTAACAAAATTCCATCAGGAACCTTATCGAATCTGAAATTTTTGAATTCTCAATTAAATTGAAGCTCAAAAAAATCAATGCCATACTCTAGCAGTATTTTGCCACTGGCATCACTTGGACTGACATTTGTACGTCATGATCTATTTTTAACCATGGGACTACCTTGCTGTCGGGGGAACCAGACTAGCTGTGTCCGTGACTGGACGTTTTACTAATGCATCCCTATACACACTTCCTCGCCCACTATCCCTAATTTTAGAATTTCTCCTGTAGGGTACACACAGACCAGCTTGTACTTACAGGACTATTTGTAAAAAAAAAAAAAAACAACACCACCCTGTGCACTTTTTTGGTCTGATCTTCCGTTTTATTATTATTATTTTTTTGAGTCGCACACACATTTATTTTCAGTGCTATACACTGCTACACACGTAGATACTTTAACACTGAACAAATTAGGAGCGTCCTGCCCCAGTTCTAAATTTGAAATTTATTGCATCCGTTACTTAATTGTCTCAATATCTTATTGCTAACAAAAAAGAGCATAATAAATCGGGCACATGGGCTGTAAATTTTCGGATTATTTAGTATTCGATTGTTCAAAACTGTTTTACCGGATACTCGCCAATCAAGTTTTTCATGCGTCAGCTGCAACTGCATGCCGCGCCGGTAAAAATTGCACGCAAAGCACGGTGGTGTTTTACGTGCGGCAATCAATATTATGGACCGCCCCTGTTGTATAAAGATCAATACGGGTACATATAACGTACGTTCTGATAACAAGAAACCCAACTCTACCCTGCTTTTTTGCAGTCATTATTTAAGTGTCAAGGGTTTTACAGACGGGAACAATAAACCTCCGTCCACAAAAAGCTGACACTGCTAAGCGCCGTAACTTTTCTATTAAAATAGCATCCGAGTCGTATCTGCAAATACCGCCTGGTTGAAACGTCACAATGGTCAAAATACATTGCGGGAAGGAAAAAGGCACAAACATTGCTCTCGTTTCCTTCCCACAATGCCTTTTGACCATAGTGACGTCTCGAACAGGCGGTATTTGCGATAAGGCTGCTTATATATTATATTTGGGACAGCCCTAGCTGGCACAAGTTGCATGGGTATACACATTTGGTACAGTGTTCACGTGGGTCATTCTATAACCCTAAAGGGCCGGTCACACTGGCCACGATAAACGATAACGAAAACGATGAGAAAACGCCATTGATTGGTAGAATTGTCGCGCATGCAATACGCGCGTGTTCCACCCAATAGAGAGCGTTTATTCGCATCGTTATCGTGGCCAGTGTGACCGGCCCTTAACAGTCCCAATATGATTTTGCACACACCCTAGGGAGTTGGGGATAAATCTGGGGTCCAAAAGTGACACATTTTGGGGATGTCCCTGTTACACCTTACTTGATGGGAAATTAGTAAATTACACAGGTATCATTAAAATTGACTTAACAAGAATTTTTACTTGTTTGGCAGGTACTATTTGCTTCACAATCACTCTTGGAGTTAGAAGGCATTATAAAGAATCTGTCGAATTTGCAAAATCTTATACATGTCAGAGGTAACAAGGACACCAAAACTGGACAGTTAAAACCGGTTAAAACATGAATATTAAGATGCTTGCGTTTGGATAAAAAGTTCTTTTTTTTTTGCACAATATAAAACTGAAACACATATCACAAAATAGCACTTTATAATCAACAAATATGATTGCACATTTAAAATTACAGGGTGAATGAACAAATATCCCAACACATATATTTTCTCATGATTAGTTACGAAAACCCATATTGTCTTAGGTATTTATGCATAAATAATATAGTTGGGAACTTCCAAAAATGTTGACATTAATGCACTGATTGCCTAAATCTTGAATGGGTGGTTTCTGTTAACTTCACCATGAATATTGTTTTTCAAACTGGCCATATATTATATCGACACAGCATACACATTATAGGTGTACATTTGCTGTTATTTTCAGAAATGAATGGATTTGGGGGGTTAGTATTTTATAGCCAATACTGTAACCCTGACCTGTAATAAGTTTTGTTGTGCATAGATGCTGGGGCAACAGACAAAATGCTGTTCTTGTAGTCTGGTTCCCTTACGTACCCTACTTCAGATAAAATGGAGCAGTTTATAGATTGCGGGGAACAGTCGGCCCACCATCGCTGCACACGGATACAAAAAATTCCACTTTTCTTGAAAACTGACAGCAGAAGGGTGCCATGATTTCACAGAATGCTTGAGACTTATTTACTTAGTCAAGTAATGTATTTCATAATAATTTAGTCTTTCTTTTTTGATGTTTGCAAATGTTTATTACATTTGACCCTAAATGTCCCCAAACCAACCGTTTGGATTTTGATGGGGATTCAGGACTGTAGTGCCTTGGCACCAGTACTTTACATGGAGCAATGATGCCCCAATTTGTCTATTCAATGAAGTGTGCCATAGGTATACTGCACAGTGTTGGATTTTGACAGGTTCAGGACACTTCCCAGTAAAAGTGCAACTGCGGTAATAGGGTTAATTATTGTACTGTACAGTATGTCCCCAAAAAAGTGTCACTCTATTTCCAAAATAACTACAAAACTATAAGGTCAATTTGGAAAATGTTTGATTGTGCAGATACTCCATATCCTGGGCCAAATTCCCTACGAGTTTCATTTAATTTCAGTCACGCATCACTGTACAATGGCCAAGTTCCTTGCCTTAATTAATTTTAGTGCTGTGTTACGTAAGCTTTGTCAAAAGGGCAGTGGTTGGGATTGGAATCATTTGCCTGGCTATCAGTCATCATGGCAAGACCTCAGTTTTTAATAATGCCCAAGGACAATGATTCCAATTCCAAACCATTTCAGCCTTTTTTCACAGCTTACATAACACAGCACTGAAATTGATTAAAACAAGGAACTTGGTCACAGTGTCCAAAAATGTTGTTGTGATCAATTGATCATTGTGCAGTAATACATGACTGAAATTAATTGAGACTCATAGGGATTTAGGCCAAGGATAGGGAGTATGTGCACACTCAAACATTTTCAAAATTGACTTTATGGTTTTGTAGTTATTTCAGAAAGTTGGAGTGACACTTTTTTGGGGACATACTGTATAACACTGATTTTTATTTTCACCAAGCCTGGACCGAATTACCAATCATAGACACCTAATGAGTGACGGTCATAAAAATGTTGCAATTTTTTTCAGCCTAGAGCTGTACATATCAATATATTTTAGTACTGAAAGAAAGCTAAAAATGAGTTAGGATTTCATTCGCATATATGGGTCATTCCGTAAATTTAGGGTCCAAAAGTGTGACATTTTTGGTGTCCCTGTTTATAGTGACATAAGATTTTGCAATTCCGGACACATCCTTTAATGCCTTCTATCTCCAAGAGTGATTGTGTACCTGCCAAACAAGTAAAAATTAGTGTGAAGTCGATCTTAATGATACTTGATGGAAATTACACAGCTCGGGTGCAACAGGGACACCAGAAAAAAAAGTCTCGCGTTTAAGACCCCAAATTTATGGAATGACCCATCTAACGCAAGATGTTGTTACAAATTATGAGAAAACATTCTGGTTCTGTTGGTTTACTCATGCACCGTGTTTACTACGTCTGCCAAGTGGGGGGCATGCGGGAAAATTACCAGGTCGTAGTATGTGATTTCTCTGGCGAGTACGTCATATGTAGATGCTTATATTGAGGGTTATTTGTATTCAAGGCCTGAAAGAAACACTGCTCATGAGTTTAAAAAAATGTTACTTGGTGTTTGTCACCAGGGCTGATTTAAAATCAACGCGATTTTAAATCAGCCAATTACAAAAAAAGTGATTAAAAAAACCCATTGATTTAAAACGTGATTTAAATCAGTGATTTAACCCTTTAACCGAACTGAATATCCATCAGAGAACCTGCAAAGATAACAAACCCTTCTTTAGAAAACATGTCTATAGAGGGCGCCCTGATCATCTTCGAGACCACTGCAATGTAAGTAAAATAGCATTGCAGCCATTTTCGCATGTTGACATATCTGGAAAAATTTGAGATTTTCAGTTTCCACTTGAAAATCCAAGACACTTTTTGCTGTGTTTTTTTCCCGTGATGGATCGAGCCCTATGAAATTGTTTGCTTTATTGCATAAATGTTCCTTAATTGGGCCCTTTAGAATGATTCCAGCTGTGTTCTGGATATTTTATTTTTACATGCTTAAAGAGCCCATCAAAAAATTTGGGAAAACATTACTGGATTCATGCTTTGTAGGTCATGACCTTTTTTCATCCCCCCTCATGACGGTTGAAGGGTTAAATCAACGAGATTCATATCAGCCAACCCTGTTTGTCACTAAAACAGGCAAAAATCCGACACGATCTCAACTAGTATGTACTAAAATGCTGCCATGATACCACAGCGCCCTGGTACATGGTCTGTCCCCACCTGGCCGTAGGAATGCAAGGTAAACATGGTGACATCATCATTACACACAGCGGGCTATGAAAGAAATTTCTGGTGAGATTCCTATTTTCCTATTTCAATAAAGCACCACATCTAAGCTATCCAGACATGTAAAAGAATTACTAGATTTGCCTAATATTCCATGCAAATATTTAATCACCAAAAAGGCGTAACCGGCAGGAAATTGAGATGGCTTACAGTAGTAACGGCACGGCAGAATGCACACACACACACACACAGGGCTACGAAAAACAATTCTTGCGAGATTCCACTTTTCTCCACAGGTTTTAACTCTAGGAAGCTGGTGATGATTTTAAATTGTGTAGCGCTTGATCTAAGTTCTACATGATCTTTACAAATGTCTTATCAATTGCACAGTGCAGCTCAGCACAAAAATTAACTTAGCACCAAAAAGTCTTGCTTAATTGAAACAGGTTACCAACAGGTTAAGCAAACAGCTTATCGCCGTAAAATTGGCCCCTGATCGCATACATTCTTCTGTTTCATCACAAGGTTTAAACACATACCAGTATGACCTAGAACATTTGTCACACACTTCAAGCACAGGCTTTCAAGTACATTGTAGACCCAGGAGAATACACTTTGAACCCAGTGGATGTGATTTCCTATTCAGAATGGACAGGAGGATTAATTAGACAATGTGATTTTAACAATGAGGGTCCAAAATCTCATCCAGAGTCCAGAATCACAATGCGGTTTAAGCTGTTAAACCCAAAAGTCACAATGTACTCTTTGTCAGGATGGGATAATAGTTCACAGGCTTCAGATGTGATTTTAAATAGAGTAGGATGTGATTTTGGACCCTCATTGTTAAAATCACATCCTCTTAATCCTCATGTCCATTTTGAATAGGAAATCACATCCAAGGGATTCACAGTGATAGTAGGATCAACATGACAGAATCAGGATAAGATTAGGGCTTTTGCAGGCTTTCATTGATATATACCCATTGTCCACAGCATCACATACCTCACTTGGCACGTTCTGTATTCACAACACTTGTGCTCCATCCTCAACTAATAAGTTCTTGGAAGTCAAGTTGCCGTACTCCTGCACTCAAGCCCTTTATTTTCAATGAGATTTTCTTTTTCGGAGTTGTGGGACAAAAAAGTAAGGAATTTCAAGAAAGCGGAGATAAATATTAAAGGTAGCACTTTAAAGACTAACTAAAAATTAAAATATGGCATACGCTTTCGTAGCTACAGCGACTTCATCAGATGAAGACAGACAGACAAGTCAGTCGCTACGGCAACGAATGAACAACCACAGACATAAACAGAAACCTGTTGCCGAGTATTTCAATTTGCCAGGCCATTCACTTCACCACTTCAAAGTAACAGTCCTCAAACAAGGAGCATTCAAGACCAGACTTCTAAGGGAAGTTGCTGATCAAACAATCATCACACCCTAAACTGTTTATACAACAAGGACTGAATAGGGACTACTTCTTATCCCAGTATGAGGATTAACTCAGAGTCACCACCATGCTTTGTTTACACTTCTCCTTAACCCATTGCCACCTGGCCGGGTGACGTCTATACTTGTCAATTTCTGCATTTTCAATCTATTATATTGTGGTATTGTGTACGTTATGCTTGGCTGCACAAGCCTCTTGTTTCCGTTTCGCTTGGCTGCATAACCCGGCGCGGCGCCACCCGCCCCTGTCACATCTGTGCGATGTTGTGTACGAAGCGACTACGACATGAAAATCTTGGTCAATCGTAGATATCCGTACTGAGACCGGTACTGCTTCGTAATCATTCTTAAGTATTCTTGGTTGATCGGCATACGCGTACGAAGGTTTTAAACTGTTTAAAACTTTCGTACTCCATCGTGCGATTTGTCAATTCCGTATGAAGGTCTTGTAAAGGTTGTGCGGGATGCCGATTAACCCTTTGCCTACGGATGACGTCTGTGGACGTTAAAAAAAAAGTGCCACCAGGCCTGATGACGCCATTGGCTGCAGTTTGTGCAGTTTCAATCCATTGTTGGATTAATGTTTATGGTTCGCTTGGCTGCCAGAACCGCCGCAACACCCATACGTCTCCCGTAAAATACCGTGCCCAAGGGGTTAAGGTCGATTTTTTCTCAAAAACTTGTGGCTATTCTAGCACATTCATTCAAAACATCGCACAGATGTGACGGGGGCTTTAACTCTGACTTAGGTTGTCTCTCTCCACTGCATCTGATGAAGCTGTAGCTACGAAAGCTTTATGCCATATTTTAAATTTTAGTTAAGGCGTTTTCACACCATGTACATTCTACACGGGTCCAACCCCTGTAGACTTCTTTAAAATTTCAACACGGGTCAATTACGCTACCTTTTCACACTACTCAACGCAACACCAGCATTTGTGCTACACGTGTAATGTTTCGACCCGTGTATTGTGCGATCGTTTCACACTACACACACGGCCGGTGTCATATGAATATCCGACTCCTCTAACCCTATTATCTCACATGACAGGCCACTCTTCCAATTATTGATATTATCGATCATCACTTTGCATGTGCAATACTACCGTATTTCATTGTGACAATATTTCACGCTACACCGGCCATTCTACACGGATCGAATCGGAAAATCGATCCAACATGGCTGCGCCTTCAGTTTATCAGATGTTTGCGATGTAATATGTATTTAGTATCTTACGATTGAAATTAACGCGTGGTATAGGTATGGTGCGCGTGCATGCACAATGCCGCAGGTCAAAGGTTATTTGTTGGTTCGTTGCTAAATTAACAACTACAATGTGTGGTCCAAAGGATGTGCCATAGGTATACTGCACAGTGTTGGATTTTGACAGGTTGAGGAAGCCTCCTAGTTATAAAAAAAGAATGCTTAGGGGTTAGGGTTAAAGTCGTACCTTTAATATTTATCTGTATATAGCTGACTAACACGGCTGTACACAACTATAGTAGGAGCAAAGTTTAACCCTAACCCGCTAGGCATTTTTACTAGAAAGTGTCCTCATCAACCTATCAAAATCCAACACTGTGCAGTATACCTATGGCACATTCTTTGGACTTGGACAAATTGAGGCATCATAGCTGGTCCATGTAAAGTAATGGTGCCAAGGTGCTACATGTTCAGTCCTGATAACCCATCAAAATTCAACACAACCTGCTGTAGTTAGGGTTAACAAAAAAAAGTAGGGAATAGTAGGAAAAAAATAGGAATACTTGAAAGCCTGCAGATTCTTGTAAATTTTATCAAAAATATATCATTACAATCAGTAAGCAGTTTGTCGAAGTACATTATTATTAATATTATTTCATTTGCTGTAAATTACCTTTAAAATTTAGTTGCTGGGACATTATGCCAGCCCAACCAAAGACCATCCAAAAGAATGCATCTTAGCGTTGCTGCGTAATGAAACAAAACAAAACAGATCAATAACATCACCATAATAAATTAGTTTTTCTTTGTCCAATGTTGTTAAAGAAACTAAAGATGGCAAAACAAACCTGAAAGTATTCCTATTCAGTCGATTCACAATCGCCACCAGCGGCAACCGGGGAGAGGCCAAATTACGCAGTGCATCATGGGAAAAAGGCGACATCGCAAAACCGGAAGTGGGTATCGCCAATGCATTGACAGTACTTCTTACACCCCTTCTCCGCTAAATCTATCAACTCCCCTCTTCTTTCCCACACAAGGTATTCCCCGATTAGTCAAAAATTGCTTTAACTCATCCACTCGCATTCGCACGAAATCCATACTGCTGTACTGTCGACCCCGAAAGTGGGAAATTGTCCTTTCCCGGCTTGCCGCTGGCGGCGCACTGAGTTGTGAATCGACCGAATTCAACAAACTTTGTGGCTGGGGAGGGTACATTGTGTGATACATAAGCTGAAATTTTACCTAAGGTGTATGACTGGCGCTAGGGGCCTGCATTTTACTTTGCCCCATAGAACTGAAAAAGATTTGTGTCATACACGAGGGGCTGTGCATCCGAACCGGGTACCCAAGGTACCCAAGTGCTAATGTCAGGAACCGAGTACCCGAACATATTACGTAATTTCTCAAAGAAAGTTGTTGAAAGTCATTTGTGGGGAATTTTCAAAATGAAAACTAGGGTACATGTATTATCAAAACAGATTAACGTTTATGACACTTGCGAAAATGCAATTCACCGTATAGTTTAAATAGGCCTTTTTTTTCTTTTTTTTTAAAACTTGGATTACGGATTTTGTATGTCTCCGGGTCGGGCGGCGAGCGGAACAAAAATAAAACATGGTGGTGCCCTGTAATCCAAAATGGCGGCGCCCATGGAATGCGAAATTGAGGGGAAAAAAGCAAATTCTCCAGCGGCGCGGATTTAGCCCAAGCCCAAGCCAATCGACGGGCCTCGTGGTCGGCAGTGAGGCGTGGCTTGTGACACATTTAAGCCAATAGCTGCTAGTCTCCTGGATACTGTCGAGCGATGCATTACATGCGACGACGGCTAGCTGATGGCTAGCTCGGGCCAGGGGCGTTTTTGTGCGAAGTTGCGGCACGATCTACGCACGAGGTGGCGGTCAGCCTATTCTAGTGGTCTTCCTTGGACGACCAGATCTTGCCTCGTTTTCCACAAATTTCCACAAATTGTACCTCACGGTACCCTCCAAAATCCCAAGCCTCCGTGCAATCTCGCAGTTGGAAATTCCCCCTCCCCATGCCAGGCTTTGATCATTCCTTTTAGGTAATCGTTGATCTCACTTTTGAGTGGCATTGTGGTATGATCCAGGGGATTCTAGTTTCGATATTTATGAATAGTCACGGCGATTGACCTGTTAAATAGTCATAAAACGGCCCGAAACAGCGCCCCTTTTCCCCCTATGACTCAGTGATGTCAGGTCAGAAAGTGGCTTGTTTTTTCCATGAAGGAGAGGGTGTTTTTTGTGTTGGAAACTTGTAGATTAGTGACTAAATATTGACACAAGACACAGGTTTGGAAAATGTATTTAACATCCATGTTTTCAACGTTTCCACTTCATGTTGAAAATCATACAGCTGGTGCATAAATACTTTTGCACGCCAGTACGTATTGTAATGTTTTTTTTTTTTTTGGGGGGGGGGGTTGTTGAATTCGACAATTTTCGGCAGCAATTTTCTTTTCTTTTCAAAAATCCGATTGTTTCCGGCAGCGGATCCGTAATCCAAGTAGAAAAAAAAAAAAAACGGCCTTGGGAGCTCAATGTACACACTAGTATCTTGCTGCATTGATGTGGGGGTCGTAACGTGCGGACGTTTACAAACAATATGAACATCAATTTCCGAGATTGAATTTCAGTTTTGACCAATGAGTCCTTAAGACATTCACGCTGGCATAAAAGGCCAAGAAGTGTCGGCAGATTCCGTGATTTTTTACACAAGCAACCGCCTCAGATTTTGACCAATCAGCAGATGTCTGCTAAAGCGGCTGTGTATCTGAACCCGGTACCCGGGTATATATCCGAGTACCCGACCTCAGTTAATGCCACAACCGACTCTAGATTATGGAATCGAGTACCCGTAACCGAATTAACATGTTACTTTCTCAGACAATGAAAAAGGTAGTTTTTGAATTTTCAAAATGAAAACCAGGTTACATGGAAACCTATTAACCCTCCTGTTCTCCGAGGGCCAAAATCGACCCAGCTGCTGTACAGATCAAAACCTATCAAATTTCAGATTGAAACACACACAAACTGTCAGAGTTGGTGTTTAGAGATTTTGATAGGCTGTGATAGTTATAAGTATAGGAGGGTTAACATTGATGATGCTTGTGAAAATGCAGTTTACATCGTAAAGCTACATGTACATACAGAGCTCACTGTACACACAGGCTTGCTGCATTGATGCACCGATGTGGTAGTATTAACGTGTGGACCTTTCTGAGATTTAATTTTTGTGATTGGCTTTCTTTAACAGGTATCCGGGTACCCGTGCTTGTTTTTAATCAGTTACCCGGTTTACCCGTAAATGCACACCCATACTCATACCACGACTAATTTCTGTGGTATCTGTTGAAGAGTTCTCTTCTATTCTGGGCCTGAGAAGGAAGTAGGGTTGATAACCCAAAATGGGGGCCAACCAGGGATGTGGTCGAGTCCATCGCAAGTCCATCACAAGCCCTCCAGTCCTAATTCCAATCACAGGCTATTCAAATGAGCTTTGACAAAGGCATTCCTTTGTTATTGTTCATCCAATTAATTACTGGTGACTGGCTTTATGAAAGGACTTCTGACTGGACTTGCGAAAGGACTCGACTACAACTCTGGGGCAAACCCTGTACATAGAAGTGGCTGTTTTTATTAGCTTCGTATTGAGCAACCTCCACAAAAACTTTTTGTATATAAAAAAATAAAAATCTGTTTGTATACGTGTGCACAAAAGAAACAGGTGCTCTATATCTGCACCTACACCACACTTTGCAGCAACCTCATCAGATGTGCTCAGTGCCTATACAAATGTACAACATCTCAACAAATGGGTATGACACTGAATTTCCAAATGGAATCTCTACGTCTAAAAATCTAAAAAATGTCTAAACCTTGGAGTCCACTGCCTGGGGCACCTTCTGCTTCATCTGGGCCCAATATTTGGAAATGAACAATCCCTCGCTCTTGATTTTGCGTGCCATGAAGGGTCCGAAAACAAACGAGTCCTTCTGGAACATCCCACCATTCCGTCCGATGGGTACAACCATTAGCGATCCGGCTATTAACATGAGGAAAAACAAAAACAAATATTGATGTAAGTTTCAAAACTTTTTACATGTACGTAGTTCTGGTAATGAAACTTGGGGGGAAAATAAACATAGGTGGGTGATCATGGGTGCCCCCCCCCCTCCCCCTCCCCCCTCACATAAAAAAAGAAAAGGAGTAAAGGTTTATTACTTTTGACTAGCACCCACCCGAACAAAGATACTGACAATTTGGGAGACCGCCAACATAGGGCAAGATAGCTCAGTTGGTAGAGCGCCAGTACGGTAACCCGGAGGTCGCAGGTTCGAATCCCGCTCCTGCCAGTTTCTTTGTTCACTTTGAAAATGTATATAAATAAAAAAGAACAGGAGGTGGGAAGTCAATGTCGTACTCAATTGAATGTATATTTAACACTCGAAACCTGCTAAAATGTGGCTATATACAATAGGCCTAGGTATCGCAGTCTTGAACAAAGCGCCGAGTGATGTCCCTTTTCAACTTGTCTACGGCCGGTGATTTCTCCCTTTGCTGCTATCTGGTGAGTGCTTTACCCCCTGTGGAAAAAATCCTGGCAATGCCCATCCTGGTGATAAGTATCTTATCTGTGGCTTTATTGATGTTGCACTGTTGGTATTGAAAGGAGAACATTGTCTTGGCGGTAGAAAAAAATGTTCTTCTCAGATATGTCCTGGTCCGACGGAGTCCGAGAAAATATCAGCAAAAAGTAGAATTAAAGTCCAGTTGAGTCCAAAACTGGAAAAAGGTCCGGACTTAACTTGAGACCTAGTTCCAGCCAAGACTGGATTCCTAGACAGAGTCCAGACTCGCCGAGTCCAAGACCATTATTACATTAAGGGAGGAGTGGTTAATCTGTGGTTGGGCCAGGCCTTTGAAAAGCCTAGCCATGCCCGGGCCTTTGGGCTTTTACTCTTGCTATTGTGAGCCACAAATCACCCAACGATAGAGCATCAACTAATCAATAATACTTTGGGAGGCTATTCATCCTTACTCGCAGCTGGGATGCTGAATTGCGAAGGATGCGGCTACAACGTGGTCGAGTCGCTGGCACGTAAAGGCGCCTCTGGCAGCCGGCCTACATCGACCCACATATGACCACGGAGCACAGCCAGAGACCGAAAGTGTTTGATTTTTCCAGAGGGAGGAAAGCAGGAGGACCTGGAGAAAAAAACCCTCGTGGCACAGGAGAGAACCAACGCACAACTCTACTCACATATGGTCCGGCCATCTGCCATATAACATAAAGCCCACATCTCACATAAAGCCCAGCCTCTGCCAGGCCAGGGCAGGCCTGGTTGTAGCCCCTCCCACACTAATCTGTACCCATTCACGGCTGAATCAAAAGATGCCTCAGCTGTCAGTCAAGTCTGGGTGAACAATGGGAGCCGGCTGGACTCCAGAATTATTGAGCAGTTTATTGTGTACAACCAGGGGATTATAGAAGCCCAAAGGCCGGGGCGTTCCAGGGGCTTTGGCCAGGCTTTTCAACGACCTGGCCCGACCACAGATTAACCACTCCACCCTCCATATGTCCAGCTGTTATTAATGGGGCTCTGGTCAGCCAAGCGTAACTGCAAACAATAGGCACCACACTGAATAGAGTGGTCCTATTCATTGCACTTTGAACGCCCCCCCCCCCCCTTAATTAGTGTGAATGAAAGCCTTATCTGATAAAGCTCCATCCATTCATTTCACTCCCATTCAAGAACAATATAGTTGAAACACAAATTGATGGAGTAAGTGCAGGCATGCGCCTGCAGACGTCAACCAGCCAGGTGGGCTTTTTCAAATTGCGGATTTGGATCGGGACTCGACTACAACACTGGTTCCACCTAAAACCGCTGTTTTGAAAGATCACTACAAAATTAGAATCTAATAATGAGCTCAACCATCCCTTGAAACTATGGCTTGCGTCTCAAAAAATTGTTGATGAAAAACTATGCCTGGTGTTGGATTTCAAACGGTCAGACTTGGGAACGGGGCCACTTTCATGTCACTGCTATAAAGCAAAACAATTGGCAGTACACCAGCCAGAAGGGATTTTGCTAAGGAAATCTATGGTGTAAAAATCAAAGTCATAGCTGCTAAAAGAGCAAAGTTACGGCTGTTTTCTCTTCCGGCCCACTTTACCAAACAGGAAACTTGTTTGTCAAACAAACAAATGGCACTCCATACAAGTGACTGTGGAAGAAACTTCGTATACAGTTTTCTCAAAATATAAATGGGAACACATAAATTTCATAGCACCATTAGAATGATTTGAAAAAAAGCTCATTTCGATGGTATGAGGATGAAGTATATGGACAGCAAAAAACACTGGAGTCTGTTGAAACATGGTGAGCATAGATCAATCTGTTGTTTGGCTGCTTTGCGTGTCTTTCCCTTGTTGAGTTTACTCGACAATGGTAAGCAGCAGGAGTGCTGTGGCCTGTCGGGTAAACTCGACATTGGTAAGGAAATGGTTAAAACCAAAGTTACATCAATCTCGAGGACCACAAATTTTGATTCTCGAGAGTAAACATTCTCATGCCCGTGACAGCCTTGCACTGTCATTGGAAAGAAAAGGATCTTTATCAACCAAGACTTCTTAGCGACAAATTGAAAGTCAGCCCCCAAACTCATCAGTACCACAACATCAGACAAGACCCTGAATCTTGCTACTCAATACTCGACACCTGACCCAAACTCGACTTGACTGCAACAGCAACAGAGAAAATACTCACGTGAAGACCAGGCCTTCAGACGAGTCTTTCCCTCGGCAAGCAGCAGAAGATTCTGAGCCACCAACTCCCCGTGCATTCCGGAAAAAAGGGCCATCTTGATCGCATCGATGTTGCAACAGTCTCCGAGGGCAAACACGTCGGTCAGACCCTCCACCTGCATGTACTGATTCACCTTAAGATGCCCACTCTCCTCGATGCGGCTACCTAAAAGACAAAAAAGAAGACAATGATGAATGTTATCATTCAGGAAATAGACTATCTACCTCGAAAGTAGATTCAACTTGATATGCCCATCCCTCTATATTTTTGGATTACCTGGACTGTATAGGATAGGGGCATATCTACTTTAATAATAAGCAATGTTATTGGATAAGCCCATCACAATAGGATTTGTGTGTACAGTCGACTCTCGTGAATACAAACACTGTTAATACAAATTCTGCTTATAACAAACACAAAGCCTCGGTCCCAACTCTGCATTTGTGACCCGCTCTGCAAAAAGGGCACATAAGTCGCTGTATGGGCCGTTTCAATGTGAAGAGGGTAAACAATTCTTCAAACAAGTGATTTTGAAGGGAGGGAACTTTTTGCATCTTTGATACCTATATTATTCATAACTTATTTCATAACCAAAATCTTTGATTTCAGTGAATAAAGTTGGAAAAGGAATGTGTTTTTGTCGAGTGCTTCCATCTATTGCTTTGCTTTTTGTTTTTTTAAATGGCTTGTTTCTCCTCAAGTCACTTCAAGAAATTCCTGAAAAACAAACATGCAAATTTCCAAATATCTCGTGATTGCAAAATGCTAGAGACCTCAGACATATACCATATGAAAGATTATAAAATGGCCTTTCCAGCTATATATAAAACACTATTTTCAAATTTTGCTACATAAGTGCCCTTTTTGCAGAGCGGGTCACATTTATGTGTACAATGAATGGGACTCCTCTTAATTCTGATATAACAAACACTTTTGCTAGGTCCGTCTGAGTTTGTATTAACGAGTCGACTGTACTTGTTTCATTCCTTACACAAAAAAAGGCCATTATACCAACCTCAGCTGTCTTCAGTAAGAGGATTTTCTGACACAATTTGCTGCCCCTCGTACTTCACGGCTCCTACCTCCACAGAAATGGTATAGGGGGGGGGGGGGCATATAGGTTGAATCTACTTCAATACATTTTGCAGAGTAAAGAAAAATAACTAACAGGAGCAGGATGCGAACCGGTGACCTCCGAAATACAGGCCCGCTGGTACACATTTTTGCCAGGGAGTGCTGGGTTATTCAAAGACAACTTGCGAGCGCGGAGCACAAAGCCATTATGTCGTGGGGTTCGGGGGAAGCTTTGGGGTCCTAGATGCTCTGTCATGCAATCTGAGCCACTATGTGACACCTTAATGTCCCCTTTTAAATAAATTGTATGAATAAAAAATGATTGATAAACTAGTCCTGTTTTAAATAAAATTCTAACCCTGATATTCAATTTGTTCATAAAATGGGTCATCTCATTATGTTATATATTACAAAAATGTTAGGCATAGCCCCTGTTGTGCTATAGTAATTTTAAATATTCTTTGTATGAAATATTTGCCTTTTCGTATCTTTTCGTTGAAAATATGTTATTCAGCTTTTTACATTTTGCTACCTACATTTTGTATACACGTGGTTGGCAAAAATATCTGAATTAAGGTTTTTAATGTGATCGTTTGATAGCACCCTTCCATTTAAAAAAAAAGATATGGCGAAAAACATGCCTTTTGAACCCAACATATGGATTCCAAAAATGCAACCACAGGTTAGCCTACCAATGCTGATTTCATTAGTGAATGTACACTTGTTGTCCGCCAACACTCTAATCAACCGTAGGTCTGATTGAATAATTCAAAGTGGCATGTGGGTAGGCATGCATGTGTTATAGATGAAAATTGATGTGACATCATGATGATCTCATCATACAATTTAATAGCATTTTTTTTTTTTTTTGAACCTTTAAGCTATATCTCATCAACAGAACATACCAATTTCGAAATTCCTTTTGTAATAGGTTTGTTAGGCCATAGATACATGTAAATGTAAAAAAAGGTGATATATCATGATGACGTCATAAAAAAATCTTCTTTTTTGAAACACATATAAGGGTAGGTCCGATTGTAATGAAAATTGGTGGGTAGGTAGATATTGTCACAAGCATGCAAATCCAAAGTAATGTCATTATGACGTCATCGGCTGATTTTCATTGCACTCTTGAAATTTTACACTGTCATTGTTCAGATTGACTCCAATCTTGGCACAGGCCAAGACCACATCGCAAATGTTTGCTTCGGACAAGAGCCGTTGTATAATCTACTCTAAAAATTCTACGTTTCGCATTGAAATTGAAAGATGGCATTTACCCAGTGAAGTAGCGTAGGCTGAAGAATTACAAGGCAGTCCTATGCAGACAAAGACCAGGTCGGCTTCAATCTCGGTTCCCTTGTTGGTCTTGACGGTGCATCTCGATGACCCATCTCTGGGAATTTCTGACAGATTAGTTACTTTCTCATCTGAAAGAAAACAACACGGCCAAATAAACGTTCCCTGTCAGAGCCATGACCGAGGTGTCAAAGCGATGGCAAGATGTTTGGTGATTGTGGAGCACTGTGGCCTTGTGGTCTAGTGAACTGAACTAAAGGTCTTGGTGATACTACATATACCATGGGTTGACACCAAGTAATGTAACAGATCACCTAAATATCATCAACTCATCAAGGGGGGTTTCTACCAGACAGTCTGGACCTTTTTCATATAAAGTCATCACCACAAATAAGGATTGCTTTCGTTATTCATTCTACCCAAAGACCATCTTTGAATGGAATCAACTTCATCTTGATATTCGCTCTGCTCCAGATGTCAAGTCTTTTAAACTGGCTCTTGACAATATCTACATCCAAGATCTGACGCTCAAAACTCAATCAAGAATTTAATTGCTGCACACCCTGATCCTGACCAACGTACGTCGACAACCTTTTTTAGGTGTTTGTACGTTTTCGGAACAGAAACAGAAACAGAAACAGGTGCGAGTCCAGCCAGTGGGGGTTATGGTGCTTGTGTCCTTGAGCAAGACACTTTGTCACAAGTTGCTTCTCTCCACCCAGGAGTAAATGAGTACAAGCGAGAGCATTGCCAGTTGTGTTTGATTAAAGACCAGTGTGCTTAATTTGCAGCCATGGTTACATAACATCCCCAGGGATATGAGGTTTTAGGAATTATTAACCATATCAACTTTTTATAATAATCCCAAAATGCTTCAGCTGACTGACATGAAATTTGGAGACTTTTACTTTTCCTAACTTTTGAAGGATTTGCTAATCAATGTGAACTAGGAAATTTAAATATGTCCCAGGACAAGTATGTAAAAAAAAAAATCCCCAAATTTCCCTTTCAAAATTTACTTCTAAAAAGTCGTTGAAAAAAGCCATTCGCCGAATGAGTAGGCAAAATTTGCTGACGGATGCAAACAAAATTGATATCATGTTCTGCAGTCTGACACTGATAATCATTGGCCTGGCTGGGAAATTGATGATTGATCATGCATGACATGCCTCTTGTGCCATTGGTGTTGAGCCAAACATATGCAGGTCACATGCCAGGAATGATAATGTATGGAAGTTCTTGGTCGATCAAATACTTTGTCACGGTGCCCCACATTGTTGTGCTTACCAAGAACGAGCCTGACCCCCTTGGCCCTGAGCTGGTCCGTTACTCCCTTCCTGAACTTGGGCTGCAGGTTTCCCTCCACGAGGTAGTCCCTGGAGTGGACCAAGGTCACCTTCTTGTCAGGGAAGTCCGTAGCAACCTCTCCTGCCATCTCCACCCCCACGGCGCCACCACCGACGACCACAATGTCTTTGGATGACTGTACCTTTAGGGTGAGAAAAAAGGTAGCAGGGAGTAAAAAGGAAGTTAGAGATGGAAGAACAAACAATGGCATCATTCAAAAGATGGTCAAACAGTTCTAAGCCTGAAACACCAAAACAGCGACACTACCAACAACCTCTCTTTGGATGGCTGTATCTTTTGGGGGTGAAAAACGCAACACATAAACAAACATTAGGTATTCAAAATCTCAAAGGAAAGTCAGAGATTAGGCTATGCATCCAAACCGAGTACCCAAATGCTAATGTCAGGCACCTACTCCAGATTATGGAATCGCGTAACCATAACCCAATTAGCATATTACTTTGTAATTTCTCAGACAATGGGAAACAAGTTTTTGAATGTCATCTGTGGGGAATTTTCAAAATGAAAACCAGGTTATATGGAAAAACAAAACAGATCACTGTTTATGACGGTTGCGAAAATGCTATACACTACAGCTAACTGTACACACTTGTATCTTGCTGCATTGTTGCATCAATGTGGTAGTATTAATTAACATGCGGACCTTTACGAACAATATGATCAACAGCAATTTCCAAGATTCATTTTTTGGCACTGGCTTTCTTTAACGGTTACCCGTACAGCTTGCTTTGCGAGCAACTTTTTACTGGGCGCGGCATGCAGTTGCAGCCGACGCCTGAAACACTTGATCGGCAAGTATCGAACATTTGAATATTCGGTCAAACCCAGTTTCGAATAATCGAATACTAAATTATTTGAAAATGAACTGATAAGCACATTTTTAAAAAGCATGTGGGAGTACACAGGATGAAGTCTCGGCTTGAATAGGACTCAAGTCAAGTCTGGACCTCAGCCTATTTTATTTGTCCAATTTCGGACTTCAAGTCTACTTCTTGCTGCTAGTGCCTCAAACTCATATCCAGTTAATACGTACATGTAACACTACTACTGCAACACTGACCTGTACGATTCGTACAGTACCTTTTGCAATGTGTCTGCATACTGCATGACGTAGACGCTGGTGTCCTCGCCCCCCGCGATGTTCCCGGGGAATGAACCCTGGCTCCCGGTGGCTATGACGAGGTAATCGTAGCTGATCTCCTCCCCACCGGCCAGCTTGACCTTCTTGTCCCCTGTGTCAATGGCCTCCACTGTGCCTCGTTTGAAATTATTGCCCAGGGTTGGAGCATAAGGGATGAAGGTTTTCCTGGCAAGGCCTGAGAAAAGATGGAATTTCTGTAAGGGAGGAAATCATTAATAAACAGGTAGCTTTGTTAGTGGTACCGCTGTTTTTTGGCTGAGGTACCGCATTCAGGGGTTTGCAGGCTTTTGAAAGGAAATCCTTATTTTGTAAAAGAGCAACTAATACGCTGATTACAATTTTGACTTTTTGGACTTATCTGATAGTTTATGCCGCCCCAAAACTAATATAACAAGTTTCATGAGTCTGAAAAAACAAAACAATTGCTTTTGAGCATTTTCCTTCTTATCTGAGCCACTTTGACTCGATTCAGAAAAGGCTGAGGTCAACTGCCTGCTGTATCGCGCGAGTGATGACGTATACGTGTAGAAACATATGACGTCACTGTATTATACGACAATGTTTTACGTAGAGTCTGGACGTATTTTTTTGTCTTAGGCTGGTATTACTTGCTGTGCTTTTTGCATGATGATTCATGTGTAACACTACGGTAAACATATTTTAAAGTGTTGACATCTTTGTGAGACACATTTTGAATTGGGCTTATAAGCTTGTTCTTGCTGAAAAGTCATACTTTCCTTTGTTTGCAGTCGGCTTTTATTGGGACCTGCACGGCGAGTTGTGTGTGAGCTGATGCTATACTCTAGTCTGGCCCTCATAAGGACCCGCACCTTCTTATATACACACAATTTCTGTTATAAGGTACCAGACTCAATCGCATGCAGCCTATACAGTACCGTACATGTAAGTGTACAATGCATTTTGAGTCAAGCGAGAGTGGACAGGGAGACGGCTGGGGCTCTGGCTGCTCGAGCCGGCAACCACAGGGAACGTCGTCGTGGTCTGGGGCGCGTGAGTCGGGACAGGGTTGGAATGCTTGGTGCCTTCAGAGTTGGAATGGCTCCAGCCTTCAAACGGAATTGTGCCTTCAAACATGTCAAACCCAGCTGAGTTTTCATACTAACACTATCATCAATACAGTCTTTGGCAAAATGTTCTGCACATATTTGCAACCATTTCCACAGCCGAAAATTAGATACTGTAATGACCCACTGTCACCTTTGAACTCCATTCAGCACTGGGAATCGTTGGAAGGTTAGGTCAGGGTTTTTGTCGCTGTTCCTCGTGCAACCCCCAACTACACACGGTCGAGGCATAACGATTATCTCAGAACCATGCTCATACTGAAATAATATCAAAATTAGACAAAATAAATGGGAAAACGAAGGAGTTATGTCGACAAAAACTCTTCCAGCAGCATCAACTCCACGTACGTACATGCACTTGTGTTTGGCTGTAGCATCAACCGACTCTACACGTGTACGTCACGGGGTCACGTACATACATTTACAAACATAATGAGCTTTCGCTAAACAGGATATATGGTTCAGAATAACAACCCTTTTTTAAAAATAAAAAAATCCCTCTCGTCTGCAAACTAATCTCCATCAGTTGAAAGAGTATTTAAACTGTCGGAAAAGTCCAAAAAGTCAAAATTGTAATCAGCGTTTTAGTTGCTCTTTAATATTAGAATATAAGGTCAAATTAAGTGGAGAACTCATTAACTCGGTAATGATTTATTGTTTGATAAAAACTCTCTGAATGAAGTCACGAATCAAGAATGCAGTCATTATCACAGCCACCTGGCGAGTCACAGCAGCAACTCACAAAGACAGCAGTACCGCAAATAATACCACCTGTATGTCTGCCCTAAATCAGCGCTGTATGTTGGTAATGAAAGTGCTGCAAAAAGCACATTTATACCCTTTTCACACTGCTCTGGACTTACCCCGGTAATTTATTACCCGGGTAGTAACAATTACCCGGGTAGAAACTAACCCGGAGAATAGGTTTCAAACCACAAAATTAACTCCGCAATTCAGCTTACCCGCTTCCGTACGCACCCAGGTAATGTGTAAACCGCATTCACACTATGCGAATGGTAACCCGGAGAATGTGCATTTAGTTGACCTCTGCCCTCCCACAATCCTTTGCGCGCACAAGCTTGTTGACAAAAAATGCCGTCCAGCATGGAAACAGTAGAGGGCGTTTCTCAAACTGGCTTCGTCTCCAACTATTCCCTAGTCCCATTGCCAATCTGAAGCCTTGAATACGTAAATAAATGAACAGGCTCTGGCTCTTAAAACATAAGACTTTGATGTACATATAGCGAAAATAGTGTCCAAGATCTTGCCAAATCAGGGGACATAGAAATTACGCAAAGCCGAAGCCCAAGCCAGTTTAGGAAGTTCAGTGTTTTGTAGCGTGCATGCATCCCTCGTGCATGCATAACTGGTCTAGACTGATGCCTTGCATAAAGTGTATGTAAAATATCGGCCTACATCGTCAAACAACCCACAAGGGAAACTGACTAGGTAAATTTGAATACATTTTCAAAGTGAACAAAGAAACGTGCAGGAGCTCAGTTGGTAGAGCGCCGGTACGGTAACCCGGAGGTCGCAGGTTCAAGTCCCTGCTCCTGCCAGTTTCTTTGTTCACTTTGAAAATGTATGCAAATTTACCTAGTCAGTAAAACATGGTTTCTATACTGGAGAAGTACATTGGATATTGAATTTGTAAAAATCCATGTGGGTTTAAGGCCATTGAAAAAATATTTAGGCACTATGCCCAACAAGTTGGTCAGTCAAAGGATATTTGTTGCTCCCTGCTGGTGTTTGTCTTTCATCCAGTAATCAACTCCCCAAAAGGGATTACAGGGTTAAAAAACATGGTAGGAGCTGGGGAAAAACCTGAATAAAATCTATACTCGGTATTCAGGTAAAAGAAGATTCACGGCATGTTGCTTTTTATCACAAAACGATATCAAACTTCAGAGGGAATAAAGAAAATGCCTCCCATCTATTGCAAGTTTTAAATCTATTTGGGGAGTTTTTAATCTCAGAGAAAAACCATCTTGAAGAAAATGGAGGTGGTCATCTTGGAATGGAAAGTATTACCTGTCCTGATCTTGTTTAGAGAAACTACCCAATACGTGGGTCAGATTTTGCATGTTCGGCGTCAAATTTGAAAGAGTATCTTATTTATTTATTTATTTTTATTTCATGTTAATTCTTTCTGGTAAACATGGTAAATGAAACCAAGGATTCCACAACAGTGTACATCCACCATAGGTCAAAAGCCTGAAGAAACCTGTAGGAAGGAGACGAAGAAATGTTTAATTCGTGCAATGGAAGGAATATTTTCATTCGGGTGAAAGATTGCTCCATTTTACTTAGCTTCGTACACCTCATGAAAATATTCTTTCCATGCACTCATAAACATTCATTATTTGTATACAAGCACTTCAACTGGGATACGTCTATCAATTCTCACCATCTTCTGTGCAAGCTCTGAGTGCACCGAGGCAGTGGTGAAAGGCCTCCTTGGGGTCGATTACCGTGAGCTTGCACTTGCCCTGGAGCTTGAGGGCAGCAGCCATGCCCCCATACCCTCCGCCGATGATCACCACGTGCTTGTTTTGTAGCTGGGCGCTGTGGCTCGCTGAACTGCCCATTGTAATTTCCTTGCAGCTGATGACCAAGATTGAAATTTAATGATCAGTACAATACCAATTGTGACCAGCTCTACAAAAATGGGTATTACAGTGCGTTTAGAGATACAGGTACAGCACTTCAAACACAAAAAAGAAATGAGATGGAAGTAATTTCTATCAACATTTATTTGTTCATCTTTATTCATCTTTATTCATCAATATTAATATTTCTGAAAATAAATTATGAAAATATAATAAAAGCCAGTTCTGTCACCCCATTATAGCACTTTCCCCACGCACCCTACTAAAAAACTCCAAAGGGGCGACTTTCACAATGGGGCGACAGTTATGTGTCGCCCTATTCGACCGCGTTGCCCGAACCCACTCTTTTCGAGCATCATGTGTCACCCCAACCGGCAATTGAGGAAAATAATACTACTAATCTGGGGTTTCTGTTGTGCTTGAAACAAGTGTCTCAAAGTGCTTCACAGTTATTACCTCTGGTTATCAGGCCATGAGATCAATTCTATCAATGCAATCTGTTCTCTACCATGAAAGGTACTCATTTAGGGGGTCTATTCTCCAAGAGGCAGTTGTAGTAAAGTGCCTTGCCCAGCACACAAGCACCGCGTCCCCTGGTGGGGTTTGAACCCGCATTTAGGGATGTGCATTTACGGGTGGAATTCGGTACGTGGTTGAAAAAAGAACGGGTACCTGTTAAAGGCAGTGTACATGATTGCTCATTGTTGCAATTTTCAGAAATGGGCAGATTTGGGGCTTAGTACATAGGAAATATCATTCCACTGACCTGTTTAAAGTTTTGCGTTGTTGGATGACGAAAAAAAACAAAAGAAAAACGGCGCTCGTTTTCAACCGTCGGGCGGATAGCCTTTAGTCAAGTTAGACGCGCATTGCTATCTGGGCCATTGTACTCTCAAAATTGTACACTGTCATTGATCAGATTGCCTCTAATCTTGACATAGGCCAATACCACATTGCAATAATTGTTTTGACAAGTATTACCTTGTGATGACGTCATCACGGATCACGTGATGTCATCTTCAAGGTGCATTTTTGAAGGGCCTATATTTAGAGAACCATAGGTCTGATGGAGTTCAAACTTGATATCTATAGGTAGTTGTAATTAAAAAATTGAAGTGACGTCATGATGACGTCATACTACGATTTTGTATCATTTTCTTAGCCTTTTAAACCTGAAGCCATATCTCATCAACAGAACATGCTGAATTCAAAATTATTTTTGTAATAGCTTTGTTAGCTCCTATATTCTTTCATATCAATGTGAAAAATGTGTTACGTCATCATGACGTCGTAAAAAATGTAGTTTTTGAAACCCATACAAGGGTAGATCCGATCATCATAAAAATTGGTGGGTAGGTAGATAGTGCCACTAGCATGTAAACTCGGAAGTGATGTCATGATGACATCATCGGCCGATTTTCTACGAATTTTTTAATGTTTTAAATTTCATTGTACTCTCAAATTTGACATAGGCTAATACCACGTTGCAATAATTGTTTTGACAAGTAACATTGTGATGACGTCATCACGGGTCACGTGACGTCATCTTAAAGGTGCATTTTTGAAGGGGCTATATGTAGAGAACCGTTGGTCTGATTGAGTTCAAACTTGATATCTACAGGTAGGCCAGGTGTTGTAGATAACAAATTAAAGTGACGTCATGATGACGTCATACTACGATTTGCTGAATTTAAAATTCTTTTTCTATTATGTTTGTTAGCTCTTATATTCTTTCATATTAATGTGAAAAATGTGTGACATCATGATGACGTCATAAAAAATGTGTTATTTTGAAAAACAAGAGGGTAGGTCCGATTATCATGAAAATTGGTGGATAGTTAGATAGTGCCACAAGCATGCAAAATCCGAGGTGACCTCATAATGACGTCATCTTTATTTTAAAAAAAAAATGTTTTAATTATATTTTGTTATAATTGCAAAATCTCGTTAAACAACATGATGAATTAACTTTCATTTTAACTTTACAAGGTAGATTTTGGTGAGAATTGGAAAACCCCGGAAAAGCCATGTGTTCTGTCTAGTGACAGACACATCTCTATTTTTTATTTTTTTTTGTTAAAGTAGAATTTGACAATTTTCGGCGGCGATTTTTAAATTTTTTTTTTATCCAAAATCCGATTTTTCCCGGCAGAGGATCCGTAATCCAAGTTATTAAAAAAAAAACGGCCTATTAAGCGCTCTTCATGATGACCGCCAAGTTCAAGTGAGAAACGACTGTACCGATCCCCCGGGGCAAACTCCCGGGGTAAGTGGGGTTTAAGAAAAGCAAGTGAGGATCGGTGCAGAGTTGAAATTGGGGGCTGAAAAATTGCGCGTCAACCCGGGAATTGATACTCTAGTGTAAAAAGGTCTGATGCAGCAAGATGCAAGTAAGCTCTATGGTGTAAATTGCATCATAAACATTAACCCTAACCCCCTAGGCATTAGTAGGAGGCTTCCAACTCAAAATCCAACACTGTACAGTATACATTTGGCACATTCATTGGACTTAAAGAGCAACTAAAATGCAATTACAATTACAATTTTGACTTTTTGGACTTATCTGATAGTTCGTGGTGTGCCCGGCAGAAGGGCATATAGAACGCATTGAAGCGTAATTACACATTCCGGGAAAATCGACTTTAAGGTTTATGTGTTGGCATTTCTAAATTAAAACTCGCAAACGGTTGATTTTTTTGTCAGATAAAAATTATTGATATTTCCAATAATGCTGTGCATTTTTAAATAAAAATATTGCTTAATTTTAAAGTTATTTACATCTTTATGCTAATGTCCTTTTGCCGGGAAGTCATTCTGGCATAAACGTGCGCTTAAGCGGCATGTGAAATGCTAATGCCCTTTTGCCGGGAACAAAATTTGCTCTAAGCGCGCTTATGCCCCACTGAAGTGCAGAGGTGAACGCACTTTTAGCATGTATTGTTACATTGGTATTACACGCTAATGCCCTTTTGCCGGGAACAAAAAATGCAAAATCCCCTTATGTCCTTTTCATTTTGTTAATTACGTCAGAATGACGTAGCCTCTTGATACAAAATGTATATCAAAATGAAGATACTCCAATACTCTTTCGACTACCCCCAAAACCTGAATTTGACCTTTTGACCCACGTTTCGTCCTTATGCCCTTCTGCCGGGCACACGACGAGTTTATGCCTCCCCAAAACTAATATAACAAGTTTCATGAGTCTGAAAAAAACAAAAAAAATGTTTTTGAGCCTTTTCCTTCTGAGCCACTTTGACTCCATTCAGAAAAGGCCGAGGTCAAATGCGTGCCGTATCGCTCGAGTGATGACGTATACGTGTAGAAACATATGACGTCACTGTATTATACGACAATGTTTTACGTAGAGTCTGTACGTATTTGTTTGTCTAAGGCTAGTATTACTTGCTGTACTTTTTGCACATGATTCAGGTGTAACACTACGGTAAACATATTTTAAAGTGTTGACATCTTTGTGAGACACAATTGGGTTGCAGGCTTGTTCTTGCTGAAAAGCTAGTTATGAGTCATACTTTCCTTTGTTTGCAGTCGTCTTTTATTGGGACCTACGTGGCAAGCTGTGTGTGAGCTGATGCTATACTCTAGTCTGGCGACTTTGCTTATGCAGCCCTCATAAGGACCCGCACCTTCTCAGAACTATACACACAATTTCTGTTATAAGGTACCAGACTCAATCGATTGAAGCCTATACGGTACCGTACAATGCATGTTGAGTCAAGCGAGCGTGGACAGGGAGACGGCCGGGGCTCTGGCTGCTCGAGCCGGCAACCGCAGGGAACGTCGTCGTGGTCCAGGGCGCATGAGTCCAGGACAGGATTGGAATGCTCGGTGCCTTTAGAGTTGGAATGGCTCCAGCCTTTAAACGGAATTGTGCCTTCAAACCCAGCTGAGTTTTCATACTAACACTATCATCAATACAGTCTTTGGTGAAATATTCTGCACATATTTTCGACCATTTCGACAGCCGAAAATCTGATATTGTATGGTCTACAAAGCGGACCCACTGTCGCCTTTGAACTCCATTCAGCACTGGGAATCGCAGGAAGGTTAGGTCAGGTTTTTTGTCGCTGTTCCTCGTGCAACCCCCAACTACACACGATCGAGGCATAATGATTATCTCAGAACCATGCTCATACTGAAATAATATCAAAATTAGACAAAATAAACGGGAAAACGGAGGAGTTATGTCGACAAAAACTCTTCCAGCATCAACACGTACGTATGCACTAGTGTTTAGTTTGTAGCATCAACCGACTCTACACGTGTACGTCACGGGGTCACGTACATACATTTACATACATAATGAGCTTTCGCGAAACAGGATAAATGGTTCAGAATAACCCTTTTTTATAAATAAAAAAATCCCTCTCGTCTGCAAACTATAAAAGAGTATTTAAACTGTCGGAAAAGTCAAAAAAGTCAAAATTGTAATCGTTGCTCTTTTAGACAAATTGGGGTATCACAGCACTGAACCCATCAAAATTAGACAAAACCTGCCGTTGGAGTTTGTAAGGCTTGGGGTAGTTAGGGTTAATCTGTTTTGTTTTTCCATGTACCCTGGTTTTCATTTTGAAAATTCCCCAAATACGACATTCAAAAACTTTCTTTTTCATTGTATGAGAAATTACAAAATAATATGTTAATTCGGTTACGGGTACTCGATTCCATAATCTGGAACCAGTTCCTGACTGAGTATTCGGGTACCCGGTTCAGATGCACACTAGCCCTTACCCACTATACCATCACATGTGAGTATCAGACATGGCAACCATTGGATGGCATGCCGGTGCCCCACAAAGATTTAAATACTGTGCTATGGTTTAAATTTTGAACAAGAATGGATGGTTGTGTTGTCAGATTTTCACCTTCGGAAACCCAGCCCCAATATAATCATGGGGATCTTGTATTACACATGTATGTCTTCATACAAGGTCCCCTGTAATATTAGGACTGGGTATCCCAAGCTATTTCTCTCCCATTTTGGTGAGGAATAGATATCAAAGAAAAATCTTTACCTAGCTTGACTTCAGTGAGGGCTGTCCGAATAGACTGAATATTCAAATACTCGATCATCAACCAAATATTCGAATACCTTTTTGCCGGTTGGAATATTTGAAAAAATATATACATGCACGGACAGATACAACTATTTCAATAAACCTTTTTGACATTCTCAAAGCATCATGGGAACTGCATTAGCCCTAACTGGCATTAGAAGAGCAAGCACATTAGAACGGACGTGATTGGTTGTATTGGTCACATGTTCGTTGTCATGCTTGCAAAAGTCCTCTTCTGATTGGCTAATAATGTGACATTATTAGCTCTTCTAATTCCAGAAATTTGCATTCATCAGTAACTGGTACCATGAGAGGGATTCCCCAATTATTTCCTATATTTATTTTTATTGCCATTTAAAATTGATTTTTCTGCTTATTATTTTCCTTATGTTCCATGCAAAGATATGTGAAAAGGGTATCTCTCAACTCATGACAGATATTTAGCATAAAATCAATTAATATTTGGACTGGTTCACAGTGCCATAAGTTTGTGTATAAATTACATGGTTTGTTTGGCCTCCAAACCCACAATGTATTGGGAATGTCGAAAAGGTTTATAGAAAAGTTATGGAGCTTAGTAGTGTAAAATCTTTGCCGATTGTAACTTTTTGTGGAAAGTCGTACGTACAATGTACCGTTGCGCCTTTCAAAAATCCCCACCCCATGAGTTGGGAGTTCCCCATATATGTTGGGGATTGTCACTAAACATGCTAAACCTTTGCCCCTGGCCAGGGTGGGAATTTGGTCACTTCAAAAGTGACAATCCCCACATCTTGGGTGGGGCAGCCCGGGGGGAGGGGGAAGCAATTGATAGGCGCATAATGAATGATAAAGTTGCATAAAAAACAAATCAATCGGGCGGTCCATAATAATCGGAAAAGATTTTACTTTAATACCCCACCAAAATCGGTCAGGAACAGCAAAATCTTGGAAAATAACCAAACCTCCTTGATAACATCTAAAGACATGGCACAACCTGTCATTTCAAGATTTATGTCAGCAGAATCTGTAAAAATAAGGCAGAAATTAACATGAACATGTACATGATGTATGTGAACACTTTGAGTGACTATACACTGTGCCAAGAACATCTAACATGGATAGAAAACACAACCTTTTTTCCCCTATATTGCACGAAAATGTCCCAACTTAATTCTCTAAATTAAATGTTGTGCCAAGTGTTTACACAATTCTGAACACAGATGGATAGTTATTTTCCAAGATTTGCTGTTCCTGACCGATTTTGGTGCAGGGGGATTAAAGTAAAATCTTTCCTCAATGTACATATGGCCTAGTCCGAGTAACTTGGACCCTTTATCGCCTTTTTTAACATTTGGACATGATCTGGCGATAGGGTCGAAGGCAAAGTGTGCGATCTACTCAGCATAGGGGTATACCATATAGCCCAATTTTGCTACGTTTCAATACCTTTCAAAGGGTATTGAAAGGTGTGGTAGTGCAGTAGCAACAAATTCTGGAGTGTTTTAAAAGGTTCATTATAATTGTTTTGCCATCTTGCCAGTATAAGCAGATTTTAAAAGGTTTTGAAAGGTCAAACCATAGGAGGGCTAGGGGAAGCAAAATAGCTGGGCTGTTAAAGTAAAATCTAGATTTCTTGTAGCAAAAAAATTAGTTTTTAAAAACAGGTGTCGCGTCTTGTAAAAACCTTAATTAAAACCTGCAAGCAGAACATGAAAGAATTGGGGTCGTCGTCCCCTTTTAGGGCTCCATAAAAGTCGTCACAGTAAAACCGAAATTTCTGCTAGCAGAAAATTGACATTTGTTAACCCTTCTATACTTATAACTATCACAGCCTATCAAAAACTCTAAACACCAACTCTGACAGTTTGTGTGCGTTTCAATCTGTTATTTGATAGGTTTTGATCTGTACAACAACTGGGTCGATTTAGGCCAGGTGCATAGGAGGGTTAGGGGGGACACCAATATTATTCTTCCCGTTCCCACGCGTGCGGACGGGAAGGAACGCCCCATTGTCAGTATTTGAGCAAACAGCCGTTGGATATCGAGCCCCGAGGCGCGCGTAGTGCCGCTGGCCGATAATCGATCGGAAAACATCGTTCATGTTCAAAAATCCGCTCCATTACTTTGTACACAGCTGGTTTGTGCATGCACCGAGTTGCACGAAATTTTTTTTTTTTTTCAGGTTTAACTTGATCATATTCTCATTTTGAGGGGATCAAAAGCTGCATGAATGACTGCTCTAAAGTTCAAGGTGAGTGTTTAGTTGATATATTCAGGGAAACGGAAGATATCGGCAAGATCTTAAACGACCCTGACTTACCCTATAGGATTCCTTCCAGCTCTAATGGCGAATCTTGAGCCTAGAGCTGGAATTTTCAAGCTAGTTTTAAGCAGGAATAATGCAATATAAATCCTAAATCATGTTTCCTTGAAGTGGCGGCCGCCAGATAAACGGTAAAAAAAAATGTTTTCACGCGTTTGCAAAAAATATATCCATCCTTTTCAGTGGCACTATCCGGCTTATGAACAGGTAGAGTCACGAATAAAAAGTCAGCCGTAAAATTAGGGCATAATAACGCCGTAATACAAAGTAAAATTAGGGCGTTATAACGCCGTAAATTTATGCCGTTATAACACCGTAATAGGGCGTAATAACGCCGTAATAGGCCGTTATAACGCCGTAAAATTAGGGCGTTATAAGGCTGTAAATTTAGGGCGTTATAATGCCCTATTACGGCATTATAACGCCGTTATGAAAAAAGAAATTGTTCTTGGCGGAGATCAGCCACCGTACATTGTGCTGTGGCGATTTTGAAATAACGGAAATTTATTAGGCCTACAAAAAAATATAAAATAATACTAACATATTAACAAAGGCTTGGGTAAGTGATTTTTGAAAATGGGTAGGCCCTAAAAAAAAGTGGAAATCAATGGGTGGATATTAAGTGCAGGGTAAGTGGGGGAAAAATTTAAATTCGAGGCTTGCCTACAGTACACCCACAATAAAAATAAAACCGGTACATCGAGGATACAAAATAAAGTGATACTGATGTGATGATAGTGATAGGGCCTATATACGTACCTTAACTGAAGACTTCTTTGGCCGTCAGTCACCCGGTGTATACACGTCTCGTGCTTACCAACTTGTGATCATAAACTAAAGCTACAATGTAGAGCAAGGTTCCTTGCTTTGTGCAATGTCATCTCGCGGCGAACTTCGCTTGAACTTTGACTGAGACAATGGATTGCATGCACTGATATGGTTGCATGCTATGCAGGGGAAAGAAAAATCACGCGCCGTGTACAAAAAGCTAAAGACGACTGCAAGCGATATGTTGAGCGCAATCTTCAAAGGCGCGCAGCGCAATTTTTGAACACGCAAACTTAAGTTTGCTTGCGTAAATTTCAAATTTGCGCATTACAGATGGAGCGCAATTTTTGAAAATCACGCAATCTATAAACAGAGTTGCACACAAACTGCCCTTTATTTTTGAACGCGTGGGGGCGCTGCCAACTGTGTTTTTTTGTCTACAAGTTCCTAAATCCATGTGCTGCCCACCAAAGATCGCGTAGCGCCGCATAGCGGAGCGGCGCGCCGCTATGCGGCGCGGATAGGAATTAGGATCTTTGCTGCCCACAGAGCTAAGGTGCTGCCCGATCGTGGTCGGGACTGCTTTTTTTGTGCTCGTTCCCTTCTTTGTTGGAAATTAAAACAATAAATTTGTCTACTAAAATTATAGAAACGATGGCAATGTCCGTCTAGCTACATTAAAAAAAAGTCGGGAACGAGGCTGGCATTGAGTAGAAAGGGGGAGTCTGGACGCAGACAACAAAAATCTGCGTATAAAAAATCTGCGAGGCAGATTTTGGGGGCGACCTACCCAAAACAATTATGCCTTTCAATTTTTTGGGGAGACCCCCCCCCCCAAAAAAAATAATTCTGCCTCTAAAAAAATCAGTCTGGCTCTAAAAATTCTACCTATACAAAATTCTGCCTATAAAAAATCTCTCTCCAAAAAGTTCTGCCTCACAGATCTGTGTAATTTTTTAAAGGCGGCGCGCTCGGGCTGCGCGCGTACACTCGTAATAATTCGATGGTAAAGGTTTATTACCACATTACCACATTACCACATTACCACATTCCCTGCTCGTTGCCATTTTATGCTTGTAGGGGCCTACGCCTAAAGTTGCAAACCAGAAACCCTACATGTCTTATTTTGCCAATGGGTAAGAACAAAACAAAGAGGTTAAATGGCGCCACCAATGGTGAGAAGGTGTGTCATCCCTTCCCCCCCCCCCCCCCCCCCCCCCCCCCCCCCCCCCAGCTTGTAAAAAAAAAAAATTGCAGAGCCAGACGGAACATTTTAGGAGTCACCTTTCTGGGCAAATTTCAGAAACCCCCTGCAAAAAATCCTGGATCCGCCCCTGATTTTTTTAAAAATGATTCTGAATCCACTCCTTCAACAAGTTACCGTCGGGTTTGGTGCCGGAGGAACCGGAGCCGGTTTTGGAGTTGGAGTCGCTGCACCACGTACATTGAACTCACGATCGTACTTATGGCTAAACTAACTACGCGGCCAGTATACTAGATCGTTACGCCTTGTTCTCGAAACAGAGTTCTAATCTTTTCCGCGAGCGAGGTATATCGTCTCGTAGTATTTTAGTGATCGTTTCTTTGTATTCTAGCTATTTGACTCTTGAGTCCTTGCGAATTTTCAAGCACGACCGTCAATCTAGCGGATCTTAGATAATCGAGCTCTTTTAATTTATCGTTTATTTCTTGTATCTCTTCGTCATTCGTATCTTCATCGAGTTCCGCTTTTGTTTGATTATAATTTCGTCGTCTAACTTACTCAGTTCGGCTAAATTTAATTCTAAATGAGTGTTTGTAGCTGTTTGTCCAAAGCTACAAGCTCTCTGTAACTTAATCTTTCAGTTTGAACTAGGGTATCGACTACTTGTTCCAAGATGTTGCTTGTATCATATCGGCTGTTTTTGGAAGATTACTCAACTCGGTATTTTCGAGTTGCATCTGACTTATTTCTCGTTGCAATTGCGTTCTACATGTACTAGTTTTTACCAAACCGATTTCTTCTCATATAAATAATCCGGGTTTTAATCCAGGTTTTAATCTAGAAACTACCGCAATTCTTTTTTTAACGTATCATTACCGACAATTTTTTTATTATCTCTATGATACGTTAACTTTATGTTTTTGTAATAAATACCATCTTTTATTCGTGGTCTATCGAAACCTTTTCTTTTCATAGAATCATAAAAAGATTCTGCGTAAGGGGCCATTCAATAATTTCAATGTTTTAAAATTTCGATTTCATGACAGCGTGATGCAGCTGTGGATCTCCCCCACTTCAACACGTGCCCTGGTGATTTCTAGTGTTTCATCATCAGCTTCTGACCTAGCGCTGGCGATACTGTTTTTGTTTTCGTAGTCGATATTTTTTCCCGCTATATCGCCAATATGGCAAAAAAATCGTCTACAAATTGCGGCATGATAAAAATGTGAAAGGTTAGCAATCTTAAAATCATAATCTACAAACGCATAGGGGCCTACGCCTAGACAACTTTAAACTTAACACCGCCAAAGCTCTTTACTGTCACAATGTCGCCACTCAGATTTTCCACCCATATGGATTAATGGTCCACTACACCCACGTGGCGGCCAGTGTTGCAGCCAACTTTTTTACCAAGTCAGAAATTCTTGAAGGTGAAGCCACGCAATACTCCTTTGGAAGTTGACATTCATGTAAAAATCACGCATGTACATGTATCGTTTTCCCAGGGCTTCGCAACGCGCAAGCACCTTGATGCACATTATGAGGCAGAGGGAACCCCCACCCCACCCCCCCCCCCCCCCCCCCCTCAGGCGCGGATCCCTTTTTTTTTTTTTGGCTTTTGCCTACGCCTTGGAAATACAGGTCTTATTTTGCCTATGGGTGAGAACAAAACAGAGGTTAAATGGCGCCACCAACAGTGAGAAAGTGTATCAGCCCCCCCCCCCCCCCTTCCCCGGTTGTAAAAAAATTTGACAGGCGGAACATTTTGGGAGTCACTTTTCTGGGCAAATTTCAGAAAAAAACCCCTGCATAAATTCCTGGATCCGCCCCTGCCCCTCTTTTGTGTTGGTCATTGTGTTCCCGGAATCTCAGGAATTCTTTTCAGAGGACTAAGGGGAATGTGTTGGGTAACAATAGTCTGGAGAGTGTATGGGTATAGGGACAAAAGGGGGTACCCCTCTGCCCCATATCGTGCTGGGTATACGCAAGCAACGTGTATGCTTATTATTTAGCACGGTTCCTGTCTCAGCTGCGGTATTGAATTGATAGCAGTAGAGACGGGAATCAGTCTACAGTGCTTACTTTTTGACGCTTCATCCGTTGTCCGTGGTTTTAGGGCGGAGGTGATAAGCTAGTGTCGTCACAGGTTTCGTCCCAATCAAGATCATCATCTTGTTGGTCATCTGCATTATTATCTTCTTGATCAAAGTCGTCCATTTCGAAACCTTCTCCAACTGCTGCCATTTTTGTATAACCTATATTTTATCTGTTACGTTGTATTTACTACATTTTGCGGAAGTATGCCTTGACTCATCACTAGACAAGCCTGTGTAGCGAGAGCACCGCCTACGGTGGCGGTAACTTTGACGGTGTCTTATACGTCCAATTTCCCAAGGTCGACGGGTTTAATTTTTAAAAGTGTTTTACTCAACATTGTAAAACCTACAGTCAACAAACTCAACACTGCACCGTGATAAAGAGTATTAGCAACGTTCTTCGTATCCCTTTAATAGTTTAAACCATTATATTTTTACATTTTCAAAGTGAACAAAGAAATTGACAGGAGCGGGATTCGAACCTGCGACCTCCGGGTTACCGTACCGGCACTCTACCAACTGAGCTATCTTGCCCTATGTTGGCGGTCTCCCAAATTGTCAGTATCTTTGTTCGGGTGGACGCTAGTCAGAAGTCATAAACCCAGACTATATGCCGTATAGCCAGGGATCACACCCAATTTTACGATACAACCTGGGAAGCGACATTGTGGGGATCACTCAATGAGGATACGACTTTTTAACTTATAATAATTCGTTATAATGACAACAGTCCACAAGGGAAACTGACTAGGTAAATTTGGATTCGAACCTGCGACCTCCAGGTTACCGTACCGGCGCTCTACCGGGAGACCGCCTATAAATATTTTTAAATAGTTTTTTATATTCCATTTCGAAAAAGTCATCCGCGTTGGTAGGGCTCGGACTCGGGCTTGGACTCGGAGGCGTAGGCAACGACTCTACATATATCGAGGATTTTTTGTACGATTTAAATATAAAATACCCAAATCCCGCAACGACTAAACCACCCACAAACATATATCCCCAGTTTGGCTGGTACGTGGCGGTGCTGGGTGGTGGTGTTTCGCTCGTTAAATCGAGACTTTGCATTTTCTTTACTTGCTCTCATTTTTTGTTTCTCTAATCTTTTGCCCTGCTGGACTCTTTTGGGATTTTTTGTTTTCGACTTTGTTACTCTATAGCCGGTTGGTTGAGATTCGTCGTCTCTTCCGTCGATTCTGGATTCATCTTTTATATAATGACAACATTTATTTTTTAAAGATTCATCATCTATTTGCAAGTGTTTGGTCGTGATCAACATCGCCACCAAAGGAGAAAATAGAGTCCGTATTTGTAGTACACTTCGCAAAGTAGCCATACTGCTAGAAATAACATGATCGTTTTCCAAGTCTTTGGTAAGAGATTCTTCCGAATCTAAACAGAGTCTGTAACCAAAACGAAACGGTGAAGCCAGAGAGCAAGTCAACCCTAGAGCTTTCGAGTAAAGACTCAATGCGCAACTACCCAAACTGACGATAATTTCTTTACCTAGTTTGGCTTCGTATAGTTTTTGTACATTTTCTCTTGTTTTTCCGCGTCTAAATTTTCAATTTCATTCGCAGAGTACTCTTTACCGAAATATTTCTTGGAATCGCCGGATGCAACGACTCCTAAAAGTCAATTTCTGTGTTCTACAGGGCTTTCCACTTGCGCTAGCGTGTTTAGAGGTTCTATCGAGCTGCTCATTTATAAAATTGGTTTTATAATATTTAATAACATTTCTTATCGTCATTTTCCAAGCGAGGTACTCGTAAGAAAATAAGCACAAATTTATGGCTATAACGAGTTTGAGCAGTAAATCAAAATATTCAATCATTTTAATATCAACTATTCAAAAATTTTAATAGCAAACTATACAGCTAGTTGTTAAGCAAATTAAAGCTAGTTGCATAGCAAAATATAGCTAGTTGGTTAGCAAATTATAGGTAGTTACGTAACAAATTATAGCTAGTTGCGTAGCAAATAATAGCTAGTTGCGTAGCAAATTATAGCTAGTTACGTAACAAATTATAGCAAATTTATAGCTAGTTATACAACGCATTATTGCAAATTTACAACTAGTTATAGCAAACGCCAACAAACTGGAGGATCCGTTTTTATCAATAACTTACTAAAAGGAGTGTCTCTGAGAAACGTTTTAATTGTTGACCTTTCTTCCAAAGGTACCGCGTCATTTTCGTCGAGGCATTGGTCGAAACTGCTCTTGTCTTTACAATAAAACAATGCGACAAAAGCAGTTTGAGCTCTGTAATCCGTCAAAACAGAGTTGTACTTTTGCGTCAACAACCAACAATAGTGATTGTCGTGTCTGCAACTATTTTGCTAGATTCGTCAACGTGCAAGTTTTTACGATATTTTATTTCTTGTTCCGCGCTACAAAACGCGTAATCCTTGTAATTGGGTTCTATAAAAATCCAAAGCTTCCTTGAGAGAATTTTTTTCCACGTCCAAGTCGCAAAAATATACCTTCGGGTCTGACCAAAACTAATGTCTCTCGTGATAAGACTCGTTGTTGGTCAACGTGGGGCAAATGATGACAATCTTTTTAAAGTGGTCTTTGTATTCATTTTCTAGCAAATCTAAAACAAATTTAGTTTTACCCGAGTTGGTTCTACCGCATATCAAAGCGCAGTGAGGCGTCTTGGGTAACACGATTTTAACTATAAGCCCGATTTTTCTTTTAAAGTAAACGCTACTAAATATTCCATCTTCGATAACCATTTGCGCGTCCATCACCAAGAAAACGTAGCATTTTAGAGGACCGGCAGTGTCGGCTTCTTTTCTAAATGAATAGAAATACCGCCACCTACTTCTCCTATTCTCCTGCCCGAACCGTGACTTTTGTTGTCGTCTGTCACTCTCATGTCCAACCAAAGTCCGTAGTTGTTTTTCAAGTATTCGCCTATCGACAGGTTCCACAAACTCAAGTCTTTGGCCACACCGACGCCAAAATTTGCCAATTTGTTCCTAGTGTTGATAACGTCTCAGACCTTGACTGTACAATTGATTCGGTTTACCCTCGATTACATTAACTTTATCAATCTTGGGATTATAAAAATGTTCGGGATTTTTGTCATCGGGTTCCTTGAATAAAAGTAGTACGCCCTTGAGACTTTTAATCGATTGGTTAAGATTAACGTTCCAAGTCGTATCTTTGAACTTGATCGTATAGAAAAAGAGTCCTGCCTCGATATTTTTGTCTGATGGCGGAAGCCAACGTTTTATTAGTCATCAAGTCAAATTCGAGAGACATCCCCGAAATTGTATACTTGGCGTCGGCGTCCGTGATCGTTGAACGTAAACTCGTACGTTAGTCTGTCGTTAGAGCGCCGATGGGTGAAACGGTTGATGATCTCTGAGCATTTCAAAATCTAGAGGAATGTGATATATATTTTTATAAGCGTCGGCTGCGGCTTTGTCTTTTCCAGAATTCGCAACTTCGAACTTCGGTTTTTTGTAATGTTGAAAGATTCGATTCCTCTGTACGAATTTTCCGAATTTTTAGGTCGCCACTAAAAATGTTAAATATGTTCGCGTCGTAAAAGTTTAGAATCTCTTCACCTTCGAGGCATATTCTTACTTTTTTGATCAAATTTCGTCCCACGTTATTTTATAGAGCTCTAGCGTCGTCGTCTACAGACTCCAAGTCAATGTTGAAAGCCAATCGACTCGTACCCGTCACAACCACGTCGTCGGGAGTAGTCGGGACTCAACAATTGGAAATTTTACTGTCAGTGTTTGGTTCGCGTCTATAATACTATGATTATGGGTGATGACTACCGACTGTCTCAACCCTTTTATCGCTCTATGATTTTTTTAATTTTTATTTTTATTTTCGAGTTTAAAACAATCTCGAGCCGATGACGAACGTAAACGACACGACTTGGCCGTAGAAAGATTACCCCAAGTGAGAAATGAATGGCAAATCCAAAGAACCAAATGTCTAGATTATCTCAACGAACGACTACAAAAGGAAGCCATAGGCTCAAAAGGCATTTAACGACATTGACGGCGCGTTGCGAGAATACAACGCCGTGACCGGCGAAGACCTATACGAGTACCAGTAGGCCTAATATATATAATGCACGAACCCGCAATGTCCGATTTTTACGTGCCTAGCGAAGAACAGAAAACGGGTGAAATTGTATTCATCTTGGGAGGTACGGCTGTATTGGCTTTTTAAATTTATAGATATATATAAACAAATATGTAAAAACGGAATCCACATTTAGAGAGATATTTTACAGTCCCAGAGGTTACTGGAAAGGTGAAGAGGCCGTGAAATAATATCCTCGAAAGCCGGCGTATTGAGTAAAGCCCGGTTCATACTTCATGCGAATGCGATTGCGAATGCGAATTTGACGTCATGAAACATTCGCAGCGAAGATTCGCACAAGTTGAAATGTGTTCAACTTTTTGGCGTTGACGTCATAAATTCGCTTCGCATTCGCATTCGCATGAAGTATGAACCGGGCTTAAGGATGCTAGAAATTGGTTAAGAAAACAAGCCGTGTGGCAAATTTATTCACCGAGTCCGAGCTTTATTCCTAGACCCGCGAGACTTAATAAATCGGTAGGATTACCTGATGAAATGCATCAAGCTGAGCTATTGTATACCTCCCACACGTTGCAGTGAGTAATAAAACGTATAGATACGCGTTGACCGTGGTTGACGTGGCCACTCGATACAAAGAGGCTAAACCCTTGACCAATAGAACGAGCGGTCAAGTCGTCGAAGCTATAAAACAGATTTACAAAAGGTCGGCCTTATGTCGTGGCTCAAAATGATCAAAGTAGCCCCGTGTAGAGAGTTTATGGCCGAATTTAATACGTTGATGAAATCTAAAATTGTAGTCGTACAGAGAGGTGAGGTAGGTAATCACAGGGCCCATGGTATTCTAGAACGATTCAATCGTACTTTGGCGGAAAGATTATTCGGTCACCGGTACGCCATGGAAATGTTGAAACCTACCGAACGTCGCAAGTTGTGGGTAAAACGATTACCCGAAGTCGTAAAAGCTTTAAACGACGAACAGACTAGATTGATATCCACGATAGACGGTAGGCCGCTAACTCCCAAACTGGCCATGTCGCAGTTGGAAATACGACAACTGAGTTCAGAGGAACTCAAGATTCCCGAAAAACTTTTGGACGTAAACGGCGAGATGGTTAGATATCTTTACGCTCCCGGAGAACTCGAAGGGGACTCGAGAAGACGAGCTACCGATCCCGTTTGGAGCGTAGAAATGTACAAGATTGAAAAAAGGACCGTCAACCCCGGACATCCCGCGTTGTACTATCTAAAAGACGGTCCCGAGCGATTGTTCGTTGGACAAAAATTAATGGTAGTTCCACCCGATACCGAGTTGCCGCCAGCTCATCTAAACAAAATGTCGTAAACGAGAAAAGACAACGCCCACTAAACCGACGACCAAAGCCGTTTTTTCTTTCTACCCGGTACCGGTAAATATCCAGATTGTCGTATAGTAGAACGCCGTACCGAGTCCGCCCGAAATCGAGTCTACCGTCTGTTTAAAATTCGCGTTTTGATTTACTTGGAAATGTCGACAAGTATTGACGTAAGCGCTGTGATCGATGTTGTTGTCGAGGTCGTTGAATATATCGTCACCGGGAACTGGGCACTTGCAATATTGTAATATCTTTCTGACTGTAAAATGTGCGTGAAATTTGAATAAAGCTGACAATACCGGTTTTCTATAATTCAAAAGATCGAATCCCACGCCACATCCCGACGTTGGGCACCAAACTGCAAAGTTGAGTTGATTTTCATAAAACGTCATGGGGTCCGATGCATAACGCAGGACCTGCTCGTCGTACGTCCGACATGATATAATCGCTAAACAAGTCTACAAAGTTCGCGTTAAAAGATCCCGCTGTTGGCGTTTACGATAGGTAAGAAGACTCAAATTCATCGTGGGTGATGGTTGAGCCAAGGCATCATTTTTGTCCGATAATTTAGAAATCTTATCACCGCGTTATACGTGTTTATCGTGACCTTTAGCTTTACCAACGATATCTTTGGCAGTTTTAAGTAAATAATTATTGGCGTATAAAATTTGTGCAATTGCTTTTCCTCGCGGATCCATTATTTATTTATTAATAAATAGTTTTATATTAATAAATAGAGCGGCGGCGATTTCTCGTCAAGGTTGGGGGGGGGGGGCGGAGGAAAAAGCGCACAGCCAACAGTAATTGTTAAATGTAGTGTGCACGATTGGTCATCCTCCAATTTTTTTTTTACTGAATTATTACGAAATACCTTACTAGACTGTAAGTTAATAGTAGTCTCAATCATCCTGTGAAATGATGGCACTATGTGTGCTGTCGTTTTCAAGAAGAGTGGAAATATATATCGTTTTCCAGCGAATGTTTGGCCAAACAATCTTTGGAAAACTGCCCTCTATTGACCGAATGTAGTTAGTCCGCGTTGTCGAAACTGGGTTCACAATCCGAAAACGGGCGCAAGGTTGCAATTATCGTACGTGTGTGTGTACGTGTCGTACGTGTGTGTGTACGTGTCGTACACGTAGTGTACCAGAGCGACGCGTTGTAACCAGTGCATGCAGTGGATCTTGGGGGCTCTGACAACTCGACCGTTGGCCGATTTGACTCAAGACAACTCGACCGTTGAGACAACTCGACTATTCAGACAACTCGACCGTTTGTTGTCAAATGGGAAGACAAGTCGTCCGTTGAGACAAGTCGTCCGTTGAGACAAGTCGACTCATAGATAGGGGAATTGGTTGTGGAAGGAACGGCACGGGGTGACTGGATTGATGGGCCGGACAGCGCTGTCGTTTTGGACGAGGCTGGGGTACACAGGGGGCCGGGATAAACAGGCATGACAGGGGGCCGGGTAACGTGAATTGTCGTGGCGGTCTATATTTTGTGGCACGGGGCTGGGGTAGGCCTTGGATATATATGCGGGGCCGGGAAGGATTTTTTGCGGGGTGACTGGGTTGATGAGCCGGACAGCGCTGTCGTTTTGGACGGGGCTGGGGTACACAGGGGGCCGGGATATATGTTTAGATTTGCCTGTTATGTCACACGCGAAGGTTCATTTTCTTTCAGCAACCTTCTTCACTTCATTTGATATTCATACAAATGCAATCATTATACAAAAGCTCAGCGGACAGACCAATTCCCTATTTAATCACATTGCAGCTTTAATATAATGCCACTCAACCAGTAAGTTTGACGGGCTATACCTGTGTTGAAAATACCACGCTCTCCGCTAGCTACATTATGTACAACGCATCGCACGGTCGAGTTGTCTCCATGTCAAAGTCGACTTGTCTCAACGGACGACTTGGTAAACGGTCGAGTTGTCTGAACGGTCGAGTTGTCTGAGCGGTCGAGTTGTCTCGAGTCCGACATCCGGATCTTGGACGTTCGCCGCATGTACGTACCGCCCGGCCTATGTACATGTTATGTGACCAATTGAAAACTATCCATTTACAAAAATTAGGCCTATTTTACAAGAGGGCGCTCTATCAAATGCCGCCTGACGGTTGAAAACGAACGCCGTTTTCTCTCGTTTTTTCGCCATCCAAGAACGCAAAACTTTGAACAGGTCAGTGGAACGATATTTCCTATAAAATACTAACCCCCAAATCCGCCCATTTCTGAAAATTGCAACAATGACCAATCACGTGCACTAACTTTACGCATTTTGTAATCGGTGTGTCTTGTGTATCCTGGGAAATTATTGAAAATGTGTGCTGATCTTTGTGTATTTTGGTGCATTCTGGTGCATGTAAAAGCCAATGACTCATACAATGTATATGACCATGGGGACATTATTGGAGGGACACTGCCATAGCCGTCCCCTCTCAAAAAAAGTTGGGGGAGGGGGACATGACCCCCGTCCACCCCCCCCCCCCCCCCCCCCCATGGGATCGCCGCCCATGATCGTGGCACTGAATGGACATAACACATCGCACATTTCTGCGCAGATATTTGCGATGGAAATCAATTGACCACACTTGAATTACTTTCACATAAGTTTAATATCTCTTGTTCCAAGGCAGCCCATGACAAAAACCTTTTTTTCTTGCTCCTTTAATTATTTTGAGTAGTGTACCTGCGTTGTATGCTGGAAAAACACGTTTTATACGTATTTCTGACAATACAGGAACCGATCGAATGAAAAAATGCCTAGCATTGTTGATTTTTTCTGGGAATGATCAGCCTTTTTGATGCGGAACTGGTATGACCTCCAGCAGGACCCAGGTCACATAAAATCCATCCAGTCAAAGCTCAAAGTTTTTCGAAACATTCAAATAACATAATGGGTGCGTTCGAATAGCTTACACGTGTAAGTGAAACTTACACGAGACCGTTCATGAAGTCATCACGTGATACTCGTGTCTACCCCGGTGTCAACCACCACTACCCCAGCTAGCGAGCGGGTCTCTGGCTGGTGGCTGCCCGGGTGTAATGACGTCACCGGCTAGCTAAAAACGTCAACGTGGCGGAGAACTCGAATTCGACGTGAGTAAAGTATCCTACAGATTGTGACACAAATTGGAAAGCAAAGAGTGTATTTTCCTGACATTGACAACAGTTGGCCCCGGACTGTGTGCAAATTGTGAATTTCTATAATTATGTCGGCCATGATGGTCACGATTTTTTTCGGCACTGAGCATACTGGACGACAGTGAGCATGTGTTAACATTTTACACCTTTTTACACTATGAACATCTAACAAAAGTAAAACGGTGCACTAACAATGAACATCCATTGTTACTTGGCACTAAATCCATTGTTACTTGTTCACAGTGTTAAGTTCCCGTCCCAAACGACCTTTGCCCTTATTTTTCCCAGAATGCCTAGGCAAATACACTGCAGCGTTTGATTATTCCGTGGCTTCCCCGCGGTGTAATATGTTTTAAGTGTAAGCTAGTCGAACAAAACCTATGATGTGAATGCTGGTACAATCTTGACTTTAAAAAGTAAGCAACTTAAAATCTTATTTTCTCGAAACTTTAGTTTAGTGCGAAGTGGCAAAATTCGTTTGTAAGCCAAGTAAAAAAAACATGTCAGCGTCCAAGATTTTAAAAACTTGAAAAAAGGAAAGAGAAGGGACTTTTATTTTCTTATTTTTTCAAGATGGCCGCCATTCTTTTTAAAATTTCCAACAAACTTCAAAGACACAAAACTGAAAGAGATGTTGGACCGTACGATAGAATTGAACATGTTCACAGTGGTTTTAATAGTTTTTGTAAGCTTGTATTTTATTTTCCGATGGATCGAATGACATTTTGGGGTTTTTCACCCCATTTTCCATTGGTAAAAATAAAAACAAATCACAGGCGACCCCCTAAAAAGAAGCAGACGGGGACGCTCAACAGGTTCGTTTTTTTACTTCGCCAAAAGCTGTGACAATATGGAGATACTGTTTTCATTATATTCGGGTAATCGACTTCATGTCACAGAGACCTTTTGAAATACCATGGGCTATGGTTTTGTTTATCACAACACGACCCGGTCAATCAAGAACTTCCTTCAAATGTCGCTTCGAAAGTAATAATAATTAATAATAGTTTATTCAGGCAGTTATTACACATAAAATACAAGACAAACACATAAAAAGCCAAGTACACCTACACAATATTTTGAGAAAATATATTAAAAAGGACTACTACAAAATTACACAAAAAGAGGAGAAAAAAGAAAACCAACAACAAGAAAGTGACAAGACGGAACATTATAGGGCTTCCTATGAGTAGACTAAAAAAGTGAATTTAAACAGTTGTCGCCAAAAGGCGTGTCACCCCACCTATTCACAACATAGAACACAAACACATTACACGGACAAGACACAATGCACAACACACAACAACACATGAGAGGGAGGGGTCAATATGAAGATTTAAAAGTAGGGCATTAAAGTAGGCCAAAGATTTAAGAAAGTACTGCACGTGCCGCGGTGTTTTCTTTGTTTTTTGTATTGTGTCGATAGTCCAATATCTGTGTCAGGGAGTCGTTTGGTAACGTTTCGGTCGAATTACCTGTGCGCACAGAGTGTAGGGACATTCTGTTTTTTGTTTTTTAGCCAAGCATGCGGGACTACAAAAAGCAATCAGCTGTTTCCATGCCAATGACGCCGTTTTTTAGCACTTACTTTTTGACGCGTATGCTCACACAGACACGCCGGGCCAACGGGCGTGTCATCGCAGCTCTGTAGCAGGTATCGTACAGGGGCGGCGGAACACTTTTGAAAGTGGGGGTGCCAAAGCACCGCCGGTTCTATGTTTTATGCGGAACTTCCAAAAGTGGGGGCCAATTGCCCTAAGTGAAAAAAAGTGGGGGGGGGGGGGCAATGGCCCCCCTGCCCCCCCCCCCCCACACCCTGTTCCGCCGCCAGTGGGTATCGAGAGCAGCAGCGTAGCCGGGGCTCTCTCCATATGGGGGGATTTCTATTAAACCAGTTAACCATGTCCACTTATAAGACTAGCACGTGTTTCATGCAAATGCAGTAGTTAAAAGTTTCCAGTGTAAGTATTTTTCTTAACAATACTATTATTTTCTCCGCTTGCGAATTTACAGTGGGGGGGCGATTTTTGTATGGAAGGCGTGCCCTCCGCCACGCCCCCCCACGCGCCCCCCCCCCCCCCCCCCACGTCGCCATAACAGCAATTATAGGCCGCCATATTGTCAGTGGCGTAGCCAGGAGTCGCAGCGGCGGCGATTTCTAGTCAAGGTTGGGGGGACGGAGGAAAAAGCACACAACCACTTGGTGTATTTCGTGAATCCTGGGAAAATTTTGAAAATGTGTGCTGATCTTTGTGTATTCTGGTGCATCATGTAGAAGGCAATGACCCATAAAATGTATATGGCCATGAGGAAATTATTGGGGGGCACTGCCATAGCCGTCCCCTTCCCAAAAAATATTGGGGGGGGGGGGGGCATGTGCCCCCCGGATCGCCGCCCATGCAGGAGGGGCAGACTGGAAGAGGATGGAGAAATCGGAATGCTGATATAAGCAAAATCTGGACGTTGAAATGGTTTCAATGGGACCAAAATTCTATTTTGCAACGGGCAAACAAAACCCTGGCTAGGCGCCTGCATAATTGATAATGATAATAATTTGCTTTTTTGAGATATGGCGGACACAATAGGAGGGCGCTATTCGATTTGGGTAAACCTTTTCTATGGCACAAAAGGTTTACCCAATATTGTGTCCGCCATATATCTCAAAAAGGCTCATTTCGGCTCATATCATATTGTCCGCGCGTGTCCCACAACATGGTTGCCATGACGTTATAATTATTCGATTCGATATTGTTGGGCACCACGCCAACCTCGTTCCCCCAAGGCTTACTTTATTTTCAACCTTGTTTCCAATAGTAAGCCCTGGAATGGGAACTCCTTACTCGTGCCCTGATTGGATAGCGAAAATACAGCATTAGCTATTAGCATATAGAGAAATTAAAACCGTACAGTTGGTGATTCCACTGTATTTCTTGATAAAAGTTTGTCGGCGCGCCAAAAGTGAAACTTTTGTTGGTATTCTTTAACGTTAGTGACTTTTCTGTAGTATATATTCTCTGAAATTTCTGCAATGGCGACGCCCAGCCTCTCAAAAAATACACCCGTCAAATCTGATACATGCATCTTGTGTTCCAAAAGCGACAATCGTGGGACGCACATCTGGCTTGAGAGTCAGTGGACACAAAAAAAGTTTTCCGCAATTGCTTTAACCATAGCTTTCACACTGAGTGACACAATATGCCGAAGTTGCGGAACGAAGGTCCATAAAACGGTGGATGATGCACGGGTCAACATCGCTAAAATGGCGTGCATGAAGCAGCAGTGGTTGTAGCAAAAATTTCCTAAGATCTCCTAGTGAGAGTGCTCCAGCTGCGAAACGACGGTTTTTGGTCCTGTCAATACCAACAGCAACGCCGCCCGCCATGCCGCAGTCCGAGGCCTGTTGCCCCGAAAGCCTGTCCTTGGGCTTTATCAAAAGGAAGTCCGAAGCCTAATTTGCCGGCGAGTGTGTGCCACGTACGGAGAACCCATGAACTGCACGTAGTTTGCGGCCTTTTTGCACGATTTTACAACCAAGCTAGTACCAAGGAGCCTATGCTGTGAATGCGACAAAGATGTGAAGTTTACGTATTGCCATCAGACTACTACGTGCCCAGAATACATCGCTCAAATGGAGCTATTTGCATGAGTATCCAAAAATCTTGGGTACTTAAATGTCCCAGACCAGGGTAAGAGAGCAGCTGTGGTGTCGGTGAGGGCGCTGCATGCTCGACACCATGGGAACGAGATTGGGCACGACGCATACATGGAGCTCATCGACCTTAATAAGGTCTCTGCCCACGCTGTCCATCTTATACCGAACAAGCGGTCGAAGGCTAATGTATTGACTGGTCACGGTTGACGCGTCTGCAGAATTACCATAAGAATAAGTGCTTGAGCTGGTCACAGCTGAAACCTATTCAAGCATTCAAGAACATGCGATTAGTACTGGCAGTACGGGTAAGCCTGCGGATGTACACACAAGTGGTTCCAAAACCCATTCCCCGGTGCCATTTCTAGGAGACTACATCATCTTATATTGCATGTATATATTGCCAAAAAATCTTGAATTTTACTATAAACATTGTGCTGGTTTCGTTCAACTTGAGGGTATACAGCTACAGGTCACGATGTGCGAGGCAATTGCACTCCATGACTTCAATGCAACCAACGACGACGAATTGTCCTTTAAAAAAGGATCGGTGTTGAAAGTAAGTACAGTACGTCATTAGCGGCTTATGAGGCGCGGATCCAGGAATTTTGTAGACGGGGGGCACACCCAAAACGGACAAATGCGAGCGCGAAGCCCTTACGGCGTGGGGTCCGGGGCCCGCTTAAGGGCCCCGGAAATGTTTGGATTCTGGATGCTCCGTGGTGCAATCTGAGGCGCTTTCACCTAACTTTTTGGAGCAAAAGTTGTTAAGATTATATGGAAAATAATTATGTCATGACTACAAAAAATAAGTTTGTCCCTCCCCAATTTCTTGGCGTTTAATGTGCAGTTTTAGCCCTTCATTATTAATTGCGACCTTAAACAAAAAGAGCAAGAAACGAGCAAATGAGCAGCGAAATGAGTAAAATGAGCAACAAAAAGAGCAAGAAATTTACTACTTGCCATATGTTCTTACATTTCAAAGAAGAAAAACTTAGAAGAAACAAATATAAACGATTAAGAGAATCCTCAATATATGGGCGAAGTTTGTAAAAAGTATCTAAATATATAAATACGTTTGAACAAACATTCGATTTATTTGAGTTTTATTGCAAAATGGAATGGGTTTACACATACTATGACAGACTCCGTGTACAGGGTGTTTCAAAAAGAAGGTATTAAATCCCACTTTAAAGGGTTAATATGATCAGACTGTATGTTTACCAGCAAAAAACATGGTATCATCTTAAAGCAGAAGATTTGTGCTTTTCAATGATACCTTGGGTTACATTCCAGGGTCACGCATCATTGAGCACCACTGTCTTGAAATTGTGGTGCAAAATTGCAGTTGGTTCACTTTCCTGCTGAACAAAATCGACACAGATTCGTGTTCAATCATTGGATTTTATTCATGATCATGAGTCAAACATTTAACAGCAGAGGTTTCTGATTTCCTCTCATTGGCCAAGACCCTCCACGTGTCCACCTCCCCTCTCCAAGCACAGTTGACATCGACGGCGCATGTCGTCCACAGCTCGTCTCATCGTTGTTCGAAATCGCCTCCAAGAACTCTTTCACGAACGCGTGATTGCTCTAAACCACCCTGTTGAATGGCCCCAAGGTCACCAGACCTCACCCCCTACGACTTCTTTTTGTTGGGTCATTTGAAGAACAACGTTTTCAGCACCCCTCCACACAACATGCAGGATTTGCGTAAAAGGATTCATCGTGAGGGGGACAGTTTGCGACAAGATCCACGTACCGTGAGACGAGCTGTGGACGACATGCGTCGATGTCAACTGTGCTTTGAGAGGGAAGGTGGACACGTGGAGGGTCTTGGCCAATGAGAGAAAATCAGAAACTTCTGCTGTTAAATATTTTACTCATGATCATTAATAAAATCAAATGATTGAACATGAATCTGTGTCGATTTTGTTCAGCAGGAAAGTGACCCAACTGCAATGTTGCACCACAAGACAGTGGTGCTCAATGATGCGTGACTTTGGAATGTAACCCAAGGTATCATTGAAAAGCACAAAGCTTCTACTTTAATTAAGATGATACCATGTTTTTTTGCTGGTAAACATATAGTCAGGCCATATTAACCCTTTAAAGTAGGATTACCTTCTTTTTTAAACGTCCTGTATAGAACAAGTGTGAAGCCATGCCTGTTGGCTTGTAGACAGGCTCCAAGGTCACCTTAGCATCTCTGTCGTGTGTTTGATTGAACAATTAGACAAAACCAAATGCAGTTACGTTTTTGTAATGGTGTAATCTTTTCAACCTGCGGGGATATTCGGGGTATGGTAACGCGCGAAAATCCATTTCGTCCTGTCCATGCACACACGTGTATAGGTTTTGTGGTAAAAAAAAAAAGATAATCGATGTGACCAAAAACAATGGAGGCTTTTATATAGGGATTAAACTTTAAGACCAATTGATCTGTTTAATAATCAGATCGGCCTCCAGCGAACATTTTGTGTTTTCTCATACCCCCACCCGCGCAAATGCGATGTCATGGGTTTTTTTTGCGTACAATTTTACTTGGATGTTTCTGGTGGAAATGTGGCCGGATATCCTTTGTGAAACTGTTGTTGTGGGCCGATAAGATATGAGGAATATCAATGCGACCATTGTGGGTATACATAATCCGCTGTGGATTTTATCGCAAATATGTCCGTTTGTCAACAGCTGTTTGACGATTAAACTAAAAAAGAAAAGACCGTTCAAAGTGTACTGGTTCTCGTATAGCTGCGCATCCTGTACTTTGGAAGATAAGAGCGGACAATTTGGGTTCAACCACCATGGTCGGACATGTGACGCGTAAAGCCCGTACCGTGGGTTGCACACCGTGATCTGTGTCTAGGTATACCGAGTTAAACCATTCGTCACCACGGGGTTTTAGTCACATCACAAACAATGCGAAAGGTACTTAATCCTTCATTCACATCACTATTTATTTATTTGTAGTAATATGTTATTATCCTAGGCGTGAGTATAATGTACAAATACTATATAATTAAATATACAAATTTAGTTATATTTATATTTACACCCCTCCGGCATACAAATACCCCTACTATAAATGGCACGGGCCACATCCACAATTTTATGCCAATGAGGTGCCACGTGGTCAAAATCCAGCGTTGCGTTCTGATTAGTCGAGAGGCGGAAAAATGGGAAAAGGAAAAAGGGGCTTAGTTTTACCTATTCAGATCAGACGGGTTGCACGACTGAGGATATTCCTGAAAATATATGGAAATCGGCCATTGTCGCACCCATATTCAATAAAGGAGACGGGAATAGATAGGCCAGGTAATTACAGGCCTATCTCTCTCACAACAATCTGTTGCAAACTCCTCGAGCATATCATACACAGCACCATTATGCATACATCCTGTCCCGCCCGCTGTCCAACAGAGGAATTTCACATTAGCCCCTTCTGCGCACTTCCGGGTTGAAAGTGAGAATGTCAGTGGCAAACAAAACAACGCTTTTTAGCACATTCATTCATGCATGAATTAATCAGGCCATAAAAGGAAGCGCAGCATAAAGTTGTTTACTGTTACATTGAGATCCTCGTTTTCAAACGCGGAAGTGCGCAGATCGGCGCTAAACCCGTCGTTGTGGGATTCCTCTACTATCAACATAGTTTTCGTAAGGCCCGCTCATGTGACGTGACAACACAAGAAGATGATGATGATGATGATGATTCGTATTGACGTTGGTGGCGCCATACGATGTGTTGCAGGCCTACAGACTGGTTCCGAGTCATTCTAGTCTATTCTGACTTCGATTACGGCAGAATCGATTTCGTTAATTCACCATGCATGTGTGGTTTTTATCTAAGGTATTATCACCTTCCGACAAATACTGGTCCAAAGCGGAGCAAGATGGCAAGGATGGATTGATACCCCTGAACTACATCCAAATGAAAGATTCCGAGTAAGTAGACCTACAAGAAATAATGGTGTGTAGTTCCTAATACCGTTCAAGTTTCGTCATTTTACGATGCGCCTATCAATTGATTTTAATTCCCCCCCGGCTGCCCCACCCAAGATGTGGGGATTGTTACTTTCGAAGTGACCAAATCCCCACCCCCTGTGGCAAAATGTTAGTGACAATTCCCGACATACATGGGTGGGGCACCCCCACATCATGGTTTTAACTTCTGATGATGGGGAAACAATGGCAAAATGAGTGACCAAAATCCCCACCCTGGGGCTTGAAAAACGTGACCAAACAACCACATAAGACCTGGGGAAGCCCGGGGGAGGGGTGGGGAAGCAATAGATAGGGGAATTACAGTTTATATGAACATCTTGGTAACCCAAACGCTGACTTGTCTGGCGACGGACTCATAGGGCCTGTTTGTTTCACACATATCCGGATCACGATCAGTGATCCGGATCGTCAAAAGCTGCTCCAAATCACGTTTTTAGGGATCCTGCTGGCGAGGTGGGTTCGCAAAATCCAAGATGGCGACGTGCGAGACGGACAGAGAGAAAAGTGAGTATTTTTTCGTAGATTTGAAGCATTTATTGAGCTTTTGTGACAGTATTTAGTCGTAATTCTTTTACATTGTATTTTTTTTTATTAAAGCTGTGTACGACTTAGCCTATTTCCTTTTTTTCTGGAAATACTAGATAGTTTATCATAAAAATAACCCTTCTGCTTACAAAATCTGAAGTATTGCACCGCGACGTTCCCTGTGGCGAGAGGGCGCCCTAAATGATTCGCGATCCAGTTTGTTTTCGTCCGACTCTGGATCACCTCCTGATCTGTGTGAAACAAACACGCCCTTATTAGTCTGTCTTGACCGCCGCATCAGCAACGTGAATGAGAGATTGATCAGAAGCTGATATCAAATTGTTCGTCATCTTCAGTTTTCAATCCACATTATTGTAGTTTCCCAGCTCAGCCCAGCCAGAGAAAAGTAATCTCATAAAATATGACGCTGCACTCGTTTTACCAACTTATCTCCATGTAAACAAAAATTGGAGAGAACATTGGCTATTCAAATTGAGGACACAATCCGCCATATTTCCACTCAACGTGATGCGCGAACGAACGTAAAACTATAACAGGTTTTGCGTAAGCGGCGCAAGGCTGCAATGCTTTATGGATGTTCCACGAGTGGTATTATGGCGGCTGCATGGCGACAGTCGTTCGCACAGAGCGCGCAATGGCAAAAGTATGGAATTCGATTGCTGCCATTTACGCGTCGCATGTGTGGCATTGTTGCTTGGGTCCTTAGCCGTTTCCGCCGTCAACGGCGCACAGTCGCGTCGTGCCGTCGCATAGTCGCGTCGTGCCGTCGCATAGTCGCGTCGTGCCGTCGCGTAGTCGCGTCGTGCCGTCGCGTAGTCGCGTCGTGCCGTCGCGTAGTCGCGTCGTGCCGTCGAGTAGTCGCATTGTTGCATTGTTGATTTCTGGATTCATGGCGTAAACGGCTAAGGGCTCCGAAATCAACAATGCGACAATGCAAATACTCGACGGCACGACGCGACTACTAGACGGCACGACGCAACTGCGCGACGGCACGACGCGTCTGCGCGACAGCACGACGCGACTATGCGGCGACCCTATACAAACAGTACAAAACTGTGCGACGGTACGACGCGACTACTCGACGGGACGACGCGACTCGACTATGCGACGGCACGACGCGACTATGCGCCGTTGACGGCGCAAACGGCTAAAGGTGGCCTCAGGTCGACCTGCGATTTGTTTGCGCCACGACGGAACCGTCGGCATCAAGCAGAAAAATAATGCTCAGGTCACAAAACTGGGAAATCGTATTATTCTCGTGGAACAAGCGCGGTATTTTGACGCAAAATAATCGCAACCATGCTCATGTCACCCACGACGCAACGATCCACAACAATTCCACGGCAAAGACAGTCATTTGACTTTAGCAATGAGGGAATAAATATGTGCTTGGCCGGTTCGGCTCTGGTCATTATCAGCGCCCATTCTCCTGATACGATTTTAAAAGTACTTGCATATTCCGATTCTAATTACCTTTGAGTCAAAGTTTCGAAGTCAAAAATTATAAATTATCATCGAATTTGTTCAACATTTTCACTTCATTTTTTCCCCAAACACCCCTGTAGTGTGCCGCTCGCGAAGAGTAGTAAACAATCTCCTTATATGGAGATTGGCGAGCGCGTGGCGCGTACAAGGGCGGATCCAAAACACCATTTTTTTTTGGGAGGGGCCTAACAAATTTTTGGCTGAGTTTTGTGGGATGGTGTACGCAGTGGCTGCCTTTTGGCGACGTCAGCATGGCCCCCTTTGCCCCCCCCCCCCCCCCCCCCGGATCCGCCCTCGCGTACTACGTGATTTGGCGCAGGACGCAGAGCGATGTGTGCTGAATGGCTACACGATGAAAAAGGATGATCTTGATGCGCACACGACGTCGTAAATTCAAACACAGGTCGACTGCAATTGATTCCGCCTGTCGGGAACACGTCGTAAAAGTTGAATTTTTTCTACTCCTGACTGGTGATTTTTTGGATCGCTAACTGATACCAATCATCCTAATATCGTCGCAGTTAAACTCGGGTAAAACAAAATCGGCGACCGATGTCTTCCCGACGGTCGTGGCGCAGGCGTAGCTTGATCCTAAAAAGTCAGTCGCGGACTGCTCTGTTTCGTCGCAAGGTCGACCTGAGGCCGCCTTAAAGGGACACATTGCTTTGGATTTTGCGATTTGGGCTATAAAACTGAAATGGATATGGTTGGGAAGCTTTTTTAAAAGTAGAATATAAAGATTCACATAACTATCCCTTCAAATTGCGTGGTTTTTGTTTAATTTCGTGACAAATAACGGTCCGCCATTTTGTAGAACCAAATTTTTGACTCCACAAAATGGCGGACTGTGTTCACCAGTCGTATTTCCAGTCGCATCTGGTTGAAGTACGTTCTGTTGATCCATTTTGATGTACTGTGGCACGGCGCGTAGCACTGGCGATATGTATGTGTCGCGAGGTAGAGAATTGTACCTGGCGATCATCTGATAGGTTCACAAGGCCACTGGCTGCGGCGCCAGCCTAAAGACTCTTACAGCGTATTTTGCGCATTATTTAGACGGTGGTATTTAGTACTGGAAATAAGTCTATGTTTCGCGGGTCAGATGTCAGGGGTAAGCGGCAAATTTTTTGTTTTGTAATCACTACTCACTAATTACAACACATTATACGTGTATTTTTGCATGAACAACTCTTATCAAAGGTAAGGAACATTTCTAAACAGCAAAATTTCATGACATTTGAAGGCAATGTGTCCCTTTAAGATGATTGGCATCAGTTAGCGATAAAAAAATCACCAGTCGCAGGAGTAGAAAAAGTTCAACTTTTACGACGTGTTACCGAAAGGCGGAATCAGTCACAGTCGACCTGTGTTTGAATTTACGACGTCGTGCGCGCATCAAGCTTCTTTTTTCATCGTGCAGCCAATCAGCACACAGGGTTCCGCGGTCTGCGCCAAATCACGCAGTACGCGGCACGCGCTCGCCAATCTCCATATAAGGAAATTGTTTACTACTCCTCGCGAGCGGCACACTACATCATAGCTAGAGGGGTGAAAAACATGAAGTAAAAATGTTGAACGAAATCGATGATAACTTATAATTTTTGACTTGTTTCGACACTTTGACTCAAGGTATATTTATGAATGAGAATATGCAAGTACGTTTAAGATCGTATCAGGGGAATGGGCGCTGATAATGACCCGAGCCGAACCGGCAAAGCACATATTTATTCCCTCATTGTTAAATAAATCACATGACTTTCTTTGCCGTGAAATTGTCGTGGATCGTCGCGTCGTGGGTGACATGAGCATGGTTGCGATTTGTTTGCGTCGAAATACCGCTTGTTCCACGAGAATCAATACGATTTCTCAGTTTTGTGACCTGATAAGCATTATTTTTCTGCATGATGCCGACGGTTCCGTCGTGGCGCAAACAAATCGTAGGTCGACCTGAGGCCACCTTTAAGGACCCAAGCAACAATGGCACACATGCGACGCGTAAATGGCAGCAATGGAATTCCATACTGTTATGTACACAAATAGATGCTGTCAGTGTTATGAAATTCCCCTCACGGAATGTATATACGCCCTCATTCAGTGGTATGTACAACCGGCGAGGCCACGCGCCACTTATTTGCATACACGTGCGACCTCGGCTGACCCTAATTTGTTTATGAATGGGTCAGAGTTGTTTACGCCAAACCTATGTGCCAGAAGGTTCATATAGTCTTTGTTCCAAGACCTTCGTGTTTCTCAGTAAATCGACTCGGCAATGTATTCGATTCTAAAATGTTGCATATTACGCGCTCTGTTAAGAATCGATTCTACCGTTCTTTGCTCGGTTCTTTACTTCCACGAAGGTCTTGGATATTCCTCCAAGCGGGTCTTAACTTTTTCTTTACTTTTCGATTATTCTCCCCGACTTTCCGGGGAAGCCAATCAGCGATTGAGTTTGACCTTGATAAATGAATCATTCATAACTTGGCTCATGCATGATAGTACGGCCGGTGTACATGTATATTGCAGCAGTTTAAGAAGCAGTGATACAAAAAATATTTAAAAATTTGACTAATCTGCATTTATTTATTCATTCACATTGGCTAATTAACATCCCAGATTAAAGTGCACACCTGCAGGTAAATTGTCATTTTCTGAGACATAGCAAGAAAGATCAGTTCAAACTTGAAGTTCAAGTACGTATACACTATACATGTATCGCATGTATATCCACAGTGTTCATATACATTGTACAAGTGGCTTTTGTACACACATCCACGTTTCTTTCAAACGGTATTAGGCTGCGTCCGAATCGCTTGTCTAGGGCTATTGTCTAGGTGTTCGTCCATGACTACTCGTGACGTACCGTAGCTGTAGCTCTAGACGCCCATTTCGGACACGGCCATATTACACGTCGCGTCTACCGCAGGCGTATTTTGCATACTTGGGCAATCGGTCAGGTAAGACCAGTCACGTGATATGAATAATGCATGTTTAGCCATAGTTACCACAGTCTGGTCCCGCCCTCAAAAGTAAGAATATCCAAGACGTTACTGTTCATCCGTGATTGATCGCGAGACGCCCGCCGGTGACAGCCTGTAAATTGCGCCCTCTGTTCATGACAAGTATCAGACAGTAACGTCTTGTGTGTATCTCGATACAGAGTAACTGTGTTCAAGGCTGTGTAGAAGATTATTTTTGGATGTGACGTAATTGTGTAAGATTGTATTTAGAGGCTGACGTCATTTGTAAGGTGATTCTGGATAATTTGGTAATTTCTGGAAGATATACATTTCTATATATACGGGCTGACTTTGGATACAAATCAGGACTGGAGATTAGTTTTGACGGACGGAGAATTTCGTTGGGAGTTTGGTCATCGAGTTAATCGAGCTGTTTTTATTCGGACCTGTGACCTGTATATGTCTGCGTGAGCGTCTGGAGACAGTTAGAGCTGAGTTTTATTCCCGGAAGAGACATTTATTTGTGAACTGTCGTCGGTTCGTTATTTGGGGTCTCATATCCCCATATTTTCGCGACGGGAGCCAGTTTGTGTCGTCCCCCGCTGTTTTCGTCTCTCTTCGGCTGTTTTGGAGGTGAATTTGCCCCGTGTTCCAGCTCGCTAAAGAACTGTAATCGCTCGCATTATTGGAGTTGTCCTCGTCCGTTGCTGAGTGCCCAAGCCGTCCAAGTCGTCTGAGCCTTCGCCTATATAAGTCCTGCCCGTAAGATCTGTTAAGTTATATATTGTATAAGATCTTTTCTTAATTCCACACTTGTTAAACCCTGTTGATTCTCGAATATTCTCATTATTTAATCACATTGTTTCTTTGTTCTTTATATCAGTGTGATCTTGTTTGATTTTTTGTTGCATCTGAGAAAATTCAGGCTTTTTTCTAGTAATTTCTATTTGCGGATAGTCTGGAGATTTTTCAGACCGTAACAATACTAATGACCAATCCAGGTTTTTGTACATGGTTGTAGTCTGTACAAGGTGTCCGGACGGAAGTGGCGTAGTCAGTCGCGTAGTCAGTCACGTACCATACGTTTCTCACAAAATGGTAAAAATCCAAAATTTTCTTGGATTTTGAGGTCACTAACAAAATCAAGGCCATTTGGCGAGGATACATATACATGTACTCCCGGGCACACGTACAGAGTACCAAAGTGATGACGTCACCACACAATGTCAACCAGATTAAGCAGTAACTTATTATACATCAAACTCACTGATGTTGTGCTTTACCTTTATATTCAGCGTATCCGCCCATAATACAATCATGGCTTTCCATGAACAATTTTGATATTTGAATTCGAAATTAAAGGAGATGTAATAAGATTCCTCACCTACGCTTGTAAAAAAGCAAAATTATATTGGGGAATCGTTTGAATAAAACATTATGATCAAGAAAATGTATTTTTCGACTAAATACGGCAATTTAACCCGAGTTTTGTGAACACAAATTTCCTCATTTTTGATTGGTCGAGCAATTGCTACGTATGGGCCGCCCTTTACGGGTTTTTCCCTTAAAATGCAGCGCGTAATACGGTTATTCACCGTGATATTTACATGCTTTTCACTGTCAAAATACGGGAATTTTTTACAGTGCGCTAAAACAATAAGACAGGTTAATGAAAGTCCAATAGAACATAATTATTTTAAAAACACATTACAGAATAGGCCCAGGTCAGAGAATACCGCAAAAATATAATCAGAGAACAAACAAAACAAAATATGACAAAAAAGACCGATATGCGAGAAACACATACGAACAAAGAAATAAAAGTAAGTTTTAATTAAAGTAGAGATTTTGTTTACAAATTCATCTATTTGTTTGTATTTCTTTCTGATGTTGCGAAATTGATTGACTGTTTACGAATATGTAAATCACATTTTAGTGAAATTCTCCAGTCGAATCAACTGTGCTAAATTGGATGACGAATGTGCATTAAGAACGTCGTGTATGCTAAATTAAATATAATGCTAATGAATTCGCATGCCTAAAACGAAATCGAATGCTTGAATTCTTCATTCGAAACAATAGCAACTGGAAAATGTATGAAAGTGATATTGGCTGCTTATTTGCCGAAACGGACCGAGAACGAGGTTTAAAGTAAACACTATAATGGCTGACTGGGTAACTGCAATGTGGTCTTGTGAAGTAGGCAGAGGCATTTCAAATGAAAAACGTTCTTTAAAATATTGCAAATTGATGACCAAAATAATGACGGGAAAAAAATTGATTTGAAATCCAATTTCTGCACCCTGATAAAGTTGTCATCAGCACAACGCTTCACCCAAGAACGTGGGGTGAATTATCGCCCCAAAAGCCCTCTTCGATGTATGACGTTCTCCATTTTTTTTCTTGAGCGAAGTTTCTTGGTGCGTGGCGCCACAAGACAGAAGGCGGAAGACATGCTCATCCACGACATAGACGGTGCGTTTCTCATCCGGGAAAGCGAATCCACGCCAGGTGACTTTTCCATATCAGTCAAGTGAGTCATATCTGTGGTATATTTTGCATCCTCTTCGTAAATGTGACGTCATAGTGGACCCGGAAGTACAGTGCAAATGAGTGCTGGGGGGGGGGGGGGTGGTCGAACCTTGCTTGTAAGGGCCTACGCCTAAAGTACCGTATAGCAAACCAGAACAGAAAAGCAAAACTCTGTAGAGGTCCTATTTTGCGTGTACGGGTAAGAACAAAACCGGTTAAATGGCGCCACCAACGTTGAGAAAATGTCCCCCTCCCCCTCTTCCCCACCCGCTTGTAAAATGTTGGCAGATGTACCAAAACAAATTTCAGAACCTCCTGCAAACAATCCTGGATCCGCCCCGTAATACTGCCAATAAAGTACCGAAGTGATGACGTCAATCAGTGCAATGTTTGGAACCAGAATACATTCTTAACTGCATGTGTTTGGAACCAACTGAAATTCACGGTACACTGATCTCGATCAGTGATTCAACCGCTGGTTCGCTTCATCCATGATGCGGAATCTTAGGTGCGTAAACCAACGAAAACATCACTGTGTGAAATAAAAACAGGCCCTGGGTGCACGCCCCCCCCCCCCCCCCCCCAAGGTCGACTCCCTCTAGTGTCCCTAGTCTCTCTCCCCCCCCCCCCCCCCCCCACTGAAAATTTCGCAAACACAGAAAATAATAGTATTATTAAGAAAAAACTGTGAGCACCCCCACCACACTGTAACATCCAGCCCCCTCACTCGCTCCCCCCCCCCCCTATGGAGAGAGCCCTGGCTACGCCGCTGATGTGTACATTGTACTATTGAGAACGGGGATAAACGTAGACCCTGGGGATAAAGTTGTAAAATATGGTGAAAGGCGACTTCAACTCGAACAGCCAAAGCGCTATTCAGTTTCAGTGAGCGGCCCACTCGTTTACTGAAGGTATCTTCTTTGAAATAACCTGAAACAACCCATTCCTCCTTGCAGGTTCGGTGAGGGAGTGCAGCACTTCAAGGTCTTGCGAGACGGAGCGGGAAAGTACTTCCTTTGGGTAGTAAAATTCAACTCCCTGAACCAATTAGTGGACTACCACAGAACCTCCTCCGTTAGCCGCACACAGACAATATATATCAGAGACAGAACGGTATGTAAATCTCTGTTGACGTTTTTTTTTATTGGACAGACACATTCACGTAACCCTTTTCGTCCTACGTGACCAGAAGCTAGCATCAGCGCTGCCGTATCGGATCGTTTAGGAGCTGATTGTATGGCCTGTTTGTTTTACACATCCGGGTCTCGATCAGTCGTCCAACCGCTGGTTCGCTTTGGTGTGTGAACGATCGGATCACTGTTCGGGATCCGGATATGCATGAAACAGTTTCAACGTCACTGAATTCCAAAGTTGTATTGGAGTCCCTGCAAGTCCTTTCACAAGTCTCTGCAAGTCCCTGCAAGTCCATCACAAGCCCCCAGCCCTAATCCCAATCACAAGCTATTCAAATGAGCTGTGACAAAGACATTCCTTTGTCATTGTTCATCCAGTTACTTGTGACCGGCTTTATGAAAGGAATTGCAGGGACTCGAATACAACTAGGCTGAATTCTCGCTTTCTTTCTAGCCTAGCTTCTGTCATGGATCCGAAAAAACCCAATAAAGATAAGGGCGTTCTTTGCGAACAAAAATGTCAATAAAGTAGATCAATGGCTGTATCCATTGTGCCAGTCCGCCATATTGCATTTGAAGCAAGATAATTATGGGACAGAGGGACCCCCCCCCCTCCCCCCCCCCCCTCCCCCCCCCCCCCCCTCTTTTGTGCTGGTCATTGTGTTCTTTTAGATATCCGGGGGATGCGTTAGGTAACAATAGTCTGGAGCGTGAAAAGGATATAGAGTACCGAAGTGATGACGTCAATCAATGCAATGTTTGGAACCAGAATACATTCTAAACTGCATGTGTTTGGAACTATTGCCGCGGCAACTGACGTCAGACTTCGGTACTCTATAGGAACAGGAGGGAGGGGGGGGGGGGGGTACCCCTTGGTCCCCCTTGATCCCATATCTTGCTTGGTATGCCATATTGACAAATTACTACAAAGCGCGCCCTCATTAAAGTTTTCTGGATCCGTGATGGAAGCTAAACAAAAAAATATAAAGTTGGATAACGCATTGGCTGATTGAGTTGAAGTCGCAAACTGGGTGGGGCATACATGTATAGAACTGAATGTGTGTATTTATTGCATTTTTTCTATAAAAACCACAGTATATACTATAAATGTAATCAAGCAACCTGATACATGGATGGATCCTTTATTTCAGTCTACAGAACATCAGTACGCCGAAGCTATGTTCGACTTCGAGGCCCAGGAAGACGGTGAACTCGCCCTGATGAAAGGTGACAAGATTGAGGTCCTGGACAAGACGGACTCGAATTGGTGGAAGGGCAAATTGCAGAGTGGTGCTGAGGGCATGTTTCCGGTTCCATATGTCAAATTCTTATAGTGGCTTTAACAGGCGCTAGAAAATGTGTACAATGTCGATATCCTATATTGAAATGTGCTCGGCGATATATGCGCACGCATCGTGTTTTGCATAAAATTTGGTTCAGGAGTGACGTCGCAGGTCAGATCGCCTTTGATTTATGTATCATTTGACGTCATTCCTTAACCAAATGTATGAAGAAAAAAAACAATGCCTGCGCTAACCGATGGCACTATGAACATCTTACAAAAGAAAAACAACGCACTAATAACAATGAACATCCATTGTTACTTGGCACTAAATCCATTGTACTTGCTCACGGTGTGGGTACCTTTGAAGATTTAGATGTGAACAAAGGGCAGGTGGTCTATAGTAATAAAATAAAAATATTTCTTTTGTTTTTTTGGGGTGTTTTTGTTGTTGTTGCTTTGTTGCGATTGTACGGATTTGGATTCTTTGGTGTTTTTGTTTTTGTTTTTTGTGTTTTTCCGGTGGTTTGCCAAGATTTAAATTTTCTATTGAGACCAAATAGCAGAGTTGTTATCAAGTCAATCACAAGTCAGATCAAAAGGCAGATCACAAGTCAATCACAAGTCAGCTCACAAGCTACATAGGATGGACAATGACAGAGGATAGGAATACCTTTATTATAAAGTGTGTTTGAATAGCGTGTTACCGGTACATGGCTTGAGACCAGAATTGTGAAGTGACTTGTGATTGACTTGATTAAAACTTTGCCAATGTTCTTATAAGACAATTAGGAGGGTTTAACATGATGCATTGAGGGGGAAAAGACTCTAGAAAGAGCTCAAGGGCGGATATGAAATGTAAATAAATACATTAAAATGTAAATATTTTTAGTTAATGCTATGCGTATTTTGGTTAATGCTATGGCCAGTTACATCAATTCGGTACCCGATACCCTGTAGAGACATGGAAACAGTAGATGACAAATGAAAGAATAGGTCTCCACAAGGAAAAACGTTTAGAAAGTCTATGGGGATTGGTTATATATAGGAACAAAGAGAGAACAAAGCCATGTCTCCACAGGGATATACATTTCAGAGTGTGCAAACTAACGGAAAACACCGTGTTGTTTTAAAACATACTACTTTTTGTAATCACACACTTAGCGACATTGGTGCGAACCATTATCGCTGAAGCACAGACGTTCTCCCCACAAACGTACTCTCTCAAAACCCAGAAATTGGTCAAATCCACACCAATATCCAGACTGTATTCATTGATAGTTTATATAGGTATAATGAACAAATGTGGGGTTTATTCTCTGCTTCAAACACTAGCCAGCGAGCCTGAACTTTCTTCACCAAGTAGATTTTGACAGGTTAAATCCATTGTTAGCTTATTTGTTTTCCTAATTTCGGCACATTCTAGATCCCCATCATGACCAAACGTTTGACACAAACGGAACAGAGAAAAGGTAACTGTTCTTCCCTTACAGGTTGTTCGTTTTGTTGGGTAAACTGTTGCCCAAACTGACAAACAAAAATTGACCAACTTAGTTTGGGTAATTGAGTTATGAAACATGTTGTCAAATTTTACACACATTTTTTATCAAACGTATTTTAACAATCTAGAGCACCAGGTGTTGGGTAATATTTTTGGAAAATGACTAATATTTGTAATAAAAATCACAAACCTCTGGGTAAATCATATTTGCCCAATTTGTCTTTGCCCAACGTTTTTACAGTGCATGTATAGCGCCCCCGTGTGACGTTTATTAAGTAAGTTAACATAATCATGAATAATTTTAAGCAAGATGACAACTCTGGTCTAGTCTTGGAAAGAAATCAAAATCCGACCACTGTTTGCAGCTCAAGTTAGCTCTGCATACTTTTCTTATCCATTAACCTACTGTTTTTGAAATAAGTGTCCGTAGGCTTTACGTCAAAAGAAGTACATGTACCAAATGCATACTGACATAAATCACTTGAAAGAATACTGAAGTTAATCACTTGAAAGAATCTCTTGAATGTGGGCCAAGTTGTCACAATTTGACTTTGAGCTGTATTGTTAACCCTTTTTATGTGATGTCCAAGAAAATATCTTCAAACCAATGCCGCCAAAATGGACCGCCATATTAGTGTCGTGAGACACAAGGCTAAAGGAGAAAGCTCATATGGCAACCGCGTGTTTGAGCTAATTATGCGGAAGGACATCTATTTTTTCAACAACATCCAACAGCGCGAGCGCCAAAATAGAATGGATATAACAAATATAAATAGAATAAGTAAACAGAAGGGACAGTTACTGGTAAACATTTAAACAGAAACATCAAGAGACCTACAATATGGAGGATGGACAATAACTATAAAATCTGCTTAACTGTTGATTTGAAACTAAAAGGACTGACTAAAAATATCAATATTAGAACTAACACGAGCAATGGGGTTGTATGAAGAAGTCAATCGATGAATAAACCCATTTTTTTGGTAGCACTGACCTTATTATTTGGAACATAAAACACATCTGGAAATCGGAGGTTAGAACGAGGAACCTTCAAAGGAAAAAAATCAAATCACAAGAAAAATATGAATTTATACATTTGTAAAGAAATTTCAGATCCAGAGTTTGCCTACGTTGCTTAAAGAACAACTAAGTTTAAATACTCTTTTAACTAATGGATATTAGTTTGCAGACGAGAGGGATTTGTTTATTTAAAAAAAAAGGGTTGTTATTCTGAACCATTTATCCTGTTTCGCGAAAGCTCATTATGTATGTTAAATGTATGTACGTGACCCCGTGACGTACACGTGTAGAGTCGGTTGATGCTACAGCCAAACACTATGCATGTACGTACGTGGAGTTGATGCTGCTGGAAGAGTTTTTGTCGACATAACTCCTCCGTTTTCCCGTCTATTTTGTCTAATTTTGATATTATTTCAGTATGAGCATGGTTCTGGGATAATCATTATGCCTCGATCGTGTGTAGTTGGGGGTTGCACGAGGAACAGCGACAAAAAACCTGACCTAACCTTACTGCGATTCCCAGTGAATGGAGTTCAAAGGCGACAGTGGGTCCGCTTTGTAGACAATACAAGATCTGATTTTTGGCTGTCGAAATGGTCGAAAATATGTGCAGAACATTTCGCCAAAGACGGTATTGATGATAGTGTTAGTATAAAAACTCAGCTGGGTTTGAAGGCACAATTCCGTTTGAAGGCTGGAGCCATTTCAACTCTAAAGGCACCGAGCATTCCAATCCTGTCCCGGACTCACGCGCACCAGCAGACGACGACGTTGCTGCGGTTGCCGGCTCCAGCAGCCAGAGCCCCGGCTGTCTCCCTCCCTGTCCACGCTCGCTTGACTCAACATGCATTGTACACGCACGGTACCGCATGCGCTGCATGCGATTGAGTCTGGTACCTTATAACAGAAATTGTGTGTACACTGTATAGTTCTGAGAAGGTGCGGGGCTGCATAAGCAAAGTCGCCAGACTAGAGTATAGCATCAGCTCACACACAATTCACCGCGCAGGTCCAAATGAAAGCCGACTGCAAACAAAGGAAAGTATGAATCATAACTAGCTTTTCAGCAAGAACAAGCCTACAACCCCAATTCTAAATGTGTCTCACAAAGATGTCAACACTTTAAAATATGTTTACCGTAGTGTTACACCTGATCATGTGCAAAAGCACAGCAAGTAATACTAGCCTTAGACAAAAAAATACGTACAGACTCTACGTAAAACATTGTCGTATAATACAGTGACGTCATATGTTTCTACACGTACACGTCAAAACCTGCGCAATACGGCACGCAGTTGACCTCGGCCTTTTCTGAATCGATTAAAAGTGGCTCAGAAGGAAAAGGCTCAAAAACATTTTTTTCTTTCTCAGAGTCATGAAACTTGTTACATTAGTTTTGGTGAGGCATAAACTATCAGATAAGTCGAAAAAGTCAAAAACAAATTGGCGTTTTAGTTGGTCTTTAAGTGAATCCAGAGAAATATCAACCCACATTGCTGCCAAGAATGCAATCAAACGGCCAGTACATGTTCTGGCCAGATGTTAGGATAATTAGTCACAGCACATGAAAATTAAGCAGGGGTAACAATGCGCCGCCCCCCCCCCCCCGTCCAAAAAGCAAAAAGGCCAGGTGTAGCGTGAATTTCAGACACTACGAAATACGGGATCATTGGTATAGTATTGCACATGCCTAATCAGGAAATATCGTTTCACCGACCTGTTCAAAGTTTTGCGTTGTTGGATGGCGAAAAAAACGAGAGATAAACGGCGTTCGTTTTCAACCGTCGGGCGGATGATAGCCTTTAGTCAAGGCGCACGTGGTTACCTGGACGCGCGACTTGCCCCGAATATGCCAGCAACGGGGCGCGCCACTCGTCCGGGTAGCCACGCGCTCCTTGACTAAAGGCTACAGGGCAGTTTTCCAACGATTGCCGGCCGGAAATCGCTGGAAAACGAAATAAATTTCCGCTTTTTTTGACGACAGCACAACTGGTGCCATCATTTCACCGGATGATTGAGACTACTATTAACTTAGTCTAAGGTATTTCGTAATAATTCAGTAAAAACTAAATTGGAGGATTACCAATCGTGTACCTTTAAGAGGTTTTTAACAAAAAGGGAGTCGGATTTCATATGACACCGGTCCCGATAGGACTAGACCAATGACTCCGGTACACAAATAACCGAAAAATCATCATTTTTAATTATGAAGGGCACATTAATCAATGTGTCGATACGGACACGCCCCATACGGCTGCTGTCAGTTGTATGCACAGCGCGCATGCGCAATGGCCAATTAGCTTCCAGATTTTTAGCCGCGTCGCATAGCAGACGGGGCTCTATAAGCGCTTAGCGTTGTTCTTCTTGTGCCAAATTCGTTTAGTCACGTGACAGTTTTCCTTGACGAAACTCTCACACACGCAAAGTCTATGAGACCACAGGCTGTACTGTGCATGTGTCTATGACGAAACTGTCACACACGCAAGTCACCAACAACGAGGTGTGTGCACCCAGCTCTGTTTCACATACGCAGTTTGGACATTCCTTTGTATTCGTGTAGTTAAAGGGAAAGTCCACCCTGAGTTTATAATAACATAATGTTAAAGAACGTTAATTGCAATTGTGACTTACTTTCTATTTCATTTTGATTGGTTTCGGTAATCGTATAAACCGGAGATTTTTTCATAACGCGCCTGCCGTCATGCGAGCCGCCCTTTTGCTCTGGAATATCGGTACATCCGGGATACTGTGACGTAGTGGCTGCACTACCAAGCCGGCCGGCCGGGTACCCGGCTGGCCCCGCGGCCTCAGCTGTATGTGCGAGTGCAGTGAACCATTGTCCGTACATGCAACACGCACGAGAACGTGGCAGTGTTGTTCCTTGACGCACGTCTGTTTTCCATATTCCTGGCGAATTTTTGCCTGACTGCTAAAGCAAAACTCGGTCGTGCTGTAGTACAGCAACACCATGACATTTTGGCAAGCTTTTGGCTGCTCAAATAAGCCGAAATCTCGAAAAGGTCTCAGCTTCTTCCAAATTCCGAATCCCCCAATTAACGACCGGATATTTGTAAGAAATGGCTGAACAATATAAAAACGCGAAGTTCGACTTCGAACCAGATTGCTTCGAGGAAAATCGGCAGGCAGTTCTCCTGGGGTAGGCTAAGAATCTTCGAGATGATGCAGTACCTAACATATTTTCTTTCCGACCAGAACAGACTTTGTGCTCTTCCTAAAATAATACGAAAAACCACGATAGCACGTCATCAAGTCGAAGTAAACATCAGCCTTACGCATACACGCAATAGTCGGGCGCCTATAAAACATACGTATTCATATGCAGTAAGCTGCGTCTAGGTGTGATACCAGTGCATACCGCACGTAGCCAACCATGGGTTTCCATTGAGGTGCGGACACGACGTCATAATCTCCCGGATGTCGCGGGAATTTCGAACAGTATGGACGCGCCCGGCCTTTGTACTGCTGAATGGCAAGAAATCGTAAATATAAAGGGCGCGTATGTGTCGTTCTCCATAACAAATAATATCCAACTCTCGGTGCAGTCTGTATGTTAGTGCATGTTCTTTTAGACTAGATAAAATATTATAGAGCCTGGAATTCTCCTTTAAGAATTCTCGGCCAAAATCCTCATTTTTCTCACATCCAGAAATATTGTTCAACCCCAATTTTTGATAGTGGCCCCCTGAAGTAATTATCTTTATTCTCCCACAGATAACCCTAACCCCCATTTTGTCTCTGAAGCCCTTTTCCAGAGAGAGCGAAACACTATGTGGACCTGACCCAGGTCCACATAGTGTCTCTCATCTATTGTTCACGCCGAAATCTTCTATTCACAGGTCCACACAGTGTATGCACCGCTAACTCACGAATTTGTGTGTTTGTTTTTTTAAACTTGAACACGAGTTGGACATACGAATAAACACAGACCGGCTCCAGACGATCATACAGATGGGTAAGAAGTGTATTATATTATTGCGATAACAAAATTTGCACATTTCTTTTACAAGTATCCTCATGCATGCACATCTGCCCCAATTAGCCGCACATAGTCCAAGTTAAGAGTTTTCATAATGTTAATGAATGGCTTAAAACTTTGAAGAATTTGACGAGTTTTAAAACAGAAAGCAAGGTAAAAGACACAAGTGGTAGCCCTACATGTACAGGGGCGGATCTAGGTTTTAACCAAGGGGGGGGGGGGGGGGGGGGGGGGGGGTTTACCTGACGTGATTGGCCTACACACCCCAGCGTGCCGAATTTTCGACACCCGACAATGGTTTTTTTTTTTTTTTTCTCAGCCCAAGGGGGGGGGGGGGGTTTAAACCCCCAACCCCCCCCCCCCCCCCGTAGATCCGCCACTGATGTATTCTATTATGCACCATACATTATCCCATTTACTCGAACCAAGATGCACAGTCTACAATTACAATATAATTACGGAGGTTTACAAAGGGTGAACAAAATAGACCAACGTGCAAATGACGTCATCCGTTACCATTTTTACCAAGTGGGGACATGCGGAAAGGTTATCACGTCGAGGAATGCCGTACACAGCTTCTCCGACAAAATGTACATTGTGAGTACAGAATGCTTATTTTGGGATTTTTTACTATTGATAGATACGATTTGAAGCTTTGCATGGTGGGTGCGATATGAGTAGAGACTGGGATTGCGGGTAACACCATGTGAAATATATCTCTTCTATGAAGAAGTGTGGTTCTGAAAAGAACCGTGGTGAGTGTGTAACTCGACGTTTCGGACAGTGTGCTCTGTCCGTCCGTCCTGAGGACGGACAGAGCACACTGTCCGAAACGTCGAGTTACACACTCACCCCGGTTCTTCTGAGCAATCCCAGTCTCTCTCATATTTTTACTATTATAAAGGAGCCTAATGGGAAATTATTGTTGTTTCCTTAGAGATTGGCAAAAAAAGTACATGTAGTATTGGTGTTTGCCGTAAAAAAGGCAGAAATTGACTTGAAACAACTCGTATGTACTACACTGTTCCGTCCACACTTGGCTCCACGAATGCAACGAGGTAAACAGTGTGACGTCATTAATCGTAGGCCTATATTATACAAATAATAAATGTTTGTGAGTGCAATGGTAAGAATAATTTCCTGAGGTGACAGATGCCATGTTCAACCGAGTGGAATGGGAAATCCCACCTGTCACCGAATGGAATTCTTCTTTCCATTGCACGAACGTGAAACATTCATTAATTGTTTTATACAACACCTGAATCAGATCATCTCATTGGTCAGAGCGCGAGCGATGGTGCGGTGACCGTGGAATGGAAGTTCTATTCACCGTTGAATAAAACTTATATTTTTGCGTTGCGGCGCGGCAGCGCCGTGCGTTGGGACGAATAATGCAATGCACGTGATGAACGACCCACCGATCAGATGACGGGGATATATTCAGGAGTAGTATACAGTATAAACAAAGTTATTTCAATTATTTTTGTAGCGTACTATATTAGCAACAGCGGAAATGAGCAACATCTAACATAGTGTCAGACCGTTTTACTCTCAAATAATCCGTACCTCATTTGGATATATTACGCCTCGTTCTAAAGTATAGCCGCATGCAGAAATATTGTTCTAGTAACTTGTAAACTAAGGAACTTCAATCTTCTTCAAAGTATAAATGGGTCATAATGCGGACAAAAAATCTAGCTAACAAAAGTCTCTCTTGAGCACACGAATTTTTTACATTCTACATTGTACAAAGTAGACAGCGGAGAGCCAAGGATACTGTTTTCAGAAGCCTCGGAGGTAAAATGAAATTGGGGGGAAATGCACACAAATCAGTGATGAAGTCTTGTGAAACCAACGCTGTACATTAAATACATCCACATTCTAAATGTTGCGCACATCAAAACGCGTTTTACTTAAAACATTTTGCGTTGCAATTGCGAATAGACGTTTGCCCCGACATGAGAAAAATCTATAAAACAAAATACATGCACATCTATTCCCCAGAAGGTGAAAAGGTACAACTTAATCGTCAAAAGGTAGACACTCGTTTGCCACAATAAATTCACAAACACGCATTCGGTTATACAAAACACCTACCACATGATTATTTCTGATATTTTCATTCACTCAAATGAGGACTATTGGCTGAACATTGAACTCTGCCACAGTAAAATATCTTTATTTAGCCAATTTAACCACTGAATCAATAAATAATGCTAACATAACGACAGTTAGATTGCACATACCATGAGACGAAACACAATTCTTGTTAAGATTCTCTCTGAAGGATTTCATTTAAGTCGGGGACATGGCTAGACCATTTCGAATGGGGGTGTCATCACAAGAATTGCCGACGGGGTGTGAGCACTGATCTCTATGTAAACTGGATAGCGCATTGGCTGTTCGAGTTGAGGCCACCGTCCGCCATGTTATCACTCCCAATACAACATGTTTTCCAACATTTTCCCCAGGGTTTCCTTTCATCCTCGTTCTCCTTACATAGCGAACAGTGGTAAATTGGGAGTGGTAATATGGCGGGTGCTGGCTTCAGTTGCTTGTACAGCGCGCAATGGCCAATGAGCTATCCAGTTTATATAGAGATCAGTGGGTGTGAGCCGAAACAAACTCTAAATATTTTTCTTAAAGGTTGCCCAGAAAAACTGTCGGGCCGAAAAAGAAAACAAATTTGATAGCCAGGTCTTTTGACGTTGAGGACGCCATTTACTATGATGTGACTTCCTAAATACTACATATGATGCACGATATATGGCAGAGGGAACCCCCTGGGGGGGGGGGGTACCCCTCTGCCCCTTATCGTGCTGGGTATAAAATACTTTTCTTCACACTGTCATCAAGGCGGCTTTGATATATACTTTTCTCCCCTTTTCCACGTTTTGCCAAAAGTGACCAATGCGGATGTCACATTTCTTCCCACACTCCCCTCTAGCTACGCCCCTGATTTGAGGGCTGTTTGAATGCTTTAAGGAATTTTACATATATTTTGTCTGCCGGGTGGTTCTCTGTCTTTTACTAAAATGTTAAAACAAAATAAACTGACCTTGCATACAACTGCATCCTCCAATCCACCCTCTATACCACCCTCTATCAAATACCGCCCTCTAACTGATATAGTCTGGTTCCCAGACCAAAACATTCTGACTATTTCTGATGAATATTAGGTCCGTATACCCAGTACGATATGGGGCAGAGGGGTACCCCCTTTTGTCCCTATACCCTATACACTCTCCAGACTATTGTTACCTAACACATCCCCCCTATATAGCTGAAAAGAATTCCTAAGATTCAGGGAACACAATGACCAACTTAAAAGAGGGGGGGGGGTTCCCTCTGTCACATATCCTGCATCATATGTAGGTCCGGTAGCCGCCAATGTCACGTGACGAAAACTGGAAGAATTCTGCCAGTTTCGAAAATTTACGAGATTTTCCGAACTTGTTTTCGGTACCATTCGGCTGTTAATGTTGATGTTCGCAATAACAAAAATGTCGGTCGGGCCCGTCACAGATCCTGGAATTTGAATTCTCAATTGTATATAAAATCTGACAAATTAATGCCACACTCTTGCAGTATTTTGCTGACTGGATTTTGCAAGAATATTAAATTTGAATGACGACACGGACGTCACTCGGACACTGTACGTCATGAATCATGATCTATTTTAAACCGTGGTACGTACCTACCTGACCTAAGATTTAGACGTCAGGGAATCTTTAGGTCAGGGAACCAGACTATAACTGAGAAAGTCCTCTGTCAGATACCGCCCTCTCACAGATAAAGCCCTTTATCAGATAACGCCCTCTATCAGAAAACACCCTCTGCAGGAGGAAACCCGCCCAATATTGTTGGTAGCGAATCCTCTACTTCAGACTCGTTCCCGTCTCCATTTAAAAAAAAATTAGAACGATAAAGGAGGAACCGAGAACCAGTCAACCCCCGCTGCACAAAGTATTGTATAGACATCTTTATATTGAAAAATAAATACATGTTGAACGTGGAATGTTTTACTTTAAAACTGCACATATACATTTTTCTATTAACAACTTAATAAAGGCATGTTGGACAAACCTTTCTGAAGATTTTCACCAAATTGCCACACAGTTCCCCCTGATAAAAAGCCTACCGCTTCGCTCTTTTTGGTCGGTCGCAGTTGGTGGACACAAGAAACCGCTCACTTTATTTTACGGAACATCAATCAACAGCAACCCGTAGTTTCTCAGTTCTGCTGCTTGTTTCTTTGCTCACCACCAGTGAATCGGCCCGTTGTTTACAAGGAAAGGATGGGGGCAGGCAACAACATTTCACATCACACAGGAAATACAGCTACCTGCATTGTGGAGGAGAAGATGCGTTAACAGTGAGAATGCGTGAACAATACACGTTTCACATCCAGGTTGAGCAATATTCACAATGGGAGACTTTTGAGACGCTGGTGGCAGCAGACATACCGGTCCTTTTCCATTTTTCTCACCAGCGTGCGCAAGCTCAGAACTACGCCATATGGTGCACGATATGGGGTAGAGGGAACCCCCCTCTTTTGTGTTGGTCATTGTGTTTCCGGAATCTCAGGAATTCTTTTCAGATGACTAGGGGGATGTGTTAGGTAACAATCGGCTGGAGAGTGTATAGGGTACTAGGGACAAAAGGGGGTACCCCTCTGCCCCATATCGTGCTGGGTATAAACTACGCACCCATGTTCATAACTAGTCTGGTTCCCTTCCCTGAAGATTCCCTGACGTCTATTCATCAGAAATAGTCAGAATATTTTGGTCTGGGAACCAGACTAGTTTAGAACTACACCCGCATGTTCAGAAAAAGCAAAAAGGAACGGTATGTCTGCTGCCCTCCAGCGTCTCAAAAGTCTCCCATTGTAGAAGTGTATAACATGGCGTGAGCGGAAGGCACCATTGAGGATAAGTGTTTGGGATGGCATTGTGATTTAAACAGAACAAACCGCCTACTTGAGACACTTAATTCAGCTTACTCAAACGAACACATTTTGTTGCTTTTTTGTATACATTTACCTCAAATATTCTAGATACTCCTTGTGTATGAATTACAATCTGCACTGGACTTTTTTGTTGGAAGGTTTTACCGAGATGATGGTAAAATGAAAAATGGTCAAATGTGACCACTGTCTGCACTTGGACTTTCGACACGGGAACATTTTACCGAGACCGTGGCGCGTGGTACCGAGCTGTCAGTATAACGACTCATGAGGGCGCTTTTGCGTGACCTTTCTACATTGACCCGATTGACCCCAAGCGCACGCGCCTTTTCATTCTTTTGGCCGATGTGTACACGTTGACGTCCTTCATTATCATCTAGGAATGATGCACTGGTAGCACCAATTAAATTTCCGACTTTATCAATAATAATATCTGTCATGATTGCGACCAAAAGAGGAACAACGCACTGGAATTTGGAAACTTGCCACATTTGCGCCTCACCGCGGTGAAACAATGCAAAGCGCATGCGTGGTGTCCCTGTGTAGCATGACCTCGCGCTCGGGCCGGATGTACGCTTTCCTGGGTCGCTTTTACCGACTCGCACTGTCCGAACTGGACAGCAGTTGCCCAGTAGAAGTAACCGCTGAACTCGGGAAAAGTAACTGAGAGGAAAACGTCCCAGGCTGGACTTATTAAAATGGGAAAGTACCCATCGTCTCGGTAAGCTTTACCAAAAAAGTCCAGTGCGAGGGCTTCAGAGTGAAAGCTAGAGTTCTAGCTACTAAGTCACGCTACAACGGACCGTCATGTCTGGATCCATCACACGCTAAAACACGGCACTTCTCAGGCAACACACGTAGTCGTGTTTTCCCATACTACTGAGGACAATGCTTTGTGTTTCCTATTGTTCCTTTAATATAACACAAGCACGTATTTTTACGTCCGAGGACCGATTTTAACAAAAGACCGACTCCCGAGGGCAAGAAAGATTCCTTTGTATTGTCCTCGAACGTATAATACAGTACGTGTACATACACACGTGTGCGGCCTCGTGTGAGTGCGGCCTACTATTTTACATTTGTTTTGTTTTCTGACTGGGATGAGCTGCGAAACTTCAATTACATGTATGTGGATTTGTGACTGAACAAGAGGCATTTTCACTGTACAACATTTTTGAATCACTTCAAATTGATAACCGAAACAACAACGAAATAACCTCAACTTCCAATCAATGTACCATTCGCATTTCTATGGGTAAGACAGACTAAAAGATTCCGTCGCTAGAATAGTGGTACCATGACGTCCACGTAAAAAGTGATCAAAAAGAAACGTGAAGTCTAGTCTCGAGACTTGCACGCTGTATCAGAGATACGTACGTATGCTGTGCATCCGAAATGAGTACCCGATTCCCCGAGCGCTAATGTCAGGAACCGGTTCCAGATTGTGGAATCGAGTACCCGTAACAGAACTAACATAATACTTAGTATTTTCTTTGACAATGAAAAAGAACGTTTTTGAATGTCATTTGTGGAAAATTTCCAAATTGAAAACCAGGGTACATGGAAAAACAAAACAGAGTAACGTAAAGCTTTAGAGCCCACTGTGCATCTTGCTACATTGGTGCACCGAAATGGTAGTATTAAATGGGCCGGTCACACTGGCCACGATAACGATAACGAAAACGAAAACGATGCGAATAAACGCTCCCTATTGGTAGATGGAACGCGCGCGTATTACACGCGCGACAATTCCACCAATCAGTGCCGTTTATTCTCACCGTTTTCGTTATCGTCTTCGTTATCGTGGCCAGTGTAACCGGCCTAACGTACGAACAATATGAACAGCAATTTCCGAGATTCAATTTTTGGGATTGGCTTTCTTTAACGGGTACCCGGTACCCGTACTTTTTCAAACAAGTACCCGATTCCCGTACTACTCGTAAATGCACACCCTAAATTATTCATTACCTTAGACTTCTACAAGGAAATTTAGAATGCAGGAATCGCCGCAGATGGGCGACGACTCGAAATCGGGGATTCTGTTGTTTCGCGCCACTAGCCAGAAGTACTTGGCGCGCTGTTTGCAGTCGGTGTCGTCTGCTTCACAGCGGGCCAACATCTCGGCCTTGTAAAGCTCGTCGCATAGTTTGGTGCCTACGTCGTAGTATTCACCCTGTACAATAAAGACATGGTGTAATTAATTATTATTACATCATAAACTATGCCTAATCTTTTAGTACACGCTAACAAACCCAACCCTTCGGTGATCACCATTGATTGTGCTCTGCGGTACCATCATACAAATTACCTTCCACACGTTGCAATATCTCTTTTGTTCAGAGTGCTTCAATTGATCCAAACCAAAACATTCCAGACATAATATACCCTTGTCCTTGGCTTACATGTGTGGCTCAGTGTCAATGTCCCCAGAGGTATGTCATGCGTGATCATTCATCCCTTCCCCAGACCTGATCCAGGGCCGTTATTGAAAGTGTTTGTGTCGTATAACAGTTTTTATCAATCGCTTTAACACGGCAACTAGTGCAACTAAAGTAACGATAATCAGAAGTGAAATCGCACCATTCAAAACTTTGCGTGCCTGGTTTAATCTCATTAAACGTTAGCAATGTACATTTCACACGGTTTTCATCTGAATGCATTTTTTCTCCCAACTAACTAAAAGGGCATAATTGTGTTCAAATTGAAAGAAAGCAACGGTCTACTAGAATCATTCGCATAGCACACGCACTAATGCAAAGGAATAAAACATTCATCAAAAGTAATATAAGGTAGGATATAAAGGACCGCGACGTCGACGAGCAGATGTGGCCTGAAAGAAATTATTGCCTTAATCATGTATAAAATATGGTAACTGTTACTTTCTATTCTCGGACGCATTTGCCTAAAAAATGAAACTTGTTGTTGGCATTATTCTGCCGTTTTTGTTTTTCTTTTGTTTTTTGGGGGATCTGCATTTGAGGTTGAATGCAGATATTGAATTAAAATAAAGAGAACACATCATTTTGAAATGTGTATATTGTCATAATTTCTTCTGTTTTACTGTGTTTGTCAATAGACGTTTGTGATATGTTGACGGTCTGCGCGATTTGACTTGGTATGAGCTTTTGTAAAAAGTTTCTTGATATTCGAATACAATATTTCATTCTGGCATCAGTATTTGTAGTTTAAGTTAGCATACGAAGTGTTTTAGGAATCGGGTTATTTGTTTTGACGAACATGTATGAGGTTGCGGTAACCGTGTTAATAGAGCGATTGAGAAAAACTGTAACTAAGAAATATTCTTCAGATGCATTTGAAGCAAGATATGGGACATAGGGAACCCCCTCTTTTGTGTTGGTCATTGTGGGTGCACTACACTAATTCATGTCCGAATTTATGCGCCAGTTCATCAACATAAAATGTATACCCACAACTTTTTTTGAAAAAGGAGAGTTAGTGTGCCTCAAAAAATTGTGGGATTGTGTAAACATAGCCCAGCATCAACTCCCTGGTTTCTGGGCTTCCATCTGTGTGCAGACTTGATAAAATTACTGTTGGAAAATGGGTCCTATTTGCCCGAAAAAGTGGAGGGATGCCATGTTAAAAATGGCTGTTGATCGGCTTGGGAAATAGGACTTTTTGGGAGGTGCGTTTGTTTTGTGTCAATAATTAAAAATGTAATTGGTTAACCCCCCAAAAATAGAAAAGAAATGGACAGACAAAAGATCAGACAATAAGTGGCATTTGTTTGTGTAGACCCCAGTGATGCTGGGGTACAGGTTATTGGGCCCTGAACTTTGTTGATTTTACACTGTTGTCAATGGAGCTGGAATTAGTGTGGTGCACCCTTGTGTTCCCGGAACCTCAGGAATTACTTTCAGATAGGTTATCCAGGTGGATGTGTTAGGTAACAATAGTCTGAAGTGTGTTTTGGGACAAGAGGGGGGTACCGTGGCCTCGGTCCCATATCTTGCTGGGTATATTCAGATGAGTGAGGGATTAGGGGTGGGCTTCCAGAATAACGGAATACAACGTATGTTAAGTGAAGTACATGTATATACGCCTCTCATAAACATTATGTGCACAACCATTCTGGTTTGTAGAAGACATGTCTAGCAATTGTTATGTCAGGGATATTTCATATCGAATGGACCAATGGAGTAATGACGTCACATCGTGTTTATCTCGTTGAATTCGTGAAGCCAGATGGGGCGGAACAGCACACTGTGCTATCACGATATGCATTTCAGTATACATACAAACTGTTTTTGCGACAAACACAAACACAAAGACTACGTTTTCATAAGGAAACAACAAAAGTTCCTTTAGGTCCCTAATTCGAAGTAAAAAATAATCCTCAGAATAAGCATATAGTTTACAAAGCACATTTTGCCGGAGAAACCGTACACTACAAAGCGGTAATACACTCGGCCAAAAAGAACGTTCCCGCATTGTACTTTTTGAATAACTCAAGAATACTGTAATCAAAAAGTCATAAATGCAGAAAAAGGTTTTGCTCTAATGATGCGTCATTTATGGCACACGACGTTGGCTAAAGGGGAGAAGAAGAAAAGAGATTTGTCGAATTGGGTGCAAAAATAAAAGTGGCACTTTTATGATGCAGACTCAATATTGCATTGAAACTGTGTACAAACGTTTTCATTAATGTCAACACTAAACATGGTTTATCAAAACTGCTAGTGAAATCGTGAAGCCAATTATTAAAGGATGAAGACACAATTTCAATGTAATCTATTGCCTGCATTATACAAAAAATGACACTTCTATTTTTGCACCCAATTCGACAGATCTCACAAACGTCGTGTGCCATAAATGACGCATCATTAGAAGCAGAACCTTTTTCTGCATTTATGACTTTTGAAGTGTTTGAAATTATTACAGTATTCTTGAGTTATTCAAAAACGTACAAGGCGGGAACTTTGTTTTTGGCAGAGTGTATTTCCAAATGTCCCCATTGCCAAACGAACTAGCCGTCTTGGTTCCAAAACGTCCTCAGCGCTAGCGGTGCGCGCGACGCAGCTCTCACGGGTTATTCAATGGCTGTACAGTGCCCTCTACACACGCACGTCAAGGCGTGTTCTTACATTAGTCTCCTTACGGGGTACCGGGAAGAAAGAGTAAGAAAGGGGACAATGGTACCCCACGAGGGAGTCTTTAGAAATTGAGGTACCCCACAAAATTAACGCTATGGGTTTTGATATTTCAATGGGGACAAAGGAGAATAAAAGAAGCAAAGTAGAGTCTACAATAGAGGTACCCCATATGGGTACATATGTGAGGATGTGTCAGTGTGTAAATACCGGCAATCATGGAGTAGGGACAAAAGGGTTAGGGCGTAGACAAAGGGTCCACGATTGACCGAACGTCGAGAATTGAAAATCGTGTACAAAACATATAGGAGGCCTTCCGAAAAAGGGACAATAGGGAGTCCGCGATTGCCGGTATTTACACACTATAAAGTGCGTGTGTAGAGGGCACTGTACATCCTCCGATTAAGACAAATTTCCTCTCATTAAACATCAATTAGGACCAACAATTTTGACAGTTTTAACTGTCGAGTTCTTCGGATTGTTGGGAATTTTCGCCTGTAGTTGTCAAGGGTAACCATTGGACTTCTTGAGATATGGTGGACGCAATAGGAGGAAGCACTTTGAGTTGGATATGCCCTTGTGTATAGAGCCTGAAAGTTCACCCCTGGTGGTGCGCATCCGGAGACCTTGAATAGGTAAATTAACGTGTAAAACTTGTACAATTTGCAATTATTTTTGGTACATTGAATTCTTAAGAAAATAATCCCCCAAAAAGGCCTTTGTAAAATTATTACTAGTATATCAATTTATGGAAACTAATAAATCGCCCGATGCGAAAGAGAAATATCGTGCCAAAAATTTACCTCTCACTTCCGAAAATCTGAAACACATACGGACTAGTGAAACTCGGTGTACTCTTACAAAGACGAAAATTTATGAAATAATTTTGTGGCAATCATTGGGTAAAAACTGAAAGCTAAGTAGAAGAATAAAATTATATTTTGTTTCTGGCTAATTTTTTTAAATAAACGTACAGGACTCATTACCAATTTCAAAAGAAATTTAATGTCTGATAAGGACGGTGAGTGAGGCTGTACGCCAGACACTCAAGGCAGCCCGGCTTAATTTAGAACCCATCAACTGTAGGTAGGTATAAAACGCGCGCTTCGCAACTTCTATACGTTTTCGTTCTCATGCGAGTAGGCGAAATGAAAAGGAAAGCGCAAATCGGAGTTTCACCTGGGTATGCTAACAACGGATAATATTTTCTTTTTTCCCGTCTACGAGTGTGTTTTCCACTATTTTATTTGAAAAATAATGACATTAAATTCCCCGCTAAGTATTTCTTGGGGTGGTTAAAGTTAGAAAGCATTCTACCAAAAATTATGGCAGGTGAAAGAGCAATGCCATGTAAAATGTCCACAGGCGGGCTGCGCGAGGTCTCCGGAAGCCCGCCGCGTGAACTTTTACTTTCAGGCTCTATTTACCAAACTCGAACAGCTCCCTCTTTTGTTCACCACAATGTTGGAAAGTTACAAGATAACCTCGAAATCAGCATTTATTTGTTTCTCACCACACAAATCTGGGGGGGGGGGGGGGGGGTGATCCAATGGCCAATCCCCCTGGTCAAAAAGTGGGGGGATATATACACCCCCGCCCCGTGATTTACGCCCATGACCTATAGGCCATATTCCGATTGTTAAAATCGAAATAAGCCACAGTGTTTTGAAGCATGGATCGAGGCCTTCGGATACAATTTTCTCGAAGATGGCAGCATTTCAGACGGAAATATCTCTCGTACCATCTTCATTAGTAAACAGTAAGCTTTCAGATTGAAACTATAGTGAATCTGATTTTTGATCATTACCAACGCTATACCACGCCTCTAATGAGCGTATTGCCTAAAAAAGGCAAGGACGAATTGACACAAGAGGCCTACTTACGCAAGCATAGCACAGCTGGTGACGATTGCAGGCCCCAGCAAATAGTTCCTTATATCCATCCGCGCCCAGATCGGCGTAGTTATTAACTATGTTGCAGTCATCAATAAAATATTGCAGTGCAGGACATAAATCACCATCATCTAGACAAAATATAATGAACCGAAAGAAGGGTTTTAACACTGCAACTGTATACGTAAATGAGTCAATTAGCAAAAAACTACGAACTATCCTGTCTCACAGGGAAAAGAATACACTACGGGTTGACAAGAAATACACTCGGCCAAAAAAGAAAGTTCCCGCCTTTGAATAACTCAAGAATAGGCCTACTGTAATCATTTTAAGAACCTGCGAGCTGCAAAGCCAAACAAATCACACCGAGCGTCGGAGGTGCCCACACGGGGGGCAGTTTCGATTTCGCGTATAAAATACATCCCCTACCACCCCCCCCCCCCCCCCATACCCCACCCACCCCTCCCCACCCCCCTCCCCACCCCAACAGTACAGCCTTTGGTGCCTTTTGGGCCAGTAGTAGGATGATTGGTGATATTGTTGTGAGCGCAAAGTCAACTAGGCGGTACAAAATTATTTTTTAGCACAACTCAATGGGTTTTTTTGTTTTTGGGGGGCTGGAGGGCCAACTTTCCCAGGGTCGGCTGACCGCGACTGAACTCCTACATGAAAAGCGACGATACCATCTCAAACCTCAAGGTTCCCTTGAGGATTACATGTAGTTTCAATGGAATTGGGCGAAAGCTTCATATAACAAAATTAATAAAATAAAAGTGCCCCCCGTGTGGGCACCTTTGAAGCTCGCAGGGTTTTAAACACTTCAAAAAGCAGAAAAGGGTTCTGCTTCTAATGATCATCCATTGCCTGTCCACCAATTGCGTTAATTTTATGTAATATCGTCTAGCAAACCACAAAGGAAACACAGCGGCGTAGCCAGAGCTCTCTCCGTAGGGCCGGGGCGAGGGGGGGGGGGGGGGGGGGGGGCGCTTACAGTATTTTCTTAATAATACTATTATTTTGTTTGCGTTTTCACAATTTACAAGGGCGACTGGAAAGACGATTTTTTTATGGGACGCCAGTCAAACTTCATAAACCGTTCCTGCCAGTTTTCTATGTTCACTTTGAAAATGAATTTTCCTTGACTGCTAATCGATTTCACCTAGAGAATTCATTGCTAGCTGTTTGCCGTTTGTCCACATTCACGCTTGAACATCCACTCAGGAAAATTGAATTTTGCTCATCGTAAAACGCGACATAATAGGCATACATGGTGGCTGAATTGTTTTAATGCGTAACTTCAATGATTCATTCTGACCGCAGACGCTTATCGTCAACAAGGACGTTGCTGAGTCATTTCATCATCAGGACCTCGGAGAATATATCTCTGCTGTAGGACTACATCAATTAGCGAACTGCTGGCTCATCAATCACACAGAGAAACCACCTGCTTTCTCTCTATCCTTACTCCATGCTCTTACTCGATTACCTTTAGAAAGCTGCATGGGCAAATTGCTGATACGTAAGGTCAAGTTATTCGTATAAGAGTGTTCATCGTCCTGATGCACAGCACATATGAACTCATATAGGCTACATATTAAGGCTTAGCTGCTCGGCTTGTATCTAATAATAATGTGGATTTGCTTATTCATTGAAATTTGGAGACCGCCAAAATATTGGGTAAGAAAAAGCCTCAGTTGCACTGCAAAAACAGTGTTTTGCAATTACAATGTAATCACTATTTTCTAAACACTTTCTTGCCATCAGTTTGTAAACACGTTATACTAAACATATTTAGCGTGTTGGCGGATAGTGTTTAGCCATTGAACATTGATGTTTAGGAATTGGACACGTAATGTTCAGCTTCTAAACATGTTCACAAACTGATAGCAAGATTGTGTTTAATTACCAAACAACGTTTTTAGAGTGTGCTTGAGTGCAGGTATAATGACAATTCGGAGGTCGTAGGTTCACATTCGGGCCGCCACTTTTTCTTGTTCATTTTGAAAACTGTGACCCTCTGGGAGAATAGCGAATGTTCCCAAAGGCCAGTTTTTGAGTAATCACCGCTTTAAGTCATGTATACGTTAACATTGTGAGATTTTGGTATTTAGAAAGTTTTAGAAATAGGCCCTATTGCATCTACAGATGCAACTTTTGTAAAAAAAAAATAAACATACGGTACGGTATTCCGGAGGTCGGAGGTTCGAATCCCGCCTGCCAGTTTTCTTTGTTCACTTTAAAAATGTAAAAAACAACAGTTAAGAGTTTTAAAAATGTTGATGGTGATGCTGGCGACGCGCGTACCGCGTGATTTGTTTCTTCAAAGCAGCTCAAAACATGCTTTCTGGAATATGGTACATCGATACATTTGGTATTATTGGCATGCTTTGGGGGATATTCCTCAATAGGGTCAGAGGGTCACAATAACATCGTCAGCATTTGTTATACCTAGCTCTGCCTCCGACCCCTCTGACGCCACTCTCTGGCCTTCCTCCTGTACACTAGCTGCTCCTTGGAGGCTCTCGTAGTCTCCCTCATCTGACGTTTCACCTGCCTCCACCACTCCTTCCTCCTCCCCCTCCTCCTCATTAAGTGATTGCATGATGTCATCAGCAACATCATCAACTGCACGGTTGATCTCGTTTTCTAAGAACTCTAGTAATTCGTTGTACACTGTAGCAGAACAAACAAAAAAAATTCACGGGTCGAAGAATGAAATTTAATTTGTTTCATTCGACTGGCTTAAATGGTCAACTGGTTCGTCAAATCCGGGGTTTGTTCTCATACGTATTATATTGAAATCAAGGGCGTAGTTTCTGGAGGATGGGGTGTATCTCTCCCCCCCCCCCCTCCCCGTTTTTTGATTAAGGGGCGCCCGCCCCTTAATCAACAAACGGAGGATCAACCCCACAAACGGAGGATCAACCCCACTTTTCGTAAAAAGGAAAAGACGGAAAAGTGGAAATACAAAAAAGAGGCCAGGAGCCAATTCGGAAATGTAAATTTCACGTAAAATTCATAGTAGAATTTTTAGAAATAGTATTAAAATGCGGGTCTGTACGTGTATATATAGACAATAATATAACACACGACGTGTGGAAGTGCCGTGGCCTAGTGGTTTTGAGCATTGAATTTGTGGTCTGCGGGTAATTCTGCAAGTTGTGGGTTCGAGCCCAGTCCTGGGCGATAGCACTTCTACGCTTAATATGCCTTGCTGTGGACTAGTTACCTATCCCGACCCTATTAAAACTGTAAAGAGATCGGATTATCTTGTCTTGTTTCAGTGTGAGGGGCTGGTGCTTCCACACTTTCCTCTGTAGTTCACACCTCGAGTCGCCTTCGCCCTTGTGATGGGCGATTTGCATAAAACAAAAAAAAGAGAGCCATCGGACGATCGTGGACCTCCTATTGTTTGTACTTCAACTTTTTTAGAAGGACCCTCATTGGTTTTGTACACGATTTTCAACTGTGGACCTGGACTCAACCGTGGACTCTATTGTTCCCTTTGTTAAAGGTCCACGGTTTGAATAGCTATACAAACCCTTGTAGACTCGAATCTACGCCCTTGATTGAAATGGATTATAGACCAAGTAGGCTAAAAATTATAGTCAACTGGATGCCCCGGAAACAAACAGACGCTAAAAATGATATGACGTAGGCCTACCGTAACTAAACCTACAAAGAAAAGTTGGAACCATGGGTTCTTGGAAGAACCACAACCAGTCTTAACTTAACGTTTCGGGTGGCATTCCCTGGCCGTCAACAGGAGAAATGCATCTCCTGAAATCCTGATGACGATCGGAGGATAATGACCAAAACGTCGAGTTAAAGAACCACAGCTTTCTGTTTAGAGTTAGCTACTTTACAATGATGTACCCAAATATTTCTCTAGTTGTATTCTGCTCCCTGCCAAGCCTCACATATATTTAATCCTGTAAATATTCTTGTGTTTGTGTAAATATTCTTGTATTTGTGTAAATATTGTTGCATTTGTGTAATTTCTTTTGTAAATATCTATATTTTTGTGTATGTGTGTAAATTCTAATTTTTAATTAAAAATGTATGCAGGGTCCTATTGGAAACCATTTCTAAACTGTTTGGGCACATCCTGGGTAAAGAAATCCATTTGCTTTATTTAAACGGTGACAGTCCGTTTTCGTACATTTCCACTGCATCCAACATAGGTTCCCTCCATTCTTGAAATATGGTGGACAGATTTAGAGGGCGCTATATTGAGTTGGGTAAACTCTTCTGTGTTAACTTAAATAGTGCTCTCCTGCTTGCCTGCACTTGACTCAAGAAGGCAAATAGCGTTTGAAGGTGAAAGAGAAATAAAAACCTACCCTCCTTTTCGACTTCTTCTTCTTCTTCTTCTTCTTCTTTGTCTATCTCCTCGGAGTCCCCATCCCCCATCCCTGCATCAAGCACTGACGACGACTGATTGCCATCTCCTGCGTCCTCTTGATCTGCCTCGTCGTCACTAAGCTCCTCCCACTCCCCCTCTTCGTCATTCTCCTCTTCCAGCTCCTCTTGGATCGCCTCCCTCGTAAGCGTTCCTACCAGACTTTCCAAGATGCGCCTTGCTTTAAGTTCTTCGCTCCTCTCCTCTTCTGCGAGGGGAAAAAAACAAGACAAAAACTGTGTACCCGCATTTTGTTTTGTTTTTAATGGAAATCGCCCAATACAAGGCTAAATTGCACTTTACACTGTTAAAAATGCCCGTAAAATTAACGGTTGAAAGACGTGCAGCAAGGTGCCACCCGTCTACCGTATTTTTTACGGTCGGTATTCAGATTGACTGGTAAACCGTATTGTTTACGGTGAAAATCTGTAAATACTGCCATTTTTAGGGGCACCGTTTTGTTTGTTTTTGAAAAACGGAAAAGGTAGTACTAGCAGCTAGGTTGCCATTAATTAACTGCAAATTAACAGAAATGAATGAAGTGGGAACCAGACTAAACGGAAGTAAATTATTATTATTCATTACTATGGTAGAGTGTATACAAATGCTATACGATAACCTACTATAGACAGCTTATCCCACCATAACAACATGGTTTCCCATGAACTATTTCAATATTTGAATACGAAAGGAGATGGAATGAGAACGTTTGTAAAACAAATAAAAACATTCTATTGTAGAATTGTTTAAATAAAACATGGTCAAGAAAGTGTATTTTTGGACTAAACACTGCAATTTAACCTGACATTTGTGAACACAAATTTCCTCATTTCTGATTGATCGTGCAATTGCTATTTAATGAGCGGCCTTTTACGGGTTTAGGCCTACCCGTAAACCCGTAAAATGTAACGTCCATTCACGGTTACTCACAGTGAATAGAGTACCGAAGTGATGACGTCAATGCAATGTTTGGAACCAGAATATTTTTCTTATTTTGTGTCAACGTGTTTGCATGACTGGCTGTTAACAAAGGAAAAGTCGAAATCTACATTTGTTTGGAGCCAGTTGCCGTAGAAAAAATACGGGAATTGTTTACAGTTGGGATTCGCTGGCCGATTGGAACCCAATGTTTCATCATAAACTACGCCGAGAAAGAGCAAAAGGCCTCTTCTAAATTACATTCTCCCGACGCAAATTCCATCTTCACACTAACACAAAAAACCTTACCCAAAATATTAACACCGACGAAGAAAGAAATTTGACACCGATGGTGCACATTTTAACCCCACAGCTTTTCGCAACTGTAGCTGTTATTCAGTTATAAGTGAACAGCAAGTGCGTCATTCTTCCGGACCCATCGATATCGACAAACTGTGCGTCTCACACACAAAAACAACGGCGACGCACTTCCAATAGAATTGGTCATTTACAATTTACCACTTAGCCGTCACATGCACGTTTGGCCAACTAAAGCCACGGCTCGACCCAGCTGAAATTGAACTATACATCCTCCTACATTATCAAGCAACCTTTCAGCATGTATCGATCCCTCAAAAAAGGGGAGCTTTGCTTATCCAGGACGGCGGTGAAAACTTAGCCGGGGAATGTGTCGGGTCAAAAGACCCAGGGTGTTAGCTTACCACCCGCAATTCTGTGCGCGGTGCGCGTTCCGTGTTCTTGCTTTGTGGAATAAAATGCAACACTGGCTCGGGTCGCACCGCGGCGGCGCGGGGTGTTGTTATCGCGGGCTTGCGCTCAGTCACAGTTTTTTTTTTTCTGGAACGGCTCTTTTACAATTTTCGGGAAGATTCGAACTTGATATAATGGACCAGATTTAGTTCAAACACTTGAGAGAGAATGCTCAATGAAATTGTGCTATGTATGGCGTTTATAAATTATGAAACATAGCTATTTGGGATGTCAATTTTTGAATAGACCTTTTAGATCACTGTCCTATGGGGAGTCAGTATATACATGCACCCATGGACGTTTTCTGGGTTTTTTATGTTCCTAATTGTGGGTGACGTTTTTGATTTGTTAGTTTGTAAAGATGTGTGTCCGTGCTTTTTTGGGGCGTGGTACCCCGAAAAATACATTTTCAAATTGAACTGCTAATTTGTTAGCATTAGATAAGTTATGAACTTCCCCATGAGATATTCCACAAAAATGGTGATTGATGATACGTAACACAGTCAAAAAGATCCTTTTTTTTGCACTAGGAATGGGACGTTCCTCTTCTTACAGTAAGATTGCATTGGGAATTCATCGCGCGTGGAGTTAAGACCAAAAATACTGCAGAGTGTGGTAAGCGGGTTCTATTTTCTCTCAAAAATATAGTTTTCCTCCTTAAGTTTTCAAGAGAAAATCCACTGAATTGAAACACAGTCAATAAGTTTAGATCTTTGCACTAGAAGCGGGACTCTCCTATTCTTACATTGTGAATGTATAGGGCAATCATCGCGAGTTAAGCTAAGGCCAACAAGACTGCAGAGTGTATTAAGCGGGGTTTTTTTTCGTTCAAAAATAGTTTTCTTCCTCAAAACGTTTATAGGGAAAATCATTGAATTGAAATGTTCAGTCAGAAATGTTGAGCCATTGCTGCTTTAAAGGTAATATACAACATTTGAAAAAAATCAAAAACAAAACTCCCGAATTATTATGAAATACCTTACTGTAAGTAAATAACAGTATCGAGCATCCTGTGAAATCATGGCACCTGGTGTGCTGTCATTTTCAAGAACGGGTGCAAGCCAGCTAGTGTAGTTCCCCGACCTGATAATTCCCTGACGTCTATAAAATACTCCGTTTTGTCTGAAGTAGGGTCAGGGAACCAGACTACAAGAACAGCATTTTGTTTCTATATTTTTCCAAAACTTTAAACAGGTCAGTGTTACAGTATTTGCTATAAAATACTAACCCCCAAGTACATTCATGTCTGAAAATTACCGCAAAAGCAAATGTTGTATATTACCTTTAAAGTAGCCGTTCTCTTGCAGAGGATAGTATTTCAAGCATTAACAAAGCATCAGTCTACATTCTATATGGTATATTCCCTGCTCCGGGGCAGGGAAATATATTGCGGCTATATATCTGGTGTGTTGAAACACTTTCGCACGACACAAAGACCTTACTCATCAAAGTATTTGGTTCGTTGACAGCAATGCTTTGTCCCGGTTATGAAAATATTTCGATGATTCCGAAGATAATTTTTTTTCAGACTATATCGACCCAGAAACCCCGTTACCAAGGTGACGATGCTACACTTCATATTTTGATCACAATGTTTTGACTTACTTTATTCGCTTTGTCCAAATAGTGCTTCCTCTTGTTTTGATTACCAAAGTTCATGGTCTTGTTTTTTCTCCCCCCCCCCCCCTTTGCTGTTTCTTACTCGCAAGGTGTTTAAAGTGTCACACAAATCCAAATAGAAAATGATGTAAGTGATAAATAAGAAATTAAGATTTTGATGTATTTGTATGATTTTGTAAATTTATCGAGACTTATCATGGGCCCACGCAATTTGTTTTTTTTAAACCTTTCTAAGTGTAGAAACATCATGCGCATGTTAAGGGCACGAGGCGCTTATGGCGAGTTAGGTAATGCCATGTTAGGTAATGCCATCTCAGGTGATATAGGAAGTTGATGCAAGTGATTTTTCAACCCGTACTTACTGTTGCATCATGCACATAAGGTGAAGTATGTGATTCATATAATTGTAATAACCTTCTACACTGTAAAAAGTTACGTACATCATGCACGTGTACGGCCCATGCTAGAGTGCAAGAGGTGCTTGGGGCAAGATGCACTAAAAGTGATTTGTTAACCCAGTGTCGCTGTTTCATCATGCACATCAGGTACAGAATCTCTTAATAATTTTAGTTACTTATCCATTTGATGCGCCTCAAATGTTCATTTTTCTCGGACAGATACGTGTTAGTGCAAATGTGCACGAGGTGCATGAGGCACACTAGATGAATTGAGGTGCATGAGGTGCATTGAGGCACATGATGTGAATTGAGGTGCATGAGGTGCATTGAGGCACATGGTGTGAATTGGGGTGCATGAGGCGCATTGAGGGACAGCAGGTGAATTGGGGTGAATTGTGGTGCATTGAGGTGCATGAGGTGCATTGAGGCACGTGAGGTGAATTGAGGTGCATGAGATGCGTTGAGGCACAGGAGGTGAATAGAGGTGCACGAGTTAAACTGAGGTGCATGGTGTTCACTGTCAACCTCAGACAAACACTACAATTTATTAATTATTCAATTCCTTATTATATAAGATTGTTACACACTCCTTGACTGTTTCCTCACCTTCCTCCTCCTCTTGGTCTTGGAGATCCAGTATCTCGGCTGCCTCCTCCATCAGTTCCTCCTTCTCCTCGTCGTTCAAGGACTCCCCCACGTAGTCTTCCTCCTCCGAACTGCTCATTGGATACTCGGCCCCGTAATCTGACTCAAATCCCTCGCTGAGTTCCCCGTCAGGCTCGGCGGAGAAGCTGTCCATCGGCAGGTCCCAATCCCATAGGAGGTCCTCAAACAGAAACGGATCTGGTGGGGGATATAGGTAGTTAAAAAAACCTGCATCAAATCCCGGGGCAAGTGAGGGGCAAAGCCATATTTGGGGGGGGGGGGGGGGGGGGGGGGCAAAACTGAAAAATCTCCGACCGTCAAAAATCGAAAAGGGGGAGGAACATTAAGATACGTATTTATCTCCATTTAGCCATGCTATACGATTTTTTCCGAGAGTTTTCAGTCTTAAATGAGCGGTCAGAGTGCAATAAAACTTTACTATGAGTCTTTTCTTTTATTTGGTACTTTTCTATTGATTCAGTTGGTACTTTTTTCTCTCTCGTTGGATTTTTTTGGGGGTGGCCCACACTGGGGGGAGCAAACTGGGGGGTGGGGGGAGCAAGACCGACGATTGGGGGGGGGGATGCTCCTCCCTCCCGTAGCGCCGGCACTGTAATTACTTTACTAGCGAATTATGGAAGAAAACGAACAAAACCACATAGTACTCTCTGCATTATTGTTTCCTTATGAAAACACTAATATTGCCCTGTGCATTAATACTGTAAGAATTAGGAGCCTCCCGCTCCTAATTCTAGATTTTAAACTTTCTAGATCTGTTACTTATCAGGGGCAGATTTTTGTGTGGGATATCTCATTAGAAAACTCACAACTTATCCAATGCTAACATATCAGCAATACAGTTTGAAAATTTATTTGTTGAGGTGCAACGCCCAAAAATCTTTGGGGCGCTTTCAGAACAGGCTTTGCGCTTGATTAAGACCGACCAAATTGACGAGTTAGTTTAAAGTACGTCTGGAATTTGGGATAACTTCTTTGGTGTCTGTTGAAGATTTATCATCTAGTTATATCTGGACCCAGAAAAACCGTAAGGGTGGTGGAGCTGGCAACCTAAAATGTGGCCAAACCCAACCACCTCCGTTGTAGTCCTAGAGTGGCTTTTAGCCTTGTATTGGGCGACTTCCATTAAACAAAATCACACAAGCTCAACTGCTATTTTTACATTTCAATTCCGCATACCATTATGACTGCAGCTTCGGGAAATAAACATGAAGCACCAGATTCTAACCGACCTTTCTCTTCCTCTTCTTTCTCTCCTGCCTCTCTTTCGAGTTTCTCCTCCTCTTCTACCAGCAGCCACTTGAGCTGGTCCTCAGCATCTTCCTGCAAGATCTCCTCCGCCCAGATGTCATCCAAGATCTTGTCCACCGCCATGTCCTCCGTCTCTTCCTCTACGATGTCTGCAATCGCTTCGGCTTCTTCTTTGACCCCCTGCTCCCTGTACTCCTCCTGCTCCGCCTCCTCTTCTAGAGCCATCTCAAGAAGTTCTTGGTCGCTGGGACTCCACGGAAACTCCCCAAGTTCATCTTCTTCGGGATAGCTGTCGGGCTTCCCATGGGCTTCCTGGAGCAGGTAGTCAGCCAGCCAGGCTGGTATGTCTACGCTGTTGTCTTCCGCGGGATCATTCCCCGGATATTGATAAGGCTGCTGTCTAAAATTCAGACTAGAGTCTTCAGGGTATACGTCATTGTCCTCCAGGAGGTTGAAATCATTTCTGCCCCCAACGTCGTTCGCCAAGAGGTCTTGGTCTTTGCTCCAGTCGTTCTCTTTACCTCTCTCGTACTCTTCGAGGAAATCCAGCGCCTGGAGCAGTTCCTTCCCTCTGGGGAAATTCCCGCGCATTCGGTCCTTCCTGGTGGTCTCGTATCCAGTCGCTGACGGGAAGGAGACGATCCTCTGTGCATCCGAGGCCTGCGGGACGCCACCGACGAGACAGACCGCGAGGACAGGTAACGCGGCCAACAGCAGCCGAGACGCCGTCAATTCCATGGTGACAGAATTCTACAGGCGCGGTATCGTATTCACTCAGGATCTGCGGGAGGATCAGAAAGAAAATCAGTCCTGTGATGCATTTTACTAAGATTAAAATTTTAAAAGATGAGGGATGACGGTGGATATTGATGTTGACAATGTATGCCTTGATGTCTGCCACTGTCTGTATTAAAACGAACCGACCTATCGTTGAGAAGCCTGTTGATCTTCCATACTGACCCATTGTCACGCACAGGCTATAACAACACTACATTCTGCACCTCGAGTGCTAAAAATCCAGCACCATTTTGTCCTAAAAGCACGAGGTGCTTCGACAGGAGGTTTTAGACAATTGACGTGCTGGATATTGGGCACATTATAGCTCCGAGACGTGATGACATCAGATTGTGTTTACCACGTTGGTCAAGTGGGGACATGCGGAAAAATTGCTTTGGCCTATCAAACGAAATGTACCGATAGTTTAGCTAGATGATTATTACTTCGTATATATTAGAGGAAACCACTGTTGCTACGGTATGATTCTGAAAACGTTATAAATTTTAGGCAACAAAGTGTTAGCGATGTATAGTGATGTATTTCTATATAGAAATGACGAAAAATTAACAACTTGAGATTTGAGGTTATCAAAGCTTGTAACCGCCGAAAATCTTTCAAATGCAAACCCCCGAAATCAGTCCAGGGGACAATTTCATAGAGCTGCTTAAGCACAAAAATTGCTTAAGCACAAAAACCTTGCTTAGTAAAATCAGGTTAACAGCCAAAACTCCATGTGATTGCTATATGCTAAGCAAACACCATCTAAATACCAGTCACAGGCAAAAATTATACATCACATGGAGTTTTGGCTGGTAACCTGTTTTTAAAGGTTGTGCTTAAACGTAGTATACAACATTTGCAAACATCAAAAACAAAACTACTGAATTATTACGAAATACCGTTACTACTGTAAGTAAATAGCAGTCTCAAACATCCTGTAACATCATGGCACCTGGTGCGCTGTCGTTTTCAAGAAAAGTGAAAATTTATATTGTTTTAGTCTAGTTAAGTTTTAGTCTAGTTCCCCGACCTGATATTTCGCTGACTCTATTAATTGCTCTGTGTTGTCTAAAGTATGGTCAGGGAACCAGACTAAAGTAGAACAAAATTTATTTTCTCTCTGTTTTCCCAGAATCTATGCACACAAAACTTTAAACAGGTCAGTGTTACAGTATTTGCTAGCACGCTATAAAATACTAACCCCCAAATCCATTTATTTCCGAAAATTACAGCAAAAGCAAATCGTGTATACTACGTTTAAGCAGCTCTATGAAATTGTCCCCAGATCCGCGCCTACTATATATGCTTATATACACGTCATCATTGAGTTGCCTTGAGCTGTGAGCAGTATTGAGTAACAGACAAACAAAGAAAACAAACAAACAAACAAGGACCTATTATTCTGTTCCTTCACTGGCAATAACAAATGCTGGAATGCATTGGAACACAATCTAAGACAGGTTCTTTGGTTACAAATGGATATAAAGCGAGGTAAAACAAATTTGTTAGCGTCCCCGCCCGCTTCCTTTTTGGAGGCCGCCTGGATTTTCTTTTAATTTTTACCCAGTGGAAAATGAGGTGAAAACAAAATCCCCGAAAATGTCAACTGATTCATCGGGAAACAAAATACAAGATAACTAAAGCTATAATTGAGACAAGGGATGTAGTCGAGTCCATCACAAGTCCCTGCAAGTCCATCACAAGCCCTCCAGTCCTGATTCCAATCACAAGCTATTCAAATGAGCTTTGACAAAGGCATTCCTTTGTCATTGTTCATCCAGTTACTTGTGACCGGCTTTATAAAAGGACTTGACTGGGCTTGCGAAAGGACCTGTGAAAGGACTTGCAGGGACTCGACAACAACCCTGAATCAATTCTCTTGTCCGACATGTCTCTTTCATTTTTGTGTCTTTGAACAAGTTGAAAACCCTTCGATTGTCATTTTTATTTTTAAATGGCGGCCATCTTGAAAATACAAAATACAAAGCATAATTTCCGAATTAACATCAATTATAAATGAAACAAGATTTATGCCTTCATTACACTGATTTAAAAGCAATACTTTTATCCTCGTTCAAGGCAAGTCGGCTGTGAGTTAAAAATAGAACGGTCTGTCTCATTGTAGTAATGCTAAGGTTAGGACGATTTGATTTCGACAAAATCACATCCTATTCTATTCAAAACTACAACTGAAGCGTGTACACCATTGTCAAACCTTGACAAAGTACATTGTGTCTTCTGGGTTTAACAGATGAAACCTCATTGTGATTCTGGATTATGGATGTGATTTTGGACCCTCATTGTTAAAATCACATCTACCTGATCCTCCTGTCCATTTTGAATAGAAAATCACATTTTATAGATGTTTCGTACATAGTGAATTACCATGCACCTTCGCGATTGCGATACTAGAATTATGAAAAACGTTATCACACAAAAAATGTTGCTCTTTATAATGCAGCATGCAGTCAGTATGAACGTATAGCTTTTTCTTCCTTACATTAAACTGAAAAAATAATCCTTTAATCTTCTAAAAACTAAAGCAGTTGTCTCATATCTAGATTTTTGTGTGTAAATGGACGTTTACAGCATTTTCACCATGCAGCTTCGTGATCCCCGAATCGTGAAAATTGTTGTTATTTCTCAGTTTTTACAATGTAGCATAATGTCCCCTCACACTTAATTAAAAAGATTTCGAAAGATTTTTAAAGTTTTGTCTCATAATACGGGTCATTCTATAAATTTGGGGTCCAAAAGTGTGACATTTTTGGGTGTCCCTTTTACACCTGACCTGTGTAATTTCCCACCAAGTGTCATTAAAATCGACTTCACACTAGTTTTTACTTGTTTGGCAGGTACTTTGCTTTACATAATCACTCTTGGAAATAGAAGGCATTTAAGAATACCGGTATGGCCTGAATTGCAAACTCTTATACATCAAGATTGGACCCCAAATTTATGGAATGACCCATCCTACAGATTTATGTAGCAGCATTCTCCGCATCGAGAAAATGTTTTGTCACACCAAAAATATTCTGACATCAACTCAATGTGAAAAAAACCTTTTGTTTCTTTCTTATGTTGATCTGAAAGCAATATTTTAATCCTCTTTTAAGACAAGATGACTACTTTCACATATCTGGATTTTTGTAGTACGAAAACATATATACTTGAAGCAATACTTGAAAGCCGTATTGTAAGCTTATATGCTCCAAGCTGTTTAATTAGTTACCAAATCCAACCCGTGAAGACCTGAAGGTGTTTTCACGGCCAATTACGATCCTTTCAGACATTGTAAGCGCCCGCATGGCTTCTCTGCATTGTCAGAAATATTCACAATTACCAAATGTGTTGCTCTATTTAGTAGACACTTAATGAACATGACGGGAGCAGGCAGCGGAAGCTGATTTCCTCTCCTGGCGGGGAAAGTCGCGCGTATAATATTTTTGACGGGAGACTGAGAGGGGGAACGCGCGCTGGTGGGGAAGGTGGCGGGAAAATAACAGGAAAGGTGTTGGAGCAACGAAATGAGTCGTCGTGAATTACGCAGCCAAGTGGGAAATTGGTTGGTATTGTTGACGAACGCTGTTTTTAAGCATAAGAATGGCAAGGCTGAACGAAACGTGCGACAGGCCCGTCATACTGACAAGATTGCCAGAAGTTAACAACAGAAAAAAATCATTTGACAAGAAAGCGCCTTCGTGTTCTTTGCGCATGCACCCCTTTTATGATGACTGGTCAGTGCGACAAGACGTAATTTGTTACGTGATAATGTTAGCGGTGGAAGTGAAAGCTGCAGTGGAAGCCCAAGTCCCGCCCCCACCACTGTGAATTTTAACCATGGGCTAAACGTGGTCAGCGAGCAGAGATGCCGTAAATTGCCAGCATATAGGACGTGGAAGCCCAAACTTTGCAACTGATGTTTCTCTTTTGGCCTTATTCCTATGCGTTTGTGCAACACGGGCACTCAGTACACGAAACGAGTATGAACGTGTCTAGTCTATGGGCTGGGTTTTAAAAAATACCGAAAGCTAACGGGAACGTTTTACAGGGTCTCTTAAAAAAAAAGGAAAACCGAGATTAATCTGTTTATTTCTCAGATACTGCTCAATTTTGTTTAAAATGGTAACCACCATCTATTACTTAATGATGTCCTCTTTCTTATGACACCAAGAAATCCATGCTACCACCACTGATGACTGAGCACAAAGCTGTGCAACGGACCATGTCAGAAATGGCTTTGCACCAGATGCACCACAGGTCTATTTAACATGAGAGTAATTGCTTTGAACCATGAGATTGAGTGGCCACCAAGGTCTCTGGACCTCACGCCCTGTGACTTCTTTTTGTGGGGGCATCTTATTAAAGACAAAGTTTGCACGTCACCGTGCAGAGACATCAATGACCTTCGGGCCAGAATCATGGCTGCAGTTAAGACCTTAAGAGGACAGAGAGCTAGAGACGTAATCAGGAATGCGGTCAGAGCAATAAGAACCAGGGCAGAAGTTTGCGTTAAAAGAAACCGGGGGCATGTTGAAGGACACTGGGGTTAGGTTGGGACAGGGATAAGCCTCCAACTGATTAATCATTGAAGAAATGATTTTGGTCTTTACGTACTGGTCTTTGTTCTTATTTTTAGACATGCTCAACACTGTGCCAATAGACCTGTGGTGCATCTGGTACAAAGCCATTTCTGACATGGTCCGTTGCACAGCTTTGTGCTCAGTCATCCCTGATGGTAGCATGGATTTCTTGGTGTCATAAGAAAGAGGACATCATTAAGTAATAGATGGTGGTTACCATTTAAAACAAAATTTAGCAGTATCTGAGAAATAAACAGATTAGTCTCGGTTTCCTTTTTTAAGACACACTGTAGAGTAAAGTAGTACTCTGATCTCCATTGCCCCGCGCTACCGTCCCATGACCGTAGGATGATCAATGTCTACCGACAGCCGATCGCAATTATCAGCTTATATGAACTTAATGCGACTCAAGGGAGAAGTGAATCAGCAATGCCAACGAAACGTTCGCTACATAGCCAGTGGCTCGGCTGAAAAAAAGTGTAATGTGAACCGCACGTTAACCACAACTCGATATTGTTAGCCTCGTTTGGTATTTCTTTCTCAGCGTATACAGCCAGTTCGGGTGTGCGAGCGTGAAACTCGGATTTCCGCCTGTTCTCATCAAATTACTGTACCTAGCTGTACTTATACAAAAAGCTATGTCAATAGCTTTTTCCCTCGTTCTGTATCTCTATGGAATTCTTCGCCTGGATCTTTCTTACGATCTTTCCTGCTTCAAAAGAATTATTACATCCTACCTCTACAGGAGCGGATCCAGGGGGTGGGTGTCGCCCCCCCCCTCCCCACCCCCTGCTCTTCGCCAAAAAACAAATAGGTTAAATGACGCCACCAACGTTAAGAAAGTGTGTCCCCCTTGTAACATTTTGAAACATTTTGGGAGTCAACTTTTTTGGAAAAATGTACCCAAAAACGATCAGAACCCCCCCTGCAAACAGTCATGGATCCGCCCCTGCTCTTGTATCTTGATTCTGTTTCTTTTTGTAGTTCCGTACCTCGAGTGGCTTTTAGCCACGAGACACGTTTATCCTTCCACGGCCGAGGACTTTGCCCCACCCCGGGCCCCTCCCCCCGAGACATCAGGTGTGCAAAAAAACTGTATATGACATGGATGACATCCTGAATGACATCATTATTTCGATATTACTATATATTTCCAGGTTTTTTGTAGCAATTCTATGAAGTAATTACAACATTTTGGTTTATGTAAATGTCCATGTGGCGCTCTCAATAGAGAACAGTCTCTCATCGCAAAAATTAATTTCTAGATTTATATACCATTGGCAAGAACACATCATAAACTTAAAAACGATGAAAGAATTATTAAAATCGGAGCAGTATTCAAAAGTTATGACAATTTTTGTTTAATTAGATGACACAAATTCCGGTGATTATCAGTGAGTTACCTTACTAAAATCTCTTTTTAAACATTTTATTGTACTAAAAAAAACAAAAAAACGAAACAAAAACAGTATGATTTTATTTTGCAAAATTAGCATTTAAACAATAAAACGAACATCGAAAATGTCGACCCTTTGTTGCTCAAAACGGAGGAATTGTGACTTCCGACTGGTCCCCTGTAAGAATGGCACATATTCACAACACAACAGTCGTAAAAGTCATCAATGCAAACCATGTATGCTTCAAAACGTTCACACACTACGATTATTCAGTTCGAAAAACCTTACTTTCCTCTTCTTTTACACCACTGACTTTCCATAGTTAATAACCTCGTTTGTGGTTATCGAAATTTGCGGCTGTACTTTTAGCGATATCAATTACTTTTGGTGTGTTTTTTCAGATAGGACTCGGAGATGCAATATTTATGGATAAAAAGAAACATTGTGAGTAGGCCTACCACCAGAAGTGCGGTATCGCATTCTCTTTGCAAAATACAATACACCAAGGTTTTCTTTAGGCGAAGATCTCGTAATTGAATTCTATGGATTTCAGGGCTAATCTACATTTGATTGGATGGGATAGAATTTTTCTCAATCCAGCGATTTCCTTCCAATAGCCCCGTTCTTTACCAGCCCGGCTCTACGAGAGATAAGTAATCACCGTACATGTACATGCACGATAGCGCACTGCAGCACATCAAACCATTACAGTGTTCATAAGCCGCATTAGGCCTATAGTGCAGTACCTTATCGTCTGAATCTTGCGAGTTAATGCATTATGCACGTTGATAATACACCGTATCGAATAAGACGTCATGCTGCGGGACACACGCGTACAAGAATACATGCCGATATCATCACATGCCTGTCACACAATATGGCGGCCTATTGTTGTTACTATGGCGACGTGAGTATTCGATGCGGTTTGTGGAAAGTGGACTGACGGAATATAGAAAAAAATATTTCGCAGAAAGGTGTGGTAAAAAGACATTTTCAGGCGGAACACGTTCATTTTTATCGATTTTTATTTGGGATTGTTTTCTTATTTTTTATTATAAGGGCATAATGTGGGAACTTGTCAGTAAGGATTTAAAACAAATTTGGCTGAAAGTCGACCACCTGCAATAAAGTAATTCTTAGAAGTGTATGGCCCGGGAAATTTAAAGCTGCTATGTTCGTGATCTGACTAAAAAAATCAATTTAATGATTTCCCCCGCAGAACCAACGATTGATGGAAAAGAAACTGTATAACTGAACGGAAAAAGAAACTTCCTGCACTCTGATTTTCCGCAGAATTATGTGTTACGCACGAAAATTGCCCCATGCATTAACGTTAAAGAATTAGGAGTGGTGCCAGAGGGAAAACTCAAAGTGCGCCCCGTTAGACGATGCGCCACGTTACCCGCCACCAATAACTTTCAAGCAATGGCGTAGCCAGGCTCTTCCTAGAGGAGGGGGGGGGACGGGGGGCATGGCTATTTTCAAGGGGGTAATTCGACTTTGTTAAATAGGTCCACGCTATAGTAACGCATATCTACACACTACAGATGGCGACACCCCCCAAAAAAAATCATCCCAATTTTCATGGGGGGGTGGGGAAGTTGCCCCCCCCTTGCCCCCCTTGGCTACGCCACTGCATTCAAGACATACAAATCCTATTGTAAGGTTCCAATAATCGTCCACGATATTTTGTTTCAGTACTAAAGCACGTTTAAAGGTATTATGCATCATTTGCTTTTACTGTAATTTTCAGAAATGGGTGGGTTTGGGAGTTAGTATTTTTATAGCAAATTCTGAAACACTGACCTGTTTAAAGTTTTGCGTGCATAGATGCCGGAAGAAGAACAAAATCCACTTTTCTTGAGAATGACAGCACACCAGGTACCATTATCACAGGATGCTTGAGATTATTATTTACTTTACAGTCAAGTAAGGTATTTCATAATAATTCAGTATTTCTTTTGTATTACCTTTAAGTTTAGCTTTATGCTCACCCTGGGGAATGGAGAGGGACAGAACAATCTCCTGGTGCATTTGGACACCGTGAATTTCGCCCGTGTTTGGAAATCCCCGCCAAATCCGGCCGTCGTCTATTCAATTAGTGCTCATTGGAGGGGAATACGCAATCCGGATCGTTATTGCCTCAAGACAGACAATCCGGGATCATCATTATTAATATTATAGCCCATATAATATCTGCCGTGCTTGGAATATCTGATGCTCTGCTAGTCTGCAGGTTTCTCGGATCCTGTGTAGCGTGCTATGCTTTCCTTTGTGCTGAAATTACCCGCGCGTTACACAATAGCTCTTAAGTGGATATACATGCAGACGAATTTCACGTTAGCCCCACTCCATTTGCGCGCCTCCGGTTTGAAATCGAGGTTGAACAAAGTGATATTCAACATAATTATTCATTCATGCAAAAAAAATTACACCATAAATGGCAGCAAGGCGCACATTCAGCATAGAAAGTTGTTTACTTAGCACTGAGATCCTTGCTTTCGAACCCGGAAGTATGCAGTTTGGTGCTAGTCAATTTGGGATTCGTACATAGTGGGTCAAACACGAAGTTTTGCGGCTGGTAGGGTCATGGAACTATCACACAGGGTCTCGGCTCAAGCTTCATGCAGTGCGCACGCGCGATTATAGTCTAACATGCACAATAGCACCGTTTTGCCATGCGTCTCTCATGCGTATACAAGTTGAAAACGAGTATATTTTTATATGGTTGTACAAGGATTTTACCAGTGTGAATCTTGGACTTAGTCCTTGAATGACTTCTGTTTTCTTCAGTACATAAAACGAATTCGAATTGGACTGTAATTAGTCGGCACTATATCTTTAATGCGGTGAGTGGCACGTGAATGCGCATGCGGATTTGGGCAGAGGGTAGGCTAAGCTCGGGGTAATGTCAGCACCTTAGCCGGAACCGGAATTGAAACCGAATGCATTGATGGTTTGGCTCGCAGGTGCGAGGGAATTGATTTCACTGTACCCAGAAAGGTTATTCATTACGTTTCAAGGATTTCTCTGCGAAACAAACGCAAGTCAATGACTTGATTGAAACCAGGAGATTCGTCCGGACGCTGGCAAAGTAGTTTGTATACTTCATGGGGGCGACGAGCTATTCGTGGCTACTTTATTCCCGTTTGGCTGCATTATTTGATTTGTTAGCAACACGTCAGCAGGTGCACTTCGGGTAAAAACATGATTTATATATGGGGGGTGTGGGTATGACACCCCTATTCGTCGATTGTGACGGCATTTTGTTTTTAATTTTATATTTATTTATTATAATTCTTTCTGGTATTGAAACCAAGGATTCCTCAAAAGTGCATATCGCGCTGTAGCTCGAAAGCCTAAAGAAACCTCTAAGGAAGACGACGAAGAAATGTTTAGTTTTACAAGTAGGAGGTATACCCCGGAATTATATTTTGGGGAAACCCACGGAATCAGGCAGGGACTGAAACCCAATGCACATGTCGTTCCTGGTGGGATTCAAACCGTAACCGCGTCACAGCGAAGAAAGTACCACTATAGACCAACATGACTCCTATGACCCAACCTGTCTCGTGTAGCTAGCGCCAAAAAGATGATAGTAAAGATGAAAAATTGGGAACGAAGAAGCCCTGAAAGTGCAGGGTGGATAATACTTCGATAGTAGGCCTAGGCCTATTTATTAGAAAGTCCCGAAATGTAATGGCGCCCTCACTGAGACAACTTTCCCCCACCTCCCCAACCACTAACACCCCCCATCGACAAAAATGTGACGGCACCCCCCCCCCCCCCCCCCCCCCCCATTCAAAATGGTCTAACTATGGAGGAATCGACGCCCCTTGCTTCAATTCGGTGGATTCACAACAACTCAGTGCGCCGCCAGCGGCAAGCCGGGAAAGGCCAATTTCCCACTTTAGGGGTCGACATCGCTTCCGTCGCGCTGTATTAGTTATGGTAGACAGTACAGCAGTTTAGATTTCGCGCGAATGCGATCGAGTGGATGAGTTAAAGCAATTTTTGACTAACCGGAGAATACCTTGTGCGGGAAAGAAGAGAGAGGAGTTGATATATTTAGCGGAGAAGGGGGGGTAAGAAGTACGGTCGATGCATTGGCGATACCCACTTCCGGGAACACAAAGACCAACACAAAAGAGGGGGAGGGGGTTCCTCTGTCTCATATCTTGCTTCAAATGTCAGTGAACGGTGCAATAGAGGAATTTCACATTAGCCCCTTCTGCGCACTTCCGGGTTTAAAGCGAGAATGTCAGTGGCAAACAAAACAACGCTTTTCAGCACATTCATTCATGCATGAATTAATCAGGCCATAACGGCAGCGCAGGCGCACGATTAGCATAAAGTTGTTTACTGTGACATTGAGATCCTCGTTTTCAAACGCGGAAGTGCGCAGACCGGCGCTAAACGCGTCGTTGAGGGATTCCTCTATACTCTTATTGAAAAACCACACACAAAGCACCACTGTGCGCACTTTCATGACCTCTGTACATCACAACAGGACAAAATATTCCAACGACTCTCAACCCAGGGCGAACCAACCCTACTTTGTTCACACTACCATTTTAAACCCGGGGCGAGAGTTTCAACCCGTGTCGACAAATCTCAACCCTGGTCTGGAGCAGGGTTGAGTTCAACATGGAGCGAAATCAATCTCCGGGTTGACGCGGGGTTGGCGCGATGTTGAAAATGTTCAAGTGTGAAAAGTCGCATATTTCCAACCCCGCGCCAACCCCGCGCCAACCCCGCGCCAACCCCGCGCCAACCCCGCGCCAACCCCGCGCCAACCCCGCGCCAACCCCGCGCCAACCCCGCGCCAACCCCGCGCCAACCCCGCGCCAACCCCGCGCCAACCCCGCGCCAACCCCGCGCCAACCCCGCGCCAACCCCGCGCCAACCCCGCGCCAACCCCGCGCCAACCCCGCGCCAACCCCGCGCCAACCCCGCGCCAACCCCGCGCCAACCCCGCGCCAACCCCGCGCCAACCCCGCGCCAACCCCGCGCCAACCCCGCGCCAACCCCGCGCCAACCCCGCGCCAACCCCGCGCCAACCCCGCGCCAACCCCGCGCCAACCCCGCGCCAACCCCGCGCCAACCCCGCGCCAACCCCGCGCCAACCCCGCGCCAACCCCGCGCCAACCCCGCGCCAACCCCGCGCCAACCCCGAGATTTGTAAAATGGTCTGTCGAGAGTATGCTGGTTATGTACGCAGTCACTAGAGAAGATGTCCCAAAGGATGATTGCTCTATGCCTTCGGCTAATGGTTTCAGTAGGACCATGAGCTATGTAAATAATGTGACCAGCTGTATCACTATCAGCCATAGGCTATTTAGCCGCGGAGGTTGTCTTAGTTGCGAAATCAATCAAATGTCAAAACAGGTGGAATATAGGGCAAAGACGATTTCTGGTTTGGTTAACAGAGTTGAATGTGCATGTGGCTATCATACTGTAAAACCCCTAGATGTAAATTGGAAAGGGAGATTAGGCGGGTGTGGTTTTAACAATGAGGCCGAGAAGTGTGTCCGTACAGCGTTATGCGTAAAGCGTATTGCGTGATACGTCAAAATAAAATTACACGGACAACAATGAATAACCGGAAACGGATAACGCAATACACAGTGCGGATGCATGGACGTATGCCCATTGCATTTCGTGTAGTTTTATAGACTAATCCGACGAGCACAATTAAAAGCCATCTTTGGGTACCCAATCGAGCGGTACCATACACGCGCGCTCGTCATACGCGCGCACTTAGTGCGCCTTTGACCAATAAGATTGCCGAAGTAAACACGCCCCTCAAAAGTAAGAACGCGTATGACGCGCGCGAGAGCGCAGTACCTTTCGATTGGGTACCCAAAGATGGCTTCTGCTTTTGTTCGTCGGATTTGTCTATAATACGCATGTCGTCCTATTACGCATTGCGCATAGAGCGGGTTCAAAATTACGTTCAGAGCCCGGAATCACAATGAGGTTTAAGCTCTTAATTAAAACCAGAAGTCACAATTTACTCTTGCGTGTCAAGGTGGGACAACAGGCTTCAGCTGTGATTTTGAAAAGAATAGGACGTGTTTTTGGACCATATGATGCACGATATGGGCAGAGGGAACCCCCCCCCCCCCTTCTTTTGTGTTGGTCAATGTTTTAGGTAACAATAATCTGGAGAGTGTATAGGGTATGAGCTCCGTGCACAACTACCCCCTCAGCGGAAAGAAAAGGCGAGTTGGGGGGTCAATATCGACGCCATCTTACCTGACTTCAATTTAAGTGTCTGGTTCCCGCTGTGATATTCTTATTGAAAAAGCAATTATCGAGAGTCGGCAAACAGACAAAGCAATCCCACTGGTATACGAGTATCAAATGAACGAGGAGCGCAGTGCGTAATACCAGCGACGTACTCCCCGCGGAAGTGCGGTTGCTATGTGGACAGCGCCCTCTTTTGTTGGCGCACGGAGCCCATAGGGACAAAAGGGGGGTACCCCTCTGCCCCATATCGTGCTGGGTATATTTTGGACACCCATAGTCGAAACCACATTGTCTTAATCACATCCAAGCGGTTTACAGTGTTATCTGGGTGAATGATCCCATCAAGTGAAACGTCGACAACGTTCCCGGATCCCGCACAATTTGTCATTACCCGAATGATCCCGAATACCTCGCAATATGCACAAAACCATCAGCCCTGATGGTTTTGTGCACAAATGGAAGTACCAATCAAAGCGAGAGTAACACAGCGACTCGAGCCACTTAACCAATGAAAACACGGATGCTTGTAATTGGTATGCCGTGTCATGACATAATAATGATCCTAACATTGTTAATATATGGGTTTTATATTTTTAACGTTGCATGCGCGCTGTAAATTTGATAATTGCTTTATGTAAATTAGAATAGATTTGCATACACCCTTCCCGAATTAGTTTATGATGATACCCTCACTGCCAGTACCATTGATGGACTAGTCCCAAAATCATCTAACTGGTGTCCACCTACTGGCCTCAATAAGTCCCTCGACCGAGTTATTGACAATTGTCGCGCTGACGTTTGTCGCCTCAATTTTAACACCCGTCACACCCCAAGAATTGTAAAGATGCCATCCCATACAGCCAATTCCTCCGTCTCCGTCGAATTTGCAGCGAGGATGCTGAGTTTCTTCACCGAGGTAAAGAAATGAAGGGGTTCTTCCAACAACGTGGATACCCACCTTCTGTCACTGATGCCGCTCTTCGCAGAGTATCATCAGTCACCCGCAATGCCGCCATGAAGCAAGCCCCTACAATGCAGCAAGATTGTATCCCTCTAGTCCTCACCTACCACCCGCACAACATGGCTGCCAGGGATATCATTCTCAAGCACTTCAAGACGCTGCAGGAAGATCCAGCGACCAGCACCATCTTCACCCAGTCTACCAACCCCCTCTGTTCATTCAGACGTGACCGTTCCATCAGCAACCATATTGTGCGGTCAACACTTCCCAGCATCGCTAGTACCGTAGACAACGACCCCTTCAAAACTGTTCCCTGCAAGCGTCCAAGATGCAAAACTTGCGCACACGTTGATGTTACATCTTCCATCACTGGTCCCCGTGGCCATTTCAACATCCGGGGCCACTTCAAATGCACCACTACTAATCTTGTCTATTGCATCACGTGTACCCGCTGTGGCATGCTCTACATTGGCGAAACCAAGCGCCGACTGGCCGACCGTTTTACGGAGCATCTCCGAAGCGTTCGGCTGAAACAACCTGGTCAGGCTGTCGCCCAACACTTCAGCGCGCCATCACACTCCACAAAGGACATGAGCGTCTGCGTTGTTTCCACGGCATCGTCGGATACGCAGCGCCGATCTCTAGAACAGCGTGTGATGTTCCAACTGGGCACGCTCCACCCAGACGGGATGAACGTGGAGTTTACCGCGTTTGTTCTACCAGCGGTTCATCACAACAAGCCATAATTCCCCTGAAGAAGGTGCATTGCACCGAAAGCTCGGGTAAAACTATCCGGTGAGCACTGTTTCACCTTTACCATATATATTATATATATATATATATATATATATTGCTAATACGACCGTAAAGGGGAAACGAAGTTGTGTAAAAAGGAACGTTAAGGGGAAAATGTAAGTTAGGGCGAAAAATGCATTTCGCCTTAACGTCACAACTACCTTTTCTAGCGAGAATTTTACTGTCGGAAATGTTTATATATTGTTCTTTGGGGTCTAAATAGAATGATTCAACTTGTTTGGTCGAAATAGGTAAAGTTTGGGTTAGGTTACAGTAAAAAGAAGTTTGTGCACAAGTCTATGGGATTTCGCCTTTACGCCGGACATAGCGTAATTTATATATATATACGGTACGTTGGGAAAGAGCTAAAAATATATTTTCAAAATAATTAAAACATTTAGTATTCCTTTTGTCAATATACGTGGTGTAAATTTAAAATGAATCGACATGATTTAAATGCAGTTGTGAGGCTAAAATAGTTTGTACCAATTAAAAGATTAGAATCATTTGAAAGATAAGAACTTACACTATTGATTTGATGAAAGAGAATTTGAATATTATGCCAGATGCCATGCGGACATATAAAGGAAATGCCAGGAAGTGCAAACGTTGAGTGTGAAATATATGTTGACTTTAATTATCTTGATGAAGCCACCGTTTTCCACCTTCTATTGCAGTTTACGCAGCTCGTTAGCGCGTCTAGCCTCATTACATTCTATCTGGAACGTAATGAACCCGACGACTTGAAGGGAAGAGTAGGTTTTTTCTGTGCCACACCGCTAAAGACAAACTTGTAGTAATAGCTTTAGTGCAGAAAACACAAGAAAAAAACCAACGTTGGTATTTGGTATTTGGTGTTTGGTATTGGGTATCAGGTATCTTTTATCTGGTATCTGGTGTCTGGTATCTGGTATCTGGCACATCTGGATTCTGGTATATCTGGTATCTGGTATATGGAATCTGGTATATCTGGTATATGTAGTATCTGGCATCTGGTATCGGATATCGGGTATCTGGTATCTGATACTTCGTATTTGGTATTATTTTGGTGTTTTTGGTTCGTATTTGGCATTTAGTATTGTATCTGGTCCGGTCTGGTCTGTGTATGATCTGCCTTTTATGCGTGTAAGATATGACACTGTATCCCTTTGTGTATTGAGGAATACAAGGTCTTTTAACCAGATAATGTAGAATGTGTTTTATAAATATTGCTTTGTTCTGTCTTCAGCTTGTTTCGTTTGGACTTAAACTCTATGCAAGGTTTATTGATAATAATTTATTGATAATAATTAATATGGCGTAAAAATCACACTGATACCCATGCATTATGCCAGTATTCAGTTAACATTTCAAGATTACATAGCATGATTTCTCTAAAAAAAACTATATCACGTTGCAATAATTCATGCCTTTCACCTAACGGTAACACCGAATTATTTCGCAGCTTGGGGAATGTAGAACATTGAGTGCCCTCAAAATCATTTGTTCAGCACAAGGGCTTGTAGTGAAATTCCTTCAACATTTTTTTTTTTCTTGTCTGTGCTGTCCAGCCCAGAGTAGTCAATAGCCAGCTAAATTCTGTTTTGTTTTGTTCCGTTGAGTTTTACCTGCACGGCAGAGGAATGTTTAAGTTGTATTGTCTATTGTATTGAATTCTATGGACTGGGCAGGGCATTCAATTCCACACACAGTATAAAAAGCAGGACCACATTTTTATTACTCACTCCTTCGCTATAACCGTGTAGAGTCATCACATCATTCTACAGTGGTCCGTTTTCCTACAGCATAGTACCAATTTAGCTTGTGTCCGGACGCGGGAATAGAAACTGGTTAAGTAGTGTTTGCTCCTTTACAAGTTACAGAGACTATTCCCGTGGAAGGACACAGTGCCTTTTTGTAAATATTTAGCCTATATATTAAATACGACAAGAAGTTTGACGTTCCAGGAGTCCAGTAGCTGCTTTCAGAGGACAACAGCGGACTTCGACTTTTAATTTAGGGTAATTATTTTATGTATTATTCCGAACTTTAAACCCTAAAACTGGTGACCCCGACGTGATTCGAACACGCAACTTTAAAGGCTCTTAAACATTAACAAAAATGTGAAACCCCACAGAAAACCGTGACAGTCTGGTCCATTGTTAGCAGACAGCCTCTTGTCATGGCATAACACTGACTACACAGAGAAACAGATTTGTTGCTATGGAAGCTGTGCGTACCTTGGGCATGACTTTATTTCATGGGTACGGTAATAGTGAACAAACATGTGTAATGCAGTCTGAGCTTGACCAATTTAAACAATGGTCGGATAATAATCTTATGAGGTTGAATCCTTCTGAGTGCCACTTCATGGTTATTAATTTCCAACGGGTCCCCTCCATCCCACTTACATTCCACATTGGCGATATACCCATTGACCAGTCCAGATGTATGAAACTACTTGGCATTTTTGTACAAGATAATCTGAAATGGGACGCCCAGGTTGACTATTATGTGTAAATCTTTTCACCGTAAACTTTTTTTCTTACGTCAGCTCAAGCGTTGCAATTTACCCATTAAAGATCTTAGAACAGTTTATGTCCAGTACATCAGACCATCTATTGAATATGCCTCACCAGTTTGGTTTGCTGGGCTAACCCCAAAACAGCTTGAGTGTCTGGAAAAGATGCAACGCAAAGCCTTCCGTATCATAATGACTTATGATTACTGTAGAGATCATTCTTACATTGACACATGCTCTGTACTTAATGTCCCTCAGATATCGGAGAGACTTGAAATGCTTTCCATGAATTTTGGCAAGTCTCTCTTGAATTCCAGTACTCATAGAGATTGGCTCCCTCCACAAAGAAATAACAACTTGAGAAATTCAGATAAATTGACAATTGTTAAATGCAGAACTAACGGATATAAAAACGGCTGTATTCCTAGTTTAACCCGATTACTGAACCAAAAATGTTAGGTCTGCGCAATTGAAGATTTTTGATTGTATATTTCTTTGTGGTCATGGGGTTCTGTGACTGACTGTCCTGGTTGGGGGGGGGGGGGGGGGGGGGGGGGTTGGGGTTATTTTAATTATTTTAATTCTTTTTTACTTTTAACATGGTTATCGGCTGGTCCGAATCAATGTGTTGTCATTGTCTCTCTGTTAAAGTGTTTTAAATATAATCGCAATATTTTTTTATTTTTTTATCTTTAGTTCTATATATATATATATATATATATATATGTATGTATGTATTTCTGTTTTTATGTCACTTTTTAAATAACTGATGTATGTAATTTCTTACGCAATTCGGCTGTTTGGCCGCCATGTTTGAATTTTAATAAACCAATAATAATATAATATAATGACGAGGCTTAAAGCGGCAGTGGAGCAATATTTGGGTATTGAAATACATATAATCGAAGATGGTAGCAGGCGAATCTACGAATGCGGGAATTAAAAACAATGACAACAAGCACGAAAGAGGAGTTTGGTTGACGCGAAAGTTAAAGTAAAAAAGTAAATATATTTTTTACGACGATGAAATTATGTGAGCAAAGGCTAGATATTACAAAGATATCAATTTTTTTTATTCCATATGCAAAACTGAACCCAGCAGCGGCTATATCTCCACTCCCATCGTATGGGATTGTTTCCGTATCAAAACAATGATTTATACGTGTACTATTAAAAACAAGGACGGAATAGACCCCGGGAACAAGGTTGTCAAACCTATTATATTGGGAGTACAAATATGGCGGAAGGTGGCTTTAACTCGAACAGCCGATGCACCATCTAGTTGACATGTACAAAACACACCAATTCGGCCGACGGTATCGCTTTAACCACGTACGTTAATTAACGGTCCAGATGGACTGCCTAATGGCTGCATATAGTCGAGGCGAGTAAAGACGAAGACGATATACATAGGCCTACATGCATTAGTCATTGCAGCGTGGGCGTATTTGTACATGGGAACTCGAGTAACGATGTTTGGCCATTTCCCACCCAATAATCGATCATGTACAATGTCTACTGTGGTATTTGTAACGTATTCTGTATAGTTGATTGATAATTTCAAGTTATTTTAATAATAGCCCATTGCTTTACCATGATCACCCCCCCCCCCCCCTCGAAATAAGAAAAGAAGACGTGTCATATTACTGTTTATGCACATTTAACAATATGGGCGTCCGGGGTGTCAATGGAAGTGGGGTGGGCAAATATCCCCGCCCCATCCTTGGAAAAAAATTGATAAACTGAGAATATGCCAGAGAAAGTACACAGATTTTGGGATTTTGCACCCCCCCCCCCCCCCCCCCCTCTAGAAAAATCCTGGCGACGCCCATGGTGTCAATGGGAGACTTTTGTTCTCCCCAGTCTTGCGCATGCTCAGAACTACGCGCGCATGCTCGGAACTAGCAAAACGAACCGGTATGTCTGCTGCCACCAGCGTCTCAAACGTGTCCCATTCTCTGCGTGTCAATACTTCGTGTTTGCTGGTAACGGAGAATGGGTCGTGTTATTTCGCTCATTGAAAAACCTCATCACGGACTTGCGGAACGGTTTCGTTTTTGTGCGTATGAAGTACCCGTGATTATAACCAAAGAAACCATCGTTCAGACTGGCCATGTTTCATAAGCCGGAAATATATCTCGAGGGAAAAAAACACTGCAGGCCTGCAGCTGCACTGACATTAAAATGCAGTCTGGGATAAAGAGAAAGACAGATTTAGTCACGTCGACGGCTGTTTGACAACATTGCAAGTCTGACGACAGTGCATCTGACCCAGTCGGGCATAGCAAGCAGGCACGTGATTCATGCACCCTGCGGCATCGTTGTCATGGTAATAGAGCATTGTTTCAACTATTTCTTTTAAATAATCCCAATATTCGGAAAAGGTGGATCCAGAGTGCAATTTGCCGGGGGGGTATCGGCCACGTAGAACGTACCTAATGGGTTAAATACTATTTTAAAATGTTCATCTGCTAGGGGTGTACTCTCCCCCCCCCCCCCCCCCCCAGCCCTCCGCTGAATCTGTGTATTTGGACCAGAGGTTAAAGAGTAACTCGCCCTTTCTGATTATATTCAATCTCATATGCCCCGATAGCATTTCTGTGGAGTTAGGAGCTCCAATATATGAGGGGTAAAAAGGAGTCTGAACAAATCAATGAACAGGAAAGTCCTTTTACTGAAGACAGCTGGCGCTAGTAAATTGACCTGTGTGGGATGAAACAAGTGCGGACAAATGCTATTGTGATGGGCTTATCCAATACTATTTATTATTACTACTGCAGTGATGCCCCTGTGCATGCTGTGTAGGCCTAATGCAAGCGTCCAAAAATATAGGACGGGCATATCAGGTTGAGTCACTGCAACCCATGAAAAGGAGATAAATTAATGTTTCAACGAAAACACACACGGTTTCTAGAATCAGCAAAATCACCTGGCCTAATGTTTCGAACTTAAGCAAGTTCTCTCGAAAAGTGTAAAACGGTTTCTGGAAGTGTGAAACTGTGAACGGACACAAGGTTGAAGGTCATACAGAATGGTGTAGAGTACCGAAGTGATGACGTCAATCAATGCAATGTTTGGAACCAGAATATATTCTAAACTGCATGTGTTTGAAACCATTGCCGCGGCAACTGACGTCAGACTTCGGTACTCTATATATAGAGACGAGCAAGGGACCTCTTTCCTACATGACCATCCTCGGTTAACGGCGCCACATGCAATGCACAGTCATCAGACTCACAACTGCAATGGCCGTCGATTATAACATTCAGACCACAATGTTGTGGACTTCAATTTCCTATCGCTCTGCCCGCAGACATAGTCTTTGCCATCATGTTCGATAGTACACTGTTGATCTCGCTACAGTGCTCAGTAATCAAATACCGCTCCGGGGTTTTTGGCGCGCACCCGGAAACAAATTAAAACCGTTGGGGAGAGAAACAAGAGGGCTGGATGGAGATTTCTATATAGAAATGAAAGTTACTCCGGGGTTTTCTCGTGGCACGAGATGGAGGAATGGAAAGCCGGCATTAGTGTAGATTTGGGTATGGTTGGGGGACGTAGTAAGTCTGATTTTCACGCCCTCAAGCGGGAGCGCGTCCAATTCCCAATGTGAATATGACACCGGACATGCCTGCCTTGTGCACGTACGAATTGTCAACATGGCTGGTTTGAAAATTGTTCATCTTAATTAAAGATGATGTATCCATATGTTTGGGTGGTTTCCTTAAACAAAATCGGCTTGCGATAAGTAATGGATTTAAAATGTTTCAATTTTTGAATTAGGGGCCGGTTGTTACCAAACGAGACACCTGTATTGATTGAAGTGCCGTTTGAAAGACGTGCGTGCTGAACACGAACAGGAAATATAGAGACTCGTTTTCTTTGTGAAAACACTAGTTCAATGATTAACACAACACATTTGATGTGCAGAATAAAAGCCAAGGATGTGTCCAAACAGTTTAAAACTAGTTTCAATTGGGGCCCTGCAATCTGCATACATTTTTAATTAAAAGTGAATATTTGCACACATACAAACATAATAGATTTACACAAATACAACTATAGTTACCCAAATAAATCTACATGCGGTTAAGTTTTTAACTTTTTAATGTTATATATTGCTAATTTACGCGATAGGCGAAAATCCCATCTGGCTCCACGTTACCGTGGCAACCAAGTCCATATCAGCGCAAATGAAAGAAATACCACTAATGGATGACTTTACGTTGCTCCAATTTACAGGATAAATACAAACATAGGATCCTTTAAAGAGCTATTACCGTGCTTTCATAATCTAAAATCGAAATTTTGAAAAGCCTTTATGATTTGTACATCTATTGCGACTACAGAATGAGGCACCAGAATGCCACGACACAACAGTATCCTCTTCGTAAACGTGACGTCAGGAATTGCAGTGCAAACGTCGAATGGAGCACGCGCGTGTGCTGCTTCATGCGCTTTCCACAGAGTAGGGGTGTCCAGTCCGAATACAAAATGCCGACTCCGGGTACGAGTACGAGTCCGAGTCCATTTTTTTTTCGAGTACTGAAAATCGAGTTCGGGCTGAGTACTTAGTGGTACTCGAGCTACGAGAGTACGAGTACTCCAACACAGATTTAGTCGCATGCGCCAAATATGCCTAATTCAATTGGCGTTTTTACGCTAAAAGACCGTTGGGTTCTGAGCTTGTACATACATGTATTAGTTTACAATGTTATTCAAAGTGAACAAAGAAACTGGTATGAGCGGGATTCGAACCTGCGACCTCTGGAATACCGTACCGGCGCTCTACCAACTGAGCTATCTTGCCCTATGTTGGCGGTCTCCCAAATTGTCGGCATCTTTGTTCGGGTGGGCGCTAGTCAGAAGTCATAAACCCAGAATGCCGTATAGCCAGATATCACACCCAATTTTACGATACAACCTGGGAAGCGACATTGTGTGGATCACTCAATGAAGATACGACTTTTTAACTTATAATAGACTAATCCGGCGACCAAAATTAGAAGCATTTAACTGCGGTGGCACAACACTCGCGTGTGTTTTACGCACGCGCTCGACGCAGCTTCGACCAACAGTGTGTTTACAACTTGCCAAAATGCGCACGCGACTCGAATTAAAGAACGCGGACAGCCTGCACGCGAGCGCGGCACCACTGTAAAAATGGCGTCGGCGAATTCCTGTATAATTCGTCAAACAATCCACAAGGGATTTATGACTTCTGACTAGCGCCCACCCGAACAAAGATGCTGAAAATTTGGGAGACCGCCAACATAGGGCAAGGTAGTTCAGTTTATAGTAGAGCGCCGGTACGGTATTCCGGAGGTCGCAGGTTCGAATCCCGCTTATGCCAGTTTCTTTGTTCACTTTGAAAATGTATTCAAATTTACCTAGTCAGTTTCCCTTGTGGATTGTTTGACGAGTTTACAATGTTGTTTGTTTTTGAAGATATTTCAGATTTTGCGTTTTTAAATGCATTGCTAAATATATTCAACCTGTGAATTTCTGAGAGAGGCTTCACTTTCCGCTCCAGTGGTGTTTCTTTGAAATAACCGATTCTTCTAAAGAGATTTTTAGTAAACTTCTTCACCAAAAAAGGAGAGACTGCATTAATGCGGCTTGTCACAGGCTAGCCTTTAAACTTGATTGCATTACGCATTCTCCAGAAAAAGGCGGAACCTATAACGTTGAACCGCCTAGGGTAGGTTTTACCTCGCTGGATGCATCCAAGTGGCCAAATCGAATCACTGCGGTGATGATCCTGCTGTGGATCAATACCAGTTGGCCCACTATTGGCCCACCAGTGGGCAAGCGATCGGTCCTAAACCCCGACTGCCGAGGGCAGAACCCCGGCAAGGGACGGGGGAGAAATGCAATACCGACCCGCAGGTGGGTCGGTTGATCCAGGCTCGGGGGTTCCGGGAAAATGGACCGAGGGTAGTCGGCGCGCACCTGTTGTTTACCGGGGGTTAGAATGGCTTGGGCGGGCCAGGGAGGGACGGCTGCGATAGGTTTTCAAGTCATGCATTCCACCAAAATTCAGAGTACTTCCGAAGAAACAAGAGCTCTACTGGGTTTGTGGAGGCCCCCGACTCGCACTTGATAAAAGTCGGACCCTGGACCGAGCCGGGTCTTGCATTTAAACTCTTATGATTGACTTGGAAAACTAGATAGCAGAAATAGAAAAATATACACTTATGAATTAATTTTAGCCGTAAAAAGTCAGAAAACGGGCTCACCATTTTCAGAAGATCCAAATTGTGTTACTATAAGGCCTGGCGTAAAATCCTTGTTTCTATACATGCACAGTTTTAGCCATTGTGTCCCGCCACAATGTTCATATATGTGACCATCATACGAAATGCGTCGTAAGGTCATTTTTCACTCGATAGTTTTTACTTGCATCGAATACAGCATACTTGGCTCTTCATTCTGATAATATCACTCAGTTTGGCATCCTGATGAATATGGACATTATGTGGGTGAAACCTTGACAGTTCCTATTGATTTCCACAGTATAAGCATGTTAAGGGCCTGTAACTCAAAAGTAACTCTGGCGACTTGTATCTCATTTCGTTGGGTTGGGGTCACATGTAGAGCAAATTTTAAAATTAATTTTACCGGGTTTTGTGACCTAAAATTTAGAAACATCCTAAGTCTTCCCTTTATATTTAAACGTTTTAAACGGAGGATCCGGGCTAGGTCCGACTACATCCAGCAGATCCGACTTTTAACCATATACCACGTGACTTCACTAGTCCTGCCGCCAAGTATTTCTCAATATACGGTTTTAATACTTATTTTTATTTGAAATGAAAACCAGCAAAACATCAAAACCAGATGCATGATTATATATCATGTGAAAAGCGGTGTAAGTATAAGTTTGCACCTGAAACAGCGCGCAGCATTAAAATATACTGAACAGGCTGTAATTGAGGTAGTAGGACACGCCTGTGGGTCATTAATTGGAGCACAGTCCCCAGTTACGTCGTGAACCTGTTGTGAGGTTATTTGAGTACTCTCTGACACATCACTGGACAATTTTGCTGTACATGCTGAGTAAAACAGAATAGACCCCCCCAAAAAAGAAATGTTAGCTATACGTACTGTTACTTGAAATACAAGTAAATCTGCTGATATTAACGATGTAACATGGTATCCAAAGTGTGGCATTTGTTACATCGCTACACGTTTGTCAACATATTTATTATAATTGCATTATAAACCTCTGTACGGTGACATTTTGTGCTCAATAACTAGTATGCAGAGTAGAAAAAGATGTAAAAGGGACACGATGTTCCCGTTACGGCACAAAGTCATATATTTTTATGAAATTTCACAGGGAAATGTTTGAATGGTACAATACTTGCACAAACTTGTCTAAAACTAAAGACAAATATGATGAATAAATATTGAAGTACATTGAGTAATGACTTGAAATGCAGTAAAGTATCACACTTTGTGTCTCAACGTCATGAAAATGTCATGATACAACAGCTTGTATAAGCTGGCTACAACCAAAAGTAATATTTCTACAGCAGATCAGCTGCCGTGAGTACCGTATATTATGCATCCCATATACGGGACAACAAGCCCTAAAAGGTGCCTCATAAATGTCTGACGTATCTCAGCCAGTTCCAGGGCAGCGGTCAGGAATGGGTAGAGATCCACCGTCATAGTCAGATTGCTCATCCACAGGAGGATCGAGAATGTAATTGACTTCAGGTGAGCAACAACTTCAGAATGAGACAAAAATTCACAAGGCGCACGACTGTGCTGCCTGATATACGTACGTTGACTATTGCGGGTGTATCCGTTTAGTTTATCCACAGGCTCCTATGCTGCATCCGCACAGTATAAGACGTACGTAGCCCGGAACGGGTCTTTCGTGGCTATGGCTTCGAATTTTGCCATTGTCAGGCTACGGTGAAGAGCCATAGCCATTGATAACAATGTCTGTGAGATAGTCTTATATCGGAATGCCACTAGGCGTGTTGCCAAAATACTGTACAGAAGCTATGACAACACAAACCATTCAAATTATTTCTTATACGAGTTTTCTGTCGGATGTACCCGAGAAATATATACATGTGCACAAGAAGTTTCCCAAGACACACATTATAAAATCAGGAGCGCAAAGGTATTTTTAAGTAATATTAATTGATTTCTTTGTAACATTGTCAGGTAAAGTCGACAGTAGATAGTATCGATTCTTGGCATATTTCTATGGTGATTGGTATCGATATGATTAAAAGCTATTGTAAACACTCCAGAGCTGTTGGGAAAAATGATGGAAAATGATTGACAGGCTATTCATATACATAGAAGACCACTATAGCGAGTGAATGTAGTTACAATCAGAGGTCATGGAGCAAAATGGAGGATGTTGCAGTTGTTTTCTTTAGCCTTTGTCACAAAAATGGAAGGTTTAAATTTTGTTCAGGTTGCTTTCGAATATCCGGTTTCCAAAATCGAAACCGAATAGTGGAATTCAAACCAAATGTTAAAAAATTCCGATTTATATCACACAACTAAGTTTACCAAAATGGTACAATCCAGGGAACAAAAGATTATTTACTATTTAGTTTCGACCCGAGGTATCGTTAAAACCTGCATAGACGTTCCGCAGGAACGTAGACACATGTACAAGCCACGGTACATCTGTATTCCGGGCAGCCCTTCAAATCTGAAATAGGCCTAAAGTCACTTAGTGTGCGAAAAAAAAAGTCGTCTAAAATTCGCAAGCAGAATAAAGCACCTCAGCGAATCCATTTTGTCTTTCTATTAGTCACAGCGTACGACACCTCGCCCCAAAGCACCAACGCATTCCAATCAGTAGAGCATAATCGAGTCAATAGTGGGTCTCAGGCGAACTCATCAGCTGATAGCATGCACGCCGTACCGGTCACCTAATGGCCGTGTTGTGATGGATCGAAGCCGCTATCTGACAATGACCGGCATTCATCAGACAAACTAAATTACTAATACCCGCTGCTGCTACACCGGCCTTCATTATATCGAGGTAGTTTGTCAACATATACAACATTTGCAGACATCAAAAAACAAAACTGCTGAATTATTATGAATTACATTACTTGACTGTAAGTAAATAATAGTCTCAAGCATCCTGTGAAATTATGGCACCTGGTGTGCTGTCATTTTCAAGAAAAATTGAATTTTTTTAGCGGTGGTCGCCCGACAATCGTCCCGACCCTGATAATTCCCTGACGTCTATAAATTGCTCCATTTTGTCTGAAGTAGGGTAAGGGAACCAGACTACAAGATCAATTATCTTTGTTTTCCCAGCATCTATGCACACAAAACTGTAAACAGGTCATTGTTACAATATTCGCTATAAAATGTAACCCTACCCCCAAATCCATTCCTTTCTGAAAATTACAGCAAAAGCAAACCTTGTATACTACTTTTTAAGGTGTGCATGGTGCTGTACCATTGAAGGTCTAAAGGAACTTCAAAAACGTGTGGCTTTGAGCATCGCATGTGTTGGGAGAATGATGACCTGTGTTCATATTAAAGCTATGAAACGTTTTACTATAGACAGAAAAGGAACTGGGTGGATGAACAAAATGTTAAACGTACGTTGGTGGTATCGAATATCTGACTGGAGGCACTGGTATTTTGCGTACAATACCCCAAAATGACCGCATTAGCAGGACTGTCGTATCGGGCGCGGATCCAGAGGGGGTGGGGTTTGGGGTCGAACCCCTCCCCTCCCTGCTCGTTGGCATATTTTTGGGCTTGTAAGGGCCACTGCCTATAGGTACCGCAGCAAACCAGAAAAGAAATGCAAAACCCCGCAAAGGTCCTATTTTCCGTACAGGAAATAAAGAAACAAAGAGGTTAAATGTTGCCAGCAACGTTGAGAAACTGTTTCGGCAAATGTACGGGGAAAACATTCAGAAACCCACCCCCCTGCAAACAATCCTGGATCCGCCCCTGCGTATTCCTTTGAAACTTTGCTGAAAGCAGTGCCGGATTATCAAATAGGCACAGTCGGCACTGTGCCTAGGGCCTACGAAAAATTAGGGGGCTACGAAATATTTGAGGGCCTACGAAAATGCTTCAGTATGCAATATACACCCAGAACCACGAACATGCACGCACTGATGACACAAGTAAGAAAAGTTTTTAAAAATGTTTTGGCGTTGCCCTCTGAATTTTCGATAAATTTAGCCTTGTATTGGGTGACATCCACAAAGAAAAAACACGGCCGATGGTCGTCTGTCACGCAAAGGGGCTGTTTATGCGGGGGTATTAAATGCGGTGGAGTAACGTGCTTAGGGAATGTGTTTAGGCCTATACGCTAACTTCAACCCCTTGTAATTTCAAACGTCACAAATCTAAACGTGCTTACTAGCTTTTTAACACCTGGTCATCAGATATATGTTTAGCCTATAAACATGTTTATATGAAGAATATCTATTGTTTCTACCACTATTTTGTTGAGGCTAAACACGTTAAGCCTATACACGTCTCAGAAAGGCAGAATGTAATCATTTTCAGGCTTTACATGCGAAAACGTGGGTACAAAAAGTGTGTTTAAATGCGTTTAAATTCTAAATACCATTTTTAGATTTCAGATATCAGGTTGATTGCACCATGGATGAAGGATATCCTTCCTCCATGATTGCACGTTGTACACGTTGTCAGTGAAACTCGGCAAGTTATGTACCCGGATCATGTCCGTCATCAATGGCGGATCGGGGGGTGGGGGGGGGGTGTTGAAAACGATTCATGTATACAAAACTACCCCTCATTTACGTACCTGGATCCACCCTTGTCTGCGTCATGACGTGGTAAGGTGCGAGGCGGGAGAGTCCCTTTAAAATCGCAATAACGAAACAGCTACTAGAAACCGATTAAGAAACGCACTGGACACCTGGTTAATAGTAATCCTTTATCCGGGTAGACCACATAAATAAATCAGGGGGACAATCAGCGAGCGGCGGACGCGTAGAACTCCGGCCGGGGCAGTGGCGTCATCTACCGACGCGGCGCTGATGACCGCCCGCTAGAAGCGACAAGCTGTCCGGACTCGATCCCCGTGGATTAGACGTGACGTATACAGGCCGTGTTTGCCGACCCCAAATGACACTCATATACACGCTGACTGCGTGGCAGACATTGGCAATTTCCTTTTCGGGCCATTCAATGAAAATCCTCGTTTTTCGTCTGTACACTGCATTTATTTCATTTATTTTAGCATCTACGGTAATTAAACCAAACGTGAAGAAGTCTGTGAGGAGACAAGAAGATGATGAAGAAATGTTCAGTTCTAAAAGTGGGAGGGCCCAGGAATGGCACTCTTGGGAAAACTAACCGTAAATCTAGCCGGGACTGAAAAAAAGTCCACATTTCGCCCGAAGTGGGATTCGAACCCTGGCCACAGACGTGAAAGACGAAGAAATGGGCACTGCGCCAACCTGACTCCCACAACTTTACAACCGACTGCAGGTATAATGTTCATATTGCCCATACACTCTAAAATCAATTGCCCGATTCCATACGCAAGTGGCAAAGAAAATCTGGTAATTGACGCACTTGAGATGTTTCAAATGATCAAATGCCTTCGTTTTGTATCATATCATGCAAAGGCGTAGATTCGAGCCTTCTCTTGACGGTAAAGGAATGCCATTAGAAACATTAATTTGAGAGAATAATTGTGGTTCTTCCAAGAACGCATGAGACCCTCTTTCCTTTGTAGAGTTAATTACGTCATTTGGTGTATGTGAAGAAAATTCTCTCCCGAACCACTAAATAGAGCAATTTTACAATCAAACTATTTGTTTTTCCTTCTGACTTGACATTGTAAAAAACTCCCTCATTCTTTACGGTGAAAAGCATGTAAATAATTATTCACTGTGAGTAACTGTAAAATTGATGGCCGTAAAATGTATGGACTGCGCGCTACAAGTTACGGGCAAACCTGCAAAAGGCCGCTCGTTGCGTAGCAATTGCACGACCAATTAGAAATGAGGAAATTTGTGCTCACAAAAGTCAGGTTAAATTCCACAATAGGATTTTGATTTTTTACAAACATAGGTGAAGATTCTCATTACATCTCCTTTCGTATTCAAATATTGAAATTGTTGATGGTGGGATAAGCTGAACATAAAGCTAAAGCACGACATCATTCAGTTTGTAGTGTTTAGTATACATGTATATAGGTTGTCGTAGGATTTGTACACTCTCATAGTAATGTATAAGTTACTTCCGTTTAGTCTGGTTCCCACTTCATTCATTGCAGTTAATTAATGGCAACCTAGCTTCCAGTAGGTGTGTGCATTTACGGGTAGTATGGGGATCGGGTATAACCGATTGAAAACAAGCACAGATACCCCGGCATCCGTTAAAGAAAGACAATCCCAAAAATTTAATCTCGGAAATTGCTGTTCATATTGTTTATAGTAAAGGTGCATCAATGCAGCAAGAAGCCAGAGTGTCTACAGTGAGCTCTGGTGTAAATTGCATTTTTGCAAACGTCATAGACGTTAATCGGTTTTGTTTTCCCATGTGCCCTGGTTTTCATTTTGAAAATTCCCCACAAATGACATTTAAACACTTTCCTTTTCATTGTCTGAGAAATTGCTAAGTAATATGTAATTCGGTTACGGGTATACTCGCTTCCATAATCTGGAACCGGTTCCTGAAATTAGCGGTATGGGTATCGGGTATATAAAACTGAATATAAAACAATTTCAGCCAACATAGGATAAGATAGCTCACTAGGTAAAGCACCGGTGCGGCATTCTGGAGGTCGCAGATTAAAATCCCGATCCTGCCAGTTTTTTGTGTTCAGTTTGAAAATTGAATATAGAACTTCTTTTTATCACATTGCGTATTGGTTCATCTTCGGTTACATGTCTTCTGGAGGCCTGCCAATAGTGGCGGCCTATCTCCTGAGAAATACACGGCAGCCCGATTTCCCAAAGGAGAAGGAGCATGCTGGATTCAAAATCATCGCGATGACAACATTACGAAGCTCGAGAAATGTGAACTGGAAAACGGACCGGAGCTAACGGTGTACACAATCGCCTTTAATACGGAAGACGTACGCTTTCATTCACATAGCAAAATTTGATGTACTTTGTGGGCAAATGAAGTGACTCGCATAAGAAATATTTCTATACTAGAAGAAGCTTAAGGCAATGGAACGATTTATTTCCACATTTTGGATCAATATACACACAGAACACGTTCACACAAACTGAATGTTAAACTTGCCCTACTTTATATATGATCAGGCAAGGTAGTTAATTTTAAGTAAAAACAAAAATATTGACTAAAAATCTATTACTTGCAATGTGCAGCACCCAATTCTGCATGCCACAAATACGACACTCATGGCAAACCATTAGTCGCTTTCCAGTAGGAAATGACTGGGAAAAAACATTTAGAATGAACAAGTTGCAGGTATATTGAAAAAAGCATCGAAAGGGAAAAAGTGCGCACTTCTGTTTAAGTTTGACGATTTTATGCACAAGAGTTGAATTAATTCTGGTGCATAAGGCATTTCAGATTATTGAAAGAAGAATAACCAATGACACATGTATATCCCCATGGGGAAAATATCACTCGCAAAGCAGTTGTTAATTGTCATCCAAATCACTGAGTTTCATCTGCTTACTCACAGACCTGCACCACATGAAGTATTGATGAATGAACTATGATTTACCTTAGATGGTAGATCATTTTTGGCCCTTTAAAATCTGACTCTGGGCCCCTTTTGTCTTCTAAAAAAGAAAAATCTCAAGTATATCAAGTACTAGACCGTAGTTGCCTTTGTATGGGTATCACGCAACACAGGGCCACTCAAGGTGTGGGCTAGAAAAGACAGAAATCACAGGATGGAAGGTATCTATTCACATTTCGTTTGAATTGTGAGACTATAGATGGAAAGGAAGCAGGTTACAAGAGTTTTAAAGAGAGGCAGTGCGAGGGGAAAACGTGAAGATCCGCCGTTTTGTGGTGAAACTGACGATTGGTACCTTCATGGTTCCGTCATTGGAAAGATTTTGTTTAACTTCTTGAAGAACTAATTTCAATTTGATGAGATTTCTAAATCACATCGGCTGTTATCTCATAGCTCGAGGCTTTGATGCAACGATAAAGGTCTAATAACCCTTTCAATACCAAGGCATATTTTGTGACTGTGCTCTGGATACCACACTCATGTACATGACATGTCCAGTTCTTTACCAGACACTTTTGGCCAAGTTTTAGTGTATAGCGCCCTCACAAGGCAATGTAATGAAAGGCTATTTTCTTTGAAGTGTTGTGGAATCCTGAGGTTCATTGAGAAACAGCACCCCAACCTAACTAATTGAATGAGAACTAAAATATTGCTCTCTGAAAAGAGATTTATTTTGAGGGGTGGTTCATAAATCCCCAACTCTCAAGGATTGTTGTGATAATTGCACAAACTTGAACAAATTAGTAACGTTTGGATGCAGTTAAGAGGGCATTTCTCAAACCCTGGCTCGGGCTTCACGTAATTTTGTCGCCAGATTAGGCAAGATCTTGAATAGTTTTGGCTACATGTACATGTACAAATGTATATAAACGTTTGATGTTTTTAATGCAAGCAACAAGCAACATTTATTTCCTCTTCATGGTAATTCACAACAGATATAAAAGAATACAAATAAGAAAATCAAGTCAAGAAGATCTTATAGAGGCAAAACCTAAAAAGCGACAGCTTGTGTAAGGCATACCAGACATAACAAAACACATTAAAAAAAAAAAGTAAAGATTTAGAAACATAAGTTATACAGTGTACACAAAGCAACTATAATACGCGTCGCTAGCGCTGATTTGACCAGCAATGAAAATCTATACAATGTGTCAAATCGAGCTAACTCCCTATAGCTGCCCATCTCCGTTACAAGCCATGAACAAAATTGTGAAAAAATAATCTTTTAGAATGTCAATGTATTACGGATCTGACAAATTCGAAGGGTCGATCAGAGTTCAGGAGACTGCAAAAATACAGGTCTACCTAGACAAGTACATGTAAACAAAATAGTGTGCATTTTAGGTTTTTTTCCCATTTTCACTCGAATTGGTAATTTTTTAAGGAAACGATTGTTTAGGAAGATTATTTATTCATGATTATTTTGGTACCTTCCCCATTTATTATAATTATTAGTTGCAATTTTGCGTCGATCGTAAGATGTGTAATTTCTGATCAATGTTTTGCGTGTGCAGTCAATACGACATGAAATGTGTGCACAGGCAGGCGCAACATTGTGGAATTATGAACTACATGTATGCTCAATTGTTAACCTCGCTGACCAATTATTTTGACTTCCTAGCTTTGTGATTTTTAGCATGCTTCGCACGATGGTCAATGCTGAATCAATTTTCAGCGGGCGCTGTGCACCAATGCAGGGTATAAATGCTGTGTATGCAGCTTCCCCCCCCCCCCCCGATTCAATGTTGGGTTGGCAGTGTGCACCGTCACTCCAACATTGAAATGGGGGGGGGGGGGGACCGCAATAAAACCTACTCGGGCGAATGCTTATCACAGACTGTGAAACTTCTCAAAGCATGGTATTACACACATTGGTTTGTCACACTGTTTACAAATTATGCGAGTTTGTTTCCGCTTGGCTCTGGTACTGCAAACAACACAGTTGCGCTTTTTGCCAGCAACATTTCTCCCAGGATAGTGATGATTTGGAAAGCGGCTGGAACCACATGTCACTTGACTGGCATGCTGAGCTAGGTTGTGCTTCCAGGTGGAAAGAAGTCCTTCTATCACTTTGACCCTGAAATCCAAAGTGGTCAAGTGCTGGTTTGTAGGGATGCTGTTGTATACAATGGTAGCATTCAACAAACAGATGTCAAGAATGGTCACGAAAACTCTTTTCCACCATTTCATCGATTTGTGAGGGTGCGAGTAGTACTGACACATTTGTGCTGCGAGATCACTTCCTCCCATGTATTTATTATAATCATTGACGACAGCAGGTTTTTTGATTGTACGAAGTCCACTCAAACTGTTTTTGCTCCGAATGTCTTTCGTGTCGATATCGCAGTTTCCAAAATTGGTAAGAAGAGTTACACGTTTGGCATCCTGCCAAACGACGCACAGTTGCCCGGCTTTGGTGTAAAACTGGGGGTCAGCACCTCTTCTCATGGGGAACTTTTTGGGGTTTGCACAATCTGGAATCCCTTGTGAGGTGTAGCGTACAGTTCCACGAGCTCCGAACTTTAACTGTGACAACTTGCAGACGAGAGCCGGGCTCGTGTACCAATTGTCCATGAAAATTAAATGTCCCTTATGTTCGAGTCCTTTAATAAGGTCGAGGACTACATGCCCAGCAGATGAAAGATTAGGTGGGTGGTGTGTTGAAGCATAACCAACGGAGGATTGACTAGATTCTTTTGATGTGGGCTGAGAGCCGGTGAACACCTTCCAGGCACATGTATAACCGGTTTCTGACTCGTTCAATGAAAAACATTTCAATCCCCATTTGGCGGACTTTCGTGGCATGTACTGTTTGAAACCAAGTCGGCCTTTGAACTTGATCATTGTCTCATCCGGTGAGAGGTTTCGGCCTGGCTTGTAAATGCGAGGAAAGGATGGCAATACAATGTCGAGCAGCGGGCGAACCTTGGACAGTTTGTCAGGGGGAGCATCACCTGGTTGAGCTCTGTTGTTGGCAAGGTGGAAAAATCGAAGGATCGCAGTGAATCGATTGCGAGACATGGTCGCCGAATACAGGGGACTTCGCAGAACTTCAGACCTGGACCAGTGCATGCTGTAGCGAGGCCTTTTGTTGATACCCATGCACAGAAGCAAGGCCATGAATGCCATCATTTCAGGAACAGTAGTTGGAGTCCAGGCAGGCTGATGATTGGCTGCATCTGCACACATTGTTTGGTCGGCATAGCGATTGGTCTCCTCCACCATCAACTCCCACACTGCTTGGCAGAAGAAGAGCTGAAAGATCTGCATGGGTGACAGGTGACTGAAATCTTCCGTACAGCCAGTCTCTTCATTGAAGTTCATCGGTGGGCGCTTGCTGTAGGAGGTGCTTGCTTTATTCCATCCACACCTGAAATAGGAACATTCAGAAAGGTAATGGGACGCTATTCATTTCAAGGCACATTTTCTTTAAGGTAGTATACAACATTAGCTTTTGTTTTTTGGGTCCAACGGATTGATCCGGGGTTTAGTATTTGTTTGGACGACGGTTGGCCAACCATCTTTGGAAATTGCTACAAAATGTCAGTTTAGTTAAACAGAACAGCACACCAGGTGCCCTGATTTCACAGGATGCTCGAGGCTATTCTTGACTGTCAAGTACGGTCATTCATAATAATGAGGTATTTTTTCTTTTCTTGTCTGTGTGGGGTGGGGGGGGGGTGGTCGCAAATGTTGTATTACCTTTAATGACAAAACTGTCCATACAATGCTGTTTTTGGATGCTCATATCTAGTGTTCCCACTGAAATAAGTGCAGCCATGATTTAATTGCTGTAGGCCTTTTATCCCTAAATTCACATGAGACACAGATTGTAGTTAATATTTCTAGTATCTTACTTATCAATCTTATTCTTAGCGAACAAGTAAAAATACGGACATTCAGAAACATGTACGAGGCTGCTGTTCATTTGTAGACCAATGTTCTTATAGGAAATTGTGATTAATATTTTGATTTCGGGGGTACATGTACATTAATTAATATAAATTGTAGTTTTTAATTACATTCAAATCTCCTCCTTTTTATAGATTATTATTGCTGCCAGTCTTTTTTTTAGTAATTGAATAAGGCCCAATTCAGTGGAATTGAAATGTGTTTTTTTTTTCAGCATTGCATTTGCTGTCCTATCTGAACTTTGATTTGGATGCAAAATCATCACACTTAAATGCAAACTTAAACGTTCAGTGCTTTTTATGATTTTCCCCGCGAAAGAACATTAAAAAGCAAAGGTTACATTACAGTAGCCCAGTAATATTTTTATAGACATGAATGACGGATGCGAAACATTTCGAGACTAGCCAAGTTGAACCTTTTAAGTTTTATGAACCTCCCTACCTGAAGTTTGGCTTTCCCGACGAAGTTGACGAAGTTTGCATAGCTTCGCCATCACTGTCGTCAGATGTCGCTAGAGAAGATTCATCATCGGACATATCTGAACCGCTATCTGCGAAGATTTCCTCCAAAATCTTGGAAGCGTTTTCTGCCATGATAGCGGCTATAATTATAAAGTGGCGTCGCGTGGGGATGCAAACTGCCGAGCGCGCGCGTGCCTTTTCAAGTAAGTGTACGTGTAAACCAACTGCACAGCGCTGCCCAAAGTGAGGGCGCTGTTCACATTTCAGTTGCAAACAATAGTAGCTCGTGCCAACAGAGAACGCTGGTCGTGTAAAGCTTATAAATTCCTGTGACAAACAAGCACGATGGTAGCGAACGTCCATGCAACATTGAGCCCAGGTGGCGCGCGCGGTATTGATAGGGATAAGTGTAGTTTATGGGATGTGGAGCGCTGTGGCCTCGTGGCTTAGTGTATCTAACTCAAGATCTAAGTGATACTGCAGATTGTGGGTTATAGACCAGCTGGGGCCATGGTGCTTGTGTCCTTGAGCAAGGCACTTTGTCACAAGTTGCTTCTCTCCACCAATGAGTAAATGGGTACCCGTGAGGGCAGTGATGCTTATGTGGTTGATTAGCCCATGTGTGCTTTGCAGCTGGGCTGTATACTCCCCAGGGAGCTGAGAAGGTTTCAGGAATGATTAATGAGCCCGCTGAGCAGGGGTAATAATATATATAGCGCCTTGAGCACCATGGTCTTGATGGATATGTGCACTTTACAAATGTATATATTTTTTAATTATAATAACAAAAGTACCCTTAAGGAGACACTTTGTCGTCATTTTTTATACCTTAGGGAGACCAGTGGAATTAGGGAGACATTTCAGTGTCTCCCCAATTCCACAGCTCCTATTTAGAGGCAAAATGTTACTGTCGCAAATAGGTTATATCGATAGATATTGGTCCAAAACATAAATATACCAAAATTCGTGGGGGTAGGATGAGGGAAAGTGTGGTTAGGCTTCATGAAAAGTGAACTTAATTGTGCACGCGTCTATGGCAATGTCTCCCAAATGACCCATCGTCGGTAATCTTTGATTAAGGTGTTGTGGTTACTCTCGACGCTGACAACATTGGAAGAAACCACTTGAAAGGTGCACTGAGCAAATTTTATTCGCATCGCATCTTCCTTACGTGCATTCGGAACAAACAAAATTCACGCGTGCATAATGAGTGATCGGCCTCTTACGAGTAAGCAGACAAACCATTGATGTATATTATGCGCGTGCCTACGGTAATAACGCTGCAGAATTATAACTAACCTTGCTGATGACGCTGTGTACTTTGAACCCCATGGCATAAACGTGTGTCTGCTAGAGCCTGAGCAGAATCTATTAAGAATTTATCATGTACACGTATACAGCCTGCACTATATGCGTAAAGGCTTCGTAATTACATCAGCTGATTGAAGTTTCCAACAGATAAACTCAAATCAATTTTTTTTGTTCTTAGGGGCGGTGGAACACTTTTGAAAGTGGGGGGCGGGGGGGGGGGGGGGCATAGCAGCGCCGGTGCTATGTTTTTCTTTATGCGGAACTGCCAAAAGTGGGTGGGGGGGGGGGCATTGCCCCAAGTGGAAAAAGTGGGGGGGGGGGGGGGGCCTGGCCCCCTTTTCCGCTGCCAGTGGTTGTTCTTCACTCAAGCCAAACTGAGCTTCAGTGAGGAAAATTTACAAATTAGGATCAGCAATACCACCATCGACAATGTCACTTAATATTTGGGTGTCTGGCTGGATCCGTACCTAACATTAACATGGAACGTGCATGTTGACAAACTTGCAAATAGTCAGTAAGCGTGTGGGGTGTCCGGATGGCCAGGAATTTTCTTCCCCAGCACACTTTAAACTTGTTAAAACGTTGATTCTCCCTCATTTTGATTATTGTGATGCTGTGTGGGGCAACTCTTCTAAACTGTCTCTCACAAAACTCGACAAACTACAAAACAGGGCTGGTAAAGTAATTCTGGGCCTTCCTTGGAGATCCCCCACAGACACTGTTTTATCTTCTCTAGGGTGACAATCGTTAAATGAAAGGCGTATTTTTCACTTAAATATTTAAGTGTATAAAAGTTTAACATTCAAATTGCCTTATCAGTTTAACAACTGCTTTCATCATGTTGTTAATACTCATTCTTATAATACCAGGGCCGGTTCTCAAGGTAACCTTGTTCTACCTTTTACGATATCCAACTCGGGTAAACGTAGATCTTGTGTTTTTGTAGCGCTTTTGCTCGACCTGTTTTTAACATAACCAGCTGGTCTAGATATATTTTTATTACATGTATTATAGTCGATTAATTTGTATGTATCTTAATTGTTTCTTCTATGTATCTTATATACTTTTACACTTTTGCTGTATTGTTGTAGCTGGGCGCCTTTGAAAAACAGTTTTCTTTTTTAACTGAAAGGTTTCCCCAGGGTAAATAACAAATATATAAAGAAATAAATCATGGGTATCCATGACATTATCATATTTATTATATTTGTGTAAATATTCTTGTATTTGTGGAAATATTTCATAGGTTATCCATTACGTCTGAGGACTTGGGACAATAGGGGATTAGTGATTACAATACAACTACTGACCTGAGCCCAAGTCCTCGGTAGTGTTCATGTACAAACCTTATGGCACTTGTTGAGAAAAAGTCCGAACAATGGAAACAATGGAAGAGAACAGCTTGAGTCTTCAGTAGTAGTACTGTGTGTGTATGTGTGTAAATATTCATGTATTGTCGATAATATACTGGCGAGGACAAAAAAGAGGGTATAACAAAGGGAATAACGGTGTCCTCACTCACTTTGACTTCCTTTGTCTAGGAGCTGTCCTCACACGTAAAAACGACAAAACGTGGTTAGTCTATGGGATGTGTTAAAGTATAGGAACAGTAGGGAACACACACAAGTGTGTAAATACCGGCAATCGCGGACCTCCTATTGTTCCTCTTTTGTTCATACTTTAACTTTTTCGGAAGGCCTCCGATATGTTTTGTACACGATTTTCAATAGTGGACGTTCGGTCAAACGTGGACCCTTTTTCCTACGCCCTAACCCTTTTGTTCCTAGTCCACGATTGCCGGTATTTACAAACGCAATAGCCTACCCGGTCCTACGTGTATGGTTGGCCAAGTACTGCTGTATTTGTGTGAAATAAATATTCTTGTATTTGTCAGTATTATTGGTCATAATCCGTCTCACAGATGTACTTTTTACTTGTGAATTTTACTTTACCCAACTTTAATATAAAAACAAAGGAGGCAAGGCCACAATGGAAACCGGTTTTAAACTGTTTGGGCACACCCTGGGTAAAGAAATGTAATAGATCATTGGTAAGACATTGTAATTGATTGGCAGCATCTCGTCTGATTCTGTATTTTATGGTAATTTCTAAATGATTTTGAAACAGTTTGCATACCTAAGCATAAAGACCAACATTTTATAATTACTCCCTTGAATTGCTGCAAGATTTTTTGAAATTGCTAGCAACATGGACATTACGCTGTCCTACGTGTCTTTATGCAATATAAATGCTATTACATCGTCACTTTGACACCCACGCATGGTCAGGAGCGGACATTTATTTATTTTTTATTTTATTTTAATTTAATTTAATTTAATTATTTCTGGTAATAAAACCAAGGATTCCTCAAAAGTGCCTGTTGCACTGTAGCTCGAAAGCCCGAAGAAACCTGTAGGAAGACGACGAAGAAATGTTCAGTTTTAGAAGTGGTAGGAAAACCCTCGGAATATTCTGGGGAAAACCCAGGGAATCAGGCAGGGACTGAAAACCCAATCCACATGTCGGCTCTGGTGGGATTTGAACCCGAGTTACAGCGGTGAAAGGCGAGGAAAGTACCAGTCCAACTTCATTCCCCGTCGGTGAGACCTCGGTGAAACCAACTCGCCAAGTTACCCGTTATGAGTCTCGGTTGCACTGATGCAAGCTACACATTATGACCGCATGACGGTTCTCTAATGTAACTTCTTATACATAATTTAAGGCGCGATCTGACCATCATCGTTCCCATTAGACTACCACACGAAAACCTCGATCGTGTCAATCCATCCAGATAAGTCAGGATTATTCAAGCTGCATAAACTGCAAAGCAATGGAGCCTCAAGCATGGGGTTCCCGTGATGCATAGAGTGTGGAGCGATGTTTCGAACAGAGGGGAAATTGTCAGATCAAATATTTATACCAATAATCGGGTATTCATTAAAACTGATCCACATGTATTGACTCGTACGGCTGGTTGGCGCCTGAATTTGGCAAAATGCCAGTCTCTCGTAGTCTATCGCTCCTGCATTGCGTTGATGCATCACAATGGCTGGCGCTTCTGCTTGTCATCTTTATTGCGCAGAGTACAGAAGCGCATTGTTAATTTGGTTGAAGAGGAGTTGGGCCCATCCTTACAATCACTCTCTCACCGGAGATCTGTGGCTACTCTTGTTCTACGGATTTATTTTATGGTACAGTGGCGGATCTACGGGGGGGGGGGGGGTTTAAACCCCCCCCCCCCCTTTGGGCTGCCCAGTGAAATTTTTCCGGGGGCATGCTTTACGGGTTTAATGCCCCGGACCCCCCTAGCAAGGCGTGCATTCGGGTAAACTCCCCCCCCCCCCCCCCCCCCCCCTTAGTTAAAACCTAGATCCGCCCCTGTGGTAAATGTTCCACCGGTTTCTCCAACTTGGCTTCTCCTGTTAGGGTGTTTGAGCGTGAAACTCGGTTTTCCGCCTGTTCCCACCCGTGCAGAACGAAGAGATGCCAATATCTGTTTCCCTCGTTCTGTATCTCTATCGAATTCTTTGCCTGGTGCATGTTTCCCTTCAACTTGTTTCAACTTGGTTTCACCAAAAAATGCTTGTTTTCACTGGATTTTTTTCTTCAATTCTTGAAAGAGTTCATTCCATCAGTTTATTCTATAAGGAAGTCGCCCAATACAAGGCTAAAAGCCACCCTAGATAAAGGGTTGCAACAGAGGTGGTGGGGTTGACCACATTTTAGGTTGCCATCCCTGCCACCCTTACGGTTTTCCTGGGCCCAGATCTAAATAGACTCTAAACCTTCAATAAATTCCAGACCTATAGACCCAGGCAGGGTAACGTCCACCGCTGGTGAGACCAACTCACCTCCCCCTTTATAGCTCATTCATACTCCTGCTTGTATTGTCCTTTGTTTGTAGCTGTAATTTGTCTGTCTGTACTGTCTGTCAAACGGGTCAGGGGTACAAAAGCATTTGCTTCACCCTATGCCTAATGTCATTATGTGTATTATATATATAACTGTATTTCATTATGTTAATATTGTAATAAAGTATTATTTCTTCTCTTAAAATATTTTCTGCTATAGAAATGTTAACATGATGTAAATGTATATCATAATGACGTTGAAATAAATGCCCTATGAATGTCCTATGAATATTGCTTCGTAATACAAGGAACTCCTTATCAAAAGAGCTTAAGCGAGCAGTACTAAAAAATCAATCCTTTAAAAATAGCCCACTTAAAACGGTTTGAAGACATTTTGGCTGCTGCTACTACTGGGAGTCCAAACAGGCTGTTTAGCATATGTGGAGCTCTCAATAGAGAACAGTCTCTCATAGCAAAAAAATAATTTCTAGATTTATACACCATTGGGAAAAAACACATCATAAGCTTTAAAATGAAAGAATTATTAAAATCGGAGCAGTATTTAGAAAGTTATTATAATTTTAGTTTTATTAGATGATCCAGCATATTGTAGAAATCAAGCGATAAAGTCTGTCCTTCATTTCCGCACCGCCGAACGGCTTATACGATTAGGGGGTAGCCTTGGTATCTCCTAACAGTGTCTCTCATTAGTTTATTTGTGGAAATATCGGTGAGATCGGCCAAATCAATCAATACACTCTAAAAACTGTGTTGAGCAATTAAACACAATCTTGCTATCAGTTTGTTTAGAAGCTAAACAGTACGTGTCCAATTCCTAAACATTAGTGTTCAATGGCTAAACACTATCCGTCAACACGCTAAACATGTTTAGCATGTAAACGTGTTTACAAACTGATAGCAAGAAAGTGTTTAGAAAAGTGTTTACTTGCTAAACACTGTTTTCACAGTGTAGTTTAGATCACAAGCTTTAAATTGATACCAAGTTTGTTACGATTGCACTCAAAATGGCGATGTACACGAATCGAAGAATAACTAATCTTATGAAGAAAACTAAACACAAATTCCGGTGATTATCAGTGAGTTACCTTTTTAACAACCAAAACACAGTATGATTTTATTTTACATAAGCCGGCATTTTAACAATAAAACGAAAATTGAAAATGTTGACCTTCAATAGATTTTTGCCTGTAACTCAAACCAGAGGAATGCGACTTCCGACTGGTCCCTCGTATGAATGGCACATATCAAACTTTCATTCAGACACGGAACACGTAACAGATTGGTATATTTCTATACAAAGCTATTGGAGACACTTCTGATGTGCCTTTGATGGCAACTTGAATGTGGACATTTTCATGAGCATAAAAACCAATTTTTAAATCACTCTCTAGATGTACCACAAAGGATATGGAAATTCAATAGAAAAACAAATGTCCTCCCTGTCCGCACTGGACTTATTTTGGTAAAACTTACCGAGACGATGGGAACTTTTCCCATTTTAAGTCCAGTGCGGACAGCCTAATAGGACGTTTTCCTCTCGGTTACTTTTCCCATGGAGGAGCTTCCTCCATGCTTTTCCTGAGTCCAGCGGTTACTTCTACCGGCCAACTGCTGCCCAGGAAAACTGACCGGGTAACTTTTCTCGAGACGATAAGTCCAGTGCGGACAGTGCGAGTCGGTAAAAGCGGCTCAGGAAAGCGTACATCCGGCCCGAGCGCAAGGTCATGCTTCACAGGGAAACCACGCATGCGCTTTACATTGTTTCACCGCGGTGCGGTGCACGTGGCAAGTTTCCAAATTCCAGTGCGTTGTTCCTCTTTTGGTCGCAATCATGGTAGATTTTATTATTGATAAAAAAGTCGGAAGTTTGATTGGTGCTAAAGACGTAGGCCTGCGTGTACACATCGGCCGGAAAAATAGAAAGGAAGACGTGATTTGGGCCGGGGATTTGGGTCAATCGCGTCAATGTAGAAAGGTCACGCAAAGCGCCCTCATGAGTCGTTATATTGACAGCTCGGTTACTTCTCCCACGGTCTCGGTAAAATTTTCCCGTGTCGAAAGTCCAAAAAACATTCCTCCATGGTCTAACTGCAAGTGCGGACAGTGGTTACATTGGACCATTTTTCATTTTACTATCGTCTCAGTAAAACCTTCCCAAAAAATAAGTCAAGTGCGGACACGGCTTTTAAATTATAAAGTCATAAATCCCAAGTCGTGAATCATATGAGCAGCCTTCACGTACACGTGTAAATGGCTTATTATAATGCTATCTGTAGAATCTATTGATTTTTTTTTCAGATGGAAAGAGACATCTTCAGTTGAAAATATCAGAATCACGGAGAACATGGAATGTTATTGTGCCGTTTCAACCAACGGTTTCTACTGACAGCAAACAGTAACACACTAGGTACGGAATTCTTGGGAGCGGTTATTGGAACGAAACATGAGATTCAGATCACCGTCATCTAAGCTGATAACATCAGCTTCAGGGCCGATGATGGAGTGAATCAGTTGGAACGGCACTGCATGTATGGCTACCGGGAATTGGGAATTGAATTTTTAAAACCCCGGGAATGCATGGGGCGCACGTAAACATTTACAGATTCCTACTTTACTCACAGTACACATTTTCTCCGCCACTGTTGTTTATTTAATAATTGATTTAATAATTAATGTAATGTTTGTTTAGTATGACAATCACATTGAGATCTTGCTGGTAATCTGATTTTACTAAGCAAGGGTTTCTTGTGATTAAGCAAATATTTGGTGCTTAAGCAGCTCTATGAAATTGGCCTCTGGTCGGCAAAATACTGCTAGAGTATACGGCATTGATTTTTGAACTTCCATTTAATTGAGAATTCAAAAATTTCACGATCGGCATCATGCCGGACAGACATAATTATTGTTGTTAAATGCCATGGCATCCGAATGATGACAAAAACAAATTCGGAAAATTTCGGACATTTTCGGGGGAAAAAGAATATAAATTCCTTCTTTGTTGGTTACTTGACATTGGCGGGTACCAGTCATACGTATCGTGCATCATAGTCGGATTAGTCACGAGGAGGATGCGGCTCCTGGGACAGTTTACTGAAAGGCACCAGACGGTTTGGATATAGCGTACAAACCTATTGATAGTTAATTAACCCCTTGAGTACGGTATTTTACGGGAGACGTCGGGGTGCCGCGGCGGCTCTGGCAGCCAAGCGAACCGCTACAATGTGTTTGTGCAGTCAAGCGTAACATATACACAATAATCAAACAATGGATTGAAACTGCACAAACGGCGGCCAATTGCGTCATCCGGCCTGGTGGCACTTTTTTTGCGCCAAATTCCGTCATCCGTACGCAAGGGGTTCAATTGTTGACTGCTGTGATGTGGGATATGACGTTTTTAACACCCTCGGGGACGCATAGCACCCCCGGCGAAATGCCATTTTTTTTTCAGTTCAACTTGCCTTGCTTGGTGGAAATTAACTCAAACAAATCACACGGTCAAAACAGCCGATCGTCTGCAAGTTCGCTGCTCCCACTATAGTTTACTATCGTTAACAGTGTAGCGTAGTGGGTGTACAATGATACAGCTCAATAGCTGGCTGCGCTGTGTGATATCATGCTTGGAGTGTGCCAGTTGTTTTTATAGAACGGACACGTGATCGTTCTAGGCCAATCAAAATACAGTATCCAAGACGGAGATATAACAATATAAATTATACGGGATAACATGAATCCGTAATAGAATGTGGCTGAATGGTGCCTCGATCTGGGATGGTGTCGCTATCGTGTATACACTGCTGATGCTAAACTCAATCCATGCGCGCTTGACAAGATCGAACATGAATGATTGATATGAGCTCGTCGATGAAAATGTGTAGCGGTCGGCATACTAGACTTAGAACGAGACCGCCCTTGTGGGTAAGCCGAACGCCTAAAGCTATTTACGAAATTGTTGCTGGTCCATACCAGTTGGGTATCCAGCGGGGGGAGGGGGGCAGGGGGAAACTTCCACCCCCAGCGGCATTTGAGGCGCCATAAAAAACCAAAGGAAATATTGTTTTTGCGACGGTTTTAAGACGGCTCAAAAAGCTGGATACGCTATTGGGTTTGGGAGTCGAATTCTCCCCCCTGCTCGTTGCCAATGTTCTTTTTTTGCTTGTAAGGGCCTACGCCTAAATTTGCAAACTAGAAAAGAAAAACCCGTAAAAGTCTTATTTTGCGTGTACAGTTAAGAACAAACAGAGGCCAAATGGCGCCACCAATGTTGAGAAAGTGTGCCCCCCCCCCCCTCCACCCCCCTCCACCCAAACCCGCGCTTGTAAAATTTTGTTCGCATGGCGAAACATTTTGGGAGGCAACTTTTTGGGAAAATGTAGGCCTACGCGAAAAAGAATTATAACCCCCCCTTGCAAACAATCCCTGGATACGCTCCCATTTGTTGATGTCACAAATGATCATGTTGACCACGGGCGGCCATCCTGTGTTATAATACTTCATACGCAGATTATGAAAATAAATTACCCCTTTACCTGCATTGGAATACATAAAGTCCGTCAGTAATCCCCACCCCAACACAATGTTTCCAATCAAGAAATTTCACTGCAAGCGCGTCGTGCCACTCGGATCGAATAGGCGCGCCATAATGTCCACTGCATGAAATTGACTTTTATAGGATCTCCGTTTGCTACGGGTATAATTACTTTGGTAGCCATGGAATAGTACCATGAGCGGCGATCCCGGGGGACGGGGGGGACACGTCCCCCCCCCCCAATATTTTTTGTGGAGGGGACGGCTATGGCAGTGTCGTCCCCCCCCCCCCCTAATATTTTGCCATGGGTCATTGACTTTTACATGCACCAGAATGCACCAAAACACACAAACATCAGCACACATTTTCAAAAATTCCCAGAAGACGCAAGAGACACCAAATACAAAATTTCCGATTACATGATCTCTCTAATAACAGTTGAACTGATTGTGCGTTCTTCCGAAAAAGTATTGGTCAGGGATGGGTATGTAATCTCCAATATTTGTCTGCGGCGCCAGTCTGAATGCCCGGATGTCAATGCCAATTCGGTTTTCTCATTTCTCCGTAAAAATTACACATTCTGATTCTTTTTTACATTTAGACCTTAGAAATAAGCTAGATAACTAGAGATGAAATTGGGGGATTCCAGGGCAATGTGTGACTTTTAGGGGCTCATATGAGAAACTTGTCTCATTTAACTTACCCCTTCCGCATGAATTCGTTTGGTTTTGTTGTTATTTTTCTTAAAATTTAGGTTTTAATTTGGATGAGAGTGTGAATTTGGAGAAGGTGATGGTAACTGGACGTGACAGACCTGCATGCAAGCGACAAATTCCGTATTGAAAAGAAAATCGCGTCTTGACTTTTCCTAGCGTTGAGCCTTGTACATGTACTGACTGACAGATGGTTGAAACGTAATGGCACTTTCGTAATTCTAAGTGGCTTTAAAGCGCAATTCTGAATAATTCATGTAACGCTGTATTTACAAAGTATCTCGACATTTGCAGGTCTGGGGTCAGTGGCCGGGTGAGTGGCTACGCATCCGAGTATTTGAAGTAGTTTGCACATGTACTGAAGAAGATTCACTGGTAAAATCACACCTGTGTCTTGTTTAATATTCATTTGAAATCGAAATGGGAAACATTTTGCCTTTAATCAATTGACCTATCGCCGTTAACTAGTTAACCACGCCCCTTAGACAACCCTATGGGAATTTTGTGTGGTAATTTTGGTTTGTCTCAGATTTTGCGCGTTCCACGTGGAATTATAATTGATGTGATTGGACAATAATTTAAAAGCTTCGTTGACACGATTCGACCGCGATAGGTCAATTGAGCTTTGGGCACGTGTGTTTTTGCAAGTGTTTTGGCAGTGGTTAAGAACATCGCATGTCAAAATGAAACCAAAAATTTGCCAGGATATTTTCCTCCGGGCGTATAACCATTAGAATAAGGGTTATTCTATAAATTAGGGTATACCAACTTGCGACACTTTGACCCAAAATGGAAAAATTCATTGAGAGGGGATTCATTAATAATTTTCAATATAACTTTATTGACATTCCTCATTAATTGTAGCCAAAATCAGACATTTTTTACTCCAGATATGCCAAAATATCATGTCAAAACCCATTCACGGTTTCACGTGTAATTGTAAAGGGGACACCAAATTAGTTTTCTGCTTATTTTTGTGATAATTCATGCTCAATGTGGTATGTTTATTTTAGAATGTATTTTTTGTTTTGCCCAGGATAACACATCAAGGGTTATTGTGCAAATAACTTGATTACACTAAAAATAACAATTCGGTGCATAATTGCGTTTGGTGTCCCATTTACACGTGAAACCTAGTAAATGGCCCAAAAACAATATATTTTCAAGCATGCAATCTTTGTTATGATTTTACACTTATCAAGTGGGACATGTAATTAATGGTGATAGATCTGGATTTGCCAGTGAACCCAATTATCTTTCTATTTCTCAGAAACATTACACAAATTTCCCGTGTAAAAGGGACACCAAAAAAATGTGTCTTGTTTACACGTGAAACGTTCCAAACGCACTGTGAATCTCGCTTAACAAGCTATTAATTCATTTAAATATAGTGCCATTTTTAAGCAGTATTAACTTGCTTTAACATAATGAAGGGCAATTTTTCATACACATACATGTTGTATGCGCACATGGTAGTATTTGAGAACCAAAACAACGCATTTCAGCAACAGTTTTTAAAATGTCGCAGCTTTGGTGTTCCTTTTACACTTGAAACAGTGAAATATTAAGGACACCATACTGTAGGTAAACTAAAAGTAAAAAAAAAGAAAAGAGCACGCCGAAATTGAACTTTACGGCTACATGGAAAAACGAACATACGTTATTGTTGAAATTCAAACAATGCTTTAAGGAGACGGGCTGGTATGTATACTGACTGAAAATGTATCATGAGAAATCACGGGGAAAATCACTCTGAAAATCAAACAAAAATATAATCAGAAAACGTCAAAAGGCTCCATGATCACTCCATCCTATATTTCTTGCAGGATGAGAAGCTTTTTTTTTTTTTACGTCTCGTTGTATTTTATTTTATTCTTTGCATTCCATCCTCCAATATTTTATGTCAATTTTAAATGTCATATCTCATGAAAACGTGCAGGACAGTGACATCCTGACCATGAAAACATACGGTGTCCTGTGTCAACAAGGACAGAATGTTGGGTTTTTACAATGCGCAACTCACAAAGGTTTTCACAATGTATATAGTTTTCCTTAATGACAGATGGGATGCATGGACGGCTAATAAACAAAACGAGGCGCTTCAAAAATAACAAACTTCTTGAAAATTTCAGGAATAAATCCCGTGGTATGAAAATAGAAGCAGTCCATGTGAATACCGTCTCCCCGAGGCGGTTGAATTGTAATTAGCCGTGTCTAAGTCGCCCACTCCGCACGTCGCGTGGGCGGTACCCAGACGATAACGTGCCGACTGCATTTTGTCCGTCTCATCTTAATATTTTCTCCTACTTTACCATGCTGCAGATTGCAGACAACATTAAAGGTCTAGCTGCAGTGTTTTCCTGTACAGTTAAAGCTCAAATTATACGGAAATATTATACATTTGTTTACATGTTTTTGGGGTGTTTTTTTTTTACAGAGATCCATCTTTTTCTTTAATCTTTGGTAAACAATATTACCAATAGTGCTGAACTTACTTGAGATCTAGCCCCAGTTTCATAGGGTTGCAGGACAGTTGCTAGCATTAGGCGCTTTTGAACGGTCAAGTCGTACTAACGCTTGTGTGTACATGCAGATTACTGTTATTGAGTGTTTTAAGCAAATTTTGCCTTTGGAATTGGCGACCTCTTTCCTTATGTGCTTAAAGAGGACGTTGATTGCCGAGAGAAATCTGCGTCATTTTGTAGTTTTATGTAGATTGCGTATTGTAAAATTAAACAGCAAATTATTTCTTCCATGAAAAAGCAACAAAAATGACTTTTGAGAGCAATTTCTTTTTATTGAATCCTCTCTAGCCCGCTGTTGCCATTTGTCTAAAAGTCGTCGCTGCGGGCAGCAAACAAATCTGACGTCATAACACGAACTCCCTTTTTGTGCCTATTGTGCTTGCACACTCCACACATCGATCAACATCCTCTTTAAAGCTTACGGTCTACTTGATAGGGCGGAACTCCCCTTAGCAGACAATCGTGTGCTAGCAGCCCTAGAAAATTGGACTCTGATATTCCCTACAATTTTAAAGGAAATCAGGCAACAATATCCTCGAAAAAAATGTTAAAAGCAAACGGAATAATACTTACGAATTTAAAGTCGCAGTTTAAATGAACCAATATATATTTACACTGTCCAAGAAATTCAGCATTGTTTTAATTATCATTTGACCTTTCTTTCAAATCCTGAAGGTTTGATATTTAAATGCAGTAATATATTCATCTGGACACGTACACATGCAATGAGCTCACAGAGTCAAGCGAGCATTTCTGTTAATAAACGCGTTAATTATGTAATTGTCAATTTGCAATATAGGAGCACAGTGAAGCTGCTTTTCAGTACAAATTAACATTCTTGACAGAACGTAGATTACCTACAATGTAGCCCCGATTTGGCACTCGTTATTTTATTTGTCTGGCTGTGTGTTGTTTATTTGTGTGTTTGTTTTCGTTTTGTTTTGTCTTGTCTCGCTTTTTCTTGTTTGTGTCCTCTCGTCTCGTCCTATTTGTCTCGTCTCCTTATCGTCTCGTTTCGTCTTGTCTGTTTTTGGTCTCATTTCGTTTTGTCTCGTTCTTGTCTTTTCAGAGTTCTCGTTTCGCTAGTCTGCCCATGTAAATGCATGTATGATCTTTTAAAACTGCTTTTATTTGTCTTTTTAATTCAAATATGATATTTGTAAAGTTTTTTATCTTATAGTTATATCGCATTTTTATTTTCTTAAATTATTATTATATTCTATTTTTATGCCGAATTTTATCCTGCTTTTATTCTTGGCAGGGGTCTGGATATACATATCTTTTGATGACAGATTTTTTACTTTTGTATTTCCATGACAGTCCCTGTTCAACAATTATTTTAATGTCTAAAGATGTAAAATACGATTAATTAAATAAATAAATAAATAAATAAATAAATAAATAAATAATTAAGGCATGCCAGGAAAAACACGAGTAACTTACCTATAGTAACAGATTTATCCGATAATTATCCTACAGATAATTTCCCACATTTGACCGCAACGCAATTTTGTACGATGTCTCCAAGCATAAATATACAATGAGTAGGTCTATATCTTCATGCACGCGAGATTAGCAAACACAACATTTTCTTAGGTCTAATTTACCTGTAATGCCTATACTTACGCAAACCCACACACACAAGCGCGGTGGGGGGTACACTGGAGAAATTATATATTGCGTACTCGTGCGTAAATAGAATAGACTGCTCCACTGAAGTGGATTTCAGAGAAACCAATAACGCAGCCATTTTGAATTAGCAGTTGCAATATTAACATACGAGCAACACAAATTTGCATGGCCTTGCAGAATTATACTTCGGTCAGTTTGTTTTGTGTCTGGATTATTACTAATTTATGAAACCCATTAATACCAGGACGGAACAACAAATCCGTAAAACCCCAAATTAGAAATCCCTAACCCTGTGGTAGTAAAAGAGCCTACCACAAAAACTGTTCAATTAAAGGTAATATACAACATTTGCAAACATCAACAAACGAAACTACTTAATTATTATGAAATACCTTACTTGACTGTAAGTAAATATTAGTCTTGAGCATCCTGTGAAATCATGGCACCTGGCGTGCTGTCAAGCCAGGTGCCATGATTTCAAGAAAATTGAATTTTTGTATCAATTTCCAGCGATGGTCGGCCGACCATCGTTGAAAATAGTCTAGTTCCCCGACCTGATGATTCCCCGACGTCTATAAATTGCTTTGTTTTGTCTGAAGTAGGGTCGGGGAAACAGACTACAGGAACAACACGTTTTCTTTGTTTTCCCAGCATCTATACACACAACTTTAAACAGGTCAGTATTACAGTATTTGCTATAAAATACTAACAAGGTATTCATTTATGAAAGTTACGGCAAAGCAGATGTTGTACACTACATTTGATAAAGTTTGTCTTTCATTTCCGCATTGCTGAACGATTAGAAGGTAGCCTTGGTATCTCCTAAAAGTGTCTCTCGTTGGTTTACTTGTGGAAATATCGGTCAGATCGGCCAATCAATGAAGAGTTTAGATCACAAGCTTTAAATTGATACCAAATTCGTTCTGATTGCATTCAAAATGGCGATGTACACGAATCGGAAAAAATGAATCTTATGAAGAAAATTTAACACAAATTCCGGTGATTATCAGTGAGTTACCTTACTAAAAATCTCTTTTTAAAACATTAGGCCTATATTATACTAAAATAAAAAAAACGAAAACACGGTATGATCTTATTTCCATAAACTAGCATTTTAAGCAATAAAACGAAAATCGAAAATTTCGACCCTCAATGGATTTTTGCCTGTAGCTCAAACCGGAGGAATGCGACTTCCGACTGGTCCCTTGTAAGAATAATTTCCACCAATGAGCATACATATAATATGATAATGCCATACAGCGGCATTAAGCACATATTTAACCCCTGTAAATCAGTCGCATTCTGATCATTTAAAAAAAAAATTCAATCAAGTAGAAAGTTATTTTCATATTTTCAGCTCAAGGCATTAATATTAATATAATTAGCAATACAGAAAGGGATTACATTATTCAAAACAACTCAGAATAGAGAGTACGGTGTCATTTTCAAGAAGCCGAAGCTTGTATGGAAATACCTAACAAATAGGGACACAATTACGATAAGACGATACAAAAAACAAACGAGAACATACTTGTGAAGAAAAAACCTGACAGGAAAACCAAAAAAAAATAGGACAACACAAAGAGACAGACATAATCAGTGGGCGTACAAAGTATTTCGTAAAGAAAGAACAAAATAATTAAATCATATGAAAAGAAATAATTTGTTGAAGAAAAAAAAAAATTGAAGAAAATCAGAGTCTACTAAGATTCAGAAATCCGGAGTTGTATACGTTTAAATATTACCCATTGACAACACAGGAGCAACGTACCGATGATCACTCAGAATAGAACTGCAAAATGACGCAGATTTCTCTTAAAAATCAACATCTTCTATAATAGACCGTGCGCCGTTTGTTTACATCTAAAAATATTCAAATGTCCGGCGATATGCGCACGCACCGTGTTTTGCATAAAATTTGGACCTGTGACGTCTCTCCTAAACCAAATTTTAAGAAAAATACGATGCGTGCGCATACCGCCGGGCACATTTTAATATAGTTGTAAACACCTCGTCTATCACTGTGAACATCTAACAAAAGAAAAACGGCGCACTAACAATGAACATCCATTGTTACTTGGCACTAAATCCATTGTTACTTGTTCACAGTTGATACCCTCTGCATGCAGTGTAAAGTCGTACGTGATGTTTGAACTATCGTCATTTGAGACGCACAATGCAGGCAAGTATTGAATAACTATGGCAACTTAATCCACCATGTATCTCTGGAAGCCTCTTAAGAAATGTTAATTGCTTTGTCGTTACTTAATGAAATGTTACCATAGCAACTTCCCTCGTATTAATATCACTCCCGCAACAACTTATTACACTGTCAATTAGTCCTGTATATATTGGGCATGTCACACAGCTCCAACGTTTTGTGATATGAAATGACTGGCTCAGTTCCTAAAATACCCCGGTAATACTGACTGTAGAAAATGTAACATTTATCAATGATATTTCTTGGCTTGTTCCCGCTACATTCATACTGACGCTAACCTAAGGAAAATCTAGTTACTGTTGCAATCGGTTGTGCGACACTGGTAAACTGGCACTTTTCTCGCAATGATCTGTCTTGAATTTGTCACCACAAAAACAGATTCTGGGTTTGAAGCTATGTATTACATTAGGGAGGTTGAGATTTGTGCATGCACGTGTACATATTTTGTTTGCACGGCTGCACAGTTTCTTGCATACGTAATTATACTACACTCACATCGCTTTGTTTTAGCAAAGACGTAGCATACAAAACGAACCATGAAACTAGGGAAGTTACGGCAAATGCAATAGTTCTCCATTTGTGATTGGCCCATTCGTGCAAGAGACCGTCCTGAAAAAGGCTGCATAGGAAAAGCGAAGCTCATCGTTTAATTATTCAAAACATATCTTTTCAGACTAAAGGGCCGGTCACACTGGCCACGATAACGATGACGAAAACCAATTCTGTTTTAAGCGCTGCTGATGGTAATTTCTGAGTTTGGTGACGTTAATGGTTATCATAGTTATGGCGATTGGTGATGACAGCGTCGCATGAAAGTCAGGCTTCGTAAAATACCGACTAATGGAGTCAGTGCGCAAACTCAGCAGGATCCCTTACACTAAAGCATTGCGATACATATATAGGCCAAGGGTAGGGTTAGGATTATAGTGATAAATGGGGTAGGGGTCAGGTTTAAGGGTTTAGCGTGGAGTTTGGGTTAGGGATAGGGTAAGGTTTAGGGATGTTCTATTGCAAACATTGCTTGCGTAAATTGCAAAATCTCAAGTTTTTTAGCAATGCACCATGGAAGTTGGATATTCATATAACGGCAGTGGTAGTGCGGATGTGCAGTGTAGTGATGGCGATGATGAAAGCTGGTGAGGGGGAAGCTTTTGGTGATGATGACCATAATGCGTTTGCATAATGTAAAGTAATTGGCTTTTCGTGCAACTATAGCCTGGTAAAATGTGCTTTGGTAAAAAAATCGCCAAATGACTCCGTGCATGGGTTCAATCTTGCAGAAAAGCAGGTGATACAAATTATAAGCAACTTGGACAGTTCCTTTGTATATATGAAATCCACTGCCATTGCATATATGCCACGCAGTAGGTTTTGACAAATGCTGCTAGCGTGTATCTCAGTGGAGCGCATCCGTAGACAGAGACTCCCGTGTTTAATATACTCTTTGCAATTACTTAGTTTAGCCTCTTTTTTCAAGAAAACACAATGGCTTCCACAAACGTCTCGATGAATCAACATATTGGTAGCCGCGTTTATATACAAGGTGAAAAACAACGCGCGCAAACAAGCTATGACGTACATCAGCTATACACACGCGGGGTATGGTGAAGAGCTTGAGGAAAACAACATTATTAAACCTTGGATTTCTCAGACGTGTGGATGCAGCCATCACTTCAAGGACATTCCAAAAAATCAATGGGGTAAAATCTCCAGAGGTAAGATTAGTTCCGAATATTCAGCATGGCCTCGGGTAGAAGTGGTGCCAGTATGAACCCCGACTCCAAGCAAATAGTGGCACCGGAGGGTTTCTAAAAAATTGGGTCTCCTATCAGTTTCTACCACGCCGGCAAATTATCATAGCCCAAATGCCAGGCTGCATCTAGATAGCAGTAAGCCTCAGTTAAAGAGACGGCATTCGCGAGAACGCGCGAGATTTAATTGCGTGTAACAGACCCAAGACGTAATGACGTAATGACTTTGTTTACATGTGCGCTTTCCTATGGGAGCCAGGTCAGGGCGCCAGACAAGGTGGGGAAATAGGAAAGCGCACATGTAAACAAAGCGTGACGTCATTACGTCTTGAGTCTATTTGCTATACCCAGCACGAAATGGGGCAGAGGGATACCCCCTTCCCCCACCCGCCCCCCCCCCCCCCCCCCGTTTGTCCCTATACCCTATACGCTCTCCAGACTATTTTACCTAACACATCCCCCTAGAGATCTGAAAAGAATTCCTGAGATTCCGGGAACACAATGACCAACACAAAAGAGGGGGGGGGGGGGGGGGGGGGGGGGTTCCCTCTGCCCCATATCGTGCATCATATGCTATTTGCGCAACAAAAGATATAAGCTGGTTCCCGATCCCTCCATTATTATTGTGACATCGAATCACTGATCTCTATGTAAACTGGATTGCGCATCGGCTGTTCTAGTTGAGGCCACCGTCCGCCATGTTATCACTCCCAGGTTTTCCAACCTTGTCCCGACGGTCTCCTTTCATCCTCGTTCTCCTTACATATAGCGATCAATGGTAAATTGGGAGTGGTAATATGGCGGGTGCTGGCTTCAGTTGCTTGTACAGCGCGCAATGGCCAATGAGCTATCCAGTTTATATAGAGATCAGTGCATCGAATACGGGGACTGGTGGCTGGTAATATACAAATACAGCATGGTTTAAGGGGAAGTAGTGGGAATTACTGGTCCCGAGGTGTAGGTCAGCTGGACTACCTCCCGACGTGAAGCGGAGGGAGGTAGTCGAGCTGACCTACACCGAGGGACCAGTAATTCCCACTATTTTCCAGAAATAATCCATGCTGTATTTGTTTTACTACACCTCATAAATATGACGGAAATGACGGAAATCTCACGTTACTCGTAGACGCCATTGTTGTTTTATGTTTCTGAACTCGGCTAGTAGTTCCGTGTGTCATGGCAACAGGGTTGAAATAGTCTGGTGCCAACACTCTTTAATGTGCCTTTACTGCAGTATTTGCAAGGACTACAAACAACAGACTGGTTCCGTAAAGATTACATGCCATAGACTACATGTTTACGAGGCGGGTTCCAGAGGGAATTTTTGGTGCTACCAGAAAAAAATACCGCACGGCAGCGAGCTGGATACTCACTGGGATGACGTCACCTGACAGCGTATCATTTTTACTTCCCGGACGCGCGGCGGAATCGGCCAATGACGTGCTCCAATTTGCTCATGAATATTTATGAGGTGTAGTAATACAAACTACTACACACCAGGAGGAATAGAGCCTGAAAGTTCACCCCTGGTGGCGCGCATCCAGAGACCATGAATAGTAAAAGTAACGTGTGAAACTTATAAAATTTGCAATTATTTTTGGTACATTGAATTCTTAAGAAAATCACCCCCAAAAAAGGCCTTTGTGAAATTATTACTAGCATATCAATTTATGGAAACTAATAAATCGCCTGATGCGAAAGAGAAACATCGTGCCAAAAATTTACCTCTCACTTCCGAAATTCTAAAACACATACGGACTAGTGAAACTCGGTGTACTCTTAGAAAGATGAAGATTTTGAAATAATTTTGGGAATCATTTGGTAAAAACCGATGAATAGATTTAATTTCTTTTCTGGCTAATTTTTTTTAAATAAACGTACAGGACTCATTACTAATTTCGAAAGAAATTTAATGTAACCGCTGATAAGGACGGTGAGTGAGGCTGTACGCCAGACACTCAAGCCAGCCCGGATTAATTTAGAACCCATCGGCTGTAGGTAGGTAAAACAAATCGCGCGCTTCGCAACTTCTACATTCTCGTTCTCACGCGAGTAGGCGAAATGAAAAGGAAAGCGCAAATAATATTTCCTTTTCCCCTATATGCGAGTGTTTTTTTCCACAATTTTATTGAAAAATAATGACATTAAATTCCACGCTAAGTAATTCTTGGGAGTGGTTAAAGTTAGAAATCATTCTACCAAAAACATTATATTTTCAAAAATGTATTCAGTTTCCCTTGTGGATTGTTTGACGAAAAATTATGGCAGATGAAAGAGCACTGAAATGTAAAACGTCCATAGGCGCAAGGTCTCCGGAAGCCCGCCACGTGACCTTTGTAATACTTCCAGGCTCTATTCCTCCGGGTATCTGATATACCGGTAGTTAGGTAATTATATGGATAGGCCTATACCCATAATACAATGTTCTTAACTGCTGCATAACCTGCCAAAATACACGTGCATTAAAAATAAAATCTTCATGAGTCAAATTCTTTTAGAAGCGGGAGGTGAGTTGCTTTAGGCTATTAACCAACGGTGGAAGTTACCCGACAATCGTTGGAAAACGATATAAATTTCCACTTTTCTTGAAAACGGCAGCACACCAGGTGCCATGATCTCACAGGATGCTTGAGACTGCTATTTACTTACAGTCTAGTATGGTATTTCGTAATAATTTAGCACTTTTGTTTTTTTATGCTTGCAAATGCTGTATAATTGCAAATTTCCCGGGTAGCGCGAGGTGGATGTTGTTTGGGATGGCCATTCGACGCGTGGTGAAGCACACGATTATAGAATGCCATGACATTGAGTCAAGGTATCGACGAATTTCACCGATCAGCGCACTTCCAGGTTGGAAAGCGAGACTGATTTTGTTTAGTAACGTGGAAATAACACTGTCCTACGCGCAATCATGTCACAAATGACTCCATGTTATTGTCCCTTTAAACTGCCACGAGACAAAAAAATCCTGGTGAGTCTGACAAACACTTCTTGGCAACTTGAACACAGAGAAGAGTACAAAGTGGCAAGTGTCCAAAATGGCTTTTATATGTGCTGGCCCCTCTGGCTATAGTAGTCTAAGGGGATGTTACAATGGAAGCATATTATGTGGCAGGTGATAACATATAGTAGACAAATCTTCAGGCAGACTAATTACCTTTCATTTCATGCTTCAGGATACATCGCTAATCCACCTTGTCTGAAAAGCATCCAGAATATATTTCTTATCACGAGTGTGATCGACGCCAAATTGTTAATCGACAAGTACCGTGAACGGTGTATAGGCACAGTACCGGTAATGTAATACAGAGCTTATAAAAAGAATCTTTATCGAGCTCGGGGGTATCTACCGCCTGATGCTATCCTTTATGTTTACAAGACAATTGACCTATCGCGGTCGAACGCGTCAACGCAGCATGTGGATTATTGTCCAATCACATCAATTATAATTCCACGTGGAACGCGCAAAATCTGAGACAAACAAACATTACCACACAAACTTCCCATAGGATTGTCTAAGGGGCGTGGTTAACTCGTAAACGGCGATAGGTCAATTTTGGAGTAGTGTTCCCATACCTAGGATGGTGCTTCTAAAGAGTTGGACCCATCCTTAAAATCACTCTCTAACCGGAGATCTGTGCTACTTAGTCTGTTCTACAGATATTTTCATTGTAAATGTTCCACCGGCTTGTCCAGCTTGGTTCCTCCAGTTAGGGTGTTTTTAAGCGTGAAACTCGGCTTTCCGCCTGTTCCGACCAGTACCTAGATGTAGAACTATGCCAATATCTTTTTTTCCTCGCTCTGCATATCTATGGAATTCTTTGCCTTATATATAGTGCATGCTTCCCTTCATCTTTCCTGCTTCAAGAGGAATATCAATTTCTGTCTTTGATTCCTTTTCTTTTTGTACCTCCGTACCTCGAGTGGCTTTTAGCCTTGTTCGGGGCGAAATTAAAAAAATATGCTCAAGTTATGAACTTGATCACTCAAAAGGGGTTTGCATCATGAGGTATGATTAACTTTCTATTAATTCCTTCCTTGTAGCATAGCAGTCACGAATGACTGAGCACCATTAATTTTGTAAACAACGGCTAAAATCTTGTCCGTTTTCAAGTTGACCCGATGCCCAATTTATACGAGGTGCGATCAAAAAGTTCCGAGACTGTTCCTGTTGCGAACGAACGGAGCGCATGCACAATAATGTGCAAAGCAGGTGTAAGCAATAACTTTTATGAGTAAGTATTCCAAGTTACATCACTTGATCAACATCAGCACCTGTGTATTTACACGCATTTTTGTGACCACCGGTACGTGCGCATTTGCGATTTCACCATGGACCTGAAACTTGAGCGAAAGCGGCACCGTGTCGAAGTCTGAGAGGATCTCCGTCAACAAGCCCGAGATGACCCAAACTTCATGTCGAGGATCATCAGCGGTGACGAGAGTTGGGTCTGCCGCTACGACCCAGAGACCAAAAAGCAGTCTTCGCAGTGGAAGAGCCCGCAGTCTCCAAGACCGAAGAATTAAGGTTGTACACCGTGAATTCCTCCCCCAGGGTCAGACTGTCAACGCCGAGTTCTACTGTACCGTTCTGAGGCGTCTGAGGAAGAACATTCGGCGCAAACGGCTTGAACTGTGGCGCGCTGGCAATTGGGTGCTCCAACATGACAACGAGCCCGCTCACAACGCGTTAAAAACGCGCGAGTTTCTCGCCCGCAAAAACACAATCGTCACTCCCCACCCCTACTCGCCTGATTTGGCTCCCTGCGACTTCTTTCTGTTCCCTAAAATGAAGTTCAAGTTGAAGGGTCGCCGTTTTGACACTGTGGAGGAGATCCAGCGAGAATGGCAGATGGTGCTTGACGACGGAACGGGATTTCCAGGGAGCGTTCCAAGCGTGGCAGGAGCGCTGGGAGCGGTGTATCGCTGCACAAGGGGACTACTTTGAAGGGGGTGGCGGCCAGATTTAAACCACGTACGGTTTTTGCTTGTTATAGGCGCAGTCTCGGAACTTTTTATCGCACCTCGTACTTTGAACGCGTTCTGGCACAAATACCTTAAATCTCACACGCTACGATTATTTCCTTTAGGAACATTTGAAGAATATTGTTTTCAATTTTCTGAGTTAAGGGCCAGCATTCTGCGCAAAGTGAACTTTTGCGCCACGATCTAGCAGCGGTGAGACAAGCCATTCAAGACGTGAACCGTCGCTGTGTGTTGATGGGGGTTGTCATAGGTTTGGCATCAGGCCAACCTGGAGACGGTTGTTGGTCAATGCTTTGAAATCACTGGTGCTCAGGGGCGTAAATCCCGGGGGGATGAGAAGTATATACCCCCCACTTTTTGACCGGGGGTGGTCCGCAGGATCCCCCCACCCCCGAAATTTCACTACAGTAAAAAAAAGTAAGCCAATTAAAAAAAAAAACGTCAAAACGTAGTGCGTACATGTTCATAGTGTATCAGTTTTGAACAGCGCCCTCACGTTCTTCTTACCTTGAAAATATTGATCACCCCACCCCCCCCCCCCCCCCCCCCCCCCCCTCCACTTTGGGGCACGGATTTACGCCACTGATGTTGCTCAGTCATCCACAATAGCCATGATCCTAGGAATTCATTAATGGAAAGTTGATGAGCTACACTTTATAATGCAACCATTAATTATAGTGATTAAAAATATGACTTCAACATTATAGCCCGATGTTTTGGGACTACCTGTTATACGCTCTGTAGATGTGCGTCTATTTTCCTACTATTTTAAGACACATTACGTGTTAAAAATAAACATTTAAAAAATACTGACTCTTTAGATGTCTAGACCAATTTTTCTTCCCATACTTCCTTTACTCGAATGAGGTCAAATTCTGTCCCGATATTGGTGTCACTAAATCAAGTTAACAGAATGCAAAAGGCCTTGCCAATATTGTTCCCCGATCCATTATTCCCAAAACTCAGAACAGTAAGGACTGTACTTACATCTGTCCACAATCAAGCTCTATTTCCCTCACGATGAACGGGGTGTTGCAATTACAACCGCCAAACCACACGAAGCCAGTGGACTACCACACGACACGCGCTAAAATAATAGATCACTCACTCCTAACTTCAATACATCAGGTTGTACAATAATTAATTGACCGATTTGCACGCCGCGTCATGCAAAACAACAAGTGATACAGGCAGAAGCATGTAGAAAATCATTGGAAATGCTTTAGCAAAATTGGAAATGTTGGCATTTGTTTCTGTTATAAAATATGACCAAAAATTTGAGAGTGGCATTTGCTGCAGTAAAAACACAGTAAATTTTGTAACAGAAAAAGCCAATTTCCAATGCTGTTGTATATGCTGACAAAGAAACTCGTGCTTACCCTGGCCTTATTAATTTAGACAGTTCTTAAATTCAATTCATTACAAATGCATTTCTGGAAATAATTACGGGAAATCAACATTTAATCACATTATTCGTTCCAGTCGTGTCTCAGTATTGAATGAAAACGGCGTAGCACAAAATCACGGTCACAGTTTCACAATACTTTTCTTTTCAATGACGTTTGGATAAATTTGATGATGATTTGATACTCTACCGATATGGTCAGTTTGAAAAAGAAAATAATCATAAAATGTGGTAACTGAAACAAACCAGTTAAATGAGACTTATAGGTAATCATTGTATTAATTGTGACAATTTTGACATCCCCAACTACATCAGTTACAAATACAAGGTATACGGGGTGAAATGGCTTGATATATTTGTGATATCTTTAAATTGTTGGTGGTCCAATATTTTGTCCTTCGCTGCATATCTGAATTAGCACAGCAAAATTCCTTTCTACAAATACATATTGAAATAGTGCACAGTTTTTCCCTATACTTTAGTTCTATTACTAAGCCTAATCATTTAAAGATACTTGGATATCGAAACTTGGCAAATGCTATAAATGGTTCTGAAGCAGTGCTGAATGCGTAAGAAATACAGATTTTGGTTTATTTGTGTGAGTAACGCAGATTGGAAATACTTTTGCAAAGTTAAGTAAGATTTGAGGCTTTGCATGGCGGAGATACTAATAAAAGAAAGGTTTGCAGACTGATGGGTCCTCTATACCCTAGGTCCTCTCTGTACCTAGACTGTTGTCCTACTGTTCCCCCAATGGTCACACCACAAATCCTAGCTTGCTTTAGGATTCTAGCGACTTGCCATCCTCACAAGATACAACTTGGCATCATGCAACTTGGCATCTTCTCGGGATTCAACTTAATGTTACTTAAGGTCGCAGGTTCGGAGGTCGCAGGTTGCGAATCCCGCTCCTGCCAGTTTCTTTGTTCACTTTGAAAATGTAAGGTTAATTTTCTTAGAGTTTAAGCGTTCTCCTGAAGACGGTCAGAGCATACTGACCGGAAGTGTTTCAAATGCTTGTTACATCGAGATTTCGGAGAAAAACATCACGGGGCGTGCTCCCGCACTCCACAAAAACCCTTCTTCTGGCTATGACGTCATCGGAAGTAAAACAACAAATCTCTTGCCACGCCCTGGCACACACACAACTATGTTTATGGTGTAAATCAAGGATTTCTTTTGTTCCACTTTTGTTCATACTTTTTTTGCAACAGCTCCTATTGGTTTTGTACACGATTTCTAATCGAGGACGTCCTCGATGACACTCCTGTCCTCAATAAGTCAACAATGTTTCCCATGTGTGTCCTCGATTTACACCACAAGCATGCCCACAGCAACGGCGTGCGCGACTCCGGACATCCAGTTGTATTTAGCATTGTGGGCGTGGCAAACAATTTTTTTCTTAATGCCGGTGACGTCACAGCCATAAAGCTATGTCGATAGACTTGGCCAAAGTAACTCACGTTTTCAGCATAAAGCTTTTTTCAAGCGGCCCCACTATTATGTTAACACAGAACTCCTAATACAAGCTAGCATGCACATACTGCCCTCCAAATGGTAAGGATAATGGTTTAAGTCATTTAGCTATACAGCCGTTAGAACCATTATGTTCTCCCTCATCTCAGCGGATGGGTTGAAATAAATACCGGGCGCACGGTGTAGACGATAAAGATGTAACTGTATAGTTATAGGCCTATACACTCTTTCATTATCCTCGATTGACTTTCCTGCTTGGTTAGGTCAGTCCAATAACTTTGGCTGTCATATCAGCCGAATCGTGATTAGTTCTTATTATCATCTTGACTGAAAAAAATGAATTGATTAATTTTCCTTCCTTCTATTATAGGTTTTCCCGGACGATTTCGGAAAATGTGCACATTAATTTGTAAAAGATGCATTCGTTTTCGTGCGAAATAGAATGAACGTTCACAATCCCGTTTTCTATTTAGCAATTGATAATTCTATTTCTATAAAGGTGCATTCAGACGTAAACAATCAGCGTACGATTTCCCGAATGTGCACTGAATTAGTAATTGATAATTCATTTTAGCGCGAATTCGAATGCACATCCGCAATCCTGTTTTCCTTTTAATTTATCACCAATCTATTTTGCGAAATGCGCAGCCGATTTCCCGCGTAGTGGTTTATTTTTATTTTTAATGCATCCCTGGTCAAGCATTGCAATTCATTTATTTGTTAACAAAAGTAACATACATGTATGGGTAACTAAACCAGGTGGTCTTATAGTCTTTTGAAACATACCAAAAAATAAGCTGAAGAAAATCGTTCGTTCTTTGCTCAGCATTTGCCACGGTCGCATCATATAGCCAAATTTCACAGTTGACATATATACCGGTAGGCCTGGTAGACAATCGAACTGATAAAATGAGAGAGAACTCTAAGAAATACAGAAAGACATGAAAATATAATTGAGACAAAGAACCACCAACAATAGAAAAGAACAAACACATTAATGATCAATTAGGTCTACAATACATTGATTAACTAATTAATTAATTAATTAATCAATCAATTAAAGTTGTATCATGCATTGTATAGGCCTATATACTATATTTAAATTGGATGCAGAAATTGCGAATTTAAATTGTAACAAATGAAAACGAATATTCAATTCAGGCCGTGCCACAATGACAAATCGATTTGCTGCGAAATAGATTGCACATTCTTCATAATCGGCCACGCATACGTCAAACCGAAAGCCTAATCACGTATTTGTAATCGTTTAAATGAAACCTAATGCACATTCATTTATTTGAATGATACAAAATGAAATCGAATGCTAGTTTTTGCGAAAATGAAACCCGGATATACGTCGTTCTCAAAATCAGCGCGAAATGGAATTCAAGTTTTACAAACATTTATGCACATCTTGCGAAATCGTCCGGGAAAACCTATATTATTGGGATTATTTCTCAGATTTTAGATTTAAGATTTATCCTCCTTTTTGTATGCAAGTCCGCTCCGAACATAGGCTAAAAGCCACTCGAGGTACGGAGCTACAAAAAAAATACAAGATACAAGAGGTATAGGAATCAATATTCGTTTTGAAGCAGGAAAGATCATCAGATGATGGGAAACATGCACCAGGCAAAGAATTCCACAGAGAATTCCACAGAGAATTCCAGCCATCGGCATATAGCTTTTTGTTCTCCATCTACGTACAACTAGAGTACATATATTAGTGAGACATGTTCAGAAGTCTGTGATGTAATCTGCTATTTTGAATGAAATAAACTTACTTTTGTTTGCACATTCACGAAAATGTATTCCCGAACTCGGCTGGAAATGGAATGCTTGCGTAAATGAATGCACAGGTAACGTAAATGGCCGCCTGTTTCTCAAAACCGAATGCACGGACCATGAAAACGATTGAACTTTCGTTGAATTGAAACGGAATTAAAGACGTGCATTAAAATTCAAACGAAAATGAATGACCCATTTTCACAAGTGAATGAACATTTTACGAAATTGGCCGGGAAAACCTATAGCTATCATGCACTTTGACGTTCAAAGCGCAACTATTTATAAATCCGGCACTATGCTCCCACCCCAATTTCCAGGCTGATAAATAAATGAACCACTTTTTAAATATGTTTTCCGCACCTGGATCAAAAACCTGGATACGCCCCTGTTGAAGGATGCAGTCTTGAAAACAGGTATCGGAAGTACGAAGAACCGGACACTGTCTGGAGTTACCTTGGCACAATGACAGTTTTTTTTGCCCAATACCGACAAGTCGCAGCCTGCTGAAAACGAATTTCCCTTTTTGCATTTGGGGGAGCAGCTCTCCGCTGGAAATTAAATTCAGAAGAAATCCGATATTCGTCGGGCAATTTTTAATTTTTGTTCCTTTTGATATTAGTAATTTTAATCAGAAATACATTCGAGTCGAGCTGTGCGCTGCTCCAGACTGCTCTTACAGGGGCCAGCCTGTGGTTTAATCACGATCCCTAATCATGCGGTCAAACATTTCCAGCCTATATGTAAAGGCACCGTGCAAACACAGGCTAAATCATAAATTGGCAGGGACTGTAACCATGGTTACCGGGCTTGCCCAGTACTTCCACGCAATATAGAGTTGGTCTATATAGTTGGAAAGCTTCTTAAAGGTAGTATAGGGCTCTACAACATTTGCTTTTGCTGTAATTTTCAGAAATGAATGGATTTGGGGTTAGTATTCTATAGCAAATACTGTAACGGTGACCTGTTTAAAGTTTTGTGTGCATACATGCTGGGAAAGCAGAGAAAACAGGGAAAATTTTGTTCTTGTAGTCTGGTTCCCTGACCCTACTTCAGACAAAACTAACCAATTTATAGACGTCAGGGAATTATCAGGTCGGGAAAACTAGACACCATTTCCAACGATTGTTGGCAGACAATAATTGCTGGAAATTGATACAAAAATTCCACTTTTCTTGAAAATGACAGCACACCAGGTGCCATGATCTCACAGGATGTTTGAGACTATTATTTACTTACAGTCAAGTAAGGTATTTCACAATAATTCGGTAGTTTCTTTTTTTATGTTTGCAGATGTTGTAGGCCTATATTACCTTTAACAAGCCGCTTAGCATTTTAGGCAATCCCTAACAGATAAATGGTAAAAACAATCCCCTGTCCTTTGTTCCTTGTAAGTTGTTTTGGGGGTCCATTTGGTTAGGTTTGCTTGTATTCCCACATATACTGCCTTAGGAGGTACCTCGCACAATGGCAGTAGCGTATCCAGCTTTTTCTGCCAGGGAGGGCAAACAACGTCTGAATCGTCTTAAAATCGTCTTAAAAACACTATTTCTTTTGGGTTTTTTATGACGCCTCAAATGCCGCCGGGGAGGGGGGGCAGGGGGACTTCCCCTGCCCCCCCCCCCCCCACCCGCTGGATACGCCACTGCACAGTGGGTAATGATGGGGACAATGGTGCCCGACGAGGAAGTCTTTAGAAATCTAGGTGCCCCACGAGAAAAACGCTCAGGAGTTTGAAATTGCATAGACAAAGGAGAATAATATAGGTTTTCCCGGCTATTTGAAGAATAATTTAATTCATATTCACCAACTCTAACATTCAATTTCGTCTGAGAAAATAATTCGCATGCTTTTACCAAAGCGATTTAGTCATTTACTATTCAATTTCAAAGTTCGGTCACCACATTTAAGCACAGTGTCGAGAATATTCCTCATTCCAGATCAAATTCGTCTAAGCTGTTGCCGAATGGCAGCATTCAGAGATTGAATTCGTCTGATTGTTAAGTAAATTAGTCTGGTGTGTGCTATTTACAAGCATTTAATTTAAATTTATAATATTAACTTTAATTTAAACTGCAACAATACATTTACAAATGTGTAAAATTAACAAGGACAGCGAAGGATTGAAAAAATAAAGACGACCATGCAAAAAGAAACAGTCCATGACTCTTATTTTTCTTTGTTACATTTCTGTGTAGGCTACCTATAATGAGTCTATAACATATTTTTTAGAAAATTGATTCGAAAGAAACAAGCAATAGGCCTATATTTATGAATAACACGGGAAAGAACAGAAAAATAGTGGAGAAATTATCCTCATCTGCGACCTTTATGCCTTCTGCAGAAGATGTCGTAATGAAGTGTATCGAAATTGAACAAACTTATCATTAAATTGTGTGGCAAAAGACGAATTTGTTTTCTGAATAAAACTGTCCGGCGTAGACGAGACGAAATTGAATACTCCTCGTCGAAAATGGGTGTTCGTGGATTCAATTCGATTGAACAACAATTGAAATTGTATGACAAAAGACGAAATTAAATCTTGGAAGTGCACTAAATCGATGCTGATGGACTAATTTGATTATTAAAGACGGTGAATTCGAATGATAAATGTTTTAAAATAGCCGGGAAAACCTTTAGAAGGAGAGTAAAGTCTAAAGGTGCATTATGTGAGGATGTGTGTGTTTGCATGTTTTTTACCTCATTATTGTATGTAATCATTTTAAAGGCACACTCTGCCTCGAAATCCCCCAAATTTAATCTTTGGTTGGTTAGTTACCTAACTATTTATAAGGTCTGAGTGTAATATAGGTTTTCCCGGCCAATTTCACCATGTTTTCGTTCATTTTAACGCCGGGCTCATTCAATTTAGATTGAAATTGAACGATCGCGCAGATCGTCATTCGACAATCAAAACTAATCATTAAATTTCACTATCCGAGCATTCTATCGTCTTTTAGTTTCACTCGTGCCTGTAAAAGATGCATTCAAATTAAAAGTATGGTATTGCTCATTCAATTTCGTCTGGACCAGTAGTAAGGGATTGATCGGGCATTCATTTTCATTAATGGGCAAACATATTTCACCTTTTTCCAAGCAAGTTTTCTATCTTTTCATGCATGTCCACAGGCGCGGATCCGGGGGGGGGGGGGGGTTGGGGGTCGAACCCCCCCCCCCCCCCCCCTGCTCGTTGCCATTTTGTTTTCTTGTAGGGGCCTACGCCTTGCAAATACAGGTCTTATTCTGCCTATGGGTGAGAACAAAACAAAGAGGTTATATGGCGCCACCAACGGTGAGTAAGTGTATCACACCCCCCCCCGTATTTTTTTCGCAGGCGGAACATTTTGGGAGTCACTTTTCTGGGCAAACTTCAGAAACCCAACCCCCCCCCCCCCCCCCCCCGCAAAAATTCCTGGATCCGCCCCTGGTCCACATTACTGTATGTCCGTATTCCGATAAAAATCTGAGTTATCTCAACGTAAATAATATCGGACGTCTTCAATCCGTAGGTGCACACCTCTATTTCTCAACTAATTCTTCAGACAGATAAGATGGCGAGCCTACGGGAGGGGGAGGTGTGATCGTCTGATGGAATCGGACCAAGAAAACAAATTACCCAAGAGAAGTGTTCCCGATGGTACAACCATTGCCAAACATTGTACATGCCCCGATGTCTTGCACATGAAGAGATCGATGGGTTAATCAGAACGAAAAAGAACACTAAACACGGTTAAAAGTTAAAGGCTTGACATGTCAACATACAGATGCCCCTAATTATTTTGGTCAAACTATAAACAAAGATCAACAGTGAAAAAGAACATTCCTTAGCCCTTTTCATTTCATTAGTTTGTTTACATCATGACAATGGGAAAATATATATCAATTAAAAAATCTTATTAATTTGAATGACCATTTGATGAAAATAATTGCCCATAAACGAATAAGAAAAGAAAAGCATGGTCAAACGTCAAATGCACACCGACATTCGCTAATTGGAATGCTTCAAACGTCAAATGATGTCACAAAACTCAATGTAAAAATGCAACAAATGAAGTCTTGAATGCACCAAAGCGAAATAGAATGCCCCGAAACGAAAACGAACATAAGAAACAAAATCTTGAGTGCTTAAAATTGAAATTGAATGCCCAAACAGTGAAACAGAAACCTTAATTTGATCAGATGCGTGAAACCCACGCGCATTTGAATGACCAATAACGAAAATGATCAGAAAAGAATCGCAAATTGGCCGGGAAATAAAATTCTACCATAATGTGTGATACAGAGAAATGAGGACAAAAACGAAGCACTGGCATGGGGACATTCAGACTGGCGCCGCACGTAGTGTAGCCTGTACGCAACCAAGGCGCCATGGGCACCACTCAGAATTCCACCGGTCCGACTTTCCCGAACCAAACTGGCGTCCCCAAAATTATTTTCGTCTGTGATTTTTGGTCAAATGACACATTTTCAAGGATGGCCGTATACATTGTTACTTTCTACTTTTGAATGATCTTTCCAACCATGGCAATTTTATGACGAACACTTTTTGTATAGCCACTAGCCAACTTATCGCCTCTAAAGCATTGTGTTCCTTTAATGTCATGTATTGTGCATGTACATGTATTGTACATGTTTAATGAATTTTAATGTGATAAGCTTACGTGTGCCAACATGTAGCCTCATTTACAGTTGAGGTCGAAAGTCTACATACACCTAAAGCTGTGCACTAAATCAAAGTGATTATCATATACATGCCTGCACGAGGAAGGAATTCTGGAACGTTATTTTACTGATATAGGCCTACCGAGAATTTGCAATAGAAAAATTAAGGAAACGGAAAAATCGAGGAAAAGATTTCCAAGTGTATGTAAACTTTCGACCGCAATTGTACATCAGTGGCAATTTTTTTGGGCGCTAAGCACACACATTTGCTGAGCACTAAAAAGTTCTGCTTTATGAAAAACAGGTTAGGCCTACCAGCCAGAACTCCATGTGGTTTTCGTACTAACAGCTGAATACCAGTCACAAGCAATATGGATTGCATGAATATTTGGATGGTAATCCTGTTTTTACCGAGGAAAAGTTGTCATGCTATTAAAGCAAATTTTTGTGCTGATAGCAGCTCCGTGAAATAGAGCCCCAGTACTTTTCGTTTTATATAAATAAACCGTATATAGGAAGTGCCTTCACCGAACAGTATTGTTGATGTTACTGTTGGATTTCTGTATTATGCCAACGTTAATGTTATTTAACTTCTTTAACACAATTAGATTTTCCATACAGCCCTCTATTATTCACCCTAGCCTCTCATAATGCCCTTGTCACAGATTTCCTTTGATCTATGCCACGGTGGCTGTTGTAATCGTACCATGGATTCAGGCCATATCGTGAGCTCACAAAACAGGTCCCCGGATCTTTCTTCATCTTGTTTTAACAGATCGTATCTTCAGATGAAATTCAATGCAAGGAGCACTGTTCTGGCGCTCAAGAAAAAATTATTTCCCTCAAGAAATAAAATATCACATTTCAAAATCAAAGCCAAGACATGGATAGACATACTGGCTTCGATTATTAGCATTCGTGTAGGATTTCACGCGGGTTGCTTCTGCTCAACCTGCAGGCAATTTTGCAAGGTTTGTGGGATTTGTTTTGCGCAGATATTTTGCCGCGTAATGCAAATTTACTCTAATTCCTCTGGAAACGCCGCCTGTGCATTTTGAGCATACAATATTGGGTTCCTAAAAGTGTACCCATTTAATGCAGTCTGGCACAAGACTCTCTTTAATTAATTAGGGCCTAAGTGTCGAATCATGCGAGTCATTTGTTTTCGTTGAATGCACGAGGTCAAATATCAGGTGTGCTAGCTTGTGTAGACTTGTGTAAACGCAGTTATTTCGTAATTAGATCATAAAACATAACGACATATGAATTTAAAGTTGCCTTCAAGTTGAGATGATATGAAATGCTTACTTATTTATTTTCTGTTTTGAACCTATTGACAAATCAGGTTTACTGAAGAAAGTAGTTTTAAAAAAATCACCTGTATTTGAGTGACCAGATGTTCATGTTTCTTGCGCAACCCACAGGAAGCAAGTATATTAAGTAAAAAATATTGACATAAAAAGCGCATTTTTCTCTTCGTCTCCTAATCGTCAAATTATCTGGAGAAACTGCAACAATGTACATTTCGGCAATATAAAGAATATGAACAAGCAATATTGTGTTAATTTATGAAAAGGCGTATCGCATTATAGGCACATCTTTAATTAAATAAAGGGAATCTTAAATGTAAATACAAGGCCAAACTATTCAGCAATTATTTCCATACTATTAACCAGCTATAGTGATACAAATACTCTGCTTTTAACGCCTATCTATTGTATTGTGTATACATGTATAATGTGCTTTTGTGCGTTTAAATTATGTTGTTGATCACTATTAATTAGGTCGACTCCACAAGCTTCTGCTGGATAGGGACCCGTCCACAATTATTTTTCGAAATCATGATGATGTATTTTACTGGTGTACTCACTCTCTTATAATGTGGAAATTAAAGAAAAAAGGAGTGAATGAATGATTATCATATGAATCTGTTAACAAAATACATTTATAATCCGAATACCTTCATACATAATATGCTATAAAAAATACCATACGAAATAATATCTGCTATAGCTGCACACATGCCCGTTTCCACCATTTCCATCAACATGTACACCTCCAGTAATATTGCAAAATTAACGGTAAAAGAAGATTATCCATGTGAGAGGGTCAGCGTATATTTTCTGCTCAACAAATGGAGGGGTAAATGAAGGGTTGAGTTTGAGTGTTCATAATATCAAGTAACATTACAATTGGTAAACACACCATTTCCAAGTAAATGGGTGAGCATTATCTTATCAGCTCAATGACACAATTCCGCGAATGATATGAAAATAATAGACAGAAAATAATCCGGCTTCACTTTGAGCGTCCATATCTTCAAGTATTAACATTACAAACGGTAAGCAAACAACGTCTTCATAAATGCTGTATAATTATCATCAGCTCGACCAAATCCGCCACTGATGTAAAGAAATGGATGGGATAAATTCAGGCTTACCTCGACTCTTGCAATCAGTCAGTCGTCGGGGAAAAACAAGCGCCGCTGACCTCCTATGGGATTTTTATACGACCGTCATCCCCGCAGCCTGGCGCTGAAAACACGACACAGCGCGAGCAGAGAGCACGGTCACACGGTAACGGAGACGGCCACTCTTGGAATGATGCAGGGGGCGAGGGTACGGCAAGGGAGAGATGCTGAAGGGGCGAGTCGCACGAGATGCGGAGAGGAGGAATGATCGATTAGAAATGCTCGTTGGCAGCGCCGATACTTCTACGCCGTGTGTGCTTAAAGGTGCACTCACATGCATTTTGTACTCGCTCGCGGATCAGATTCCTTTTTTTCTTCAAAAAGCCAAATCGAAACTACATCTACGAATATGCATTACATGTGCATTGGATAAACACAGTGCACAAATTTGTAACCAGATTGCCTCAAAATAAAGCAAAACAATATTTACGGATCACTAAACGTGCAGATAATAGCTGTGATCCTGTAAAAATAAGACTTTTCTCTCACAGTTTGAGAAGGTGTTTTTTTAATAGATTTCACCGGTACCTTCATCATTAATGGAACCGGTAAAATTTATTGAAAAAAATCATGTCTCAAACAGTCAGGGAAGAATCATATCTTTTACCGGATCACCGCTCTGTCTCTTCTTTTTCTTTTTTTTGTAAATATATATATTATTGCGTGAAATATTTTTAAAGTTCCGATTTGGGTACACTGCGAAAACTGTGGTGTTAAATTAACACCATGTGGTATTTATGTTGAGCGAATGGTTCAATATAGATACAACATGTTGTTAATTTGACACCACGGTTTTTGCAGTGTCTTGTGTACAAAATCGAGCCGTGTTTATTAGTTTATTATTAGTTTATTCAGGCAGTCATTATGAAAATAATGTTTATCCAAAAGTACCGGTAGCCTACTGCACATCCGTGATGTAGTCGAGACAATCACAAGACCCTGAAAGACCAAGACAAGACCATCACAAGACCTTCAGTCTAAATTCAAGTCTCAAGCTATTCAAATGAAAGCATTCCTTTGTCATTGTTTATGCCTGTTAATTGTGCCTGTAACAAGCTGGTCTTGTGAATGGTCTTATGGTCTTGACTACGTCAGCGCTGTACATGCGCCGACATTCCGAAATTTCCCATTTGGCATATTGAATTGAATGCCAATGGCGCGTGCACGTCTCTCGGTTTCACGATCACTTTTTATCAAACTGTATTTGGTTGTCTCCTTTGGAACCCATAAAAAAAAGTAAATCTTCAAAAAGATTACTATAAAATTAGAAAAACCTGCTTGTACTGGTAATTTTTCCGACTGATTACACAAGAAGATTATTTGTATGGATAACGAAACGTTAAAATTGCAAATCATTGAAATGCATTCGTGAACAGCACAGCAACAGCGCAATTGTGCATCAGGAAGTAACTGAATATTAAAGACCAACTAAAACGCCAATTTTTTTTGACTTTTTTGACTTATCTGATAGTTTATGCCTCCCCAAACTAATGTAACAAGTTTCATAATTCTGAAAAAACAAAAAAACAAATGTTTTTGAGCCTTTTCCTTCTGAGCCACTTTGACTCGATTCAGGAAAGGCCGAGTTCAACTGCGTGCCGTATCGCCCGAGTGACGACGTATACGTGTAGAAACATATGACGTCACTGTATTATACGACAATGTTTTACGTAGAGTCTGTACGTATTTTTTGTCTAAGGCTAGTATTACTTGCTGTGCTTTTTGCACATGATTCAGGTGTAACACTACGGTAAACATATTTTAAAGTGTTGACATCTTTGTGAAACACATTTAGAATTGGGGTTGTAGGCTTGCTCTTGCTGAAAAGCTAGTTATGAGTCATACTTTCCTTTGTTTGCAGTCGGCTTTTATTGAGTTGTGTGTGAGCTGATGCCATACTCTAGTCTGGCGACTTTGTTTATGCAGCCCTCATAAGGACCCGCACCTTCTCAGAACTATACACACAATTTCTGTTATAAGGTACCAGACTCAATCGCATGCGGCGCATGCGGTACCGTGCGTGTACAATGCATGTTGAGTCAAGCGAGCGTGGACAGGGAGACGGCCGGGGCTCTGGCTGCTCGAGCCGGCAACCGCAGGGAACGTCGTGGTGGTCTGGGGTGCGTTAGTCCGGGACAGGATTATAATGCTCGGTGCTTTTAGAGTTGGAATGGCTCCAGCCTTCAAACGGAAATGTGCCTTCAAACCCAGCTGAGTTTTCATAAACACTATCATCAATACAGTCTGGCGAAATGTTCTGCACATATTTTCGACCATTTCAACAGCCTAAAATCAGATATTGTATTGTCTACAAAGCGGACCCACTGTCGCCTTTGAACTCCATTCAGCACTGGGAATCGCAGGAAGGTTAGGTCAGGGTTTTTGTCGCTGTTCCTCGTGCAACCCCCAACTACACACGATCGAGGCATAATGATTATCTCAGAACCATGCTCATACTGAAATAATACAAAAATTAGACAAAATAGACGGGAAAACGAAGGAGTTATTTCGACCAAAACTCTTCCAGCAGCATCAACTCCACGTACGTACATGCATAGTGTTTGGCTGTAACATCAACCGACTCTACACGTGTACGTCACGGGGTCACGTACATACATTTACATACATAATGAGCTTTCGCGAAACAGGATAAATGGTTCAGATTAACAACCCTTTTTTCTTAATTAAAAAAAATCCCTCTCGTCTGCAAACTAATCTCCATCAGTTAAAAGAGTATTTAAACTATCGGAAAAGTCCAAAAAGTTAACAAAAAAATTAGCGTTTTAGTTGCTCTTTAAATAACCCTTGCACGGTGGGTTGAAAGAGAAACTTTGCAGGCAAATTAATTATTCTTAACGTAGTAGTATAGCATCTTACGTAATAGCATTGGCAACCTGCATAGGATTAGTGTATGAAATGAACACAAGTAGGACGGCGTTATTTATATTTTACTATAGGGCCTACATTTTACTATATAGTCCTTTGTAGCAATGGGAGACTTTTGAGACGCTCGTGGCAGCAGACATACATGTACCGGTACGGTCCTTTTCTATTTTGTTTCCAGTCCTGCGCATGCTCAGAACTACGCGCGCATGATCAGTACAAGTCTACTGCCAACAGCGTCTCAAAAAAGTCTCCCACTGTATGTAGTACATGTAATTGCAAAAGTTTGAGTTTTATGTTACTTTCGATGTGAATTTTCAAGATGGCAGTCAAAACATGACATGGGTGGGTTATGGGGCATTGGCTCTCTACGTTTTCCACTTAGGGGAAATCCCCCCCCCCCCCCACTTTTGGCAGTTCCGAACAAAAAAAACATAACAAGGGCAGCAGCCGGCCGGCACCGGCGCTGCTTTGCCCCCCCCCCCCCCCTTTCAAAAGTGTTCTACCGCACCTGCCCAGGCGGGGTAACTTCCACCGTTGGTGAGACTACCTCACCCACCTCTTCAGAATCAAAATGATCTGAGCAGCATTGAACCCGACGGCATAATTTGACGTCAACGGTGGGGTTCATTTAATGTGTTTTGTTTATTTTGATGTGTTTTTTTTGCCCAGAAACACAAAATACAACTCGTCCCAAAAACTGAATCAACCTATCACCTTCGTGTGTTTTTAATCAAATTGCTCTTTGTTAATTAACTCCCCTACATGGCATTAAATATAACGTCAGCGCCCCTTTAATGACGCACGGCCGAGATGGAGGCCAGGCTAAATATATTATGCAACGCTTTGCCACCGAGAATCAATTCGGTGGCTTTCCGTTGCCACGGGCAGTGACGTCACGAACAATAATGTCGTTGGCGGGACCTCTGTATATCACGGTACGTTCTTCCAAGGTGAGTTTATGAGGGGAGGGAGACCACATGACCCGTGACGCCATTCCGATGGTGGTGGGTGTATTAGGTCTAGATTGGTTCATCACAATATCGATCCCTGCAAACAATGTGTGTCGTAATTAAGATGTTTACAATGTGCATTTAATATAATAGGGTTTGTCTAGTAATGCTATACTTGCAATACGCAAATTGGTGATTTTTCACTGCTATATGGCAAGTCTTCCAATACATTTTTATGCAATCCGAGGGCACGTTATAACTATTTAAAATGCGTTGAATTAAATAAGAAATTTTTAATATAAATGGAATCACTAATTTTTTGACAATTGATTTTCTTAGACCACTGTGAAACCACGAACATGTTTTCATTATGTTTTATACAAAAGCACGAAACCATTGTATTGTGAGTTCGAAATAAGTGAACATTTTTTTCTTATAAATATTTTCTTCTTCAAATACCTTCCGCACAAGCACAAGAGGATGAATAAAGGTTTACATCAATTTGTTAACAGAAATATCTTGACAGCACTGGCCATAATTGTCTGGGTCCCTGACAGCACTGGCCATAATTGTCTGGGTCCCTGATTTCAACATTGTAGACAAGACAGCTATTGTCATACAAAGCTGTTTTCTAATACATTTAAAGTTAGCAGTATTGTAATTTAATTTGTGAACCCCGTATCAACACAAAAATGCCTGGTTTTCCCGTTTAATCGACCCCTTAGGGATTACTTATTCTCGGCCTCAAAGCTCGTGATTTAAAACCCGGGTAATCCTGCTGATGCATGGAATCAAAGGATAAAACCCATGTTTTGCGGTAACAAAACAACATAGTTCTAGATTACATTTGACATTATTACTAGGCATATAGCCTTAAGAGCATACGCCAGTATTACACGGCCCCATTTCATAATGCATCAATCAACATTGGGCTTTATATTATAAAAGTATCCTCGTGACTTGGAAGCTAGCGCAGATCAAACAAATTCTCTCGGGCGGAAACACAATTACTGATCGCTGAAAAAGCAGTTACGCACTTCTCATTTTTTTTTCTAATTGGGCCTGTTTCCTGGAAAAGTTTATCGTTCATTTCCCATAGGAACAATCACCATCTCAACTGGTCTTTATCTTTTTAATTTATGCATGCAATCAATTCTGGAAGAGAAGGAGATTTGAACTGCCGTGCAATTACCGTCGGCTACGTGAGATTCTTATGAGCGGAAGCAAGCAATTTCACTCATTAAAGGGGTCTTTTTAGCATTTCTAAGGAGTAACTGGTACATTTTGGTTTATGTTAATACACGTTCTTATATTCATGAGGCAAAACATGATGTCATCGGATGCACAACATTCAGTGGCTCCGTAGTTTTGCATACAGAAGAATTACCAAACAATTTTTTATATCGTCTTGGAGAAGATTCCATGTGCGAGTTGATTTTCATTTTCAATAATTCATTTGGATTCCATTTCTAACCAGTATTTCTTAAAAGGAATGATTCTTTTTGGTACTATTTTTGAACATTTTGACAAGAATTTCCTTTTATCACAGAGCAATATCGCCCTTTTGCATGAGTAAATTGCAAAAAGATTAAATGAATTTCCAAAATCCTTCTTTACACTGTAACAAATTCCCCTTTTTTTACGGTGAAAAGCATGTAAATATCACGGTAAATAACCGTAAATGGACTGCGCGCTGCATTTTACGGGAAAACCCAAGGGCCGCCCATTACGTAGCAAAATTATTGCACGACCAATCAGAAATGAGGAAATGTGTGTTCCCAAAAGTCAGGTTAAATTGCCGTGTTTAGTCCAAAAATATACTTTCTTGACCATAATATGTTTTATTCAAACAATTCCACAATATAATTTTGATTTTTATTACATCTCCTTTAATTTCGTATTTAAATATTGAAATTGTTCATGGGAAGCCATGACATTATTATGGGGGGGGGGGGGGATAAGCTGAATTTGGCTAAAGCACAACACCATTCACTTTGTAGTCTTTAGTAGATTATCGTAGCATTTTTAACGGTTGATTGCGAACCATGACTTCATAATTGCTCGACCGAACCAAACTGCGCTATGCTATCATGTGTATATGTAATAGTATCTGTACACTGTAGGAATATGTATTATGTAGATTGCTGTATATTTATTAAGGTTAAATGTATTTGCACCGTGCAAGTGACTGTTGTGTAACAGAAATTACATGCGACCGTCTGTTACAGACAAACTTACAGCTGAATGAATTTATCACATAAGTAGCTGTCACAGTTATTTTACAACGAAAATGTCTGTTGAGGTACAATAACAATTAAGTAGATCTACTGTCCACAAGAGTAGCCCTTGTGGTGCCAATTGACATACGAAAACACTGTAAATATACAGCAACATTTTTAACAGTGTATTATGTTCTCACTCCCCATGTATCTTTCAGACAGCATTTCACTTTACAGATCATCACGACAGGGTCTACTCGCTCAGCCACAGATACTACGCGGCTCGTGACACCTAGCGGCCAAAGGATTTTTAATGTTTACTTAAAACACACCTGTTTTTCTGACCGCTTATATTTTTGGTTTCTCTCGCTATTTTTCTCTTTAAGTGTAATTGTTTTGTATTATTTTTTGTGTAGTTTTGTAAAGCGCATTGATCATTAACTTGGCATTGTGCTGCACAAATACTGGTATTATAGGTTTTCCCGAACGATTTCGGAAAATGTGCACATTAATTTGTAAAAGATGCATTCGTTTTCGTGAGAAATAGAATGAACGTTCACAATCCCGTTTTCTATTTAGCAATTGATAATTCGATTCCATGAAGGTGCATTTAGACGTGAAAAATCAGCGTACGATTTCCCGAATGTGCACTGAATTAGTAATTGATAATTCATTTTAGCGCGAATTCGAATGCACATCCGCAATCCTGTTTTCCTTTTAATTTATCACCAATCTATTTCGCTAAATGTGCAGCCGATTTCCCGCGTAGTGTTTTTTAAAAATTTTTTTATGCATCCCTGGTCAAGTATTGGCATTCATTTATTTGTTAACAAAAGTAACATATGGGGAACTAAATCAGGTGGTCTTATAGTCTTTTGAAACATACCAAAAAATACGCTTAAGAAAATCGTTCTTTGCTCAGCATTTGCCACGGTCGCATCATATAGCCAAATTTCACAGTTGACATACCGGTATAGGCCTCCTAAAATATCCAATAATGGTAACCAACCGACCAACCGATCAACCGATCAACCGATCAATCAAAAGTTGTATCATGAATTGTATAGGCCAATATACTATATTTAAATTGGATGCAGAATTTGCGAATTTAAATTGTAACAAATGAAAACGAATATTTAATTCAGGCTGTGCCACAATGACAAATCGATTTGCTGCGAAATAGATTGCACATTCTTAATAATCGGCCACGCATACGTCAAACCGAAAGCCTAATCACGTATTTGTAATCGTTTAAACGAAACGTTATGCACATTCATTTATTTGAATGATACAAAATGAAATCGAATGCTAGTTTTTGCGAAAATGAAACCCGGATATACGTCGTTCTCAAAATCAGCGCGAAATTGAATTCAAGTTTTACAAACATTTATGCACATCTTGCGAAATCGTCCGGGAAAACCTATATTAGCATTATATAATGAACTGCAAATCACCATCTCCCTTTCAAGTGTTCAGATCATGCTCGTATCGCCGTACGACATGGTTTTATGTGAAAACAAGTTTGCAAGATTTTTATTGCACAGTTCCTTTAACAAATTAGATTATTCGCTGCTAAAAGTCTTGCTTGCACGTAATAATACTTTACATAAATACATGAATTAATACAAAAAGAATATACAATTTCAAAAATCACCGAAAAAACAAGGGCCAGTGGTACATTCCTCACCTTCCTCGCCCGAAATTCCCCAGAATATCAATCTGTGGTTTTCCTTCCATCCGACCCCATGAATATCCGACTCGTTACCCAAGATGCAGTGCAACACAATAATTTTTGGCAATGACGTAACCTAACCTCATCCCAACCCTATCCTAAACCCTACCTTCAACCTTGACCCAATTTGTCATCCCAATTCTCACTTAATCTTCACCCTCACCCTTGGGCCTATCCAATGTTTCACTTTGTTTTGAGGCCTGTTTGTTTCACACAGTTCCGGATCTCGAATCGTGATCCGTGCGTTGGTTCACACAGAAGATCCCGCCTGATGGATGAAGCGAACCAGTGGTGGGATCACAAATCGAGATCCGGTGTCATTATGAATATCCGACTCCCATGAATATCCGACCCCTCTTCCCTATTATTAGTTTGAACCCTCTCACGTGACCGGCCACTCTCCCAATAATCGATTCATCGATCCTTAAGGCATGTGCAATACTACAATATTTCATGGTGACAAAATTTCACGCTACACCGGATCTGTGTGAAACAAACACCGAGCCCTTTGGGCCTACTGATCATGCGTAGTATAACAAGTCTGATTTTCAGGGAGTCTGATTTTCATGTAACACCGTTAACGTGAAGGGGTCCCATAGAGCTATAGACAGCGTATTCGATTACTCACCCGCGCTTACTCGTGCCTCTAATTCGTATAATCGAATAATCTGGGAAAGTTGCACATGCGCAGTACGTTAGAGTAAACAAACAATCTCGGGTCACTCGAGTGACGTTAAAGTGGATTGGTTTTAAATAAGGTGACATACTTGACTGAAGCCATGCTGCTTCATTCGCACTATGTACACATGTGTTCAATTTACGTCCATCGTCCAGAGTAATTTTGATACAAATTTTTGCCTTTTTGAATTTCCCACCGCTGGCGCATCGCCGGACGTGGCAGCCATGTTTTTAGCATGGCCTTATGGGATACTTATACCCAAATAACCGGCTCGGCGGGTAGGTTAGTAGGGCCAGGATCGAGTAAGCGCGAGAGGTCACGTGAGAGCCAAATCGAACGGGCTCGCGCTTGCACGAGTAAGCGCGGGGGAAGTAATCGAACGCGGTATAAATTACCTAATATAGCTCTGGGTGCGTTCGAGTAGCTTACCCGGATCAACTCGGGTGAAGGCAGACGGGTTAGCCACGAGAGCTGGGCTAATAGAACGCTCAAATACCCTCTCATGTTGATATTCTCTAGCACTTTGATGTCACCTAGCACTTGAGTCGGCGATAGTGTAGTTACGGGCACTTTTTATATTTGATTCATTTCAAGTCAAGGTTGTTTTTATCATTCCAAAATGAATTTATCGACCTAAAACATACTTCTCTCAGTTCTAATGACATCATTTTTTTTGTAATTTTGAAAAGTTTCTTGTAGTAGAAAATGCAATTTTTCTTATGTGTTTTGCGGTTGGTGTGTTGGGAATCAGTGCGGTTTTCGCCATCTTTATTTTCGTGTTCCGTTTTGTCATCTTCGTTGTCGTTTTACCCACAAATTTCCCACAAAAAAATTAAAAGCCCTGCCCTCTATCTACGACATACCTGTTGGTTTTTAATGTCGCAATAGTTTGCTAAGTCCAATAACTTCAAAGTGGATTTTGTTATCTTATAGTGTAGTGATACTCGGTGAGAATTGGGGTTCTGGGGTTTCCATCGATTGGTTTATTCGAAGTTCATCTCATTCTCATAAAAAAAACTACCAATAAAGCATGTCCAAAATATACATTATAACTTTGAGTGCCACAAATCTCTATTCTTCAGTTTATAAATTAAAGAAAATAATAACATACATAGTGTACATGTACATAATCACACACTACAAAAGCTCTGTCATTTACTATGACCCTTGACCCCTGGTAATCGTCATGCGAACCCTCAATCTTATAATATATATAACGTTACACAAAATACATTTTTAAGTGTAAAATAAAGTGGTTTCTATTGCATACCAGCCAATGCCCGGGCCTCCAGGCTTGCCTTTCCCTGTCCGGCTTCTATTGGACGTTCCTGGCCATAACTATGGCAGCAATTGTTTGGCAAAAAAGACAAATTTGTGCCCAACGAGTGAGGATCTCATCCGATGCTCTGCCATGGATCATGTGGGAAGCCCCCGGAAACCCGTTGACATTAACAAGTGTTTACGATCAAGCCGCATACATTAAAACTATATCGCAAAAAGATATTCACAGTCTGCCCATTATTCCTTGTAAAGTGATCCTCAATACTGTTAAACTTTGCCATATAATGACATAAAAAGCCTTTTGTCATTTATGACCCCAAGAAGACTGCTTAATTAATTTTGCACGCACTACTTTCTATTCGCATAACACCCAAAAGAAACCCGCGTCAGCTTGACCGGTAAACGGAAACAGCGCCCTCAATCGGCAATGATCGGGGAAAAAAACTTTTAGTATAAACGATAATAAACAGCTTATTCCTGATCGCTACATCTCTCCCCTACTTTGGAGATCTACTCCTGGAGATCAATTTACCTGAATAACTTTTCAGCAATCAAATGGGATTAAAATTCCAATACTGTACTGGGATCCCCTTTTCAGAATTTACACAACTCGACTTAACAACAAAATCGCAATCGCAAAGACTGCATTTGAGACTGCTCCCTAACAAATTCTTGCCCCCAATTGGAGTCGGTTCTTCCCAACATTTGATCCAGAGGGATCAGTGGCTCTCTCCCGAACATTAGGGTGTACGGTTCAATACCAGTTGTGGTATGAGGGGTGGCATTATATACAAATACTAAGTGGGCAATAAAATCTGGCCACTTAAACCTATCCTGCTCATTAAGGGACTTTATCAATCCAAACAGGGTGCGGTTAAAACGTTCGGCTTGGTCGTTCCCCTCCGGATGATAGGGCGTGGTACGGGATTTTCTAATCCCGTACAACGAACATGAATTGGAACTGAACAAGAGTGAACCTTACTCTGCATGACTGTTTCCACTTCCGCAGCGCTCTGTCCGGGGTAGCGACTTAGTGCGTCTGCACACCTGTTGCTACGACCGGAGCGAAATTTAACCTCGAAATGAAATGCAGCTTAATGTGCTACCCAGCACATTTCAGTGGCTCCTAACTTGGCAGTTTTCAAATGCGCAAGTGGATTATTGTCGGTGAGGATAGTAAAGGGTACCCCTAAAACATGGTCCCAGAACGTTATATCCACAACAGCCCACTTTAAGGCTAGTAGTTCAAATTTGAATGAACTGTAGTCTGGGTAATTAGCCTCTGCCCCCTCAAACCACGGCTTGCGTCTCTTTCCCTCTGTATCTTCCCGTGTCAAACACGCACCCAAACCTTGCAAAGAGGCAAAACCTCTAGGACAAAAGCGCGGGAAAAATCTGGATACACCAGCACTGGGGCATGGGTCAGGGCCAACTTAAGCGCATCAAACGCTCCTTGTGCTTCAGTGCCCCATTCAAACTTCTGGACACTTTTTCGCATTTTTCCTTTGCCCTGCACTGGAGGTACTATCGCATGCAGCGGTGCTGCCAACCTTGAGAAGTTAAGGACGAATCTCCTATAGTACCCTGCAAGCCCTAAGAACGACCGCAACTGCTCTGCGCTCTGCGGCACCGGCCAGTCCCTAATCTTTCGGATTTTGTCACCGTCTACTGAAATCCCTTGACTTCTTACCACGTGGCCTAAGTATGAAACCTGGCCCTGAAGAAACTGGCACTTTTTCCCATTTATTTTCAACCCAAACTCCCCTATGCGTGTGAACACTTTGTCCAGCCGCTGAAAGTGCTCCTCAAAAGTTGACGAGTACACAAGTATATCGTCTAAATAAATGAGGAGCTCCGATAAGTTCATGTCCCCAAGACACATCTCCATTACCCGTTGAAATGTTCCAGGGGCATTGACAAGCCCGAACGGCATACGGGAAAACTCCAACAGTCCAAAAGGTACCCTGAATGCAGTCTTCTCCAGGGACTCGGGATCCATAACCACCTGATGGTAGCCATGGGCCAAATCCATGGAGGAGAAATACTTGGCCCCTTGAAGTGCCTCCAGGGATTCCTCAATGCGGGGGAGTGGGAACGAGTCACGCACAGTTTTGGCATTTAAGCGCCTATAATCAACACATAGCCGCAGGCTCCCATCCTTTTTTCGAATGAGCACAACTGGACTTGCGTATACAGGAATTCGCCGACGCCATTTTTACAGTGGTGCCGCGCTCGCGTGCAGGTTGCGCGCGTTCTTTAATTTCAGTCGCGCGCGCATTTTGGCAAGTTGTAAACACCCCGTTGGTCGAAGCTGCATCGAGCGCGTGCGTAAAATACGCACGCGAGCGTGATGCCACCGCAGTAAATGCTTCTAATTTTGGTCGGCGGATTCGTCTATAGGGGCTTGCGCTGCGCTTTATGATACCCTGATCCAGAAGCCACTACAAAAGTTCCCTCACTTCCTGTAAATCCCTGGGTGGGATCCTACGGTAAGGCTGACCAATGGGGATGTCATCTACAGTTTGAATTACATGGGGCACAATATCACAGCAGCCTACATCATACTGGTTTTTAGAGAATATTGCATCATGCTTCTGCACGAGCCGCGCCAACTGCTCTTCCTGGTTATCATCTAAGTTATAAGAAGACAAGGTCAACCATGGTATTGGGTCCCATCCCTAAACACAAAATTCTCAGAGAGAGGTTCAGGTGCATCCATTTGCACGGGTGACATGGGCTTGCACCCTACCTCAACATGCTCACTAGGCACATCTTCAACCAAAACCTCACTCACAGAAACCTGTAGGGAGCTACCTTTTTCATCCACTCCAATTTGTTCCGAGGATACCACAGTAGCCTGTGCTAACTTTGTGTGGGGAGGAATCACCAAGGCCTGGGTCCCAAGATTTGCCACAAAAACATTCACAAAACGACCATCAGTAATACCACAAGAATCATAGACCCTAAGGGCTGGGGAAACATTTGTGGTGAAAGTACTTTCAGCACCCTCATTTGCATCCTCACTATCTGTCAAATAGCTGTCCACAAGAGTCATTTTGTCTCCGAAAACCTCAACTGGGGCTCTTATCTGGCATTTAATGGTTCGCACCTGCCTGGGAGGGACAGTCATCGGTTGTCCACGAGTGCGCACAGACACGGGTGTATTTGACCCCTTATCAGATCCATGTTGATCTTTATCACGTGGTTCTCTTGCGAGGTGGTACCACTGCAGAGCTACACTCAAAGCCTCTGCATCTTGCACTTTTGAGTCAATAACCATGCCCTTCAACAACTTAAATACATTACAACCGATTAGTACAGGGCTCTTCCGGCCCCCAACCCCACAATGCAACGGGTCTTTCACAACCAGAAAATGTTCCATTACGGTGTGGTTATGCACAACCAATGGGACCTCGACATATATCCCTCCACAGGCAGCTCCAACTGACCAACCCCATATACCCGCAGGTACCGGCCCACTGGTTTGGGCCCACTCATCTTTTCCGACAAATGTTTGTCAAAAAATGACAAGCTCATCAGGGAGATTTCGGCACCTGTATCTAGTACGCACTCTACTGGAACTCCCGCCAGGGTCACACCCACAGTAGGGCTTTTATGTACAAGACAAGTGAGAAGTTCACTTACTGAATGTTCTGTCACTTCCCCCCTTCACAATGCACATTGTCCCCAGGTGAGGCCATTTCAGAGACTCGCTCCATTACTTGGCCTACAGTAATGGAGGACTTGTGTTTTACTCACCACTACCAGTGGGTTTATCAGTACAAACCCCTACACTATCAGACTGCCCTGTCCCCCAGAGGACTTATTGACAGGTAAAGGATTTTGACCGGTACCTCGAAATCTACAGTTTGCTTTGATATGCCCAGGGCGCTTGCATCCGAAACATATCACGCGTCGTCCCCCCTGACCAACACTGGACTGTCTTGGACCAGATCCTTTGATTACATGCTCTACCAAAGTGGTGAGCTGTTCTTGTTGCTTAAGAATCTGATCCTGTTGATCCCTAATGCACTTCATCATTTCTGCCTGTTGTTGCATCAATTTTTGAAACTGTCCCCCACTAGGAGTACGAGTGGCCACGCCCTTGACGGCAACGTCAACTGCATCATTACCACAACTCAACCCGCCATGATCATCCTCATCAGGATCATCTAACGATGCTACGCCCACTTGGCGTACCTGGGTTCGTTTGACCTTCGGCCCGTCAATATCCCTGAATAAGTCTAATGCATCATCACGCAGTGCACTGAAGCTTTGCCCCGGTTTGGCCAACTCAAGTCGTCGTAGCTCTAAGCGCATGGTTTGGTTCTTCGCCCCAGCTACAAACTGGTTAATGAGGACTTTATCCTTAGGACCCCTTAGTCCTTCTTTCTCTCCCTCGCTCCCAGCCTCAATTATGCGATCATACAATCTGATAAGAGATCGCGAGTAGTCCATAAGGGACTCGTCTTCAAGTTGGTGGCGTTCATACAATGACTTTTGCAAAGACTGCACAGTTTCATCTGCCCCAAATTGCCTATGAAGTAGCCTAATCAAGGCCTTTAATTATAGTCACCTTTCACCTCTGGGTTACATTTAACCTCATCCCGAGCCAACCCCCCTAAATAATAATAATAATAATAATAATAATAATAGTAATTATAATAATTATAAATCTCCTTTTAGTGGATGCGGCAAATGGGCGACTCTTTCCGAAATAACTCTATTTGGGCGACACGAGTGTCGCCCTTTTAGAGCACTTTCCCCACGCGCCTTACTAAAAAACACTCCAAAGGGGCGACTTTTACAATAGGGCGACAGTTATGTGTCGCCCTATTCGACCAGGTCACCCTAACCCACTCTTTTCCAGGATTACGTGTCGCCCTATCCGGCAATAAATTGAGGAAAATAATAATAATAATAACAACTTTATTTACTAATGGTAGCCATGTCACCTCTAGGATGATTTTCAATGGGCCATAAATGGCTATAAACCACCTGTGCCTTCTCTTTGTCAGGGATATGGCACTGCTGACAATATATCGTCACCGATACCACGAAGTAACACCCAAGTCCACTCCAGTGTTACTTCGTGAAAACCGCTAAATGAATAATTTCGGTTTCACGAACTATAAACACCCAGGTGTGCGCGCGCACTTCGGACAGTGACGCGACGATTTTTGACTTAACAAAATAAAAAGCATGTTGCGGAAATACAGTGCAGAGAAAAACGCTTTGAAAGGTTTGACAGGAATTTACTTCATTTGTATTCTTGTTGTGTTACACAAAAAGTAATAAAAACCTTCAAAATCGCGAAATAAAGATGGGTGTTAGTTCGTGGAAACGCAAATGTACTCAAGTCAACTCGGGTGTTACTTCGTGGTGTCGGTGACGATATGTCAACCTCATCAACCCACTCCGGGATAGTTGGGTCTCCTGCCCTACTTGGCCAGCCATTGAACTCAGACAATTTAATCGCCCGTTGGGTGGTTGGTCTCTGATTTGATTTACTAGCCTCGGTCAAGCCTGCCACAAGGCGCTCAACCAGGCAAGCCTCCGCCTCAGCCATCAAACCAGGTCAGGGTACAGAATTTAACGAAAAAGTACCAAGTCAGCCTCCAATAATTCTAATAAACACTGCTACAATCTACAGGTAAGCCACCCGATATAACTAAACTAATTGCATTGGCTGGTTTTTTTCATATCACAATCAATTAATGCCGACCATCTAAATTATTCAATCTACACCTAAATTACACGTGGATGTGACAGTCCATACGAAAGCCTACCACAGCTGCCGTCTGTAACTCGGCTCCAGACTCCTCACATCTCGGGGACCATCCCCTCAAGCTGCCTCCGTATCACGTGGTTTCCTGTAGTTCGCCCCTCACTGGACACTGGTCACCATCCACCTGGTCATTCAGGACAACACATCAGCACCACCCCATCCGTGTTACCAATTCTGTAGTGATACTCGGTGAGAGTTGGGGTTCTGGGTTTCCATCGATTGGTTTATTCGAAGTTCATCTCATTCTCATAAAAAGAACTACCAATAAAGCATGTCCAAAATATACATTATAACTTTTGAGTGCCACAAATATTCATCAGTTTATAAATTAAAGAAAATAATAACATACATAGTGTACATGTACATAATCACACACTACAAAAGCTCTGTCATTTACTATATGACCCTTGACCCCTGGTAATCGTCATGCGAACCCTCAATCTTATAATATAACGTTACACAAAATACATTTTTAAGTGTAAACATAAAGTGGTTTCTATTGCATACCAGCCAATGCCCGGGCCTCCAGGCTTGCCTTTCCCTGTCCGGCTTCTACTGGACGTTCCTGGCCATAACTATGGCAGCAATTGTTTGGCAAAAAAAGACAAATTTGTGCCCAACGAGTGAGGATCTCATCTGATGCTCTGCCATGGATCATGTGGGAAGCCCCCGGAAACCCGTTGACAATAACAAGTGTTTACGCTCAAGCCGCATACATTAAAACTATATCGCAAAAAGATATTCACAGTGAGTCTGCCCATTATTCCTTGTAAAGTGATCCTCAATACTGTTAAACTTTGTCATAATGACATAAAAAGCCTTTTATGTCATTTATGACCTCAAGAAACTGCTTAACTAATTATGCACGAACTACTTTTTATTCGCATAACACCCAAAAGAAACCCGCGTCAGCTTGACCGGTAAACGGAAACAGCGCCCTCAATCGGCAATGATCGGGCAAAAAACAACTTTTAGTATAAACGATTATAACCCTATCAATACCGCGCGCGCCACCTGGGCTCAATGTTGCATGGACGTTCGCTACCATCGTGCTTGTTTGTCACAGGAATTTATAAGCTTTACACGACCAGCGTTCTCTGTTGGCACGAGCTACTATTGTTTGCAACTGAAATGTGAACAGCGCCCTCACTTTGGGCAGCGCTGTGCAGTTGGTTTACACTTGAAAAGGCACGCGCGCGAAAGGCAGTTTGCATCCCCACGCCACTTTATAGCCGCTATCATGGCAGAAAACGCTTCCAAGATTTTGGAGGAAATCTTCGCAGATAGCGGTTCAGATATGTCCGATGATGAATCTTCTCTAGCGACATCTGACGACAGTGATGGCGAAGCTATGCAAACTTCGTCAACTTCGTCGGGAAAGCCAAACTTCAGGTAGGGAGGTTCATAAAACTTAAAAGGTTCAACTTGGCTAGTCTCGAAATGTTTCGCATCCGTCATTCATGTCTATAAAAATATTACTGGGCTACTGTAATGTAACCTTTGCTTTTTAATGTTCTTTCGCGGGGAAAATCATAAAAAGCACTGAACGTTTAAGTTTGCATTGCATAATACGATGGAAATCCAATTAGAAATTGATGAAAATATTGAATTTGTACCTGAAGTATGCAAAGTCAAGTGTGATGATTTTGCATCCAAATCAAAGTTCAGATAGGACAGCAAATGCAATGCTGAAAAAAAACACATTTCAATTCCACTGAATTGGGCCTTATTCAATTACTAAAAAGAAGACTGGCGGCAATAATAATCTATAAAAAGGAGGAGATTTGAATGTAATTAAAAACTACAATTTATATTAATTAATGTACATGTACCCCCGAAATCAAAATATTAATCACAATTTCCTATAAGAACATTGGTCTACAAATGAACAGCAGCCTCGTACATGTTTCTGAATGTCCGTATTTTTACTTGTTCGCTAAGAATATGATTGATAAGTAAGATACTAGAAATATTAACTACAATCTGTGTCTTATGTGAATTTAGGGATAAAAGGCCTACAGCAATTAAATCATGGCTGCACTTATTTCAGTGGGAACACTAGATATGAGCATCCAAAAACAGCATTGTATGGACAGTTTTGTCATTAAAGGTAATACAACATTTGCGACCACCCACCCCCCCCCCCCCCCCCCACCCCACACAGACAAGAAAAGAAAACTACCTCATTATTATGAATGACCGTACTTGACAGTCAAGAATAGTCTCGAGCATCCTGTGAAATCAGGGCACCTGGTGTGCTGTTCTGTTTAACCAAACTGACATTTTGTAGCAATTTCCAAAGATGGTTGGCCAACCGTCGTCCAAACAAATACTAAACCCCGGATCAATCCGTTTGACCCAAAAAACAAAAGCTAATGTTGTATACTACCTTAAAGAAAATATGCCTTGAAATGAATAGCGTCCCATTACCTTTCTGAATGTTCCTATTTCAGGTGTGGATGGAATAAAGCAAGCACCTCCTACAGCAAGCGCCCACCGATGAACTTCAATGAAGAGACTGGCTGTACGGAAGATTTCAGTCACCTGTCATCCATGCAGATCTTTCAGCTCTTCTTCTGCCAAGCAGTGTGGGAGTTGATGGTGGAGGAGACCAATCGCTATGCCGACCAAACAATGTGTGCAGATGCAGCCAATCATCAGCCTGCCCTGGACTCCAACTACTGTTCCTGAAATGATGGCATTCATGGCCTTGCTTCTGTGCATGGGTATCAACAAAAGGCCTCGCTACAGCATGCACTGGTCCAGGTCCGAAGTTCTGCGAAGTCCCCTGTATTCGGCGACCATGTCTCGCAATCGATTCACTGCGATCCTTCGATTTTTCCACCTTGCCAACAACAGAGCTGAACCAGGTGATGCTCCCCCTGACAAACTGTCCAAGGTTCGCCCGCTGCTCGACATTGTATTGCCATCCTTTCCTCGCATTTACAAGCCAGGCCGAAACCTCTCACCGGATGAGACAATGATCAAGTTCAAAGGCCGACTTGGTTTCAAACAGTACATGCCACGAAAGTCCGCCAAATGGGGATTGAAATGTTTTTCATTGAATGAGTCAGAAACCGGTTATACATGTGCCTGGAAGGTGTTCACCGGCTCTCAGCCCACATCAAAAGAATCTAGTCAATCCTCCGTTGGTTATGCTTCAACACACCACCCACCTAATCTTTCATCTGCTGGGCATGTAGTCCTCGACCTTATTAAAGGACTCGGACATAAGGGACATTTCATTTTCATGGACAATTGGTACACGAGCCCGGCTCTCGTCTGCAAGTTGTCACAGTTAAAGTTCGGAGCTCGTGGAACTGTACGCTACACCTCACAAGGGATTCCAGATTGTGCAAACCCCAAAAAGTTCCCCATGAGAAGAGGTGCTGACCCCCAGTTTTACACCAAAGCCGGGCAACTGTGCGTCGTTTGGCAGGATGCCAAACGTGTAACTCTTCTTACCAATTTTGGAAACTGCGATATCGACACGAAAGACATTCGGAGCAAAAACAGTTTGAGTGGACTTCGTACAATCAAAAAACCTGCTGTCGTCAATGATTATAATAAATACATGGGAGGAAGTGATCTCGCAGCACAAATGTGTCAGTACTACTCGCACCCTCACAAATCGATGAAATGGTGGAAAAGAGTTTTCGTGACCATTCTTGACATCTGTTTGTTGAATGCTACCATTGTATACAACAGCATCCCTACAAACCAGCACTTGACCGCTTTGGATTTCAGGGTCAAGGTGATAGAAGGACTTCTTTCCACCTGGAAGCACAACCCAGCTCAGCATGCCAGTCAAGTGACATGTGGTTCCAGCCGCTTTCCAAATCATCACTATCCTGGGAGAAATGTTGCTGGCAAAAAGCGCAACTGTGTTGTTTGCAGTACCAGAGCCAAGCGGAAACAAACTCGCATAATTTGTAAACAGTGTGACAAACCAATGTGTGTAATACCATGCTTTGAGAAGTTTCACAGTCTGTGATAAGCATTCGCCCGAGTAGGTTTTATTGCGGTCCGCCCCCCCCCCCCCCCCCCCCCATTTCAATGTTGGAGTGACGGTGCACACTGCCAACCCAACATTGAATCGGGGGGGGGGGGGGGGGAGCTGCATACACAGCATTTATACCCTGCATTGGTGCACAGCGCCCGCTGAAAATTGATTCAGCATTGACCATCGTACGAAGCATGCTAAAAATCACAAAGCTAGGAAGTCAAAATAATTGGTCAGCGAGGTTAACAATTGAGCATACATGTAGTTCATAATTCCACAATGTTGCGCCTGCCTGTGCACACATTTCATGTCGTATTGACTGCACACGCAAAACATTGATCAGAAATTACACATCTTACGATTGACGCAAAATTGCAACTAATAATTATAATAAATGGGGAAGGTACCAAAATAATCATGAATAAATAATCTTCCTAAACAACCGTTTCCTTAAAAAATTACCAATTTGAGTGAAAATGGGAAAAAAACCTAAAATGCACACTATTTTGTTTACATGTACTTGTCTAGGTAGACCTGTATTTTTGCAGTCTCCTGAACTCTGATCGACCCTTCGAATTTGTCAGATCCGTAATACATTGACATTCTAAAAGATTATTTTTGCACAATTTTGTTCATGGCTTGTAACGGAGATGGGCAGCTATAGGGAGTTAGCTCGATTTGACACATTGTATAGATTTTCATTGCTGGTCAAATCAGCGCTAGCGACGCGTATTATAGTTGCTTTGTGTACACTGTATAACTTATGTTTCTAAATCTTTACTTTTTTTTTTTAATGTGTTTTGTTATGTCTGGTATGCCTTACACAAGCTGTCGCTTTTTAGGTTTTGCCTCTTTAAGATCTTCTTGACTTGATTTTCTTATTTGTATTCTTTTATATCTGTTGTGAATTACCATGAAGAGGAAATAAATGTTGCTTGTTGCTTGCATTAAAAACATCAAACGTTTATATACATTTGTACATGTACATGTAGCCAAAACTATTCAAGATCTTGCCTAATCTGGGGACAAAATTACGCGAAGCCCGAGCCCATGCCAGGGTTTGAGAAATGCCCTCTTAACTGCATCCAAACGTTACTAATTTGTTCAAGTTTGTGCAATTATCACAACAATCCTTGAGAGTTGGGGATTTATGAACCACCCCTCAAAATAAATCTCTTTTCAAAGAGCAATATTTTAGTTCTCATTCAATTAGTTAGGTTGGGGTGCTGTTTCTCAATGAACCTCAGGATTCCACAACACTTCAAAGAAGAATAGCCTTTCATTACATTGCCTTGTGAGGGCGCTATACACTAAAACTTGGTCAAAAGTGTCTGGTAAAGAACTGGACATGTCATGTACATGAGTGTGGTATCCAGAGCACAGTCACAAAATATGCCTTGGTATTGAAAGGGATAAACAGCTTATTCCTGATCGCTACAATAGGAACAGGGTCCTTAACTAAAAAATTAGTCACAGTGAACAGGGTTAAAAATGTGCACCCGTAATAGGTGTGATAGTGATTAAAATCATTTTTTGGCCCAAGGAGATGAAACTTTTATTGCAAGGCTCGTCAGGAAACGAAAAATGTGCAGTTACCTCTTTAGGTGAAATGGTTTGTTCCTTTTTTTAATGTAAGGTTGAGTTTTTACCTCGGCTTCGTGTTTCCTGAATGTGGAATTCGCCGCCAAAAACACCAGTGGTACGGGAGGATTTTACCTGAGCTGCTTGCAGCAAACATTTAGATTTTCATTACGCCCGTTGCCTCTAATTGACCTATCGCGGTCGAATCGCGTCAACGCAGCTTGTGAATTATTGTCCAATCACATCAATTATAATTCCACGTGGAACGCGCAAAATCTGAGACAAACAAAAATTACCACACAAAATTCCCATAGGGTTGTCTATAGGGGGCGTGGTTAACTCGTAAACGACGATAGGTCAATTACTTTACAAAATGCATTTTCCTTGCTCATCGCCATGTTCGCGTGACTTTCTAGCGCGTCCATATGCACAACAAGACATTTCTCTGCAATATACAGGGCCTGTTTGTTTCACACAGATTGGGAGGTGATCCAGAGCCGAACGAAAACAAACAGGATCGCGAATCCCTCTCGCTATATGTTGCATGCTGTGAGAATTTGTATTACACGACAATGTCGTCTGCTTCAGATTCTGTAGGGCTATTTTTATGATAAACTATCTAGTATTTCCAGAAAAGTAAATAAATCGTACATAGCTTTAATAACAAAAATACACTGTAAAAGAATTATGAGTAAATACTGTCACAATAGCTCGTTAAATGCTTCAAATCTACGAAAAAATACCGTCAATTTTCTCTGTCCGTCTCGCACGTCGCCATCTTGGATCTTGCGAACCCACCTCGCGAGCAGGATCACTAAAAACGTGATCTGGAGCAGCTTTCGACGCTCCGGATAACTGATCGCGCTCCGGATCTGCGTGAAACAAACACGCCCACAGTGAATGGTGCACGCGCGCGCACTTTCTTCTGATGGTCTCTCATATAGAGCTATATTTAATATAGCTCTATAGAGCTATATTTAATATAGCTCTATGGATGCATGGTCCATAGACTTCTTCGCAAATACAAATACCGCCTGGTTGAGACGTACGTCACAATGGTTAAAAGGGATTGTGGGAAGGAATGAGACTGCTTTTTCCTTCCCACAATGCCTTTTTACCATTGTGACGTCTCAATCAGGCGATATTTGCGAAGTTGTCTATACGCGCGCGGAAACACTCCGAGGAACATACGCGCGCGGCATTGACTTGCGCGCATCGAGAGGAAAACGGCGCGAAATACATTCTATAAAAATTCGATCACAAGCATCACACCAAAAAGCATAAAAACGACACACCTCAACTCGACAGAATGACACCCACCCGGAACCCAGCCGCCCTGACCCCATGTTACTTTCGGCACTGTTTGCCTGCTATCTGGCTTTCAAAATTGCCAACCGTTTCGCCCGTGCATCAGAACCCATCATGTCCAATACAATAGTTCAAATCTCCCGCCTTTTTCTCCGCCACCGCAAGTCCTCTAACAACAGGGAGAGCAAGACTGCATCTGCTCCGGATGACCACGTTTGCCCAAGCAAGGGCGGTAATACGGTTTCAGTTGATGTTGGCGAGATGCAAACAGATTTTGAAGATATTCGGCTCGGTGGACTGGATCGGGATGCGGATGTGGCGCCCCCTACCGGCCGGCAACTGCAGGAGGAAATAAAGGTCCAGCGGAAACTACTGCAGAGAGAATTCGACATGGAAAGGTAAGGCTAAGTTAAGCCTAGTTTCCATATCGTCGTTGCGCCTTCAAAGACTGCGCAAACAGTATGCGGAACCGTCGTAAGCGGGACATGATGCGACCTTTGGAGGGCGCTGTGATCGATCCGATATACGCTACGTAATGATTGCGTCCATGCATTTAGCTAGCTTGTCCATATATGGCGTCGCTCAACAAATCATTATTATTCCGAGTGCGGACTCTTGAATTCAATTCAATTCAATTCAATTCAATTCAATAAAATAAAATATATTACAAGCGGAAACATCGGGTACTCAGCATGGCATTGTGGGATTGATTCTGTGACGGAAATGTGTTTCCATTTACCGAAACGATCGCCGGGCAAACGGTAGGGATACGCAGACCATCGGCAAAGTTGAACCAAGTACAACTTTGCCCATCGTCTGCGAGATAGTTTACGTCCGTCTGGGTTGCCCGCGACGTTTACGGAGGAAATGTTTCCATATGTCTGCGTTGTGGTTTGGGTGCTGTTTATGTTGCTCTCTGCGTTTCTTACGTCGATATGGAAACCAGGCTTTACAAAGTCCAGTTTACCAGACCACAGCGAAAAACTCAGCCTTTTATATCATGGCCGCCCAAGATTGTCTTCATTAAAATATTGCTTGTGTCCCCAACACAGTAGGTTAGGCCTATGTATATAAAAAATAAGAGGCCTTTTCATTGTGGACTCTCGTTTTCATCACTCACGTTCTGTTGAAAACTTATTAGGCATGTTGTTGCATGAATGTCTTATTGGAAATTCGGTAATCGTGTAGTTTAGAACACCTCAATAAACGTTGCAAGTTCCGTTCAAAAATGACTTCTGCAAATGACAGTCAATTCTAAAATCACCTTTACAGCCTCAAGCAGTCTTTTTTCCTCCGTTGATTAACTATGGGTTTTTGTAATTTTGATCAGTAGCTAGGCTACCTTTGAAGGAAATGCGACTTTCTGACCTGTTTTAGCAGTCGACGATGTGTGAGTCACAGCAGTTAATTCACTGTTTTAACCCACAATTTCCGTCGTAAATTGAAACCGAGCCCTCTTTCTGCAAAATTGAGCCTGCTTATATTCAATGGTATCTTAGCGAAATATTCAAAACTGAGTTCAAAGTGAGTTTTCCAGTTGTATCTAACATAAAAGTGTCTTTTTGTTCTCTTATAATGGAGCATGGTCATAAACTACACGATTACCAGAAAATAACATGCTAAATATCGATGGAGTTTAAGTATGGTGAATATTATTCTATTTTTCAAAATGTGTTAAATTTCGTCATATACTCTTTTTCTGGCAAATTTGTTCCTCTTAAAATTGCTCAACACTAGAATTGCTTAGTACCATAACCGTTTGCCGAGACCTATCCATGTTTTCCAAATTCTTCATGGCATTTTCAACCCCCGTCATTTAGTAATAAAACACTTGTCTATAGTTAGACACTGCAGTTCATTAACTGGCACATTAACTGGCACCCTTTAATTAACGCATAGCCCGGAAGAATGCAGTCAATGAATATGCAGGAATGTGAAGGAATATTGTGTTACAATTTGCGATAAACTTTGTAAACAAAATCCGGGGGGGGGGGGGGGGGGGGCTGGCTATCTGTAAAAGGGTGTATGTTACTAAAATCACGTGCCGAACTTAACATTGAGAGTGTATACGTTTGATTTCGAGTCATGCTCTTTGCTGATCATTTGTGGGGTCTTTCATAATAAGGTCTTTGACACATAAATCACAAAGCATTGAAGTCAGTACGTCTGGATAGATCTCTCAGTGAATTATCTCAAAATTTCCCAGGATGCACAGGGAGCTGATCCACATAGAAGTAGAGAAACTGCACATGGCTCGCGAGAACCAGCTCATGAACAGGCAGTTCATGGCGGTGCTGAAGGAGAGGCGGGAACTAGACAGGGAGCGAAAGGAAATGATCGCTGCGGCCGTGGAAGTGTGGAGAGAGTTATCAGGTAATGATGGTAATATATAATGGAAACAAGGGTTAAAGTCATGGGCGTCGCCAGGATGTTTTCTAGAGGGGGCAAGCACTCACCAGAAGCAGCAAATGGAGAAATCACCGGCCGTGGAAAAATCAAATGGGGAGTGGGAGGGGGTTGGTGGACGTCATTCGACGCTTTGTTCAAGACCGCGATACCTAGCCTATTAAATATAGCCGCATTTTAGGCCCCCGTTCAGCAGGTTTTCGAGTGTTTTAAATATACATTGTATTCAATTGAGTACGACATTGACTTCGCACCTCGTCTTCTTTTGTATTTATGTTTTTATTTCCCCCCCCTCATTTTTTTTTATTTCCGAGGGGGGTGGGGGTGGGGCAAGTGCCCACCTCCCCCCGCGACGCCCATGGTTACAGTAGACCCTGGGGACAAGGTTGAACAGAGGTCTCCGTCAATGCTGTAAAAAATGTCCACTTTTAAAGAGTTCCGTGCTGTTTTCATTCTCGTTAAATCATAAAGCTTTCGTTATGATCAAAAACCAAATTGATTACAGTGCAGTTTCAATTTGAAAGCTCAATGTATATAAAGATGGCACCGTCTAAAATTGTATTAAGACCTCCAAAATATTTGCATTACAACAATCGAAATTAACTCATTTAAACGTGCACAACATCACTGTTAAAACGGGACGTGTTTTCACTATTTTCGTGTGACTCGGTTGGCGGATTGAGCTCAAACAGGTTTGTTATTTCATGCATATGGCGAATCCCACAAACCACGAACACTGTCAGGAAATATATGTTTTCAGCTCCATCAATGCTATATAATACCCTCAGTAATTTTGAATCATCAACCACTTTATTTTGTTGAATGCACGTGTGTTTTGGCAAGATTTTTCCGCGGCTGGGATATCGAAGTCAGAACGACAATGGATGGACCGGGAACTAGCCAATGAGGGCTGGTAAAGAACAGCTGGGGCCAATTTCATAGAGCTGCTTAAGCACAACATTTGCTTCAGCACACACACAAAATTGCCTCGTAAAATTGGGTTACCAGCCAAAACTCTGTTTGATTGTTATGTAAACAACAGCTAAATACTAGTCACAAGCAACATCACTTGGAGGTTTGGCCGATAACCTGATTTTACTAAGCAAGGTTTTTGTGCTTAGGCAAATTTTGTGCTTAAGCAGCTCTATGAAATTGGCCCCAGGCTGGTACCGATTGTTCATGTTAACAACTCGACCTAATGGCAATCTCTTCTGTTCTAAAACTTTTACAAGTAACCTTTTTTTTCCAAACAAGGAAAACAGTAGAGAAACCAGCACTTCGAGCACGGCCTCCTTTTTTCTCAACAAAACAATGACCGGGTTCTGGCAATTGTTGAGCAAACAGAAAATAATACGAGTCAAACCTAGAAACAAGACCAGTAGAAAATCTGTAAACAGGCCTAGAGTTTTATAAGAACATTAATGGGAGACTTTTGAGACGCGTTGTGGCAGCAGACATACCGGTCCTTTTCTATAATTGTTCTCACCAGTCGTGCGCATGCTCAGAACTAGCAGAAAGGACGGGTATGCCTGCTGCCACCAGCGTCTCAAAAGTCTCCTATTAGAGTCATCTTGGCTGAGTTCGGGCGAGTGTTCTTGTTTGCTCAAAAACAACTCGTGTCTTCGTTCGTTTTCCGGCCACTCGAACGCACAAGAACGTCTCACAGCCCCATGGCATTGCAAGAGCGCCATCTTTCGCTGTTAACCACGCAAAATGTAATCATGTAATGGCTGCGCCCATGCATGTTATATTCAAGGCGTTTTAGAAACCTGAATTTCAGACGCAAAATAATTTAACGGAAGCACAATATTTAGACTGCATTTTCCCTTAGTTTCTTCAGAAAAAGCTCTATTTTCAAAACGTTTGGAAGGGAATTTTAGGCAACTCTGTACGCCGACTTTTTATGCTTCGTCGGGAAGCCTTTGTGGATCATCCGCCATCTTTGGTCGTCTTCTACGTCGCGTCAAATTACGTCATGTTCTTGCAAACCCCCGACTGGTATGTAGTGTGTGATCTTCTTCCAAATGCAATATTCTCGGGTCGCATTCCCGCCGTTCGGGCGCAAGAACAGGGAACTCGTGTTAAGAACTGACCGCCCAAACTCAGCCCTTGGTTCCAAGACGTACTTAGCGTGCATGCGGTGCGCGCATGCGGTGCATGCAGCGCGCACGGGTACAGCGCCCTCTACACGCGCACACCAGCGATTTGTCCTTGGCGTGCGTGTAGAGGGCGCTTCGCACCGCTAAGGTTGCAAACTAACTTCCATAGACCCCAATGATAAATACGCCAACTTCCAAAATTCAGGAAAAATACTTACAAATCTCCAAGCTGTTTGAGACACACATCAAATTAAAGCTTATTTCATTGTTCATTTTCTATTCAATTTTGAATGGATTAACCGATGACTTTTGGGAGAAATTTCCATAAGATGACACCCCCCCCCCCCCCCCCCCCAAAACAAAAAGTAGTCCTGTAGCCCATCGCCAGCTTGAAAAATGATGCCTACGCTCCATTGTAAAATAGAGCACTTTTAGGGTTCAATTTCATCCGAATTTCACAGTAATACAAGCTGGCAGTCCTGTGCACGGCTTCCAGTCTTCTCTTTTACAAACCATCAAGTTCATGGCCCTTAAAATGATCTGACAGCAGATAATTTGGCCGGCGTAGGCATTTATCGGCGGATTACTGGCCTGCACCCATAATGACGTCTTGGAACCAAGACTACCATTAGAGATAAACAATGTTTTTGTTTAATGGCAGTCGCCTAATCAAGGCTAAAAGCCACTATGGGACTACAAACAGGTGGCAGGGACGGCAACATTGGGGTTTTTAGACCTTCGACCCTTATGGTTTTCCTGCTATGGGCCCAGATCTAAAAGAGAGGATAATTCTTCAACAAATGCCAGATAAATTATTTTTTAATTTTAATTATGAAATCTCTAGACCCAAGAGGGGTAACCCCACCCCTTTTGACAGTGGCGTATCCAGCGGGGGGGGGGGGGGGGGGGGGGGGGGGATTTCCCTGGACGGCATTTGAGACGTCATAAAAAGCAGTGTTTTCAAGACGGTTTTAAGACAGTTCAGACGTTGTTTGCCCTCCCTGGCACAAAAAGCTGGATACGCTACTGGTATTGCACTTTGAACTAGGCCCCTATATAGATACTTTGTGCTAAATAAAGGTGAGATTATTCTTTTAAAAATTAATGTTAAATATAATTGCGCAATGTCGTATTTATAAAATAAAGAAATAAAATCAGCCTCCTTACGCTGTCGTCGGCTGGCGAACACATTTATAATCGGGAGTCTTACTTCTTGTTTGTTTCTGAAGGAGACGACAAGAAATTCAATAAGAAAAAAGTGCGCAACCTAAACGACGCCATCTCCAAGGTTCTCCACCAATCATCATCTATCACCAGAATCAAGGAGGAGGAGCCACGCCTACTGAGGCGATTGCGCATGTGCAAAACCCAGGGCGAGGTGCGCAGCTTTCAGGCGGACCTCAAGAAGAAACAGGAGGTCTTATTCCAGCTTCTCCTAAAATCGGAAACCATGATTGCCACAGGGATATACCACGGAGACTCCAAGGCCGAAGACCATGGTGGAAAAGATGACGCAGATACCCCAAAAATTGCCCCACCCGTCCCGCCAAAAACCGCGGTCAAAAGGCCTCGACCCAGCGAGTCGAAAGTGAGCCACCAACGGCCGCTGGTCGAGCCACTGCTACCGCCCAATCAGGACCTGTTGAGCAGCCTGCAGCCAATCAGCGAGGTGGTCGGGAACGCGCAGCCAACCATTGAGGAGAGAGAAGGTGATCCGCCAGCCAATGGGGAGCGAGAGCCTGCGCGCTCTCGAAACATTCTGACTTGGAATTTGGACGTGATAGGGATACAAGAAACGGCGATATGAACAATTGGGCGTGTTCTGAGCTGAGGATTAGAACAAGATTATAATCAGTTTTTGATGACCTAACAAAAACGTAGATCTAGTTACAACCCATTCCTTTCTGATTTTACGAGGCGCTGAAACCTATTTAACGATATGATTACATTCACACCAAAATAAGTTCCAAACTTCTTGAACTGATGACCATACTACAGCAGAACCGCATTTCCTCCAAATGTATTTATTTATGTATTTAAATATCTTATTTTTCTTTTTGAGGGTGACCTTTCCAGCACTGAGCTGATCTTTAGGGGTCCTCATAATACACATACATTTGCTGACAGAGTCTTGCCATTATTGAAACGCACACTTCGAAAGATATCAAAACTTTGAAAGTTTTAATTCACTCAAATTTACTGAACCTTTTCGATTTAGAGCAGTCCATCACTTGTTGCTTGTGTATGTGTAAATATACCTTATTTGCCTCGTAACGTATGCCAAAAATACCTACATGTGGGCCTACGTTGTGTCATTCAAATAGACCTATAAGACGCGTATAATGACGTCACACCGTGTTTACCTCTTTTAATTCGTGCAGTCAGTTTGGGATGGAACAGCGCGGTGTGGTATCACGGCGTGCATTTCAGTGCATGCAAGTTGTCAAACTCTACCTAATTTTGCGACAAACACCAAGATAACGTTTTTTTCAAACTCCTCATGGAACAACAATGGTTTTCTTTAGGCTTCTAATACGAAGTAAACAAATAATCCCGAAAAATAAACATTTACATACGATGCGCATTTCATCGGAGAAACCATACTACGTCGTGGAAATCTTTCCACACATCCCTACTTGGCAGACGTGGTAAACACAATGTGGCGCGCCATTTGTACGTAGGTCTATCACCAAATGCGCTCACAAAATTATTAAAATTGACCCTAACCCTAACCCTAGACTTGACATTTTCGAGTTTTTATTAACAAGGACATAATGCACGTCAACATTATCATTAAATCAAGCTGTGTATGGTGGAGAGTAGTATTTTGTTGCAGATACCATTATTATTGTTCTGTATAGACCTACTGTAACCAAGGATTACTCAAAAGTGCATTATGACACTGTACAACTCATAAGCCCGAATAAGCCTGTGGAGAGAATGAGAAGAAAATAATGACCGGTTTTAGAGGTGGGCAGAAAACCCAGAATAAGATTCTAGGGAAACCCATTGAACCAGGCAGATACTAAATACCCAATCCACATTGCCAGCCAAGGCGGGAAACGAATCCGAGTTATAGAGGTGAAAGGCGAGGAAAGTACCACTTGGTTGAACCTGACTCCACAACATAACAACCAACACACAAGGAAGTGGACGCCAAAAAGCTTACTTGGTTTGAAGTTGGAATCTCCATGTGTAAACAAAATAAAATTAAGCCAAGCCAAGCCAAGCCAAATTTTCATTTTCTATTATTTATTTCTATAATTTTCTCTACTTAACTTTAGTGCAATAAATAATTAATTATCTTATTGCAAAGAGTTATCATTGACAATTCGTCGTAAACGTTTGCAAAACTTGCCCAGTTTACCTTTCCTCCATCTTGAAACCGTGACGTAACTCGCGAATTTGACTAGAGAAACAGTGCTCCGGAGCTAGGTTGATCCAGTTGGACTAGCTTGTCAAACAACGCAGCGTTCGGTATCTAGATTGACTATGGTTAAGTCTAGTCGACTCTTGTCGCCCAACCGAACTTGCTCATTGATTTAGATTACACCAGCGCATATACAATCACAAAATCGATCTCGAACCACGTTGCCCGGCAACAGGTCCTCTTATTAGGAAGACACAAGGTTAAAGCTGTGGCTTTGGTTATTTTCTGTGCAATTCAAGAACTCCTACATTTTCAGTCCATTTTGCTATACACTGTTAAAACTGTGCGCACATTATGCACGTCAGTGGACCATATACTGAAGCACATAAGACGCTTCAGGCAAGTTAGGGTGTAGGCCTACAGGTTCTGTATCTCCGAGGACAAGAGGAGAAAGGAAATACAAAGAAACCTTTCAGTCATCGCATGCACGTCAAGTCTTTTGTTGAAATCGGTCCTCGCACGTAGAAGTACGTGCTTAGTCTATGGGGTTGGGTTATATTAAAGGAACAATAGGAAACACAAAGCATTGTCCTCGGAAGTATTGGGAAAGTACGACTGTGTGTGTTTTGGGGGCCATATTATGACAAAGAATTTGTTGGGTTGTTTCTTGTCGGTGAATTTCTTTGGGAATTTTAATTAGTCGAGAATTACGCACCATAATGAAATACTCAAACACCCAAAATGATTAACGAAAGAGAAACAACGGTATTAGTTTCCGGTTATCCCCACCAAAACGCACTCTAGGTGTCAGCATGGGCGTCCCGGTGCGAAGTCAATGTCGTACTCAATTGAATGTAAATCAAAAAATTAGCTGGCCTGACGTTTCGAACTTAAGCAAGTTCTTTCTCAAAGGTGAATGACAGAGTACAAGAAACAAACATGTAGGGAACACACATGCATGAGGGGGTGGGTGGAGAAACACAAAAGAGGGATGCAAAAGAGCATGGCAGATAGGCAGTGGGTAAACATCAAAGGGAGAGGAAAGGACAGCCAGAAAGACAGGAACAAAGAGGTGTGATTAGGGTAAGGATGAAGGAGGGGAGGGATTAAGATGAAGGTTGAAGCTGGGGAAATGGACAAAGGAGTGTGGTTAGGAAGGGGGGGAAGGGGGGGGGGGGGGTTTGAATTGAAGGTGGTAATAGGGCAAGAAAAGGAACAAAGAGAAGTGGCAAGGATAAACAGGAAATGGAAAGACAACACCATTTGGCCAAGAGACCCCAAGAGGGTTTTGCCAGGAGGATAATCTGTAAACAAATGACAATGGGGGAAAAATTTAAAGTTAATCATTCCCTTCCTGGATGTTGAGACCATGTGGTTGAATAGTCCGAAGACGTTTCATCCAAACTTTCTCTCGGCTGAGGCGAACTGAATGTATTTAAAGCACTCGAAAAATACTTAAAGGGGCCTAAAATGCGGCTATAATTATACAATAGGCCTATAGGTACAAAGAGTGAAGTGATGTCTAACACCCTTTCGATTTCTCCCTTTGCTGCTTTCTGGTGAGTGTTTTTCCTCCCTCTAGAAAAATCCTGGCGACGCCAACGGGTGTCAGTGATGAGGTACAGACCAGTAAAGTAAACATTACATCACGTGTGGACCACACCGCGATTCAAACAGGCGTGGCAGTCTCCCTGTGCTATTTCCCTACCCGTTTAGCACCTTGCAAACTATATATTAAACGAGAGTTGCAGGTAATTGTCGAAATCGAATGCACTGAAGATATCCGATCCCAGGGCGTAACCAGAGGAGGGGGTTGGGAACGACCCCCCCCCCCCCCAGCTTGTTGCTATTTTTATATTTATTATTTTTTTTACTAAGGGCCTACGTCTAAAGTACTGTAGTAAACCAGAAAAGAAAAGCAAAACCATGTAAAGGTCTTATTTTGCGTGTACGGGTAGGAAAAAAAGGAGGTTAAATGGCGCCACCAACGTTGAGAAAGTCCCTCCCCCCCCCCCCCTTCCCGCTTATACAATTTTGTTCGCAGGCGAAACATTTGGGAGTCAACTTTTTGGGCAAATATACGAAACAAATCTCAGAAATCCCCCTCCCCCTACAAACAATCCTGGATCCGCCCCCCTAGATCCATATTTAATTCCGAAGCATTATTTTCGGAGGTTTTCAGAGTTTTGGCATGTGAACCCTTGATCACGAATATCAGACAGCAGCACTTAGACATCTGCAAGTGTATAATAGACTCTAAATTCACCAAGGAGACTATAAAAAGTTATACAAATCTCCATGCCTAACGTGAATATTTTGAAGCAGGATGGGAAGTATTCCTTTATACGATTTCACTTTCAGATATTCACCGCAACACGACACAGCGCATGACCGGTGTCATATAAATATCCGACTCTACCCATAATGCATTGCAACACAACTCTGCTTTAAAAATGAAGACAATAATTTTTGGAAATGGCATAACCTTTAATCTCATCCCAGCCCTAACCCTAACACCGTCCTAAACCTTAATCCCAGCCTTACCCCTATTTCCCCCTAATCGTCGCCCTCACCCTTACCCTATGTTTCTCATTGTTTTGGTATAAGGCATACTGATCATGCGCAGTATATCCATCAAGTCGGATTTTCAGAGAGTCTGATATTCACGCGAAACCGATTTTATCTACGAATTGCTGTACAACGACCTCTCCAAGACAAATATGCAGGAATTCTATGAACCTCGCCTTTTGAATAGACCCCCCCCCCCCCCCCCCCCGGGTATAACACCTTGTATTCAAATACGGCCCAGTGTGACGTCACAGGAAAAAGGTCTATACACAGCAGGCAATAGTCAGAAATACCTTAATGCCCTGGATATGTCACCCCAGTCCCAATCTCAATATTGCCTTGTGCAAACGAGATACTATGTGACTGGCATCCTGGCAGGGGGAGAGTGGGGGGATGGATGTTACAGTGGGGGCGCTCATAGTGTATTTTTCTTTATAATACTATTATTTTCTGCATTTGCGAAATTTTCAGTGGGGGCCGACTGGGGAGACGATTTTTTATTCGGAATGGGAAGTGCGCCCCCCCCCCCCCAAGCCCCCCGCTTAGCTACGCCACTGCATCCTGGTAACTGTGGGTACGTCATGTTTTTACAAGTACACCTTGGGAACAATGGGACCCCACAAGTTGGTCTTTGTGTAAGGTGGCCCACAGGAAAAATTCTAAAGATCAGGGATAATGGGAGTACAATGCAAACTAATCTAATGATAAAACAGGCAAAAACGACAATTGACGGTTTAAAATGAAAGTGTAAAAAAAACAAAGCAACAGGCAGGTTCCCTGATCGATGATGTCGATATTGCTTCGATGCAGTTGTTTATAATTAAGTCGGGGTACATGTCTTACGCAGACGCTACATATAGTGCTTGTCACGCCGTTGGCCAGTCATTGACTGCGTTGGTATGGTGCCTTCCGAACCGTGTCTCACCGAGATAGCAAAACACATTGATGCTGAACAACTGGGCAGATTCAAATTAGAGGCCCGACTCTGACGTAAGACTCGCATCACAGTGACTACTTGCTATACAAGGATCATGGCTTATGTTGACTGGCAGTTTATCCTACGCGATTTGATTTAGATCGTTGATTTAAAATCAGCAGAGTCAACTGAAACCTTTGACTCTCTTTGAAGTGATTTCGATACATGCGATTACCGAATCGGAATGAGCGGTGTTGTGCAGAACGATGCCGATAATAGGTTAGATATGGTTCTTCTGTGTGGTTGAAACAGAAGAACACGAAGACAATTGGCAATTGGTGCACGAACTTGTATATAGCACGGCGTATCCTCGCCAGACAATTTGAATCAACAGTGACAGCATTCTCTGACACGACAATGTGATCGCCGAGTTCCATCAAGGTAGGATGTTCTTTGTTAAATGTTGCCCCATTTCATTGTTTTGATAATGTGTAAATCCATGGAGAAATATAACAAAGAAAAAACTCCCTCGTGTCCCCAAACCCCGCACACCTAAAAATTCGAGTGTTTTTTCACGAATAAGTGCATTTTTAACTGTTTTTCGTCAGTTACTTTGTATTGAAAATCCACTCATGGTTTTGTATATCCGTCTTATTATGGGCCAAATTGTGGGACCGTAACATGTAATCGAATTTTAGCCAAGATGTTTTAATTTCTATAAAAAAGCAACACTGTACTTTTTTCTGTAAAAAGGGGAAAAATGAAAAATGACATTCTAAACTGAACGTGTTCCCGATAGAGTGACAAACCGTAACGACAAACGAGGTAAAAACAGACAAACAAACAAACTAAACACAAACAAACAAAAACAAATTCAGAAACCAATTTGGCTCCATTCGTGGACTGATTATAACTGACTGATTGCCATTCTGAGCGCAGTGATAAACACAATACAAAGGAAATCCAAATATCAAGCTGCGTATGGTAAAGCGTCATGCTCAGAGACACAATGAGTCTTGTTCTCTAGCAACAACCACGAATTCGTGAGTCTGCTGGACATGCAACGGTACTGGGGAACGGTACACTTACAGCGAATTATAAACATTAATTTGCAGATTCACTCACCTTTATAATGCAAAGTAAGAATAAACGAAAATAAATGCGAAATCCAGTGACATTTCTCAAGAATGACTCCAGTCTGGATCCAGACTGGATCGGTGCGTTGAAAGCACATACTGCAAACAAGACTGATAACCATGATAAGGCAAACAAAATAGTCGTGTTTTTTTTTAAAGGAATTTTCAAAATCTCACCTTTTCCGCACAAAATCATTGTCTTTAAATACAGTTACGACGGCACACTCGTGCATTTTGCCATCTCACTTTTAAATAAGCTAACTTTTAACCTCCCGACTTCCGAGTTACACGACATGATTGTAGTATTGTTTTGATGTTTTCATGGAAGGTAAAAAAAAATCGACCCTCCCTGCCGATTTTTCCCATTTAAGGGCAACAAGAATTTGTTGGTGCCTAAATACAAAAGACATGGAATAGTATTAATTTCGTGAATGGAATGATCAACTATTACGAACAGAGGCTGGGAGACTATAGTCGCAGACAGTGTCTGCAAGAAGTCCCCAACGGCAGCGCTGCTTATGGAAACGTCTGTTGTGACTGGCGCAAACAGGGTCTGCCCTTAAAAGTCGGCAAAATTGGACCAGGTTCAACCTTGCCGACTATCTGCGTGGAGTCGTGAGAGTAGGCCCATTGAAAATGTACTACACGTGCTGGCATGCCGTGCGTTCAACGATGTTCTCCTCGCTTGAGTGCCGCGAATTTGACCTATTTGATCATTTTGACCAAGTAATATAATCACAAGTCACTAAAATAGCTTGCCGTAATTTTGGTTATCGAAGTGAAGTATTGGTTCAGCTTTCAGAAAAGAATTGTAAAAAAACCCAACAGTTTACTGAGAAATTGTCGACAGGTCATTTCTTTGGCCGAATGACCATCAATAGAACATTGCCTATACACCAGGAATCTGTGATGACTTGCCGTTTTGTGCAGGCCCTCGGCGTTCATTAGGATTATACAGAAACTGGACTTTAACAGTCACCTCAATATCAAATAGGCCTATATGCAGTGTTTTGATGTTAATACTGACATTATTTAGAAGTGGAATAGGCACGGCTGTTTCTTATTAGGAATGGGAGGGGGGCATGGTATTATTTTGTGTACACAATATAACAAGGGCCTATATACAATTCCTATTAATGTTTTTTGGGGTTTTTTTTGCGTTGTGCGTGTCCTTTTATCACCCTCCCCCACCCTCACCCTCAGTAGGATCACCGACCATGTGACAAAATGATTCATCTGTTTAATGCAAGCTGTGGTATTCCCACTAAGTAGAGAATGACCGGGTTTAGGAAGCTGTGAAATTTAATATGGCGCGTCAATGTGTATGCATTGTACGCATGTGTACGCATCAGCGTGGAGAACTGCCCCATATTTTAATTGATAATTAGCGCATTCAAATATTGATTACTCTTAGCGTATTATGGCCAAGTCAACCCGGGTGTCGCGTGGCTACCGTGTGCCAAAACGTTGACAAACATAGGGGTTGGGATGAGGGTGAGGATTAGGGTGAGAAATAGGGTTAGGATTGGGGTTAGGTTCAAAGATAGGGGTTAGGGGTAGGGTTGGGATGAGTTTAAAGGCTAAGTCATCGCCAAAATTTATTGTTTTCATTATAAAAGCACAATTGTATTGCAATGCATTATATGCACTGTGAAAAATGCCCGTATTTTTTACGGTGCAAAGCATGAAATTTTCACTGTGAGTAACCGCAAATGAACTGCGCATTATATTTTACGGACAAACCTGTAAAAGGCCGCTCATTACTTAGCAATTGCACGACCAATCAGAAATGTGGAAATTTGTATTCACAAAAGTCAGGTTAAATTACAGTTTTTAGTCCAAAAATACACTTTCTTGACCGTAATTTATTTTATTTAAACAATTCCACAATCGAATTTTGATTTGTTTTTACAAACATAGGTGAAGATTCTCATTAGGCCTACATCTTTCGTATTGAAATTGTTCATGGGAAACCATTACTTTATTATGGTGGGATAAGCTGAATATATAGCTAAAGCCCGCCATCATTCAGTTTGTATAGTGTTTGGTTGTCGTAGCATTTGTACACTGAACCATAGTAATGTATAATAGGCCTAAGTTACTTCCGTTTAGTCTGGCTCCAACTGCATATATTTCTGTTAAATTGCAGTTAGTTACTGGAAGCTATTCCAGTGCTACTTTTTCAAAAAAATGTGACCGTAAAAATGGCAGTATTTACAGTCCTTTCACCGTAAAAAAGACGATTTACCAGTCAATTTAAATACGGTTCAACCGTAAAAGAATACGGTATACGGGTGGCACCTTGCTGCACGCGTCTCGACCGTTAATTTTACGCGCATATTTTTTACAGTGGATATTCATGGAGTCGGATATTCATATGACCCCGCAGTAATTGGGTGGGTGTTGTGTGCTACCCATAGAGCTATATTAATTTAATATAGATCTATATTAAATTAATATAATATAATATAATTTAATATAGATCTATAGTGCTACCTGAGTTACAGCAATTATTTTGATTCGTATTAGGGACCTAAAGGAAACCATTGTTATTTCCTTGTGAGTTAGAAAAACGTAGTATTTGTGTTTGTTTACAAAAACAGGTAAAATTTACATGATCTCAACTTGTAATTAAAAACAGTGCCCTCACCCATTTTTAATTAACATCCACCTAAATACTGGTACACATTTTAATACCATTGTAGTTTTTAACATTCCATTATTTTTATAAAACACGTTTGGTTAAATTCTGACATTTAAATGTTTGATTTTTTTATGTGATTGGTACTATCCTTTTATATACTTGGAGCAAATTTCAATTAACTTTTAAATACTATTTAATCTATGGTTTTTATTGTTGTTTTTACACAAATTTTCTTTTATTTATAATATGTCTTTTTATTAGTAATTTTGAACTTATTGTAAGCGGGTATCATCAGCCAGAGGCTGTCGGGTTGGTTGTTTTTCAAATTAACCAGAATAATAAAAACAAAATTATTAACTTTCGAATAGAGAGCGATTGGTGAAAATGACAGTTAAAAAATTAACGCAGTGCGTTTTAAGACGACTACAGACTACAATATTTTCCTTCCTTTTTCTACAACGATTTTCAAGTGCGTTATTTTCTTTTTCATTTGTAGAAAAAAATACGCGAGAAAATTACTGGTTTGCCTATTAATTGTTAAGCGAGACTGAATAGACAACTTGATGCATTATGGCATTGGCGCCACTTTGAGGTTTAGCAGGAAATTGATTTTCTGACACATGCGTGTGGTTTCCTTGAAAACCCATGGAGGTGGATTCTGAACCAGCTGTCGCCATGCAATATGGTAGCAACCGTCAATACACTTGTCATAAAACAATCATTGTCTCCGTGTCGTTGTCGAGCTGGAAAGTATTGTGATTTACCCGCGGGTGGGAACTGTGCTGGCGTGTATTATAATAAGGCGTGTGGTCTTGGTAATAAGTATAGTATACATCAATTTCATAGAGTTGCTGTGCACAACAAATAGCACACAATGTCTTGGCAGTAAACACAGGCTAACAGCCAAACTCCATGTGATTTTTTATGCTAAGCAAAAAACAGCTGAATATACACTTGTCTTTATATTTCTTGATGTATATTTTTATTTAATGCGAGGGCCCCAAACGATCAGCTTCTGCTGGATGGGTTACCCTCATTAAAGATGGTTTTAAATAAATAAATATAAAGCAATTTACATCATTTGAACATTTGGCTGGTAATGCTGTTTAGCCAAGAACACCCGATACGACTACCCACCGTGGCGGTAATTAGGTGTTTGGGCTTTAGCCCAAGCACCTATTGTTATTGTACCGATTATTAGGTGTTGGGCTATGAGCCCAAAACCTATTGTTTTTCCACGAATTTACTATTATTAGGCTATTATTGGGCTCTAGCACAGTTAACCTAGCTCTCGAGCTTTCTGATAATGACGTCACGATGACGTTATCAAGTATCAGATTACAAGCAATCAATTTCTAGATTTAATCTTTGAAAATCAATATAAAATCAACCGAGAGAGATCTGATTTTGCTTTTTACGGAAATTGAAGGAATAATCCAGGGTCTTCATTTGTTATATTACGTGCAAAATCACGCAACCCTTTCTTCCGGTTAAAATCGGAGGTGCCTTGCAATTTGAAATTGCTAAAAGATGTCAACTTGCTTTCAACGATGTTAGTCTGCGGCAAGGGTGAGCTTTTCAAAAATCTGATCAGTGACGTCATGCATTATTCGACCGCCCTCTGGCGGCAGGTTGAAAAATGTCAAAAATGAATTTTTCAGTTGATTTGTCTGGCAAAGTTGCGGTAATCGGAAGATCAAAACCGTCAGAGATATAGGAATGATATTTACTTCGACTGACAAAGCAAACGGCATCTCAAAAATGAAGATATATTTTAATGCAAACATAATGTTTCATGAACTGCAAAACACAAGCTTTCCATGATTGTTGATAACAAACATGTCCCTGTCGATCTCTTCTCATAACTAAAAAGGCCCAACACCGTGTGTTTGTTGCTACAAACTCTAGTTTTGTTTCTCCTTTTTCTTTTTCTAGACGATTTTTCTCCGGAGTTGTTTGACTACATGCAATCTCATATCAAGTTCAAGCATGGTACATAATTATGTGCGTATCCTATTGAAGATGTGCAAAAATGTAATGACGTCATGATGACGTCATCATGTATCAAATTACCTTGCAATTAAAGATCAATAGATTTAATATTTGAAAATCAATATATAATCAACCGTGACACACCTGAACTTGATTTTTGCGGGAATTGATAGAGTAAATCGGGGTCTTTATTTTTGCTCGTGCGTGCAAAATCACATGACCCTTTCTTCCAGTCAAAACCGGAAGTGCCTTATAATTTAAAAGTGGAAAAAGATGTGAACTTGCTTTCAACGATGTTAGTCTCTGGCTAAGTTGTACTTCACAAAGAAATTACCGGTGACGTCATAAAATGTTAGAACGCCCTCTAGCGCCAGGTTAAAAAAAATTTGAAATGAATAATCAGTTGATGTGTGGTGAAGTTTGCTGAAATCACTTTATAATTGATGTATATAATCAGCTTCGTGCTAAGAACAAGTTGAGGGGGAGAAAGATTGATGACGTCACCAGACCGGAAGTGACAATGAAAATACTTTTAAACCTTAAAAAAATTGATGAAAAATCAACCGCGAAAGATATAATTCAGATTTTTGCTTCAGATAGCAGTTTAACATAGCTCTCGAGCTTTCTGATAATGACGTCACGATGACGTCATCAAGTATCAGATTACAAGCAATCAAAAAAAAAAAAATTTCTTTGAAAATCAATATAAAATCAACCGAGAGAGATCTGATTTTGCTTTTTACGGAAATTGATAGAATAATCCAGGGTCTTCATTTTTGATATTGCGTGAAAAATCACGTGACCCTTCCTTCCGGTCCAAACCGGACGTGCCTTATAATTTGAAATTGCTAAAAGATGTCAACTTGCTTTCAACAATGTTAGTCTGCAGCAAGGGTGGGCTTTTCAAAAATCTGACCATTATTCGACCGCCCTCTGGCGGCAGGTTGAAAAATGTCAAAAATGAATTTTCAGTTTTTGTGTGTGGCAAAGTTGCAATAATCGCTTCAAAATAAAAATGTATGATGACCTTCATGCAGACAACACCTGTGCAGGGAATCAGATTGATGACGTCATCAGACCGGAAGTTACAATGAAAAGACCCTTTTTCCTTTAAAAATTCCTGAAAAATCAACCGCGAGTGTCATAATCTTGATTCTTTGTTCAAATGGAAGATTAAACGCCACTGGGAAACTTGGACACAAACTACGACACCACTGAAGCCTGAGTGACCACCCCTAGTCTTTAAAACGTTAATTGCACAGTACGTACAGTGTACGTGTGTATTAATTGTATGTGTACAAGCGAATGGGGGATTCCCCACCACTGGCATTGTACATGTGCTATATTTAACGCGTTACATCCAAATGGGATTCCCCACCACTGCACTCACAGTTTATGCGCGTCAAAGGAGGGCGCTACATAACTTTTACGTGTGTGGAAGAGATGGCAATGAGCGGGACAGCATAGTACACACTGTAAAAGGCTACATTTTGAAGGCTACATTTTGAAGGCTACAAGTTGGAAGTCTTTGTACACCATTCATGATTCATCTCAGAGGGAGACATCTCTCAGGATAATAGTTGTGGTAGGATATTTGTAAACAGTAATTCTTCTGACAGAAACTTTTAGTTTAGTTTTTTTTTTATCATTACCAAAGCTTTATGATACGTTTCACGGAGCGTGTCTGCGTCCAATTTTAGGAAATCCATGATGACGTCAACATGTGTCAAATTACAAGCAGAAAACCACACAATTTTGAAGCATCATATCTTATGAAGTACAATTCACAATCTTTGTATGTTTGGGGATCAGATAGATCTAATGTTGAGCTACATTTTTGGTTTTGTTTATTTTTTAATTTGACCTTTCCTTCCGGGGTTACCGGAAGGTCAATTCCAATAATCACAAAATCACACTTTTAGCACATAGGGACCTTATAGTTTCAAGGATCACTGGTATGGTCAAACATGCATGCAAACTGATGTAGGTTTTGAAAGTGATGTCATGATGACGTTTTCATGTATAATATGACCAACAAGTACACATTTAAAAACACCATTATCTCCTTAACTGAATGATGTATGGCCTTCATATTTGGTGATCAGATAGATCTTATCTTGATGTATATTTATGGTTGTGTCTTTTTCGTTTGACCTTTACTTCCGGGGTTACCGGAAGTTTAAAGTAAAACGCTTATAGCATCGGATTGGTAGCAGCTATGACAATCTGGCTAGCACCTGAGTTCACAGAAGGGTCATACCTTTATAAGCATTGCATTGGTGAAATATAATGACGTCATGATGACGTCATCAAGTGTCAAATTACATGAAAAAGAAAAACTGATTTCTTTTGGTGTTAAATTAAGAAGTGCAGCATACATCTAACGTTGATCTAAAGTTTTTACTGCATTCAATTTTTTGTTTGACCTCTACTTGCGGGGTCACCGGAAGCTCAATGTAAAACATTTTGAGCATGTACGAGACCCTATTAGACTTGCTACCAACGTGAACCGTCATACCCATATGACCATTTTAAAACATCAAGAGGAAGAAACTAGTTGTAATTTTAAATTAATGGCAAACAATTAATAAAGTACATGGAATGACAATGTTGTTCTACATGTACCCGCCCAAACACCGTGCGTTTGTAATAAAACAAGTACCTCTAGTTATTATTACCGTCTTGTGTAATACAAAGGACACGCTAATAGCGAGGCCTGTAGTCTAGTATAATACTGGTACTGCAAGACTTTTCATGCTTATATAGCAATGTATATTGTGCTTAGCAGCTCCATAAAATTTGACCCAATATGTCAGAGGAATCTTCAAAAACACGATTGACTTTCTGTTGGAAAGTTGATTTTGCGCGCATGTGTTATGGAGAAACTGGGGCTACATTGCGGGTGATCGATGTTCAACCAAGGTCTATTAAGTGTTACTGAAAAGTAGAGCCACATTTTGAAATTGACATTTTAAAATAAACCAGTTTAAAGGTAATGCAACATTTGCTTTTGCTGTAATTTTCAGAAATGGGTGGATGTGGGGGTTAGTATTTTCTAGCAAATATTATTTCGATGACCTGTTTAAAGGTTTATGTTCATAGATGCTGGAAAAAACCAAGAACAAAAAGCTTTTTCAAAGTGAACAAAGAAACTGGCAGGAGCGGGATTCGAACCTGCGACCTCCGGGTTACCGTACCGGCGCTCTATCAACTGAGCTATCTTGCCCTATGTTGACGGTTTCCCAAATTGTCAGTATCTTTGTTTGGGATAGCTCAGTTGGTAGAGCGCCGGTACGGTAACCCGGAGGTCGCAGGTTCGAATCCCGCTCCTGCCAGTTTCTTTGTTCACTTTGAAAATGTGTTCAAATTCACCTAGTCAGTTTCCCTTGTGGATTGTTTGACGAATTATAAGTTAAAAAGTCGTATCCTCATTGAGTGATCCCCACAATGTCGCTTCCCAGGTTGTATCGTAACATTGGGTGTGATCCCTGGCTATACGGCATTCTGGGTTAATGACTTCTGACTAGCGCCCACCCATGCTTTTCAGCATGCATGAATTAATCAGGCCATAAAAGGCAGCGCAGGCGCACGATCAGCATAAAGTTGTTTACTGTGATGACATTGAGATCCTCGTTTTCAAACGCGGAAGTGCGCAGATCGGCGCTAAACTCGTCGTTGTGGGATTCCTCTATAGACTGGATAGGACACCGCGTTTTGTTCGTGCACGAAGGCGCGGCCGCGCAATAATGGCAGCGCAAGAGGGTAAACGCGCACTGTGTGTTCACTTCATTGATCTCAATGGAGATCAATGGTTCACTTTATGTAGGGGCCGCTGGAAAGGTGGATTATCGAAGAAAAAAAATCTTAGGCTATGGGGAATTTAAGCGCTCCCCAACAAATCATTTAAAAGGTAAATTTACACGGTTTACTTTTTTCACACCTGTAAGTCATTCGAGCAGTCGTTTGTATGTATTGATTGACAACATACACGAATTTAATAATCGTATTGAATATTATTTTGAAATGACATCGTATTTTTAGTTCTGAACATCCATCATACATCATTGTTACATGTATTATTTGATAAACTGAACACTCACAAAGAGAATGTATCGAGGTTCATTCAAATGTAACACAAATTTATTACAAAATGGAGCATCAAACTAAATCAATTAGAAACTTTTTCAAAGTGAACAAAGAAAACTGGCAGGAGCGGGATTCGAACCTGCGACCTCCGGAGGTCGCAGTTTCGAATCCCGTTCCTGCCAGTTTTCTTTGTTCACTTTGAAAATGTATTCAAATTTACCTAGTCAGTTTCCCTTGTGGATTGTTTGACGAATCAATTAGAAGGCCTCCCATATGTTTTGTACACGATTTTCAATCGTGGACATTCGGTCAATCGTGGACCCTTTGTCTACGCCCTATTGCTGTGTTCCAATCGCGTCGTGTTTTCCGTGTTCACGAGTTCACAAGTCTGGTAACTCGTATTCACCAGTGGTGAACTGGAGGCGGATTTTTCTTCTCGAGTTCACGACTTGCTTGACGACCTGTGCGCGTGCGCATTGGTGCAACATCCTATCAAATTTTTTCCACGAAAATGAAGAATTAAAGGAAAATGGTCTTCCACTTTTTCAAAAACTCCGCTTAAAAGTGCACACAACGCAGTCGCGTCACGTTCTTTCTACCCTTTTGAAATAAAACGCGCACTCGGGACGGCGTTTAGACGCGGTGTCCTATACTGTTAACGTCACGAGATGACGCGGAATAGTTGTACTGCAGGAACCGCATACACTAATAATAGTAATAATAATAATAATACTTTAATGTAACCTAACCCAAATATTACCTGTTGAAACCCCACGAAAGTTGGTATATTTATGTTTTGGACCATTCTCTATCGATATAACCCAGTTCCGACAGTAAAATTCTCACTCCTTAAGGGGGCTAGATAAATAGGGAGACACCAAAAAGTCTCCCTAAAAGCAAATGTCTCCCTAAGTGATGATTATGAACCCTAAAGTGTCTCCCTATTGCCCTATTTAGTAAAATAATAATAATAATAACAACAATAATAATAATAACAGCTTTAATGTGTATGATTTTCAAAGGGCCATCTTTGTGCTGGGGGACCAGAGCAAACCCCTACTCTTTCACGACAGGTGATCTGGGTTCCTTTACGTGCACTGATCCTATACATGTATAGAGCACACGGGGCCTCCAGCTTAACGTCCCATCCGAAGGACATGACCCTTTTTAAATGAATAAGGGCTGTCGTGCCCAGACCAATGCACTTAAACCGATACAACACATCACAACTTGTGGTAAATCTCTTCTATTTCGGTTGCAGCTCTAAACGCGAGACGTTCCAATTGACAGCAACATCACAACATGGCGGGCGGCAAGAAGAACAAAGTCATCCGCATCCTATCGGCCAAGGAGCGGAGTCTCTTCAACGCCATCAACAGCGAGGATGTGACAGCGGCCAGACAACTGGTGGAGGGCGAGGGAGTGGACGTCAATGTCCAGGACGTGCTCCAGCGGACGCCGCTGATCCGGGCCTGCCTGCTGAGCGGCCAGGATGAGCGGGTGGCTCTAGTAACCCTCCTCCTGAAGCGAGGCGCGGACGTTAACCTCAGGGACAACCACGGCCGGACGGCGCTCATGTGCCTTTGCAAGGAAGGCCCCGAGTCCGGGCCGGTCCTTGACCTCATTCTGAAGCGCAAAGTAGACCTGAACATCCGAGACGACGACGGGAACACGGCGTTGATGCACGCGGTCCAAATGGACAACGCAGAGGCCGTGCGGACACTTCTCAGACACGGGAAGGTTGAAGTGGAGATTACAAACTCCGAGGGGGATACTCCCCTGCTGCTGGCAGCCAAACAGCAGAATCCCGAAATCTGCAGAACACTGGTGAAGGAGGGACAGGCCAACCACGCCATGGTCCCGCTGTTCCTCAGAAAGTACCTACCTCCGGAGTGCAGTGAGACGGATTTCACCAAGGAGATACACGACCGGTTCGAGGTGTACAGGAAGAACGCACAGGACGTACCTGGATCTCCTTACGACATTGAGGAAACGGATGAACCGGCACCGTTGGACGCCAAACGTGGAAGCGGGAACGCAGCTGAGAAATGGAAGAAAGCTGGACAGACTGTCAAAACTGCCAATGCCTTCGAGGAGGCACTTAGAGTTTCCCAACAGGCAAAGGCAGTAGCTCAGGTGAAAGCAGCCGAGAAGGCCAAGGCAGAAGCTCAAGAAAAGGCAGTAAGGCAGGCTAAGGCAGCTCTGAAGGCGAATGAAGAAGCACGGGTTAAGGCCGAGGCGCAGGCCAAGGCAGAAGCTAAAGCCAAAGCAGAAGTGCAAGCCAAAGAAGAACAAGCAAAGGCAGCCACGCAGGAGAAGGCAGCGGCACAAGCGAGGGAAGCAGAGGCGCTGAAGGCGGCGGCACTACAAGCCAAGCATGAAGAGGCAAAAACGAAGGCGAATGAAGCTCGGGCAGCAGAGCAGGCTAAGACTGGCACACGGGCCAAGCCCGAAATGACACCGAAACAGTCACCGGCTCGAGTACAGGAGAAGCCCCTTCCTACACATCCTCGTTCAAGACCCCAATCGCAGCAGGGACAAGTTGCTTCTGTACCCAAACCCCAGGACGAAAACTCCACGCAGCTGATGCCCCCAGTAAACACTTCCAACTGGGCAGTCGTCCCGAAAAGGGGTCTCTCTGAGCTTAAGGCCCCTCCCCCTGCCCCTCGGAACAGATCCAAGCGAAGCAAGGAGAATCTCAAGACATACAAGACCAAATCCGGTCGAACCATTTATCCCAATGCTCCGCACGACAAGGAGTACGATAACATAGCTGCGATAAGAGACGGGCTGCAGCCCCAACCGAAGCGGAAGGGGCGGGGTAACAAGATGGGCCCCCTCTTGCCAGCGGTTGCCGAGGCTGCTGTCAGGAAACGAAAGGTTATTTCCACCTCGTAGAATTATCATCCATCCTTAAGTGGCATAAACTTACTTTTGGATCAAAGATTATGGGGCTCTATGGACAGCGCATGAAGTTGCACGCTTGCGTACTCCATTCGTTTCAATTCATTTTTAGCTGTACTTCCGGATCCACAATGACGTCACACTTGTACAAAGATGACCGATTCTGAATTTGGGAACTTTGATTGATATTGTACATTGATTCTGAATATGCTTGAGACATTGTTCATTGTGCAGGGCGTCCCAAAAAGGGTAACCCACAAAGGCTAAAATATGACCAAGCTATGGTTTGATCATAAACTAGGGTAATAAGCTTTCCACTGATATCTTGGATGCATGTTGCATCAATGATGCTCATGCATCACTTACCATTATTTGGAAAAAGGTACTTACGCATTTACTTCGAACAGTTTGGTGTTAAACATTATGAGCACATCCAGACAAAAGACGTTCGAGTCGGATCAAGGGACATTGTACTTGTGAAAACATGAAGAAAACACGGTTAAAACCACTTGAGCACGGTATTTTACGGGAGACGTCGGGGTGTTGCAGCGGTTCTGGCAGCCAAATCAAACCGCTACAATGTGTTTGTGCAGTCAAGCATGACATACACAATAATCCGACAATTGATTGAAACTGCAGCCAGTGGCGTCATCCGGCCTGGTGACAGTTTTTTTTTTGCGCCCTATGGCGTCATCCGTACGCAAGGGGTTAAACTTATGCGAACACGATTATAATTAGGCCTAAACTTCGAAAACCACGAACAAAACAGGATTTCTCTCAACTGATGATTTTCTTCGTTCAAGATTCAACACCTTATGCACCAACTCCTTCCACATGTGCTCCTGCGCCTTCAACACATTGGCCCTTGTTCCGATTTAGGCTTGTCCCATGGTCTTGATGTTCTTTCACATTTGCCTAAATCGTTTTCTGGGGTAGATTTCTTTAAGCGAGTACCTTGATAGCTTTTTGTCTTGAAATGTCTTCACCACAAATACTCCTTGCTCACTTGTTATAGTTGAACATCCTGCAAACTTGAATTTTCCAGACTGTACTTTCTCAATCCGCTGGACTTTTACTTTTACACAATAACGTAATTCACACAAAAACCTAGCTAACCCTTATGAGCTAACAATAATAATTGATTTCACAAGCTGTCGCAAGAAGGTTTTTACATACTATTTTCATGCCAAGTGGAAGTCGGCGATGAATGATTAGAGAAATACACCCAAGATAGCATTACATGTACAATGAAAAGCGTATAATACCCCTAGTTTATGATAAAACCATAATAATAGTCATACATGTTTATGTTCATAGTTTGGTTATATTTTCCCCTTGTTTGTGGGTTAACTTTTTTAGGACACCCTGTACAGTTTTGAACAGTGACCGTTGGTTTAATATTTGAGCATTCTGCATACACGTGGTTCTTATTATACCAATATGTAATGAATGTTTATGAGTGCAATGGTAAGAATAATTTCATGAGGTGACAGATTGACTGTTCCATTCCACGAGGCGAAGCCGAGTGGAATGGGACATTGCATTGGTCATCGAATTCAATTCGATTCGAGTCGAGTCAATACAACATTCATTTCCATACTTTCCAAAAATACATCAGATTAAATAACGTTAACCAAAATAATAACATGTAATAATAATGATAACGAAATGATAACACAAATTTGATATTGTAAAGGACTTTAAATAAAAGAGGGTGAAAAGTATGGGGCTGTTCATATAAGCCGAGGCTTGTAGAGAACAGCATTTACAGACAAATTGTAGTAAAGACAAAACAAACAGACAAGGAAAAATAGGACGAACGATAAGGACTATAAGACTGGACAATCAAGACAAAGACAAAAGGAATGATGACAATGAAAAAAACAACATATGGAATAGAAAAGATGACGCAAGTAATTGAGAAACGAAGGATGGGTGTTTCTAAGGAGAGAAAGCTATGTTGCATATTGTGAGAGGAGCGCTCTTATAAGGACTTGAAACGGCCCACTGACGGCATTGTTCGTATTTCGCTATCAATGGTGTTCCACAGACGGGGACCATCGAAACGAAGAGTAGAGCTAGAGTACAGGGTGCGGGTGAATGGGACTTACAGGTTATGTCGGGATCGAGTTAAATAATCATGTGCGTCTTGGACTGAAGAGAAAAAAGTTGAGAAACTGCCGGGAAGAAGATTGTGTGTAAATTTGTACATAAAGATCCCATTGTGAAATCTATTTAAGTCGTGTATAGTGAGAGTATGTAGCCTTGATTCTTTCCATTGCACGAATGTGAAACATTCATTATTTGTTTTATACAACTCCTGATTAAATCCTCGTCGGATTGCATGCATGGATTTCTTTGTGTACAACGTGCTGTTTTCCCTTCTCAATCCCGCATAAAACCGCGACAAAACGTTGTCCCGTTCCGAACCAGTTAAAGCTCAATTTCTGCGTGTCTTGCAAATTCATCTAATCGTTTGACTGCATATTTAATATGTTTTTTTGTGTTAGCAGCGTCAGCATCACCTACAAGTTCCTATATTTGATCGTCTGTTTGGAGAACAGACGATGGGCATTTCTCAAACCTTGGCTTAGGCTTTGCGTAATTTTATGTCCCCAGATTTGGCAAGATCTGGGACACTGTTTTGCTACATGTACATCAAAGTCTTTTGTTTTAACCAAGAGCCAGAGCCTGTTTATTTATTTACATACTTAAGGCTTCAGATTGGCAGTGGGACTGGGAAATAGCTGGAGACCGTAAGCCGAAGCCCAAGCCGAAGCAACGTTTGAGAAATGCCCGATGATTCGCGAACATCGTCCGCCATTTTGTAAGATCGACAGCCGTGCACGGTGTAGCGCCACCAATAGTGTGACCGTGGAATTATGGAAGTTCTATTCAACACGTACCGTTGAATTGAACTTCTATTTTTGCGGTTCCGTGCATTGGTACGAATAATTCAATGCGCGTGATCGACGATCCACCAATCAGATGGAGTGGATTTTTCCAGGTGCTGTATAATAAATATTATTAGCCAATGTTCAGAATACTGAACATCTATTCTTTTCATTAAACACTGTCCCTAGTGGGAAATTGGTCACCATGTCTGGATATTGGTTCTGGAAGTAAAAAAAGATGTTATAGGAATATCAGCTTTATGTACACTCTAAAAACAGGTAACTAAAATCGTTGAGATGCAAACATTAAATATGATTTAAGGCTTTGCGTAGTGGACAGTACAACTAGAGAAAAATTTTGCAGACACACCATTGTATGTAATTACTCAAAAGAAAAGTATGGTTCTTGAAAGAGCCGGAGGTCAGTATGCCCGGACCATCACTCTCTGTATTTGAGTTTACTTCACATGGTGAATCGGCAATATTTCTTTCTTTATTTACAAATCAATTCGAATCAGCTCAGATGCCACAAATAACAGGTTCAGTTACCACTTGTCCATGGAATCTTACCTTTATTATTGTTTTATTTCTCTCCACAATAAGAAGAAATTGTTACGGTATAATTATAACATAACGTAGATGTAGAGAAGGCAAGACCGTGGGGGAAAACAATTCCTATCACCCGAAGATTCAGTCTGCCCAAAAATGGTAACACACATACCCCGGTACACATTCAACTATGGGTAAAGCCTTGCCCACTCCAACGACTGCCGCTAACTGCACCTTTACTTACTTTTTAGTATATTGGCTTGAGAGTTAACATTTAAAATTCGTCTAACACTATTTGTGAAAAAATAAATAGTGCCTAATATAATGAATTATTTGTGTAGCAAGAACATTGTCAAATAGAGCGTATGCACCAGCAACGGCTAGAATTAAACCAAAGATTATATAATGTAGTACGACCACTGGCGAAAGGTCGCTGGTCAAACACACCAGTTGTGCTACAGGAACCGCATACACTAATAATAATACAAATAATACAAATAATAATAATAATAATAATTAGAATTCCTGTGCATGCGGCAAACGGGCGACTCTGCCCGAAATAACCCCAAAGGGGCGACACGCGAGTCGCCCATTTAGAGCACTTTCCCCACGGCCACGCACCCTACTAAAAAACACTACAAAGGGGCGACTTTCACAATGGGGCGACAGTTATGTGTCGCCCTATTCGACCGCGTCGCCCAAACCCACTCTTTTCGAGCATCATGTGTCGGCCCCATTAGGCAATTGAGGAAAATAACAGCTTTAATGTGTATTTTTTTCAAAGGGCCATCTTTGTGCTGGGGGACCAGAGGCACCGGGGCAAACCCCTACTCATTCACGACAGGTGCTCTGGGTTCCTTTACGTGCACTGATCCTATATAGCACACGGGGCCTCCAGCTTAACGTCCCATCCGAAGGACATGGCCCTTTTGAAATGAATAAGGGCCTGTCGCGCCCAGACCAATGCACTGATTATTGCTTGGCACACAAATACATGTAAATGGTGTGGTTTCCTGCAGTCAACGTTGCTCAACTTGGGTAGTGTGCCACTTGCTCGTCCACTGAGCCAACTGTCTGGGACACTACGATCGTTATGTTTGTAAAAAAGAAAGTTCCCGCCTTGTACTTTTTTTGAATAACTCAAGAATACTGTAATCATTTAAACACTTCAAAAAGTCATAAATGCAGAAAAAGGTGTTACTTCTAATGATGCATCATTTATATTTTAGGGGAGAAATAATGAGATTTGTCGAATTAGGTGCAAAAATATAATTAGCACTTTTTATAATGCAGGCAATAGATTACAGAAATTTTTCAGATTAAATTATTTTTTACTTTATTGATTAGCGTGTAACACCTCACGATTTCAGCAGCAGTTTTGATAAACCATGTTTAGTGTTGACATTCATGAAAACGTCTGTACACACAGTTTCAATGCAATATTGAGTCTGCATCATAAAAGTGCCACTAGTATTTGTGCACCCAATTCGACAAATCTCATTTTTTTCTCACCTTAAGCAAACGTCGTGTGCCATAAAAGACGCATCATTAGAAGCAGAACCTTTTTCTGCATTGATGAATTTTTGAAGTGTTTAAAATGATTAACATTATTCTTGAGTTATTAAAAAAGTACAATAGCGGTGTGTATTTTTATTATTATTATTACTGGTTTATTAAAACTGTCATAGCAGCCCGAAGGCTGAATTAAAAACAGTTATTACAGACAATGGAGTTAAAACGTTATAAAAAATAAATAATAAACAAACATAAAATTATAAAAAATACAAACATCAAAAAATATATATGATTGCACTTAACACACACACACAAGAAAACAATAAACATAAACTAACAAAATTACTTGGAAATGAGCGGTGGGGATAGGGTGGATAAATTCACAAGTCTAGCAAAGTATGGGACCGGGCTATTGCTGAAACGCTTAGTTTTTGATGAAAATTCTTGAAGTATTCTGTTGGATCTGAGATTCATTGTATGAGTATTTTTTGATTTAATAAACCATTCATTAAACATGTTGGTATTAAATGCCTTTAATGCAAATGTAGTACATAGATTAATTCTTCTATTAGCTAGTGTTTCTAGTCCAAGAGCAGTTAATGCATGGTCATATTGAATGTACAATGGGCCAAGTATAATACGGCAAACTCTTTTTTGGATCGACTCTAAATTGTCAGTTTGGCTGCAAGTAAGACCTGAATGCCATAAAGGGGATGCATATTCTAATACAGGTCTTATATAACCCTTGTACACACTGGCAAGTTCAGCACGAGTTAAACCGGTTTTTTTCAATTTCCTGAGCATAAACAGTTTTCTGTTAACTTTATTAGTCATATCAGCTAGGTGATTATCCCATTTTAGATTATGTTGTAGGGTAACACCTAATAACTTGACACAATGAACTTGTTTAAGTGGAGCATTCGATATCAACAATTGCACATTAGGAGGGTCCCTTCTGCCAAAATAAATTTGCATTGTTTGACATTTGGATGGATTAAGGGAAAGCCCATTCATCGCAGCCCAATCACTAAGATCATTAAGGTCCTCTTGAATCATACTTATACTATTAATATGCCTATTTTCGCAGAGTGTAAGGTCGTCGACATATTTCCAACACCTGCTCTGAGCATTATCTGCTGCATTGTTAATACAGGCTAAGAAAATCACAGGCCCAAGTTTAGTACCCTGAGGAACACCACCAGTTAGTGTTTGCCACTCTGAGAAGGTTTGTTTGTATTTAACCCTTTGTTGACGTTCTGTCAAGAAATTGGCAATCCACTGAACAATAATGGGGGGCACATCCATTTCTAACAAGTTTTTGATAGCTATTTCATGGTTTACCATATCAAATGCTTTTGTGAAATCTGTAAGTACAAGGGTACTAATGTTATTGGAAACATTAGCCCCAGAGACTAATTTATGGTAAACATCTACAAGACAGTGCGTGGTTGAAATACCTCTTTGATTACCAAATTGCCTTTTGTCTATGTGAGGCCCTATGTAATTCATGACCCATTTACAAATAAAACCTTCAGCTATCTTGGCCAATAATGGGGTAAGAGAGATAGGCCGAAGCTTGTTCAATGTTGGCGGCATTTGCTTAGGGATTGGGACAATCCCTAAGCTTGCAAATTTTGAATTAGGAGCGGCACGTTCCTAATTCAAAATTAGTACAGTATTATGTATATCAATCTTCCCGCGTAGCACATAATAAAACTGTGTATTTTACGAAAACCAAAATACCGTTTTTCTTCCGTACTTTGTTAGTGGGGAGAAATCTATTAAATTGTTAATTTCAGTTAGGGGACGGACACTGCAGCTTTAATCGGATTACGGGGGAGTATGAGGGCAAAATCATCAATTATCAAAAAATAGAATTATGGGGTCTTGTACAAAATAAGGGAGTATTTCGACAGAAAATAGCCTAATTCTTATATTTTTGACGTAATGTAGGTTTTCCCGGCCAGTTTCGCAAAAATAGCATTCAAATTGATCTTGATAGTGGCCAATTTAAAGTGAATTAGATCCCTGCTGTCTTTCCCGTGGTTAGATTTCAGGCGCTCAAATTCGTTTCCATACCCGACAAGTTGAAGCTATCATTCAGTTTATCTGTTCGTTCAATTTAGCAGTCGGTTTTAGGCCATCAGCCTCTCAGTCCAAAAATTGGGCCACCGGTATCAAATGAGGAGTAATGCTCATAGCGATTTTTTGCAAGGTTTGCAGACCTAGAAAAATAAAGCGCAGAAAGTGACAGAAATTGCAATAAAGACGTACTTCCACAACTGACGACACAGAGCATGGCCGCGTTTGGATGAGGGGGTTTAATAAAAAAGTGATTGTGTCCTTCTGTTGCTTTCAGTAGCGTATCCAGCGGTGGCAGGGTGAACCCCCCCCCCCCCCCTCCCCTCAGGCGGCATTTGAGACGCCATAAAAAAACAAAAAGAAAGTGTTTTTAAGACGGTTTTAAGACGATTAAGACGTTGAATTGTTTGCCCTCCCTGGCACAAAAAGCTGGATACGCTCCCGGTTGATTTCATCGGCCGAGATTTCTTTTGGTGTCAGATATTATGTCACTCACGAATTCCAAAGTGACGAAAATAGCACACCGATCTGCGCACTTCCGGGTTTCTAAAGCCTGGTTTCCATATAATCGCAATGAACGCCGACAGCACGCAAGATGGCAAGTCGCAGACGTCCGGGCAGAGACGGTTCTGGACGTCATTCGGCAAAATGGCGTCCGAATGCTTGAAAATGTCTCACTGAAATGGCGTTTTTTGGTACTTCACACTTTTCTGAAAGCTCAACTGATATTCATTTCGATAGATTTCAATTACGGGCAGCTATTTTACTTACATTTATGCTCATATTTCTTGGTCAAAGGATAAAAATGGGTCAAATTTGTGGCACTCAAGCGGTGAGAGACATCGTTGAATGTACGGTATGCCAGTACGTGTATTTGAATGGGCCTACTCTCACGACGCGACGGCGACAGTCGGCAAAGTTGAACTTGGTTGATCTTTGCCGACTGTCGCCGTCTATGTTGGGAAAGTCCCCGATAAAGCGTTTCCATTTATCGGCGTTGCATCGGGGACTCTCCGGCGACGCTGTCGGCGATTATAACGACTATATGGAAACCAGGCTTAAAAGAGGCTCTCAGTGCTAAGTTGACTATGCTAAACGTGCGCTGCGCTTCCATTTATGGCGTGATTAATTCATGCATGAAAGAATTAGTTGAATAGCACTGTTTTTGTTTAGCATTGACATCCTGGCTTTCAACCCGGAACGGTGCGCAGACGGTGCTAATGTGAAATTCCTCTGTATCCAGTGAGTGTTTTGCACATTGATGGTCTTCAATCGGATTACAGGGAATATGAGGGCAAAGAAGAAGAACACTAGGTACGAAAATTCGGCTCCCCACTGATTCTTGTGAGCACTATTTATTATTTTTACTCTCCATCTCACCAATGAGCCAGTTCGGTATTTCAACTGCGCATGTGCACAATTATTATCTTAAATGACCCATTGACGCGTGCGTATGAACGCGCAAGGGTGGTCGCACAACGCGCGTGTTAAATTCAATCAGGGGGCCAATTTCATAGAGCTGGGCCCAATTTTTAATGGCTCTGCTAACCACAGCATTCCGCGCTTACGATCACCATTTTGCGCTAACAGCGCTAGCGGAAAAATTCTGCGCTAACCCTGTAAGCACAGAATCCTTAGTTACGGGATGTACGCATGCTCAGGAGCCAAAATTCCCCGCTAACGCGTGAAATACGCTTGCGTAAGCACGGAATTTTCTGCTACAGTAAGCGGGGATTTTTCGCTAACGGTAAGCAGAGCCATGAAATTGGGCCCCGTTAGGCACAAAATTTGCTTAGCATGGAAATGTCTTACTTAGTAAAAACAGGTTACCAGCCAAAAGTCCATGTAATTTTCATGCTTAGCAAACAACAGCTGAATGCCAGTCAAAAGCAATATTCCACACATGGAAATCTGGTTGGTAATCCAGTTTTTATCAAGGAAGCAGTTGCATGCTAAGCAAATTGTTGTGCTTAACAGCTTTATGGGTGTTCGAGTAACATCGCGTGACTTTACGTAAGCATTTTTATCCCGAATAACCTTTGACCTTCGAGATACCGAAATGGGCTGACGTCAACAATAAATGTTTCATTGTGACGTTCGCCGTTACCCAGGCGAATTCGTTTCGCTCTTAAATTCGCGTGAAGTATGAACCGGCCTTTACGCGAACAACGCGAACGTTTGCAAACTACGCGAACAATTTTCCATATGTGCACAACAATTTGGCGAACGCTGGCGAACGTTTGCATTGTTCGCGTGAGTGGAACGCAGTCCAGGGGTGCGTCCCACTCACGCGAACTGTTTGCGCGAACGTTCGCCTACGTTTTTAGTTGGCGCCAGTCGAAGTGGAACGGGGTGTGAGCGAAATTCCATAAATTACGTTGTCAAAATGGCGGCGCCCAGTGACAGTGACATCGTTTGTTTGGCGGCTGCACAGATTTTAGAAGAATTTATGTCAGTTCCCTGTGAATCGTCCCCAGAAATCTATCAGATTATTGGGAATCCACCATTAACGAAAAGTATGAAACGTAAATCATTTCCATGACAAGATTCCAAAAAAACTGTCGTCTGTTTACTCTCCGCCATCTTTAAAATACGTCACCGGCCAGCCGCGAACAGCTCCGGATGTCGTTCGCCGTTTTCGCTAACGTTCGCCAACATAATTAGCGCACGCTGCGTTCCACTCACGCGAACAACGCTAACGTTGGCAACGTTCGCATGAGTGGAACGCACCCCTGGCTTACTGTCAAACCACCAAAACAAAATGATACGGTTTTGCACAAAATAAGGGAGTATGTCGACAGAAAATAATTCTTATATTATTTTTGACGTGATGATCGATAAATCAACGGAGAAATTACGTCACATTGTTTACTACGTGCCAAACGGGGACATGCGGAGAGATTACCATGTCGTTTATGGTTTTATTGTACACTGTAAAAAATAAAGCCATATTTTTAACGACTTTCGAATACTGTCGGTTTACGGAATTACCCGGTTATTTAAAATTTCATTTCCTGTTTATTTCATTGCCCATAAAGTCATTTAACGACATGGAATAAAGGGACAAACTGTTTTTTAACGACAATGTCATTTTAAGTTACTGTCCCCTTAAAATAAACTTGCTATTCCCGTATTAAAAGACACGGGGTATAAACAATTTCAGTACGTTATTGGAATTAAGCTAGGTTGCAAGGAAGTTCTAACTGCAAATTTACAGAAATTAATGAATTAGGAACCAGCCTAAATGGAAGTAACTTATAATCACATATGATACACGATATGGGGCAGAGGGAACCCTGCGGTCATTGTGTTCCTGGAATCTTAGGAATTCTTTTCAGATGTCTAGGGGGGATGTGTTAGGTAGTCTGGAGAGTGTATAGGGTATAGGGACAAAAGGGGTACCCCTCTGCCCTATCGTGCTGGGTATTATAATCAGTGGCGTATCCAGCGGGGGGGGGGGGGGGAACATTTGAGGCGTCATAAAAAAACACCCCAAAAGAAATAGTGTTTTAAGACAGTTTGTAGACCGGTCCAGACGTTATTTGCCCTCCCTGGCACAAAAAGCTGGATACGCTACTGAACTTAATACACATGGGTAGAGTGTACAGATGCTACGCTAACCTACCAAACACTTTTAACTGGATATTATCGAGATTTAGCTTTAAATTCCTTGCGATTCTGGTGTTTGTGACGAAAACAGGCAGAAATTCCATGATCTTAACTTGTATGTACTGAAGTGCATGTCGAGAGATAGCACATTGACCTATCGCGGTCGAATCGCGTCATCAACACAGCTTGTGAATTAATATTGTCCAATCACATCAATTATAATTCCACGTCTAAGGGGCGTGGTTAACTCGTAAACGGCGACAGGTCAATTACGCGCTATTCAAGCGCAGAAAATGAGAAATTGCGATAAGACGTGCTTCAACATCCGACGATACAGAGCAGTGGGCGGGTGTGGGCAGTACTGGGAGCGTTCTAATCAAACAGTGATTAAGATGTCAAACAAACCTTGTGATTGAGATGCGTCCTTGCGTTGCTTTCATTAGTCTAGATTTGTTGATATGTCGCTTTAGGCCTACTCATTTAATACCCGGTGGGTGTTTTGAACGTTGATGGTACATATGATCTCAACAATTCCGTCTACAACATGTGTACCCAAGGGCGGATGCGGGGGGGGGGGGCAAAGTTGGCCATTGCAATGCAGCACCACCCCCGCCCCTTCCCCCGGCCGCTTACCAAATTATTTTAGAAATTTCTTTAGAAACAACTTGGATCCCCCCGCCCCCTAGTTCTGGACCTGCCAGTGTGCGTACCACCAGCAACTCATACTCAGCCCACCACCCACCACCCACCCCTTCCACACATAAACACTGCAAAATCATCGAGATTCAGACAAAGAAAATATGAACGAAAAAAGAGCAATTTTTAAATGCCAATTTTGTTTTTGTTAAAGACATGAGTACAACAGGCTAACTGTCAGCCAGCGGGAGTAAATCTCAACAACGATGGAACTGGGCGACTTTCATAAAAAAAGAAAAGAGTAACATCTTGGGCTGAAAATTCAATACTTGCTATATGGCCCCCAATTTGGTCCCACATTCCTGCAAAAACTGCCACTAACAATAATAAGGGACTGATGACAAACGAGTTAAAAATTAACGTACCCAAGAGCATTCCTTACACGCCAGGCGCAAATGTGAAATGTGCGAATCGCCTACATTATGGTATGATGCAACTACTTTTTAATTTCAATCTCCCGACAAAAACCCTAACAGTGGTACTTCTTTAAAAAAATAAAGCCTCATCGTCTCACCATTTCGATAGGCCTACCATACTTCTAATTAAAGCCACGCTGCAGTGCACATCCCGCAAATAAAACAAACACAAATACATGTACAACGCCTTGGCAAAGTCATAACTATAGGCCCTCTTGCTGCAACACGAACGGGCATCAAGAAAGGCCAGGCGAGAAAGAAAAAATCAAACCTGCTCAATTAATCTGAATCGATAAAAAACAGCAGACAGCCTTGTTTGCTGACGAGGCACCGTGAAGCAACATGGGCACCGACAACCGCGAGAATGGTTGACGTTTGCAGAATCTTGTATACGCGTGCCGGTGATGAGCCGGGGGCGTTTCTATGGAGATCGGAAACCATTGCTATGACAACGCCACGCCGAGGTTCGTAAGCAATGTCCATCGATTAATTCGAGGGTGCACCGTTCATGAGGTAGGGACTTTTCTTCGATCAAATCGATTACTTGAAGCAGAACGAAAGCAGACCGAAATTTGGTACTATTGCCAATAAGTATTTTTCAAACCAATATTTCGTCTGAATTAATTGACGAAATCATCAAACCACGTCATCAAACCACATCATCAAACCACAAGGGATGTAATTTGGATCAATTTTTAAAGCGAACAAAGAAAACTGGCAGGAGTGGATTCGAACCTGCGACCTCTGGATCATCTAACCGCAAATTGTGAACTATCCACGGGTTACTATTTTATTTTATTTTATTTTATTTGGTGGCTTCGATTAGAAAACAAAACACATAAATCCTCATTTTCATTTTTAGTTTATCTGTTGGTATTTCTTCAAATTTCAAGCAATTAAAAAAAATATACGAAATAGTACATTCACAAAAAGGTCATTTATTCAGGAGTGTAATATCAACAAAGTAATTTCTCTCCACGTAAATTTATTTTACATTTCCAGACAGTATTAGGATCTTTTTGTACAAATGTATTTGTATTGTATATTACTACCGAGGACACAGGGATAAAGGGAAAAACAATGAAACCATTGTTGTCCTCTGAGGTAGGTCTTCTGATGAAAACAGTCCTCGGATGTACAAAATGCGTCTGGTAAAGAATGTTAAAGTAAAGGGATAAATAGAGAAGACAAAACCTTGTCCCCAGTAGTATCCCCTTGTTAACGATTTTAGCACACCTAAGACTCCACAATGAATTTCACTCACGTGAACAAAATAAATGGAGCCGTTGACTATACTTCTATTCTCCCGGTGTTGTTGCTACCTGCAAGTAAATACACTTCCAAGGCAACCAAGTGTCATCATCAGTACACAGCGAGTCCGTCATCTTCAAACTCACTGTGAAATCGATGCAGTCCGTGTTTGCGCATATATCGCAAAGGTCATTGCGTCATACTCAACGAGGGCCCCGTGGAACCATATTTAGTTACTAATTACATGTACAAAGTACATGTACTTGACAAATGGAGAAACTGGCGCGCGAATATTGCCTACGCGCGAATTTAGATGGTGCCACGATATAGTAAAACAGGACGGTGTGTACAAAAACAGACTGAAAAAAAACACGTTATAGGAGCATGTGGCATGCATGTAATTTGTAAATGGTGTGTTTACACAGTTTAGCGAATTCAAATGGAAACATTCACTTGAAAACTAAACCTAAACAGCATTCAAATAAAGCGAATTGTACACAAGACGAATCTCATATCTCACATTTTGGGGAAGGTGAATTGGTGGGGGAAAGAGTTGGTCTGATACCCACAGTGGAAGATACCCCGCTTGGGTCTATAGGTCTGAACAAATTGAGATCATTTCTTTGGTAGACTACCTAAGATCATCCGACTCATCTGGAAGAGTGGTAGGGCTGGCAACCTAAAATGTGGCCAACTCCACCCCCTCTGTTGTAGCCCTTATAACCTACATGTGGAGTGGCTTTTAGCCTTGTACATGTATTGGGCAACTTTCATAAAAAAAAGCCCCTTCTGCACAATTTTGGTTTGAAAGCGACGCTCCCAGTGCTCAAACGTTCATCGCGACAAAAACCACCCAAATTCATTCTTAATCAACAAGATGTTCAACTATTTCACAGGACAATGATTCCCAAATATTGTTTTACGACGACTACATCAGCGACTATTCAAAATTCAAAAGATTTTACCGCGTATAAATTGCACACGAATGAACGCGACACAGGTTGTCAGCACCGAGCCCCGCTTTCAAACCCGGAAGTGCACAAACCAGTGCTATTTTCGTCAATGTGAAATTCGTTTATAATCAAGGACTGTAAATACACAGTCGGAGATGGAACAACATGCCACAGTGACTACGATCAATCCATAAAATGCCAAGCAACAGAAACAAAAAGTAATTTCGGTGAATAGATTGGACCAATTTTTGATTTTCTTTAGTGCACATGATTGTTCACAGAAAAATAATTGAGGCACTTCTTGTCTGTCTCACGTGATCAATGTATAGAAAAGTATCCATTGAGTTGTGGTGGTGGGGGGGGGGGGGGGGTGATTAGTGGTGGCAAGCACCTGCTAAATTGATTCCTGAGAAAGCTTGAAGCTGGTGAAGATATGCTTTTACCCGAGGTAATATACATTTGGAAACATAAAAAAAAAGAACTACTGAATTATTGTGGAAGACCTTATTACTTGACAGTCAATAAATAGTCTCAAGCATCATGTGTAATCATGGCACTCGGTGTGCTGTCATTTTCAAGAAAAGTGGTGGAATTTTGGTATCAAATTTCCAGCGATGGTCGGTCGTCCTCCAATTTACCAACTTTAGTTGGTCCACATTTTGTTTGGCATTATGGTTAAACTTCCGTGAACGGGTGCAAACCAGGTAATCTAATTCCCTGACGTCTATAAATTGCTCCGTTTTGTCTGAAGTAGGGTCAGGGAACCTACAAGAACATAATTGTATACCCAGCACGATATGGGGCAGAGGGGTACCCCCCCTCTTGTTGTCCCTATACCATATACACTCTCCAGACTATTGTTACCTAACACATCCCCCTAAAGATCTGAAAAGAATTCCTGAGATTTCGAGAACCAATGACTAACACAAAGAGGGGGGTTCCCTCTGCCCCATATCGTGCATCATATGTAGGTTGGGGCAGTGGTTACTGTCTCCGCCTTTCATCGCTGTGGCCCAGGTTCGATTCCTACCCTGGTCCACATGCGGATTGGGTTTTCAGTCCCTACCTGATTCCGTGGGTTTTTCCCCAGAATATTCTTCTGGGGTTTTCCTCCCACCTCTTAAACTGTAACTTCTTCTCATTGTCTTCTCTCTACAGGTTTCTTCAGGCTTTCGAGCTACAGTGCCTAGGGCACTTTTGAGGAATCCTTGGTTTCATTACCAGAAAGAATAAAATAAATAAAATAAATAAAATAAATAAAATAAATAAAATAAATAAAATAAATAAAATAAATAAAATAAATAAAATAAATAAAATAAATAAAATAAATAAAATAAATAAAATAAAATAAATAAAAGTATTTTTTTTTTGTTCCGTCAGCGTTACAGTATTTGCTATAAAATATTATGAAAATTACAGCACAAGCAAAATGTATGCTACCATTAGGTGACATTCTCCGTTCAGGTAAAAAAGTAAATAGGAAGAAACAAATGCCAGTTTTAGGTGTGCCAGGAAAATCCTAGACAGTAAGATCTGCAGAAAAACCTATGTGAGTCAGAAAGGACTGACAAACTCGATCCACATACACCTGGTGGGATTCGAACCAGGGTTACAGATAAGATAGGAACCTATCTACCATACGTGCTGCCCTGTGACCCTTATACTTAAGGTAGGATACATTGGAAATATTTTTTACCAAAACTGCTTCAAGTGATGTACACACATTTTGAGACAATTATGCAAATTAGGGGTCAAAGGTAAAACATTAACAACTGAAATGTATTAATTTTCAAAGCACAATATCTCAGGATTGCATTCATGGATTTAAACCGAACTTGCAACAGTTGTTCTTTGCAACGGTAAGAAGAGTGTCCTGAATATATAAAACAAATTAATGAAATGTAATGTTTTAAATATAAAAAAGAAATATTCACACAAATGTTCATTTTTTGAAACCTAATTATGTGTTCATACCTTGAAACATTTCATTGTAAGTGCTAAAGTCAAAAAGGAATTTAGTTTTAGGATATAAAGCCTCATTTTAGATGTAATTCTGCAAAGTCTAATGGAAATTGCTCAACAAACATAGAAGTTGTGGTGTTTGAAAAATGGTGAACTAACGCAAACAACTCAATAATTTGAGAAAAACAGTTTTTGTCCATAGATGCGATGTTTTTGTCATTTTTCAACTGTTAATGTCCATTATCAACTGTTTTCTTTTTCCCAGGAGTTTTGACTCTGAAAGAGTACATCATTAGAAAACATCTAAATCAATTTTCTTGACATTTTCATGAAAAATACCAATTTTCAATGTATCCTTCTACCTTAAGTTAACCTTGTGGAAGTGCCATGGCCTAGTGGTTTGGCACATTGAATTCAAGATCTGTGGGTAATTATGCAGGTTGTGGGTTCGAGCCCAGTCCTGGGCTATAGCACTTCTACGCTTAATATGGGTAGAGGCATTATTAATGCCTTGCATTGGACAAGTTACCCATCCCGACCCTATTCATACTGTGAAGAGATTAGCTTGTCTTGTTTCAGTGTGAGGGGCTGGTTCTTCCACATATTCCTCTGTAGCTCACACCTCGAGTGCCCTAGGGCAGCTGTGAAAGCTGTGAAATACTTGGGTCATTTACAATGAACACAAAGAGAGTGACCTGGTTCAAAACAGCAGATCAAGAGGCCCTACAATTGGTTTAACAGACCCTGTTGCAAGCTCCAGACATTTGGGCAGCAGTTTTCCTTTCCTTTTCAAGTTGCTCTAAACTATTTTGCTGAATTTGACCTTTTGGGTTTCCCAAAGAAGCTGGCGATGCTCTTCATGCCCGTCTTGTCCACTTTGCTCAGGGCCCGTTGAGCTGCTGTCATCTTGGGCTGCAGATATAAAATCACGAGGAAAGAACCCACAAAACATGAGACCAAATATAGGGCTATCCCGAATATACCGAATATTCGACCACCAACCGAATATTCGAATAGCTTTTAGCCAGTTTGAATATTCGAAAAAAATATAACTCTGCACTTGCACATACGAATGTGTTATTTTAATTGTCAACTTTCATTTTTTTCTTGTCGGATGCTACTTTTTTGTCCACGGTAACTTTTTATTTGTTTAACCCTAACCCTCCAGGGTATTTTGGCTAGAAACCCTGCCAGACGCATCAGATTGCATACTTTGTCACATTGACTTGTGTGCAGAGTGCAGCAAGGTCAAGCTGTCACCACAGATGCACTGTGCTGCGTCTGGCAGGGTTAGGGTTATTGGTCCCGTTCTTTTAGCTGGGTAAAAGCCTCTTGACGGTTATACAATAATTACTGCAAACACTCCAGCAGCCCATAATATCCATTGCTGCATGCAAATTTAAACTGCAGCACTTTGTATGCAACTTTTGGCCATGCTAGCTGGCAAAGATGGCAGCTGCGGCTGGCGTGTGTAAAACTTGATCGGCGAGTTTCGAATATTCGAATATTCGGCCAAATGCAGTATAAAATATTTGAATACTAAATTATTTGAAAATGGACAGCCCTAAAAGTATACTTGAGCAGTTAAAAGCGTCTAGTCCCTGCTTTGGTTTCTGAAGTGTTAAGTTTTCACATGACATGGAATGTTAAAATATATGCTTCTAAATGAAGTTTCAAAAGCTTTGGTGTTGGAAACAAGCTTTGAAAATGACCGAGGGGTACAAGAGAACCATTTTTTTCCCAAAACGGCTTTCGGAAAGTACTGAGCATACAGTGCTATACTACACAATGACGTATTTAAATATTCTATATACCCTGTCAGTTTGTGAGGAACTGGAGTTCTCACCCGGACAGTTTAGTAGATATGTTAACCTGTGCCCCCTTCCCTGCATTCTTGCGAGAACTAGGACTTAATTTGTAATTTGTAAACTGATCTTGTCAGCATTAATCAGAACTGATTATCGCAATGACAACTTTTAGGCGGCAATTTTCCTGGTTGGATATTATTAATTTCACTGCTTTGAATTTGTATGGCTTTTATCTTTTTTTAAATAATTTTTATTTGATCGATTTTTCGACCGCCCTCTCATGTGTTGTGTTGTGCATTGTCTGTGTATGTGTATGTGCTCTATGTTGTGAAAGGTTGGAGAGACACGCCCTTTGGCGACTGTTTAAATTCACTTTTTAGTCTTCTCCTATAGGCAGCCCTTCACTGTCTATGTTCCGTCTTGTCATTTGCTTGTTGCTGATGTCCTTTTCCCCCTTTCTTTGTATGTAATTTTTGTAGCAGTCCTTTTTAATATTTTTTTTCTAAATGTTTGGTACGTGTACGTTGGCTTTTTATGTGTTTATCTTGTATTTTATAATGACTGCCTGAATAATAATTACGGGCGATGGGTCATTTGGGAGACATTCCCATAGACTTGTGCAAAAATGTTGTTGCAACTTTAATGTAACCTAACCCAAATATCCCCTATCCTACCCCTACGAAATTTGGTATATTTATGTTTTGGACCATCCTCTATCGATATAACCCAGTTGCGACAGTAAAATTCTCAATATTTAAGGGGGCTGTGACATTAGGGAGACATCAAAATGTCTCCCTAATGTCACTTGTCTTCCTAAGGTACAAAAATAACTCTCCTTAAGGGACCATTAACAGTTATAAACTATTACTATTATTATTATGTCTGAAGGGCAAAAATCTCTTTACACTACAACTGAGGAAAATTAAGTTCCATTGATCGCTAGGTACCCGCTGCTGCATTGGATTTGGATGAGCCAGCCGATCCTGGCAAGCTAAGTGGTCGAGTCTGCACTAGTAAGCAGGAGGTCGTGGGTTCAAGTCCCGCCCGAGTAAGCCAGTTAATCTTTTCGCACTGAGCATACAGTGCTTAATACACAATTGGTAGAGGGCAAAAATCTCTTGTAACTGAACCAAAATACCTCAAACAATCATCTATTTCAGAAGTTTATGTCAAACAAACCACAAGGGAAACCGACTAGGTAATTTTGAATGAATTTTCAAAGTGAACACAGAAAACTGGCAGGAGCGGGATTTGAACCTGTGACCTCCAGAATTCCGCACTGGCACTCTACTAATTGAGGTATCTTGCCCTATGTTGGCAGTCGCCAGAATTTTTTTTTTTCTTTCTTGTTTTTTGGTTTGTTGTGGGGGGGGGGGGGGCTAGCCAGAAGTCATAAATCGATAATGCCGTATAGCCAGGGATCACGCCTCAACTTAACGATACAACCTGGGAAGGGACATTCAGGGGAAAACTCAATGAGGATTTTGTTTTGTTTTTTTTAACTATAATAACGTCAAACAAACCACAAGGGAAACTGACTAGGTAATTTGAATGAATTTTCAAAGTGAAAAGAGAAAACTGACGGGAGGGGGATTCGAACCTGCGACCTCCGGAATACCATACCGGTGTCGTATGAATATTTTGGTTCGGTTATTTTTGAAAATTCATTTAAAACTTTGAAAATATTTTTCAAAAGTTTGTTGTTGGTAAGCCATGATATTGTTTCATTTCCTGAAGCGTCTAACCTACAACTCGGAATCGGAATCGCAATTCCACTTTTTTGAGGAATCTATTCTCTGATGTGGCTGATTCCAGTTCCCCGAGCGTTGATTACAGTCCTCGCACGGCGATTTTAAAGACTGGAAAACTCCAACACGGCTTCAAATAAGTCTTATTCCTTAAAAAAAAAAGAACCCTAAACCATTTCAAACGCATGCAGTGAATCAAAGACAAACTGATAGCGCAAGTCTCTGATAAAGCCGTTCTTTAACACCCCCACAGTATATTAAATATCACAAAGTGAACTATTTTGTTGGTGAACAAATGTTATCGTGCTTGTTTACTTTTTGTTTATTTTCGGAATCGATTCCGAGTGGAATCGCAATTCTCAGATGGAATCGGAACTGATTCCGAAAATGTTGGATTCGCCCTAGCCTAATAACATGTACCTTATGTTTATCTGACGTGGTTGAGTTTCCATTCAGGCTCTTGCTGTAGTCTTCTTCTGGTTCACCATTCTGGACAGACAACCTTGCTTTCTGGGAGTTATCAAATGAATCAAACAATTCATTCATGTTTTCTTTTATTTCAGGCAAGTGCACAGTATTGTACAAACAGTGGACTTGATGCTTTGGGACAAGGAAGGATGCTTCATCAGCAGGAATCAAGGGGGAAAAAAGTTTGGTTTTTTCATTTCAGAAACAGTCATGGAAGAGAACTGCGCTCACACTGCAAAGGTTTATGGTGTTTTGGTTGGTTTTTTTCTCTTTCAAGAGTGATCTGCAGCCAATTTCACGAAACCGTGCGCAACTTACGCCATGGCGTAGGACTTGCGCTATAAAAATATTGCGCAGCTGTGCTACATCCTTGCGATCCACTTCACAAAACAGTGCGTAGCTACACAATGATTTATACGTTTTATACATCCAGACGAGGCTGAATACTGCTTTTACGACGACAGTGTGCTCTGTCCGTCCTCAGGAGTGTGAGACTTCGAGTTACACACACTCACCCCGGTTCTTTTCAGAACCACATTTCTTCCTAGAAGAGATTTACTTCACATGGTGTTACCCGCAATCCCAGTCTCTCTCATATCACACCCACCATGCAAAGCTTCAAATCGTACCTATGGAACAGTCATGAAATAACTGCTGCGGTGCCATTTTGAAACTTTTCACTTTTGAATCTTCGCTCCGAAAAAAAGTGATGGCAACTTTCAGAAATATCTCACATGTAAACCTGCAGCGGATGGTAATTTCAATACTCTCTGAAATAATCTAGTGAATTTAGGGAGGAGTGGTTAATCTGTGGTCAGGCCGCCTTTGAAAAGGCCAGCCTTTGAAAAGCCCAGCCATGCCTGGGCCTCAGGGCTTTTACTCTTGCTATTGTGAGTCACAAATCACCTAACAATAGAGCATCAACTAATCAATAAAGCCTGGCCTCTGCCAGGCCAGGCCAGGCCTGGTTGTAGCCCCTCCCACACTAATCTGTACCCATTAACTGCAGGATCAAAAGATGCCCACTGGACTCCAGAATTAATGGCAGTTTATTGTGTACAATCAGGGGATTATAGAAGCCCAAAGGCCCTGGCCTTCCAGGGGATTGGTCAGGCTTTTCAACAGCCTAGCCCGACCACAGATTAACCACTCCACCCTTAATAAATGATTTGAGCAACTAACGGCTCTACTCTGCTCACGCTCAGCTAGCTAAGTCATCATTTCGGTGTTTGTGCGGACAACTTAAGCCACCTAAAACAAGTGCATAAGTTACGCCACAATTTGTGGGGCAAGTCAGCGACTTACGCACTGCGTACCTTTCGTGAAATGGATTTTAAAAATGTCACAGATGTTGCGCAACTTATGCAATAAATTGTGGCATAAGTAGAGTTACGCAATTGCGCATGGTTACGTGAAATCGGCTGGTGGTTGTCATTTGGTTTGTTTCATCTATAGACAAAATTATGTCTTCTTCATAATGAATAAACAAAAGTGAGAAATGGAGTCTTATACAGTAATACCGGTGAAAAGATTGTAATGTGATATCCTGGGAAAATACTTCCATGGTGAAATTTGTGATTTTTTTGTTATACATGTATACATAAAATTAATGAAGACACTGTGCTGTTTTCCGACCTGTTTTAATCATGATTCTAGGATGTCTTATAACTTGAGTTACACTCTCAGGAAGTTAATAAGAAAACCACCTAGCCTCAATTTTAGAAATCAAGCTAAAAAAGTATATAGTTCCGAGTACAAATTGAATTAAGTTTGCACAAAACACTGATTGAAAGATTGCAAATTTGTGCACAAAACGATGGAATTTACCTCAAAAATGATAATTTAGATATATCAGAAAACAGACAATAGATGAATGGCCGTTTACCTTGGAGGGTGGTTCGGAGGATGTCTCAGGCTCAGCTGTTTTCTTGTCGGCAACTTCCTTGATACTGTAACCAATCATTTCACAAAGTTGGAAGACTCAATGACATGCAAACAAGGGTTTGTTGGGCTTGTTTATGGAGTTCAAATATGCGACCTGTCACCACAAAATGAGCACAGTGTAGGGCTGTCTCGAATATACCGAATATTCGAATACCTTTTTGCCGGTTTGAATATTCAAAAAAATATATAAGCACACGATACGACTCTGATGCTGTTTTAGTAGAAAAGTAACGGAGCTTAGCAGTGTGAAACGCCGCATTTTTGTCATAGGTAACTTTTTTGTTCCCGTCCGTAAAAACCCTTGTTTTTACACTTGTAAAAAAAAATTCCTGTAAAAACGCAGGCTGAGGTTTGGTTTCTTATCAGAACGTTCCGTACCCGTAATGATCTTGATACAACTGCGCATGCAAACAAAATGTTGATCGAGCAGTCCATAATATGTGAAACACCGGCGTTATGGCGCCGGCATGCCAGTTGCAGCTGACACGTGAAAAACTTGATCAGCGAGTATCGAATATTCGAATATTCGGTCAAATCCAGTTTCGAAAATCGAAAATCGAATACTGAATTATTCGAAAATGAACAGCCCTAGCACAGTGCAAGATTATTTTCCAAATGAGAGTTCAGCAAGATCTCATTTAGCTCTCCACTGCTACACAACACCTTAAGGTAGAATACATGTCGCCAGTGAATTCCAAAGAGGATGTTGATTGCCAAGAGTTATTTTGTAGTTTTGTGTAGATTGCATATTGTAAAATAAAACAGCCAATTATTTCTGCCATGACTTTTGAGAGCTATTTTGATCAAGTCCCCTCTAGCCCGCTGTTGCCATTTGTCTAAAAGTTGTCGCTGCGGGTAGCAAACAAATCTGACGTCATAACACAACTCCCTTTTGTGTCTAGCACTCGGCACAAAAGAGGATTTTGACGACAAATGGCACCAGCAGGCTATGCTGCGCTAGAGGGGACTTGATAAACATAGCTATCAAAAGCCACTTTTTTTTTATTTCATGGCAGAAATAATTGGCCGCTTTATTTTACAATATGCAATCTATACAGTCAACTCTCGTTAATACGAGGTCCTCCGGACTTACGCAAATATCTTGTATTATCCAGGCTATCGGCCTATCCGGGCTGCAGGCTTTCCCCTTTGTTGTGTATAAATGGGACGTCTGGATAGGCCCCAAACACAATGTAAACGCCACGCACATCGTGTCGATTGTATTGCTTTAGTTATGAAAATGTTGCAAGCAGATTATTAATAAAACAAGCAGTAATATTTAATAAAACAACACCTGAGCGCAAGAACAAGACCGCTGGAGTTCGCCGACCGGGCGATTTGAGCTGCCTCGATTACTGCAAAACCACTGCATTATAGCTACACGCACGTAAGTATTTCAATCACGCACACAAATCTTGATCGGGCTCTTGTTAGTTGGTAACCATCACAGAAACTAGCATAGGGCACAAAAAAGGAAACCAGTGCATTTTTTGTGTGGACAACGGAGGGCGTTTCTCGATTGCGGGGGTCTTCATTAATGACTAGTTTTGAAGGTTAAATTTGTCGAAATGTTGGGGTCCGACTGTCGGAGATTAATAAGCTCTAAAATTAATTTACAATCATGGGGGTGAATTAAATATTTTGAGTTACAAAAACAGGATTGATATTACTGAACAAAAGAGGGCGCCAAACATTCTTCTTTTCAGGATTGCCTTTTTGTTGTTGGGTTATTTTTTTCCGGCTGGCTGGAAGGGGAACGAAAGAAAGTGTACTGTTTTCGCACTTCGGGGTTAATAGTTTACACAATTCTTTAAGTTTCGGCTTTCCGGCGGCATGAAAGCCGCCATAAACAAACCCCTCTATAGCGGCATGGAAACCGCAAACGCCCATTGCCCACCTTTTAATAGAACCTCTAGCAGCATGTACAAGACACAAAAAGCCGATGTCTACGTGGAGTGAAAACCGCAGTGTAGGATTAGCGAGCATTATGACTTGCGCCATTATCATAACAATATGAGACACAAACAGGTGATACGCGGAGTGGAAACCGCAGTGCAGAATTAACGAACATTAATCACAATAACTTTTCAAATTGAATGGATTCGCTGATTGACAGGTTGTTTTCCAAAATGTTCATGTGTTTGCGCTCAATCGGGTCGCAAAAAATGCTCGTCCTAGCCAAGTTCTCGCGTAACCAGAGCTCGTATTAATGAAATTTTCTCCCATAGGAATGTGCACAATTCGGTCGGGACCAACGAAAATTCTCGAGTTAACCGAGCTCTTATTAACGAGTCGACTGTACATCAAACTACAAAATGACACAGACTTCTCTCAGCAATAAACAACCTCTTTAAAAGTAAATATTACTTTAGTAAACCATAATACACATGAATTAAATTTCTTCTCTCACTGAAGTGGACCCCCTAGACCCCTTTTTGCTAGGAACCATCCTCAATCCTCCAAAATCCTCCGATTACCCTGCCCCAAAAAATGCATTCATCCTCAATCCTCCAAAATCCTCATGTGCTTTAAACACTGTTCATCCTCAATCCTCCAAAATCCTCTGCTTGAAACACCATTCATCCTCAATCCTCCAAAATCCTCTTTTAAAAATAATACCATTCATCCTCAATCCTCCAAAATCCTCCTTGCTTGAAACACCATTCATCCTCAATCCTCCAAAATCCTCTTTTTAAAAAAATACCATTCATCCTCAATCCTCCAAAATCCTCCAAAACTGCAAGGAGGATTTTGGAGGATTGAGGTGGGTTAGGGTTAAAAACGTTTCAAAACTATCCTTGCTATGAAATGTTTGGTCTGTGCGTTTGCCTTTTTTCCTGGGTGTGCTACAAAGACAATACAGTTTTTCCCCACATTTTGAAAGTAAATTTTCCAAGACATGAAATAACTTGGCTTACCCTAAATGACCGAAGAGCTGTTTGCTGAGATTTGATGTGATGTAGTCAGATATCATCCAAGCAGCGTACCTTAGGTAATCCTCTGTAAAAATTAGACAAATGAGGCTAGGGTTTACAACAAAGTGTAGAAAGTATACGAGGTGCGATCAAAAAGTTCCGAGACTGTTCCTGTTGCGAACGAACAGAGTCCAGTAGAAGTATATTGCTGATTTAGGGGATAGGCGAAAAAAACCTTTTGGGAAAAAAAAACAAGGGGAAATTCTCATCCGGCTCCAAAGTATTGTCAAGTTTATATTCCGTAGATCAGTGTCAAAAGCAGAAATATCAGATGGATGGCTTTACGAAGCTCTGATTTAAATCTACCTACATGTAAGGAGTTCATGATTCTCAATTGTTCAAGCAAATTATTCCATATACTGGCACCACTCACAGCGAAACTTGTGGCGTAGCATTTTTTTTTGGCGAAAGGAATTTTCAGTGTCATGTGGGTTGATTGCCTTGTTTCACGAATCACTGTAAGTGGTGTGAAAAGATTCATTATGTACAAAGGAGTCATTTTGTTAAGACTTTTGGAAACAAGGATGGGCCATTTTAGACTTAACTCTTTTCGAAAAAGGAGCCCAATTCAACTTCAACCAGCTGAAGTTTTGCTGCATTTGGATACTGAATACCATAACAAATGTTTTTTGTGTTGCAGTTTGTGTTTTGTAATTAGTATGCATAGTGAGTTTGTATAATTATTTCTCATATTTTTGTTAAAATATAATTTACAACTTTCTAAAATATTGCCCACCCAAAGACGGGTGTTACATGAAATAAATGAATCAAATGTAAAAGTACTTTTAAAGATATGGATAAATGTTACACATCGTGACCCAAACCTGTGGAATTACTGAAAGGGTTAACCCAGAATGCCTTAGAGTGACTTTCTGTTCAATTCAATGGGGCTAAGTCACATCTTTTAAAGTAGAAATTCCTATATAAAATGGCTTGGTGTACCTTGAGTGGCATCCTTTCCTTTACTACTCCTGATGAATGTTGCAGAGTGGGCTCCTGACGTTACATGGACATCTTTCTCCTTCAGTTTCCTTGCCAACCTCTCCACTTTGGCCTTCAGCCAGTCCAGCGTCTTGTCGGGATTGTATCGATATGCCTGTACGTCTGTTACACCTATGTGTACATGTACAGTACATTGCAATTGAAAGTTAACCTCAAAATGGGAATTCATTTTCATTTCACAAAATGTGAATTTTTTTCCCAAAGTGGGAAAACATTTTCACGCCTTTTCACGAAGTGCGAAAACCTTTTCACACAAGTGGGAAAACATTTTCACAGCTTTTCACACAAGTGAGAAAAAATTCCATGCCTTTTCACACAAGTGGGAAAACATTTTCACAGCTTTTCACACAAGTGGGAAAACATTTTCACTTGAATTCACAGGTGGGAAAAGTTGTGTAAGAAATGTGAATGGGAATTTTCCCCCATTCCCATTCATGCCATTCACAGTGTTAACTTTCAATTGCAATGTACTGTACAGAGGAAAATAGTTTAGATTCTATTCTTCACATTCAGATCTTGCAGAAAAACTAGAGATATTGTTGTCAAGCAGTGGTCCCAGTGTAATACTGCACATGGTGTAACCCATACACTATGAATTTCAACACCGTGAAAATAGAGTTTCCCCTTAAACCACCGTGAAACTTTTTTACACTGCACTTAATCCCTTTTTCACGGTGCAAAATTTGCCAGATTAGCGGAGGAAAAGTTTACTGCAGTTTCACGGCGTTTTTACATCAGCCTCCCCAGACCCAGAGTTCTATTGTTATTCGAAACATGGAGCGAAATAACCCTTTGAAAGTTATGTACACAATCATCTTGTCACCCCTAGAGTCGCTATCCACATAACTCAGGCAGGTAACCGTACTTGTTTATGAGGGGATTAGGCCATAAAATCAATGAACCGCTTAACGGATTAACTCTACTGCAAAGTTAATGAGCTAGACCACAAGGAGGGACTCACTGCATTTTCACAGTGTTTTGCTTGACCTTAAGGAGTCCTCCTTAGGTCACACCAGGGGATTTGTTCACGGCGATTTCACCGATAATCTGCTGTGTAATCGCCGTGAAAAAAAAATTCACGGTAAACTAGATATTTACCGCAATTTCACGGTGTTGAGATTCATAGTGATATTTACCCCTTGTGTCCGGCTGTTATTAATGGGAAGATGGTATGCCAAGAACAGGCTGTGCAACCAGGTGTAAACGCACATAGGTACCACACTGAATAAAGTGGTTCTATTCATCGCACTTGGAGCCCCCTTATGTGTGAATGAAAGCTTTGTTTGAAATAAGCTCCATCTATTCATCACACTCCCATTCAAGAACAATATTGTTGAAACATAAATGATTCAGTATGCGCAGGCATGCGCGTATAGATGACAACCAGCCAGGTGGTCTTTTTCAAACCGGGGCTATGACCGTCGTCCGTATTCAAGAGGTGAACAAGATGGGTAGCCCCAAAACTCTGCTGCATAAGGCGTTATCAGAACTTCATATCTGTTCTGTGTTCCATGTATTAAAGGTTCATGGAAACTCAAACTGGAAAAATGCTATAAGCGGTTCAGAAACAATGATTACAAGAAATAAAGGTTTCAGGTGTATTTTTTGTGCTTTAAATAGTTATTTATGGAGACTTGGGACACACAAAAAAATGTGGCTAGCCCCGGCCAACACAAAATATTTCCTTCTTGCTGTGATGTTACTGCCGGTAAAAATCATTGCTTGCCACTTGCCACACCCCTGATGTTCAGTGCTGTGTTTAAAACGAACGGTGAACAACGTCTTCTTATTACCAATATCGCGTTTTCATCCCTTGAGACATCTTGATAAATTTATCAATTTATTTATTTATTATTCCTCCCACCCGTATCCGCCCACACTCACTCCATACCCATACCCCGCAAATTTGTTTTAATTATTAAAAATAAGGAATGGTTTTAATATTTTATATGTGTGTATCTGCTAGTGTATTTCTTTTCTATTTTTCATTTTTATCAAATTCCTGTAATTGGTAGTTCTTCCTCTGTTGTATGTGGTTAATAAATACAAATAAAATAAAATAAATGATCTTGTTTGCAACACACTGGACATGCACGTAAAAACGACGAGACAAATTGTCTCGGACAAATCCAAATCAACTCCGGTCAGAGATCAGTGCAGCTACACTTTACGAGCGCGGCTTTATGCGATGCGCCATTATACGCTACACCGACGTCCTGCACATGTGCAAAGTGGTCTCAGAATTTTCAATACTGATGTCTCAGAATTTTCAATTCTGATGTCATAATCAAAACCAACAACCAATCTACAACTTCACACTTTTCAATTAACAGTCTGACCTGGGCAAAGTGTGAGGTCATCATAATCATACTAGGAAACTGACCTCTGACATTTGCTATACAATGAAGTTGGGATGTGCCTGCGCACCCGACCAACCGGTGGCATTGTGGGAAATCGGCGTCGTCCAAAATTTGGTCCAAAGTTATGTACTTCCCGCTCTGTAGGCAAAAAAGTATCAACACGGACAAAAATGTAGTCAAAAATATTTGTTTAACCAGTTCACGTCGGGATTATTTTGACATTCACGGACCCAGCTGCGGGGATATTTTTCCCGAGCCTAGATGCCAGACCGGTTCAGGCAGAATCAGGCCGTAATCTGCAGGCAGAACGCCCTGATATTTCCGGCCTCGCTCGCTGCCAGCAGGTCGCTGACAGATAGATACCGGTCTCCATCGAGTGCGTGTTTATCAGTCATCCGTTCCGAGTACAGCAAAACTTTTGCGTGTTAACTCGTCATCCGACTCGAACTGGTTAATCAACACATATGTATGTGTAATCTTGCAAAAAAATAAGATTCTGAAAAAAAGACACATATTTAAAACCCTGCGGAGAGTGTGGTCTAGTGGTTAGGATTTGTGACTCATGACCGGAGGGTCAGGGGTTCGAATCCAGCTACTGGCCATATGTTGTGTCCTTGGGCAAGCCACTTCATCCCCATTTGCCTCTCTCCACCCAGGAGTATAAATGGGTACCAGTATTAGCTGGGGAAGTAACCTGCGATGGACTAGCATCCCGTCCAGGGGGAATAGAAATATTCTCAGTCGTTTCATCAATGTTTTTTTCTTCATATGGCCCTACTAAATCCAACAATTTCCAACAAATACATGTTAAGCAAAATGTCAACAGCAAATTTGGTTGGATTCTGCAGTCTACCACCTACACACCAGCCTTGGCATTTTGCAGCTACCCTGCAGAATCCAACAAAATACAACAGGTATTTTGTTCGTATGAGCCCTGCCAGATCCAACAACATCCAACTGAATTATTAAAAGAAATCTGCTTCTACCCTCCTCAATATTACAAAATCCAACAGGTATATTCAGCTTCCACCCTGCTAAATATGACAAAATCCAACAGGTATATTCAGCTCCCACCCTGCTAAATATGACAAAATCCAACAGATATATTTAGCTTCCACCCTGCTAAATATTACAAAATCCAACAGATATATTTAGCTGCTACCCTGCTAAATATGGCAAAATCCAACAGATATATTCAGCTTCCAACCTGCTAAATATTACAAAATCCAACAGGTATATTCAGCTCCCAACCTGCTAAATATTACAAAATACAACAGATATATTCAGCTCCCACCCTGCTAAATATTACAAAATCCAATAGGTATATTTAGCTGCTACCCTGCTGATGAAGACAACAACATCCAACACACCGTGCAGTTTGTGTTGACAGATTTTTTACCATTGTTGGATTTTGCTGGATTTAGCAGGGTTGGGGTTAAGATGGGGGGGGGGGGGGACAATGAATTCAACTCACACTGTCCGCTTTCGCCAGGTATGGTAAAATCAAGAAGAGAGGATCGACTGGAGTTGCCATCATAAGGGAGCCATCTACAAACCAACCAACCAACAATGTTACTATTTCACATGAGCTAATCTTCAAAAACCACAGAAGCAGTGGCAAATCCGCAGGGCATATCCAGTGAGGGGTTGTAACATCCCTGCTTTTTTAAAGAAATGCGACTACAAACAATTACCCATTTGTTCATTAGTCTCATATTTTGTGCCCAGCTGTTATTAATGGGTTGCTGGTATGCCAAGAATGGGCTGTGCAGCCAAGTGTAAATGCAAACAATAGGTACCATGCACGCTGAACAGAATGGTCCTGTTCATTGCACTTGGAGCCCCCTTTCGTGTGAATGAAAGCTTTGTTTTTGTATAAAAACACTCCATCTATTTATTACACTCTCATTCAAGAACAATATGGGCTCCGTGCACAACTACCCCCTCGGCGGAAAGAAAAGGCGAGTTGGGGGGTCAATATCGACGCCATCTAATACCTGACTTCAATTTAAGTGTCTGGTTCCCGCTGTGATATTCTTATTGAAAACGCAATTATCGAGAGTCAGCGAACAGACAAAGCAATCCCACTGGTATACGAGTATTAAATGAACGAGGAGCGCGGTGCGGATATCAGCGACGTACTGCCCATGGAAGTGCGGTTGCTATGTGGACAGCGCCCTCATTCGACGGCGCACGGAGCCCATAGTGGAAACATGAATGGATTGAGGACGTGCAGGAATGTGCCTAAAGATGACAACCGGCAGCTATGGCCTTCGTCCGTATTCAACAGGTTAAGCTACATAAAAGCACCACCACTTCACAACTGCTTACAGTCTGCCTATATGACATCGTTTTCTTTCTTTTTTGGCCTAAGCAAGGAATGCTGGCTTGTGCGAACATGTTCTGTGGATTCCACTGTTGGTGTGATATACATATAGTGCAACAATTCTTTGCTAGCTCAGGGTAGCACCGAATTGCAGGCTGTGAGTGCAGAATCTAAAGTATTGGGAATCCATATAATTACATTAACTTGAAGAAACAACATACATGAGTATGCGTCTAGGATTTACCTCCTTGTACTGTCTCATCGATGAACCAGGATCTGTGTTTCTCCTTGAATGACAACAGCTCGTGCACCGTACTGCCATCGCTGCTAAACATAAACATGGCAGCCTTTTCTGTAATGATAGCAAAAAAAGCAACCAAATGAAAATTGGTGATGGAAACTCAGAAATATTATACATTAATAACCCCATTAACGTTAATAATTGGTCAGGAACAGAACAATCTTGGAAAATAACCAACCGTCCTTGATAACAACTGTCTAAACATAAAACAGGCTTTCAAGCACACCCAGCTGGAAAAGTAGTAGAATAGCACCAACATTTTCCAAAAAACAGGACAAAAGACTTTGGAGGACATAAACAGGGAGAAAAGTAGGACTTTTGCGGGCTTTCGGGAGTAGTTTTCGTTGATACTCACCCATGTCCACAAACCTCATTTGGCATGTTCTGTACTCACAACACTTGTGCTCCATCCTCAACTATAGCTCTTGGAAGTAAAGTTGCAGTACTCATTGTGTGATTTTTTACAGGACAATGTATAAGACTCTCATGAAAAATATTCAATGAGATTTCATTTTTGGCAGTTTTCAATTTTGTTTGTTTTTATTTCTCTTCTTTTATTAAAAAGAGGATTATACACTAAACCCAGGTTACTGGTCCTTTTACAGACCATATACAGGGTAATGTGTAATTACACATAAATCTCACACTTTCTTTAAAATAACCTCAGGCAGGATAAAAACATCAACAATTTCCAAAATAAGTACCGGTAATAAGAATGCAGAGACTCTTAAAAAAGCATTAATTTGTTAAAATGAGTTACAGACCCTACTCTAAAAGTGACATATCGACTCACTGTGTGACTCGGATCTGGCATTGTAGATCACATACAAAGCTGCTCAAGCCAATTTGCTAATTTTGTTAATTACATTTTTACAGCCCCTTTCCTCTACATGCTTATGAAGCCTTTTACACTGAAGTTTATTGTTCTTTGTAACCACACCGCGGCTTCCTACCTCCATGCAAATGAGTTGACAGTCAAAGTTAATAGATATGTCACTTTGAAGCCGAGTGTACCGTTCCAGTTTTCTAGCTCTAGCCTTTTCAATGTTAGGCTCAAACGGCACAGTCAAGTTCCATTAACACCACTTTTCGTGTGTCTGGGAAGTGCTAGATAATGTCAGGCCTCTCAGAGGTAGGTAAAATATTTGCTGGAACGGTGCCCCCATTGACACCCATGCCTTGAAGGTCAGCGTACAATTTCATGTTCATATTGTTTGATGTTGCCGAGGATAAGGATTCCAACTAAGCACGCCAGGACGCTGTTGTGTCTGTAAGTGAATCGACCCTGCTCCAGAGCCACTGGACGCATATTTAGAATGTGAAGTAGGGTACCTCTACCTCCACAGAGGCTGCACTTGGCACTTAACTTGTTTCCCCACAACATCAGGTTATTTAGGTAGGCTGTCAATGGTAGCCCTTACTGCGAAGCTTAGTAAGCCCTTTGGTAGCCCATACATAATTGATTTCCATTGGTTTTCTATTAGTTCACCGCATAATAAACACTTCGTTTATATAAAAAGTAGGCCCTTAGCTAAGTGCTTTCATATTGAAACTAATCAATTTGGTTTTCGATCATTGCAAAAGCTGCATCATACCTTTTAAAATACACATTTATAACTGGACTCAGTACCACAGTCCAGGGCATAATTTCAAGCCCTGCCTGTTGAACTGCATTTTGAAGTTTGTCAACCCTAACCTAGCCCTAGAATGACGCTATGATATAGCGTCATAGCGCCCAAGTATGCAAAACAGGCCTATGCTAGAAACCGAAGATCAAAAATCACACTTTACCTGCATAAATATTCTTGGTATCATTTTATTCAAACAGTTCAACAGCCCATCTCCCTGTTGGGATAGCAATATTCCTCCAAGAATGTCAAGAACAGGAGATATTTGCGGCGCAAAATCGTCTCCACGCGACGCTGACTTCACAAGCACGAGGAGTAATACCCACATTTAGAACGTTTATCAACAGAGGGCGCAATTTCGGCCGTGCACGCCCACAGACATAAATAACCCATATGTCTGTCGCGTGGTGCACGCGGCGACTGTAAATTGCGCCCTCTGTTGATGAACGTTCTAAATGTGGGTATTACTCCTCGTGTTTGTGAAGTCAGCGTCGCGCGGAGACGATTTTGCGCCGCAAATATCTCCTGTTCTTGACATTCTTGGAGGAATATTGCTATCCCAACAGGGAGATGGGCTGTTGAACTGTTTGAATAAAATGATGCCAAGAATATTTATGCAGGTAAAGTGTGATTTTTGATCTTCGGTTTCTAGCATAGGCCTGTTTTGCATACTTGGGCGCTAGGACGCTATATCATAGCGTCCTTCTAGGGCTACCCTAACCCTCCAGGGCAATTTTTGCTGGAACCCTGCCAGACGCATCAGATTGCATACTTTGTCACATTGACTTGTGTGCAGAGTGCAGCAAAGTGCAGCTGTCAGCACAGATGCACTGTGCTGTGTCTGGCAGGGTTAGGGTTAAAATGAATGAAAAAAAGAACTGACTGCAGAAACGCATCTCAGCCCGAAATACCTGTTTTGGGACGTTTCAGCTTGACAAACGCTACATCTTGCTCCTCACCGTTGCTATCTTTAACCACATTTTCTGTCAAAATAAATCAAGTGATCACTGTAAATGATGAAAGGAACCTATAAAACCTGATGCCATCATAAGCTTACAGTCAAGGTTTGTCAGTCTATGGAATTGTCCTCAATACGTGTAGAAAGCCATTCCAAAATTGTTGGAAACGCCGACTCTGCTAAATTTTCATTGTTGATGGCACAAAGGGCACGTAGTCTGCCGAAAGTGCCAACAAAACCTACTACAACAACAACAACTGTAAATGATGACGCAGGAAGCACAACCATGTCTGGGAATAACACACTGCGGTGATTGTGTACTTAGGTGCTTCGTTCCTATAAGAGAACAAAATCCACTTTTAAGTAATTGGACTTACCAAACTAGCTTGCGACATTAAAAACCAACAGGTATGTCATAGATAAAGCGGCACGGTTTAAATTTTTTGTGGGAAATTTGGACGAAGACGACAAAACGCAACATGAAAATAAACATGGTGATCACTGTGACGGACGTATTTGCTACCACACGAAACTGTTCAAAATTGGCAGTGGTTTAATATTTTTGCGGTGAACTGGCATCAGCTTATTTGAGCTATTTGACCGGCACGGCACTGAACATGCGCAGTGAGTGTTTTGGGGGACTTAGAAATTTGTACCATCATAGCGAATTTTGTGTGGTTCCATTCCTTCGTCATGTTTGTTGTCGTTCTGACTTTGCGTTCACGAGATGGGAATCAGACCAAATGCAATTTCGGACTTTATTTCCCCATAAAAAAAAATCCTCCAGGGGCCAATTTCATAAAGCTGTTAAGCACAACAATTTGCTTAGCATGCAAATGCTTCCTTGATAAAAACTGGATTACCAACCAGATTTCCATGTGTGGAATATTGCTTTTGACTGGCATTCAGCTGTTGTTGTTTGCTTTTAGCCTGAAAATTACATGGACTTTTGGCTGGTAACCTGTTTTTACTAAGCAAGACATTTTCATGCTAAGCAAATTTTTGTGCTTAACAGCTCTATGAAATTGGCCCCAGAGAGATGAATCAGAAAAAAAAAATGTTTTTTAGTAAAAGCAATTCTTACTTTTTGGGGAAAAACGAGAGGAAAAAACCAAAAAAAAAAACACATGGCATAGCGCGGCATAACCCGTATGGGGCAGCGCCACCGCCACTTTTGAGTGCTCTCCAGCAAGGAGCGTCTACCACTCGGCCATTTGCCGACTCGACAAATGGTGCAGTTTATTCAGGCATGCAACTTGGAATTAACAAAAAAAACGAGGAAATTCCAATCTTTACAAGACTTTGTACAGTGTTTTTCAATTTTCAATGGCATATAAGTGTGAAGTGAAAAACGAGGAAATCAGAAGATCCGAGGAAAAGTTGCATGCCTGTTTATTGTTATATATACGTGAGCGCACCACGAAATGACCGACTGTGCATTCACGGCTAAAATAGCGGAAAAAGGGCGAGACTGGTTCACGGCAAATTATGTCATTTTTGTTGACATTTGTCATTTGAACCGTAGTAGGCATATAAGGCCAAAAACTGAAAAAATTGTGTTTACGGTTAAGATGTCACAATGGTTACAAGGGATTGTGGGAGGAAAAAGTGTACAAAAATGGCTCCAATTTCCTTCCCACAATCCCTTGTGACCATTGTGACGTCTCAACCAGGGCCAGGCGGTATTTGCGATATCCTATGTCTGGACTAGTTTCAGGGCCAGGGGCTGGCAAAACATGCCAAATAGACCTTATCGCAAATACATGGGACGTCACAATGGTTAAAATGCATTGTGGGAAGGAGAAAGGCACAAACATTGCTCATTTCCCCTTCACACAAAATGCCTTTTGTTGACCATTGTGACTTCTCAATCAGGCGGTATTCTGTGGTATTTGCGATAAGCATGGCCCATTGCATGGCGATTGTGTAGTGTAGGGCCCCTCTTTATTTTTGATGAAATTAGAGTCATGGGTATTTTTTCTCATTCCAAAATGACTTTTTCAACCTAACGTTAAAGCAGACTTCTCTTAATTCTATCATGGAGGTATTAAAAGGACATGATTCTATTGACATCGTTTTTTGTAATTTTGAACAGTTTATTTCGGTAGAAAATGCAATTTTCTTACGGACGCGCTTTACGGCAGTTGCTATGCGAATGAACGCGGTTTTGTGCGTTTACTGTGCGTCGCGGTGATTGCCATATATATTTTCGCGTTGCGTTTTGTCATCCTCATCGCCACTTTACCCCAAAATTTCCCTCAAACTAAAGTAAAACCCTGCTCTTTATCTACGCCAGACTATGGCATACCTGTTGGTTTGTAAAGTCGCTAACTGGAAAGATTTTACTTTAGTTTAATTCCCAACAAAATTCTCAAATTTAAACAATAAATGTTGTGCCAAGTCAGTGTTTATACAATTTTGAACACAGATGGATAGTTATTTTCCAAGATTTGCTGTTCCTGACTGATTCTGGTACGGTAGGGGGTATCCACAGTGTGCACTTCACAACCGCCCATTGCATGATCATTCATGATGAATGGTACGACTACGATACGACCATGGAGGAAGGATGGTACGACCATGGAGGCCGCGTAACGTAACGTTAGAGTTTTGACGTTACCTGGCGCAATGAAAACCCACTGGCTTTGATCTTTTTTGACGTTTTTTGTTACTTTCTGGTTGCTTTCTTCTTTTGCTGACATTGTCACGCTCGCACCTCTATCTCTTAATCGCATATCAAATTTCACACTCAAACACCTGATAAATCGAAAACAAACGAGCAAATTCAGCAGGCATCCACCACCAGATACAAAACATACATGTTTTAATGAACTTTGACACAAAGCGCGCGAAATTTACAAATTGAAATTGGTCAAATATTTTCAAAGAGCTAAAAAAAAGTAAAACGTTTATTTGTCAAATTTTAAGATTATAAGCTATTTATAAAGGTAATAAAAACTTTTTATACACAAATTAATTTGTTTTACGTTGAGTTTATCACAGATTGAAAATAGTTTTGGTTATAAAATGGTATCACTGTCAAAAAAAGTGGAAGAGGCTACAAAGAAACAAGATGGCTGCGCCCACGGTCAATCCCCGTACTACACTGAGAGGGAAAAAGGGGAATAAGAAGTCTTTTCCTGTGAAAAATACAATAACGTCACCTTTTTTGTCTGAGTGGTAAGATTAGGTTTCTTACTGTGCTTTTAAACGTAGAAGATGGTTATTCATTTGGGTGTATTTGAATTTCCAGCTTTGGCTCATGACATGACGGTTGTCGGTCACTTCGCCCAAAAACCACATCGCCCTCAACCACTTCGCCCTCAACCACTTCGCCCAAACGCCACTTCGCCCAATTCCCACTTCGCCCAATCACCCCTTCGCCCAAACGCCACTTCGCCCAAAAACCACTTCGCCCAATTACTACTTCGCCCAAAAACCACTTCGCCCCAAAACCACTTCGCCCCAAAACCACTTCGCCCCAAAACCACTTCGCCCAAAAACCACTTCGCCCAATTTTTAAGCACCCAAGATTTTGTTCCCAATGTGTTTGTTTTTGTTTTCTATTTCGTTTTGATGGTGCATTCAAAACTTTATTTGCGTTGTGACATCCTTTTTGTGACCATGCTTTTCTTTTCTTATTAGTTTTATAGGCAATTGACCTGTCGCCGTTTACGAGTTAACCACGCCCCTTAGACAACCCTATGGGATTTTTGTGTGGTAATTTTTGTTTGTCTCAGATTTTGCGCATTCCACGTGGAATTTTAATTGATGTGATTGGACAATAATTCATAAGCTGCGTTGACGCGATTCCACCGCGATAGGTCAATTATTTTTATCAAGTGGTCATTCAAATTATTACGATTTTATGACTTCTGACAAGCGCCCACCCAAACCCAAACAAAGATACTGACAATTTGGGAGACCGCCAACATAGGGTAGTATCATGGAGGAAGGAACCTTCCTCCATGGTAGTATAGAGCGCTGGTACGGTATTCCGGAGGTTTTTATAAAAAATTCGTAAAATTTATATCGTAATTTTTTACAAACATTTATATTCTAACATCTTAACTGATATGAGGGATGATGTACAATTTATGTAACAAACTAATGAAATGAAAAAAGGGCATACGGATCGGGCATGGGCGAAGTGGTTTTTGGGCGAAGTGGTTTTTGGGCGAAGTGGCATTTGGGCGAAGGGGTAATTGGGCGAAGTGGCGTTTGGGCGAAGTGGCGTTTGGGCGAAGTGGTTGAGGGCGAAGTGGTTGAGGGCGATGTGGTTTTTGGGCGAAGTGACTGTAAAGCGACATGACACATGTGACTGTGACTGTGACTATTCGTTAGTGTGAGATTCGCCGTTTAGAGCTGGAAACACTCGTATTGGGTTTTCAGCAGTGTGTTGTTTTTTTGCCGATATGATCCGATATCTTCTGTTTCCCTGAATATATCAACCAAACACTCACCTTACCGGCAGAGTAGTGCAGCTTGTGATCCCCTCAAAATGAGAATATGCTCAAGTGGGTCATACTAATCACCGTCAACTCGCACAAACACCGTCAACACACCGTCAACACACCGTCAACACACCGTCAACACACCGTCAACACACCGTCAACACACCGTCAACACACCGTCAACACACCGTCAACACACCGTCAACACACCGTCAACACACCGTCAACACACCGTCAACACACCGTCAACACACCGTCAACACACCGTCAACACACCGTCAACACACCGTCAACACACCGTCAACACACCGTCAACACACCCAAAACACACCGTCAACACACCGTCAACACACCGTCAACACACCCAAAACACATTCTAAATTAACAGAAGAGGTATAGAAATGTAATGCCTAGGCTAAATTAGAATTTCTGTCGGTTAAAAGTCACATTTCATTTATTAAAATATAATTTTTTCACGCGAAATTTTTTTCTCTAAGCAGCAGGGCCTTTGGCCGCCATCTTGCCTTCGCACGTGCGCGCCCGCGACATGGCTAAGTGAGGCACGGCTGCCGATTTCGGATCTGCATGGAGAGGTCCGTTTTCTTGAAGAAAGAAATTGCATTTTCAGCCGTTTAACCTATTATTTTTACAAATGTTTTAAGCCCAAATCTCGTGTTGACCCATACTTTACGGTTTTGTACCGCATTCGTCAGTTAAGAATGTGTTTATGTGGTGTTTTAGGTGTGTTGACGGTGTGTTGACGGTGTTTTGCGTGTTGACGGTGATTAGTATGACCGGCTCAAGTTAAACCCGAAAAAAAGTGAATTTGGAAAGAGTTCCATATCCGGACATCACTTATTTTCCCTCAATATGACTTAAAAACTACAAAAAGTGTAAATCTGATGAAGAAACACGAATTTAGGAGGGAACATTTTTTCAACTTTGACTTTTTCTGTCATGGCCCATAGACTTTGGGCGATTGTGTAGTGTAGGGCCCTGTTCCTTATAAGGAAACAAAACATCCACTTTTAGGTTATTGGAATTACCAAACTAGTTAGCGACATTACAAACCAACAGGAATGCCGTTGATAAAGGGCAGGATTTTAGTTTTTGAGTGAAATTTTGGGGTAAAGCGGCGACGAAGACGACAAAACGCAACTCGAAAATAAAAAGATGGCGATCAACGAGACGCACAGTAAACACGCAAAACCGCGTTGATTCACATGGCAACTGCCGTAAAGCGCGTAAGAAAATTGCATTTTCTACCGCAATAAACTGTTCAAAATTACAAAAATAGATGTCAAAAGAATTAAGAGAAGTCTGCTTTAGGTGGAAATATTTTACTTTAATACCCCCCACCAAAATCGGTCAAGAACAGCAAAATCTTGGAAAATAACCAACCCTCCGTGATAACAATTGTCTAAACATGTGGCACGACCTGTTATTTCAAGATTTATGTCAGCAAAATCTGTAAAAAATGAGGAAGAAATCAACACTGAATGTGAACACTTTGGAGTGACTATTACATGTACATGGTGCCAAGAACTTCTAACACAGAAAACACAAACTTTCTTCCCCTATATTACACTAAAATGTCCCAACAAAATTCTCAAAATTAAAGGTTGTGCTAAGTGTTTATACAATAATGAACACAAATAGATGGTTATTTTCGAAGATTTGCTGTTCCTTACCGATTTTGGTGGGGGGGGTATTAAAGTAAAATCTTTCCCTTTAGGTTAAAAAAGTCATTTTGGAATGAGAAAAAATACCCTTGACTCTATTTTGATCAAAACTAAAGAGGGGCCCTACACTACACAATCGCCAGACTTTGTGCACGAGGTATAAGTGATGTCCGGATATGGAACTCTTTCCGTGAATTTTTCGTGCAACTTCGGTGCATGCAAAAACCAGCTGTGTACAAAGTAATGGAGCAGATTTTTTAACATGAACGATGTTTTCCGATCAATGATCGGCCAGCGGCACTGCGCGCGCCTCTGGGCTCGATATACAACGGCTGTTTGCTGATCGCTGTCAGTATTTCCGCAAACAGCCGTTGGATATCGAGCCCTGATGAGGCACGCGCAGTGCCGCTGGCCGATAATCGATCGGGAAACATCGTTCATGTTAAAAAATGATTGGGACTGCACTAGGCACTGCACCAAAATTACAATTACAATTATTTGAGAAACTCCAAAGCAGTCTTCATAAGATCTAACGTCTGAAGCTTGACGTCGAAGATGCCAATCCATGCGACCATGCCGCCCGCGTCCGGCATAATCATGACGAATAGCTTTTCAGTCATGCGCCTTACAATCAATACCACACCCCCTGTCACGTTTAGTCCTAACTATATTTGGGATTTCCCAACTGTCCAGTTCCAGTTGGTACCGTGACCGTAGTTGGGGCGTAACACTGCCACCATGTTGAAAAAACAAGAAGTCTGTACCAAGAAATTATTGACACGAAGCACTAATATTTAACCCAAACCTCACCTAAACTTGGCTATTAAACTTAAAGCCACAAAATACTACTGTAGTAAACTGAAGTATGCAGTACTCTTACTACACTGGCATATTAGACATTATGTAGCTCTTTTGTTTAATAGAATGTACTTTACCATAAATTAATGCAATAGGGATTAAAGTGTTAATACAAAATACTCTTTTATTTCTTTGATACATGCAGGCCACAGTTGTCACATGATGATGCAGAGCTCATACTTCAAAAAATAAAAAGGTTTGTTAACCCTAACCCTCCAGGGCATTTTTGCTAGAACCCTGTCAGATGCATCAGATTGCATACTTTGTCACATTGACTTGTGTGGAGAGTCCAGCAAAGTGGAGTTGTCAGCACAGGTGCACTGTGCTGCGTCTGGTAGGGTTAGGATTAAGGCAAAGTAAAAAGAAAATGTTTATCGTCACATTAAGTTTTATATAATTTTTAATTTGTAATAATTTCTTTTACAATTTTAGACCATGACAGACAATATTTTCTTTTTTAAGAAAAGCAATAAAAAGGCAGCCTTGAAAAACGAAGTGGATGGAGATGCTAAACATGGTTTACTTTTGTTTTTACAAATTTGTTGCAATAAATTTACATAATATACATGTTACACCAAATGAAACGTTGAACCTCCTGAATTTACACAGAGCCTAGTGAGGATTAAAGATCAAAGATGTGAACAGAGTGAGCTTACTGTCAACAAAATGTTTAAGTGATGAACAAATTATGAGCAGGTTTTGATCCAAGCAAACTTCTATGCTGCTTTGCAGACAGGATAATCCTCATTATTATTTGCTAAGTATAGCGATAGGATACAGAATGCATGGAAAAATGACAAATATTCTGCACTCCTTGCAGTATTACACATTACACATTGTGTGGCCCAGCTGGGACTGAGCACATGAACAAATCAACACGGATGTCATTCGCCGTTTTTTTTTCTCCATGCAGTCTTGCTTTGATGCTTTATCTGTTTAAATTCACAGCACTTTCACGCCCCACGCTGCCAGTCTCGCCAAGGAACCATCCAAGGGTAAAAGGAAAGCCGTTCCCGATGAGGCAAAGCAGAAGAGGGCTTTCCTCAGGTCAGTTAAAATTCCAAAAACTACTTCCACCTAATTAGATAGAGTACAGAAGCGCATTGTTAATTTGGTTGGAGAGGAATTGGACTCATCCTTACAGTCAATCTCTCACCGGAGATCTGTTGCTACTCTTAGTCTGTTCTACAGATATTGTCATGGTAAATGTTCCACCGGCTTGTCCAACTTGGTTCCTCCAGTTAGGGTGTTTGAATGTGAAACTTGGCTTTCCACCTGTTACCGACCATATACTCCAGCTATACCTAGATGTAGAACAAAAAGCGATGCCAATATTTATAGCTTTTCCCCTCATTCTGTGTCTCTATGGAATTCTTTGCCTGGTGCTTGTTTCCCTTCATCATATCTTTCCTGCTTCAAGAGAAATATTAATTCCTACCTCTTGTATCTTTCATTCTTCTTCTTTGATTTCTTTTTGTAGCTCCTCACCTTCAGTGGCTTTTAGCCTTGTTTGGGGAAAACTTGCATACAAAAAAGAAGGAATTTGGGTTTATTTTTTTCATCAGATCTCAGCTTGCTCTCGGAGTGAATGAGGTGACTCGGTCGCTAGAGCAAGGCAAGCTCCGCCTGGCGTTCGTCTGTTCCTCAGCCCAGCCTGCTCTGATGACCAATCACCTCATGTCCCTCGGTGCAACGAGAGACACGCCGGTGCTTTGCATCAAGAGACTGAGTGCAACCCTGGCACCCATACTGAAGCTGAACGTCATTCTGGCCATTGGATTTAAGGTCAGTCAGTCTGGAGTCCATGCTATCAGAAATGTGTGTATTTGTAAAGCACCCTCAAGGCCTTACATTATTACCCCTGCTCATCAGGCCAATCAACCATTCCTGAAACCTCAGATCCGTGGGGAGTATGCAGTCCTCGCGGCAAGTAAAGCATACTTGGCTATAATCAAACACATAACCACCACAGGTAACTCCTGGGGGGATGGGTGGAGAGAAGCAACTTATGACAAAGTGTCTTGCTCAAGGACACAAGCACCATAAACCACAGTCTCGAGTATCACCAATATCGTGAATCGATTGGTTTGAAAGAAAATCGGTCTTGTAAGAAAGAAAGAAAGTCTTTCTAGAAAATGTGTGATTCAAAGAGGTAGACAAATTACAAGAATCTCTTTTCTGGAGAGTATTACCAACATAAGCAAGACTTTGATTCTGCCCTCTATTGTGACTTTTTCCCAAAGAAATGTTGAACAGAAATGCATAATAAGTACCCTCAATATTCTCTTTTTGTGGCCGTATGTTGTGTGATATGGTTTTGTATGAAGTAGGGTTGATATCCAAAAAATTATATATAAATTATATATATATATAAATTATCCAATAAAGTATGAAATGCACTTGAGGTTTAACAAAGTACCCATGTTAAAAACAGTTTTCTTGTTACATTTTGTGTGCTAAGAAAATTGATGCAGTTTTGTTCCTGGAGGTGCTCAATCCCCCCCCCCCCCTCCCAAAAAAGTATAGGTCAATTAGCCTCTTGAATCCGGATGATGGTCATAGCCACGGTTTGAAAAAGACCACCTGGCTGGTTGACGTCTATAGGCGCATTCCTGCACATCCTAAATCCATTCATGTTTCAACTATATTGTGTAAATGAATAGATGGAGCTTTTTCAAACAAAGCTTTCATTCACACGGAAGCGGGGCTTATTTTCATTTACGCTGGGTGCACAGCCACCCCATCAATGACAGCTGGTGGAAAGGATTCAATCGGTACATTTTTGATTTCCCTGCAGAAAATTACAATTGACGACCCAACAATCTTTGACGATCTCGTCAATTTCATTGCTGCCATGACACCTCCAATCCACGTCCCATGGCTCCAGTACAACGAACTCTCCCTGCACGAACTCCGTCAGGTCGTCACGAACACCGTCCTCACTGCGAAGACAGCTGGCAAGAGCGTAGGAAAGAAAGGTAAAAGGTCATCTGGTGTCAAGGCATTGGCCCAAGCACAAGCAGGCACTTCAAGTTGCCAATTGGATAGAAATCCAGGTTCAGGGGCCAAAGTTCCTGATGATGAGGTGCCTCAAGAGAGTCAAGTGGCCCCCGAACATGTACAGTGCATGGATGCTGGAAATCAAAGAGCAGGTAGTGGACAATTGGACAGAAATCCAGGTTCAGGGGCCAAAGTTCCTGATGAGGAGGCATCTGGAGAGAGTCAAGTGGCCCCTGAACATGTACAGTACATGGATGCTGGAAGTCAAGGCCCAAGTTGTGAAACTTCAGTGCCCTCACTACATTCATCTGGGCAGCAATCTAAACAACAGAATAAGTCGGCTGTAAAACTTGGCAAAGCTACCTCGGTGCCAAGCGGCAATCCAATTCCGGGGAAAAAGAGGAAATTATCTGACACCGACGAGGGTCCCTCCACGGCGAAAGCAAAGACATTCCTGAAGCCCGACTACAAACCAGTCACAGTCCTACCAGTCAAGACCATTCCCAAAGACATGAAGGGCAAGAAGCAGTTGAAGAAAAAGAGGAAAAAGAACAAGAAAATGTAGATTAATCTTGGCTTATTGCAGGAAGACCCAGATTGGGCTTTGGGATGAACCCTCCTCCAATTAGCCTTTTAGAGGTATGGCGGACACAATTGGAGGGCCCTATTTGATTTGTGTAAACCTTTTGTATGGCACAAAAGGTTTACCCAAATCAAATAGCGCCCTCCTATTGTGTCCGCCATACCTCTAAAAGGCTAATAGACAAATCCCGAACTGACAAAAATAGCACGATCTGCGCATTTCCTGCTTTGAAAGGGAGTTTCTTATACTATGCTGAATGTTTGCTGCACTGTCATTTATGGCACGATTCATTCATGCATGAATGGATTTGTTGCTCGACCCTCACTTTCAACATAGAAATGGGCAGACGGGACTTATGTGAAATCACTCTATTCTCATTCTGTTTTTTGTTTTTTTTGTTTATGCATCAAGATGCAGTCGTCAAAACGTTCCACCAAACAGGACGTTTGCATGCAACCCAAGATGCATTCAGAGCTAACTTTCCCGATCAAAATGAAGACGTTTTCATTTTCCCAGCAGACATCCATTGCCTACATGCTAGTTTAAAGCATAACACCTGACTTGTCCGTTTCCAAATTTTGTCTATGGTTTTGAGGACAATGATACTCGGTCATCCGTGACATAGGTGTTAAAAGAAAGGTTGTAGCTCCTGCTATGATATACCTATAACGTATATTTTTGGAATAGTAACCATTTCTTTTAGTTCAGTATATTATTGTATAGTGTTTTTGAATAGCTTAGACCAGAATTGTGAAGTGACTTGCAATGACTCGATTATTAAACAACTCTGCATGCAGGTCTTTTGTGTTGATCTTAATTGATTAATCTGCATATCAAAGGGCAGTTGCAGGTTCAAATTGAAAGGATGCAGCAAAAGTGGTGGGTAGCTGGGTAGCTGGGGGGGCGGGGGGGATGAATATGCATATAAGCACGATATGGGGGGGGGGAAGGGACCCCCCTCTTTTGTGTTGGTCATTGTGTTCCCGGAATCTCATTCAGAAATCTAGAATGTGCTTAGGGTATAGGGATAAAAGGGGGTACCCCTTTCCCCCATATCCTGCAGGGTATCTGAATATGACTGATACATCTGCAATTCTTTGGGGGAGTTTTGATAAAAGCCCTAAGCATACCTCTCCCCAGTTTTAAGAATACTCTCATGAATGATTGAATCATGCAAGTTTGGTTCCAAAATCATATGATGCACGATATGGGGCAAATTAAAAGGAACCCCCCCCCCCTCTTTTGTGTTGGTCACTGTGTTCCTGGAATCTCAGGAATTCTTTTCAGATGTCTAGGGGGGGTGCGTTAGGTAACAATAGTCTGGATAGGGACAAAAGGGGGGTGCCCCATATCGTGCTGGGTATACACAAAACAAGTTGTACACAGGAAACGATCATTGTAATCCTCTTGAGCCATTTTTTCCCTGGCTGTTTAATGCAAATAAATTATGTATAATACAGACAAAATTGTAATGGCAAAACTTCCAAATCAACTCAATCATAGTTCAACTAGGTCTTGATATTCAGAAATGATTCATAACAGCCTCCTTATCCCGGATTTTAAGAGTAAACAAAACCGAAAGGAAGAGGTTTTCAACCTGTGACGGCCCCGTCTTGCTCTATGTTAAGTCTCACAATTCCTTGATATCTTTATTCAGTGCAAGATAGCTCACATGGTAGTGCATAAGTACAGTAATCTAGAGGTTGGACGTTCAAATCCCACTCATGTCAGTTTACTTTTTGTATGATCTTCCTTGGTAAAGTGTATGAAGTATTAAATGACTTCACAGGATTTCTGCAGAAATAGATGAATCCCATAAACTCCAAATCCATGCTGTATTTTGATGGGTTTCGGATTGTAGAGCCGTGGCACCATTACTCAGGCCAAAACAAAATAGTTATGTTGCCCTCCGCAACCGACAATAAGTCACAAAAGTCGGGTCACTTTTTGTTCGTGTTTTTAAAACTTTAAAGACATTTTTCAAAATAAACAAGTTTTATTAAAATCACAGTCTTTAAATACAGCTGCAACACCACAATTATGCTTTTTGCCTCCCGAGTTACATGACATGCAGTATTGTTTCTATGGATGGTAAAAAAAAGACTGACCGACCCTCCCTCCCGAATTTTTCCATTTAGGGGCCTCGTTTAAGTACCAAGAATGTGTCATAGGTATACTGGATTTTGATAGGTTTAGGGTTAAACCTCACCTATTGATATATTGATCAATCACAGCCGGTGTGGTGTGAATTTGAGTCCCCATGAAATATGGTAGTATTGCAAATGCCTATGTGGCCAGTCACGTGGGAGGGTTTAACCAATAAGCCCAAAAAACAAAAAAATGTGTTGCCCTTAACCCATTGCTTACGGATGACGCAATTTGCTGCTGTTTGTGCAGTTTCAATCCATTGTTGTGTATGTTATGCTTGGCTGCACAAAAACATCGTGGCCGTTTCGCTTGGCTGTCAGAGCTGCCGCGACACCCCGACGTCTCCCGTAAAAAAAACGTACTCAAGGGGAAAAATCAGGAGGGTCAGTCAATTTTTTTTACCATGAAAACAATACTACATGTCCTGTAACTCGGACATCAGGGGGGGGGGGGGGGGAGGTCAGCTTATTTAAAAGTGAGATTACAAAATGCTTGATTGTGCCATCGTAGCTGTATCTAAAGACAATGATTTTAATAGAACTTGCTCATTTTGTGCGGGTGAGATTTTGAAAATTTCTTTAAAAAAAAACGCGACCGGACTTGTATTACTTTTAGGGTCGGTCGTGGAGGGCAACAACTATATTTTTGGGCCTAATAGGGAAAAGGAGTCCGATTTTCATAGGACACCAGGACTACAGTCCAACAAAAGTCCTTATGTGTAGCACATGCGACACTACTGTAATAACATCAATTACACAATAAATGGCAACTGATCTTGATATAAACAGATCAGGGCCGGTGGCAAGCCACAATTTTCCAATGACTTCAAAAACAATATGCCTGCATTCAAATTCAAATACAAAAATTAATTAACCGTACAAACATGGAAGCTCATTTTAAAATTACTTCAAATTGCTCATTGCCACAATGTATTACAAGTACATCAATATAATGCACAATCGGATTTATTTTGTCAAATTTCACACAATCTGTCCACATAAAGGTTGCCTTGGGTATCCTATTAAGTTTAAACACATTTTTGTCAACCACAAAGTATTCATCCCAGCAAAGTTCAATGTACTTTATGGTTAATTCTAGGTTTTTTTCCCCAAACAAAAACTTTACATGATAGTACCATTTATAAAAACGTGGCATCAGCAAGGGAAGTCGCATGACCTATTTTTGAGTAATTGCAATTTACATGAAAATCGTAGAAAAAAAAATAACGATTCCTGTTTTTGTAAAAATACTGTAGTTTAAAGCATATTTAATTCAAAACACCTGGGTTGCTTTTGTGTTGAGACCAGTGTACAATTTGACATTTTAGTCTAGTGTACTGAAAAAAATTGTGTAAACTACATGTTATTTTCCATTCTCAATGCTGAATTTACGGCTCTATTCGAAAACCAAAATATCATATAACAGTCTTTTTTTTCACAATTACAAAGCTTACATTATATATTTTATTATGGAATGGAAAATCTCAAGTTTCAAAATGTCCAACTTATGTCTGATTTTGTTTGCTGGTGCCACAAACGTATAAACCAATTTACATTTTCTCTTCAATTTCTTTAAGTACTGTTTCATTTCCTACAAAACTTTTCCACCCGGTACTAAATTGGTGAAATCAATTTTTAAAACTTCAAACAAACCACGATCATTTCAGTGTGACCATGCATTATGTAATTATTAATACTACAGTTTTTCATAGCTTATACTGTTACACAAGGAAACCAAACATAATTTTGGCAATGCTGATTTGGATACACAGGCCCTTCGAACAAATTGGAAAATGTGCAAACAGAATCACCTCATTTGATTCAATCGATGGTCTTTTGGGGCAAATTGCAGGCATCTGATTTGGTTTATTTTGAAACGTGTACATGTTCATCATTTCTTTTGGCTGTTCGCTTGTTAGCAAATGCTCCACTGGTAGAGTGGCACAAATTCTCTCTCAACAGGGTAGAAATTTGTGATGCACCCATTTTTTTAAAAGACATCATCACCCCCAAAAAGTGCCAAAAAACTTGTGTACCCAAATATATTGTTTTGGATACCACTTATATACGGACAGCATCTGTAAGGAACACAGGTCTGCTTAAAGGAAGAGCTGCCAGCCGCTGGGCTGGGCTGGGCTGGGGCTGGGGCTGTGCTGGAGATTATCCCAGATCTCAGACGTGATGACACTGATGAGTACAACCTATGCCAACGTCGCCCTCTTTTGTCCTGGCTGCTGGGGTGTTGGGTTGAAGTTGCCGCCTCGGGACTGTACAAAGTTATCGTAACTGAAAGCAATGCAAGAGGAAAGCATTGTGTACAAAGAACTGAAGACAGTTTGTGTATGTATGTCTGTACAAGCCTCTTGGAAAGATCACACTGGTCAGCGCATATGACAAAAACATCTAGTTTATACGTCTGGTTCTCTCAAGAACCACACTTCTCTTTATAGAGTAAGTCACTTCCCGCAGTGCAAAATTTCTCTCCAGCTTTGCAATAATTATATGGTTTGGCCTTATTTCCTCAAACCCAGTGGCAAATGCTACTCGCATGTTTTGGTATCTAGCCCGCTCTATATATACTCGCATGTTTTGGTATCTAGCCCGCTCTATATATACTCACATGTTTTGGTATCTAGCCCACTCTATATACTCACATGTTTTGGTATCTAGCCCGCTCTGTGGCAGTAACAGACGGCTTCATCTCGGCCGCTGCTCTCAGTAAATGTGCCTGACTGATGTGTATCACTGCTGAACCATCCATGGGTTTAGGTCTGTCATCATGGAAACCCTATGAAAACAACAACAAATCATAAAAATATTAGATGAATAGTACTGAACAACAGACACTTGGGTTTTTCCCGAACCATGCGTGATGATGAAGAAATGTTCAGTTTTAGAAGACAGGGGGAATCCCACGGAAAACCCAATCCACATGTCGGCCCTGGTGGGATTGGAAGCCAGGTCACAGCGGTGGAAGGCGAGTAAAGTACCACTAGGCCAACCTGACCCACTGTTGACAAAATCTGGATTGAAATAGTGCTGTTTAACTCATTAAAGGGCATAATTTGTAAGCTAAATTTGGTAAACATTTTCAGGAAAAACAATTTATTATTTGGTTTGGTAAAAATCAGATTACAATATGTTATCTAGTGTTTAGACGTACCACAGCACTAATTTTACATGATTTAGTACTTGCTCTGTCCTTTCCTGGTATGAAGCATTTAAAGCATCATGGGAATTGTTTTCCCCCCCACTACTTTTTCTTTGTCCACTTGGCATTATTTCCCCAATTCTGCTCATCGTTTCCCGAGAGCGGCGCTCCCTGTTCCCCCCATTTTGTGTAACCCTGGAGTGAGGAAGGATTTAGGTCAACCCAACTATCATTCAGTCCAGCTTTATTATAATTGTTCCATCTTGATGGTGGTCCATTCATCCAGTCGTACTCTCCTTTCACAACATTAAATCCTGAGATAAGAGAAATAGTCCATGGGCCCAAACCCAAAATTTCACTTATCGGTACCATTTTCGTGGGCAAATTCTAGTTGCCATTTTTGAATAGTTCAACATCCCTAGATTATGTTTTAATATGATAACCCTTCCAGAAGTGGCAGCTTATTAGTGGTTATCATGCGTTGAACGGACAGACCCTCTGGGCAAACCCTAAAAAGGCACTTTGTCCAGGCATCATCTATTACAGCATTACTACCTTCCCAGGGAGTCTGATTTTCCCCCTGATGAACATGTGCCCTGCATGTAGAATACACTTTAGATTGAATGAAAAAGAAAATGCATCCCAATATGTTTATTTGCTGGCCTTCAAACTCATACAACATATACTGATAATGTGTATAATGGAAGCAAATTATACAATTTCAGTCAATTGTGCATAGGTACCTATGGGCAACAACACTACCATCCAAAATAAATGGCTTAACCCCCTGAACCTGGTAATATTGGGTATTTCATGTGGGCGCTGGGGCACCAGGCCGGGTTATGCAGCCAAGTGAAACGGAAACAAGAGGTTTGTGCAGCCAAGCATAATGTACACAATACCCCAATAATGGATTGAAAATGCATAAATTGGGGTGTGTAGACAGACATCAACCAGGCATGCAGGTGGCAATTTTCAATCTGCATATATTTGTGTAAACCGTACGCAAGGGGTCAAGCTGCTCGTGTGGCAAGGTTATCGCATATTAATTTACTTGTACTGACCTCACAAATATTATATTACCACTAAAGTTTTGCCCATACGATGGTACCAATTTTTTGTCTGGCCCATGGACTAAAAGCTGAAATCCTGGTCTAGGCTCGGGTAAAAAAAAGCTGAATATAAAGCTCATACTTGAGTGTTTGTTTTAACACCTTGCAGTCAGTTGTTATTGATGGAATGATTGGGTGCCAGGCTCTCACTAAAAGGGGTGTGCAGCCGAGCGTAAATGTGAACAACAGGTGCCACACTGACTGGAGTGCAGGGGTGAGATGCACCAAAAATGAAAAATCCACGAAATCCACGAAAAATCCATGAGGACCCTAGATCAACATCTATACAGGGTGTCTCTCTAAAAACGCAACAGTTCCTAAAACCGTGATTATAGGAAAACCCCAATATCATAACCATACATATATGATATGGTATAGATGCGCTAGAGCATCAGCTCAAATTTGAGACCAGTTTCAGGTCGTTCACTTTCCGATTGGCTGAGTAATCATTGTTTGAATGAGGTGGGGTAAAATGCCATTTGTTACATGTTAGAGAACTTTAATGAAGAACGACACCAATTTAATTTCATATGTTCTTTAATAACAAAACTTAACAGCATTTGCTTTATCTTAAAACAACCTTCTATCAACAGGAACATAAATTGAATAATTAAAACAATGGTTTGAAAACCATTTAAAGTCATCATGGCACTGGCTCTTCAACGTTCAACTTAAGCTCAAACTCCAACTGGCTTGATGATCTGTTTTTGCTTTGCCTAATCCTTTGAAGGATGGGCTTTGGGACACTGATTAAGTACATAACTTACACCAGGCCTGTCTGACATTGTCTGATGGGCACTTCATTTGACAAGATGGTGCAGTTATACATCGACAGAGAAGGTGGTCATGTTGAGGGAGTTGGAGCTTAAGTTGAACGTTGAAGAGCCAGTGCCATGATGACTTTAAATGGTTTTCAAACCATTGTTTTAAATATTCAATTTATGTTCCTGTTGATAGAAGGTTGTTTTAAGATAAAGCAAATGCTGTTGTTAAGTTTTGTTATTAAAGAACATGTGAAATTAAATTGGTGTCGTTCTTCATTAAAGTTCTCTAACATGTAACAAATGGCATTTTACTCCACCTCATTCAAACAATGTTTGTTCAGCCATCCGGAAAGTGAACGAACCAAAACTGGTCTCAAATTGAAGCTTATGCCCTAGCGCATCTATACAATATAAAACAAATATGGTTATGATACTGGGTTTTCCTATAATCATGGTTTTATTAACTGTTGCGTTTTTCGAGAGACACCCTGTAGTTTGTATATTTGCCTAAAGGCTCCCTCTTAAAATATCTGTTTTTATTGGTCTATATCCACTTTTACAGGTAAAAACACCTTTTAGGAAAACATCTCATGAATTGTAGCTTGCAAAAGAGATTCTTTAAAAAAATTGTAATCCTGACCAAAAAATCCTGAAATCAGGAAAAATCCTGACAAATCTCGACCCTGTGGAGTGGTCCTATTCATCGCATTTAGAGCCCCTCCCTTTCCTGTGAATAACAACTTTGTGTGAAAAAGCTCCATCTATTCATTACACTCCCATTCAAGAATACAGTTGAATCATGAATGATTGAGTACAAGCAGGAATGCGGCTAATTCACATCAACTGGCCCAGGTGCCTTGCCCCACACAGCAGTTGAGGCTATCTTCCAGCTACAAGGGGTTATAAAAGAGGAATCCTGTCACCAATACTTAAACTTTCAGACCCATCATCAAGAGATGCTCAATTGGAAGGCTTTAACCCTTTGCCATTGGTTGATACAAATATGTGTGGATTGAAAATTGCCACCTGGCCGGTTGACGTCTATGTGTGCCAATCTCTGCATTTTCAATCCATTATTGGGGTATTGTGTACATTATGCTTGGCTGCACAAGCCTCTTGTTTCCGTTTCGCTTGGCTGCGCAACCCGGCCTGGCGCCCCAGCGCCCCCATGTAATGCCCGGTGGCTAGGGGTTAAGCTGTCACATGTATATAATGAGACATGAGATATCATTAAAAAAGCTCAAGTATAACTGACATTCAAGAGGACAGTTTTATTTATCTTGAAGCACTACCTTCTTTTACAAATGAAACTTTTAAACACTTGTTTTCTTTACCTGATGTCTATGTTTTCTCTGCCGGTAATTCTCTTTGATAACTGTAACCTGCAAAAACAAAACAAAATTAAAACAATTTAAAGACTGACAAAAACTGTATTACGCTTGAGAAAATTCAACTGGTCTTTCACAAAAAAACGATTGAGAACCATGACTAGGTACATTTAAATCGGAGCTATGTAAAAAGCCATCCATATGTGACATTTCTGCCATTTGCACTGATCTACAAAGTAATAAACTTGGCTGCCATGGTAATTTAAAGCCGCATGGAAATTGCCTCTTATTTTTTTTCCTCCCCCAAAGGCACAACCTGTAAATCAGCATTGAATAGCCTTACACTGCTATTAATCAGTTCGCGTTGGAGGACGTGTTCACACGATCTGGCTGTTTTTATACACAGGCACGGCTGATGGATAAAAACGTCAAGCTTGCCTCGACTCACCTCCGGGTGACGTCTCAACACGCTAATCCCTCATTTGTTTTGTACACACACACAAAGTCCGAGAAGTCTGTAGAGGCGGACCGTGTGTTGAACTTGAACTTGGCCGCTGTGCACGGCTCTGTTCTACAATTTACGCTCCGGTGGGCACACCCGGAGTATTGAAATATATGAGGTTTCGGCAAGAAATATTGTACAAATACGGTTGAAATGACTCTTGCAAATCAGTATTTGTGGCGTTTGGCTGTATATCAGAAGTTGGCTGCTATATTTTGCCTTTTTGGAAAATAGAAATTTTCGGCAAAAATAATCCCGGCGCGAACTGGTTAACTTAGCCCTATGCAGTGCGTAAAAAAAAAAAAAGTAATCCGAAATCAAGGGGTTAATATGCCAAGTTATCTACATGTAGTTTACCAATTAAGAGGAGCACCTCAGCTTTCAATTGATACCTTACTTGCATCATTGCCGTTACACATGACCGAGTACATTTGTATTGAAAATACAGGGGTGAGATTGGCCAAAAATGAAAAATCCACGAAATCCACAAAAAATCAACGAGGACCCCAGATCAACGTATAGTTTGTATTTGCCTGAAGGCACCCCCTTAAAATATCCGGAATTCCAGATTGCAAAAGAGATTCTTTAAAAATTCTGAAATCCCGACAAAATATCCTGAACTCAGGAAAAATCCTGACAAAATCTCGCCCCTGAAAATGACAAGTTGAAATCGCATTTTTCCAAGTTTGGGTAAGCGGTGCAAGTCAGTCTGAAATGGACACATTACTTGAATTTGGATTGAGTTACCTTCTTGATACACACTGTATATATTGTATTTGTGTAAACATGTACAGGTTCTTTATATACGTCCGAGGACAAGAGGAGAAAGAAAATACAAAGGAACGTTTCAGTCCTCGCAAGTCAGTCTTTTATTGAAATCGGTCCTCGCAAGTAAAAATACGTGCTTAGTCTATGGGGTTGGGTTATATTAAAGGAAGAATAGAAAACACAAAGCATTGTCCTTGGAAGTATTGGGAAAGTACGACTGTGTACTTGTACTTGTGTAAATTTGTTTTGTATGTATGTATTCATTTTTAATTGGAAACGCATGCAGGGTGCCAATGGAAACCAGTTTTTAACTGTTTGAACACACCCTGGGTAGAGAAATGTAAAAAAGAAAAATAAATGCGGCAAGTCACAGTACAGCGTACCACCAAGCGGCTGCACTGGAGAGAGGCCATTTTCAAACTCCGCGGTCAACAAGCTATCCCAACCACCCCATTAATCCAAAGGTATTCCGCAGGATATTTCAGGACAGTTATATTGAAAAGCATTAGGAAGTCTGGTGAATATTAGCAATAACCAGCCGGCGAAAATGTCCAACTACTTCAAAGTTGGCATTTTCATGGTGTTTTCGCTGATACTACGCAAACCAGGGCTGTAATGTGCGTAGCGAACAGTTAAAACGAAAGATGTGATCAGTTTGGAAGACTTTTTGTTGCCACCATTACTGTTTAAGTTTCGTCTGATTCCAACTACTCGGGGGATTCGTATAGGCATGTATTTAATACCATGGTATAACAAAACAATTGTTGTCTGCTGTGATGTGGTCCGTGGGTTTTGTACACCCTCGGGGGAAAATGTTTGCCGAGGATGCCATTTGCCCCCTCCGATGTACAAAACAACATCACAGCTGACAATAATTGTATACTCTTTAGAAGGACATGTCAATCTTTTTAAATGCACAGTGCGAAAAATGGCCTCTCCAAACAAACTCTTGGTGGCGCAATGTATTGCAAATCGTCCATAGTGGAAAGGAGTACACACAATCCCAGGTCTAGTATCCTGACTGTCTGTGCCCTAGAGCCAATTTCACGGAGGTGCTAATAAGCATAAAAGTTTGCTTAGCACCAAAAATCTTGCTTAGTAAAAATAGGTTACCAGCTAAAACTCAAAAGCGATTTTCATGATAAGCAAACAACATCTGAATACCAGTCACAAGAAATACACACCATAAATGAAATATAACTTGGTAATCCTGTTTTTACCAGGGGCCAATTTCATAAAGCTGTTAAGCACACAAATTTGCTTAGCATGCAAATGCTTCCTTGATAAAAACTGGATTACCAACCAGATTTCCATGTGTGGAATATTGCTTTTGACTGGTATTCAGCTGGTATTCTGCTTAGCATGAAAATTACATGGATTTTTGGCTGGTAACCTGTTTTTATTAAGCAAGACATTTTCATGCTAAGCAAATTTTTGTGCTTAACAGCTTTATGAAATTGGGCCGAGGCAAGATTTTTCATGCTTAGCAAATCTTTTTTGTGCTCAGCAGCTCCGTGGAATTGGCCCCTGATCATTTTAAGCACTTGCCTGTGAGTTGAGCTTCTCCTGTGTCTCTCTGCTGGGATCTACCACTCCGTCTCGGAGGGTGGGCATGTAGATGATTTGCTGCTCCATGACCTGCCTCGAGCCTGTGTAGAATTGGTTGTCCAGCCCCTCCATGGGTCCTGGAACCTCCTCATTCTCAATGGAATCTGCCAAAGGATTACCAGGACATGTGATTGGTTTTTGTTTGATTTAAGATCTACGTGAATCTGAAATAATGAAAGGAATGAAGGTAGATAGGTGATGATGACCAGATAGTAGCATGACGTGAACTATTAGTGATGAACTGTGATAGTGATGGAAGTATTGATTAACAATTGTGGCATGGCACATTGAAATAAGCAGAAAGTCACTATGGCTGTCCCGAATATACCAAATATTCGACCGTCAACCGAATATTCTTTTACCTTTTTGCCGGTTCGAACACACACGACTCCAATGATTATAGCACTCAGCAGTGTCAAATGCCGCACTTTTGTTGACGGTAACTTTTTGTGGATGGTGGTTTATTGTTCTCGTCTGTAAAACCCTTGACACTTATCAAATAATTACTGCAAAAACATAGGTTGCAATTCGGCTTCTTGTACCCGTAATGATCTTGATACAACAGGCACATCCAAAAAAATGTTAATCGGTTGGTCCGTAATATCGATCGCCGCACGTACATCTCACCGGCGTGCTTATTTTAGCGTCCAACTTTTTACCGGCGCGGCATGCAGTTGCAGCTGATGCATGAAAAACTTGATCGGCAAGTATCGAATATTCAAATATTCGGCCAAACCCGGTTTCAAATAATCGAATACTAAATCATTCGAAAATGAACAGCCCTAAAAGTCACTCCATGGCATTCCGAGTTACAAGCAGAAACATCTGGAAAAAAAACCCCACTTTTCTGTGATATTCCAAAGTTTTATAACCACACAAGAGAACGTATTGTTTGTTGTATTGTGAAGTTAAACTTTTAAATACTTTTAAATATCTTGTACCTGACATTTTGTTGAAAAGGTTCAAGCTTTTCTGTCCTACGCAGCACTCCATGAAAATGCTTTGATATTGTTAGTGATGGAAGATGGTCATAGCAATGGTGATGGCGATGTGATTTTGATTATTTCTTTAATGATCCCGATGGTGATAGTGGCCATAACGGAGGTTTCAAATTGAAATGATAATATCAGTGAATGAATAAATTGCCATGCATAACCAAGGTTTAATAATCATCAACAAAACAATAATTTTGAATGATCCTAAAACAAATACTCAATTTAATGGGAAAACAATATTACACGGTGTTATAAACCCTTTGAAGCCCGATGACGGCAATAGCCGCCAAAAAATCAAAAACTGCCACCAGGCTGGATGACGTCTATACACGCCATTCTCTGCAGTTTCAATCCATTATTGTGTATGTTACGCTTGGCTACACAACCACATTGTGTACCTTTCGCTTGGCTGTAAAAGCCGGCCTGACACCCCGGTGGCTCAATGTAAATAACCGTACTCAATGGGTTAACCCCTTGAGCACGGTATTTTACGGGAGACGTTGGGGTGTCGCGGTGGTTCTGGCAGCCAAGCGAACGGCTACAATGTGTGTGCAGTCAAGCGTATCATAAACAATAATCCAACAATGGATTGAAACTGCACAAACGACGTCATCTGTACGCAAAGGGTTAATATACCGACAGGAAATGGAGCAATGATATCGCAAAACAAAACAAATTAGAAAATCCGGCAACATTTCAAAAGTCGGAAGACTCGGAATAGTCCACCTGGAGCATAACCTGTTCCAATCAACAACATGCACGCTATGCGTTTCCAAATGGGGATTTGGTCTATTTGATCCCAAAAGGAGCATAAAACCTTAACTACCCTAAACCTCACAAACTCCAACAGCAGGTTGTGTTGAATTTTGTTTGATTTAATTAGTACCGTAGGGGTTCAGTGTGGTGTTGCATTTTGTTAGGTTTAGTACCAAAGGCCCAGGGTGACCCTGTTGAATTTTGTTTGATTTGGAACATGAGGGTATGAGACTTGTGGAAATGTTGGTCTTTGCTGGGGTACATGGGCAGGGCATTTCTTGGCCAGGCACTGGCAGAGTTTCTGGTATTAAAAGTGGTCTGACTTGATATACTGTACTGTGCAGTATAACACTGCATATGCATGGTACATCTGCTGTGTGTTGTTGCTGGGGCAGTTCATCAGGTGGGCGAGTTCAGGGCCAGGCACTGACAGAGTTGATGGTCATTAGTCTTGAGCTGTTTTGACCATACAAGCTCCTTGACAAGTCAATGCATAGAAGCTGTTGGTATATTTGACCCCAAAGGACAGTAGCCACACTCCCTATCATCTTCGAAGGGTCCGCCTCTTAATAAAAGTGATGACAATGATATGATGACATGCAGTGATGACAATGACAAAATGACAATTCTGAAAGAAACAAGACAACCCACCACCAATAACATCACTGATATGCGGCCTCGAGCTTCTCTTATGCTTCACTGCAGCCAGCTGCCTCATGGACGGACCGTGACCCTTCACCTCTGACCTCCCAAGGTCGGCATTCCTGGTAAGGTCCACGCCACCTCTCTCACCCTGTGCCACTCCGGGATTCCCGTTCAGGTCCTGCAAATTCACTCGGACAAATTCCTGTGAGTTGCTGCTCGAGTCCGAGTTCGTCATGGACCTCTCCGCCTTGGGGGAACCGAAACGAACCAAATTACCATTACCGTGGCGCGATCTCCGCGGCGATCCCAGAACGTCGTCGTCGGCGTCGTCGCCACCATAGTCCCCCTCTGCGGAGAAACTCTCCAGGAACGTGAGCTTCCACTCATCAGCTCCCATGCTGCGCTGCTTGGTGTTGAGCGGGATCATGGGTGAATCGATGTCGGCGTCAGGGTCTACGTTGGAGAGGGTACCGTGGATGGCCTCCAGTTGGGCGTTGTACAGGAGGGCCTTGAAGTCTGCGCCGGTGAAGTGCTCGCACTTGCTTGCAATGGAGCGAAGGTTGACACCATCTGTCAGGGGTATCTCGTGAGATAGGGCTTGCAGGATCTCAACCCTCTCTTCCTGCGGTTGTAAGAAATTGAAAACAGTTTATACAAGAAGTTCAAAGAAATTAACATTCATAATCCTCATCTTGTTTCAAGAGAAAAGTAAAACGGCGAGTAAAATTTGGACTTAATGGACTTTTCTGATAGTTAATTATGCCTCCCTAAAACTAATATAACAAGTTTCATGAGTCAGAAAAAAAAAAATTTTTTTGAGCCTTTTCCTGGCTCGATTTAGAAAAGGCCGAGGTCAACTGCGTGCATATCGCGCGAGTGATGACGTATACGTGTAGAAACATATGACGTCACTGTATTATACGACGATGTTTTATGCAGAGTCTGTACGTATTTTTCGTCTAAAGGATAGTATTACTGATTCAGGTGTAACACCACGGTAAACATAACTTAAATAGGGGTTGTAGGCTTTGTTCTTGCTGAAAAGTTAGTTACATTGTATGAGTCATACTTTCCTTTGTTTGCAGTCGGCTTTTATTGGGACCTGTACGGCGAGTTGTGTGTGAGCTGCTACTATACTCTAGTCTGGCGACTTTGCTTATGCAGCCCTCATAAGGACCCGCACCTTCTCAGAACTATACACACAATTTCTGTTATAAGGTACCAGACTCAATCGCATGTAGCCTATTTACGGAACGTGTACATGCTTTCTCGATCTGTGCGCGGCCGCCTCCCGACATGTTGAGTCAAGCGAGCGTGGGGCCGGCTCTGTGTTGTTAATATGATCAACAGTGCCAAATCATCATACTTCAAAGAAAAACTAGCCAGCTGTGGGAACCAGAGAGAGCTCTACAAAATTGTTGAATCTCTACTCCACAACAAAGGAAAAACTAAACTACCCACACACGACAATAAACAGGAATTGGCGACAACTTTTAGTGATTATTTCATAACAAAGATTCGGAACATTCGTAATAATCTTGACCGCGATCTAGATTGTATGCAGCCGTATACCACCGAGTCATCTCACTCTGATATTACACCATTGGAAGAATTCACACCAGCTCTGGATGAGGAAATCAGGAAAATCATCAAATCATCACCATCAAAGACGTGCGATTTGGATCCAATTCCTACCTGGCTCCTAAAGAACAATCTGAATATTTTGACTCCAGTTATCTCCAAAATTGTCAACCTGTCTCTTCAATCTTCTAAATTCCCACAGCAATTTAGAAATGCCCTGGTGACTCCTCTGCTGAAGAAACCCACCCTCGATCCTGAAAACCTCAAGAACTTTCGTCCCGTATCCAACCTTTCATTCATATCCAAAGTAATAGAGAAGGTTGTTTATTCCCAAATTACTGATCATCTGACTGAACACAATCTACATGAACCATTGCAATCTGCGTATAGAAAACATCATGGAACAGAGACTGCTCTTCTAAGAGTTAAGAACGATATTCTCCGGGCAGTTGACGATAAGCGTGGTGTGTTCCTTGTTCTCCTTGATCTCTCTGCAGCATTCGACACTATAGACTATGATGTTTTATTCCACCGCCTTCAGTCCATCGGTGTTACTGGTCCAGCCCTGCAATGGATTAGATCATATATATGTCATCGAACACAGACTGTGAACATCAATGGATCTTTATCATCTCCCATCTCACTTTCTTCTGGCGTCCCTCAAGGATCAGTATTAGGTCCCTTATTCTTCACAATATACTCCGAGCCTATTGCCGCTATTGTACGGAGGCATCAACTTCAAGTTCATTGCTATGCAGACGACACACAGATATATGGATCGTTTCATCTAGGAAACCAAGACGACGAACATTCCGTGAGACAGCGTATTGAACAATGTGTTTGTGATCTTAAGCAATGGATGACCAGGAATAAATTAAAATTTAACGACGACAAGACCGAACTTCTAATTATCACTTCCAAACGTAGCCAGGATAAAATCAGATGCAACCAGATGCAATTTGGGACTTCTAATATTCAACGTTCTACGACTGCACGTAATCTTGGCATCATGTTTGACAGCACGATGTCAATGGAATCGCATGTCAAGAAAGTTTGCCAAACGTCATACTACCATATTAGAAACATCAACAGCATCCGCCGAATCCTGACTGATGAGTCGGCTGCCATCCTTATCCATGCTCTCGTGACATCAAGGTTGGATAATGGCAACTCACTTCTGTTTGGAATCACCAACACTCTCATGTGCAAACTTCAACATGTTCAAAACACTGCGGCTCGTGTCTTATCCCGAACACGGAAATTTGACCACATTACTCCAGTCCTGAGAAATCTTCACTGGCTTCCAGTCAAACAGAGGGTTGCCTTCAAAATAATCCTACTTACCTGGAAAGCCCTCAATGACAGCGCACCAACATATCTGCAGGATCTCTTCACCCAGTATTCCCCTAATCGCCACCTAAGGTCATCTGACAAACATCTTCTTGGAACTCTTTGCCTCAGGAAATTCGTAGCTGTCAATCTTTACATACCTTCAAATGCCTTCTTAAAACATTCCTGTTTAACTCAACTTATAATTAGATTGCTGGTTTTGTTTCTAGTATACATACATGTACATGTATATTTAATTATTTGTAGAGTTCTGGACAGTTTCTTTTCTTCAAGCGCCTCGGAATATGTCTACATAGATAGATGGCGCTTTACAAATGCTTGTATTATTATATTATTATTAATGTCGTCGTGGTACATGGTCTGGGGCGCGTAAGTCCGGGACAGGGCTAGAATGCTCGGTGCCTTCAGAGTTGGAATGGCTCCAGCCTTCAATACTAACACTATCATCAATACAGGTTTTGGCGAAATGTTCTGCACATATATTCGACCATTTCGACAGCCGAAAATCAACGAATACCACTGCTTGCAAAAGACTACTATGCAATTTTATACAACACCTGAATAAATCCCAGCCATTCGATTGGTGGATCGTCGATCACGTGCATTAAATTATTCGTCCCATCACACGACGCAAACCCGCACCGCCAAAAAAGGTTCTATTAAACGGTAACGTGTTTGATAGAACTTGCCCGCCGCCACAACACGGCTGTCATTGGACTGGTTCCCGGTCCCACCGTTGTCCTTCGGACTTCTATGTATATTATATACATATAGGGACCGGGAACCAGTCTAGGCTGTCATTCACACAAAATGGCAGACGGTGTTTCCGAACCGCCGTTTTGTTTTCCTAACAGACGACGAAATATTGGAACTCGTTGGCGATGCTGATGCTGCTAACACAAAGAGACAAATGAAATATGCAGTCCAACGATTAGAGGAATTTGCAAGACACGCAGGAACAACAATTAAAGCTTTAACTGATTCGGAACTGGACCATTTTTTGTCGCGGTTTTATGCGGGATCGAGAAGGTAAACGGCACGTTGTACACCAAGAAATCCATGCATGCAATATTTCGGATTTATTCAGGCGTTGTATAAATCAAATAATGAATGTTTCACATTCGTGCAATTGTAAGAATAATTTCATTCGGTGAGAGATGGAATGTCCCATTCCACTCGGCTTCGCCTCGTGGAATGGAACATTCAATCTGTCACCTCATGAAATTATTCATTATTTGTATAATATTACGCAACACCATTAGGCCTATTCAAACACAAATAAGCGTACCATTGCTGAAAAAAAGAAACTGATCTGATGTCACAAAGAACAACATTGGAAGCTCCATAGAGACTTTTCCTCATAACTGATGTACTTACGGCACATGGGATGGGGCAGAACAGACACTTGTCTAATCTTCCAGGCCTCAGTAATGCTGGGTCAATGAGATCAGGCCGACTGGTAGCTCCTATGATGTATACACCTAGGATAGAAAAGACACCATAGGAAAACGCGATGACAATCACTTGCTCTGCCCCCCCCCCCCCCCCCCCCCCCCAAGCCCCCTACATTCCTCTCCCCGAAATCTGAGGGTGCTGATAGGTCAAGATAACCCAGACACTGTCAATCATGGCCCTGGATAAGGCCCGAGGAATGGATGTTTGATTACACACAGCATGCTACTAGATACAGGTTTTCATTTACGAGTAGTACAGGAATGGAGTACATGATTGAAAAAAACACCACAACATGGGTACCAGAGTACACATTAAAGAAAGCCGATCCCAAAAATCAATTCTCAGAAATTGCTGTTCATAAAGGTCCACATGTTAATACTACCGCATCGGTGCATCTATGCAGCAAGATGTAAGCGTGTACAGTGCGCTTTATCGTGTCAACTGCATTTTCGCAAGCGTCATAAACGTTTATTTTAATCTGTTTGGTTTTTCCATGTACCCTGGTTTTAATTTTGAAAATTCCTCACAAAAAAGAAAGAAATTATTTCTATTTGTCTGAGAAAGTTTATATATTCATTCGGTTACGGATACCCGATTCCATAATCTGAAACCGGTTCCCGACATTAGTGGTCAGGTCCTCGGGTACCGAGTTCCGATGCACAGCCCTACCGCTAGACAGAGCCAGACTTGAGCCAGACTTGTAAACAAAAACACGAGAATTGTCAGCCAGGTGTTTTCTCACCAAATCCGGCATTTTGGGTTCTCCATTGGTCTGAGACTGCAAACACATGAACGTTTAATATTAAAATGACAAACTCAGACGAAGATTCGGTAAAACAAGTGACAGAAGTGCCGTACCTTGCAATCCCTCTACACCATCCAACTGAGTGAGAAGCTGGTTGACTACCCTGTCTGTCACGCCGGTACTATCATGGCCACGCCTACAGCAAAAAACAGTCATATCCTGCTTCAACTCGGTTCAAAGGTTGTATCTAAAATACTTTGTCTGTTCTCCAGATATTTTCATGGTAAATGTTCCACCAGCTTTGTCCAGCTTGGTTCCTCCAAATAGGGTGTTTGAACGTGAAACTCGGCTTTCCGCCTGTTCCCACCAATCTACTCTAGGGTGTGTGGAAAATTGTATTAAAATTGGAGGATTCAGGACGGTTAGGGTTAAAAAAAAAAATTACCCCTGGCTTTACAGTCCCTGCAGGCAATTCTGGTCAGATTAATGTCAGTTCTAAGCTAAAAGTTTAAATCAATTAGATGTCAGAATGTTTTTTGTCAAGTTGCGGGGCACTGTGGCCTGGTGGCTTAGTGTACCGGACTCAAGATCTCGGTGGTACTGCAGATTGTGGGTTCGAGACCGGCTGGGGTTATGGTGCTTGTGTCCTTGAGCAAGGCACTTTGTCACAAGTTGCTTCTCCCCAACCAGGAGTAAATGGGTACCTGTGAGTGCAGTGAGAGTTGTGTGTTTGATTAGCCCGTGTGCACTTAACTTGCAGCGGGGGCTGTATACTCTAATAATACTAAAGCGCTGTGATATAGTTTACTATTTGAGCGTTCTTAAATGCCGATTATTATTATTATTAAGTTGTGACTATTTTGTTTAAAGTGAACAAGAAAACTGGCTGGAGCGAACCTGTGACCTCCAGAAGTTGTGACCGTCACGACCGAAAAGTGATGATACCATTAACTGCAATGTCAAATACATGTATTTGACTGTTGTCAGATCAATGGCATAATTCAACATTAAAGGGTCACTGAAATAGAAAACAAAACTTTGAGAAATGGAAGAATACATCATTTAGAGTTGTAATCAATAAATATTTAATTAAACTTTTGCATTTTTATTGTAATACAAACCATTTTAGGGGCCATTCAACATTTTCAATGTTTTTAAAAAAATAATAAAATGCCCAGTTTCATGACAGCGTGATGCAGCTGTACGTGGGTCTCCCCCACTTTAACACGTGCCCCCACGACTTCTTGTGTTTCATAATCAGCTTCTGACCTACCGCTGGCAATACTGATCTTTTTTCGTAGTTGATATATTTTCCCGCTGTATCGCCGATATGGCGATAAAATCATCTACAAATTACGGCATGATAAAAATGTTGTGAAACGCGTAGGCCTAAAAAACTTTCAAAAACTTAACACCGCCAAAGCTCTCTGTCACAATCGCCACTCAGATCGTCCACCCATGGAGGAATGGTCCACTATACCTACGTAGTGGCCAGTGTTTCAGCCAACTTTTTTACCAAGTCATTTTTTTTTTCAATTGAAGTCACAAGTCATTTTTTTTAACAACTTCCGAAATTCTTGAAGTTGAAGCCACACAATACCCCTTTTGAAGTTGACATTCGTGTAAAAATCATGCATGTACATGTATCATTTTCCCAGGGCTTCGCAACGTGTATGCATATTGGCACGGTTCCCGTCTCTGCTGCGGTATTTAATTGATAGCAGCAGAGACCAGTCTACACTGCGTACTCGATTGGGTATATTTTGCATGACTTAGGGAGAATTTAAATAGGTCTATACATTTTTACTCTCTCGATCTCAGACACCCTTATTTGCATTCCAAAGATGTATTGTGATTAATATATACAAACGTTACTTCATCGTTTTGAACGATTGAAGGACATTACATATAAGCATTTGCCAAGCGTTTTTGGCGAAAAAGAGGAATTCTTGCTACGCTTTAATTGTACATTTAGGCCTATAGCAAAGACGATGGCAGTCGTTGTAAGATGATGTTTCTTCCTTCATGTTTTTATATCTGATCAATAATGTGCAGCCAGCCCGGTATGGCAGCTAGTGCTTTGCGAAATGCCGAAAAGCCATAAGAACAGTCCATGAAGTATAGAATATCCACTCTGTTGATCAACGGATGACACATCTAAGACTACACATAGGCCGTACGGGTATATATAGTAGGGTTGAAAAAACAAACGAATTGAAATGCGGGAGTGGAATTGCCAAGTCAAAAGAGCATTTCTTTTAATTTTCCTTTATGTTTTTTATTAAAAAGTAAATTTCGATTTTCAATAAATTTCCTTGACCCACCCACCCACCCACCCACCCACCCACATTTTCGAAAAGAAATAGAAATTTAAAAACATTGCAAATTTTGAATTTCCCCTTAAGTGAACAATTTCGAGCCGGTCGCCCCGCCCCTTAAAAATCCCACTTACACAAGTAGCCCGGATGTCAGAACCGTGACGTCAGCACTGTACTAGAACGAGTGGAAGGCTGGCCGGCCGGCCAGCCATGCATGCGCGATGTGTATAGCTCGTGTACGTACGGTCACTGATCTCTACTACCAGTAGGGATCAGTGCGTACAAATTAACCATGCATACAACCTACCCCTAGAACTATGGGGTGCGTTCGAGCGTGTTACTCTTGATACTCGCGGGTGCAGGAAAATGTTGCATGCGCATTACTCTCGAACCGCGTCGCGCGAACGGTCAAGAGCTGCGTTTCACTCGCGCGAACGTTTCCAACGTTTGCTAACTTCGCGAACAATCTTCCATTGGATGTGCACACTAATTTGAACATAGTTTGAACGCACCCTGCGTTCGAGCGTGTTACTCGTGTTAACACGAGTATACTCTTAAGCACACGAACGGCAGGAGTATAACCCGAGGGTAACCGAGAGTATACTCCCGCTCAGACCGAGAGTATACTCCTGCACCGGAGGTGTCGTCACGTGATTGTTTCCACTTAACATTTTAAGATGGCGGAAAGTAAACATTTCGGACTTTCCCAATGAAGTTTTGTGATCGCTTTTCGATTGTTGAACTGACCTTCGGATTATATATTGTCATAAATAATAGGGAAAATGTTTAACTATGTTCAAATTAGTGTGCACATCCAATGGAAGATTGTTTGCGTAGTTGGCAAACGTTGGAAACGTTCGCGCGAGTGAAACGCAGCTCTTGACCGTTCGCGCGACACGGTTCGAGAGTAATGCGCACGCAACATTTTCCTGCACCCGCGAGTATCAAGAGTAACACGCTCGAACGCACCCTAAGAGTATACTCGTGTTAACACGAGTAACACGCTCGAACGCACCCATGGGGTTCCCGACAGGAACCCCATGGAAAGACGCCGATTTTTCCCATAGGCTAGTACAGCAAGAATAAGAAAGTCATTCCCATGCACTCACGTTTCTACTGTGCGCACGAAAACCGCTGAACGGTTTTCCCCCAAAATCACACTAAGCCTCATTTACATCCTCACCTTGTGTGCGCCAAGCAAAAAAATCGCCTGAAGCGGTTCCAATTTTCGAAAAAAGTGAAAAAATATCTTCGATCCGTACTGACAGCGAATGACACGACATGCATATGTTGCCGGCCGGCGCGGCGCGGCCGGGTCATGTGCGCGCGCGGGTCGGACGTCGGACGGACCGACCAGACAAGCTCATGATTATTCATGTCAAAAATCTGAAGTACGGCGCGCACGGCATGCACTGCCGTCCGCATCGCGCGCATCGATCACTACGTACACGTACGCATACACATACACGTACATATGTACATGTTTCCAGTACATGCACTAGTGATCGATGCGCGCGATGCGGACGGGTAATGGACACGGGGCTCGGACAACTCGACCGTTGGCCGACTCGACTCGAGACAACTCGACCGTTGAGACAACTCGACCGTTTATTTGTCAAATGGGAAGACAAGTCGTCCGTTAAGACAACTCGTCCGTTGAGACAACTCGTCCGTTGAGACAAGTCGACTCGTAGATGGGGGAATTGGTTGTGGTGGAAGGAACGGCACGGGGTGACTTTTGATGGGCGGGGCTTGGGTACACAGGGGGCCGGGATGGACGCAGTCATGACAGGGGGCCGGGTAACGTGAATTGTCGTGCCGGTCTATATTTTGTGGCACGGGGCTGGGATTGGATATATATGCGGGGCCGGCCGGGAAGTTTTTCTTTTTGCGGGGTGATGATGGTTGATGGGCCGGACAGCGCTGTCGTTTTGGACGGGGCTGGGGTACACAGGGGGCCCGGGATGAGGGATTAGAATAACACATTGATAACAAACTACATTTTGTAATCCACTAGCCTCTACACCGTCGGCCATCATCAACTGAGATGTTTAAGAATACCGGCCTATCACCGCATCGGCGATAAATACCGGTGCGGCTGCCCGCCCGCGGCCGTGCACCGTGCATGCCGCGTCGCTCTCGCGGGCCTTGCACGCGCTGGGTCCCGGGCGTCGCGCTCGCCGTGCATGCCGTGTCACCGTACACCGACCGGGTCCTCGCGCACGGTAATACCACACATTTTGAACCATTCTGGGCCACGCGCACACGCAAATACCCAAACATTTGACGGGCAACCTGTGTTGAAAATACCACGCGCTCCACTAGCTACATCATGTACAACGCATCGCACGGTCGAGTTGTCTCCATGTCAAAGTCGACTTGTTTCAACGGACGACTTGGTAAACGGTCGAGTTGTCTGAACGGTCGAGTTGTCTCAACGGTCGAGTTGTCTCGAGTCGAGTCGGCCAACGGTCGAGTTGTCCGGAGCTCGCCATATTTACAAAACGTCGTCCAACTTATGTGAATAAAAATGGCGAAAATGTTTTTTGCGATGAAAAATTGACTTTGCGGACACTAATAACGCATCGCAAAATATCAATCGCTTACTGGATTATTTGCGATGAGCAAATTCATCGCAAGTATTAGTGAAATCGTTCTTTAAAATTCATCGCTAAGTTGCGATGGGTTTTGAGTTTAGCGAGCGATTTCGGCATTTGCGATCGCAAAGCGTTAGTGAAATACGCCCCAGATTTTTGACATGAATAATCATGAGCTTGTCTGGTCGGACCCGCGCACATGACCCCGCCGGCCGGCAACAGTCGCATCATGCATGTCGTGTCATTCGCTGTCAGTACGTATCGGAGATTTTTTGTCCACTTTTTTCGAAAATTTGAACCGCTTCAGGCGATTTTTTGCTTGGCGCACACAAGGTGAGGATGTAAATGAGGCTTAGTGGGATTTTGGGGGAAAACCGTTCAGCGGTTTTCGTACGCACAGTAGAAACGTGAGTGCATGGGAATGACTTTCTTATTCTTGCTGTACTAGCCTATGGGAAAAATCGGCGTCTTTCTATGGGGTTCCTGTCGGGAACCCCATAGTTCTAGGGGTAGGTACAACCATGGAGGAAGAAAACACATGGTACAACCAAACCGAGAAACATGGCAAAATCATCAGAAGTTTTCAGAAGAAAATTTGTCCCTATCTGACTCGGAAAAGAATGAACATTTGGGGATGAAGTCGGTATAATTGTTGCCTACATGTATGAACCAAAAGTCCAGATAGAGAGACGGCAGCAATAACAGAGATTGAGGACAGCACAATTCCTGGCATGCACAACGCGTATCCGGCGATCGATGGAGAAGTTCCCAATCAAATTTCCCAATCAAAGTTCGCAGGCAGCAGCAAAGAAAAATATTTTTTGCTGGAATGACATTTTCATTAAGCTTTAGGATTATCGAAATCCCAAACTGGGAGTAGAAATTGCCAGCAGTGAAATGATCGGAAATATCCACATGCCAGAAATGTATGCATTGTAGAGGCCAGTTTGGACTACGTACATGTACAAGCATGGCGACGCGGCCCGACAGTTTGCTCAGGGAGTTTGCTCTGTTCAGCCGGACTTTTTAGGCCTAAATTTTCCACAATCCCTCGTCTTTGGGGAATGTACAACTTCTTTAATCTTTGCGTATATTACTGAATCCTGCAATGGACATACCTGGCCGACATTCTGCATGTAACGTGTCAAAATATGGCTGTAATTTGTTTCCACTTCCGATGCTCACAGCTTCGGAAAATCAGAAATATCCACTTGCCAGAAGTGTATGCATTTATTGTAGGCCAGTTTTGGACTACATGTACATGCATGGCGATGGCCAGACCCAGTGTGCTCTGTTCAGTTGGATTTTTCTAGTTTAAAAGTGGTGTTCAACAACAAAGTAGGGTATATATTTTTTTTGAATCAGCATCAAACCTTTTTAACTAACCCATCAAAGGTATTTATAGCAAGTTTTAGCAACAAAAACTGTAAACATTATATTGCTTATTTTTCTGACGAAATTAAACTTATCGATTTCGTACATAACTCTTGGTGTCCGCCCAGTTGTAATGTCGTCTCGCTCTTGCCATGCCTTATCGCATGCAAACATCTATGTATAAATCTCGCCCGCACGTACGTACGTACGTACGTACGTCTGAACTATGCACTTCCGATCACTTTACAAAATATCAGCGTTATAGAGGGCCTCGAATCAGCTGCGAGCTTATGACTGGTTTCCCTATCACTTTGATTTTTCGTATCCGAACGTTATGTACGCGTTCCATACGCAATGCGGGTGGGTTCGCGGAAGTCAGAACACCCCCCATGTTGCAAATTTCTAGCAAGCTAGGGAGTTGTCCTGTCAGGTGGCCTGACCATGGTTGGCCGTGATTGGTTAGTCTAGGTTCTCTGAGCTGCGCTGAAGTAAGTGTGGTGGGTTGTCTTCGTCGTGTCCGGTATCTGGGCACAAGTTACGTACGGAATTGGGACAGGCATGGGTAAGTTTTCGCGCCCTAGGCGTCCACATTTCGTGAAATTCCGGGTTGCCAAATTGCTAAAACGTTATTCCAAAAATGGTACGTGCAATTGTTGTTACTATGATGGAAAATCTAGGGCTTCAAAACAACATTGAGAGACTAAAATGTTTCGGTTTGGGGGAAAGTCCAGCCATAGACCGTATCGCAAATACCGCCTGGTTGAGACGTCACAATGGTCAAAAGGGATTGTGGGAAGGAAATGGGAGCGATTTTGGTGGGCGTTTCTTTCTCACGTCCCTAGTAACCATTGTGACGTCTCATCCAGGCGGTATTTGCGATAGGTCTATTACTAATTAGCCTTTTTAGTAGAGGTATGGCGGACACAATAGGAGGGCGCTATTTGATTTGGGTATACAAATTTTGAAACCACAAATTCCAGTGAAAGTCAGAATCAGATATTGTTTTGAGTTAAAGTACAATCCATAGTACAATCCATAGATCATGCTTAATCTTCACCTTTGAAATTTCCTGTGGTTTCACAAAAGGTATACCCAAATCAAATAGCGCCCTCTCCTATTGTGTCCGCCGTACCTCTAAAACTAAAAGGCTAATTACCTTTTCGACATTCTCATAACAATGCATTGTGGGTTTGGAGGCCAAACAAACCATGTAATTTATACACAAACCTATATGGCACTGTGAACCAGTCCAAATATTAATTGATTTCATGCTAAATATCTGTCATGGGTTGAGCGTACTCCTAGAACTATGACTAGGTTCCTGACATGAACCTCATACTAGGAAGACGCCGATTTTTCCCATAGGCTAGTACAGCAAGAATAAGAACGTCATTCTCATGCAACACGTTTCTACATGTTTCGCTGTGAATTACTTCATGGCTGCCCCCCAAAAAAATAATATGCCGCATTTACATCCTCACCTTGGTTGCGCCAAGTCAATTTTCGCCTGAAACGGGTCCAATTTGCGGGAAAAAAAGAAGAAAAAATGCAGTCGTTCCGAAGCGATCACACACGCACACCATCGATTAAGCCGCACACACGAAGCTCCTGTAAGATATCCCAGCATGCATCCAGCCGGGTAATGTGCGGGGGGCCGTGAGGCGGTCAAGTCATGATTATTCATCGGAAATTCGAAGCGCGGTACGGCAGGCAACTGCCGTCGTGTCCGTTACCGTCTGCATGCATCGCGCGCATCGTTCACAACCGCTATCATCGCTCTTGAAGCATGCACTCACCCGTCGTGGGCGTGGTTTTCGCGGGCGTGCGGAGGATCTGTGCTTCCAAGCCGTGGACGTACGTCGGCCAGTTTTTTATTTTAACTTTTAAAAAGCATAATACATTTGCAGCTGAGGACTCACACTTCTATTTTTTTTAGCTGCGGTGATGCAAACTAGAGCCATAATCATTCCTGTATAGATTCCTATATTTAAAGAAGGATTATGAACGAGTCCTGCTCAGATAAGGGGGGGGGGGGGGGGGGGGGGATCCCCCCAAAAATGGGGGGGGGGTGGATTAAAAATATTTTGAAAACAATCATCTAAATAAAAAAGAGTGCAAATTATGAATTTCATTATCGTATCCTGTTTCTAAAGCAATGTTTTTGAGCCATCTTTTAAATCAAGAGATTTTATAAAAATATGGATGTTATAGGTATTTGAAAAAAAAAAAAAAAAAATTATTTAAAGTCCATTCATTGTCAACGCCTGGCCGACGTACGTCCACAGCTTGCAAGCACAGATCCTCCGCACGCCCGCGACGGGTGAGTGCATGCTTCAAGAGCGATGATAGCGGTTGTGAACGATGCGCGCGATGCATATGCAGACGGTAACGGACACGACGGCAGTTGCCTGCCGTACCGCGCTTCAAATTTCCGATGAATAATCATGACTTGACCGACCCACGGCCCCCCCACACATTACCCGGCTGGATGCATGCTGGGATATCTTACAGGAGCTTCGTGTGTGCGGCTTAATCGATGGTGTGCGTGTGTGATCGCTTCGGAACGACTGCATTTATTTTTTTTTTTTTCCCGCAAATTGGACCCGTTTCAGGCGAAAATTGACTTGGCGCAACCAAGGTGAGGATGTAAATGCGGCATATTATTTTTTTGGGGGGCAGCCATGAAGTAATTCACGGCGAAAAATGTAGAAACGTGTTGCATGGGAATGACGTTCTTATTCTTGCTGTACTAGCCTATGGGAAAAATCGGCGTCTTCCTATGAGGTTCATGTCAGGAACCTCATAGTTCTAGGAGTAGGTTGAGCGATACCCTTTTCACATATCTTTGCATGGAACAAAAGTCATAAGGAAAATAATAACCAGAAAAATCAATTTTAAATGGCAATAAAAATAAAGGAAATAATCATGAAAATTGGGAAATCCCTCTCACATGTCTCAGGGAATTTCTGAAATTAGAACAGCTATGTAGTAATGATGTCACATTATTAGCCAATCAGAAGAGGATTTTTGCAAGCATAACATTAACAATGAACATGTGACCAATACGACCAATCACGTCCATTCTGATGTGCTTGCTCTTCTAATGCCAGTTTACGGTGATGCAGTTCCCATGATGCTTTGAGAGTGTCAAAAAGGTTTCTTTTCCCGCTGATTTTATATTTAAACATGGTGGCATGAATTTTGGGTCTGCGTTATGTTCGAATGGCACTGACACAATTTTTTTGTTTCTTGATGATAAACAATTTTTCAGTTTGCGTAATGGCAGTCATCTAACATTACTCAATTAGAAACAATACATTTTGGGAAAAAAATGTTTTGATGAGGGTTTGGCATTGAATTCCGACGTACATAATTCGGACACCGAGATCCAAAAATGCTGAAGGTCATGCAAAATGACGGCTTGTGCGTTTCGTGTCAACGTTATGTACACATAGTGGTGCCATATGGCTTATTATACCAAAATTGTCATTTGCAATAAGAGTTTCTATAGTACTGATCTAGTCCCTTATTTGTTATGGCTTTTTTGGGGTAAAATTAAATCTTACTGTAAAATCACAGCCTGCCATGCCTGCTTTAACAATTGTCTCTCCCCCCCCCCCCCCCCCCGTCCCCCAAAAAGGGCCAAAGTACCCACACTGGGGAATTAAAGAAATTACCAATCCCAACATCCTGGATTCGCCGGGGGGGGGGGGGGGGGGAGGGGGGAATTGATGGGCTTTTTTGGGGTGGGGTGGGGCTTTTTAATGGATAACATTTTTAAAGAAATATGTCAGGCTGACCACACCCCACCCCACCCCCACCCCACCCCACCCCCCCCCCCCCCCCCCACTGCATTGTTTTTCTTGAAAAAGAAATAGAAATGTTTAGCTGTAACCTATGACTCCTTGTGCTTTTAGTTCACTTTCATACATGTAGGTAAAAATAATCTGTCAGGCCTGCAAAGTATTCAGATCTGTGTCCATTTTAACTTATTTCTTGTCGTGTTTCACAAAAGCTTGCCTCGTGGGAAAAGAATAGGGCCATGTATCATACCCAGGAAGATATGGTCCAAGGAGTACCCCCTTGTCCCTAGATAATTATTGACACACTCCAGAACATTGTTATCGAACACATCCCCCCCCCCCCCCCACCAGATATCTGAAAGGAATTCCTGAGATTCCGGAAACACAATGGCCAACACAAATGTCCCGTATCATGCTTCAAACGTTTCATCAACGTATCGCCGTGGTACAAAAAAGGGTTTGGAGGTGCCAAAATGGGGGTCTTCAGCCTGTCGGCCCCCTTGCTTCCGCTGCCTGTGCCTAGGAAACAGTCTGCAAAAATATAAAATGGGGGGTGGGGGAATATCAATGTTCCCCTCTCTATACATGATCCTTAGTCATTTTGCTTTTTATACTTACATTTTTCAGTCATGCAGAATGGATCTTCGGTCAAGAAGCAAGCTCCTGAATCCTGGTTTTCCACGTGTTAAATTTATCGAGCCTTCACAACAAAAATCAGCCAAGGAAAAGTCACAAGCATACAGAAGTAGAATACAGGAAAACAAAGATCTTTACAGGATCCACAAAAAACACGAGAAATTAAGAATCCGTGAGTTTCGCCTGCGCCAATCAAATGAATCAAAGGAGTGTTGTCGTCAACTGCAACGTATAAGGCAGCAGAGATATCGAGATAAAAAAAAAAATGACCCCACTCGACAAAAGCGTAAGACACGTACTAATTCTGAAAAACAGAAGGAAATGTGGAAGGAACAGAAAAGAGCACAGCGAAACCGCATTAACCACCAAAAAAGAGCATCAATCAACCAAAAACGTCGAGAACAATACAACTTGAAGAAAATAGCTAAATTGGAAAGTGAAAGTAGACTGGCCCACGATGAAACTTCTGCAGCCAGCTGCACTCCTGATAAATCCCCTGATGAAATGCCAGGAGATGATTTTCAGCAGACAAGATCTACCAGTACTTCAAAAGAACGTGTTGCTAAATTTAGAAGTAAAGAGAAAGTACTTAGAAGTCTACCAGCTGATCGAAACCTCAAAGCAGCAGTAATATCTGCAAGCATCAATGCACAAACCCCCAAGTCAAAGAAGATGATTGAACAGAAACTTTCCATCTCGAGTCCATCAGCAAAGAAAAAGCTCTTTGTTGCACAAAGTGTGTCAAAATCTATTGAAACCACAATGGCAAGATTAAGAAAAGCAAGAAGCTCCAAAGACAGGCGACTAAAGAGGCTAATGATTAGAGCAGTCATGGCGAAGAAAAAAAGTAGGAAGGTGCTACGTCATATTGGAATTGGCTGGAAGTTGTCCAACATTGCCATGAGCTCTAGTCATGAACTAGGGCGGGAGAACAAACGAAAGAAGAGAAAGGATTCTTTGTCAGAGGAAGTTGTAAGAAGTGTGACAGAATTCTATGACCGTGAGGATGTCAGTCATAACATCCCAAATGCAAGAGGGGCTATGGCAGGAAAGGATGGTGTGGTTAGCCGCAAAGTGATGGCATCAACAATGCTTGCTACGTTCAACCAGTACAAAGAAATACATCCTAACACCAAAGTTAGCTTCTCCAAATTCAAGCAGCTTCGTCCAAGGCACATCATGCCATTCACTGAACACAAATTTAGGGAATGCCTCTGCGAATATTGCATCAATGTGGAACTTGGACTAAAATCACTTAATAGCTTCAGTGCTTCAAAGGGTCAAGCTCACATTCGCATCCCAGATAAGTATCACGTATCTCACTTAACTTTGTGTCCTAAAGTAGATGGCCAGTACAAGAAAATGTGCCTTGATCGAAAGTGTACAGAATGCGGAGTTCAGCAAGTGAAAATGCACATTATGCCACTTCTCAATGACCATTCAGAGGCAATGGTTCTGTGGCATCGATGGGAAAAAGCATCACTTTCAGCTACCATGACAAGAATGATGAAAGTGCAGAAAGAAGGATCTTTCCAGAATTTTGTTGAATACCTACTTGGAGAGCTACAGCCATTTTCATCTCATCTCTTCAATGCCAAATGGCAGTACGAACAATACAAGCTCATAACATCAGCTGTTCCAGACAACACTGTAATTTTCTGCATGGACTATGCAGAGAATTATACATGCAGGGCCCAAGATGCCCCTCAAGGTTCTCACTGGACAAACGTTCAGTGCACCATCAACTCCATCGTTGCAACTTACTGCTGCAGAGAATGCCCCTCTACAATAACTGATTCGATCATGTTTATCAGCGATGATTTAACACATGATGAACATGCAGTTCAGCTGTTTGTAGGCCGTGCCATTGAGCTACTGGTGAAAGATGATGTTCCAGTGGAAAAAGTCATCCAGTTTTCAGACGGGTGTGCTAGTCAGTATAAGAGTAAGACTAACTTTGCAGATGTCTCTCACTCGTTGCAAGACTTCAGCATAACAAGTGAAAAGCACTTCTTCGGAAGTCGTCACGGCAAGGGACCGTGTGATCGTGAAATAGGTGTAGTGAAAAAGTCTATGAATATGGCTGTAGCTTCTGGTCAGGTACATGTGGCAACCCCCGAGGACGTATACACTGCATGCAAAGATAGACTGTCTCTGCCAAAGGACAAGGAAGGACACAACCACACCAAAAGGCGCTTTGTTTACATCCAGAAGAAAGATGTAAACAGGGTCCGTCCAGAGAGAAGCAGCGTTCAACCTGTAAAGGGCACTAAGAAAACACACTGTTTCAGGGGTATCAAGCCATATGTAATTTCAATTCGGGAGCGAAGCTGCTTTTGTGAAGTTTGCAAATATGATAATAGCTCATCCTGTCCAAACCGACACATCACAGGCTTATGGAGAACCACTACCATGAAGCGGACACCACCCCGAACTCAAGAAGCATCATCAGCAAGCCCCGTCCACCCTGCTAATGATCCACAGGCTGCTAACACAGTCACCGAGGTGCAACCCCTGAAACCAGCAGAGACATCAGCATCCCCTGTCAGCCCTCCAGATGATGTAGACATGACAGAGCAAGAGATACGTCCTCCAACACAGAAGGAGACTACTGCAGATGCCACGACTGAGGCATCATCACTGCATATCCTTTTTTAAAGTGTAAAAATTAAATTTAGGTTTCAATTGTCTTGTTCACTTTGTCTTTATTGTAAGCCCAAAAATATCCCTTAAGCTTAGCAGTCAAATGTATCAAAGGTACAGTCTTTAACTTTTAATACTTACAGCTGTAAAATATGGGGACTATGTGCTGGATACGTTCCAAGCCGAAAGTCGCAGAGAAAGGACCAAACATTTTGTTGGCCTGGTGAGTACATTTCGTAACTTGACTCAATTAGAAACAATACATTTTGGAAAAAAAAATGTTTTGATGGGGGTTTGGCATTGAATTCTGACGTACATAATTCGGATACCGAGATCTGAACATGCTGAAGGTCATGCAAAATGACGGCTTGTACGTTTTGTGTCAACGTTATGTACACATAGTGGTGTCATTATTAATGGCTTATTATACCAAAATTGTCATTTGCAATAAGAGTTTCTATAGTACTGATCTAGTCCCTTATTTGTTATGACTTTTTTGGGGTAAAATTAAATCTTACTGTAAAATCACAGCCTGCCATGCCTGCTTTAACAATTGTCTCCCCCCCCCCATCCCCCAAAAAGGGCCAAAGTACCCACACTGGGGAATTAAAGAAATTACCAATCCCAACATCCTGGATTCGTTGGGGGAGGGGGAGAATTGATGGGCTTTTTGGGGGTGGGGTGGGGCTTTTTAATGGGTAACATTTTAAAAGAAATATGTCAGGCTGACCACACCCCACCCCCCCCCCCACTGCATTGTTTTTCTTGAAAAAGAAATAGAAATGTTTAGCTGTAACCTATGACTCCTTGTGCATTTAGTTTACTTTTATACATGTAGGTAAAAATAATCTGTCGGGCCTGCAAAGTATTCGGATCTGTGTCCATTTTAACTTATTTCTTGTCGTGTTTCACAAAGGCTTTCCTCGGAAAAGAATAGGGCCATGTATCATACCCAGGAAGATATGGTCCAAGGAGTACCCCTTGTCCCTAGATAATTATTTACACACTCCAGAACATTGTTATCGAACACATCCCCCCCCCCGCCCCCCCCACCAGATATCTGAAAGGAATTCCTGAGATTATGGGAACACAATGGCCAACACAAATGTCCCATATCATGCTTCAAAAGTTTCATCAACGTATCGCCGTGGTACAAAAAAGGGTTTGGAGGTGCCAAAATGGGGGTCTTCAGCCTGTCGGCCCCCTTGCTTCCGCTGCCTGTGCCTATGAAACAGTCTGCAAAAATATAAAATGGGGGGTGGGGGGAATATCAATGTTCCCCTCTCTATACATGATGCTTAGTCATTTTGCTTTTTATACTTACATTTTTCAGTCATGCAGAATGGATCTTCAATCAAGAAGCAAGCTCCTGAATCCTGGTTTTCCACGTGTTAAATTCATCGAGCCTTCACAATCAGCCAAGGAAAAGTCACAAGCATACAGAAGTAGAATACAGGAAAACAAAGATCTTCACAGGATCCACAAAAAGCACGAGAAATTAAGAATCCGTGAGTTTCGCCTGCGCCAATCAAATGAATCAAAGAAGCGTTGTCGTCAACTGCAACGTATAAGGCAGCAGAGATATCGAGATAAAAAAAAAAAATGACCCCACTCGACAAAAGCGTAAGACACGTACTTCTTCTGAAAAACAGAAGGAAATGTGGAAGGAACAGAAAAGAGCACAGCGAAACCGCATTAACCACCAAAAAGAGCATCAATTAACCAAAAACGTCGAGAACAATACAACTTGAAGAAAATTGCTAAATTGGAAAGTGAAAGTAGACTGGCCCACAATACAACTTCTGCAGCCAGCTGCACTCCTGATAAATCCCCTGATGAAATGCCAAAAGATGATTTTCAGCAGACAAGATCTACCAGTACTTCAAAAGAACGTGTTGCTAAATTTAGAAGTAAAGAGAAAGTACTACCAGCTGATCGAAACCTCAAAGCAGCAGTAATATCTGCAAGCATCAATGCACAAACCCCCAAGTCAAAGAAGATGAGTAAACAGAAACTTTCCATCTTGAGTCCATCAGCAAAGAAAAAGCTCTTTGTTGCACAAAGTGTGTCAAAATCTATTGAAACCACAATGGCAAGATTAAGAAAAGCAAGAAGCTCCAAAGACAGGCGACTAAAGAGGCTAATGATTAAAGCAGTCATGGCGAAGAAAAAAAGTAGGAAGGTGCTACGTCATATTGGAATTGGCTGGAAGTTGTCCAACATTGCCATGAGCTCTAGTCATGAACTAGGGCGGGAGAACAAACGAAAGAAGAGAAAGGATTCTTTGTCAGAGGAAGTTGTAAGAAGTGTGACAGAATTCTATGACCGTGAGGATGTCGGTCACAACATCCCAAATGCAAGAGGGGCTATGGCAGGAAAGGATGGTGTGGTTAGCCGCAAAGTGATGGCATCAACAATGCTTGCTACGTTCAACCAGTACAAAGAAATACATCCCAACACCAAAGTTAGCTTCTCCAAATTCAAGCAGCTTCGTCCAAGGCACATCATGCCATTGACTGAACACAAATTTAGGGAATGCCTCTGCGAATATTGCATCAATGTGGAACTTGGACTAAAATCACTTAATAGCTTCAGTGCTTCAAAGGGTCAAGCTCACATTCGCATCCCAGATAAGTATCACGTATCTCACTTAACTTTGTGTCCTAAAGTAGATGTTTGTAGGCGTGCCATTGAGCTACTGGTAAAAGATGATGTTCCAGTGGAAAAAGTCATCCAGTTTTCAGACGGGTGTGCTAGTCAGTATAAGAGTAAGACTAACTTTGCAGATGTCTCTCACTCGTTGCAAGACTTCAGCATAACAAGTGAAAAGCACTTCTTCGGAAGTCGTCACGGCAAGGGACCGTGTGATCGTGAAAAAGTCTATGAATATGGCTGTAGCTTCTGGTCAGGTACATGTGGCAACCCCTGAGGACTTATACACTGCATGCAAAGATAGACTGTCTCTGCCAAAGGACAAGGAAGGACACAACCACACCAAAAGGCGCTTTGTTTACATCCAGAAGAAAGATGTAAACAGGGTCCGTCCAGAGAGAAGCAGCGTTCAACCTGTAAAGGGCACTAAGAAAACACACTGTTTCAGGGGTATCAAGCCATATGTAATTTCAATTCGGGAGCGAAGCTGCTTTTGTGAAGTTTGCAAATATGATAATAGCTCATCCTGTCCAAACCGACACATCACAGGCTTATGGAGAACCACTACCATGAAGCGGACACCACCCCCAACTCAAGAAGCATCATCAGCAAGCCCCGTCCACCCTGCTAATGATCCACAGGCTGCTAACACAGTCACCGAGTTGCAACCCCTGAAACCAGCAGAGACATCAGCATCCCCTGTCAGCCCTCCAGATGATGTAGACATGACAGAGCAAGAGATACGCCCTCCAACACAGAAGGAGACTACTGCAGATGCCACGACTGAGGCATCATCACTGCGTATCCTTTTTTAAAGTGTAAAAATTTAATGTAGGTTTCAATTGTCTTGTTCACTTTGTCTTTATTGTAAGCCCAAAAATATCCCTTAAGCTTAGCAGTCAAATGTATCAAAGGTACAGTCTTTAACTTTTAATACTTACAGCTGTAAAATATGGGGACTATGTGCTGGTTACGTTCCAAGCCGAAAGTCGCAGAGAAAGGACCAAACATTCTGTTGGCCTGGTGAGTACATTGCATGAAACTCTGGACATAACATATTTTGGCAAGTTTTGTGACCTTCAAATATGCCAGTTCGATATTTCAACTGCGCATGTGCACAATGATATTTTATTCTGAATGACCTGCGTGACAACGCGTGTGAACGTAAAAAGTGGTTGCACAACGCGCACGTGTTAAATTCAATCAGAATGGGCGTTCGCATAACATGGCGGGACATTACGTCAGCAATTTTATCCCGAATAACCTTTGACCTTTGAGATACCGAACTGGCTTATTAACAAAAGTTGACTGTATTGTATTGTATAATGAAGTTATTTGCATTTCACTTCATCTGCATGAATCTTTGTTTCAGATTCAAGATGTTGATTCCATCCGCGAAGAATCTGAAGTGCGCTTCTTGAAGGCATCTGGGGGTGTCTACTCATGGCCATTAGTCGAGGACCGTGCATGGGTGCCACACCAAAGCATCATCAAAATACTGGCGCCACCTTTGATAAATTCCAGAGGTCATCAGATCTTCAAGTCTGCATTTTAACTGTACATTTTGTGTGTGCAAGCTTTAGTGTCTACACGCAAGTTGAAAATGATTTTTATCGAGCAGTTTTCAGAGGGAGCACTATGCACACACACACACTGGTACATCCAGCGGCGTAGCCAGGTTCTCAGTGGTGGGGGAATGGCTTTATTAGGGGGAAAGTCCAAATGTTGTGATTTACAAAAAAAATCTGACATGACAGTGACATATAAAAGTATCCGGTTTGTAAGCAGCGACTCGCAACATACAAACTGGATAGGTTTATGTCTGTGAGGTATGTACATGTACATGTAAATGTACAAAATATACATGTTGTTGGCTCTTTTGTACACTTGTGACGTCAAATCCAGGGGTAGGGGTGTTCCAAAGGGGAGGGACAGCAGTTGCCCCCTTTAGCTACATTTTCCATGTTCCACAAGCGAGAGTGGGATAACATATTTGGTGTGCATTTACGTGTAGTAAAAGAACCGGGTACCCGATTGAAAAAATATACGGGTACCCGTTAAAGAAACCCAACCCAAAACTTCCAATCCCGGAAGTTGTAAAAATGTCCTTCTGTGAGATTCAAAAAGTCTTATTGCAGACAAAAGTCTGAAAAATCTCATGCCTGTTTAGTAAACATGATCACTTCTCCGCCTTTGTGTGTGCCGGCTCGTGCATGTGCCGGCATATCACAAAAGATGGCTATCCGGAAGCTTTATACAGTTGTATTTATGGTGGATGAGGCATGCTATTATGTCTCGTCGAGGCTCTTATCCATGCCTTGACTACAAAAACCACGACCGGTAAATCCCTTTATTGTCAATTTTCGTGAGCGTCATAAACGTGAAATCTGTGCTGGTTTCCCATGTAGTCGAGTTTTAATTTTGAAAATGTTCACTAACATTCAAAACCTTTCCTTTTTTCATTGTCTGGGAAGTTACTATGCGATAATGTAAAGTTGTACGGGTACTCGATTCCATAATTTGGAACCGGTTCCTGATATGAACGGTCGGGTATCGGGTACCCGGTTCCGATGCACACCCCTAATCTCCAAACTTCCTAATCTCCAGAATGTAAACAATCTTCCAACATTTTTTTCCAAAATTAGCTTGTTTATCACAATTCATGCTCTTTTACGGGTTTAGTATTTAATATAAAGCATTTAGTCATTCTTGCCTGCTACAGTATGGATTACATGTAAATGCATGGTTCTTTTAATTTACATTCCTTTGGTTCTGACAGTCAGTATGTTGCACCCCTGGTGGCCTGATTTAAGTCACTGCAGGGTGTTCATTAATCTGCAAATAGATGACACAAAACGTCCAGTGAGTGGGCTGATAAAACTGGAAGAGTGACTGGGTGACCACTGACCCACTCACCAGGGCTCTGTGTCATGAGCCCGATCGTGGCTGTTCCATGAACAGGCTGTTGAAAAATTAGGGGGGGGGGGGGGTTTCCAGACGGGGCATGTAAAGAAGCATGTAAATAAGGGCTGCTACAAGTATTTACAAGCAAAATTTTATGATCAGAATTATATTTGAACCTATAGGTATATCACCAACCTTGCCAATTAGTTAAATGTACATGCATGCAATTACTATTGAAACAAACATTCAACTATACAAATGTTTTGAAAGCATGGTGCCATAAACTGGTGAAGAGCAATGACAAATCTCCATATATTAACAATTTGGTGTCCATGTTATGTACAATTATTTGTCATAGTTAACCTCGCCCACTGTCAGAAAAGTGCTGGAATCCAAAGCTCTATCATGTCTTTCTATGGTTATGGGTCATTGCAACATTTTAAGACACTATTTAGTTGTCCACTCAAATCTCAATAGTTATTTCATAAAGATTAATACCACATCTTCTGTACATAACGGTGTCCACCTATAAAACTTAACTCAATTTTTTGTGTGAAAATGTATTTTCAGTGTTTTGTGTATGTCATGTTACATAGTATTAGACAAACCTTGAAACAAACATTCAACTATAGAAATGTTTTGAAAGCATGGTGCCATAAACTGGTTAAGAGCAATGACAAATCTCCATATATTAACAATTTGGCATCCATGTTATGTATAATTATTTGTCCATTGTAAGAGCTTTGGATTCCAGCACTTTTCTATCATGTCTTTCTATGGTTATGGGTCATTGCAACATTTTAAGACACACTATTTAGTTGTCCACTCAAATCTCAATAGTTATTTCATAAAGATTAATACCACATCTTCCGTACATAACGGTGTCCACCTAAACACAACTCAATTTTTTGTGTGAAAATGTATTTTCAGTGTTTTGCGTATGTCATGTTACATAGTATTAGAGATACTTTAAAGAACAACTTCAATGTTCTGGAAAATTCTCTGCCCAGTATAAGAAATGTAGTCCTGAAGGACACCAAGTTATGTACAGAAGACATCTCCCTTTGCTCACTTTAAGGGCTGGTGTATCTCTTGTTTTGAGTTGTCTTGCTCCACCATTTATTTTTTATAAAAATTTCTTTTTTACGGTCACTATGATGACAGTAAAAGGACAACAGTAAAAATAGAACTATTTACAGCCCCATTTGTAGGGCTAGCACTATGTGTTTTGCGCACAAATCTACGTTCGTGCGCGATGCGCGGCCGGCCGGCCGTTTTAGACTTGACGTCACAGGGTCACGCGATGCATTACATCATCCTTTTGCAATTTTCGAGCGGATATTGTGGGGGGCTCAAAAAGAGGTAGAAAAATAGTGTAAATGAGCCAAACAAATCAGAATTAAGAGAAAAAACAGCAACATTGTTTGCTATTTCAGTGACCCTTTAACCCTAACCTACCTCAATCCTCCAAAATCCTCCTTGCAGTTTTGGAGGATTTTGGAGGATTAAGGATGAATGGTGTTTCAAGCGAGGAGGATTTTGGAGGATTGAGGATGAATGGTGTTTCAAGCAGAGGATTTTGGAGGATTGAAGATGAACGGTGTTTAAAGCACATGATGATTTTGGAGGATTGAGGATGAATGCATTTTTTGGGGCAGGGTAATCGGAGGATTTTGGAGGATTGAGGATGGTTCCTAGCAAAAAGGGTCTAGGGGGTTAGGGTTAAACCACAAGTTTTCAGTCATCAAAACAAACATTGAATGCAAATCCAACATCATGAGTTAATTGTGGGTAGAAGGTTTACAGAAATCAAAGTAGGAAACATGATTTGGAACCAGTGTGAAAGGAATGAGAACTCTCCAAACTTTACAATGGCCAAAGTGACAGTAATTGACAATTCATTCAAATTACCTAGTCTGTTTCCCTTGTGATTTGTTTGACGATATACGTTAAAAAGTCATATCCTCACAATGCCACTTTCCAGGTTGTATCATAAAGTTAGGGACTGATCCCTGGCTATACGGCATTATGGGTTTATGACTTCTGACTATAGTGCCCACCCGAACAAAGATACTGACAATTTGGGAGACCGCCAACATAAGGCAAGATAGCTCAATTGGTAGCGCGCCGGTACGGTAATTCCGGAGGTCGCCGGTTTAAATCCCGCTCCTGCCAGTTTTCTTTGTTCACTTTGAAAATATGAGAGGTAACATGTTGGAGGTCTACCTTGGGGCCAGCGAATCGAACTCATCAAAGAAGAGAATGCAGGGTCTAGCGCTCTGAGCCCTGTTGAAGAGATCCCGGACTGCCTGCTCACTAGCACCGATGTACTTACTTAGTAGCTCTGGACCCTGCCAAACCAAGCACAAATCATGCGGCATAATCAAAACACCGTTCTCACATTGACTGAACACGAGAACGGGGTATCAGATGTCGAGAACCAACACGCGTACACCGATCGCGAACAGGATTTTCGCTCCCCGCTATCTGGGGAATGGATGAAGAACAACAAAGATGGCCGACAGCGCAGGATATTTGCATATCCTCGGATCTGGGAAGGCTTTTTTTTCAAATAAGAAAAGTTGCAGCAAATGCAAATGTCGGATCTGTTTTCAATTCATCGTCTTCGTCCGAATAATCAAACAACATAAAAGCTGTAAAGATTGTTTCAACTTCTGTTCGACATCGTTCATGGGCATCGCCATCTTGAATATCACCACCAACCACTCCGTAATGCACTCCCTATTCAAAATCAGCAACCAGAAAACAATCTACCGTAATTTTCGGAATATAGGCCGCGCGGAGTATAAGCCGCAGCACGCAAAAATCTGCAAATTAAGATTTAAAGTTGGCGTATTAGCCGCACCGGTGTATAAACCGCACCGCGGCGCTGACGACCAACCACAAAAGTCATCGTGCTGCATAGCGCTCGTATGTAAAATGGTTCCACTATCGAAATCACATGCAATCCTAAAGTGTAAGCAGCGCACGAACGAGATAGGCGAAAAGAAAAGGCGAGTTTGGGTTCAATATCGACGTCATCTTACCTGACTTCAATTTAAGTGTCTGGTTCCCGCTATGATATTCTTATTGAAAACGCAATTATCGAGAGTCGGCAAACAGACAAAGCAATCCTACTGGTGGTATACGAGTATCTGTGGACAGCGCCCTCATTCGACGCGCACGGAGCCCAATAAACTTTCATAAGTCCTCGAAATTACCAATTTTGACGGGCTAGATGAGTGTCCTGGCTGGGTGGGCCGCGCGGCAGTTCTTTTTTTTTTTTGACGGGGCGGGGGGAATATAAAAGACAATGACAACTTTAACCACTAATCTGAGCTCAGCAGTCAACAATTGACCAGTGAAATAATAAACAACATGGATTACACAACGATAAAACAGACAAAAACGAACAGACGCACCACACGATTTGTGAGGTGTGAACGGTACTTACGGTACATTGCAAGTCTATTCGGTCCCTCTGGACTGGTTTCCTTTATTTCCAACACGTGAGTAGAGCGAACGTAAACGGCAACCAGGGTTCGAAATTCGTAATCTGGGGGCCAAGGCCATTTTGGCCTTCGTGACGTCAACATTTCCTGGGGCACCAAGGCCACCAATGAAGGCACCAAGGCCAATGACAAAAATTGATAAGGGCACGAAGGCCAGATGATATGAAGGTCTTGCTTGCATACTGGTGTATTTGTACAATTAGTCTCACGGCAGTGAGCGAAACTTTTAGACATGTTGAAGGTGCCAAGAAACAATGAAAACTGAGCTTACGGCTTGCGTATTTGTTTTCTTAACCACTTAGAAATTAAAGAGTAAGAAATGCGAAGCACTGTTCAATACGTTGCTTTAATATCTTCAGCACACCCATCGATCAATATCAATAAAAAATGATTCATATTAATAATAACATTTAGTTTGTCGCGGTTTTCTTTTGCTAGTCAATTTTATCACATTGCTAATCAAATGACAATATGATTAGCATAATTTGCTAATCATTTTTGTTTTCTTATTTCCATCACTGCCTGAACTTTTAAGTTGTATAGTCATGGAGGAAACACGGCCCGTGCCGGGCATGCCGCGCGACGGCATGAGTGGTTTTACCGTGCGTTGCCGCTATCTTCACCGGCAACGTTGCATTCACGCCCCGCACGGGCCATTCGGGAAATCACGGTGCGCTATATCGCTGGCGGAAAAAGCGTCAACATTGCCGATCTCCTTTTCCAAGTCACCCAGTAAAAATGAGTTTGGTTCCGTGGGGCAGAAATGAGTTTTATCATGATTCATGTCATTCTTGCACTTAAAAGCCGACTTGTCGAGTTCAATTTGTCTGGAACGTTTTAATTAATTAAGCGATGCGACTGCGAGGCATAATTGTAGAATAAATCGCAAACAGAAAGCGCTTCGGTTTCCACGTGTCCGAGTCATCGCAGCACACATGCACGATCGTTTGCACGAGGCGAGTTCGTTGTGTTAAGTTGAACAGGCAACGCTACTCCCTCTGGACCATTGCTAAACCGCACACATGGCTTAGCCGGCTTTGGGGGGTTCGGGTTACTGTAGTAAGAGCTACCTGGCTAAAGCTAGCCGCGGATTCGGCCGCGGATTCAGAGCTTGTTTTTAGGCTGTGACTGGTTCCCGCCCCAGTGAGAAAGAAGAAAAATAATGCACGGACGAAAACCAGTCTGCTTGGGGAATCAAGGTTTTGTGAAGGTTTTTACATGGGGCGCACGGGCCGTGCGAGCTCTAGCGCGATCGCTCATCACGCGCACGGGCAATTACCAGCGCGATCAAAAAAGCACCGTTTTGTAGGATCCGGCAACGGTTTGGTACTGAAGAATTGAGCAATTTGAGGGCTTGGTTCGGCAAGAAGGGCACAACGGCCAAAGTATTAATGGAGCACAGCACAATTACATGCCGTGAATAGTGCATTTTTACAAGGGGCATCACGGCAACTAAGCATTAGGGCATCGACGGCACTGGCCGCCGTGGCCGTCGTGAATTTCGAACCTTGTGTGACTGATTTTATTCTTCAAATGTTGCTGTATAAGCCGCCCGGAGTAAAAGCCGCAGGGACATTTTTCAGCGTGAGAATCAACGTATAAGCCGCGGCCTATATTCCGAAAATTACGGTATGCGAGTCCCTGGAGAACTGGGTTTCGAATAGTGTTTTTTTTTCACCCATATCAACCCACACTCAGGTTTGTTACTTAACCCCTTGCGTACGGTTGACCCAAATATGTGCAGATTGAAAATTGCCACCTGGCCGGTTGACGTCTATACACGCCAATTTCTGCATTTTCAATCCATTATTGGGGTATTGTGTACATTATGCTTGGCTGCACAAGCCTCTTGTTTCTGTTTCACTTGGCTGTATAACCCGGCCTGGCGCCCCAGAGCCCCCATGAAATACCCAGTATGCCCGGGTTCAAGGGGTTAACGTTTGTTATTGATGGGGTGCTAGTATGCAAAGAATGGGGTTGTGCAGCCAAGTGTAAATGCAAATAGGCACCACACTGAATAGAGTGGTCCTATTCTTCGCACTTGTTTCCCACCCCCTTTTTTGTGTGAATAAAAGATTTGTTTAAAAAAGCTCCATATATTCATTACACTCCAATTCACGAAAACTATAGTTGAAACATGAATGGATCGAGTACACACAGGAATGCGGCAATAGATGTCAACCGGCCGGGTGTTTTTTTTTAAACCGCGGCTGGGGCCGTCACCCATATCACTTGAATTAATTGCTAAAAAACAGCACCAACCTTGATACTAATGAAGTTGAGTCCACACTCCTTAGCTACCACCCCACCCAGCAGTGTCTTGCCTGTTCCTGGTGGGCCATACAGCAACAGACCTGACCGCAGCCGCAGAGGGCAGTTGGCAAACAATGAAGGATACTGGGAAGGACAAAAAGGTATGACAAAAAACGAAGAAAGCTGTAAGCAAAACACAATTCTCAACACCAGGGGCGTATTGCAATAAGCGGTCTTAAAGCTCTGGCTGTCAGATGGTCTTTCAGTAAGACCATTGCAATGACACGGTCTAAGTGTTTAGACAGTCTTAAAGAAGTTAGAGTAGGGCTGGCTGAAGGCGGTCTGTAAGTTTAGCTGGGCATGATTTTCTTCTACATGTATGTAGGCCTAATTGATATTGAAAAAATATTGTACTCTTGAATCGCTCCCAAGAATGGCTTTTCAGTTGATAGTTATTAATCATTTACATAGAAGACCACTGCGTCGAGAAGATTTTTTGGGATAGATTGGACCCTTTACATAAATATGATGACACAGAGTTGTATCGTACATGTATACAGATTTCCTTGACGATCAATCTTGCGATTGACAGATTTATGTTTTGCAATGCGCGCCACGGCCGTGTGTCATTTTGTGGTAACCATGGAGCGTTTGTTCGTAAATCATTACTCCTTGCAGGCTTAGTAAAGACCGGCTTATTGCAATGGGCTAAGTTTAGCGTCTTATCCAAGCCCGTCTAAGAGCAATAGCCGGCTAATAATGGACGGGCTAAGCCAGCCGGCTAATTAGGCTGCAGTATTGCAATCCGCCCCTGATTTCTGCCGAGAAGCCTAGAAAGCCAATGATCAGAGACCAAACTCGCCATGAACCAGGAATGTCCAACACACTTTTGTTAGTGTATAATAATCTTCAACATAAACAAGATACTTCTTGAATACAGAGACACATTGCCTTGAAAAAGCATTTTTCCTTAAAATGCTATAATTGGAAGCATAATTCAAAGGTAGAATATAATATATGCACCGTTTGTCTGTAAACCAAAAATTGAAGATAATCATTTTGAAGACGTCAGTTTGGTTCGCCAAAGTCGGACCATTGAAATTTAGAGTGGTGCCCTTGGCACTTTGGTTGCGTACAGGCTGCACTATCTGTGGTGCCAGTCTGCATGTCCGGATGTCACATTATCGTAGAATGGTTACCTTGGAAACTACCCAAAGAATATAATTTTGGGGGGATTTCAGGGCAATGTGTGCGTTTAACCCCGACAGTCCCAAATCCTCCAATTTCATTTGGAGAATTTCCTTCTGTTCATATGGGTCCCCTTTGCCTGAGGTATACAACCTAGGAGTGTGCATCGGAACCGGGTACCCGACCGTTCATGTCAGGAACCGGTTCCAGATTATGGAACACAGTACCGGTAACCAACTTAACAAATTACTTAGTAACTTCTCAGACGGTGAAAGAGAAGGGTTTTAAATGTCATTTACTGGGATTTTTCAAAATGAAACCAGGCTACACGGGAAAACAAAATATATTTCACGTTTATGACGCTCGCGAAATTTGCAGTTTACACCTTAAAGCTACAAAGCTCACTGTACATACATGTACTTGTATCTTGCTTTATTGACTCACCGATGTAGTAGTATTATTGTGCGGACCTTTATGAATAAGCTGAACAGCATCTTCTGAGATTTAAATTTTGGGGTTGGGTTTCTTCAACGGGTACCCGGGTGCCCGTGTTGTTTTTTAATCGGGTACCCGGTTCCCAAACTACCCGTAAATGCACACCCCTCATACAACTGGAATATTCTTGGTCTTGATATTTCCCTAAATCTCAATTCAAAGAGGTTTATCTCTGGTCGTGCAAAGAGTGCCTCCAGGCACGTTGGTTGTCTTGACTGCGCTTGGACATATCTACCTGTTGTATAAGACAACTATGTCCTCGTATGGAGTACTGTTCCCACATCTGGGCTGGCGCTTCTGCTCACCACTTATCTTTATTAGAGTACAGAAGCGCATTAAGAGTCGGCTTTCTAAAATTGAAATTACCCAATACAAAGCTAAAAGCCACTCTAGGTAAAGGGTTACGATCATAGGTGGTAGGGTTGGAAACATGTTAAATTTACCAACCCTACCACCCTTATGGTTTTCCTGGGCCCAGATCTAAATAGAGGATAATTCTTCACCAGATTCCATAGAAATTATCCCAATTTTCAGACCTTTAAACCCAAGCGGGGTAACTTCCAGCGTCGGTGAGACCAAGTCACCTCCCCCATGTAAAATGTCAGGTCATTGTTCCAATCACTTTCACAGAAGTAAATGATCTGTGCCACATGCCGTGTTTGTTTTTAGACACATCTTTACTTACCTTTGCCGGTAGTTGCAATGTTTCTAGCAAAGACTCCTTCACGTCTCTCAGCCCTCCAACATCCTCCCAACCCAATTCCCCCGCACTGTGCAATGGAACATCCCTGAGAGTAGCTGGCGTGTAGTCGTTAAGGGCAGCTTCAAAATCTTCCTGCAGTAGGAGGATCTCTTCGATGAGGCTGCCAGAATCTTTGGCTAGAGAACAGGGGAAAAGAGGATGAGGGCCGATTCAAAATCTTCCTGTAGTAGGAAGATCTCTTCGATGAGGCTGCCAGAATCTTTGGCTAGAGAACAGGGGAAAAGAGGATGAGGGCTGATTCAAAATCTTCCTGTAGTAGGAAGATCTCTTCGATGAGGCTGCCAGAATCGTTGGCTAGAGAACAGGGGAAAAGAGGATGAGGGCCGATTCAAAATCTTCCTGCAGTAGGAAGATCTCTTGGATGAGGCTGCCAGAATCTTTGGCTAGAGAACAGGGGAAAAAAGAATGAGGGCCGATTCAAAATCTTCCTGTACTAGGAAGATCTCTTCTATGCGGCGGCCAGAATCTTTGGCTAGAGAACAGGGGAAAAGAGGATGAGGGCTGATTCAAAATCTTCCTGTAGTAGGAAGATCTCTTGGATGAGGCTGCCAGAATCTTTGGCTAGAGAACGGGGGAAAAGAGGATGAGGGCTGATTCAAAATCTTGTAGTGCTTTAAGACCAACTAAAACGCCAATTTGTTTGTTGACTTTTTGGACTTATCTGATAGTTTATGCCTCCCCAAAACTAATGTAACATGTTTCATGATTCTGAAGAAAAAAAAGAAAAAAAGTTTTTGAGCCTTTATCTTCTTAGCCTCGATTCAGAAAAGGCCGAGGTCAACTGCGTGCCGTATCGCGCAAGTATTGACGTATACGTGTAGAAACATATGACGTCACTGTATTATACGACAATGTTTTAAGTAGAGTCTGTACGTATTTTTTTGTCTAAGGCTAGTATTATTTGCTGTGCTTTTCAGCCTTTTTGCACATGATTCAGGTGTAACACTACGGTAAACATATTTTAAAGTGTTGACATCTTTGTGAGACACATTTAGAATTGGGGTTGTAGGCTTGTTTTTGCTAGTATGATTCATACTTTCCTTTGTTTGCAGTCGGCTTTCATTGGGACCTGCGCGGTGAGTTGTGTGAGCTGATGCTATACTCTAGTCTGGCGACTTTGCTTATGCAGCCCCGCACCTTCTCAGAACTATACAATGTACACACAATTTCTGTTATAAGGTACCAGACTCAATCGCATGCAGCGCATGCGGTACCGTGCGTGTACAATGCATGTTGAGTCAAGCGAGCGTGGACAGGGAGGGAGACGGCCGGGGCTCTGGCTGCTGGAGCCGGCAACAGCAGGCAACGTCGTCGTGGTCTGGTGGTGCGCGTGAGTCCGGGACAGGATTGGAATGCTCGGTGCCTTTAGAGTTGGAATGGCTCCAGCATTCAAATGGAATTGTGCCTTCAAACCCAGCTGAGTTTTCATACTAACACTATCATCAATACAATCTTTGGCGAAATGTTCTGCACATATTTTCGACCATTTCGACAGCCGAAAATCAGATCTTGTATTGTCTACAAAGCGGACCCACTGTCGCCTTTGAACTCCATTCAGCACTGGGAATCGCAGTAAGGTTAGGTCAGGGTTTTTGTCGCTGTTCCTCGTGCAACCCCCAACTATACACACGATCGAGGCATAATGATTATCTCAGAACCATGCTCATACTGAAATAATATCAAAATTAGACAAAATAGACGGGAAAACGGAGGAGTTATGTCGACAAAAACTCTTCCAGCAGCATCAACTCCAGGTACGTACATGCATAGTGTTTGGCTGCAGCATCAACCGACTCTACACGTGTACGTCACGGGGTCACGTACATACATTTTACATACATAATGAGCTTTCGCGAAACAGGATAAATGGTTCAGAATAACAACCCTTTTTATTTTATAAAAAAATCCCTCTCGTCTGCAAACTAATATCCATTAGTTAAAAGAGTATTTAAACTGTCGGAAAAGTCCAAAAAGTCCTTACCTATGTCACATTTACTTAACAGGCCACAGCACCCCTGTTGCTAACCAATGTCGAGTTAACTCGACAAGGAAACCACACACCAGAATATCCATGTAACAAATATATTCACCATGTTTCAACGAACGGCAGTGCTTGTGTTTTTCACTGTCCGCACATGATCCTTATGCCATCAGAAAGATCTTGTTCAGATCTTTCTGATGGTGCTGCCATATACATGTGTCACCACTATATTTGTTTGGGAAAAAACTATTCGGTTTTCCTGCCCCTAAATTTACTACCCTATGAAGACATGAACACATAGGGAAAAAGGGACCGAATAGGTCTTCACTAGGCAATTCTATGGGTTTAGGTTGTCCCCACAAGGAATTTTGTGTACAAAGTCTATGGGGGTATGCTTAAGTACAGAAACAAACGGAAGAACAATACCATGTCTCCACAGGGATGTAAAAATGAAAATGCATAGAGGAATTTTACATTAGCCCCTTCTGTGCACTTCCGGGTTGAAAGCGAGAATGTCAGTGGCAAACAAAACAACGCTTTTCAGCACATTCATTCATGCATGAATAAATCAGGCCATAAAAGGCAGCGCAGGCGCACGATCAGCATAAAGTCGTTTACGGTGACATTGAGATCCTCGTTTTCAAACGCGGAAGTGCGCAGATCGGCGCTAAACTCGTCGTTGTGGGATTCCTCTATGTACAGTGTGTGTATGGAGTGCCATTTGTCAAACAAACAAGTTTCCTCGTACATAAAGTGGGCCAGTAGAGAAAACAGCCATAACTTTGCTAGTTTAGCAGTTATGGCTTTCATTTTTACACCATATTAAAGGGTCATTTTCATGAAACAAACTTTACACATATTTTCCTTTTCACTGAATTCTTTAGATTGAAAATACAACCATTCAGCAAGCAGTCAGCTGTCATTTTCTGCTTGAGTGGTTCACGCTTGACTGAGCAAAGAATGTGGTACTGGGGGAAGATAAGCCAATAATGTGGTACTGAAAGGGCTAACCCCTTCCGGCTATTATTAATGGGGTAATGGTATGCCGATATATGCTTGTGCAGCCAAGCGTAATGCAAACAATAGGCAGACAATGGATTGAGTATGCACAAGAATGTGGGTAAAGATGACAACCGGTCAGGCGGTCTTTTTATCAAACTACGGCCATTCTCCATATTCAAGAGGTATGCATCCATCATGCAACAAGCAGATATGCAAGTTGGTATAGGGCAATGCAATATTAAGCCGTTGACTCCTTTGTGAAAAAAAAAACTTGCTTAACGCTTGAGTACGGCTTTTATACTACTCAAAAAAATTAAAGGATCAGACATTTGCCTTTGAAAATTTCAGTCAGGTGTGTACTGAAGTTGATTTTACTCATTGTACACTGCAGCGCATGTCCATGCTTGGTTAAGCACCACAGAATGTGAGATGATGCAATTGCTCAGTCAGGTGTTTCAAAGTCAAATTAACTGGAGGGGTTAAAAAAATAATAATAATTAAGTTTGATCCTTTAATTTTTTTGAGTAGTATATAATGGAGCACTGCTATACCAGATAGGTTTGTGCAGCCAAGCGTAACGCACTCAATAGACAAACAATGGAATGAATATGCAGAAGAATATGCGAGTATAGACGTCAACGGCCAGGTGTTTTTTTTTTTAACTGACCATAGCCGTCATCCGTATTTAATGGGTAAAGTTCAAAATGTTAGGCCAGCATATTTTGTTGACCGAGTAATAGTTTACGTCAACAAAAATTGAGCCTCTGCAAAGAGTGGAGAACAGACCTGTGACAGGACATGAAAAAGGGGGGAGCGTTCTACCAATGCGTGCCAAACTAATGGCTGTAAAATATTCAGGAACTATTTTCCATTGGAAGTGCACAAAAAGATGGCCAACCTTGTTTGCCTGACTGGAACGCACCCCGCATGGGGGAGGGGGTCCCCATTTTTGTCTGTATACCCATTAACCGGAATGGTAATTATATATGCAATTTCTAAATATCTTCTTCACTTTTTTATGATAACTGCTTTTAAATATATATTTTTCTCAATGATTTCTAAGTATATTGCCTATTTTGTGCCTTAGTAATGGTAGCTTAAAACAGGTATGCAACTTGGAATTAACAGAAAAACGAGGAAATTCCAATCTTGACAAGATTTTGTACAGTGTTTTTCAATTTTCAATGGCATAAGTGTGAAGTGAAGAACGAGGAAATCAGCTGATACGAGGAAAAGTTGCATGCCTGTTAAAAACAGCATGTGAAAATTGGATTGACCACAGAATCCTATTCCACCTGCATAAACTGATGTACGAAAAACCTACAACATTGGTCCTCTGCATCCTTCATATCGTACCTCCTTTCTCCTCTGACGTAGATGGCGGTGGTCGTCCCTCAACCATCTCCCGACTGCACCCAGCATGGATGGCTCTTTCCACCACGGTCACTATGTCCCGAGCCACATATCCCTCCATCCGTGCCGCCAGACGGTCAGTGTCAATCTGGTCAAAGGTCCGTAGGTCAATCTCTACCTTGGACTGGACGGCCGAGTTGAAAACTTCTACACGTTGAGGCTGTGGATATTAGAAAAATTTAGTTGCTCTTGGGAGAGTTCAAACACGTCAGGACTTTTTGGGACTATCATGCAAGTCAAATCAGGCCATGCGCTAACTTTTTCCCCAGTGACTAGTTCACTCTACATTTTAAGAGCCTATGTGATGTTTATATTCGGCCGGACAATCGTTGGAAAAAATAACGGATACTGCCTTCTATTGACAGAATGTAGTTAGTCCACGTTGTGTCTAAAATGGGTTAACAATCCGAAAACAGGGCGCAAGGTTGCAATAATAGTATGTGTTTGTGTATGTGTCGTACGCGTAGTGTACCGAAGCGACGCGTTGTAACCAGTGCATGCAGTGGATCTTGGACGTTTGCTGCACGACGTTCGTACCGCTCGGCCTATGTACATGTTATGTGACCAATTGAAAACGATCCCATTTACAGATATGGTCTTATTTTACAATAGGGCACTATAACAAATCCAGTGAGCTTACCGCCCGATGGTTTAAAACGAATGCTGTTTTTCTCTCGTTTTTTTCGCTATCCAAGAACGCAAAACTTTGAACAGGTCAGTGGAACAATATTTTCTATAAAATACTAACCCCCAAATCATCCCATTTTTTGGAAAATTCCAATAATGACCAATCATGTACATGTACACTACTTTAAGTATCCGAATACCTTGCTCAATGAAGGGATCTCTAGACATGACTGGAATAGGTGGCAACCTCTGGAGCCGGTCAGTGATTGGTGGAGAGTGCCCTTTGACCTTGTGGTTGCTACAATGCAAACCCGTGACCCCTCCTTGACCTCGGCCATCATAATATCTTTTAAGACTGAGAGGAAAACAATATCAGTTGTTATAACAATATGGACTTCCAACACAGTGCTCAAGATGCTAATATTATTACCCTAGCTCAACACGACTATAAACAATTCTGGAAACCCTCTCAGCCCCCTGGAGAATATGTACACTTTAACTCCTGCTATTAATGGGGTTAATTTAAATACAATTTACCAGTTCCACAATCACAGGTTTGAAAATATACCCCAATGCAAATTTCATTTCACGCTTACCCTCGGCCAAACGCGTATGGTACACTGCTTCTGGCCCAATCTCCTGCTCCGGACCAAGTGGGGATGCAGTCACATGATCCAGATCATCCAATAGCACGATAGAAGGCTGTCGCCAAACGGCTTCATTTAAGGCCTCTTCCCAGATCTTGCGGATAGTCTCAATTCTTTTTCCTGTCGGTTAAATTTCAGCAACAGGAACATTAACCACCCAAAGTTTTAAGAGCTAAATTTAAAAAACATTAATTCTTCGGTCACTTCCGAACTTAGAGGGAGGATTCCTGTTTGTTTCTTTAATATCGTCAAACAAACCACAAGGGAAACTGATTAGGTAATTTGAATTAATTTTTAAAGCGAACAAAGAAAACAGAAGCAGGATTTGAACCTGCGGCCTCTGAAATACCGCACTGGTGCTCTACCAACTGAGCTATCTTGCCCTATGTTGGCGGTCTCCCAAATTATAATAATAATAATAATAATAATAATAAAAATAATATAGGCAATTTATAATGCGCCATTATCCACCTTAATGAGATGCTCAAGGCGCAGAGAACAAAAACAAAGGGAACAGAGATACAAATAATCAAAACATGGACATTTATACAACAACACAATTAGCTTGACAATCAAATAAATGAGCTACTGGAATGCAACTTGAAAGAGGTGGGTCTTCAGAGCACATTTGAACTCTTGCAGGGTGGAACAGTCACAAATATTTTGAGGAAGTTTGTTCCATAGTATCGGCCCAGCATGAGAAAAGGAACGATCCCCCCATGTCTTATTTGTTTTTGCCACTACGAGCAGAGAAGAATTGGAAGATCTGAGGGACCTTGAAGGTTTGTAACAAATTACCAAATTAGAATTATATTCGGGGGCAGCACCATGTAAGCAATAGAAAATAAACAGAAGTAACTTGAAAACTATTCGAAATTGAACAGTCAGCCAATGGAGTGCATGCAAAACTGGAGTAATGTGAGTTTTACGACTTGTCAAAGTAACCATGCGAGCAGCTGCGTTCTGTAGTTTCTGTAATCGCGCCAGCTGCTTTTGCGGTAATTCATGAAGAAGCGAATTACAGAAATCTAAACGGGATGATATGAGAGCATGAACAATTTTCTCAGTAGCAGAACGCGTAAGGAATTTTTGAATAAAACCAAGATTTCGCAAATGATACCGTACAGATTTACAAATAGCAGATATACTTGAGCAGACATTCACATGGATGAATCAAACATGACACCTAGATTTCTACAAGAATCCGAAACGTTAATAATGGAATTAGCTATGTTGATAGAAGGTAAATTTATCTTAGCCAGCTGAACTTTTGAACCACACAGTAACATTTCACATTTATTGTAATTCAGTTTCAAAGAGTTTGAACTCATCCAGTTTCTGACGTCTTCAATGCAAGCTTCAAGTATCAGTGCCTCTAATTTGTTCGGGGGCGCCAGTCATCAGAAGACATGAACCCAAAATGCCGTAGAACCAAGGATCATGCCCCATCTTTACGATACAACCTGGGAAGCGACATTGTGGGGATCACTTACTATTAAGTGATCACTTTTTAAGCTTATAATATCGTCAAACAAAATCTCTTTATCCACTATATATGTATGAACCACATGAACATAAACCAAAAAATCAGGTTGGAAATGGCAATCCACTTTTGTGAGCAAACTATAAAAATACACCCTCTGGCATTTCAAAAATTTTCATAACAATTTTCAGTAATATTTTTCTTCGAAAAAGATCAATCAAAATCATGCAAACTAGAAGCGATTTTTTGCCCTTTTCCGACGTAGTGTACAGTTTGTATAAAGCACTTCATGCTCAGTGCTTTCCGAGAGCCTGTGGGAAAAATTCACAGGCAGATCACACGACAAAAACTGCCCTGCATAAGCATGTGCACTGCGCGATCGGCCGATGTTTACACAATCGACTAATGCTTGCATGTACATGTATGATGGATCATGTAACAGCATAGTCTTGGTTCCAAGACGTTACTGTCTGATACTTGTCATCAACAGAGGGCGCAATTTACAGGCTGTCACCGGCGGGCGAGCGCGCGATCAATCACGGAGTTACAGTAACGTCTTGGATATTTCTACTTTTGAGGGCGGGACCCGACTATGGAAATCGTGGCTAAACATGCATCATTCATATCACGTGACTGGTCTGACCTCCATGGTTAAGTTTGACCGATTGCCCCAATTATGCAAAATGCGCCTGCGGTCGACGGGACGTGTAATATAATACCGTTTGAAAAAAACGTGGATGTACTGTACTACTGTGTACAAAAGCCACTTGTACATACAATGTACATGTACATGTATGTGTACAATCATGGAGGATGTGTTTTCTTCCTCCATGGTACAATGTACATATCCACATGAACACTGTGGATACATGTATAGTGTACGTATGTATAGGTACTTGAACTTCAAGTTTGAATAACTTGGAGTTTCTGATCTTTCTTGCTACGTCCCAGAATGAGATAATGACAATTTACCTGCAGGTGTGCACTTTAATCTGGGATGTTAATTAGCCAATGTGAATGAATAAATGCAGAATAGTCAAATTTTTAAATTATTTTTTATCAAAGATTGATTTTTGCCAGTCTTGTTTAATTACATGTACAAACATGTGGTGCCGTTTTTTGCAGCCAGCCATGGCCAGGCCCAGTATTGTATTGGATATTTCAGTCCAGTTAGTTGCATGCACAATATATTTAAAGGACGTCTTTGGTCAACTTTTGACTGAAAAACGTTTTTACTCACTTTGTCTTCAAGGTGGAGCTTAAATTCATAATTGTCTTAATTATTTATATTTCTCCCAATATAAAATTCCTCCACTAAATACATTACATTCCTACATGTGTATAGTAATCCATGTATACTAATATTTAAAAAAGTGAACATGAAGAAGAGAAGTCTGAAATAGCAAGCCCAGCAAACCACTTAAATGCAGTGGATTTAAAATCAAAGTAGATGGTTAACTTCACTCAATTATTCTAATTCTTGAGGTAAACATAATTTTTCACTGGATAAAATGTATTTCTGTAAAGATTTAAACCATTATTGTAAAGTTACATTTATGTTAACATATACTTTACCATTGAAGGTTAGAACTGCCACAGAGTTCATCAGAAATATGAAACACACCATTGGTTACATCTCTTTTTTCATGTATTTTCAATTTCCATCCTGAAAAATTAAATTGGCAGATGTACCGGTCATTTACTACTCAGTGTAAAATAATCGACATTACATGTACATGTACATGTGGCATTTTAAAAAATGTATAATACATTTACTTCTACAAACTGGCTGGGACGTCCTCCATTCTGAAGTCTTTTTAAGTTTATCACCTCACATGTTTATACACCAGTGTTCTAGCTCGTACAGTGTACATGCACAATATATAATGTACATGTCATCGGGTAATACCTTCTCATAAATGTTTACCTTCACTCAAGCGCGCCTACATGATTTGACTATGACATGTGTGGAGACCAGGAAAAGGGGGGGGGGGGGTATCATGAAATTTCCAAAACCAACCAACTGAAAATTTCGAAGAGGGGGGGGGGGGGGGGGGGAATGGACACTACGCTGTTTATTACACATGTATTAATTATGGTCCATACACAAACCCAAATTTAACCCTCTTTCCGACAATTCTACTGTAATTTCCATGTGAAATTTATAATACCTCCTGGTCTATTTCAATTTTTTTCTTCTGTCTGGTTTTATTGTCTAGGGGTGATCTTGTCATAAAGTGTGTGTGGGTGGAGATATATTCCCCATCCCCACAACCCCGAAATCTATGTTTTTGCCTTCACTTTATCAACACTTCTTCTTGTCGAAAAATTTTTGGGGATTATATTTAACTATAAAAGTTGGGCTATTATGTACGCCGTATGTATCACCATTTGTTAATCCTTTCTGATATGTTTTCCTTTGTATAAAAATTGTTGTTTAAAATTTTTTTTGAAAATGATCAATTATGACTGTAATGAAATCAATTGTGATGTAGTTCTTTTAACCAATATATGTACACCGACTACTGCATGTATTTTTTCTATTACATGTGGAATAGTAACCACGTAAACACACTGGCTGTCATCGAAGGTTATAGTTCTAAATTTACATTCGGAAGTATTAAAATATACCTCACATGTTCACTCATCATCCGCACAAATATTTCGTATAGGCCTACACTTTATTTAATGTCTAAATAAACTTCAGCTGCACTACAGATACTTCGCGGATTTGAACGACACGTACGTCGTGCCTATACTACACGTCAACTTAAAAAATATTTCCCACAGACATGACAGACTGGGTCACGCGGATCGCGTATCGCGCAATCCTTCATTCAAAACAATACAACGGTCGACGCGTCGGGCCCGGGCGCGGTGAACTTCAAATTTCCAGACTACACAACACACATACACAAACAAACGCACCCAGAGGGTGATGACCGCACCGCGTCCTATTTAATCGTGCATGCTCGCCAAGTTATGAATAATTCATTTGTCAAGGTCAAACTCAATCGCTGATTGGCTCCCCCGGAAAGTCGGGGGAGAATGTCGAAAAAGTAAAGAAAAAGTTAAGACCCGCGGACAGAAATATCCAAGACCTTCGTGGAAGTGAAGAACCGAGCAAAGAACAGTAGAATCGATTCTTGTCAGAGCGCGTAATATATAAAACATTATCGAATACAATCAGAATCGATTTACTGAGAAACAGCGCCCTCGTTCGGAAGGAAAAAAAGAAACACGAAGGTCTTGGAACCAAGACTAGTAACAGCACAGCACGATCGCCCAATCGCACAGATCCACCCATCATGCCCAATGTATACATTTATCTGCTGTCAAAATTTGGATGTTTAATTTTTGAGACTCTGGCCTGTTTCCTACATGTACCTCCATGGTTTCTCTTATTCTACTTTTTGATGATAATTTTCAAACACTTTTGGAGAAGAGTTGGTGTAAGAAACTCAAACATTAGGTCCTTGTGAAAATCAAACGTTGACATATGACTTGAGGAAATCACATGTTAACATGATATATTTTTTTTAATGTAAGTTTGCCACAAAAGGTATGGGCTACTCTGCCACAGAGCTCTTTGTGTAACAGCTTGTCATGAACACATTACCAAGCCTGCTAAAGCCAGTATAAAATCGTGCAGTGCAGCTTACAACGTACATAGCCCCCCCCACAAATCTGTCAACTCTCTGCCAGCAAAACCAATTATTCCTGGCACAAACCGCAGGTTAGGGGCTGGGACCAAGGGTCAAATCTGGGTCAAATCTGGGTCAAATCTGGGTCAAATCTGGGTCAAATCTGTGTCAAATCTGTGTCAAATCTGTGTCAAATCTGTGTCAAATCTGTGTCAAATCTGTGTCAAATCTGTGTCAAATCTGTGTCAAATCTGTGTCAAATCTGTGTCAAATCTGTGTCAAATCTGTGTCAAATCTGTGTCAAATCTGTGTCAAATCTGTGTCAAATCTGTGTCAAATCTGTGTCAAATCTGTGTCAAATCTGGGTCAAATCTGGGTCAAATCTGGGTCAAATCTGGGTCAAATCTGGGTCAAATCTGGGTCAAAGCTGGGTCAAAGCTGGGTCAAAGCTGGGTCAAAGCTGGGTCAAAGCTGGGTCAAAGCTGGGTCAAAGCTGGGTCAAAGCTGGGTCAAAGCTGGGTCAAAGCTGGGTCAAAGCTGGGTCAAAGCTGGGTCAAAGGGGGAGGCTTCCATTTTTTTTGGGGGGGGGGGACCTTATATTCTTTGTACTTAGAGGGGGCGATGTAATACACTTCACAGCCAGAAAACAGAAAGTGATTGTGTATAGGGAAGTGATCTTCCCCCAAAATATGTCAGCAATGGTATGTTCTTGGATATCACAGACGGTGTATTGTTCAGGTTGTGTGCAAAGGCTGAGGAAATATGAATATTAAATAATGGAAGGAAGGTTAAATGTGGAAGGAAAACCCGAGAGAACAATTCTGGAGAAAACCCACAAAATCAGGTAGGGACGGAAACCTAACCATATGTTGGCCCTGGTGGGATTCGAACCAGGGTCACAGCGGTGGAAGGCAAGTAAAGTACTGCTTGGTCTGCCTAATCCACCAACCTCTCTTGAACCAGGCCCCAGGAGACTAAGCTCACCTTTAAGGGGTTTGCACTCGACCAAGCTGACGTGGGCAAGGTTGGGCCACTGTGCCATCTCCCTACAGATCGACCGGCAGAGGGCGCTCTTACCACTGCCCCTCGCACCGCAAACAAGCAGGCCGCCTTGCAGGAGGCCCGGGATGGGCTCACCAAGGCGGCGGCCGATTGGTCGCGTCATTAATGCCGTGCCGAGATAGTCCAGGGCTTGCTGGCCCAAAGCTGTAACTCCCCTGGAAATGTAACAGCCAATGTGACGCTGTTTTGTAACAATAATGTACCTGATTCTATAAAAAGCTAATATATCCAGAGTGGCAAATCAAATGAAAATCTAAAGCTGCCATAACTATATTTTGAAGTCCGTTGTGAGTCAGTTGCGTTTTAGGCCTACAGGTACTAGTATGCTATGGGCTAAAATACAACACAAAATGCACTATATAGAATGTCAGCTATACAATACATTTTAAAGTTTCTTAATCCTTATATTCCTTATAATGTACATAATTCAGCACACAAAAAACTGAAACTCGAAAATTATTAATTTCCAATGATTTAAAAAAAAATGTTACCTTGTTTTGTAAAACACTATTCTAGCTATTTAATTAATGGTGCGTGCCTCACACGAGAAAGTGCTAACATTTCTTTCGGAAATTGACGCATACTGCGCGATGTGGCTTGATATGGCACAGAACGCCGCAGTGTGGTGCAGTGTGAATTTACGGACTGTAAATAAGGACTCATCGGCAGTATTGCGCTTGCGTAATTAGGAGAGTGACTGGTCGCACAAGTGTTCCAATAAAAGGGACAAGATTCCATTGGAGACTAAATTTCATGTGACACCAGAAAAAGTGTTTAAAACCAGTTGGTACTTTTATCACCCGTTTAAAACCACCCATGTGACAGGTCCTCGACCAATAGGAATGGGTAAACTGTCTTAGGTATTTATGAATGATCAATACATCCAAATTATTAACTGATAACAATTATTTCAAGTTTTACCACAAACAGGGCAGTTTTCAAAACAGGACAACTTACCCAAGATGCCTCAGTCTGTACCCGCCCACCGTGCTGTCCAGCTCAGACACGCCCCAGGATGGCATTCTAGGGATGAATTCCGGCTTGTTGGATGTAGTGATCTTCTCCTGGATGACAGCTCTGCTTCGCTTGGCAACGAGAGGATGGAGGAGATAGTAGGACTTGGAGGCATCAGGTGAAGAGGTAGGTTTCTCCTGGTGGTTGACCGAGATGAGAAATTCTCCATGCAGGTCTTGATAGACGGAAACAAATGGGGGATTATTCATTAGTACCATTAATAAATAAAATGAGGTAAGGCCAAATAAAAAACAAAACATGTTTAGCGTCCTGCCTTTTTGAAAAATAGAAAGGAGGAGGCCCTTTTTTTTTTTCTTTTTTTTTTTTAAATGGCCGCTCGACACATTTTCCAAGACGTCCGGCTAGGCTATTTTTCAAGATGGCCGCCAGCATACACAAGGTGATGCTAGAGTCTAAAAATACGACTTTTTGTTTTGGGATTTTTTTTTTTTTTTTCGAAAAAGATCAAATATTCTTCATTTTTTTTCGTGTTTTTTCATTTAAAAAAAAAAAAAAGCAGGCGGCTTCAAAAAAGGAAGCGGGCGGGGACGCTAAACATGGATTATTTTTTATTTGGCCTAACTGAACTATGTATGCGGGAAATACAGAATTATAGAAGTGGTAAGTCGAGGTTGGTCTTGTCTAGAGGAAATTTTTTAGAAAGAAATTCTTTTTCTTTTGTTCTTTAAAAACACAGAGTACATCTTTAACACAATTTGTGGCGTCTGCAAGGGAAATCGGACATAAGTCGCACAACCTATTTTTGAGTAATTGCAATTTACATGAAAATCATCAAAAAATCACGATTCCTGTTTTTGTCCAAATACTAAAGTTTAAAGCATATTTAATTCAAAATACCTGGTTTGCTTTTGTGTTGAGACCATTAAATGTGTACAATTTGACATTTTAGTCTGGCGTACTTCCGAATTTTTTTTTGTAAACTACATGTACATATTATTTTCCATTCTCAATGCTGAATTTACGGCTCTATTTAAAAACTCAAATATCATATTTTATAACAGTAATTTTTCACCATTACAAAGCTTACATTATATATTTTATTATGGAATTGAAATCTCAACTTTAAAAATTTCCAAATTATGTCTGATTTCGATCACCAAAAAGGTGAATATATATATATACATGTATATATAAAACAATCAATAAAACAAACACAATCACCCTATAAAATTATTGGGTGTTTATGTTGGTAAGTTCTGTATTTTTGAAGTGATGAAATCCAGAGGTTAACATACAGTTACCCACGGACAAAGTGGAATTTCCTCACTTTCGTTCCAAGAGCATAAACAGCATATAAACAGCCTTATTCTTGTAACTTTTTCGGTGTTTTTTTCATCACTTATGCTCATTAGGTCCACATTTTAATACTTTCAAATGCTTTTGGAACGTCTTTGGAGGTTGAAGCATTGGAGGATTTTGCAGGATTAAGGGCATAAAAGGATTTTGCCTCCGGAGGAAAATGGAGGATCCAGGTCATCAGGCCCAATCTGATGCTAGATGATTTTGGAGTATTGAGGTTATTACTGGGGTGTTTACAAAAACACCTGGAGGATTTTGGAGGATTCATGCAATGGTCCTCATAAGATGATTTTGATCAGTTTACTTGGAGGAAGTGGAGGGAGTTAGGGTTAACAAAGGAACCAGTCGAGTACTCACCTCCACTTCTTGAGATGGGAAACCTGAGCAGTGTTCCATGCTGTTTGATGGGTATGGGGGATATCATGCAGCTAACACAAGTCACCCAGTACTCAAATGCAAAGACAAGGTCCTCGATACTCAAATCTGTGGGCTGCAATAAAACATGCAAAGATAAAATCTAGCTCATCTTCCCCTCCACAGAATCTTCAAAATGGGCTCATTATTTTGCATACTCCACCAAAATCCACCACAGTAAATCGACGGCAGTGCCAGAATATTCACACCAAATTTTTCTGCTTGTTAATTTGAAGCCTTGAAAAGTAAATTTTAAGACCAATTTTATACACATTTAAAATTGATTCATAAATGGGAAGAGTACAGTACAGTAACAGTCTGTTGCCCCTCAATACGGCTGTTCATTTTTGAATAATTTAGTATTTGATTATTCGAAACTGGGTTTGACCGAAATTTCAAAACTCGCCGATCAAGTTTTTACGCATCAGCTGCAACTGTTTGCCGCGCCGGTAAAAAGTTGCACGCAAAGCATGCCAGTGTTTTACGTGCGGCCATCGATATTGTGGACTGCCCGATTGACCTTTTTGTATCCGGATCATTATGGGTACGTATAATTCTGATAAACTCCAGCCTGTGTTTTTGCAGTAATTATTTTATATGTGTCAAGGGTTTCTTACGGACAATAAACCTCCATCCACAAAAATGAGCCATTTGACACTGCTAAGCGACGTAACTTTTGTATTAAAATAGCATCAGAGTCGTATCTGTACGTGCATATTTTTGTTTTCATATATTTAAACTGGCAATAAATAAATTGGTTGAAGATCAAATATTCGAATATTTGAATATTCGGTACATTTGGTACACCTCAAATGGATCTCAAACTTTCCTTCGTAATCAGAAAAAGAGATTCAGTTTAAAGAAAAGAAAGACGAATCCCAAATTAATAATTAAGCATCCATCTGCCCACTTCTTGGTTTGAAAGCAAGGTTCTCAGTGCTAAGTAAACAACTGAGTTACGTCCCGTTCATTTGTGTACAATTTACACATGAACAAATCCTTAGAATTTCGCAAAGTTGCTGATCGAGACATCTAAAAAAACATAATGTAATGCACACTTTTTATTTAAGAATCATTATTCCATGAAATAATTTAACATTTCGATGAAAAATAAATTTGGACGATTTTATTTTGATGAACCAGTACACCTTCACTTTGCTGACTGTGTGCTGCAAAAATCATTTTGAAATTGGAGGATTCAGGATTGTTAGTGTTAATGCAGGAATGAATTTGTTAAATAGCACTGTATTGATGAACCATAACCTTCCCACATCCTCCAAAATCCTCAATGCCAAATGGAAGAATTTGGAGGATTGAGGGTCTTTGGAAGTTGAAGCATCGGAGGATTTTGCAGGATTGAGGGCATTAGGGGATTTTGCATCTGGAGGAAAATGGAGGATGCAGGTCATCAGGCCCAATCTGGTGCTGGATGATTTCGGATTGAGGTTACTGTTACTGTTGCAGGATTCAGGCAGTGGTCCCCAGTAAACAAAGATTGGAAGATTTTGGAATCGGAGGCTATTAAAAGATTCAGGTAGGGAAAAAATTACATAGGGATTTAGGGTTAAGCACTGAGAGCCTTACTTTCAACCTGTAAGTGTGCAGACAGAGATAAAGTGAAATTCAACTACAAGTCATATGAAATACTGTACCTTGTCAAACAGCGGATAAAGTGCAATGCTGTGGATGGGAACTGGTGGAATGAGTACTGGTCGCAGCTCCACCTTCGCTGACGACTCCAACCCAAGTTGCCGTCTCAGCAAATCAGGAATCTGGATAAACCAGGAGATGTCCTGTTTCTGGAAGGTGTTGGACGAGTAGAGGTTCTCCGTTTGCCCACTCCCGTGGTGCTTAAGCTCGTTGCTGTGGATGATGACGCGGACCACACAGGAGGGAGAGTCCTCGCTCTTCGCCGCAGCGTCTTTGCTCGACGAGACAGAATTAGGATTCTGCTCCATCGCTTCCCGTAAGGCCTTCTCGTACTTGTTCTGAGTCTGCTGAAACTTTCTGTTGACTTCATCTTTTTTCTCCCGTGGTGAGGGGAGCTTGGCCAGGTAGGCAAGGAATGTCACAAAATGGTTGACGGGGCACTGGTGCTCCTCCGTGTTCGAGTTGTGGTGTCGGACGAACTCCGTCTCGCAATTGGAGCTGAGGTACACTGTAGTTGGCTGCATCAGGTGTGTGTAGGAATTTGTGTCGGAATCTGCAGAATCCGAGGCCGGAAGTTGCGAGTTCAGTGAATCGAGTTGCTTCTGCTCTGTGGAAGATACATTACTTGGTGCTATGTGATGCCTCTTGGAAGCTCTCGTTGATTTATAACCCTCTGAAGTTAAACCTGAGGAAGACTGCACTCTGGACACAGAGCTTAGACGCTCAAACATGGGCTGGACGCGGGCGACTATCCTCACATCCTTCCAGAATTCAGCGGCCATCTTGCGCCGAGCCTCCTCAGAGTCTCCCAGCCCCATCCCGGAGGTATATTCCGAATTGTCACTCACAAAGATTGATTTGATCCGGCACCAGAATTTGTATGACCATGGTATCGATTTGTCCAGTGTTTCTGCAGAGACATTCCATGGTTCGTTAGGAGTGGTTGCATCGGAGCTAGTGTCCGTGGAATGGGCTGTCGAGAAGGTACTGTCGCTAGGACTAGTTGATGAACCGACGTCACTAGTGTAGTTGGAGAGAACACTGCTGATAATGGAACCCATACTGGAGCTGTTGGGGATTGCTCTGTCTGGGTGTCTGTCAGGGTTACTGGTCAAGTGGCTAGGATGAGGGGTTGGATTTGTTCTCGGATTTCCTGTTGACACTGGGTTACGGCGAGATTTGGGTGCTACAATGAGTTCAGTGTTTTGCTCAAGTTGGACACACGAGGCAGGGGGATCGGTTGCACCTGTCAGGAAATTGGTGGACAAATTTAATTCAAATCAGTCAAAATTGCCCTTGTGGATTGGATGTCAAGAAATGGCCACTGGATCTAGGCACAGCATGAGTACATGTACAACCAAGAACTTGCATGTGGTCATTATCCCTAACCCTGCTAAATTAGACAAAACCCAACAATGGTAAAAAGCTGTTGTTATTCGTTGGATATATACATTTGTAGCAGTCGACGCAAACTACATGTTGTGTGGGATATTGTTGTGCAGCTAAATAAACCCGTTCGTTTTTGTCGTATTTCGCGGGGTGGAAGCTATAGTAGATATACCTGATTTTGCCGTAAAAAGGTGGAAGCTACATACACCTGTTGGATTGTCGTATTTCAGAGGGTAGAAGCAGATTTAGATTTTGTTGGATTTGGCAGGGCTCATACAAATAATTGTTGTATTTCATTGGATTCAGCAGGATAGCTGCAAAATGTCAAGGCTATGGTATACGGCAGAATGCAACCAAATTTGGATTTGGTTGAATTTAGCAGGCTCATTTCAGTTTTGTTGGAAATTGTTGGATTTAGCAGGGCCATATCAAAAACACTGAAGGGGGGTTAGAGTTTATTGTTGCAGGCCTCAAATTTAAGATTTTCTAGGGCACGGCCATTTTGCCTTCTATAATGACAAATTTGGCAGGGCACCGAAGCCAAAGCAGAGGGCACCAAGGCCAATGGCATTTTTTTAAACGGGCACGGAGGCCAGTCATTATTACTTCAACTTGCCTAACCATTCCATTTCTGATATGATTCTACAGGGCATAGAATCACTTTTCCACCGCAAGGACTCAGTTCGCCTCAGCCGAGAGAAAGTTTGGATGAAACGTCTTCGGACTATTCAACCACATGGTCTAAACATCCAGGAAGGGAATGATTAACTTTTAATTTTTCCCCCATTGTCATTTGTTTACAGATTATCCTCCTGGCAAACCCTCTTGGGGTCTCTTGGCCAAATGGGGTTGTCTTACCATTTCCTGTTTATCTTTGCCACTAACCACATTCCTTTGTCCAATTCCCCAGCTTCAACCTTCATCCTAATCCCTCCCCGCATTCATCCTTACCCAAACCTCTCTCTTTGATGTTTACCCACTGCCAGGCTCCCTTGCATCCCTCTTTTGTGTTTCTCCACCCACCCCCTCATGCATGTGTGTTCCCTACATGTTTGTTTCTTGTACTCTGTCATTTGCCTTTGAGAAAGAACTTGCTTAAGTTCGAAACGTCAGGCCAGCTAATTTTTTGATTTGTATATTTCAGGTCCATTCAGTCAGTCAGCAGTTTGCAGCAGTTTTATTCATTTTCATATTAATACCTTTCTGTTGCAGTATCCCTTCGTGGTGATCCTCCTTTCTGACTTGTATATCTTGTTTTGTCTTCTTGTTCAAGTGTTTTTTATGTTGTAATAACCACATCATTTTATCCCCTCTACAGACATGAGCAGCACCATCTGTATTGTGTACTAACCACATTATTTTCTCCTTTTCCACAGGTATGGACAACTCGGTTTGTACTTTCCAGCAACTCAGAAAGGCTAGGGAGAAGGCCTTACGCTATTCTTACCATCAAGATAACTACAATTTTTTCTCCCTCTCTCGATTTATCCCTACAGGTTTGCAATTATCTACCTCTCCCTGCTTGGGTACCCTCTCACCGCCTCTTCAAAGGAGATGGAACCAAATTCTACATGGTACCTCCATTAAACTCATCAATGTCCTCTCTCAACAGTGTCAAACTACACTTCAGAACCTCCATCAGAATATTGCCCACCTCGACTCGGAACTTAGATCCAGTTGTTCTGACACCAGATACAGTAAATTCCATGATGAGATTGATAAGAGCGTATCTAACCTTGACTCTGTTCTGCTTAACAGGAGAAACAAGAAGATTGGTGGCTTGCTTACCAAGCAACATCAACGCAGACAGAGACGCTTTAGACGCCCCAGGCCCCAGTCTACACCACCACCCCCTTCCAATACTGTAGTTAACCTTTCTTCATCATCCATATCTGACGCTGAACATAAACTTCTCTCAAAGGGTCTTAATTTTTGTCCTACTCCCCACACTGTGAACCAGGTAGAGCTCAGCCAAGATCTCACGGAATACTACCGTAGGATCCGTCTCCGAGAGTTTTTCCTTGATTCTGACCGATGTGACCCAGAACCGTTCCGTGTCAAAAGTACCTGGGTACCCCCCAAGAATCGTGTACCAGCCCTCGAGACTTATGTTCAAGTTGTCAGTTCTCAAGTCACTAACCCTGATAACTTTGTCCACAGAACTCATGACAATCTCCGCAGAGAGGAGCGCTTGGCGTTGAATGCCTTGCGCTCCCGTACTGATATCATCATCAAGCCGGCCGACAAAGGTTCAGCTGTGGTCATCATGGATCGTCATCAGTACATTGACGAGGCCCACCGCCAGTTGAACAATCATACTAACTACATCTGCCTTGACTCTGACCCCACAGGTACATTCTCTCAAGAGATACAACAGGTGCTGGACGATATGCGATCACGTGACCAGCTGTCTAAGAAAGCTCATAAATTTCTCTCTCCCTCTGACTGTAGGACTGCCAGATTTTATCTCCTTCCAAAGATTCACAAGGCTGGCAACCCCGGTAGGCCCATTGTCTCTGGTAATGGTTCACCTACGGAACGTATCTCCCTGTTTATTGACAGTTTTCTCAAACCCCTCGTTCCACAGATGCCATCATACATCCATGACACCCCAGACTTTCTGCGCAAGCTGGATGGAATCAAGAACAAGATTCCCAGCACAGCCATCATTGGGACTTTTGACGTTTCATCCCTGTACACCAACATCCCCCACGAGGAGGGTATTCGTGCTTGTTCCTCGGCCCTGGCCAAGGCAGGACACACAACCCCACCCATCAGTGATATTGGCACCCTCATGAGACTTGTACTAACCAAGAACAATTTTTCCTTCCTAGGCAAACACTATCTACAGGTACACGGTACAGCCATGGGCACTCGCATGGCCCCCTCCTCTGCATGCCTCTTCATGGGCGACCTCGAAGAGCGCATGCTTGCCTCAGCACCATGTCGCCCCTGGGTATGGTGGAGATATATTGACGATGTATTTTTCATCTGGACCAGTGATCAGGACAGTCTGGAGACTTTCATTAATCACATTAATTCCTTCCACAGGACCATCAAGTTTACATCAGAGTATTCAGTGCATCAGACCAACTTCCTGGATGTCACCATCCGCAAGGAAGACAACTCGGTAACCACTGATCTGTATTCTAAACCCACAGACACCCACCAGTACCTCCACTCCTCCAGCTGTCACCCCAGGCATTGCAAGACAGGCATAGCATTCAGCCAGGCACTTAGACTCAGAAGGATTTGTTCTAATAATTCTGACTTTTCCCATCATGTACAGGTACTGAAGAATTACTTGGTTGCCAGGGGCCACAGCTCCCGCCAAGTTCAACGTGCTATCGCCAGAGCCAAATCTATCACCAGAGATTTTGCGCTCAAGAAAAAGACACCTAGCACTAATGCCGACCCCAAGATTCCCTTGGTCACCACCTTTCATCCTAGTCTCCCTCCCCTTCGTAAAATAACTAATGACAACCATCATATCCTTCATACTTCAGATCGCCTTGCCCGTGCCGCCCCTGACAACCCAATATTGGCTTATAGGCGCCCCCGCAATCTACGAGACCTGATTGTTCGAGCCGAGGTCCCCACCTTGGCTGCATCCCCTCCCATACAGCATGGTACTTTTAAGTGCGATTCCAGGTGTGTTGTTTGCCAGACTCACATGCAGGAGTCTGACTCCTTTTCTGGCCATTCATCTGGAACTACTCACAGAACCAATGGCAACATTACTTGCAACACCTCTAATGTCATATATCTCATTTCTTGCAGGGTTTGTGGTATCCAGTATGTCGGGGAGACCAAGAACACGCTCAAGAAGCGTTTCTATGGCCATCGATCGACTGTAAACACCAAGAAAATTGACACCCCTGTTGGTCATCACTTCAACTTGCCTAACCATTCCATTTCTGATATGATTCTACAGGGCATAGAATCACTTTTCCACCGCAAGGACTCAGTTCGCCTCAGCCGAGAGAAAGTTTGGATGAAACGTCTTCGGACTATTCAACCACATGGTCTAAACATCCAGGAAGGGAATGATTAACTTTTAATTTTTCCCCCATTGTCATTTGTTTACAGATTATCCTCCTGGCAAACCCTCTTGGGGTCTCTTGGCCAATTGGGGTTGTCTTACCATTTCCTGTTTATCTTTGCCACTAACATTCCTTTGTCCAATTCCCCAGCTTCAACCTTCATCCTAATCCCTCCCCGCATTCATCCTTACCCAAACCTCTCTCTTTGATGTTTACCCACTGCCAGGCTCCCTTGCATCCCTCTTTTGTGTTTCTCCACCCACCCCCTCATGCATGTGTGTTCCCTACATGTTTGTTTCTTGTACTCTGTCATTTGCCTTTGAGAAAGAACTTGCTTAAGTTCGAAACGTCAGGCCAGCTAATTTTTTGATTAATTATTACTTCTATTAGAAATATTATGTAAAGCCCTGTAAAACTCTACAAGTTCTGTAAAACTCCACAGATACATGTACATGTTTGTCCCTTTAATAATTGATCGTTTTTCGTTGATAGTTCAGGTTATTAAAAACAACACACAATACATCGGTCATACAATGAATGATGCCATGCGCCGCACGTACACAACTCTATGATAAAAGCGCGAGTGAACTTGACAACCAACTTGGTCGATTTTGCCTGGTAACCTATGCACAAAATATAACCTGGGTACCAGGCACAATCGACCAGTGGTTGGCAAATAGTCGCTGATTGAACTTGGCCACACCGTACGTGTACGTGCTTTAGATTAAATCTGGCTTCTGCCCCCTGCATTCAAAATTATAATGCTGATGGAGGGATCGAAACCAGTCTATATCAAGCTTCGTGTCGACGCATGCTGCAGCAGCCGTACGTACATAGATGTACATGTACATGTACATGTACATGTACATGTACCGCACACGTGTGACAACATGCGCGTGTGCGTCCTGACCATGACAACATCGAACGCTCAGCGCTTGGAGATAGAACAGCGCATCATATACAAGCTCGGAACGCTCACGCCAGGTGGTATGAATGTGGAATTTTCTGCATTCAAACCACCAGTCCAACTCCCAGCTCCGATGAAGGCCTAGTCAGGCCGAAAATTCAGCTCCAATATTCTTGGTGAGCACTGCATAAACTTTTAACAAACTTTGTACTTTTCATCAGTGCTACGCAGTTCTGCTTCATTTTGTACATTACATGTAGTACATACAGTACATACCGGTACCAGTCTGGCCCGCGTGCACCGTTGTCGCGCTGTGCCGGCCGCGCCGACTACGGCCGGCCTGGCACGGCACGGGTGGGTACACGTGGGCCGGCAACGAGGGCACTACGGCCAGTTGGGAAAAGGGCACAACAAGACTGGCCGTGAAGAGTGCGATTTTGTGAAGGGCACCACGGCAAACTTGAGGGCATCGACGGCGCTGGCCGTTGTGGCCGCCGTTAAATTTGAGGCCTGTTGTTGGCTATTATGAATACATAGATCTTTGCAAATGATCTGTAAGATGGATTACACGTCAGGCCGCCTGTGGTTTGCATGCACTTAAGAAAGTGAGCGTCATCACTGTACTACATCACTTGACACACATCAGATCTCACAACAATCAATAAATACTGCACTGTGACAGTAAGCCAGAGTTCTCCTAAATACTACACATTGTGGTAGAATTTGTACATTTTGAACTCAGACCTTGGAAATAGATTAAATAACTTGGGAGACTTCATGGCAATGTGTGCCTTTCAATACAAGTTTAGCCTGATATTATCCCAACGTTTCACATCAGGGCAATTCCATGTCAATTCCCCCCCCCCCCCCCCCCCCACCTCCCCCGTGTCTACACATGAAAATTGATTTTATTGCAATAAATGGAAAAATAAAACATGTAGTTGATGAACAGACATTTATAAAAACTGACAGGAGCTGCAGCGAGCCCATGACTTTGGGTTATCAACTCCAATTTGAGTAAATGTTGAAAATTCAAATGTGTAACGTCCATGACGTGCCTACAAATGTAACATCCATGACACTCATTTAGAGGCGTTTCTATAATATACATGTAGCAAGGTGTTTTTCCTAATTTGTATTCAAATTTAGATAAAGTGTTATCATGTTTATAATATTAAACAGGAATTACAAAACTTGAGGTTGCAACTTCAGAGAGTTTTTGTGATGAATGCTGTAAAAAGAAGTGTGTCCATTCGTGTAAAGTCCATGACGCTCACTTCTAAAGCTCATACTGTTAACTGGAGCTTTTCTAGAGATTTACAATGTAGTGTCATGTAAACACTTGAATGTTAACTACCAGAACCACAAATAAGATTAACTTCCCAAGCTTCCTGGTATGTTAGAATACTTTGTAAACACAGAGATTGGTACAAATGTAATGTCCATGACAGGTGGAATTGCCCATCACAAAGCCTAGAAGTATTCTTCTATTACTGATCATCTGAAACAAATTTGTGCACGTGAGTACAGTCAACTCACCGATTCTGATGAATATGCAAATCTTCTTCTCAATCCAAACAGGCAGGATCTGGCCGGTCCAGACGATCCTAACTTGATTCAAGAGATTTGACTCCACGTACCCCGTGTTCAACTCCTTGTATACAAATAATATTAAATACAAAAACGTTAACGGCACAGTACATAATGCCAAAAACAAAATCAGAAAAATAATTAAATGAGACTTGTACATGTAGGTCTGCATGGTGGACATGAACTTAGTATGGAAGGTTTGCTGTAAAACCATGTGAAATTTTATCTCTTTTGAATTGTGCAATTCTCAGAAGAACCAGTTGTTTTTAGCTCCATGTGTCAGGCTGTTGGGGGCTCAGGGCTGTGCAGCCAAGCATAAATGCAAACAGTAGGCACCACACTGAATAAAATGGTCCTATTCATCCCACTTGGAGCCCCCCCCCTTTCGTGGGACTCAAAGCTTTGTTTGAAAAAGCTCCCTCTATTCATTACACTCCCATTCAAGAATAATATACATGTAGTTGAAACTTTAACGGATGATTGTGCACAGGAATGCGCCTATGCCAATCAGTCAGGTGGTATTTTTCAAACCGTGACTGTGGCCACCGTTTCGACAGTAAGCTCTTTTCGTCATCAGGAGACTGAGACAAATAATTGGTCTGATACATATAGCCTACGTACGTGTAGTGAATTTTTGTACTTAGCTTCGTGAAATTTGCCACAGAACTCAATAGAGAACAGTCTCTCATCGCAAAAATGTATATACCATTGGAAAGAACACATCATAAGCTTTAAAATGATGAAAGAATTATTAAAATCGGAGCAGTATTTAAAAAGTTATGATAATTTTTGTTTTAGCAGCACTATTGTAGAAATCAAGCGATAAAGTTTGTCCCTCATTTCCGCACCGCTGAACGGCTCACGATTAGGGGGTAGCCTTGGTATCTCCTGAAAGTATCTCTCATTGGTTTATTTGGGAAAAGTAGGAAAAGTAGGAATACATGTACTTGAAAGCCTGTGAGATGTAGGACAGGGGTGAGATTGGCCAAAAATGAAAACTCCACAAAATCCACGAAAAATCCACGAAGACCCCAGATCAACATATAGTTTGTAATTTGCCTAAAGGCACCATTTAAATATCTGTTTTTATTGGTCTATATCCACTTTTACAGGTAAAAACACCTTTAGGACAACACCGCAGGAATTCCAGATTGCAAGAGAGATTCTTTCAGAATTCTGAAATCCCGACAAAATAATTCTGAAATCAGGAAAAATCGTGACAAATCTCACCCCTGGTATGATCAAACTTACCAGTATCTCCCAGTCGTCCGAGGTTGCAGGCTCCACGCTGACCCTACTACAGGCATGGACCTTTGACACTGGCTGTAGCAAAATCTGAGCACACGAGAAAGCGGTACATGTGTACTGTATTCCCTTGCAAAATCCTGTACACTGTCTCCGTGCACTTGCACACTCTATAGCATTCTACAATCTTTGCGTTTGTATTCACTGTGTGGACCGGCAAACAAAAGATGTCCACTGGATTTCAAGATCATTGTGTGGACTTGCACATGTCAACAAAACATTTTCCACTTTCTGAAAAGTGGTCTTTTTGGGTTAACCCCTTGCGTACGGATGACGGAATATGGCGCCCAAAAAGCAGTGCCACCAGGCCGGATGACGCCATTGGCCGCTGTTTGTGCAGTTTCAATCCATTGTTGGATTAAACAGTGCCACCAGGCCGGATGACGCCATTGGCCGCTGTTTGTGCAGTTTCAATCCATTGTTGGATTATTGTGTATAGGTTACGCTTGACTGCACAAACACATTGTAGCGGTTCGCTTGGCTGCCAGAGCCGTCGCGGCACCCCGACGTCTCCCGTAAAATACCGTACCCAAGGGGTTGAGGGTTGACATCATTTCCTAAATTTCCTATCCAAAAAGGGTTTACAGTGCAGGTGTAAATGTGGTTTTGAAAAGGCGTTTTGTATAAAGTCCACGAGAACAGGGAGTCAGGTTGGCGCAGTGGTTACTGTGCCCGCCTTTCACCGCTGTGGCCCGGGTTCGATTCCTGCCCTGGTCCACATGTGGATTGGGTTTTCAGTCCCTACCTGATTCCGTGGGTTTCCCCAGAATATTCTTCTGGGGTTTTCCTCCCACCTCTAAAACTGTAACTTCTTCTCATTGTCTTCTCTCTACAGGTTTCTTCAGGCTTTCGAGCTACAGTGCCTAGGGCACTTTTGAGGAATCCTTGGTTTCATTACCAGAAAGAATTAAATAATAATAATAATAATAATAATAATAATAACAAGGGAACGGTTAACAAAAGGTATCCAACAATGACTTGTGTGTACAGCATACATGTAGACGTCTACACTACTTTCATTGATGACCTGTCAGGAACAATAGGGGTCATTCGGTGCCAATTAAATCACCTAAATTTCTGAAAGTTGTCAGGGGTCCGACTCATATTATGCGAAAAAATAACGTGTCTCATGAACACATGAACAATTTTAGTGTCCAACTCCAAGTGGTTTCTGAGATATGACCACCTGAAATTAGTTACACGGATGAATTTTTTTTGCATTTTTGGAGGCCCATATCTCAAAAATGCACAAGGGTTTGTGCCTGGAAATCCATTCTGCAAGTTTCTCCTATCAAACGTACCATACCAGGTTTCGTTTGCAAGATACACATGTTGGTCCCAAAAAAACTTATTTGGGATGATCAACGTAATTTGTTTGCCATTTTTGGCAAACTACAAGTTTGAAGTATGAATTACCGGCCTTAACACTTTTTTGGGGTAAAAATCCCTATGCATTTTGGAGATATACATTGCAGGCCTCCAAAAATGCAAAAACCATTAACGGTGCAATTATAAATGGAAAAAGCGGGCGCGGTAGGATTTTTCAGGTCATAATTCAGAAACGACTTGGAGTTTGGCACTAACATTCTGCATGTGTTCACGATACACGCCGAGATATTTTTAGAAAAAGTTTCAACCAAATCCGAGTCGCACCTCTGACAACCTCTACATGTAGGTGATTTGGCACAGAATTGACCCATAGTCAAAATATACGAACATAGATTCAAACATTCAACAATTTCTACTTTGTATCCACATACACTACTACAACTCAAAGTGAACCCAAAAATATGATGATGAAACCAACAGAATCCTACACTTTTTCAAAATGCTGAAATATGTACGAACAGCTGAATCAAATTTACAAGTCCATGTACGTACATGTATATAAGTATGCTTCACTTACTGTGTTCAGCCACTCTTAAAATGCCACAAACTGCATGCACACATATGGCACAAATGATCCTTGCATATTTTATACATGTATACATATGTACTTGTATTCAGACAAATGCATTGCCGGAACATCTGTTGTTTACTTTGTTCCAATGGGATTCAACAGCTGTTATCAATGTCATGGATATGAAATTAATCAATTTTGTATGAGAATGAGTAACATGGAAACCCTGGGGAAAATCGTATATATATTTGTGGGTGCACAATAATGTGTAATTTATTTAATGAGGTCCCTGGTCAAAATCAATCAATTCATGCTTTCCGCAATAAAGCGCCAACATTTTGCTCTAGAGACGTCACTTTTCCCAGTGTGTCATAAAAAAGGTTAACATCAATTAAACGAGTATATATATGATTCTACTTCTTAAGAAAAAGTTTTACATATGGCGACCACATCAACTTTGAAGAAGTGGTGTGCGACTAGTAAAATTCACTAGTCGGCTAGTCATTAGCCTTGGTCAAGACGTTCGACTATAGCACGACAAACAGTGGCCGCGCTTTGCACTCACATACAATGTATGCACGTACTTTATATAGTATACGAAGTGCGAACAGCGACACTCACGCGGCTAGGCTACAATATGCAAATCAGTTGAGTCCATCTCACAGCCTTAGAACAACCGTTCGCCTTGGCTTATGTTTTTCTTTATTTTGTCGCTGGATTTCCAGCGACGACCTCATATGCGAATAATAGATGATGCAGGTTGGGCTAATGTATGGAATGTCCAATCATCAACGACAAGCTCCGACGTCATCAAATGTTGCAATCGTCGAAAACATGACAGACCTTCCACATGTTCCTTATAGTTTGTCTCCTCAAGAAATCTCTTGTTGCTTGGAATTCTGCTGCGGATAAATTACTCAGACGATTTTCGGCCAGAACAGCGGAGAGCCCTGCAAAACTTTCATCGGGGTCGGTTATGGGAAATCTGTCATTTTCAAGGCAGCACCATTCTGCTCAGAAATGCTGCGGCCAGGCCCCTGATACCCATAATGAGTCATATCGCCCCTGACAGCATTGATGCAACAATCAACCAATCAGAAAATGATTCTCAAAGGTCAACTCAGCTTATTAGCATAATGAGCACTTTCCCCAGATCTTATGTGTACAGTTGTTCTACATGTAAGGCATTAGACGTGCACAAATGGATTTGCATATTAATTGTTGCCAAGTGAGGTGGCTGTTCATATTTTTTTGCAACCAGAGGCACTGCACTATGCATGGTAAGAACCCCTTGCTAGGTGGCCACGCCTGCCAGCCGATCGGTCGTCTGGTCGGCGCGCGCAGATACCATCATCACAGACGTCAGCGCTAGCGTCAAGCGCCTTGACCAAGGCTAGCTAGTCAAGGGATAAATACATGTAGTCGGGACCACTCAAGATTATTTTACATTTATTTCAACAGCAATGCCTCTGTGAACCGAGGCCACATTGGCAGTGCAGCCACTCATTAAATATTAAAATCCGAAGATCATCCCAGTAAAATTCCCAAGATTTCCCATAGCAACAGAAAATACTGCACAAGTACATGGTACATTGTGCATTCACAAAGCGTACATGTAGTAATAAGCATTTTGTGCATGCACAATCCATACTTTTACCCACCAAAATTCCCAAGATCTTGGGAAAAATCCTAAGGAGTGGCCACACTGCGCAGTACAGGTCGATCGGCACATGCTCAGTGAATATTTGTGTGATTTGTTTTCTACCGTTGATCAAATAAATTGTGAAAATTATGACTAAACTGCACACTGGTGTCTTCTTCTTTATAAAAAATCATAAATACCTAAGACAGTTTACCCGTACCTATTGGTCGACAGCCTGTCACATGGGTGGTTTTAAACGGCCGATAAAACACAAGCGGTTTTAAACACTTTTTCCACATCACGCCAGATTGCGCGCGCGTCACGCACGTCAATTTCCATATTAGGACATTTTTAGCACTATTCGTGTGAGGCACGAACCATTAAATAGCTAAAGGTCTCTTTTACAAAACAAGGTACAATTTTTGAACAAAATCATTGGAAATTCATAATTTTCTGAGGTTTTTGCTGAATTTACAAAAAGGTATTCAGAATGGAAATAAATATGTGCTCGGCTCATTATCAGCTTCCAGGGCCTAAGGCGGTTTTAAATGTACATGCGCACTTGTTTAAAACAGGCCCAGTGCATATTTATTCCCTTATTAATTCATGTTTCAAACATATCCCAAACTCAGAACAGCTGGTGCATTCGTTGAGTGAGGGCACCATGACTAGTCGCGACTGGTCGCGGCACAACCACTGAAAAATCGGTGGTAGTGACTATGAGAAATGGTCATAAATGACAACTAGTCTATTAGTAGAGCTAGTTGCACAATACTACTTTGAAGTTGTACACAATTTTTTGACCCACAGTGGTCAAAACATTAAAAAGGCCGACAAAAGTCTGACATGCGTGTGCGTACGTAAACGTATGTGTGTACAGGTTCTGTAAAAGGGTCTATGTAAAGGTTCTGTATATACTTCCGAGGACAAGAGGAGACTGGAAATTATACAAAGAAACCTTTCAGTCCTCGCAAGTCTAGTCTTTTGTTGAAATCGGTCCTTGCAAGTAGAAGTACGTGCTTAGTCTATGGGGTTGGGTTATATTAAAAGAACAATAGGAAACACAAAGCATTGTCCTCGGAAGTATTGGGGAAAGTATGACTACAATGTACATGTACTTGCCATGTATGTATAGCGTGCTAGCGGAAATATATTTTGTAGAAACTGGATAATGTTAGCAAGTCTCAAGCCATTTTTTGGAAAACTTGTCAAGTCGCAAGTCAAACAAATTGCGACTCAAGTCGGACTCAGGTCCAAGTCACCGACTCGAGTCAACAAGTCTGTTGAAAAGTCACTGATTGAGTTTATTTGAGAATGTGAGTTCATTTTAGAAACATTTTGATTAACCCCTTGGGCACGGTATTTTACGGGAGACGTCGGGGTGTTGCAGCGGTTCTGGCAGCCAAATCGAACAGCTACAATGTGTTTGTGCAGTCAAGCATGACATAAACAATAATTCGACAATGGATTGAAACTGCACATACAAACGGCGGCCAATGGCATCATCCGGCCTGGTGGCACTTTATTTTATGCCATTTGGCGTCATCCGTACGCAAGGGGTTAAGAGAGAATTTGGATGATTTTTGTCGCGATGAACAACTACCACTTTACCATGCTGACTGTGCGCTGCACTGTCATTTGTCATGATTTAATCATGCATGAATGGATGCTTGTTCAGTACTGAGAGCCTCACTTTCAAACCCACAAACGAGCAGACAGGGTTATGTGAAATTCGTCTATCAACCGAGATTTTTCTATTGTGAAAAGGCCTTTGTATAACCGAACCAAACACCGCCCTCTATTTCTTAAAAAAGGGCTAACTACCTCTTCTCCATGACAGAGTCCCAGCTTGTTGCCATAGAGACCGTTGATGTGAATTGTGGGATTCCTGTTCGCATTGCCGTCCGGAAGCCTCACAGTATCCCCTGCCCAGGAGACGTAGGCCCTGCCTCTGTCTCCCCACTGAAGCTCAAAGATGGAGTTCTATAAAATGACGGAAAAAATATCATTCAGAAAAGATATTCACTTTTGAGCAAATAAAAGCCCAGCCACACTGTGGTATCAAATACATACATATGTAATTACTTTTAAAAATATCAATTTTTTTGCAGCCCGAAAATAATTCAAGCTTATCTTTGTGTACATTAGATGCATGAAAGAAACCAAAAATAAAAGCCTTTTTTTAGAGGGTTGCACCCGGCCCCCCCACCCCCCAAAAAAAATTAAAAATAAATAGAAAAATAGAAAAATAACCCTTTGAAGCCGGATGACAGCTATAGCCGCCAAAAAAATCAGTGCCACCAGGCTGGATGACGTCTATATACGCCATTTTCTGCAGTTTCAATCCATTGTTGGATTATTGTGTATGTTACGCTTGGCTGCACAAACTCATTGTGTCGGTTTAACTTGGCTGCACAGGCCACCCCGGTGCCTCACAATAAATAACTGACTTTAAGGGCTTAATATAAAATATTTACGTCAAAACAAACCAAAGGAGAAACTGACTCACAAACCCATAATGCCATATTAGTCCAGTAAGAATTGACGAGGACCCTGACATTTTTGTTAACCGGCAAATTTTAGTGGTAATGTATTTATTGGAACTCCAGCTACCTCCCATAAAAATTCAACCATAATCAACCTTAGGGAAATATGTTAATTAATTGAAAAACAAAAAGGATGCACAATTTATATTGAAAGGCATGTATTTCCGACACCTAAGCATAATCATACCCTTTGAAAAATTGGGAAAGGGTCCTCGCAAATTTTCACCCTAAAATAATACAAAATAGCAAAGGCGACAACTTAATGAAGATTATGACCAAAATGATCAAGAAAAAGGAGTATTTTAGGGACATTGTTGTCATCATCGTCATTGTATAATCATTGTCATTATCAAAATACCAAACGACTTTGGCCCTCAAAACTCTTCAAGATTTTCGGGAAGAGATGACCCTAATAGATACAGCTGAAAGATTTATTTCAATTACTCTTCTGAATACCATTTTAGAGTGGCTTAATGGGTGCGGGGGAATTGTGTCACCCCCCCCCCCCCCCAGGCCTTCCCCCTCCACCAGTGTGCTCCTCCATTCTACCTCCATTCTACCCCCATCCCCCTTAGAAATTCGGGAGAAAGAAATACATTTTTTTATTGTTAAAACTCATTAATTGCTTCCACAGCAACAACAAATCAGGGTAAGAACTTTATGGAATTAGCTGTAAAAGTGTTGAGGGTAACTTTCTTTTACAGTAATGTAAACTTCCCCCTCCCAAAAAAAGAATAGCATAAAACCTTAAAATCAGATATCAACTAATGACAAATTGTTTAGGAAAGTTATTTGATCTGGCTGCAAAATAATATCAATCCGGTTAATAACATCAGTTCGATTAAAAAATGGCAAGAAATGAGTTTGTGATGGAGTAAAATAAAAGTAACAACTTAGCTACATGAATTTTACTTGACATACGCTATTGCCCATATTGGAATCTGACCAACTTATGATGAGCCTGTATTGGTTAATCATTGTACCAACTTGGGCATCAGTAATCGGGTAATAGCACAATCGCATACAGAAACCGGCATTTTTTAAGAGCTTAAAAATCACATTTCCCCATATAAAGGTTTCTGAGTAAAAATTTGGTTGTTAACTAAAATTTCAGGGTTGGGCATTTTTCGTGTCAATTCTTACTGGACTATATAGCCAGGGATCATACATGTACATGTATATTTATATGGCATTATAACACACCTCTTCCTGGTTGGCTGAAACACGGTCACGTGGGATTCTCTAATATAGGCTAGTGCATGAAATTTGCATCAGCGTGAACTAAATGCACGTCAAGACATCGCGCTCGTAATTTCCGGAGTATAGTTCCCGATTGGGCACTATACTCAACATTTTTGACTGGTTACAGCGCCCTCAACTACAACTTTCATGGATGTGTGGTATTATTCATAACAGTGAACAGCAACTCAAACACTGAATCTAGAGAAACTAAAGCCCTGTCCGCACTGGACTTTTGGTAAAGCTTACTGAGACAATGGGTATTTTTCCTGAGTCCAGCACGGTTACTTCAACTGGGCAGCTGCTGCCCCGGAAAACTGACCAAGTAACTTTTCCTGAGACGATAAGTCCAGTGCGGACAGTGCGAGTCGGTAAAAGCGGCTCAGGAAAGCGTACATCCGGCCCAAGCGTGAGGTCATGCTACACAGGGAAACCACGCATGTGCTTTGCATTGTTTCACCGCAGTGCGGCACACATGTGGCAAGTTTCCAAATTCTAGTGCATTGTTCCTCTTTTGGTCGCAATCATGGCAGATATTATTGATAAAGTCGGAAGTTTGATTGGTGCTACCAGTGCATCATTCCCAGATGATAATGAAGGACGTCAACGTGTACACATCGACCAAAAGAATGAGAAGGCGCATGTGCTTTGGGTCAACCGCATCAATGTAGAAAGGTCACGCAAAGTGCCCTCATGAGTTGTTATACTGACTGCTCCGTTACTTCTACTACGGTCTCGGTAAAATTTTCTGTGCGGACAGTGGTCACATTTGACAATTTTTTATTTTACCATTGTCTTGGTAAAACCTTTTTCTTTAAAGTACAGTGCAGACACGGCTTAAAAGCATTCCTTTAATTGTTGAATTAGAACAGTTCAATTATAAAACCCTGAAAAGTTTCTTTGGACAGAGGTGTGTTATAAAACACATATGGACTAGCATAATTCGGTCACCAGTGCACGTCTATGCCCCCTTTGGCCTGTGAGTGACAAGAAATATGAACCTCTTCTGGTCACTCACAGTCCCTCGAAGCACATATAGACATGCACTAGTGACCTCATTGCCAATCAAAAAAAAAAGAAAAAAAGAAGACCCTGACAATTTGTAAGACCACCAACATACATGTAAATGTGTACATGTAGGGCAAGACAGTTTAGGTACGGAGGTCGCAGGTTCAACTCCCACTCCTGCAACATTTCATTGTTCACTTAAAAAATTCAAGACATTTTTTTTCATAAATGCACAGACAGTATAAAGTTGAAGTAAAAAGTCCCTTCAAGAAAACATGCAACAACACATGCAGAGCTTTCTAAAACTGCCTGTGTGTGTGAAATAACTGCATTGCTAGAGGTTAGTGAAGAAATGCACAACAAGCCATGGAGTCTCTGATACTGTGAAAGATTCTGACCTAGAAAGACATGACAGTAGATGCCCAATCAAGGTCGAGAGGCGTCTTTACTAATTAATCGTGGAATCTGCACACAGCATACATGTAGATCCCCCACACCAAACCCAAAACATGGATACCCCACTGCAATACATCCCTCCCACATCAACACTAAACATAGGACGTAACGACGCCACACAGTTTACCATGTTCGCCAAGTAGGGACATGCGCAAAGATTACCATGTCGTCGTATATCACGCATGTTTCCTCCGCCAACTTAGTTTTGCTCATTGTGCAGATCTACAGTTTACCCTTTGTGTTGTACAAGTGACGTCAGATCAGTTTATTTTTTTAAGCAATGAGGCGCTTATTTGCGTTTGAATAGGCATAATGGTGTTGCGTAATTGATTTGCATAGTAGCCTTTAATACAAGCAGTGATATTCGTTGATTTCCTCTGTTGCTGTCATAGTTTTCAGGAGATTCTTTGGAAGCGAGGTTTTTACAAGAATGCGAATCCCATGGAAGTGAAGCTAACGACCAACTTGAAACCTTTCTGGTGATTACTAGGTGTGTTTTTTGTCAGATTCACGAGTTCAAACTCGGTGTAGGCTGTGCTTCGATTCTGTTGCAGCAATTGATTAACTGAACCAGCAATCCCGGTGATTTTCGAATAGTGCATAATTCAATAGCTTTTAATCATATCGATACCAATCACTATATAAATATGCCAAGAATCGATACTATCTACTTCCGACTTTACCTGACAATGTTACAAAGAAATCAATAAATATTACTTTAAAAACCTTTGCACATCTGCTTTTATAATGTGTGTCTTGGGATACTTCTTGTGCACATATATTTCTGGGGTACATCTGAAAGAAAACCCTGTTAAGAGACAATTTGAATGGTTCGTGTTGTCATAGCGTTTGTGCAGTATTTTGGCAACACGCCTAGTAGCATCCTGATGTAAGACTATCTCACAGACATTATTATCAATGGCTACGGCTCTTCACTGTAGCCTGTCATGGGCCAAATTCGAAGCCGTAGCCACAAAAGACCCGATCTGGGCAACGGCTTAAACTATGCGAGTGCAGTATAACCAGCCTGTGAATAAACCAAACTGATACACCCGCAATAATACGTCAACATACGTGATATGGCTTCTCTGACAAAATTTGCATATTTAGATACTTATTTTTAGGATTTGTTTAACCCTTTCTGTCCAGCTATTATTAACAGGGTGCTACATGTACATGTACAATGTAGTATGCCAATACTGGCTTGTGCTGCCAGGCATAATGCACACAATAGGCAAACAATAGATTGAATACGCGCAGGAATGCGCACATAGACGAGTCGAGACGACATCCGGCCATGTGGTCTTTTTCAAACTACATGTACAGCTATACCCGTCGTCCATATTCAGTGGGTTCATTTGTATTTGGGAACCTAAAGGAAACCATTGTTTCCATGGGAGTTTGAAAAATGTACTTGTAGTCTTGGTGTTCGCAAACACAGGCAAAAGTCGAAGATGTAGGCCTATGTGATAAAATGCATGCTGTAGTACCACAACGAGCTCTAACGAGGTAAACACGGTGTGGCATTATCACGTCAGAGGTCTACTGCAAGACTGTTGTGTTGTCCCCCACAACTACAGAATAAGAATTAATACATTTTATAAAGCGCACATATCCACCAAATCACGGTGCTCGAAGCGCTACATTATTACCCCTGCTCATCAGGCCCATCAAACATTCCTGAAACCTCAGCTCCCTGGGGAGAATGCAACCCGGGCTGCAAATTAAGCACACATACATGGGCTAATCCAACACATAAACACCACCGCCCTCACAGGTACCCATTTACTCCTGGGTGGAGAGAAGCAATTTGTGACAAAATGTCTTGCTCAAGGACACAAGCACCATGACACCCTGGCATGGCTCGAACCCACAATCTGTAGTATCACTGAGATCTTGATTCCAGGGCCCATGTGCATAAAAGGCTACTAGGCCTAGTTGGCAACTAAAATGGACTTAAGTTGCTTACTAAGCCTAGTTGATTACTAATTGTGATGCATAAAACCCAACTAGATATAGTAACATTCTAAAATTCTGGCAAAAGTTAGAGTTGATCTGGGGTACCTCTAAGTCACTAGATGACAACTAATCAGTCTGCCTTTGGACACCGTCCTGACAACATGGCTCGTAGAATCATGGAGCTAGTTGAACTGCGTCGTCAAATAAGAAAAGAACGCGTCTTCCGAGACAGGAGAAATCCATTAGACTTCTTTGATGATGATAATAAGGTGTATGAGCGGTATAGATTTAGCCGTGAAGGCATAATGCAAATTACTGACATAGTGGCACCAGACATTGAACATGACACTGTCAGAAACCATGCGCTGCTACCATATCAGCAAGTGCTAATTGCGCTGCAGTATTACGCAACTGGAACATTCCATACTGTAGTTGGTGCATCTATGACATGTTTAAACTCTTCATATTTGTCGGCCAAAAATAGGTTTTCGTCTTGGGTAAAATTAATTTTTCTTTCACGCTTGAGACTCATGGTTGTAGTTGTAACTTTATGTACTAGCTGTAGCAACCTTGTATAGAGAATTTATGTAGTTCTACAAAATGTAAGTACTGGGCAGTAATGCAATGTTACAAAGACCTTTAGAAAGGAGTTATGCTAATTTGGAATGTGATTCGAAGCTCAAACACAATAAACTTGTCTACAAGCCTATTGTATCTGACATAATCACCTCCTCTCCAAGGCCATAGCACCCAAATCAGTTACAAACCAAATTGTCCTAGTATGCAACTAGTAAGCAATGTGCCTAGTGAGGTTTTATGCAACACAAATTAGTTGCCAACTCCGTAGGTATAAACTAGGGAATTTATAATCTTACTAAGCACTAGTTGGCAGCTAAACTAGTAGCCTTTTATGCACATGGGCCCAGTACACTTGCCCCAACAGTGCTGAATCTATCAAAATCAATACGAATTTTCACACACCCTGGGGGGTAGGGTTAAACCAGGAGGCCAAGGCACCTCACAAGAGGTGAAGAAAGACGGTGCAATACAAAATCACCCAAGTACTGAACAGGTACAGTACACAGGAACATGGATGGTGAAATTTTAATTGGGTTCACCTGTTTCCTTTGGAACTCCTGGGTCCAGGTGACAGGCAGCCCAATGAAGCAGCTCTTCATGGGAGTGAATTCGACGACTGCAATACGAAGTGCCATGATGTTGGCTCTGTACACTGTAGCTGAAGATCTTCACATCGTTCTGACCAAAACCCAAGAAATGGAAGAATTACTCAATTGACCGATTGCGCGAGCAATGTTTACATGTCATCACGTGACTTATATAGTGGGTATTACGTCATCTCAGCTGATGCAGTGGGACGTGCAGTAGACTATGCCCTGCCGAGTACCGACAATCGGCTTTATTTTTGGTAAATAACGCTTATATTAACACAATTACAAAGCCCTTTTATTAAAGTTGTATGTTGTGACATTGATTTAAATCACATTAACCGTTTCATAAATTCCGAGAAGTCTACTACAAAAGAGGTTTCTTTTGAGGGGAATTGAGCTATGGTTAGACCTTCTTTGTTTGTAATGTAACGTTATCACTGTAAAATTAAAAGAGCGTTGGAAAAGTGAGCGTTTATACCTTGCAGAATTTCAAATGGACAAAGGAATCACAAATTTTTGAAGAAGAAAGATGCACTGTGCTGCGTCTGGCAGGGTTAGGGTTATTATACAAAAAGGTATTTTATGAATGGGAATAAATATGTGCTGGGCCGGTTTTAAACTTACGTTTAAAACCGCCTTGGGGCCTGGACGCTGATAATGACCCTCGCCTTCGGCTCGGGTCATTATCAAGCGCCCTACTTCCAGAACTGTAAGGTTTTTACAAACCTTACAGAAAGACACATTGAACCTGCTGTGGACGATTTTCTTCCATAGTTTTGACCCTCAATAACTTTCTAGTCACGAAATTTTGTGCCCCAAGATTTCACATGCCTTCACTTGATATGGCCATGTACACATAGGCTAGGTTCACTTCCTTGAAATGTAACCCAAAAAGTTAAATTTTACGGAAATTTTGCTTACCAAGACCACATCAATCGCCAATCCGCAGTTTCGCATCCGTTTTTGTCGACTGAGGGCGCCCCAATGCTCTTGACCAACCACAGCGCGGCTTTCATATCAACGCGTGAGGCAAAAAACACACAAAATTGATGCATTGTTTTCGCAGGAAACAGTCGTCCAAAAAAACTAAAAGAGGCGTTTCCGCATGCCTCGCGGCGCAGTAACGCGGCTGCTAGCATGCCGTACGAATCTGAAACAAATATTTACGACTGTTTCCTGCGAAAACAATGCATCAATTTTGTGTGTTTTTTGCCTCACGCGTTGATATGAAAGCCGCGCTGTGGTTGGTCAAGAGCATTGGGGCGCCCTCAGTCGACAAAAACGGATGCGAAACTGCGGATTGGCGATTGATGTGGTCTTGGTAAGCAAAATTTCCGTAAAATTTAACTTTTTGGGTTACATTTCAAGGAAGTGAACCTAGCCTATGTGTACATGGCCATATCAAGTGAAGGCATGTGAAATCTTGGGGCACAAAATTTCGTGACTAGAAAGTTATTGAGGGTCAAAACTATGGAAGAAAATCGTCCACAGCAGGTTCAATGTGTCTTTCTGTAAGGTTTGTAAAAACCTTACAGTTCTGGAAGTACAAGCGCCCAGGCCCCAAGGGGGTTTTAAACGTACGTTTAAAACCGGCCCAGCACATATTTATTCCCTTATTTAAGCTTCATAAAAGCTATAACGTTACTTGTATTCAACAAACTCTCGCATCTCGTATCATGTAAGAAATTGAGCGAGTTCTCGTTCACAATCCCACATAAAAACGAAATGTTATGACGACAAAATTACAATTTCATAAAACAACCGTCAGGTTTTTTGGTGCGATAAGCTGTGTGCGCCTGCGCAGACATGATGCCGCCACATTAAATTAGTCTTCACGGCTGAGAAGGGTAAACAGTTCATGTTGGACATTTTAAGGCAAATTACACCAGACAGAACTGTGAAAAAAGTCCTAATTATGGTGAAATATTGAGATGCTTGGGTAAGTGAACCTATGCCGAGTTTAAGGCCGAATGATTTCCATTTAAAAAACCAAAAAACCCCCAACTTTTTGCACGCAGCGCAGTATGGCCCAGAGGCGAGCGAGAGTCTACTAGTACTAGTGCGGCGGGGCATAGTATAGGGCTATGTTGACGCTTCTTGACGCTTATTAGCATGACACTTTTCCGGCCATCTTGTTAAATGCAGTCAATGTTTACATGTACACGTGCAGTGTAGGTCTCAAGCCAAGTCAACTCTGCGAAGGGGTGTGGAGGCCGAGGACAACCAAAAAAATTTTTTGTTGGCCTTTTTTTTAGGGCCCTATGTTTTACTTTTACTTTCTTAGTCGGGCACATCGGGGATTCGAAACTCACATAATCAAGTTCAGCATGATGAAGGATTCTGTCAAGTAAACACAGTCATGACAAGCAAAAGCAGAAGGAAAATCCAGAACAGGAATCAACCATCATGCATCGCATATATGCAAACGCGATGACGGCCCGGCTGTTTGCAGATTTGTACACAAACTGCGCTTGTATTCTGGGTTTCAGACATGAATGGCCGGGATCAGACTATTTTGGCATGCTAGACTGGTTCGATACTCTGCACGATATGGGGGAAAGTGGTACCCCCAACCCCCAACCCCCACCCCCCCCCCCCACCCCTTTATCCCTATACCCTAAGCACACTGTAAAATAATACTTGCATCTAAGTACCAGCATTACCCTGAAGCATTGTGTGTGTGTAAATTGGACAACTTGCAATATCGGAGGGAGAGCCTTTGTCAGGTCTTTGCCAAATCTCTTCCTTCATCCATTTTGAAAGCCCGTCTACCTACTAAACCTAGGTGTGACTACAATCTTAGACATACTGGGAAAGTAGGTGAGATCAGGTGTAGAACTGAACGTTTTAGGAGGAGCCCTTTGCCCCACCTGATCCGTTTACTGAATGATTTTTAAGTTATTTAATTATTTAAACATTATTATACATAGTTCCCCAACAATATTATTATCCTGCATTGGCTGTGGTGTTGGTTTAGCATCCATTTGAGACATTATCAGTTAAATTTAACACTAAATGGTTCTTTATGATGGCAGGGGGGTGGATTTCTTTTTTCTTTTTTTTTAAATGTTAATGGTTTTAGGGTGGAACTTTTTATACATTTTCACAACAATATTGAATTTCGATTGTGTGTATAACTCCGCAATTCGGCTTTAGAGCCGCGATAGATGTTATTTATATTAGATTTTAAAGAATAAATAAACCAATTAATAAAAAAAAAAAAAAAAAACACTCCAGATTATTGTTATCTAACACATCCCCCTAGATTTCTGAATAGAATTCCTGAGATTCCGGGAACACAATGACCAACACAAAAGAGGGGTCCCTACCCCCATATCGTGCTTCATATGACTGGTTCATATGAAGCACGATATATGGGGCAAAAGGGGACCCCCCCCCCCCCCCCCCCCCCCCTCTTTTGTGTTGGTCATTGTGTTTTCGGAATCTGAGGAATTCTATTCAGAAATCTAGGGGGATGTGTTAGATAACAAGAATCTGGAGTGTGCTTAGGGTATAGGGATAAAAAAAAGGGGGGGGGGGTACCATTTTCCTCCATACCATGGAGGAAGGAATGAGATAGCACACATCGACTTCAAGGCTGAGTTCAGGCGGTCTGTTCTTAACACGAGTTCCCTGTTCTTGCGCCCGAACGGCGGGATCGGAACGCGACCTGCGAACATTGCACTCGGAACAAGATCACACACCACCTAACAGTCGGGGTTTACAAGAACATGACGTAATTTGACGCGACGTAGAAGACGATTAAAGATGGCAGATGATTTGACGAAGCATGAAAGTCGGCGTAATGTTGCCTAAAATTCCCTTCCAAACGTTTTGAAAAATAAAGTTTTTTTCTGAACAAACAAGAGAAAAATGCAGTCTAAATATTGTGCTTCCGTAAAAAAAAATTGCGTCTGAAATTCAGGTTTTTGAAACGAATGCTTGAATAACGTACATGGGCGCAGCCCAGAGTTATATATAATGGCGCAGCCATTACATTTTGCGTGGTTATTACCAGCGATAGATGGCCGCTCTTGGCTATCGGACGTTCTTTGGCGTTCGAGCGGCCGGAACACGAACGAAGACACGAGTTGTTCTTGAGCAAACAAGAACAATTACTCGCCCGAACTCAGCCATTGGTATAACCATGGACACTATGAACATCTAACAAAAGAAAACCCACGCAGTCCTTTGTTACAAACAAAGGACTGCGTGGGTTTTCTTTTGTTAGATGTTCATAGTGGGAGGACTTCCTCCATGGTATAACCATGGAGGAAGGATCCTTCCTCCATGGTATAACCATGGAGGAGTTATACCCAGCACGATATGGGGCAGATTTCACCCCCCCCTCCCCCTTTGTCCCTATACCCTCCAGACTATTTTTTTGTTACCCAACACTACAGCGAGTAACACATCCCCCCTATAGGGCCTAGTCTACTGAAAAGAATTACTGAGGGGAGGTTCCGGGAACACAATGACCAACACAAATAAGAGGGGGGGTTCCCTCTGCCCTATATCGTGCATCATATGAGACTGGTTCTCGGTCCTTTCTTCGTCTTCGTCGATTGTATATACTCCATACAATACACGTACACGTATACAATTTAAATATTTCTGTGCAGCTGGTGACTTTTATATTGCAGCGATATTTAAATGCTTGGCTTTCCAAAAAGCTAAAATTAATGGGATTTGATCCATACTCCACTGACTATGTTTGCCTCCCGACAGATTGGTACGGGAACCGTCCCCGTCCCCGTCCCCGTCCCCGCCAATTCCATTGGCGATTGAAATTATGCACACAAAAAACGGTTTAAAAACAATTTAATTTGGGCCGAGTGTAATGAAGTGCTCCACCCCTTAGTACAGATGCCAGGAAAAGGGCAAAGAACTCAATCTGTGGGTGGGAAATTAAATATTTTATTTTATCCAAAGTGCACATTTTTCTCAACAAATTAAGTTGGAGCATGGAGTGATCAAATGCAGTGGTACTTAGCCAGAGAGGGGCAAGGGGCAAGGGCCGGGATCAACTGCCCCTCAGAATTCTTTGGCCCCTTCCCCCCCCCCCCCCCCCCCACAAATTTGGGATTTATGCCCCCCCCCCCCCCCCCCAACAAATAAATAGGAAATGTCTTCCGTTAACAAAGAACGAGTCTAAAATACAAGTGGAAATTTGCATTATTTATTTTGTTCATTAATTTCACTTAATATCAAACCTACAAATCCACCGTATGTACGATACTATAGGTTTTCCAGGCCAATTTTGCTAAATTTTAATTCATTTGGATAATTCAACTTCCGCCAAGTTTTTGAGAATTGCTCTGAACACGCATATTATTTTCGCTACCAGAGCATTCGAGTCCATTTCAGCCTATGCAGAACCTTTCGTTTATGTCCAATGGGATTCATAATATAATAGTCAATACACGACTTCTTTATCGGTTTCACTTTCAGTGTAATGTCATCTGGCAAAAACCAATTTAAGGTTTCTTTTTCGATAACCGTCAACCAAATTTGCTGTACCAGAAATCAATTTAGAATGAAATTCTAGGCTGCATCATGCATTATTGGTTGTAAATATAAATCTCTGTATACTTCAAATTAAGATCGAAATTATCAAGCTTTTTTCCTTGTTCCTCATTCGTTTTTTTATTTCCTTAGTTTTATTTATCCATTATTTACCTACATATTCTTTACCATAAAGAACTTGTATTTATTCTTACACCTCTTTGCATTACATTCGGTCAAATCGCCCTTCCCCTCAGAGCTGCATTTAGCAGAGATCAAGTTCATTTTGTGACAAGTTATAATAGACTTTAGCCCTCAATATATGGGTTTTCTGACCAGACATCGAGAGAAGATAAGTTTGTGCATGAGCGCGCGCACCATCTCATTTCAATTTCTGCTTGAATTTTATAAGTTTCTGTATCAGGTTTGGAATTTTGTGGTAATCTGCACATTCACGAAATTGTATTCCCGAACTCGGCTGGAAAAGGCATGCTTGCGAAACTGAATGCAAAGGTTTCTGGCCACCCGTTTCTCAAAATAGAATGCATGGATAATGAAAACTTAAACTTTCGTTAAATTAAAACGGAATTAAAGACGTGCATTCAAATTCAGACGAAAATTAATGGCCGATTTTCAGAAGTGAATTAACACTTTACGAATTTGGCCCGGAAAACCTATACATGTATTCAGTTGACATCAAATTTAATCCGACAAATACCTTTGCCTAAAAATATTTAAGAAATGTGTTTCCTTATCTACCAAACAGCTCCGTGCAGAACTTGTTCACATGTCGACATGGACCTTGAGTGTAGTGATGTTAATGAGTGCTTTTCCAAGTAAACCGGTCAAGCGTGCGGCGTGCGTGCACGTGGTTTAACCTATACATCCATTACGATACATTGTCACTGCAAGGCGGTACACAGTCTACACGTGGTGGTTTTGTTTACATTTTACACTTTTACACTTTTACATTTTGCGTGGTCACGTGGATGCAAAAAAACGCTCTGCACCAATAAATCGAACATCCTTGCTTTGTAAATGTTGCATAAAACATGGTTTTCGAATCTTCGCAGGATCGCCATTGTAGGACTAAATAGCAAATGTCAATTTTAAATATGTAAACACTTTATACAGATCCTCCATGTTTTATACATGTTAAATTCAATTATTTAAAATCACTACGTCTTTTCATGAATCTTTTCTACAACGTTTAACCTGAACGGATTCCAACATGCAAAAAATGAAAGGGATCTATATTTGCCCCGCCCGTTCCCCTTTAGCACCATAATGCTGGCAATTAACTTGCCTGGCGGACGTGACTTGCTTGAAACATGGAGTTAGGAAAGCAGCAAATAGCAACATATTATCTCGTAGATTATACAGTTTGTGCTCGACATAATTCCTGTAAACAAAATCTTCACATAAGTGACGCATGCAAATATATACAAAGAACTGATGTATTCGTTGAATTGTTCTATGGAAATGAAGCTTAATCGAAACATTGATCAGTTAAAGGTAAAGGTTAAATTTATTTATTTAATTATTTATTTATTTATTTAATATTAGATTAGTCCGAGTAACTTGGACCCTTCATATCGCCTTTTTTAACATTTGGACATGATCTGGCGATAGTAGGGTCCAAGTTACTCGGACTAGTATTAGATCTATTTAATTTTATTAGATTTATTATTTTTATTCTTTTATTGTTTAATTTTGTTTTTGTTTTTTTGGGGGGGCAATTGAAGGACTATTTTGTAAAGTAAGGAAGATCTTTTACAAACTTTCATTACCGTTTTTTTTTTGAAGGGTCGTCATTCACACATAAAAAACAATAATAAAGCCCATGTGATTCATTGCTTTTTTACCTTTGCGGCCATGTCACACGAGGCAATTCACTTCATCAGTTCCGGTGTCGTGCGAAATAGTGTCCGCTTATTCGCATTTGATTGGTCCTGCGCCTATATCAACATAAGTGCAGCTGTGGTCATATACATGTGTTTCGACAACAGGTGAACTGGCAGTATCACGAAAAACACACACTTTTTTAACAAATATATGTTGAACTATCACTAAAAACTATTTCAACAAATCCACGAATTCTTAGTAATTACAGAGAAAAAAGGAAGCGTCAGTCAAAGAAATTATAAAATGAAAATTAAGATGAAAAATGCATGACGTCTTGACAGCCAGAGCTTAACAGCAAGCTGCCACGTAATAGGATGCACGCTTAAACAGGGGACACAATGTGACGTCACAGGCGTCGGACCAATCAGATGCCAATATGCTAATAAGTGGACACTATTTCGCAGGGGACACATTTTGGCATGACACCGGCACAGTTCAATTTGCACGTTTTTGTCTTCAGAATGTCAGTATCGTCAGAAAATATTCTTGTTCTAAGCATTCCTTTAGCCTGCGGTGCCGTCAGTTGCCTCCAAGTCGCTTGTATAGAAACTGACTCAAGTGACAAGGCCTTTATGGTATAAATTAAATTCAGTTTTAAAAAAAGGTGCACAAAGTTGATGCTATGTTATACAGAAAAAGAAAATACTTTACCAGTTTTAACACTAAGGCCAAATAAAAAAAAATACATGTTTAGCGTCCCCGCCCGCTTCCTTTTTTTAAGCCGCCTGCTTTTTTTTTTTCTTTTTTTTTTTTGAAAAAACACGAAAAAATGAAGAATATTTGATCTTTTTCGAAAAAAAAAAAAAAATCCCAAAACAAAAAGTCGTATTTTTAGACTTTAGCATCACCTTGTGTATGCTGGCGGCCATCTTGAAAAATAGCCCAGCCGGACGTCTTGGAAAATGTGTCGAGCGGCCATTTAAAAAAGAAAAAAAAAAAAAAAGAAAAAAAAAGGGCCTCCTCCTTTCTATTTTTCAAAAAGGCAGGACGCTAAACATGTATTTTTTTTTATTTGGCCTAATGATAAACTAAATAAGTAAATGGTTGTGGCTGTCACGTATGCATCCACGGCCACACGAGTGCAATACATATGGTACATGTACATGTAATATACCACCCCATACAATGAGTGCAATACACAGCCACACACTGACCGGTGTAGACGATAATTCTGAATTCTGTCCCACCTCAAATGTGTCCCCCTTGGCCCCTCCACGTTATTTTGTCCCCCTATTTTTGCCACGCACAAGTGATAAGGCCCATTCCATATACCGTTTTGATGTATTGACTTCACAGAGGATACATTATTTTTGTACTTTTCTGCCCTTTATGAAGCAGAAAATAAAAATAACTTTGTTTCTTTACAAATCAATTGACCTGTTTTTTTGGTCTTATTGTGTAGACATGGCAGCACTCCGAATTCTGCAGACTTCTTGCACGCAAAATTCTCAACCTGTGCGTGATACGTATTACACGTGATATACGTTGCACGGGCCGCATTTACCAGGCAGACGCATTTACTAGGCAGACACTTTTACCGTTGAGTGGGGGAAGGAGAAAAACCTGGTAGACAGATTTATCTAGATAATTCTGTCCCTGGACACATTTACCGGGTCACGACCTGATAAATCTGTGGGGGAAGAGGGGGGGGGGGGGGGGTACAGGGACAGAATTACCTTTTACACCGACCATGGCAGATTATCATGGAATAGGCCCAACCTATTTTGGCCTTGGTTTGATAAAAACAAATAAAAAGGCAATTTTTTGGGAAACCACGCTCAAACACAGCTGTTACATATTTTAGTATTCAAAACAATGCATACCATTTAAGGTATATATTTTTATTGGTGCAATTTCACAGCTAGCTATACAAGTGCGGCATCCTATTTCATGAAACTATTTTGTTTCCTGACTAAGCTGAGCTGGGAAACCACAATAATGTAGTCTTATGAATGAAAGGCAGGCATTTTAAAGCTCAACATTTTTAAATATCGCAAACTGGTAACCAAAATAATGACAAATGTGACCCAAGTTCCGATCAATTGATCATTCACATTGCACTGATCTCTGGATAGCGCATCGACTGTACAAGTTGAAGCCACCATCCACCATATTACCACTTCCAAAACAACAGGTTTGACAACCTTGTCCCCAGGGTCTACTTTCAATCTCGTTCTCCTTACACAGAGATCAGTGGTAAAATGGGAGTGGTAATATGGCGGCAACTGGCTTTAGCTGCTTGAACAGCACACAATGGCCAAAAATGAGCTATCCATATTATGTAGGGCCTGTTTGTTTCACACAAATTCGTACCGCGATCAGTGATGAGCGAACCAGCGGCTGGATCACTGATCGCGATCCGGATGACAGGCCCATAGAGATCAGTGGGTGCTAGACTAGTGAATGTTTAGCACCAAGATGTTCACGTAAAAGATAACCATGAAGTTATGGGACTTGCACTCTCGAGCCACGTTATATATAATTAAATAGCACACTGATTAATGGTGATGAGACAAATCCGCACCACCCAAAAGTTAATGGCAGTGTACATGATTGGTCATTGTTGCAATTTTCAGAAATGGGCGGATTTGGGGTTTAGTATTTTATAGGAAATATCGTTCCGTTGACCTGTTCAAAGTTTTGCGTTGTTGGATGGCGGAAAAAACGAGAGAAAAACGGCGCTCGTTTTCAACTGTCCGGCGGATGATAGCCTTTAGTCAAGGCGCGCTTGGCTATGGGCGCGTGACGCGCCCCGGATATGCCATGGCGCCGCCATGTCCGGGGCACGCCACTCGTCCCAGGTAGCCACGCGCGCCTTGACTAACGGCTACAGGGCAGTTTTCCAACGATTTCCAGCTGGAAATCGTTGGAAAACGATATACATTTCCACTTTTCTTGACGACAGCAAACCTGATGCCATCATTTCACAGGATGATTGAGACTACTATTAACTTACAGTCTAGTAAGGTATTTCATAATAATTCAGTACAAAAGAAATTGGAGGATTACCAATCGTGTACACTACCTCAAATTTTTGCCTCAAATCATCACTTGCTTAAAATATTACATGAAATAAATTAATAAAACAAAAGAAAAAATGATAAAATACTTCCAACATTTTAAGTTCTGGTATCAACTTACTGTAATATGGGTTAATTCTGCCATGAAATATGTTATTAACTTACATATATATATAACTATAATTAGAGACAAAACAAAATCGTCTACATATAATTCAAGCTACACATTTAATCTGAAGTGACGACAATTATGGAATAATATCCTCAAAAACAAACATGCCTATAATGCACAAATACCTACAGCTTAATATGTGCAAAGGCCATGCTACACCACTGTAAAAACCATTCAGAAAGTGACCTCCGTGATACCAGTTGGGGAACTAGGTTAACTTTGTTTTCCTATTTAGTTTGATGTCCTGAATCAAAAAAATTAAGGTTTTAAGCGGAATAGAACGAACACGACCTACTTTTCAGGCCATATCCGACGCATATTCAACAAGCACGAATTCGTGCAGGAGCCACGTCGTCCATCTATGAATCAGTAAAGCATAGAAGAACAATGCTAAGCGCTTTATATAGAGCCCCGTCTGCAATGCGACAAGGCTAAAAACAACATTTACGAGAAAGTTGGCCTTGCATGCAGATCATCGGGGGGTCACTATATTTGTTTGCATGATAGCACGTCTACTAAGCTGTCGACACTTTGTATGGAACGCCACATCTTCCAAAAATAAAGTGGTGGGTTTGACGTATAAATAATAGAATTAAAAATGTATTCTACGCTGCCTTTTAAGAATGTACCCTTTTCAAAGAAAATATACGATTGTATATTTATTTGTGAAAGTTATGTTTTTTAACGTAAAAGTCTCGTTATATTAGATTTTTTTTTTCAAATGGCTGTCCATACGTGACAAGAAATGGTCGCCTGTGACGTACATTTAAAGGGCACAAGAGGGGGATTTCGAGACCCGATTTCACTCCCTTGTTCCGTTCGATTGCAATGCCAACGTGGATTATCTGATTTTCAGCCATTTAAACTATCTGTAAGTGAATATTTTAATCAGTTCCCCATCAAGTACTACCAGGTGACACAAAAAACATGAGTGTTACATGGCCGATGAGTGTGTTTATATACATGGAACTTTGCATACAAAATATTCCTAAAATGGCTTTTATACACACTTTGGCATTATCATTGGAGTTTCGGTCTGTGCTTTTTTGGTTAGTTGGGTTTAACCCAACTTTTGAGAAGACGACAGACAGACCGACCAGTGAAAGATTCAATATGCCGCGCCCATGCTTTTTAGGCATGGCACCCCGAAAAATAAAGTTTTCAAACTGAATTGCTGATTTGTTTGTATTAGATAGGTTTATACATGTAGGAGCTTTCCAATAAGACGGTAATTATTTGTACCAGAAAAAAAAAGAGCTTGGAGAGAGCAATTACTACGATGTCAAGATTGTTTTTCTACGTTAAAAATAACCGGAGTTATGGGCATCTCAATATCGGAAATTTACGAAATTGATGTGCAACTGAGACAGTTCCGACAACAGAGCCCAACAGGTATCCATCACATTACTATCACCATCGTCCAATAAAAAGGTAGCAAGGAAATGATCACAGAACCAATTTCAAATGTGTGACCAATGGACCTATCGCCGTTCATAAGCATTAGCCAATCACGGCATCTGTTGAATATCACCCGACTTCTACATCTTCGACGAACGACGAGCAAAAAATCGAGCAAAAAAATGAAACAGAATACGGACAAACTCCAGCACATTGTACTGATTCATTCTGATGTATAGACCAGCATGGTCCACGACCATGACTACTGTATTTTAACATGATAAAGGTCTGTAGAGATCTACAGAATGTATCCAGAGAACTCAATGGGGTTGACAGACGATAGAGCATCCTGCTGATTATTGTAGTGGTTTCTCCGACACCTCCTTCATCTTAGCGGCATGCTCCAGCTCATTGCGGAAGTAGTCTATAGTCTTCTGCAGACCCTCATCAAGGGATATCTACAAAGGAAAAGCAAATTTGCAGTGATGGGGTTGTGACAGTTTTGTGCTTGCCTAGAGTATAACCAGAGCCCATGGTTTCCAGCCCTAATTAGAAAACGCACAATTCTTAAAATTATTTTCTTGAAATCAGAGTAGGGTTGCAAAATTCCCAGGAATTTTCAGAGTGGAAACTTTCAACTTTTTGGTTTACCAGTTTATTTTTTGTATTCTTCTTCAATGCTGGCTTATAAAACATGTACTATATATTCCTTACCACAAGGCTCGCCCCTCATTTCCAGTACACTGGTTTATAGCCTTTCCATTGTTTACCAACAAATGCATGTTTATGAGGATCATGTAGTATAAGATTTTAGGCCCAAATAACATGTTTTTGTCCCTACCCCTCCCGTCTCGTATTTTAGACATTTCTGTTTGTCATTTTCATTTACTGACATGTCTTCAAAATCGCACATGTTGGATTTTATCCATTGGATCGTTCATGTGCCTACCCGTACACGGCCGGGCGGGGCGGCGCGGTGCGGTGCGGTGTAGGTGTACGGTGGTACCGTTGCATATCGTGTGCCAGTTGTGCACGCACGCACCACCATCTCCATTAACGACTGGTGAAAGATTAAAACTACACTTGCGATAATTTTTACGGGTCATTTTCATCGACTTTTTCATCAAGTTTTCTTCTTAATTATAATTCAAATAAAATCGCATATTGTGAGAAAATCGTTTAAAAATCTAATTTTGTGGGCCAAATTGTAGAAAAATCGGAAATTAAGTTGGAAAAGTCAAAAAGTCGGTTTTCCGATTAAAATCGGAAAAGTTTCATCTCTGAATCAGATCTGCTCAACAAAAACAGAATTCCTCCACACCATCGAGTAAGTAATGTTACCAAGTCCTTTAAGGTTTAGCCAAAAGGTCTACATAACTCTAATTTGGGGAAACTAACACAGTGAGACTGATATTAACCCCTTGCGTACGGGTATTATGGGGGCGCCAGGCCAACGTACACAATACCCCAATAATGGATTGAAAATGCAGAAATTGGCACAAATAGAAGTCAACCGGCCAGGTGTCAACCGGGTGCAAGGGGTTAATAGTGCATAAAGCTTTGTCGTAAAATCTCTTCTTCTTGGCGAGCAGCACATGATTACTGAAACGTTCTAATGATAATTTTCATGTGAATAAAAGCTTTGTTTGAAAAAGCCCCCTCTATTCATTACACTAATTCAAGAACAATATAGTTGAAACATATGGATTGAGTATGCACAGGAATGCACATATAAACAACCAGCGAGGTGGTCTTTTTTCAAACCACGACTATAGACGTCACTTGTATTTAAAATAAGACTTGGTACAAAAAACATGTATCAAAAAAAAAAACGTCAAGCCTTTTCCACAATTTCCAGGACGCATGTATGAAAATGAAACATAATTTCCAGTCCTTTCCGGATTTGCCATGAACTCACCACAGGTTCCCAGCCGAGTACTTTCTTTGCTTTGGAGATGTCTGGTTTCCTGCGCTGTGGGTCATCTTCAGCAGCTGCTACATTTTTTATGATGCTTTTACCACCTGGGAGAAAAAAAAATGGTGTTTTTTAAAAATTTGTTTAGATAACTCTCTGAACTCAAGAGTTTCACCCCCAAAAAATAACCACTAAAAGTAAAAAGGTGCCGGTACTTTTCCATTCTTTTAAAATTGTTATTTATTCTTTTCCCAAAGATGCCTCCCAATCTATAGCCCGTATCAAATAGCCACGTCGCCATAGCAACACCAATCACCAATAGGCCACCATATTGTGGGACAGGCATTTGATATAGATCTGCACATACAGTATTATTGTATGCCTGTGCCGCCATGACATCTATTTGTTATGGCCTACTGCATTTTAAAATTAATTTCCTTATCTGTTGATTCTATGCATTTCCTATTACGCATGGTTTGAATTGGCCACTCATCAGCAAACTTGGAGCATTTGAGGCAAGATACATGTATGGGACAGAGGGGAACCCCCTCTTTTGTGTTGGTCATTGTGTTCCCGTAACAACAGCCTGGAGTGTGTATAGGGTACAGGGACAAGAGGGGGTACCCCTTGGTCCCATATCGTGCTGGGTATAACTCGGAGAGTGAGTTGATAAGACAGCTGCACTAGGAAGCAGGAGGTTGCGGGCTCAAGTCCAGGGCTCAAGTCCAGGGCTCGTAATTCACACCGGACCACCGGACTGGGTCTACATGGAGTAATTTAAGTGCTGGTCAATTGGTTTCTGTGACCATCAAGTCCAGTGGTCTCAATATTTGATCTATTTATAGTTTTATTACACTAGTTTTAGTTGAACCGGAGAAAACAACCAATTATGTACAAGTTTCTTAAAACTTTGTCAGTCTTTTTCAATTTCGTTCAATAATCAACTGAATGATGCCAACAAGTAGTTCTTCATCTTCACAGTGTTTACATTTATTGTGCGTTGGTCCTTTTGAGAACTATTTTTTATCAAGTCCTCTCTAGCGCAGCATAGCCCGCTGGTGCAATTTGTTTAAAAGTTGTCGCTGCGGGAAGCAAACAATTCTGACGTCATAGGACAAACTCCTCTTTTGTTCTTTGTGCTAAACACAAAAGGGGAGTTCGTCCTATGACGTCCGAATTGTTTGCTGCCCGCAGTGACGACTTTTAGACAAATAGCACCAGCGGGCTTGGGGGACTTGATAAAAATAGCTCTCAAAAGTCACTTTTTTGTTACTTCAAGTGCTGTGGCCTAGTGGTTTGGCACATTGATTTCAAGGTCTGTGGGTAATTTTGCAGGTTGTGGGTTCGAGCCCAGTCCTGGGCTTTGGCACTTCTACACTTAATATGGGTAGAGGCACTATTAATGCCTTGTAGTGGACTAGTTACCCATCCCAACCCTATTCATACTGTGAAGAGATTAGATTATCTTGTTTCAGTGTGAGGGGCTGGTTTTTCCACATATTCCTAAGTAGCCCACACCTCGAGTGCCCTTGGGCTTGTGATGGGCGATTTGCATAAAAAAAAAAAAAAAAAAATAATTGGCTGTTTTATTTAACAATATGCAATCTACATAAAACTAAAAAATACAAGACTTCTTTCAGCAATCAACATCATCTTTAACTTGATCTATTCTATGTGCCTGTAGCTCATTCACGGGCCCCGCTATAACATTCTGAAGTTGTTAGGGTCTTGACCCGTTGTTTTCAAAAAATGAAACCAAGATTGTGACCTTCGTTCACTATACAGGGTGCCCCCCCCCCACAAAAAAAAAGGAACGGCATACTTTCACTAACTTTAGATTCAAACCACCTGTACCTATGGAAAGAGAATCTTTTTAGTAGAAAAATGATACTAAGACCTCCCGATTCGGTCTAGTAGTTTTGCCACAGAGCCTGTTTTGTGAAGCAAAGTTGGGTCACTTGGCCATTTGTTCCATGCAGAAAAGAGCATGATGACAGCATACTTGTGTCTAAAACAGAATTTATCCTGCGTAATGAACAAAGAAATAATGAAATACAGGTATAACATAAATACCCGACAATACCGACTGATGATCCATAAATACCGAAATACCGGCGAACTCGGTTTGGAATTTCAATACCGCGGTATTCCCCCAATGTTCAGAACGTTTGCAAAAACCCTCTCAAAGATAAAGAAAAACAACCGCATTCACAGTTGAATCCATTCTTCAATCATCCAGTGTTCTGCCTTGCAGTGGAAAGATAAGACCTAATTGTGGAGCTCGACTTGGTAACCCGATACTCCAGTGGCTGCCATTCTACCAGAAAGGCCTTTGAAGTTTTGCTTACACCGCCGCATTTGCGGTTATCTTTTTGGGTGTGCAGTGTCTGGGACGGAAAGTTCCAACAATGTTTTACACAGGGGCGTGTTTTGGCTGAATAACCAATTGTCTCTTTGGTTGATTGTTTTGGGGATTTGATTCATCATGCCTAATTCTTGCCCAATTATAATTGCCAAAAAAATTAGCTACGAGAAAAAACCAAATCGGGTATTTTAAAATGACTGCCGAAACACCCTGGGCTTGTTCAGTCATGGACCAATGTCATGTACAAAATGTATTATGTGTGTACGTGTATATCAATTCAAAGGTGCAAATACGAAGGGACTGTGCTGAATCTTGCAAATGCCGTCCAGGGAAATTCAACAAAAACATTCCCAAAAAGTGTAAGACAAAGGCCGTAATTTCTCACCCCGTGGGAAACTTCCCTTGTGCGCGCATAATACGTGATCTATACTGTCTTTTGTTTTACGATCTACATGTACATGTACATGTACATGTACTGAACAAACAACTCATGCTTTTTGCCTCCATGGTTTATTGCGTGATGCGGGCCGGCGTATGCGAGCCGCACGTCATTCTATTTTTAAAAACCGTCTGATTGGCCATCTAAAAAGACGTTCGGAACGCATCTCATTCATGGTTTGGGGCCACCTCGATTCTTGCTAGCGTCAGTAAGTTGACACTTCGTGGTTGTCTCGACCAGCCAAGCCGTTACTCTGTAAACTGTGTTGTGAACTTTCTGTGCTGGCACGAGAATACAAATAATTCTGAAATATGTCACTCCCGGAGGGATTGCCCACTGATGTATACAAATCTGAACTTGCATTGGCTACGTAAAAGTGGTACAAGCATGATGTCACTAAAGCATAGGAGTTTTTGCAAGTTGATACATGTAGCACCCTTCACGCTGGCATACTTTTGTAGATGGGCGTGGTCTGTGGCGTTTTTTTTCCCCCGATGACGTACATGTAAGTAATACCCCAATTTAAATACCCGGTTTTAGTGAATACCGCAGTATTTTTGAAATGTAAACCGCGGACTCCTGGAATTCGATACCGCCCAAGCCTACAAATGACCCCCGACTTTGTTTCACAAAATTGGTTCTACATGCATGACATGTAGAGCAAAAACTACTGGACCGAATCGGGAGATCTTGGTATCATTTTTCTTTTAGCAAAATTACCCATGCATTGGTATAGGTTGTTTGAGTCTCAGGGTAGCGGAAGTATGCCGTTCCATTTTTGGGGGGCCACCCTGTATAACCTCAGTTAAAAAAAAAATAATTCTCACAAAATAATTCGAGATGGACTTCAGTTTTCAAATTTTGGAATGGGACAGAATAGGGTTTTCCAAATGTTAAAATCCAAAATTTGTTTTTCGTTTATAACCGAGAAAGCCATAGCGTGACTTTCTACTCATTTCGTGCTGCCAGCTCACTTTTATAGATGAGGCTTAATTAATATAAATTGCGTTTAACGTGACCTTTGGGTTTAAACCTGCAATTGAGTTGAGCAAACACAAGCGCCCGCAATTATTGTTTCATTATCACGGTACGCCGATTTATCTGGTACTTGCCAATTTTGCTCTTGATAATCTGGGCAAATTCCATGATGGTGTGCTCCTCTGGGTTACCCTGTGTTAAAAATAGAAACACAGTCAACAATTAGTACTTCACAGAATTCAATTTTAGTATAATTGTGAAGTTTAAAGTTCAATGGGTGAAGGGCACATGGTCAGTCCACATCTAATGATGTACACTTCATGAATATTTCTTTTTACAGATTGCAGTACTAAATATATTTGAATAAGCAAAAAGTGTATGCTTTTCACATGGCTCAAACACAACTGACACCACATGTAAATTGTGCATCAACCAAACACTCAACCCAAGTCTTACATCATCATGGTGTTGCCTCAAGTTAAAGGTAGTACACAGCATTTGCTTTTGCTGTAATTCTCAGAAATAAATGGATTTTGGGGTTAGTATTTTATAACGTGCTAGCAAATACATGTACTGTAACACTGAACTGTTTAAAGTGTTGTGTGCATAGATGGTGGGAAAACCGAGAATTTGTTTTCTTTTTCCAATAGTCTAGTTCTCTGACTCTTCTTTAGACAAATTAGAGCAATTTATAAATTTTATGGAATTACCAGGTCGGGGAACTTGACTATCAACAATTGTCGGCCAACAATTTCTACTTTTCTTGAAAACGACAGCACACCAGATGCCACGATTTCACAGGATGCTTGAGACTGCTATTTACTTACAGTCTAGTACGGTATTTCGTAATAATCCAGTAGTTGTGTTTTTTTTTATGTTTGCAAATGTTGTATACTACATTTAACCTCCGTCTTTTTTGTGAAATATGAGAACTTCATGGGAAGGATATTTACCAAGTTGACGGGACTTGATACTTTGGAGTTCATCAGTTTGATCAGGCCATCCACCAAATCACTGTATGAAAAAAGGAAAAATGGTGTGACATGCATGACTGATTAAACATCAGCATTTCATGAATAAAAAAAACCCAGACATTTGTTGAGTGTGTTGGAATTTTCAAAAGGGAGGGGCGTTAGCAATCTACATAATTACTTTCAAGTAATTTCAATGGTTTAAATGTGACCCGCTCTGCAAAAAGGGCACTTATGTTGCAAAATTTGGAAAGGCCATTTTATAAGCTTTCATATGGTATATGTCTGAGATCTGTAGCATTTTGCAATCACGAGATATTTGGAAATTTGCATGTTTGCTTTTAGGAATTTCTTGAAATGACTTAAGGAGAAACAAGCCATTTATAAAAGCAAAAAGCAAAGCAATAGATGGAAGCACTCGACAAAAACACATTCTTTTTCCAACTTTATTCACTGAAATCAAAGATTTTAATTTTTAATTATAATAATCTAGGTATCAAAGATGCAAAAAATTCCCTCCCTTCAAAATCACTTGTTTGAAGAATGTTTTACCCTCTTCACATTGAACGGCCCATAACTCGTAAAAGCATACAGCGACTTATGTGCCCTTTTTTTGCAGAGCGGGTCACAAATATCATCAGCAGGCGCTGTTTATTACACAATGTGTATCAATTATTCACGTACATTTATGTTGACGTATACTGCGGGTGTATCCGTTTAGTTTATTCACAGGTTGGTTATGCTGCACTCGCACAGTATAAGCCGTTGCCCGGATCGGGTCTTTTGTGGCTGCGGCTTCGAATTTGGCCATTGACAGGGTACGGTAAAGAGCGGTAGCCATTGATAATAATGTCTGTGAGATAGTCTTACATCGGGATGCTACTAGGCGTGTTGCCAAAATACTGCACAAACGCTATGACAACATGAACCATTCAAAATATCTCTTATAGGGGTTTTCTGTGAGATGTACCCCAGAAATGTATGTGCACAAGAAGTTTCCCAAGACACACATTATAAAATCAGGCGTGCAATTTGTTTTTTAAAGTAATATTAAATCAATAAATTTTATTGATTTCTTTGTAACATTGTCAGGTAAAGTCGGAAGTGGATAGTATCGATTCTTGTCATATTTCTATAGCGATTGATCCTATGGCAATCCCCACCCCCCCCTCAAAAAGTAGGGGCTATATCCCCTTCCCCCTAGAATTAACGCCCTTGCCACTTTTACAATGCTCGGCAATCAGCCACAATTCAATGCTCTATGTTGATAGGGGACTCTGGATTTAGCGATGAAGTCACTCCCTACCTGACGTATTGGAATGAGCGAGACTGTTTGCCGTGACCGTAGATCGTGATTGGCTGGTCTTGTAGTGTCTGCAGGATGAAATTGCTGACCACGCGGCCGTCATTCATGTGCATGCGGGGTCCAAAGGTGTTAAAGATTCTCGCTACGCGCACCTCCACGTTCTCCTTCGAGGTGGATACCAAGGAATAAAAAGGGAATCTGATGTAAGATGTGGTTTTTTGGAAATTGGCAAGCAGACGTCTGTAACATGGCGGGTGGTGTTTAAGAAATCTGCACTATTAACCAGTTCGTGCCGGGATTATTTTTGCCGAAAATTTTTATTTTCCAAAAAGGCAAAATTATAGCAGCTAACTTCTAATATACAGCCAAATGCCACAAATACTGATTTGCAAGAGTCATTTCAACAGTATTTGTACAATATTTCTTGCCGAAACCTCATATATTTCAATACTCCGGGTGCGCCCACCAGAGCGTAAATTGTAGAACAGGCCGTGCACAGCGGCCAAGTTCAAGTTCAACACACGGTCCGCCTCCACAGACTTCTCGGACTTTGTGTGTGTGTACAAAACAAATGAGAGATTAGCGTGTTGAGACATCACCCGGAGGCGAGTCGAGGCAAGCTTGACGTTTTTACCTGTCAGCCGTGCCCGTGTATAAAAACAGCCAGATCGTGTGAACACATCCTCCGACACAAACTGGTTAGGGAGGTTGAGTGCTTCTATCTTACTCCCATTGAAGCATTGAAATTTGTATGCACCAAATCTCAAAACATATTTCAAATATAGTGCAACAGGGTATACATGAACATTTGTGACACCCCATGCCAAAACCAGGCACTTCCCGCCAAAATTCAAAATTCTTTTTTTTCATTGAAGTCCCCAATACAAGGCTAAAAGCCACTCTTAGTAAAGGTTGGGTTGGCCACATTTTACTGAGGTTACCAACCCTACCACCCTTACGGTTTTCCTGGATCCAGATCTAAACAGATACCATTATCCCAATTTTCAGACCTTTAGACCCAGGTGGGGTAACTTCCACCATTGGTGAGATCAACTCACCTCCTCAAAAATGGACATGATTTGTACAGGAAGACCTCCACATGCCATTAGAAAGTACAGTGAGTGATGACATGGGGCCCATTTCATGGTCTGCTAAAATACAAAGATTTGCTTAGCATGAAAAGTCTTCGGTGCGAAGCAAATTTCGGTGCGAAGCAAATTTCGGTGCGAAGCAAATTTCGGTGCGAAGCAAATTTCGGTGCGAAGCAAATTTCGGTGCGAAGCAAATTTCGGTGCCAAGCAAATTTCGGTGCCAAGCAAATTTCGGTGCCAAGCAAATTTCGGTGCCAAGCAAATTTCGGTGCCAAGCAAATTTCGGTGCCAAGCAAATTTCGGTGCCAAGCAAATTTCGGTGCCAAGCAAATTTCGGTGCCAAGCAAATTGCGGTGCGAAGCAAAATTTTGGGGCTAAGCAAATTTCGGGGCTAAGCAAATTGTGTGCTAAGCAAATTTTGGTGCTGAGGGGGCTTTATGACATTGGCCCTTACCTGCTTGGCATAGGCATAGCACATGGTTTCTGCCACCCTTTTTCCCTCATCATAGCAGGCCCGCGGTCCAATTGGGTTGACATGACCCCAGTATTCCTCACTCTGGGGATGCTCCTGGGGATCTGATAACAGAAAAGACACGCAACATCAAGGTGAACAGCCTCAACTCTTCAGAATTTTCTCTCATTCCACAATCCATTCTGGGCTTGGGGCGACACCAACATTTTTGTAGTCGATTCCGACTCCATTCAGAATCGATACAGGGCAAAAAAAAAATACAGGGCAAAATCAGGATAAAAGTAGGACTTTTGCAGGCTTTCAGGAGTACTTTTCATTGATACCCACCCATGTCCACAGCATCAAAAGCCTCACATAGCATGTTCTGTACACCCAACATTCCATCCTCAACTAAGCTCTTGGAAGTAAAGTTGCGGTACTCCTGCAGCCAAGCCCTTTGTGTGATTTTCATAGGATCGTACATGTCTAACACTTATGAACAATTTTCAATGAGAGTCATGGGATAAAAAGTAGGAAAAAACGGGAATTTCAAGAAAAGTAGGAAAAGTAGAAGCAAGGTAAAAAAAAAAGGAAAGGAAAGGAAAAGTAGGAAAGTAGAGGAATACTTGAAAGTCTGGGAGCATTACAAGAACATTCTGACTTCAGAGACTCTGGCTTATAACTGGCTTTCATATTAAGTACTTTGCGAAAAATATAATAAGCTTAATAGCAGGCTATTATTCCAAACTGACCTCCGTAGATTTCGGACGTTGAAGCCTGTAAGAGTCTGGCTCGAGTTCTCTTAGCGAGGCCCAGCATGTTGAGTGTTCCCATGGAGCTAGTCTTGATGGTCTTGATGGGGTTGTGCATGTAATGGGGCGGGGACGCTGGACAAGCCAAGTGGTAGATCTGATCCACTGTGGAGGAGAACAGAAAAATTAACTTCAAAACTTTGGTGTCAAACTGAAAGTCTACATTTGTTTAGTGTAACAGTACATGTACATTGCATTTGAAAGTTCACCTGGGAATGGGAATTTTTTTTACCCACTTTCTCTTCCCAATTAATTAATTTAAATTTCTATTCACAGTGTTATAACTTTCAATTGCAATGTACTGTTCATGTAGGTCAAGTTAAAAAAGCACCCTTTTCTTTTTTTAGAGGCCATAATGCTTTCAGTATTGTCGTGGGTTTCCTCGGTCGGGAGACGCGAATTAGGTAACACTGAGAATTAAGGCATACTGACTCGAAGTTGTATACTGAACTACACCATTTATTCCTGGAGATCAGACACAGGTCTGACCCGTCCGAAGTCAGAACAACAACTCACAATTCTTATCGTGAAAGTCATACTTATTCCATACATGTACATGTTTACGAATATAATACAGAACAAAACATTCCATCATAACACTTACAATTATAATACTCATACAATGGTAGCGTTAGCGTGTAGCGTGGCAAAACAAAACAAATACAGGATCGCAATAAACCAAGTCATTGTGCGGTTCTATTTGATTTTCCGGCATGATAGCAGTTTATCTAGGGCTGTCCCGAATATACCGAATATTTGATCGTTAACCGAATATTCGAATACTTTTTACCGGTTCGAATATTCGAAAATGCGACTGATGCAATTTTAATAGAAAAGTTATGGCGCTTAGCAGTGTCAAATGCCACTTTTTGTCGACAGTCAGTCCGGTACAATTCCAAAACAGGAATCCAAATTCCTCTTCTGGTAACATATGTCCTGATCAGGAAATATTCACAATTCAGCAAAGTTGTTTCCAAATCAGGAAACCTACTTTTGGTTGCCTGATCAGGAAACATTGTCACATGATCCAATGCTTCCAAATCAGGAAACCTACTTTTGGTTGCCTTATCAGGAAACATTGTCACATGATCGAATGCTTCCTAATCAGGAAACCTACTTTTGGTTGCCTGATCAGGAAACATTGTCACATGATCCAATGCTTCCAAATTAGGAAACCTACTTTAGGTTGCCTGATCAGGAAACATTGTCACATGATTCAATGTTTCCGTATCAGGAAACCTACTTTGGATTACCTGATCAGGAAACATTGTCACATGATTCAGTGTTTCCGAATCAGGAAATAATTCTGATTTATTTGTTTCTTGAACATGGAACAGTTTGTTCCCTGTTCTGGAATCACTTGTACGTATGTACAAGTACATAATCTGATTTTATAATGAAATTACAGATCTGTTTAAATCATTTATGTACACACATGTGTACATGTTTGCAGATCATAAACATAATTGTTCTCTTCTAACTTTTTTGGACCCAAACTTGTAAAATGGGTCTGGTAAAGACTGAAGTTAAAAGTGTGTTACATTGTGTAATTTGCATCTCATAATAAAAAGTATTTATGCTAATTTTGAAAAAAACATGCCCAGTTGCTTCAACAGTGTCCACATGCAAGTGTATAAAATATGCAGGCCTACACTAAGCCTGTTCGATTTGACAATATTTCCTAATATTTCGATATTTTTTTCATATCGAAAATCGTATCGCCCCCTAAAAAAAACCGGAATATCGGGGAATTCGATATACCGAAGAATACCGCGATATGTTCCTTTTGGCCGCATTAAGTGTGGATTTGTCCAGTTTACCTTAATCAAAATTTCCAATTATTGGACGGTAGAATAGTATATTATGATGTATCAATGTGGGGCATTGTGCAATGTCGTCTTCACAAAACAAAACATACGATACGATCCTTTTTTGACAGCTCGCATGTGATCGTCCACGGTATTATTATCATCTGTTACTAATCAACAATACCGAAATAGAAACAAACGCTAGTCTTTCTGGAGTGCCATAAAGAAGCCAACTGAAGGTAAATGTCGTAATACTCCAAGTACTCAATGAGCAGAGGGAACCCCGTTCCTGCCGGTCCTGGCCCCCGATCTTGCCGGTCCCGGTCCCGAACTTGCCGGTCCCGGTCCCGATTCGCGATCTCGGTGGCCGGCCCCGATATAAATTTTTAGCGGATCTGAGCTCAATCCCGGAGGGCCTGATCCAGGTGGCCCTGATCTCACGATGCCGTGCACTCAGCTGAACCCGTACCGTGACCCCGGCCCCCTCCCTATATCCGGCGCGTACCGTGAACCCCCGGCCGGGCCCCCGTGGTGACTTCCATCATGTATTTTTGTTTATTCCTCCGTTCTTCCGGTAAGGAAAAAGTGACGTCATCACGATAATATCGAATATCGCGAAATATTTTTGCCGATATTTCGGTATCAAAATAAATGGATATCGAACAGCCTTAGCCTACAAACTATCCCCCAATACCCTGTGTCCAAATTCCAAGGAATTTAAGTCCGTTTCACACGAGCGCTGGAAACACATACATATCTGCGATGATTGGCGCCGGGTGTCTGACGCCCAAGGATGCCTGTGATTTCATGGCACACTTTGTAATGATACAACACAGTCCAGTAGCGAATGTCCCTCATTTTGATGTGTGGGTCCACGTGTATTGCTGGTACTGTGATATTCTTTGAATGGTGAAATTTATAGGGTACCAGTGATTTTCCCGCACAGTAAACAATTCTGTAAAATAATGGGTTTTTTCCTATTAAAAAACTCACCGTATTTTGGTTATATTGGATTTTGGGCGTCAAATTATGGTACTATGACTTAGAAAATATCACGCGTCTGAGTTTTGAGGACGTAAATTTACAAGATACATGTATTTGCTGTAAATATACAGCAACAGCAATGAAGTGTTATTTATTTTTGGTAGAATGATGTCTAAACAAAATAATAATACAAGAAACACTCGTAGACAGGAGAAAAGGAAATATTATTTTTGACCGATTTGTGCCATAATTTTCATGTGAGAATGTAGAAAGTGCGAAATGCACAACTTTTTTATTTACCTGCATTACATGGATTCTAAACCTATCAGACTTTTTGGCCCATTTGTGCATTTTGCGATTTGTTTTGCCTTTGGGTGTTGTCACAAATCTGGCCCAAACATTTTAAAAAGTGTAAGTTTAATGCGTGGGTCAGAGGCTACAATGATGAAATTATGAAATTTACAGGGTACAATGTACCTGTGTAGGCTTGGGTGGTATTTCGATATTACCGTATATAGCGATGTTATTTTTTTAATACCGGACAATACCGACTGATGATCCATAAATACCGAAATACCGGCGAACTCGGTTTGGAATTTCAATACCGCGGTATTCCCCCTAATGTTCAGAATGTTTGCAAAAACCCTTTCAAAGATAAAGAAAAATAACCGCATTCACAGTTGACTCCATTCTCTAATCATCTAGTGTTATGTCTCCCTTGAAGTGGAAAGATAAGACCTCATTGTGGAGCTTGACTTGGTAACCCGATACTCCAGTGGCTGCCGTTCTACCAGAAAGGCCTTTGAAGTTTTGCTTACACCGCCGCATTTGCATTTAACTTTTTTTGGGTGTGCGATGTGTGCGCGGCAAGCCGGCATGTGATGCATATGCAGCGAGCCGTACGTCATTTTAAAACCATCTGATTGGCCATCTAAAAGACATTCGGGTCACATCTCATTCATGGTTTGGGGCCACCTCGATTCTTGCCAGCGTCTGGTCTGATTGTAAGTTGCCACTTCGTGATTGTCTCTACCAGCCAAGCCGTTACTCTGTAAACTGTGTTGTAAACTTTTAGTGCTGGCACGAGAACAACATTAATTCTGAAATAATTCACTCCCTGGGGGATTGCCCACTGATGTATACAAATCTGAACTTGCATTAGCTGCTCAAGTTGACGACACCGTCCACCATCTTTCCACTCCACGCGATACGCGAACGTACGTAAAACTGGTACAAGCATGATGTAAATGTAAGCAGACGCAACCGCAGTAGTAGTAGTCTACGCCACGGAGGCCGTAGGACGTGTGGATATGTGCCATCAGCGGCAGTGGGCTTGCGGACCACGGCGCCGGGTGCTGTTGGAGTCGCTGGTGACCGGGGGCTGGCACATGACGTGAATCACTGTTGCTGCAGGGTACCAACTGCAAAGCACATGTTCGCTGTGCATACGTACGTGAATGCGCGAGGCATGATATGCACGATTGCCAGGGTCGTTGACGATCGGTATTTTTTTAACAAATGATGTTACAAACAACAATAAGTACATGTACTACAAAAAAGTCGGCTTTTGTTTTAATCAATCACGTTGATATATTTTTGCAAACAAATAGATTAATATTGTCACTAAAGCATAGGAGTTTTTGCAAGCTGATAACAGCCTTCACGCTGGGATAATACTGTTGCAGATGTGCGTGCTCTGTGGCGTTTTTTTTGTCGATGACGTAAGTAATACCCCAATTTAAATAATACCCAGTTTTAGTGAATACTGCGTTATTTTTTAAATGTAAACCGCGGACTCCTGGAATTCGATACCGCCCAAGCCTATACCTGTGATTTTCCCGCACTGTAAACATTTTCCCCTTTTAAAAACAAACCAATGTACATGTTTTCCGGAAATTTTAGAGGTCAAGACTGAAAACAAGACTTCAGGGGCTGATTTCACTAAAGTCTCAATTTGCGATCATCGGTAGTCATCCAGCAAACTCATCGCTAGCCGCAAATCCATCGCCGTTGCGATTGCGTCGTTTTTTTCGTTTCACTAAATCCATCGCTGTTGCGATAGCGAAATAAAAAAAGAAATGTATTGTACGAGGCTGATTCACGTAGAATACCCGTGGGAATGTGGTTCGAGCATTATAATGGAGATCAATGATGGATGTAACCCGAAACCACACGCGAGCTTGCAATTCGCCCGCGCCTGTACATGTACGTCACTAGTATGCAACACGTATGCAAAACACTCATTCATAATTTTTCCCCCGAAAGAAATGAACTAAAAAGAAACTTAGTTTTGATTGCATTTTTGAGTTTTTATGTAAATGTGTTTCCCAGCACTTCACAGCCCCTATATAGTTCCGGTAATTTATATACTACAAAATACTAGAGAAAACTGTAGTACTTATGCAGTACTTTTACTACACTGGCCTATGAGAATTGAGTAGTATTTTGCAGTAAGGTGTACTATACCCCAAGTAAATGCCCAGGACGTTGGGGTTATTTACCTGTATTTTTATACTAGTATCCTGGGAAAAATGAAACAGTAGAATCATTTTAATCAGTTCAAGAATTAAAGGAAGTCTTTTATTTAACTACTGAAGATGATACATGTACATGTTTTTGTAAACCACAAGCAGTAGTATTTGCAAACACTTAACATTCAATTGCAATTGCAACCCTAACCCCCCCCACCCCCCCCCACCCCCCCCCACCCCACCCCCCCCACCCCCCCCCCCCCACCCCACCCCCCCCACCCCCCCCCCCCCCACCCCCCACCCCACCCCCCCCCCCCCCCCCCCCCACCCCCCCCCCCCACCCCCCCAGGGTGTGTGGAAATTTATATTGATATATGTATGTGTGTACATGTACTGTACTACATTCAAGGACAAGCGGAGAAAGGAAACACAAAAGAATCTTTCTTGTCCTTGAGAGACGGTCTTTTGGTAAAATATTAAAGGTTGATCTTTCAGTTTGTTTAAAATGTACAAAATCGTTGGGAAAATGGCATCCGGCACTCTAAGACAGATTTTGAACTTTTTTGTTTTAAAATCGGAATTTTTAGTCTGTAATTTAAATTAGGTTGACTGTTTTTGCATGGAGTTAGTAGAGCTGCATTTAGGTTCGAGGTCAAGATTTGTTTTTATACTGCAGGGGAAAATATTTTTGAAATTGCGAAACATTTACAAAAAGTATAAAATTGTTGGGAAAAGTCCATTGCAAGTAGTCGTGCACATGTATTCTGGCCATTATGAACAGTGCCCTGTTCGCGCCATACATTGTATATGCACCACTAACTGAGCGTAAGCCTAAAAAGTGTTTTTGTTATACTATTTTATATAATAAATTTGTTGCTTTTCTAAAACAATAATTGGATACCATCGGCATAAAGTTCCCGTATTTCGTCCCTAAGCTATTTGAAAGAGAGATGTACATGTACATGATACATTTGTGTAGATGACTGATTTTGAAGATTTACATTTATATTTTCTAATTATGTTGTCTGTCGGCCAACGTATCGGGAATATACATGTAGGTGAAAACAGACTGCCGTGAAAATTCGGCAAGCCTAAATTAACGCAAAAATGTAGGGCCACATGGATCAGCTACATTGTAGGTATAAAACAAAAACACTTTCAGTACAATATCGAGACATTAAAAAACGATATCGGCGATATCTCGATTTTTGGATATTAAAAAACATGGAGCCGATTTCGATTTTTGGGCGGCGAATATCGCATCATCGCGATGTTATCGTCATATCGTCCAGCGCTATACACATGTATAGACCACCCATCCGCGTTCATGTCCTTTGACCCAGGCATGCAAACTTTGCAAAAAAGAGGGACGTTTGCTGCCGGACTGTGTTATATCGTGAGATAGCCTGCGATAAAATCGTAGGCATTCTTGGGTGTTAGACACCCATCGCCAATCATCCCAGACGTGTGTTTCCAGCATTCATGTGAAACGGGCTTATGAGTGAATAAATGAACACTGTTTAATAAAAGTACCCAAAAAAATTGGTTTAACCATTTGTGTCCTTTAACTCTTGCATACAAGTAATAATGGCTGTCCCTTGGTCTTGCCATGGTCTTGCAAAGATCAGAACAGAATTACATGTACAGTATGAGTTTGTGGGACTTTGTTTATACTATGGTGGTACATGATACCCATTCTTGTGCACAAAAGAATTATGATAAGCACCTGTGGTTAAGACCAGAACCTTGGTTGCCATAGTACCCACCCAACTGGGAGCTATTTGGACTGGCTTCTGGCTACTCAAGTAGCTGGTAGCAAAGCAAGGACAAGCCTGGAATGGTTAATTGGCTTATCATTGGGTCAAGCAGGCTATTGGAAAACTTTACTTTTTACTGAAAATGGTTTACATGAAAACTTAAAAAAAATAGAAAACACAAAGGGAAACTGCATTATTATAGTTGACATAAGTTTATATTTTTGTCTTAAATCACTCAACTTCCCGGTCCGGTCCGAAATGTGCACACATGTACAAAAATGTACATATCCATGGAACAGACACTTGCAAAGACCAATTACATTATTGAAGTGGGGAGCTTGAAAATATATTCCAGGAAATTCTCTGTAACTTGGTCCAATTAAGTTAGGCATCACAAACATTGAAGACAAAAATAATAATTTTTCCCCAAAAGTGGTTGTTGGAATGTGCTAAAACGTTTACCGATTAAAAAATATTCTGGCTTTTCTTGCAAGTTTAAAATTCTAAGCAACATAATTTTTAGGGCCTTTGTTTTAAAATCATTGGTACTCATCAGAATATTGCTTCTATTTGTAACTGTAATTCAGTTGCATAAATACATGTGTACTAAATTACATTTAAAAAAAATAAATCATCATGTTTTATGACTCGTTTGTGTAAACTTGTGGTGTTTGAGACGTCCAACATATTCCTTGAACAGTTGAAGAATCAAATGATAGTTTTGACCGCAAAAAGAGTCCTTTAATAAGAAGAGAATACTTTAAGAAAGAGGTCCCTACATGTATGTACATACATTACTCAATACAGCTAGTACTGTTTATAAATAATTATTTAAAAAATAAAACGGTATTGTGTGATACATATTTCATAAAAGCAACCCAGAGATGACTCCACATATGGAAACATGTTGCCCAAACAGGAGTCAGTCACTGAGGATGTTTCCTTAATTGGAGACTCTACATGTACATGTACATGTACATGTACATGTACATTGTAGGTCTCAAATTGTATGAGAAGGTATTCCCTGTTCAGGTATCATTTCCAAGTAACACTGTTGATGTTACCTTCTGAAAATACTTCTTTATAAGGAAACTTGTTTAAGCAATTGTATTATATCTACACATTGTATAAACATGTAAATATTGTTTCCAAAATAAGAAGTTTGTTTCCTGAACAGGAATCATACTGAGCTGTCCCCAAAACAGGGAACAACCAAGAACCTCAGAAATGTTTCCATATCAGGAAACATTTAAAATGTCTCCAAAACTGGAGACGTTGCATGATGTTTCCTAAATAGGTGATATTGTAAACGCCTGAAAAATGTGTCTCCTATTCAGGACGCACATGTTTCCAGTGTTCGCATGCGACATTTGGTGACCGATAACTTTAGGTAACGATAGGTAACGATATCGCCACTATGTGCAAAATATTCATAATAGATGAGTTAATTATTTCCTTGAACCGGATTGGCGGTGAAGTCTGGCAGTCTCAAGATATAGCCATTTGAAATTTTCTTTGCTGAAAAAAAAGTATGTAAAATGGTTGAAATCTCATCAAAATAGTTTTTATATTTGAGATTTCTTCCTTTTTATTAATTTTATACATAAACATTTCCATACATATTTTAGTTTCCATAAAAATCAATTTTATATGGTTTTAGTAATTTGTTACCTATTATGGAAAAATGCCGCCAGATCTGGGAACAAAATTAAATGTTTCCTGATTTGGAATTGTACCGGACTGACAGTAGGGGTGTGCATTTACGGGTATTAAAAGAAACGGGTACCCGATTGTAAAAATACGGGTACTCGGGTACCAGCTAAAGAAACCCAACCCAAAACTTCCAATCCCGGAAGTTGTAATAATATCTTTTTCTGAATTCACACATTCTGAAAATCTCCAGTCATGCCTGTCTAGTAAACATGATCACTTTACCTTTGCGTGTGCCGGCACGCACATGCAATGGCATCATCACCGGCTGTATACAGTTTTATCCATACCCAGACTGCAAAAACCAGGACCAGTAAATTCCCTTTATAGTCAACTTTCGTGAGCGTCATAAACGTGAAATCTGTGCTGTTTTCCCAGATAGTCCAGTTTTAATTTTGAAAATTCCTGACAAATAACAATCAGAACCTTTCTTTTTTCATTATTTGGGAAGTACAACTATGCGATAAGGTAAAGTTGTACGGGTACTCGATTCCATAATCTGGAACCGATTCCTGACATGAACGGTCGGTTACTCGGGTACCCGGTTCCAATGCACACCCCTTGTCGATGGTAACGTTTTGTGGAGTTTTACATTGATCCCGTCCGTAAAACCCTTGACACTTATAAATAGTTACTGCAAAAAGCAGGCTTTAGTTTGGTTTCTTGTTATCCATAATGATCTTGAGACAACAGGCACAGACAAAAGTCGATCGGATGGTCCATTATATCGATGGCCGCACGTAACACACCACCGTGCTTTGCGGGCAACTTTTTACCGGCGTGACATGCAGTTGCAGCTGACGCATGAAAAACATGATCGGCGAGTATCGAATATTCAAATATTCGATCAAACACAGTTTCGAATAATCGAATACTAAATTATTTTAAAAATGAACACCCCTACAGTACAAGAGCCTTCTACGTCATTTACCACCAGCATCTTACATTGTTTTTCCCGAAATATCCACTTTACGACTGGTGCGCCAAATTGAGGAAAATATTACATAATTTGTTTTTATAAAACCCCAAAATATATACAGGCTAGGAAAAAAACACTAAACGGGCTAGTAAACTCTGCCCAGTGGGCTAGCCAGGAAAACAATTTAGTGCAAGGCCTGTTTAGTAGGGCTAAGCTCAATTTCTACATGTGTACTCTCACCTTCTATAAGGAGTGGTTCCACCACATCGTGGTTGATCAGTTCAAAGTTGGGGTGCCCCACCCAGTGCTCGATGTTGCGCTTGCGCCCAGTGAAGAAGTTGTCCACCACCGTGACCTCATGACCTTCCTTCATCAGGCGGTCAGTGAGGTGAGAGCCAACAAACCCCGCTCCTCCAGTAATCTGACAATTTATCAAAATGGAGCCGATTGCAAATTTGTAACACAATATTTGTAGCAAACTTGTGTACATTTCTACTCCTCCAACTCCACCGAATATTCCGTTAACCCTAACCCCCCCCCCCCCCTCTGTGTTTGTTCATATGGCCCTACTAAATCCAACAATTTCCGACATACTGAAATGAGAAGCCTGGTAAATACAACAAAATTCAACATCAAGTATTGTTGGATTCTGCAGTGTACCACCTACACACGAGCCTTGGCATTTTGCAGCTATCTTGCCTTATCCAACAAAATACAACAGGAACTTCTCTACGAGTCCTGCCAAATTAAACAAAATCCAATTAAAAATACGACAAAATCCAACAGGTGTATTTAGCTGCTACATGTACCCTGCTGAATACAACAATATCCAAAACACCATGTAGTTTGTGTTGACTGCTAAACATCCAACAAATTACATCAGCGATTTAGCACTGTTGGATTTTGATGGATTTAGCCGGGTTAGGGTGAAAGGTCAATTAACAAATATGTGACGACATTGTTGCATGCTTTTCTAAAAACACACAAATGTACATCTCGACTTTGCCGCATAAACCATCATTGATTTGCGTGTATTAAAAAGCAAGTGAGCATGTGTGAAGTGGTCTTTGGCCTTAAGCCTTGCCCACGGGCGTTATTCTAGGTTATTAATTAATTACGTGTTGTGGCCCGAAGGGCAAAGTAGATGTGATTTACAACTTGAAGCATAAACAATTAAAAATAGTTAAAATCAAGAAATTATATACATAAAGGAAAGGGGCATCACCCCACCCCAGCCCGCCACAGAAGATTTGGATGAAATTAAATTGTGCAAATGAAAAAGGCCTATAGATTGTAATTACATGTAGTTGTGCAAAATTTCATTCCAATCAATCAAATGGTTTTGCAGTTATGATATATTATACACACTGCACCATATGTTCTGCGGATGCATGGTTTCTGTGTACAAAGTCATTGAAGCGATCATCACGGCAGTTTCCCCCTACTGTCGGAAAAAGTTGCACTGCACGAGAACAGTACCCCATTTTAAAATTGTGTCAAAATGTTTTTAAGACGATAGCAGCAAAAGTCAGGGGGGAAAAAAAGCACTGAGACACTATCACGAAAAAACTTGAGCTCTTTGAGGGTTAAAAATACAGTCCAGAAAATTACAAAAGGATTGATACATAAATTAAATCACATGAACAATTAGTGAAGAAAAACACCGAGACGTAAGGGATAAAACAGAGAAAGTATGAGTTACAAATACAACACACTGTAAACATTAACATTTCACTGAGTTTAGTATGCACACGTACATCATGTACATGTACGCACTAAAAATGCCCGACTTTTTCATCCCAATTTAAAGAGATTAGTGATGGGATATACATGTACATGTAAATCCAGATTTTTTTACATTCAGCTTGAATTCCACTATTCGGTTTCGATTTTGGAAACCGGATATTCGAAAGCAACCTTACATAAATTTAAGCCTTCCAGTTTTTGCGACATAGGCTAAAGAAAACCAACTGGAACATCCTCCAATTTTCCCCACGGTGCCTGTTTGTAACTGTATTCACGCTAGTGGTCTTCGCGGTACATGTACATGTACATGTATATGAATAGCCTGTCCATCCTTTTTTCTTTCAACATTACAGCTCTGGATCGAGTGCTTTTGTAAAGGGCCCAGTGGTCACTGAATCCTGCAAACTATAGGGTCATACTAATCACCGTCAACACACCGTCAACACCTCCAAAACACATTCTAAATTTCCAAAAGAGGCTTACATTGCAGAAATGTAATGCATAGGCTAAATTATAATTTCCGTCGGTTAAAAGTCAACATGTCATTTATGAAAATGGAATTTTTTTCACGCAAAAAAATGATCTCTTGAGCAGCACGCCGTTGGCCGCCATCTTGCCTTTGCACGCGCTGCCCGCTGAGTGAGGCACGGCTGCCGATTTTGGCGCTGCATGGAGAGGTCCGTTTTCTTGAAGAAAGAAATTGCATTTTCAGATGTTTAACCTCCCATTTTTAAGCCCAAATCTTGTGTTGACCCATACTTCACGGTTTTGTACCAAATTTGTCAGTTAAGAATGTGTTTTGGATGTGTTTTGGATGTGTTTTGGATGTGTTTTGGATGTGTTTTGGATGTGTGTTGGAGGTGTGTTGACGGTGTGTTGACGGTGTGTTGACGGTGTGTTGACGGTGTGTTGACGGTGTGTTGACGGTGTGTTGACGGTGTGTTGACGGTGCGTTTGTATAGCTATTTAGACCGTGGACCTTTAACAAAGAGGACAATAGGGTCCGCGATTGTGTCAAGGTCCACGATTGAAAATCATGTACAAAACCAATGGGGGGCCTTCCAAAAAAGTTAGAGTATACAAAGAGGGACAATAGGAGTTCCGCGAGTGCCGGTGTTTACACACTTGTGTGTGTTGACGGTGTGTTGACGGTATGCTGACGGTGATTATAGTATGACCGCAAACAATATCCAGTCGTTGGGAGGGCATTTCATGCGGCACCTAACTCGTCGCTTTTTGTTGGCATACATTTGTAGCTATGAGCTAGATGGAAACTTCCGGTGAAATCAGTTGACCGTTATTCGGTTTAAATAGAATTAGGATTACCGGATTTTGAAATCTGATTTCTCCCACTGCTGCAAGAGATTAATATTTCACTGTGTTTAGTCGACACGTACAAGACAAAATGTATTGTTAGAGTAAAATGCTCTTTTTTCGTACGCTTCCCAAAACAAGTTCACCCTCTCCAATTTTCTATCATACACACAATGACACATTTGTCAGAAACAAGGATTACTGTGTATGTTCTACAAACTTGACTTACCAAGATCCTTTTTCTTTCATTTTCTGATAGATATCGGATCTCTGGATACTTCCTGGTGGTCCTGGTGAAGAGCAAAGATAAAAATTGACATTAGGCTTTCCATTTGACTTCAAGTTAAAAACGAAATTCCTGGGTGGTTTTGCAAAGGTTGAACACTGAATTACAAAAAGGTCACTGAATACATGTACATGTACAATGTACATATATTTCACAAATTACGTCATATACATTGTACATGTGGGTGATTCCATAAATTTGGGGTCCAAAAGTGACACATATTTGGTGTCCCTGACTCCCTGTTACATAGTGACATACATGTATGTATAAGATTTTGCAATTCCAGACACATTCTTTAATGTCTTGCATCTCCAAGAATGATTGTGCAAAGCAAAGTACCTGCCAAACAAGTTTTAAAAAGTGTGAAGTCAATTTTAATGATACTTCATGGAAATTACACAGGTCAGGTATAACAGGGACACCAAAATAAATGTCACTTTTGGACCCCACATTTATGGAATGACCATAATATACAAAATGTACGTGTACTACATGTACATGCACCTTTAAAATGAAAAAATTACATTTTGTAATTTCCATTGGAACACCTGATATCCACTCTTGCAGATGTTATTATTCCAGTTACTTGTTTCCCTTATGTCAACAAGCTGAAAAGTACAACAGCCAGTTGTCCTTTTCCTTGCAACTTCAACAAATGTGTTAGATGCTGGGTGAATGGTTTTATTTGCTGTATATACAATGTGTATGTACAGGTGTTGTTGAGGCCTGAAAGTCCGAGTCCAAAGACCGAGACCTGCATGTAGTGGTTCGAGAAAAGACAGACTGGTCTAACATGTCTAAGACCGAGACCTGATGCTGTGTATGTATACACAATAACCCCCCCCCCCCCCCAAAAAAAAAAAAACAACCAAACAAACAAACCAACAAAAAAAACAAATAGAAACAAACAAAATCCAATGATGTTTGCAAAAAAAACAAAGCCTGTGGAGAAAAAAAAAATCACAGACTTACACAATGTACATTTGGTGGGAATCAAACCCATGACCAAATTTCTAGCGCATACACATCTTAACTACTTGACCACTGAGCATGACGGGGTCAGAGGGTTGATGCGAATCCAATTTGGCAGCTACATGTAGTTCCAGGCACGCAAAATGAAGATAGAAATTGTTAGGTTGGGGATGATACAAATTGGAGTAGTATTTTTGCCTTTTCCTGACATACACGTACGTACACACAGTCATACTTTCTCAATACTTCCGAGGACAATGCTTTGTGTTTCCCATTGTTCCTTTAACCCTAACCCCTTGGGTAACTTTACTAGAAAGTATCCTGAATCCGCCAAAATCCACCTATTTTGTCATGCACACAAAAGTTGGTTTTGGTGACTGCTCAATATGGAGGTATCCTGAATCCATCAAAATCCTGCAGTACCGCTAGGCTTACAATCTTCAATTCATCAAAATATCCCCCGTTTTCAATATGGAGGTTTCCTGAATCCGCCGAAATCCTCCAAAACAGGGGTATAGATTTTGATGGATTCAGGTAGGTTAGGGTTATAATATAACCAAACCCCATAGACTAAGCACATATTTTTACTTCCGGGGACCGATTTCAACAAAAGACTGACTTGAGAGGACTGAAAGCTTTCTTTGTATACAGAACCTGTAACATACAATGTACATACATGTACATGTACTTACACACCAAATCGGGAAATTGCAAACAATTCTAATGAATGAAAGGCTTGCGCAAACACCATGTGGAAATATTTCTCAAAGGAGAGAATGGTTCTGAAACTGTATAAACTGAACGTTCCGGTCATCAGTATGTTCTGACCCTCTTCAGGATAATGCCTAAGTAAACCTTAAGTAACCTGATAAGTTGCATCCTGAGAGGATGCCAAGATGCTGACCGGAATGTCAAGTTTATACCTCTGATTCTTTTCAGAACCATTCTCTCATTTGAGAAATATTTCCACATGGTGTTTCCGCAAACATTACATACATTAGTACATGTATCTCCGCCAAGCAAAGCCTGAAATCTTGCTTAATTAAAGAATTCTAACTTGCACCATCCCCAATGGAAACAAAATTCCTTCTTCAGCTTCATTGCTTCTTGTTGCAATTCAGCTTTGGTAAGGGGGGGGGGGGGAGGTGAGTTGATCTTACCGATGGTAGAAGCTACCCTGCCTACAGGTCTGAATATTGGGATAATTTCTATAGAATCTGCTAAATTATCCTCTATTTAGATGTGGGCCCAGGAAAATCATAAGGGTGGTCGGGTTGGAAATTCAAAAATGTTGCCAACCCCACCAGCTCTGATCGTAACCCTTTACCTAGCGGCTTTCAGCAATGCATTGGGCGAGTTTAAATTATTTTTATTTTTATTCTTTAGGGTCTTTGAAACCTGATAGATTTCCAAACGAACACACTAACAATAAGCCAGTTCGGTATCTCGAAGGTCAAAAGGTTATTCGGGATAAAATTGCTGACGTAATGTCACGCGATCGCCCGTTCTGACTGAATTTAACACGTGCGCGTTGTGCGACCACATTGCGCGTTCATATGCGCTCATACATGTACGCACGTGTTAGATATTTCAACTGCGCATATGAATCGTGACCTAACTGGCTTATTGCCAAGTACATGTACATGTATGTGGTCTTGAACTTAGAATGAGCCAAATATCGAGACCTTAACCATCCAAGACCAAGACCATTGGGTACGAAAACAAAGACCGGCAAAAAACTGTGCAAGGCCGAGAACGAGAACGGTCTCGAGCAGACTTGTCATCAAGTCAATCACAAGTCAGCTCGCAAGCTACATGTACATTTTCAGGGGATGAACAGACAAAGGAATGCTTTTCCCACAGTTCATACAAACAGCTTATGACATGGCTTGAGATCAAACTTGCAATGTGACTGGAGCTTGGCTTGTGATGACTTGATTACAACAAGACTGGAGAGACCTACATGTATGTACGTTGCTGACATACTTACTGCTTTTCCATTTCACTGATTCTTTCTTGGAGCGGTTGAACCAGCTGAAGGAGAAAGATAAACAAAGACAACAAATTATGTAAATTGAATCTAGAATCATGTGGGCAATTCCATGAAAACATGGACATGGGTCTTAAAATTTGAAATGACCCAACTCATTTCGAACATGTTGAATTGTTGTACATAGCCCCAGGTGTATGGAACAGACATTGTTACATTCATCTTACATTTTTTTTCATAAATACTGTCATGATGCTCTCACCACAAATATTGTGTTTAAATTATAAACAACTAATCTTTGGCTTCATTTTTTAATCAGTATTTAATGGAATTACTGATTTTTAAACTGTCTGTTATAAAACCTTTCACATCAAGGTAACTTTATTTATTACTCTGGCTCATAAAAGTTAGAAGATCTGGAAGTTGACGTTCCAGACTATGTAACCAGTTTGCCTATACTTAAGCAGGCATTACAAATGCATTTCATAGTAAAAGTTTCTTTGTTTCATTGAATCTGTGAAGAAAAAAAAGCGTTTTTATATTATTTGGACAGTGAGCGGACAAACGGTAATGTTAGTTACCGTAAAGAAAGTTACCACCATTTTAGGATATATATATGTGGCTGAAATCGTAAATGATATTTCCTTTATTACCATATTAATCAATAGTTTAGTTATCAACAAATAAATGGTATATATTACTTTTATCAATGCATGTCCAGTATGAGGAGACTTTTGAATCAAGACCTCCATAAAATTATGCATGTCCTTCTCATGTAATGAAAGTTACCCAAGTTTAAACTGTTGCCACAAAAAAAAAAAAAAGCTTTCCAGTTTGGATTCATATGTTCAAACAGACTATGTTACAGTGTTCAAATAAAAAAAAGTCTTACAGTTGAAACCAACGCATTTAGTTGCGAGACTCTTTTGTGCATGTCAAAGTGCCCCAAAATGTAACGGAAGTTACCGTGGAATTGCCCTTAGGGTTAAAAATTAATTCCTGCTGGGGATCTGCCCATCTGTTTTGCTTACTTATAAAATGCAAAGTAAACATCCCTGCCCACTTGCATTGACTTGGTTGCGTGAGTTGGTTTAAAATGGTGGACGTTACCTTGGCCAGCTGGGTCTACATTGTATGGGTCTGAAAATTGGCATCAGGCCAAAACAAATAATAGTTCTGCTTCCAATGTACATGGCATTTTAAAAATGGCGTATTTTTTATATATTTTTTTATTATTACACTTTGCACTGGCTTAAAAATTACAATATACACAAATAAAAATAGAGAAATTTAAATATACATTTTATAAAGAAAATGATAAAAAATACCAAGCCAGTGAGTGGCAAGGAGGAACAGGTGACCAGCACCTCTAACAAGGCTGTCCTACAGAGATTGTCTATACTAATACCCCACACTCAGGGGGGGGGGGGGGGGGGAAACATATTAGTTGAGGCGGGACAGACAATTACATCATTCGACAATGAGGGCAACAGCAATGCGACACCTAAGTGCAAACATCATCTGCTGAGAAACGAGACACAAATTTATCCTTATAAAATCGAAGCAGATGAGTGTTAAATGTTGATAAGGAAACATTAGATCTGACTGACAAAGGAAGTTGGTTCCAAATGTGGACAATCCGCTGGTTGTATCGTAATATTGATCCCTGGCTATACGGCATTCTGGGTTGATGACTTCTGACTAGCGCCCACCCGAACAAAGATACTGACAATTTGGGAGACCGCCAACATAGGGCAAGATAGCTCAGTTGGTAGAGCGCCGGTACGTTAACCCGGAGGTCGCAGGTTCGAATCCCGCTCCTGCCAGTTTCTTTGTTTACTTTGAAAATAGAAAGACTTATGAGACTGATTTGCAACGAGGAACAGATAACATGAAGGGATCAGAAGAGAGTCTAGTGGCAGGACGGCCCCTGGGTGACGTCAAAACGCACATACATGTAACTATCAAAATACATGTCGATTTGACAAATTTTACATAAAAAAAAAATTTAAATCACATATTTCCCTTCTGAAAATATATCATGACACTCTAACCGTGACTTATAGTCTTCCTGAGGACGATGTAAAATGAATTTAATGGCTCGTCTTTGAATACCTTCCAGAAGTCAAATGTTACGTTTCGAAGTTCCGCTCCAAACTGAACTACAATATTCCAAGTCACTTCTAATTAGAGCAGAATAAAGAGTTTTTGAAACTCTACAGGGAGCATCATAACCAATTGTACGTTTAATCTTCTTGTTGCATTTACCAGTAATGTGATTAATTTGAGAATTCCAAACAAAATCAGATGAAATGTCAACACCTAGATCAACACCTTGGGCGTTTATCCAAAACCTGGAGGATTTTAAAATCTGAGGAAATTGGAGGATTCAGGTTACATGTAGGACAAATGATTTAAGGAGTTGGGGTTACAAATTTAAAGGACAGACAGAAAATGTCTCCCAGTAGATTCATTGGGTCTTGGTTATCCATTTTGGTGCAATTTTAGAAAATACATGTAAGTTTTTGAAAAGGGACCTCTTCCTTTTTCCTTTTAAAAGGGCATTATACTAAACATTTGTCTGTCTTATAAGGCCTTTTCACACTGGAGCACCGAACCCCGGGGCGAACTCGCCTCGGGGTTCAACCCCCCGAGTTCAACCCCGCGCCGTTTCACACTTGTTTTGCACAAACCTACTTTAGCCAACCCCGGGGCGACCTCGCCCCGAGATTGGGATTGAACGTTTCACACTACAATGTACATGTGTAATCCGCTCTATTTTCTTCTATTGTCTTCTCTATGATTATTGAACTGTACGACTATACAAATGATCCACGGTGTGCTGCACTTTCAGCCAAGCTGAACAATTAACAATAGCGCACGCTTTGACATGACATTTGGTCTTTTGTACATGTACGAAACCCCGCACGCAGGTGTGAGAATGTGCGACGTTTCACACTAGCCATTCCGCCCCGGGGCCACCCCCGAGATCGGTCTCACCCTGGGTTGAAAAATCTCACCTCTGGCCTGGAGCAGGGGTGAGTTCGCCCCGGGGCGAGACCAATCTTGGGGGTGGCCCCGGGGCGAAACGACTAGTGTGAAACGTCGCACATTCTCACCCCCGCATCGCCCCGGGGCCACCCCTGAGATTTTGTCTAGTGTGAAAAGGCCTATGGCGTGCCATGATTTATCATGAAATATTTCCCAATAATGTACATTCAAACTGATTAAAAGTTGCAGTCTCTATTAGGCTGCCAACGCTAAATGCAATGAGTGTGGGACTTGCGCAATAGAATCCACTCTCATTCTCTCACCCACAAAGTTAGTAAAGGTCTCACACAATCTAAACAAATCTAAAACAAATTCTGTCTTAAAAAAAAAAAAAAAAACATAGTTCCTTGACCCATTCTTTCGGTCAATACAAATATTGATTTTATCGGGTCGTTTTGTAAGGTACAATGTACGTGTACATATATGCACCATAAGAATATCCGGGACAGCTGGTTGACAACAAATAATTCTCATGCGCACTTTGGGGTCAAAATGTTGGAAGCCCTGGCCCCTAAAAATGATCTGTCAAACGTACACCATTTCACATTTCCCACACAACTCCCCCACCCCCACTCTGTGAACTATATGTTTAGATTAAGGGAGCACACCAATATTATTTTTCCCGTTCCCACGCGTGCGGACGCGTTCCTCACCGTTCTTCACGGGAGGCAATAAAACTGAACAAAAGGACCGTTCTCACGCGGTGGAACGGGGGGAAATCTGGCCCACTGGGCAGGCAGGAACGCCCCATTGTACTGTGCTTTTGTTATGTTAAGTAGCCGTTCCGACGCGTGCGGAACGCGAGCAGCATCAAAGGTATGCGATCTCTTGATCAACACTAATTTATTTTTTAAAGGAATTAAACCAAACTTCTTTCTGAATCTACAGAGGTTTTTTTACCTTTTTATTTAGTTGTGCTGAGCACTCCTCTAAAAAGTAAATAAGCTCCGATATGATCTCCGGCTTTAGCTATTTGACGTTAAATTAACGTGGTTCAAAAACAAGTCATTTTATATTCCCTTGTTTTGAAAGTATTTTCGTCAGGTTTACTGCACGATTGCTGCCATCGGAGCAGTACAACCCTTTCTCTGTTCCGTAAATTATTTTTTTTAAATGTATATATACAAATAAGTTCATCCATCACGCGCAATCACTAAAGTACACAGTGAAAGCAAACCAAGATTACATTTTTTTCCGAAGCCATATTCATGCGTCGACTGTAAGTATGTTCTGATTATTGCTTTACTGATTGACAGAAATATTTTTTTCTGAAGAATGCCTCGTCTGAACGTCTAAACTTTTAGGCAATGTAGATATTTCGTTGGGCCTAAATGTTCCAGACAGAATCCAGAAGACTATTAATAAGATTTTAATCCAATGCCCATATATTCATTTCAATGTCACTTTCATTTCTGTACTCTGAAAAAATATATTTAGGCAACAGGAATAAACACAAGAGGTGTAAAAATCGTATAAAAACAACGAACGCAAGTCAGGCGTAAAAAGTGGTAAGCAATAAGGCGAAATGAGAAATAAAACATGCTTCTTATTGGGGGCCGCCTGGATTTGTTTTTTAATAATTACTTTTGAAAAATTTGGTGAAAAAAGCCCAAAATGTAAACCGATCCATTGGAAAATAAAATATTTGCGCGTCAGAAGTTCTAAAACCACTGTAAACATGTTCGATTCTCTTGTCCAACATGTCTTTCATTTTTGGCGAGCTTCGAAGCAGATGAGAGCCTATGTAATACCAATTTCCGTGGGGTGTGGGTGGGGGTGATGTGGGGTTGTGGGAGATTTTGGGGTGGGGGTGTGGGAGATTTTTAATATGAGAATTTGTTTGCGTCATAATAACAAGGAAAATCTTGTATACGGCGATATAAATCATATAAAATTAGGTGGTGAAATGTACAAGTTGGAACCTAAGCAGAACACTTTTCATTATTTTTTTTCAGAATTTAAGACAATAATAAATCGGGATAAATATTTACGCAAACTTATGGTGCCAAAGCAAATTACATTGTACTTGGTGCAATCTACAAGTAACCCCAGTCGCCCCCTCCCCCCCTGAAAATTTCGCAAATGCAGAAAATAATGGTATTGTATAGAAGAAAACACTTACCCACCCACCCCCCCCCCCCTCCCCCCTCCCCCCCATGGAGACAACCCTGGCTACGCCGCTGCTAGGCGATAATGTTACTATGGAAATGCCCTGTATCAAATCCACATAATTATACATGTATCTGGGCGGTCCTCTAAATGTTAGTTTCAGCTCGTTGGTGGAGTAATCTCGTCGTCATAACGACCTACCTGTCTGTTTTGCCGCGCCAGGGCAGTTCCTACACTTATTCTTGGCGATGAGCCAAACTGGCTAGACGGCCGGACGCCCTTACAGTTGCCAACGGCTGTTTACTGTATGTGCATTGTGCACAACTTATAGACTGAAGAATGACACATTTTAAATTGCTATACGCCTTTAAAATTCTGCAAAATAGGGCAAAATAGAAAAAAAACTACCAAATGTACTCAAACTTTATTACATTACAAAATTGCCTGATTATTAACAATCAGTGTTTTTATTATTATCAGATAGGCTACTATTTATTATCAGACATCAGCCTGGATTTTTATGGAAATGTCGACGCATCTTCATAAAATCTTTATAAACGAAACAAATTGATTCGATGAGTTTAAAAATCAACAAAGACATTTGGTTCTTTAATAAAGTAAATACCGTTCAGCAAATTGACGTGATTAGACTAGAGTAAAATAATTGGAAGTGTCATGATAAATCTATTGCCAAGAGCGAGAATATCCGTGTCCAATAAATTAGTAACTGTGCAGAGGCCAACTGTGGCTATGCTGCAACACTGCGCTCTTCCCAGGCAAGCTTTGTCATGGCGTTCTTAATCTTAGCTTGTCACAAGTCAAATTGGTCTTCATCATGCAGCAGGGCGTCATGGTGGTCTGGTATAGCATCTTTTGCAACAAGTCTACAAATGTAGCTCAAAATCAGCCTAAACTGAAAGGGCCCCAAAAATATCGTACCAGAAGACATACACACTATGAACATCTAACAAAAGAAAACACACGCAGTCCTTTGTTACAAACAAAGGACTGCGTAGGTTTTCTTTTGTTAGATGTTCATAGTGACATATGGATATCGGTCCGTGGCACCAGATGTATAGCTCCAACACACCGTCCCGCACGGCACCGCGAAGGGCCAGAGAAGCGCCTGGGGATCGGCGGAGCGTATGACCGTACGACTACCAGCCCCCAGCGTGCAGCGGCCGCTGCATTATGGGCATGTCGGTGGGGCATACGTGTACAAAGACGTGCACGCCTTCGGTGCGTGATATCAATGAGTACCTGGTTGTCACGGCTATTTAATGCGTCACATAACAGCAAAAGCCACGATGAAATCTTGAATCAGCTTGCACCCTATACCAACTTGACCCGCGACTTAAACAGCCGCGGTACACACCTGGTACTTTTCCACGAGTGTTGCAAGTTGCAATAGAAGCGTTGGGAAAATCCCGTCACGTGCAACGTACGTGACACAATACTCTGCGAGTACGTTACTCGATGTATCCATGCGACAGAACTGCCATGGCAACATAACAGAAGAATTACGATTGAAGCCAATGTTACCAGCTGAATTTTTGTCAACCACATTTTCCTGGGAATATTTATGGAATTTTGACAAATATAGGCCTACTATAACTGTTTTGAAAACAGGCCTACATCCGAGCAGTGTATAGGCCTACCCTAAACCCCCACCTAAGAAGGAAATTTAAAACCCGCGTTGTTTTGACGAAAACGTTATAAAATGCAGGATCGAAAAGAAATTGTCATCCTCTCGCAAATAAAAAACAAAACAAAACAAAACAAAAACATTTTTTGGGGGGGGGGGGGGCAATGGGCTGTATATAACGACCCTGGGCGGCAATCAGGGTTGTGCAAAAAATCCCTTCAAATTCTTATTTTACCCGAAATCCTCATTAGTTTTTTAGTCGTCAAAAAAAAAAAAAAAAAAAACCATTAAAAATGTCCCGCCAATCAGAAAGAAATATTTTTGTTCAATGTTTACAGGAAATATCGCTGAAATTCCTCAGCCATTTTTGGCATGGGCAGTTTTTGTTCTAGTCTTGTTCTCTACACCATAAAACAACACTTTTTGATATGAATTATGCGTTTATATTCGACGACAGTTCCGGGGCCATCGGCACACAAACAAATAATTATGGGGAAATAATCAACGCTGCAGCGGGATTTTCCTCTGGAATTCACATTTGTGCCGAGTTCACATGCCGACTCGAATATGTTTCTGCCACCCACATGTTTAAAAATCCCCCGGCAAAAAAAATAAAATAAATTCATTTCCAAGCTTAATACAGATGCCTCTTCACCTTGATGTACCTGCAAAAGAAATGAAAACATGTTTAAGACGATCGTGTTGTATTAAACTGTACAACGAATTCTTCTTTAGCAACATTTCTCTACACTGTCGGCCTCAATTATAAACATACTTCTATGTACAACGGATACTTCTTGGCACAAACCGCTGTTCAGGGGGCCAAGGTGTTCACACAATGGCAGCTCACGCACCGTGACCGCGCTATTGTATTGATGTAAATCAGGAACGCGTGCAGAACGGGGCCCGTGCGCACGCGGGGGAACGGGGAGATTAAGAACAATGGGGCGTTCCTTCCCGTCCGCACGCGTGGGAACGGGAAGAATAATATCGGTGTCCCCCCTAAAAATGCCTGGCAAAAGATTCGAACAAACATGTACGCACTGTAGGGCTTGTAAAAAATGCCATCGGGTTTATATTATAATACAACAGACATACATGTACATGTACCTCTATCCCCAGTGTATGATGACCAAAAACCCCACCCTGGGGCTTAAGAAATGTGACCAAATCCCCACCTTAGAGGTGGGATAGCCGGGAGGAGGGGGGGGGGGGGGGGTGGGGAATCAAATGATAGGCGCATTACGTATGCACCAGCTGTTTCCTAGCCTAGCACGACAGATCCTACGGCCGCCTATTTGTTTTCGGCCTGGGTGCATACGGTCTAAGCTTTAGAAAGATTGGCATGTGGATGGCAGATGACGTAGTACATGACGTACATGTACCTATAATTTTTCGCTCTCTTTTTGTTATATCGTTTACCTTTTGTCAAATGAAAAATAACATTTTTCTTAAAGCTTTTATCCATCTTTCAGCAAAAAGAACAGCGCCAAAACAAATTATTCCAAGAAAACTACTCGCTTTACCCGTTGAAGCTACCATTCGAGGTGCCCGGAAGTTTGGTTTCTCGTCAACTCGCATACCATTCTCGGGGTCAACTTACACGCTCTATTCATCCACTAAGACCAGAGTAATTTGTCAAGAGCAGTGTGTATCAAAATTCCCCAAGGACATTCTGTGCAGACCAGGGACCAACTTCACGGAGCTGCTTAAGCACAAAAATTTGCTTTATAGCATTGTATGGCATGAAAACTATAATCTTTGATAAAAATGGGATTACTAACCAGTTCCCATGTGTTGTACACTGCTTGTGACTGGTATTCAGCTGTTTGTTTATCATTGAAAATCACATGGACTTTTGGCTGGTAACCCTTTTTTAACTAAGCAAGACATTTTGTGCTAAGCAAATGTTTGTGCTTAGCAGCGCCGTGAAATTGGCCCCTGTACAATGCTGTACATGTACATACATGTCTACATGTATGGAACTTGGAACTTAATTGTTACCTGAAAATTTGTTAAGTGACGGAAACTATATAACGGAAACTGACCAGGTAAATTTGAATACATTTTTTAAGTGAACATGCAAAGAAACTGGCAGGAGTGGGATTCGAACCTGCGACCTCCGGGTTACCGTACCGGCGCTCTACCAACTGAGCTATCTTGCCCTATGTTGGCAGTCTCCCAAATTGTCAGTATCAAAAAATTAGCTGTCCTGACGTTTCGAACTTGAGCAAGTTCTTTCTCAAAGGCAAATGACAGAGTACAAGAAACAAACATGTAGGGAACACACATGCATGAGGGGGTGGGTGGAGAAACACAAAAGAGGGATGCAAAGGAACATGGCAGTGGGTAAACATCAAAGGGAGTATCTTTGTTCGGGTGGGCGCTAGTCAGAAGTCATAAACCCAGAATGCCGTATAGCCAGGGATCACACCCAATTTTACGATACAACCTGGGAAGCGACATTGTGGGGACCAATTCAGAGTTTAATTAAAGAGTCGACTTTGGTGAATAGTTGAAATGGATTGCATAATTTCTGTTTAGGATGGCTTTTCTTCCTGTTGGGGCGTGCTTTGCACGTGTGGCGTTTTAACAGGATTCAAAGACAGCCATCTCCTAATACATGATTTGACATGTTTTATTTTTGTTTTGGTTATTGTTACCAGTTGATATTGTTGCTGATATTGATGTGTGTTATAATAAACTGTGATTTGAACTTTGTAAGGGGTCAGCCACTCCCTCTTATGTACCCATTGGGGGTTGGCTGTGCTGTATCTGCCATAGCACAACCATGGCTGTCCTCCCAACAATATTATTCCTGGGCCTGGGTGCCAAATGGTAATTGATGTACGTGTACATGTACAATGGACCTGGGGTGTCCATTGATTGGGTGGTTGATATGTTTGGGCCTATTAGCCCATATTCCTGAAGCCAGCTTGCTGAAACAAATTCGGTATCTGGCAAATAAGTTTCAATAAATTACTTGATGCCGTGGCAAAAAACAGAAAAGATTGTCTTGAGTTTCGTCCATTAGTGAGTCCAAGTATAATGGGGAGTTTATTGACTGATGACTGACTGAGTATATTCTTGTGTAGTGATTACCCATAATACTGTCCAGCAGCAAACTCTTTTAAACTGAGCAAAGGTTGAGGGCCTTTAACCTGTGGAAGATTATTATCAGATTAAAGTCACCCCATTGTCTGCATTTGAAAGGAGTTCACCAGCCTAGGAATTGGACACAATGGACTCTTATCTTAATAAACAGGGCCAGCCTTCAGTAGAGGCTTGGATGGTATCCAACCTGGTCAAATGAACTGGTGTTTTGTGGTTTGACATTAAATTGTTTTTACTTTTGAAAGTTTAGTTGTGCCGTTTTTCTGTTATATTATATGCTTCTTTGAAAAGTGTGTTTCGGTTTTTGCTTTATACGCGCGTTTTATTGCGCGCACCGTTTTAAGTTTTACTTAAGATTATTTTCGTTCCTGTTTGCGATTTAAACATGTTGCGACGCATTACTGTTGTGATGCATCTGTTTCGTTAAATAAATTAATACTTTGGTTTGTATAATCTGTTTTCGGTTGTTTGTTTTTACGCCTGTCATATTTTGTGCAAGTATTTTTGGTTTTCGCGATTTTATTTGTTTTCGTGTAGATAGGCCTATGTGTTGAATTCTTAATGATTGTTGTGATGCATTACTTTTCGGTGTTTTGCCTTTTGCACATTTTTACAATTTACTTTTTAAATTATGCTCTTACATGTAAGTCTGATTTTCCGATATGTCATACAAGTGGAAATTATATGGGCAGTACTTTTGGGACATTCAGCATTTATTTATAAACTGACTGCAGGACACATAGTGAAGAAGAAACTGCTGGAACATTCAAGGGAATTGATCACTGAAAACAAAACGTGTTATCTTTCTCTAATTTACAAGGAAGATATCATTCCAAAAATATCCAACGAACGAAACAGGACGGTAAAATGCAATTCAGGGTTTTTTTATTTTTTATTTAAGGCTGTCTTTGGTACTAAGATTTGTGCATAAACGGTTAATAATCACCTTGTCATGAAGTAATTGTGAGGCTGCATGGAAATAATTCAGACTTCCTGAAAACACAAACATTGGAATTGCGTCCAAATCATGATAGTAACACAGGGAAATATTTTAAAGACCTAAACTGTTTGGTGTTCTATAAATTAACCTTAGCTCATATAAAGGTCTGAAATTCTAAATCGGACAGAAGCAAGTCTGATGTAAATGTATGTACATGTACAACCGTATGACTGACCGTGGCATGGCTGAGCGCGATGTTCCTCAGTACACGAACACAGAATTTCCGGGTAATAGTGATGGTCATTAACCCTCCTACTATTTCACCATACAAAACCTTACAAAATTTTCATATCCAAATTTTACCTTAGCATTAACACACATGGCAAAACCATACAGTGTAATGCTAAGGCAAAGCTTATTGACATGGCAAAACCATACACATGGTTTTGTATGGTAAAAATGCTTCACTGTGGTACACAGTGTATACCAAATGGTTTTGTATGGTAAACACGCTTCACTGTGGTGTACAATGTATGCCAAATGTTTTGTGTGGTGAATACATACTTCATTGTGGCTTATCAACAGACTACATGTACATGTACATGTACTTGGGGCTATGGTGAGTTATGTATAAAGAGAAAGCACCCTAACTCTAAAATGGTATAGGCCTATTCATCAATGTTCCCCAGTACACAATGGAGTTGGTTCAACATAAAAATCCTTGCACCTGCCAGCAGACACAGCCTGTACAACCATACAAAACCTTACAGTGCCATACAGAGGTCAAGTTGATTTACCATTCATCACCTTACATAGTTCAGTACAGGCAAGTCTTTTGACCATACAAAACCAGACAGCTGTCAGGTTTTGTATGGTATACCTGCTGTACACTCAGTGACTCACTGTATGGTTTTGTATGGTGAATAAACTTTCTTATAAATTGCCTCAAGAGTAGGAGGGTTTTAAAGAGGTTACTAGTGATGATTATCCCAAAATGTAGAGACCTGTGTGCTGTGCCCTGTCTACAAGCTGACCTGACAACCATTGCAAGTGGTCCTAACACAGACAAAGTACTACCCAAAAGAAAAATGACACGTTTGTCCCGATCACGAGGAACACAGACATGGTACCCTTTTAATTCCTTGACCCAAGCCCGCTGATGAACTATGTAATCATTTATAGACCAGCTATACTATGTAGACCTTATAAATTACAGTAGGGTGATTGAAAGCATCTGTCTAGACTTCGTTTTACCTAAATCTCTTCACCATTATTACTACAATGTACATAATTACGTGCCATTTACAAAAAATGTAGATTGACCATCCACCAATACATGTAGTTGCGACCAACCTCTTACATTTATCCCTACACAGTACATCCTGTATAATCCTCTTATAAATCTATAAGTAAGTCCACAAGTTTTTCTGGAACTCCATAGGCTCTCAGTATGTTGAGCTTTATTTTCTCGGTGGATGGTATCAAATGCCTTCTTAAAGTCTATGAACACCAATGCTGCACTCAGATTGTGGTTCTTGACTTCCTCAACAATCCTCCTCAAGGCTAGAATCTGTGAGGCTGTGGATCTTCCTTGACGAAAACCATTTTGATTGTCATGCAAGACAGGGTCAAGGTATGTTCGAATTCTATTCAGTAGCAGCCGATTGTACATTGGCTCTTTCTACCCGTTTGATCTTCTTTCCGATGTTCTCCTCATTAACCTTGTCATATGTGGTCCTTAGATGAGCTCTCTTTGTAACTCTGATCTGGATATATTTGATCCTTCCTGGTTATCTTGGAGCTGAGCTTTTTGTAGGTCTTTCCTAGCTTCCTCAATCCTAGGGTCATTCCAAATTGCTTTCCTTGTACGCTTGCGGGCTTTTGGAATCAGTTCCCTTAAAACACTAGTTGAACTCGATTTGGTTTAAAGTTTTAGCTAAAACGGTGTCTGAACGGTTTTAAAGTTGCACCGAATCGGTTTTATCTTGCCGCTAAAACGGTGATTTAAAACACCTCGGAGGGAGGGTTTAGCTAAAACCAGAACAGTTTTATCTTTTAAAACGATGTCTGAACGGTTTTAGCTAAAACGCTTCCTGTTTTAGCCAGCACAGTTGACCCGGTGTTACGTAACCCCTTTGGTTGTGTAAACAATCGTGGTTGCACGTTAGTGCATGTCCTATACACAGCACGCACGCACTAGCATGGTCCATCAGTCGCCATCTTTGCTAATATACTAGTGTGAAGCCTTCACCACGTCCGTCTTTCTGCTCTTGCCCTTACATTTAGCTCATTTTTTCGACATTTTTTAAAGCAACTGTTGAATTTCTTTTTCAAAACTGTTGCATCATGGCCACTGCTTCGACTTCATAATTATTTGAAAAGAAACTCATGACGGCGCCATGTTGACAGTAATGCATGTAATGGTGGTGCGTGCAATCCTAGCGATGAATGCACTGGAGATCAATGGTTACAAAGCACGTACGCCGGCAACCAGTTGAAAGCTGTGCACGCACATTATACATGATGCATTCCATACACACAATTTTATGATACATGTGTACACACGAACTAGCACGCGCTTTATGTAAATGAGCGGAAGTTATTTATGTGACCCCAGAATGGAGATAAACCACTTCGAGTTGAACTCGCTATACTTAAAATGGTGTCTGAATGCTCGGTATGTTTTAATTTTACGACCGGCCACCTGTGGTGAATGACCGTTTTAACTTTTACCGTTTTAACTAAAACGATCTCTGAACGTAGCCATATATTCCCCTTCTTTTTAACGAACTGCAGTGCTTGTGTTTTTCACTGGCCATACATCCTCATACTACCAGAAGGAGCTTGTTCGGATCTTTCCAATGGTGCTATCAAATTCATGTGTCACCATTACAATATTTTGAGAAAACTGTATCCGAAGTTTCCCTGTATGGAGTGTCATTTGTTCATGTGACAAACAACTTTCCTGTTTGATAAAGTGGACCTGAAGAGAAAACGGCCGTAACTTTGCTATTTTAGCAGTTATGACTCATTTTCACCCCATATGAAGGAGAAATGTTCATGGAACAAACTTTACACACTACATTTTTCTTTATAACCAATTCTTGAGGGTGAAATCTTTGGTTGAAAATAAAACCATTCAACAAGCAGTCAGCTGCTTTTTCTGAGTAAGTGGTTTTATGCTTGACTGAACAAAGAATGTGATACTGGGGGAAGATAAGTCAATAAACAATGTGATACTTTAATATCACTTGTTCTTCACTTGAGCCCGTTTCACACGATGCTCTTACCCAGGTACATGTACATGTAATTGCCGGGTTAACGAAAAATTTAACATGGAGATAAGCCGGGTAATGTGGAGCGTTCACACTACCGGGTTAGAAATTCTCCGGGTTAACTGCCTCAAAACCCCACTTAACCCAGGTAATTTCTCCGGGTTACCATTCGCATAGTGTGAACGTGACTACAAGTTACCCGGGTGCATGCTGCAGCGGGTAAAGCGGAATTGCTGGGTTAATTTTGTAGTGTGAAACCGATTCTCCGGGTTAGTTTCTACCCGGGTAATGACAACTAGCTAGGTAATAAATTACCCGGTTAAGTTCAGAGTAGTGTGAAACCCATATTGGTCTAAAAAGTTACATGTAATGGACAAGGCATTTTCTGGCTCCATATTTAAAATAACACAAGCCAAACCTTGTTGGATATACAATAGTAGCTGAAAAGTACTGAAATAGTTACCGCATTTACACTAGATCCGGCAAAGGGATTAAAAGGGGAATCGAACCCAGCAAGGAGGATCGAAGGGGGATGGACCGCAAGTGTAAACGCGAGGTGGATCGGGGGTCTGATCCGGATCTGATTCACCTTTCTCGATCCCCCTTTCGGGGGAAATTCGATCTGGATCAAACTCCGCAATTCTTGAGTGTAAACGCAATTGGTGGATCAGACCCAGCAATTTGACACAACCACATCCAGTATGCGTGACGCAGTGGATGACAGGAAGCCCGAAAGTCCGCAAAATAATTTTGTTTATTACTTGGAACCGCGTTGCACTGCAAAAGCATCGTGTTTATTAGGAGGGGGCTAATCATACATGCAGCCTTTATGTTACGTGTTAGAGTCAAATAAGATGGAGTTTAGGTTCAGGGCCGTGACCAAGGGATCTTCTGGCCAGACTTTGTGTTCTTTTTGTAAAGAAAAGGGGGAAGTAATTTTAAATGAGTATGTGTTTTCCTTCCTCCATGGTGCAGGTAACGTTTTCCCGATCTCCATGACGGCCATTCTCTGAAGATGTGTATGCCAAAAGTATGATGATATCAGGGGAACCGACATGATTAAGGCAGTAATGAAAGCATCATCTGCATATCCCGTAATGAGAGCGACAAAAAATAAATGATGCAACAAAATTGTAACCAAATGGCAAGCATTCACGTTCAAAGTTCGTTACGTTTTTACACTGATTTAATAGCCTGCGAAAAATTACTGCAAGGTCAGCTACTGCACACACTCAATGACCTTCCTTCCGCTGTAAATGGTGGATCGAAGGAGGATCGGGATCTAGTGTAAACGCGGCACAGTTTATTTGCGGTTAAGCCTCCCTGTGGTTTTATTACCCTGCAAAACCCGATCCACCTTTGCCGGATCCAGTGTAAATGCGGCAGTGTGAAAAAAAATTAAATAGACAATATAATTACCTTTAGTAACTGGGCTTTGACACCTTCCCCAAGATCTTTTGCCCATCTGCGAAAAAAGTGTAAAAAAATAATCAATTTAATATTACACTCAAAGCTCCAAATTATCAAGCATTTGGTCAGCACTAGATAAGAAAAGGTCCCCTTGCAGAGGTAACACACACATCACCCCAAGGACTAACATCATACACATTCTTGTGGGTATTCCCCCTTGCTGATGCCCAACAGAACATTGACATTCTAAAGGGACACATTGCCTTGGGGTCCGCCCCATTGGCTACAGGAGCGGAATGCTCCTAAATTGTACAGGGAAATCTTCAGGTGTAGTACATTGTCCAAAACATTTTCTGGTAAGACCACACGGAATGCAGGTGAGGTAATAATTGAACAATCAGTTTTCTTCCATTATTCATCAGTAGGGGTGTTCATTTACAGGTACATGTAGTACAGGAATCGGATACCCGATGGGAAAAAAACAAGGGTACCCAGGTACCCATCAATTAACCCTGCCAGACACAGCACAGTGCATCTGCATCTGTGGTGACAGCTTGACCTTGCTGCACTCTGCACACAAGTCAATGTGACAAAGTATGTAATCTGATGGTCTGGCAGGGTTTCTAGCCAAAATACCCTGGTGGGTTAGGGTTAAAGAAAGCCAGTCCTAAAAATTACTAAAAGGTCCGCACATAATCCTCCTCCTATTTAAAAGGTCAAAATCAGTCAAAATTCCCTTCCACCTCCCCTGCTATACTTTTACACAGACATGATCAGATTACATGTGGTTTTGTACTATGGCAGGAGGGTCAAAAACAATCACCTTGACTGATTTTGACCCATACAACAACATGGCTCAGAATGTATACATGTTTGCATAGGAGGGTTTTAATTATTACTACCACATCGGTCATGTCGGTGCATCAATGCAGCAAGATGTAAGTGTGTACAGTGAGCTCTATAGCTTTACGGTGTAAATTACATTTTTGTAAGCATCATGTGGTTTTTTCTGTACCCTAGTTTCATTTGTTTAATTTCCCATAAACGACATTCATAAAAATGTCTTTTTCATTGTCTAAGAAATCACGAAGTAATTTGGTTTAAACTACGGATACTCGATTCCATAATCTGGAACCGGTTCCCGACATATTAGCGGTCGGGTACTCGGGTACCTGGTTAGGATGCAAAGCCCTATTCATAAGTAGGGGTGTGCAATTACGGGTAGTAAAAAAACCGGGTACCCGAATGAAAAAAATACGGGTACCCGGGTACCCGTTAAAGAAACCCAACCCAAAACTTCCAATCCCGAAAGTTGCAATAATGTCTTTCTCCGAGATTCAAAAGTCTGATTTCAGACAAAAGTCTGAAAAATCTCATGCCTGTCCAGTAAACATGATCACTTCTCCGCCATTACATGTCACAAAAGACCGAAGCTTTATACAGTTGTATTTATTGTGGAATGAGGCATGCTATTATGTCTGGTCGAGGCTCTTTATCCATACCCAGACTACAAAAACCACAACCGGTAAATTCCCTTCATTGTCAATTTTCGTGAGCGCACGGTCATAAACATGAAATCTGTGCTGGTTTCCCATGTAGTCGGGTTTTAATTTTGAAAATTCTCAACAAATAACATTTGAAACCTTTCCATTTCCATTGTCTGGGAATATGCGATAATGTAAAGTTGTATGGGTACTCGATTCTATAATCTGGAACCGGTTCCTGACATGAACGGTCGGTTAATCGGGTACCCAGTTCCGATGCACACCCCTATTCATAAGTAGGGAGAAATCCATGAAATTGAAATTTTCCACCAGAGAACGGACGTACATTGCAGCAGATTCAATTAATTCCTCTTAACCTTGAATGGTTTTCCTTGTTAAAAAGACAAGTTTGATATCTTTAGCCGTGTTCGCATTGGACTAACTACATGTATTGTCAAAAGTTACAGTGCGAGATTGTTAACATTCCACTGTGGTTATTCTTCCGTGCGTCCGAACTTGTATTACACGGCTCGCGGAAAGTCCTTAGCCAAGTAAACTTTGCAGTGGTCAAACACGAAATGCACGTTTTACATTACAGTGGCTGTCCGCACTGGACTTTTCAGCCATGCAAAACTGCCACGTAACTCTTCCGTTGCACGGTTGGCCCTGTAAAAGTACCCACTGTGGAGGGATAAATGGACAACCGACGATCGACACTTGACAATTTGGAAAGTTTAGCGGCTGTCCGCACTGGACTTAATTTGGACAAGTTGACAACCATCTAAGTACGTTTTACACAAAAAAGTCCAATGCGGACACGGCTTTTGATCTACGCGTACATGTACACTTACTTTGTTTCTTCCTCGCCACTGGTTCCGCACAGGAGACCTGGAAAAATACAAACGCAGAAAATTAATAGGCAAGTGTCCCTATAAAAATGTGTCTTTCTAAAATTTAGCCCTTTCCTTACCAATATCCAGTTAACTCAACTGGACGAGCCACAGGTGGGTCATTCCATGTTAGATCACTAAATGGGTTAAACCCCACCCCCTTCAAATTGGTTCATTTTTGGTTTATAGGGTAAATTTTGGCTGAAAAAGCAAAAAATTCAATTTTTCGCCCTGTCAGACGAACGGTTTTCGTGCTATGGCCCACCATTTTTGTGCGAATTTGGCCAAAATGGGCGTGACCGCCATTTTTTAAATGACCCTACACTAAGGTTTAACCGATGATCGGATCGGACAGGGCCGATGTTTGGCAATATCGGCAAAACATCGGATCGGCAAAATTTGTAAGGTTTAACCGATGACGAACCGATGTTCGGCAATGTCAATTAGCAAACTTTACACTCAATTTTATTATACACAAATGTCATGTTTTTTTATTAGAGCGCGAGTAAAAACGATGTTTTATTTTTGTGTGAAAAATGAACAGTTCTATGCTGTGATGTATATTATCATACCGGTGTAAATATCTCCGAGCTCCGCGTCTATGCGATCCGCGCTATCTGCACCGCATGCGTGAAAACTCAGTGCCCGAAGACAACGAAGCTAGCAGTCAGTGCATGACTGTACTGGTCTACTGAACGTCATGAACGGAGTCGGGGAACTACACTGTGTGAAGCCACGACGCGTTGTGGACTTTAGTTCAGCCGATCACGTGTCTCTTGCATGCACAGCATTGGCGACATGTGTGCACCGTGTAATGTTATATACAGCGTGAATACAAAAATACCCTGGAAAAAAGACCAGCATAGACGCCCTAATGGGGAATTCCCTTCACGTGTGCCAATTTTGCTGGACTGAAGCTTGAATTTAATTGAAATCACTGCGAGTTCGGCGTCGTATTTTTACGACCGCAGATTTTTCTACGTACATGTAAATATACATGCCTGGATTAGTTTTGCCCATTGTCCTAATTTGTTCTCCATTTCAACTTCTATCCAACAACCAGCAGTGTTAAAATTAAATTTAATAGGGTCGGTTGGTAGGCATAACATGTTAATTTTCTACCTCCATGCTAAAGGTGAAAATAATTAACGCAATACCTGTGTTAGAGGGGTCCCGAAACGAAGTACATGTACAAATTTTGAGATGCTTTGTGAGACATATGCCTGATGAATTTTATGTGATACGAGCATTGCAAAGTGAAAAATAAAATGTACGTATTGTAAAAATAATCAGCTTCCTTCCTATTTCTTTAAAACTGTAAACTTGTATGGTTAAAGCCAAAACTCTCGTGTTGTGAATAATCGACCTTTTTATTCAAAACAAAGATAGATACATGATTGATAGCCTATTAATCAGCAAAAGCAATAAACTAAACAAAATATATATGAAACTGCGATCACCATATCACAAACTGCACGCACAGAGTGCCGCGATACGAAAGCAGTCCATGCCGTACAACGCGCGGGCGTGCCCGGCCAACTGACAGCTCCATGCACGGTGCGTCACCGTAACACGTTGGCGACACGTGGAATTATCCACACAGCCGTTTATCACGCATATCACTCAACCACTGGTCCTCTTCTTGTCGCAATTTGTCGAAAGTTTTGATTAAAACACATCCTGATTTTGACTATCCTTGTTCAGTTGTTGGTCCGATTCTTTGTTGGTTTTCGCCGGGATTTTATGAACAAATCTTGTCGAGTGGGCCTACGAAGTTCTAGAAGTAGAATCTTTGAGTAATTTTTTGCCTCCAAAGCATGCGTGTCATCAAAGCATGGTGTTGCATGAATAAACACCCCCAACAACGGACCCGCTCTGCGCAATGCGCAGGCGCAAACGGTTTCTTTTCCCCATGATTCGAGCCCGTACATATTTTGCCGCATGCGCACGTACTCCCGGCCGAACATCGACAAGATGTACACGATCTTTGAGTTACGCATAGTTTCACATGTCGGCAAGTACCGCTACTTGTATGGGAATTCCGGACGCCCGGTCGGCAATTCCTACTATATTATGATCAGAAATCGGTATCGTAGAATTAATTTGTCTTCCTCTACCTAATAACATTTTATGGCTTTCGAAAATAGGGTGACCCGAACTGAAGGCATTTTTTTGTTTGGCCCAATTTATTACTGTGTTAAGGGAGTCGTGGTTTGTCTTGGGTGTCACTGTTGGTTGGGCGCAATCGGTCGATCGTGCTGCGCCATCACTATCAGTCGATTCTGACGGATATCTTGGACTTTACTTACCTTTAAAAAAAATCCTCTAGAGCCGTGAATTAGAAAGAAAATGTGTTCGACTGGTGGCAGCGCGATCGGTCCATAGCGTCACGATCTACCGATAGCGCAGCACGATTTTTTGACGTTTTTGATGGCATTGTTTTATGTCGATTAAAAACATCGGATCGGACCGGACATCGGCCGATGTTCCAAATAAAACATCGGCCATCGGATAGGCAGGCAAATCCAACATCGGTTGAACCTTACCCTACACATGTACATGTCTCTCTAACCAGTGAGCCAAATTTGTTGATATTGGTATATTTAGAAATGTACATGTACATGTATTTGTGTAAGGAATCTAAATTTGCCATTTTCTTTTTATGTACGAGCAATTTGAAGTTTGATGACCTTTTGACGTTTACTTTAAACTTGAATTTGACCTTGTGGATCACGTGAACTTGAGTTGAACTTGGGTGAAAATTATAACCCAACATGTTCTCTACAAAATATGAAAAAAATTGGAGGTATAATAGCTTTTGTTTGCTTTCCAGCTCTTCTCAAAGTTGGCATACACTTGATGCAAAAGCGTGACTATGCAATATAATACATTTTGTATGCACAATCCAAAACCTATGACCAGCTTCACGCTCTATGAATAAATAATACATGTACATGTACCGGGGTAAGTGAAAATTGTTCCTTGACCCCGCACTCTGTGGAATGAACAAGAAGAGTTTGCCAGCATTAACATTCAGCAGTATTGCAGTAGCGTTTATAGTAATCGAACAGATCTGGATGCAACGTACACAACATATTATGAATTCACATCATAAAACTACATGTACAATGTACATGTACACAATGTGTATACACATGATACACGTAATATTATTCTGGACTGGTTGCAATCTCCCTTGTACATGTAATATCATTTTCACTTTGTCGCGTCGAGAACCATTTTACCTAAATTACAATGTTCCGTAACACTTGAGGGAGTCTTTTTCTCTCGGAAAATACCTTATCCACGAGCGCGCGCTGTGCCCAAAACCACGTGCATGTTTAGTTCACTGGCCGGCTTAACTCTGAACCCCTAGTCTTGGTTCCAAGACGTCCTTAGCACGGTGCGATGTACAGCGCGCACGGCAGCGCCCTCTAGCTACACACGCCAAGGCCAAATCGGTCTTAGCGATTTGGCCGTGGCGTGTGTGTGTAGCGAGAGGGCGCTGTCGGCCGGCTGTGCGCGCTATACGTCACACCGCTAAGGACGTCTTGAAACCAAGACTACTGAACCCCCCCGCTCGGTGACGAGTTCCACTCATTAAAAAAAAATTGCCCATGAAAAAAATCAACTTTTGATGACCAAACCCCCTCCCCCTAAAAATCTTGCCTTCATTTCAAGTTGTAAACACGAGCAAATTTGATTCAAAGAGTCAGAAGTGGCCAGGAAATGCCTTAGATTGCACCACAGAGCATCCAGAATCTAAATTTTCCCGGGGCCCTTCAGCGGGCCCCCAACCCCACGCCGTAAAGGGCTTCGCGCTCGGCGCTCACATTGTGTCTGCTGCCCTGCAAAAATGTAAGGCCATAGAGAACACTGGGGAATATGCATTAAAAAAAATCCTCAAATCGCGATCGCACCGATCAATAGTACATATGTGTACAATGTATCTCCGGGAATTCCCCGGCCCTCCCCACATGCCCCACTGCAGTCATAACAACGTTGCCAAACACGCAGGGCGCAAGATAGGTAATAATGGAACAATGGTCACACCCCGCAGGCTAGGCCAACGCCGCACCAATGCTTGACTGTATCTGATTTTCAGAAATGCATATTCAGTGTTTGGTCACGATTTTATCAAGTGATTCAGGGATCCGGGAAGGCATAGCGAGCTACATGTACACATGTAGGCTTGGAGTTTCATTTTCCAAAGGTGAATCTGCTTGGGAAAATGGACTATACATCCTGTACATATTTTAACCCTCCTATACTTATAACTATCACAGCCTATCAAAAACTCTAAACACCAACTCTGACAGTTTGTGTGTGTTTCAATCTGTCATTTGATAGGTTTTGATCTGTACAACAACTGGGTCGATTTTGGCCAGGTGCATAGGAGGGTTAAGAAAGCTGGCTTAATTATGGTATCAGATATTTCAACACCAATCAAGTTGAATGTGTTCTGAAATAAAATATAAATGCATTTCTTCCTAATATTTTTTCCTGTCTCATGTCTTTCTTTCTATTTTACATGTACCAAAAATCACATGCAGTAATATGCCGTGCATGATGATGCCACGCACATATGTCAATCGACCAGGAAATGAAAACATCGCATCACCCCATGAGCTGAATCCAACGTGTCCGTCGCACAACGCACACGCGATACATTTTTAAAAATTATGCATTGTGCAAGCATTCCGTTCTGTAACCAGACCATAGCAATATATCGCTTCGGACGAAAACGATGCCAAAACTGGTGATTGAACATCTAATTTGAAAGCTACATTTTGAACGTTAAAATGATTCTACCCAATGGATGATGACAATTCAAGCTTGCAGTCACAATGAAAATGTCACATTATTATAAAGACTTCTGACAAAATCACTATATACGACGAAATGCAGATGTACCAAGCATTCATGGTGTTATAAGGTACACAATTCCGGAAAAATCGTGTGAATTGCTCGGTGCGAGAGGTTCGAGGGCGATGTGGCCACTGCGCGCCGAGTCGACGGGCATGTTGATCGTGTGAGTACATGTACATGAACATGATCGTTAGCGCATGTGTGCATGATAAGCAAAATTGACAACAATTTTTTGAAATGATGGTAAAAAGTACAAATTTAATTAAATAAAAACTTTTGACAAAACGTAATTTTATTCTGGAACTTTTTGTTCTTCAACATTTTGTTTGCGAGCAGAGGACTGGCGCATGGCGGATAAAGTGCTGCAACATATAATTCACAAGGCAGGAGTTTTTGCTTAGGAAGGAATGTACATATGTAGAATCCTATCACCATTTTCGGGGGTACAATTTTGCTAGTATTTTTGTTCTAAACTAAAAGGTGTCCATGAGAGAGTACCTGGAATCTGATGGGGCCCTGGCCCCAAAATGCTTCATCACGCCGTACGCGCTCACAAACTTCAAACTTTATTTTCTTAGAATCTCATCCCTGGACTGTGCATCCCCACAAAACGAGAAATGTATATCATGTTGTGTCGACGTGTGAACAACCAATCATTGCATACTGGGCGGGGCTCGCTTTTGAGCACACTACATTTATTAGGCGGGGGTGGAGGGATGGAAACTCGCACAGACGGCCGGATGCAAGCGGTCGCGACTTGGTCTTTTATGATTTTTTTTTTTACCTTCCTGGAATGGAAAAGGCTTTAACTTTTTTTTGTTTATTCTATCGACTGTCTACATTGCATGCAGTACATGTACAGGTACCTGGGCTAATGTAACCGTTTACACAGTACATGTACATACATGTAAATGTTCTCGAGTCCAAACCTGCTACAATGTAAGAAGGGCCTTATCAACAGGTAAATTCAATCATATCCGTGCCGCCCGTGTTCGCTAATTTTGTCCTATCATCGCATGCATTCCTAGCGCTATAAATATGTGTGCATAAAGTTCGCCGAACTTCCGAACCAACAATTTTGGTTTGGTTCGGTTCGGTTCGTAAGGCCATGTTCAGCCAGTTTTAGTTCGGTTCGGCTGCAGCACTACAATAAGCTCTTAAAGTTGGCAAGCAGTTGATTCTTTAAATACCTATATATGTACAAGGAATTAAGACTTCAATTTCATGCACCCTCATGGACCAGCCAAGCAATTCAATTGGCCATTGAAAACATACAAATGTTGGGTCCATTAACAGCGGTCACGACCCTTACGAAAAATGCAAAAACCTCCCGTAAAAAGGAAAAATGCAAAGCTTTTTCTCCGCACCTTTTCTCCCATTTGCTCAGTACAAAACACATGCGTACGTATCGGCCTTGTGAGAGCGTGAAGGCGCTCCGCACCTGGCTGTCGCGTGCGCGTACGCACACGCACGAATGCAGCGTTTTATACGCGTGCATTAGCGTTGTCTTACATTATGAAGTTCAGTACATACATTTGTATTGTGTGCGCACCTACTACGCTCTCCCTGTTGCGTATCGGCTGAGAACAGCTGGTTATGACGCGCCATGTTTAAACAACCGTCTTTAGAAAGGGTTTTTAACAGCCGTTTTTAACAACCGTTTAAGCACACCCACGTGACAGACTCTCGACTAATAGGGATAGTGAAACTCGCTGAGGAATTTATGAATTAGCATTTAAATTTTTCATCCAAAACAATCCCCAATCAATCATCTTGAATTTACTGCATGGGCGTACACATCCGACGGCTGTTTCGTGAAAGTGCCAAATTGAACATGATACAGCCGTTGCATGCGAAATCTGTATTTCGGATGCGTCTTGCTTAAGAAGGGTTTAGTGAAATCGATCTCAGGACGCGTCTTAGCTAAGATCGACTTAGACATGTTAGAGCAGGAACTCGTCTTAAGTCCTAAGATGAGTCATAAGTTAAGAAGAGTTTCGTGAAATTGGCCCCAGGGTGTGCTACCTGCAGATAAAGGCCTGAACCCGCCTGGCACCCAGGCTCGTGAAAATAATCCCGGTGTGAACTGGTTAACTAAAATGTCAGGGTTGGGCATTTTTCATGTAAACTCTTACTGGACTAATTAAAATGATGCAGCAAGGTTTTCAAGAGTGTGCCCAGACTGGATCATTGATCAAATTGATCATTGAAAACATGGTTAATTAGGGCCTATGCCCTACAATTTCAGGATCATTTAGATTGTCATGGTTTTATTGATTAATCCTGTAGGTTTCAGAACGACTTGAAACAAGACCAGTAGAAATAAACTAGCTGCACGTGCGCAGAAGTTGATAATATTTGTGAGCACTGTACTGACCTCCGCTTACCCTCTAGCAAACAAGGAATGTAGGCTTTATTGATACCAGTAGTTTTAAAAAAAATGAGGAAATAGGGGGGGTGGGGAAATAGGGAAATTTGGCTCTCAGGATAAGGAAATTTTCATTTTGATTGTGGAAGCACTGCACAGGATCAGTCGACAGTACAATGTATCAAGGTCGTGTACATGTACATGTAGGTCTGGGGGATCCGACTTTCACTTTTGTATCATGACTTCCCCTATAAGTTTTAAACATGCTGGTACCAGTTTGTATCAATCCAGGTTTGAGTAAAAGATTTCTACATAAAAATATGCGAATGTGCTATTACTCAATTACATGCCCAAATTGGAACAATTTTTAACCAATACAGGCTCATGTACAATGTACATGTACACATGTATACACATGTAAGTTGGTCAGAATCCAATATGGAACGGATAATCTGGTACCAGACAATATCAAGTTGTACACATTCACGCAGTATCACATGTGGACGTCAGGGTACATGTACATGTACATGTTTCGATACATTGATTTCCCTATAAATTAATACATCGGAAACAAGCCAACTGCACACGTATAATTTGTACATGAGGCTCGACATGCTTCGGATCTGCGTACACTCCCTGTATCCCTTGCTCAATCAAGTTGCTAGTTTCTTGTTAAAGAGTTCTTTATGGTATTTTTTTTGGGTGGAGTCACAAGTCACGCGGGTCGAGTCACAAGTCACGCGGGTCGAGGTCCGAGTCCACAGGGTCGAGGCCCGAGTCCACAGGGTCGAGGTCCGAGTCCGAGTCCACAGGGTCGAGGTCCGAGTCCGAGTCCACAGGGTCGAGGTCCGAGTCCGAGTCCACAGGGTCGAGGTCCGAGTCCGAGTCCACAGGGTCGAGGTCCGAGTCCGAGTCCACAGGGTCGAGGTCCGAGTCCGAGTCCACAGGGTCGAGGTCTGAGTCCGAGTCCACAGGGTCGAGGTCCGAGTCCGAGTCCACAGGGTCGATTCCGAGTCCGAGTCCACAGGGTCGAGTCCGAGTCCACAGGGTCAAGTCCGAGTCCGAAGGGTTGAGTCCGAGTCCGAGTCCACAGGGTCGAGTCCGAGTCCACAGGGTCGAGTCCGAGTCCGAGTCCTTTGTCATCGTGACTCAAGTCCGAGTCACGAAAAATGGGACTTGAGTCGGACTCGAGTCCGAGTCACGAGTCATACAAGTCTGGTATACAGTATATATGTATATCAGTTTGGAAACGTTTACACGGTAAACCGACCGTTTAAACGGTTACACGGTTGCATTTTTTCTGTTCCGGTTAACCGTAATCAAAATTTTAAAAACAGAACTTTCCTTTTTGGAGCACAGAGTATGCGAACAGTGGCGAAGAAAAAAAAAGATCAAGTTGCGGGCGAGCACAAAAATAAAATAATCTTTTGAAGATTCGACCGAGAACAAAAATGGAAGTCACCACGACATCGTGAGATCGGGACCACCGGGATGGGGGCCACCGGGATGGGGGCCACCGGGATTGAGCTCCGGTCCGCCAGGATATTGAGCTTGGATCTACCCACTGAGATTACGAATCGGGGCCGGCAAGATCGGGGTCGGCAGGATTGTCCGATTGATTTCTGCCGATCACGTGTTCACAAAACCAGGTTATAAACCAACTTTCCCAGATGCAAAAGAACCTCGGTTACGGTTAACCATAACCGTAACTGCAAAACATAAGGTTAGACGGATAATTTTTAAACCGGAAACTTGCAGCCTTACATATGTATACATTGTATACAAACATTCTTCCCCTTCATGTACATATTGCACAGAATTGACAGAAATTTAAAGGTTGTGCCAAGTAAATACAATTCTGAACACAGATGGATGGTCATTTTCCAAGATTTGCCGTTCCTGACCGATTTTAGTGGGGTATTAAAGTAAAATCTTTCCATAATACAATGTTGTACCTTTTTACAATGTTGTACGTTTCAGACATTTTACAATGTACTGTATGTAAATGTCTGAAATTTTCCACCTCATGTTTGAGATGTTAAATGGCTGAAACATTATAAGCTTCATTGTTCATACATGTGTCCCATCTCCTACATGTATTGTATGGTACATGTTTGTGGTGCGATATAAATCCGGATTTGTTTACATTCGGTTGTTTCGTTTTGGAAACCGGATATTCGAAAACAACCTTAAAAATATTAAACCTTCCATTTGTGACGCAGGTTAAAAAAAAAAATTTACTCCATGGTATCTGATTCTGCATTCACTCACTAGTCGTCTTCTTGGTATATGAACATGATGAATAGCCACTTTTTTCCAACATTACATAAATACAGCTCTGGAATGTTTTTGTAAAGGCCCATCTGCGAACTATCCCTCTCACCGTCACTTTTTGTTGGCATGACTATAAAGACTGAGCTGGATGGGCAACTCCGGTAAAATCAGAATAAAATTAAGATAAACCGGATTTTGAAATTTCTGATTTCTCCCACCACGACTAGTAGTACGTACGTGTACAGCTACAATGTACATTGTAGAATGCATTAGAAAGAAAAAACTGTAAATGTCCAGTGCTCTGCCCCAGTTAGGCAATCACAACCCTTTACAGGCTTTAGTTTCATCTATATAGAGCGGTAATCCTTACCCCCTTAGGACACCTCTAATTTTTTACGAGTTCCGTTCAAAACTGACTTTTGCAGATGACTTTACAGTACCAAAGTGACTTTTGCAGGCTAAAGCAGTCTTTTATTTCTTCAGATTAACTCGTGTTTGTTGTAATTTTGAAATGCACTTTCAAAGAAAATGCGACTTTTCTACCTTTGTTTGCAGTCAGAGACGTTGCCGTTTTACCCCATAATTTCCCTCATAAATCAAAACCCTGCCCTCTTTCTGGAAGCATAATTATTTCTACTAAAAAAGTACCATGATCATGAACGAATCATGGAATAAAATTAAATTCCTTCCTTCATCTATCCATGGAGGAAGTCTGTTTTCCTTCCTCAATGATCCATCCTTTCTTGATCTACATGTGTATATGGAGGATAGGAAGGAACACATGCAATAGCACAAGAACATGGCCGGTGAACAAACACATAAAATGATGTACATGTAGACAGCACAAATCATGCTTGTTCACAATGATCAATCTAAAGACCAATGAAGACCAATATCCTACACTCCAGTTTACAACATAGTGCCTACTGACCGAGAAGGAGGGCAAAGATGACCCCCATGACCAGGACCAGCCTAAAGCGCTTCATGAACGTCGCCATTGAGCTCCAGCTGAAATTCATGCGGCCAAATTGCGGTAATCTCCGGCGAGCAGCTAAGACGCGTTCACCCCCGGCTCCCGCCCTGGGATCCTGCACCCGGGACTCCGTGGTAACGGGTTGAATTTCAGGGCTCAACGGACACTCAGATCGGCCCGACCATGAAGTGGATTAGGGAACCGAGTCAAGAGAACTGGCAAAACCAAATAAGAATCTGTGAACTGCAGCCAGTCTGCGTAGTACCGGCCCAAATCTGCAGAGAAGTCGCTTATAATTGCACGCGGTCTTTGCATCCGGTGATGCACAGTGTATGATTTTTATATGTACACGCACAACCAAATCGCCCCATACGCGGCGCGGCCCCTTCTCGCTCAACGCACATTAATGGCCGCTGGTTTCCGCCAGTAGTGCTCTCCGTTCGTGATTAAATTTTGTGTTTTAGATCATCAAGTTAATGATAGGAAAACTCTCATCTTTGAGAGAACTTACTCTGTTCTGAAGCCATGTCTTTTATATCACCGTTTGCGAAGCGTTTTCCCCCTTCTGTCATGATTTCGTCAGTGCGTCGACTTAAATTTATGCAGGTTGTCTAATCTGCGAGCTGCGTGACAATGTTGATTGTTGCTGTATAAGCTTAGAAGGGTGACGCACGCGTATTATTAATGCCCTTTGCTCCGATCCGCCGCGTGCACAATGTATCTTTTTTTCCGTAGCTGAACACCTGTGTGTACATGTACGTGCACGTGTTGCGGGCCGTTGTCAAAACCCATTCAGCAGACTTCATACATTTTTCCATTTTTCTTTCACAATTCTGGGAATAACTAAAGATATTTTTCATAGCATTTGCATTACCCCAAATTTACCTTACGTTTTGGTTTACTTTTTAGTCAGTCCATGGAGGAAGGAACACTGGTCAAAATAATCTCCCAGTCTTCGTATAAACTTTTAGTTAGTTTCGGCTTCCTTCCTCCATGGTTTCGGCGATATTGAATCATATTGGGGGGGGGGGGGGGGAAATTTACTAAAAACCCGAAATTTGTGGGATACATGGAAGAGGGTTTTACAAGTACAGTCTTGTGGGGTACTCACAGGACCAATGGTACCCCACTGTACAAGTTGGCCCTTTCTTTGTCCCCGCCTAACACAAAAGGGGAGTTCGAAGCTAATTATGACGTCAGATTTGTATGCTGCCCGCAGCCGACGACTTCGACAAATGGCACCAGCGGGCTCGACCAGACTTGATAAAAATAGCTCTCAAAGGTCAATTATTGTTATTTCATTCGTCAAACAAACCACAAGGGAAACTGACGGTAAATTTGAATACATTTTCAAAGTGAACAAAGTGAACAAATTAAGAAACAGGCAGGAGCGGGATTCGAACTGGGCAAGTTTTGCAAACGTTTACGATAAATTGTTAGTTTTGTCCAATGATAATAACCCCTTGCAATAAGATAATGAATTATTTATTGCACTAAAGTTAAGTAGAGAAAACAAAAGAAATAAATAATAGAAATTAAAATGACGTTCCAACATTTGCTTTGTTAAGAATTAGCAGACGACATTCTTTATATAGTTTGTTGTTGCTACACAAACTAGATTTGACGTATAGTCGATCGAGTATAGATGCGTTCGCGTGAACAACAGACCACGTTATTTAAATCGCAAAATTGAAAGGGACTATCACTATGAACATCTAACAAAAGAAAACCCACGCAGTCCTTTGTTGTTTTCTTTTGTTAGATGTTCATAGTGTATAGTCCCTTTCAATTTTGCGATTACCCAAACTTGCTAACTGCTGTATTATCATCTAATTTTCTCAAAGAGTACGGTCCCTCTATAAACACTGACTGCCAGCTGAACTCCGTTTATCCCTAACAAAATTCATTAATTTAATGAATTTTGTTTTAATCGAAGCGGTGACCCATGCAGTTGCAGGAGGGGGTGCAACTTACTCATCTCCGTGGCAACATTTCGCCGACACGGGCGACAGTTTCCTTGGATTTGTTTTATAGAACAAAAACTAAAGATGCACATATCGCCACTGAACTAAAGGGGGCGGCACATCGGAAGAGGTTAGGAGGTGACGAATATAATATCCCATTATTTTTGGGGCGTGGCGACCGGGGGAGGCGAGCGGCAATTCCCAAATTGCATCCCAAAAGGATTAGTGTTTGCTCATTTCTACAGAAGAACTGTAATCTGATTGTTTATCAGATTGTTTATTAGATTCCATTATACAATAATTGTATAAGATAAATAAATAAATTGCAGGGTGCATCATTTTCCCTCAGAGTTGTCACTTTAAAGTTCTTTTGAACGGAGCAGGATTTAATTTGAAAATCCTTTCTAACACATACACTTTGAAAAATCATTCACAGCCCGGTTAGGGGAAAATCGTTCCAGCTATTGTTTGAACAATTTGCCCTACAGAAACAAAATGGGTAACCATTTTGAAAACACTTTCAGTGCAGGCCAAATGAGGATACTCTTTTCAGATTCACCGCGGCCCTCCCCCTCCTCCCTGCCAATACAAAATTCCCCTCTGCATCGGTGACTGAGTGCAAACTTTTCGTGGGAGCTCAAAGGATCAGGGTTTCAGAAGAAAAAAAAATCACTTTTCCGTGGAGTCTGTTCTGTGTTCTGTATTGCTTTCTGTTTCCAGCCTTTTTGTTCTCCTGTCCGAACTACAGCCTTCATCCCCACCACATCTTTGTTCCCACTTCCTGGGCCTTTTCCCCCTCACATTTCGCGGTCATCAACCACAATTCCTCCAAAAGTTCCTTCTCAGCTTAAAGCCCCGTCATTCCCGCAGTGCCGTCCTTCTTTCCCGAAACAGTGCCGGGCACTCTCAGCTAGCTATGTATTTCACGTCATTTTAGTTACCAGTAGCAGTATATTGCATTTTTAAGGAATTATTTGGGTACTACTCGAAACAAATTTCCCACCCCACCTGTCCTCACTCACAGAACGAAGGTAGGGGCGATTTGTCTGGGCCCTGTCCGAATTACTTGGCTACGGCTGGATGCTACACACATGTCTATGGTAGCGGCTGCAGCCACTTCCCATAGACTCGTGTGTAATTTCAAGCCGCAGCCAAGTAATTCGGACAGGGCCCAAGTCCCTCCACTTCTGACTCGCGATTATGCATAGAGAGGGAGAGAACCTGTCTAGTAATAAGGCAAGTTGATGTACGTTATGTTTTGACTGTATTATTAAGACTCAAACAAAACGAAATCACAAATATATCAACCACAATAATGTTAAAATATAATTTCAATTATTTATTAATAATGTTGATATCTTAAAATTCTGATAACTTATCTTATTTTAGGACTTAAGGTAGCTTAAATGAACAAGCCTAAATATTCCGAGAGTGACCAATCACAATCCTCGTTAAAAAGGCGGTCAACTTGCAGCGCCATTTTCAATGATTTTCAATCCGTGCAAAATTTTGTCGTTATTTCATGTATTTGGGTAAGTAAAACCATTCCTCCATGGTAAAACTTTTCCCATAACCCAATGATTTCTACATCTACGCTGGTACTCAGCAAAGCCCACTTCTAAATTTGTACGTCTTTTGGCGGTACTATTATGTAGCCATTCAGATTCTAGATTTGTTAGTGGAAAAAAGATCGCAAAATGAAAATTGTTATTTTTACGGCAGCCGTAACGCGACTTTCAAACGCTATTCATTGACGGCATTCATGTCAATGAGAACGTGTATAAAACTGCCCATCCTACCAGAACCAGTGCTTCCAGGAAATTTCCTTATTTTAAGGAAATTTGTCCTTTCGAAGGAATTTTTAAGGAAATAAAAAAAACTAAGGAAATTTTGAGGAAATCCCCCAAATCTACTAAGGAAATCCTAAGGCGCCTTAGGATTTCCTTAGGCTAAGGAAATTATTAAAATATGCGCAAATTCTACAATATTCTCCCAAAAATTTGTGGCAAATTCTACAACATCCTCCAAATTAGCTGTTTGTTTGAATGCCCTATCAGGCATCAGCATGATCAGTTTCACTTTCAGAGTGACTTGAAACAAGACTATCCAGAGTTCATTCGTCAGCACGTAAAATACGCGCACGCGCCACTGATTACTAGCGCTCCGCCTCCGCTGATGACGTCCCGCTAATGAGCCGGATCGATATTCGCCGAATCCCGCCGATTCACTGGCGCTATATCATATATGGCGCTCACAATTTTCTAACTTTCAGCGCATAATGCAGCGATTGATTGTAACTAACAATTTGACAAGATATTGTAACTAAAAATTTGACAAGATATTGCACTAATATTAAATATAGCTTTGTACTAACCTCTGCTTACCCTCTAACGTTAGAACACAACTTCACAAGGAAAGCACTATTACTATTACTAGGCTTCTGGTGGTTTAAATAAAAATAAGGAAATTTGGCTCTCAGGATAAGGAAATTTTCATTTTGATTGTGGAAGCACTGGCCAGAACGCTCCGGTAGCTCGATTGGTGGCGATTGTGTAGTGTAGGGCCCTGTTCCCTTAAGGAAACAAAAATCCACTTTTAGGTTATTGGAATTGCCAAAATAAGCGACATAACAAACCAACAGGTAACGTTCGGTTATGTATGTCGTAGATAAACATGATAAAGGGCAGGGTTTTACTAGGCCTAATTTAGTTTTTGAGGGAGGTTTTGGGGTAAAGCGGTGATGAGGACGACAAAACGCAACAAACATGACAAAGATGTCGATCACCGCGACGTACAGTAAACACGCAAAACCGCATTGATTCGAATGGCAACTGCAGTGTAAAGCGCGTAAGAAAATTGCATTTTCTTCCGCAATAAACTGTTCAAAATTACAAAAAAACTATGTCAATAGAATTAAGAGAAGTCTGCTTTAGGTAGCGAGTCCAGCGTTCAGCCATTTTTTGGCCTTCCTATCTCAGTATCTGTCACCACACTAAATTTGTCTTTTTCGATTGATGATTTCTCATACAAAAACTGCTCGAAAGTAGAAGAACGATATACCATAATATAAAGGAAAACGTGCTTGTTTAATTGATGCTATTTAATTGCAGACTTAAGTGCAATTTGGAGGAGAAAATTTCCGATGAAGAGAGTGCACTTTCTTACGGGCGCGGCCATTTTTGTTTTTTTGCACGTGATCGTGTTCTCGTATTTCTTTTTTTTTCCACGCGAGATTTGGGGTTAGGTAATTTTTTCTTGTGAGATTTGGAATGAAACAAGCTTTCTGATGGTGTCAAACTTGATGACTTGACTTTTACTGAAACATTGCCAAAAAAAAAGTGATATTTTTTTTTCAAATCTCGAACATTTTTTGGAGAAAACTTGACAAAAAAGGGGTTGAGCAAGCTGGTAAGAGTGATTTTGGGGAAGTTTGAACCTTTCAAAATCTAATGCAACCAGAATTTTGTGGAATTTCCATGTCACACATGCGCCGCAAAGGACGTTTTTGAAATTGCTCAAAATTGATGGTAGGGGAAAAATGTGTTTTGCCATTGCGGGCCGTGTGCTTTTGAATGCGTGACTGCTATGTAAGTTCATAAACAATGTGACTGCAAATTTGATGGGAAAGTGTGTTTAGATTAATAAAGGTTTTACATTTTAGTCCTACTTCTTAGACTTTACATTTTTTGTTGTATTTAATGTTGTGTTTGCTAGGACCTGGCACCTGGTGATACAATGTACATCAAGTACCATTAATACGTTCTAAATTTGGTTATGAAACACTTCCAAAAATTTGTTGGAACTTGTAAAGCCCATAACTACACTAATGCAATAGGTATGAGGCTGATTCAAAAACCGCTGTATTTGGTAGTTCATGCTCTTTCTGCTGATACTAAATGTGTTCCATAATTATTTTAAGATGCAGTCATAATTGCTTTTAAAACAATTGTTAATGAAAGAGAAAAATGGTGACAGAAAATTCCCCCCTCAAAAAAGTCATTAAATTTGCCGTAACTCATTAACGGAAGAAGCTATGAAAATAAGTTTTACACCGTTGGAATCCTCAGGTGATAAGCTTTCCAATGATGCTAAACCTGTCTGTAAAATCTTGAAAAAATGCAAAAAGTGCCGGACACCGTACTTTAGGTTGAAAAAGTCATTTTGGAATGAGAAAAAATACCCTTGACTCTTATTTCATCCAAACTAGTCTAAAGAGGGGCCCTACACTACACAATCGCCCGATTGGTAAGGCGTCGGATTTTGATGGCTGGTCTGGACTGGTTCCAACCATGGAGGAAGAAACACTTCCTCCATGTTCCAACTAGGCCCTAACATGACTAACCCTAACCCTGCCAGACACAGCACAGTGCATCTGTGGTGACAGCTTGACCTTGCTGCACTCTGCACACAAGTCAATGTGACAAAGTATGCAATCTGATGCATCTGGCAGGGTTTCTAGCCAAAATACCCTGGAGGGTTAGGGCTAAAGGTACAAACATTGTGGCTATTTGTTACGGCAGCCATCGTTATGGAACTGCCTAGTTCCCCGACGTAATAATGGTATTCAACGTCACGATGTTTGCTATCAACCAAATGGTTTTTTGATTATATTTCCCTTAAATTATAAAACAAAATTCTCCAAAACCACTGAAATCAAAGCAAAGGGAAGAAAATTAGCCTAGGGTAGACGTCCTGAATTTTGACAGTCCTGAATTTCGACACCTCTGTATAAATAGTGAGTAGCAGTAAGCAGGCCAAACGCCACCTCGCCCAAACGCCACCTCGCCCAAACGCCACCTCGCCCAAACGCCACCTCGCCCAAACGCCACCTCGCCCAAACGCCACCTCGCCCAAACGCCACCTCGCCCAAACGCCACCTCGCCCAAACCCCACCTCGCCCAAACCCCACCTCGCCCAAACCCCACCTCGCCCAAACCCCACCTCGCCCAAACCCCACCTCGCCCAAACCCCACCTCGCCCAAACCCCACCTCGCCCAAACCCCACCTCGCCCAAACCCCACCTCGCCCAAACCCCACCTCGCCCAAACCCCACCTCGCCCAAACCCCACCTCGCCCAAACCCCACCTCGCCCAAACCCCACCTCGCCCAAACCCCACCTCGCCCAAACCCCACCTCGCCCAAACCCCACCTCGCCCAAACCCCACCTCGCCCAAACCCCACCTCGCCCAAACCCCACCTCGCCCAAACCCCACCTCGCCCAAACCCCACCTCGCCCAAACCCCACCTCGCCCAAACCCCACCTCGCCCAAACCCCACCTCGCCCAAACCCCACCTCGCCCAAACCCCACCTCCCCCAAAAGGATGAATAGCTGATAGGCCTAGGGTGAAATAAAGTGACGCCGGGATGCAACATTCTTTCCAAAACGAAACTAAAACTGAATGGAGGCTTGGAGTTGGTTGTGGAAAATACAGCCTGAAAGAAACAAATATTGACCTCAAACCTAAACGCACCTCTACCACTGAATCGGTGCAAAAACACAGCCAACCTAATTAAAGTTAGACTCAGTTCCGATTTTGAAACAAAAAAGCTGAAAATCACTGCAATCTTATTGTGGCAGAATGCCGTTCCCTACAATTTAGTTCCATTCTAAATGCCCAAAAGTTAATTTGTCTTAATTAGATTGAAACACCAACCCCTGACCTCCAACCTAAAGGTGCCTCGAATGAAACGGTGCAGAAACAGTGTCAGCTTAGGCTAATTTCTTGTCCCAATTAAGCCAACTTGATGAACACGTATAACAAAAGCATTCCTTTGTCATTGTTCCTCCCGTGTACATGTAGCTGGTGAGCTGACATGCTCGCCATAGATCTGCCTTTTGATCTGACTTGTGATTGAATTGAGATTACAACTCGGCTAATTAAAGATGGATTTTCTGGTAAAAAAGCTGAAAATCTGTCAAGAGGAAGACCGCCATTTCCCTACAATTTTGTACCATCCTAAATCTTATTGGCACGATATACAGTACAACTTGAAGATACGTACACCTCCACTAGCGGGTGCTGCGCGAAGAGCGGCATCCCGCTAGTCTGCAAAATTAGAGTAAATACACTGCTTGGGCGAAGTGGTGTTTGGGCGAAGTGGCGTTTGGGCGAAGTGGCGTTTGGGCGAAGTGGCAATTGGGCGAAGTGGTAATTGGGCGAAGTGGTAATTGGGCGAAGTGGTAATTGGGCGAAGTGGTAAACTGAAGCAACCCTGTTTGTTAAAATTGGTCGTGGGGAACAGGGGGAATTTTGCCAAACCCTAACCCTCCAAGGTGTATGAAATTTGTATTGATATTGATGGATTCAACAGTGTTAGGGTTAAAAAGTATAGAAAGGTGTTTTTTCCCATGAACAAAATCGGGTGGACACTGGACAATGTCCGCATCACACATGGCAGATTTCAGATAAGCATAACTTAAAAACTGGAAAGACAAAACACATGAAACTTTTATGACACATTGAAAACATGTGTTTCATTTATTTTCCAAAGTATCTCGAGCATACAAGTGATCAGAAACAAAATACAGCGAGTTGAAAATGGGTTCTCATAACGCCAGTGGTACGTGCACCTATCCAGGGTTTAACGCATATCTGACCGGCCTACTATTAGATAATTGCTGTAGAAAAACGGTCACATATTAAAGCGAGTTAACTTGAGTCAATGTGAAAGCCCATCGTAGTTCCCAATGTGACTGCAGGCAACCTCGGGATAAGTTGGTTGTTATCCAAAGGACAGCCAGCCAGTTTTCCTAATTTCACATCCTGCATTTGAATTAACTTTCAATTAACCCTCTTTTCCGTTATAGAACCTTAAAAGCATTGAAGTTTGTTCAACATGGAAGGCCAGGAGGGAGAACAAATGGAGATAAATACAGAGTCGCAGGAGAATAAAGGTACAGAAAGGGGGCATCTCAATAGTTGGAACACTTTGAACGCTCCACCGGGAACACCACCTGTTCAAATTGGGAACACCACCTGTTCAAATTGGGAACACCACCTGTTCAAATTGGGAACATCACCTGTTCAAATTGGGAACATCACCTGTTCAAATTGGGAACATCACCTGTTCAAATTGGGAACATCACCTGTTCAAATTGGGAACATCACCTGTTCAAATTGGGAACATCACCTGTTCAAATTGGGAACATCACCTGTTCAAATTGGGAACATCACCTGTTCAAATTGGGAACATCACCTGTTCAAATTGGGAACATCACCTGTTCAAATTGGGAACATCACCTGTTCAAATTGGGAACATGCGACGTTCCCACTTTAAACAGTCTGGGAACACACTGAGTTCCCTCCGGTTCTTTTCAGAACCACACAAACTCACAAAAGAGATTGATTACATGGTGCTACCGCAAACCAGTTATTCTAATCTATTGCCCTTTCGCCATGCAAACCTTCAAATATCATTTAACACACTGAGAGTGCATGAGAGTTGCTGTTCGCATTAGGGCCGAGTCAAATTGAATGACTGAATTCGAATATTCGACCTTCCATTTGATGGAATATTCGGTTGTTCGGACGGGCGATTTTTGGGTAAATGAAGTATTTACAGAGAAAGTCTAATTAACACACGAAACTGCTCATTATATAAAATCAATGTATTACAGATTCTCACTTTTATGACTATCGCCAGCACCAAAGAAGGATTTAGTAAAGGTTTAGCACATGTGTAAAAAGCAAAAATACTTGAGAAAATGCAGAGAACGACAAAAAGTAAGAACGGGTACATTCATCATGACGTGTTTGTAACACAGCTTGCTGTCATACAATTATTTGGACAGGAACAAGTGTCACAAATTCAGCCAATGATGCAATTTCGTTATAAAAATTAAACTTGTCCCCTTCTTATACTTTTTTGCATTTCACCTTCGAATATTCAAACTCGAAAATATAAATTTGAATATTCGGCACAGCCCTAGTATGCATGTGCTTACTTACCTTGGAACAACCTGTTCCTGCTGGGAACACGGCGCGAATAAGGTGCTCACAAGTCCCTCTGTTCATCCGTCTACATGTAATTACACTTTGACCTCTGTCAAACCTCAGTTGAAATTAATTAATATAACATCCCTAGGAAAGATCGAGCTTGCTGCTGAACTTACAGTAGCCGATTTTAAACCCGCATTTATTTTGACATTTTGAAATAGAAAATGAACCTGCTGCCAGCCAGGCTGCCTTACCCCAGACCAAAAGCCCTGATGCACCCATGGACACTTCACAAACGAGTGTGAATGGTGTCGCTAAACCTCCCACACCGGATGAGCCCAGGCTTATGATTTCAAAGATTGTCACTGAAAACTTCAAGTCTTATGCTGGGAAAATCTCCCTCGGACCATTTCACAAGGTAATGACGTGTATTTTATTCAATATTTCTCGTTTATTATTATTATTTAAATTTTGTTTGTTTGTTACATTTAAGATACTCTACATTCTGACTGTACCTAATGGATTTATGTAGAGCGTGATAGGAAACTAACAAACAATCCCCTATGCTTACAGTCGACTGTCCCATGTCAAAGGTGCACCGAATGCCGATTTCAAACTTGTCTAAAAGAATTGTTGCAGATGTTTTCATTTGCGAGAAACAAATTGTTTTCCTGGGCCCAGATCTAAACAAAGGATAAAGCCACAGAAATTATCACAATTTTCGGACCTATAGACTCAGGCAGAGTAATTTCCACCATTGCTGAGCCCGACTCATAGACAAATAACGAATCTTATGAAGAAAACTAAATACAAATTCCGGTGATTATCAGTGATTATGTTTCTATTTTATATAAACTAGAATTTTAAGCAATAAAACGAAAATCGATTTCCGACTGGTCCCTTGTAAGAATGGCACGTTTTCCCTTTACTAATTTGCTGGATCGTTTGATTCAGACCATGTGCCCCTTTTTAATAACTGTTCTAATCATTACTTATCCCATTAAGAGTTTCTCCTGCATAATCGGACCGAATGGCAGTGGCAAGTCCAACGTTATCGATTCCATGCTGTTCGTGTTTGGCTACCGCGCTACCAAGATCCGCTCCAAGAAGCTCTCGGTCCTGATCCACAAGTCGGAACAACACAGGAACCTCACTAGCTGCTCAGTGGCTGTCCACTTCCAGAAGATCATTGATACAGGGGTAGATATTTCTTTGGGTGTGGATTTGTAATTTGTAGTCGGTCAACCCCAACCTCCCAAGGTGCTCATCGAGGACCATCTATGGGGCGTTTATCAGTGACCGTAGGTACATGTAGGTGGCAGCAGTATAGGGCTGTCCCGCATATATCGAATATTCGGATTTTCGATCGTCAACCGAATATTCAAAAACCCTTTTTGCTGGTTCGAATATTCCAGAAAAAAAATTGTGCAAGTACAGATACGACTCTAATGCTATTTTAATAGAAAAGGTACGGCGCTTAGTAGTGTCAAATGCCACATTTTGGTTGACGGTATTTGTTTGTGTGACGGAGGTTTATTGTTCCCGTCCGTAAAACCTCTAATACTTATAAATAATTTACTGCAAAAACCCAGTAATTGTGCACATAAAACACCGGCGTGCTTTGCATGCAATTTTTTATCGGCGTGGCATTCAATTGCAGCTGACCTGTGAAAAACTTAGATCGGCGCTGTACCGGTATCGAATATTTGAATATTCGGTCAAACCCAGTTTAGAATAATCGAATACTAAATTATTCGAAAATGAACAGCCCTACAGTTGTAGCTTGGAAGTATGTCACAGTTGTCCAATTAACAGTGAAAAGTTCTGAATGGATAAACAAAGGAATAACAATTGAAAAACTAAAGCTTCAAAGTGAACAAAGAAAATTGGCAGGAGTGGGATTCCAACCTGCGACCTCCGGAATACCGTAGTGGCACTCTAGCAACTGAGCTGCAAGATAGCTCAGTTGGTAGAGCACTGGCACAGTATTCCGGAGGTCGCAGGATCGAATCTCGCTCCTGCCAGCTTTCTTTGTTCACTATGAACATTTATTCAAATTTACCTAGTCAGTTTCCCTTGTGCTTTGTTTGACAAAAAACAAAAGCAATAGTGTTGATACAAGGCATCTCTGACTCTACTATGGGCTCCGTGCGTCACCAAAAGAGGGCGCTTTCCACATAGCAACTGCACTTCCATTAGCCTTTTAGAGGTATGGCGGACACAATCGGAGGGCGCTATTTGATTTGGGTAAACCTTTTGTAGGGCACAAAAGGTTTACCCAAATCAAATAGCGCCCTCCTATTGTGTCCGCCATACCTCTAAAAGGCTAATGGGGAGTACGGCGCTGGTATTTTGCACCGTTTCTCGTTCATTTGATACTCGTATACCAGTGGGATTGCTTTGTCCGTTTGCCGACTCTCAATAATTGCGTTGTTAATAAGAGTATCATAGCGGGAACCAGACACTTAAATTGAAGTCAGGGCTGCGTTCCACTCACGCGAACAACGCGAACGTTTGCCAACTACGCCAACAATTTTCCATTAGATGTGCACACAAATTTGGCAAACGTTTGCATTGTTCGCATGAGTGGAACGCAGCCCAGGTTAAGATGGCGTCGATATTGACCCTCCAACTCGCCTTTTCTTTCCGCTGAGGGGGTAGTTGTGCACAGAGCCCATTTCCAGTACCAAAAGTTAATTTAAAAATAAGGGATCATTTCATATTGTCAGAAAGCAGTATCAATTGCAGTTTTTCTATTTTAAATGTTTTTTGTGGTACCAGCATTAAGGCCCATCTGGCTATTGATAATGAGCTCGTTCTATAAAGGTCGGTGCACTGCACAGTACACTGGCAGTTTGTGGAGTGTTGGGTCCTCTGGCCCTGAGTGCTTTACAAAGAATTCAATTCGGTCGATTCACAACTCGGTGCGCCGCCAGCGGCAACCGGGGAGAGGCCAAATTACGCAGTGCATCATGGGAAAAAGTCGACATCGCAAAACCGGAAGTGGGTATCGCCAATGCATCGACCGTTTTTCTTTACACCCCTTCTCCGCTAAATCTATCAACTCCTCTCTCTTCTTTCCGCACAAGGTGTATTCCCCGATTAGTCAAAAATTGCTTTAACTCCTCCACTCGCATTCGCGCGAAATCCATGCTGCTGTACTGTCCACCATCTTATACAACGCGATAGATGTGATGTCGACCCCGAAAGTGTGAAATTGGCCTTTCCCGGCTTGCCACTGGCGGCACACTGAGTTGTGAATCGACTAAATCCTGTGGCTCTCTGGATGTTACAGGATTCGGGAAGGTTTCTTGTAAGAAATGGATTAACCCCCACATCCAAGGCATTCATTTGGGGGTAAAGTACACTATACTACAAAATACTACACAATTTCTCATATGCCATTGTAGTAAGAGTACTGCATACTATATTTTACTACTAGTAGTATTAATTTAGGTGAGGTTAAGGATAACCCTTACGCTGCTAAAAATCCGACCCTGCTAAATTCAACAAAATCCAAGTGGTAAAAACCTGTTGTAATTTGTTTGATTTTGCCGTCAGCACAAACGACATTTACATGGTGTGTTGGATATTGTGTTGAGTCAGGTACATTGTAGTAGCTAAATATACCTGTTGGATTTTGTCGTTTTAGGAGGTTGGAAGCAGACCTTGAAAAGTGTTTTCAGACAAAACTGATTTTTGCTTTTCAAAAAAGAAATGTCACGTGGTATCAAAATCAGAGCAGGGTTTGCCCTTAACTTTTTTTTTTCACTCGCCGGCCGGACTACTCAACCAGACTTTTGGGTAGTCCGCAAGCTTTTTCACTCGCCGCATGTTTAACAGTAGTTTCTCAAGCAAACTTATAATAATTATAATGCATCATATAATATCATTTTGTACGTCTTTCTCAGTCGAAATACTTGGAACAAGTAACTAATCCTAAGCAAATCGCAACGCATTTCCGTATTTTCTTTATACTAACAAATTTTATGATGTGTTAGACAAAGCCTACTGGGCACCCACTTTCTTCAAGACCAATCTTGCGGTCAAGACATCAATGTTTATTTGAAGACGCCGACAGGAAGACGCCGACAGGAAGACGCCGACAGGAAGACGCCGACAGGAAGACGCCGACAGGAAGGCCCCGTTCCCACTAGATCCACCAATTGGGGGATTTGATCCACCTTTTGCGAAATTGCCGGATCAGATCCCCCAATTGGTGGATCAGATCCTGCAATTGTGTGTAGTGGGAACGCTAACCGTTATAAGGTGGATCAGGATCTGATCCACCTTTCTTGATCCACCTTTGGAGCAGCATACATATCCCCCAATTGGTGGATCAGATCCTGCAATTGGTGGATCACGATCAAGTGGGAACGCAAAAGGTGGATCTGATCCAGCAATTTGACCTGTCAATATCCGGCTGGTGCACGAGTGGCGCGAAAAGTATGCGGTCTGATGAACGAAGAAATACGTTTAGGCGTGTAGCTCATGTGAAAATTTCCCACGTGCACGACATGCACAATAAACAACTACTGAACTACGGGCTGTATACAAAATTTGTCACCACAGGTGCGCGATGCATGCGTGCATGCGTGCATGCGTGCATGCATGTATGCAGCGCACATGTGTACGTCCTAGGCCTTTGACAATTTTCGTTGCGTACTGGAAAGTCGTCCGTTTCTAAACCTTTTTCATTCGTGTAATGTTACTTATTTTTCCATCCATAAATAATTCCGTGTTAGTGTATAGCCCACAGCGTGCCATAGAACAACAACCGTAGCAAAGTTTGAAGAAAATCATACGTTTTACTAGGTTAAACCATGGTTTTCTTTCTCCATGGTTAAACGTTCGATCCGATTCGAGCCAGTACTAACGTTAGTACTACTCCAGAAAATCTTGACACAATAAATATCTTGTAAAGACCATGGAGGAAGGAATATAACAGACATCATCTTTGCAGAAGTTACATTTGTGTAAAAAGATGTTTGGTTTTTTTACGCGAAAACTATGATTACTTAGGGAAGTGATATGCGCTATGCACGTCACATGTGCGGCATGTACGATTCGCTTAAGTCTGTCGGGAGATACGCCTCGGAGAAATATTTTTGTCGATATTCTTGTCATAGAGTAAACTTCTTCCTCCATGTTGAAACTTCGAACACCAAAATATTGCACATGTACATGTACATGTACGTGTACGTATGCAATTTGACCCGTCCCACCATGCAACGCTGCCACAGAGCGCGCGCTCAGCAAGCAAGCGCATGCATAATACCGAACTCAGTGACCTTTCGGACTCGACACTTCCGTTCAAAAAGGTGGATCAAGCATAAGTGGGAAACGCGACTTGCGGTTTCGTTGCGGTAAGACAACGATCACACCAAAATGCCGGATCTTGATCCACCTTTTCCCAATTCAAGTGGGAACGCGGTCGAAGACGCCGACAGGAAGGCGCTCAGAGAACGAAAAATAATCCCTTTCTCGGCAGAGAGATAACGTTATCAGCAGGACAATGGTACATAATATAACACAACAGAAAACTTTTTTTTTACTACACTTTATTTTTGACTCGCCCGGCGAACTACAAAGGGTAGGGTTTTGACTCGCCCGCCGCTGTTTTCACTCGCATTTGGCGATTGGGCGAACGCTAGGTCGAGCCCTGCAGAGTATAATTTAGTAACCTTTTTTTCTGATTTCTGTATTTTTGATCTCTCTTTAAAAAAAAAAGATCAGTTTTCCAACATGAAGAAATACCCCTTCCAGTGGGGGAAAAAATTCCTAGCCTTTCCAAGAATGAAGTATCAGGCCCACAGCTACGACGGCACAATCATGCATTTCGCTATCTCACTTTTAACTATGCTTACATGTACTTTTTGCTTCCCGACGAGTTTTACGACACGTAGTATTGTTTTCATGGATGGTAAGAAAAGTTAAAAATCAACCGACCAACCCTCCCTCCCTCCGGATTTTTCCCATTTAAGGCTTTAGCTCCTACAGAATTCTAGTGACTTGGTATCCTCACAGGATGCAACTTAAGGTTACTTAAGGTTCTTAGAGTTTAGGCATTCTCCTGAAGACGGTCAGAGCATACTGACCGGAATGTCGAGTTATACTTCTGGTTCTTTTCAGAACCACTCTTTCATTTGAGAAATACTTCCACTTGGTGTTTGCGCAAACCTTTCTTTCATTTAAAGACCTACTACATGTATAACCAAAGTTTAATTCTCTAAAAAAGATTAGTATCTGGATTATGAATTACAAGAAACCAAATTCGTGCTAAATATTGTCGTTTTCTATCCATCATTATTAATTAACGGACGAGAGAAAGATGCTAATTATCGCGTGTAGTCATCCATACTAAATTCGGATTTGGAATTGAAATAGTAGGCTTACATGATGGGATACAGAGACGAAGTTAATTCAACATGTATTCTGTTTAAATACTGCGTACTCATGTATGAACTTGTACCAAGTGCAATGATCAGACTACACACCATGACGTCGCGCGCAATAAATGCATAACGCATGACATGCAAATGGGGACGTGACGTACGCTTTTTCAGACGATAGGGTTTTCAAAAGTGAGCCAATTTGCATTTTTTTTTTTTTATTTAAAAGGAAAATACATTTTTTGTGTATTGCTTTCTATATTGACATATCTGTAGACTGAGACAATAATTTCACATTTTTTCAAAGCGTTCTACTAGGTCTTTAAGGGCAAAACAAGCCTTATCGGTTCTTTCCCTTCTATATTTGAAAGAATGTTATTGTTCTGATTTGATTATCACTTCAGTCTGGTGACAATGACTACAAGGTGGTTGCAAACAGTGCCTTTGTAGTCTCCCGCACGGCCCATCAAGACAGCAGTAGCAGTTACTACGTGGATGGGAAGAAAGCGTCTTTCAAGGAAGTCACTGCCCTACTCAAGCTGAGCGGTGTTGATCTGGATCACAATCGGTTCCTCATCTTACAGGTATGTGTCAACCCAAGGCCCAATAGTCCAGTTCGGATTTTCAGCTGCAGATGTGCACAATGACATTTTATCCCGAATGACCCGCGTGACCTAACTTTTCAGAACCATTCTCTTAAATTGAGAAATATTTCCACGTGGTGTTTCCGCAAACCTTTCATTTACAAGTGGGTCCTATTAATGGAGCATAATAATGGCACAAATATTATTCGGCCAAAATAACCCATCGGCAATGTTTTTAGGAAATGTGGGTTAGAAATGGATTGCAAGCGAACTATTTTCCGGAGGTCGTAGGTTCTGGCAGTTTTCTTTGTTCACTTTGAATATTGAATATAGAAATGAACTAAAACACTGAACCTTCTCCAAGATTCTTTTTTATGTATATATTGTGCCTCTGATGATATCATACTTTGGATCAGGAATATGAAAATTTGCATGAGCATATAATCCAAATTTTACAGATACTCCCAAGAAAGGCTACAAAGGACTTGAAAATGTATTGTAACATGGAAATAACAGTGTCTTACATGTATTTATGTCAGAAATGTTATTGATGGCCCCTTTATAAACTGTACCGTAGGGTGAAGTGGAGCAGATAGCCATGATGAAACCGAAGGCGCTGACAGAGCATGAAGAAGGCATGTTAGAGTACCTGGAAGATATCATCGGCAGCAACCAGTACAAGGAGCCTATTGAGGAGCTGGCCAAGACGGTAGAACAGCTTAATGAAGAGAGAGGAGAAAAGGTAACAATACACATGCATATGTATGGAGTGCTGTGGCCTCGTGGCTTAGTGTACCGAACTCAAGATCTCAGTGATACTGCAGATTGTGGGTTCGAGACCGGGTGGGGTCGTGGTGCGTGTGTCCTTGAGCAAGGCACTTTGTCACAAGTTGCTTCTCTCCACCCAGGAGTAAAAATGGGTACCTGTGAGGGCAGTGATGGTTGTGTTTGATTAGCCCATGTGCCCTTAACTTGCAGCCGGGGCTGTATACTCCTCAGGGAGTTGAGAAGGCTTCAGGAATGATTAATGGGCCTGATGAGCAGGGGTAATAATATTGTAAGCGCTGTGATATAGTTTACTATGTTGAGCGTTCTTAAATGCCGGTTGTTATTTTTATTATTATATTATTATATTGGAGAGCTTTAATAAGGAGCAGCATTATCAACATTGGCGTAGTTAGTGCCTTAGCCTGCATCTATAAAATGCATTTGGATTCTTGAGAAGTCTGCCTCCTGCAGACCCCCCAACGATTGTCGGCCGACAATCATGGAAAATAGTCTAGTTCCCGGACCTCATAATTCCCCCGACTCTATAAATTGCTCAGTTTAGTCTAAAGTAGGGTCAGGGAACCAGACTACTATAGAAGAAAACAAATTTTCTCCCCGTTTTCTCAGCATCTATGCACACAAAACTTTAAACAGGTCAGTGTTACAGTATTTGATAGCACGCTAAAAACTAATAACCCCAAATCCATTTATTTCTGAAAATGACAGCAAAAGCAAATGTTGTATACTTCCTTTAACGAGTACCCCTTACAAAAATGTCCTGTGGTATTCCTGTGGTATTCCTGTGGTATTGCTAATTACCACACGAACATTTCATAGCTTCTTGAGATCAAACATTTTTATGACTAATAGAAAAGTTATTGCAATACTTGTAATTGTTTATATCTAAAAGGAATTATATTTGATGCACTATCTTCATGTTAATGCCACAGCCCTAAGTGAAATAATCATAAAGGAATACAATTTGAACACATATGTATCACATTACAAAAAAATTCTATGGGGGTCCAAAAGTGTGACAAGTTTTGGTGTCCCTGTTCACCTGACCTGTGTAATTTCCCATCATCATTAAAATTGACTTCACCTTTGGCGGGTACTTTGCTTTACATAATTACCATTGGAGTACTTATAGAAGGCATTAAAGAATATGTCCTGAATTGCAAAATCCTAAAAGTGTTAGATGTAGCTGGGACACAAAAATTGGACCCCTAATTTATAGAATGACCCATAATTCATACCCTTACCGAACAGGACTGCTATAATAGCATGTGCATAGCAGTTCAATAGCATTAAACAGCATATATATGTGCATTCACATAGCATTCACAGATGAATGGATGACTGCTAAATTTTACAGTCAGTACAGTATGAAAATAGCAATCCAAATGAGCTCCAAAGCATTCTAAATACATACACATGTACATGTATGCAAGTGAAAGTGGGTGGACTGATTGAATACGTCCATTACAGCCTGCAATACAGCATTCCAACCTATCATATTACTTAGCCTCCACAGTGCAGCGTGGGTCACAATGTCATGACACAGTGACCTTGCATACCAACGGTCAGTGTGGGAAATTTCAAATTGCAGTCAGTTGAATTTCAGTGCAGAGTGCAGTACCACATACTGTACATGTAGTCTTGCAAGAAATTGTAGAAAACTGGGTAAAAATCATGGATATTTACATGGCAAATGCCTATGAATGCCTGCAGGCATTATTTACTGTTCATGTACACACTTAATCTGTACATAACATTTAAAAAATACACTGGATGATTGGCTGAATCATGGAGGAATAAAACACATGCTGAATGGACCATGGAGGAAGGAAAACTTCTGTCTGTATGTGCGGTAAGTCTACAATTTTGTACTATACCGTTATAGTGATACGTACAAGTGGGAGGTGATCACATTCACTAAGTACTTTGGCTTAAACATTTTCATTTTGGCTTTTAATCTGTTAAGATCAAGATGTCCGTACTCTCATTTGTACAATAATGTACATGTACATTTGTGGGCGATTGTGTAGTGTAGGGCCCTGTGTTCCGCTTTTAGGTTATTAGAATTGCCAAACTAGTTTGCGACATTACAAACCAACAGGCATGCCGTAGATAAAGGGCAGGGTTTTAGTTTTTGACTTGAGGGAAATTTTGGGGTAAAGCGGCGATGAAGACGACAAAACGCAACTCAAAAATAAAAGATGGCGATCACCGCGACGCACAGTAAACACGCAAAACCGCGTTGATTCGCATGGCAACTGCCCAAAAGCGCGTAAGAAAATTGCATTTTCTACCGCAACAAACTGTTCAAAATTACAAAAAAAAAGATCTCAAAAGAATTAAGAGAAGTCTGCTTTAGGTTAAAAAAGTCATTTTGGAATGAGAAAAAAATACCCTCGACTCTATTTTGATCAAAACTAAAGAAGGGTCCTGTACACTACACAATCGCCCATTTGTGCAGACCAACAGTACATGTACAGTACATAATACAGTACATGTTCTGTATGGAATCGGGTTGTTCTAAAACCCCCTCGACCCCGACGCCACCCATGTTTTTTGGTATGTCTGGCTTGAAATTTAATGTCAAAATAGCGATGTCCGGAAATTGAGCATGAAGTCGAACATGGTTAAATGGAACTTCGAGGGCTGTCAAACATGACGTACCATGTTTTTGTTTGTTTTGCCTTATTTTTCTAGCAGATTTAAAAAGGTTCACTGCATACATGTCCGCCAAAATCGGAAAATTATGTACGAATTAATACAAGTTTACTCGTATCTTTGAAACGGGTCAGCAAATGCAAGATTTTATGACCGTCAGAGATACTCTAAACTCGCCTAAAAACAAAAATTAATACTTTTGAAACTATGCAAAATGTACTTTAACACAAAGTCCCAAATCTTCCCATTTTAATATGAATTTGCATGTACCCTAGGCTAGGGGGTTAGGATTAATAGCTTTTAATAGACTTGTTAAAATAAATATCTGAACTGCTAAAAAAAACTAAGGTTATTAGTGTTTTTCACATCACAGACTAGATGATCCTGTACAGAAATGTAACCAACAGTTGTGTAAACCAAATTTATTTGAATTTAACTCATATATTGCTTGTGTTTTGTGCTCTTTCCTTATACAGGGGTGTATTTCACTTGAAGAGGACCAGTTACAGCAGTGGGGATTATCTACAAGAGGATGCCGTGCTTGGAACTGACTACATGCACCTACCAAGCTTCATTGATGGGCAGATCAACAAGAGTCCTTCATAAAGTTTCAAAGAGGAGTTGAATTTCATTGTTTGTCACAAATGTGTATTAAAATCCGTACCAGTGCATGGAAAATTCAGAAATTACTTTTGATAATTAAAATGATTAAACTTAATTTTCACAGTTGTTGTGCTCTGTGGTTTGGTAAAAATTTTCACAGAAAAGTTAAGATAATTACCAAAAAACCTGCAACATTTCCTCACAGGAAAAGTACAAAAGAAAAATACTATATATACAAACTCCAACAGACGAAAATTACCACAGAAAAATAAGTAGGCCTACAACAGGAAAAAGGTACCACAGGAAAAAGGTACCACAGGAAAAAGGTACCACAGGAAAAAGGTACCACAGGAAAAAGGTACCACAGGAAAAAGTACCACAGGAAAAAGTACCACAGGAAAAAGTACCACAGGAAAAAGTACCACAGGAAAAAGTACCACAGGAAAAAGTACCACAGGAAAAAGTACCACAGGAAAAAGTACCACAGGAAAAAGTACTACAGGAATACCACAGGAATACCACAGGAATACCACAGGAATACCACAGGAATACCACAGGATACCACAGGATACACAGGAATACCACAGGAATTAGTCCTGTGGTAATGTCCGAAAAAACCACAGGACACTTCCTGTGGTAATGTCCTGTGGTATTTTTGTGTGGTAATACCACAGGACATTTTTGTAAGGGCCGTTCTTTTTTCTTTTCAATAGAGTACCCGATTCCCATACTACCGGTAAATGCACACCCCTACATCCTTCCGGTAGACCTCTGTAAACACCCTGTAAAGACAGACATCCACACATATGCACCCATACGGGGTACATCTACTGTAGACTTTTCTTTCCTTCTATTATTCTCCTTTGTCCCCATTGCAATCTTAAACTCCATAGCATTAACCTTGTGGGGTACCTACTTTTCTAAAGACTCCCTCGTGGGGTACCATTGTCCCCATTGTTACCCTTTCTACCTGATACCCCGTAAGGAGACTAATGTAGGAACACTTTGGCGGGGTTGGCCCTAGAAACCTCTCTGGCCTGGATGTAAACTAATCTGGGTAATTTGTCCATTTAAGGCCCGAAATCCATTCTCGCCCGGTATGTATACCGGACCCGGTATCAAACCAGTTTGAACCTGTGCCGGTATTATGCACCTCCCAGACCGGTACAAGTCCCCTTGCTCGTCGGCATTTCAAAGCCACTCTAATGAATGACTTACAATGGAGAGTTTTGACTGACTTGATTACTGTACATGTGTGGCGAGGTGTAGGTGATCACTGGAGTGTGAATGCTGTGCGGTCAGATCTGTCGGGCGGCAAACTCTTTGAAACTGAGCGAACGTTTAAGGCCTTTGTTCGCCTGTGGATGATTATTATTGGATTAAAGTCATCCCATTATCTGCCTCCAAAAAGAGCAGGCATGCAACTTTTCCGCGGATCCACGGATTTCCGCTTTTTTTAAAAAATCCGACCGTGAAAAAAATCATTTTCCACCGTGCCGACCGCGGAATCGTCCACCAACATGACCAATATTGCTAGCGCACATCGTCTGGCTCGGTATTTTGTATACATACATTACATAGAAAGGTGCAGGACACAGACTCCATACACATTCTGTCGCGTACATGTATAGTCTTGCTGTTGTATGAACTAGTCGCTATAGCGCCCTCAATCGACTATAGACTGATAGTCTGGTTCTGCATTTCTTTACTCGCGTCAATGAATACAATACAATACATCGGGATACGGACACTATACCTACATGTACATGTTTGCACGACGTCGTAAGAGCTTCACGCTAGCGCTACGCGCTCGCATTTTATTTTCCGCATTTTTGGAAATTGAAGAGTTGCCTGAAAGAGTTCACCGGCCCAGAAACTGGACAAAATGGACACCCAAAGTAGTCCAGCCTTTAAGTAGAGGCTGGACCGGTATCCAACTCGGTTTGGGAGGATTAAAATGAACCGGTTTGGCTACCGGGGCCCAGTATACATACCGGGTGAGAATAAACTTCAAACCTAAATGGGTCATTCCACCAGGTTGGGACACAGTGTGTCATTAAATAAATAATTATGCAACTTACTATATGTACTAACTAAAAGACACTCAATGCTACAAGAAAACACTTTTTGTTATGGTTTCCAGTGTCCAATAAAAACATGCATGTGTGGACGTAACAGTGGACACAGTGTCCATGTTACGTCCACTCTCACATCTGTTCTTGCTGTCTCTGCTATATTTGGACACTGACTACCATAAAAAGGTATTCTTGTGTTGCATATTATATAGTACACATTGTGAATTTCCCATATTTATATTTAAAGTGTTAAAAAAAAACACAAATGGAAATATGGACGTGTCCTGTTACGTCAAACTGGTTATGTCAAACTGACACATTTTTTAAATCATAATTTTGGTAAAATATAATTTACATGATTTAAAACTTTCGAAAATATTTCCCACCCAAAGGCTGATGTTACATGAAATAACCGAATCAAATGTAATAGTACTTTTAAAGATATGGATAAATGTCACACACTGTGTCCTAACCTGGGGCCAATTTCATAAAGCTGTTAAGCACAAAAATCTGCTTAGCATGAAAATGCTTCCTTGATAAAAACTGGATTACCAACCAGATTTCCATGTGTGGAATATTGCTTTTGACTGGCATTCAGCTGTTGTTTGCTTAGCATGAAAATTACATGGATTTTTGGCTGGTAACCTGTTTTTATTAAGCAAGACATTTTCATGCTAAGCAAATTTGTGTGCTTAACAGCTTTATGAAATTGGGCCCTGGTGGAATGACCCAAATGCAACAGTGGGGGAGCCAAAGAGGATGATTATAGCCAAATGTTTGATGTAGCGGGGTTTATCTTGCTGGAATTCTACTGGCATATTTCTTGCACATGTCTCTTGATATTTCACTGTAGTTGGGACGTGTGAAGGCAGTTGAATCGGAGATGGAGCAACTTGAGAAACCCATGAAGGAGGCCCAAGAATTCCTCAAGACCGAGAATGAAATCACCAAAAAGAAACACAGGCTCTTCAGCAAATATGTGTAAGTCTCTGTTCTTGTATCGGCTTTGTTTTATCCTTGTTTCTACATTTGACTCCTCAGAGTCACCGTTTAAAGCCCTTTGGTAAATTTTGAATGTTGCCTAGTGTAACCGGGGAGAGTGGAAAAAAGACGGATGGCTAAAATTAACTGACCACTCTCCGCACAACCGAGCGGTTACCACTACTAAAAATTGAATAAAGAGTGTGGACGCAAGATTTGTGGTTGTCTCTGTATTATACAAATAGTTTTATTCACAATAGACTGAATTATTACATAAAATATGGTCGATTTCTCAGTAGAGACAATGAAATCTATATGAAATTAATTATTATGGCGAATAGCCAAAGATAGTATGGTTCTAAAGATTATATGTTTCTAAAGAACGTATGGTTTTAACGAACGTAGTATAAAAGAACGACGGTCAAAAGGGAATGGTGTAAATCTATCCAGAGATCTGAAATATAAGAACATAATAAATCGCCAATCAATGTCAACTCAACCTCCAGTATAACCTTTTCCACTTTTCTCTATTTTGTGTCCTATGAGTTGTGCATCTATTTTAGCTCTTTTTGATTGCCACCATCATTGCACGCCTACTTGTGCCAAATCAGCACGGCAGGTGCAATAACTATACAAGCACCTAGAAGTGGACAATAAGTGCTAAATTTAGCACCTCAGAGTACATATGTGGCATAAAAATACAAAATAAAACACTAATATTGAATATAATCAAGGGCCATTACTCACCACTTGGGCTGGTCTACGTTCATGCCATCCAATATCGACGTCAAAACAACGGAGAAAAGCAGCAATTGCCAGTGATCGGCAAGGCCGGTGGACTTTTGGCGTTGCTGCCGATCGGGAACCACACCCAAAAATTGTGGTATGTGCGAGTGCACTGTTGCCAAATTGCTGGTGTTGTCGCAAGGCAAAAGTGGATCGAAATCAACGAACAGACGCAGCTCTGTCCAACAGGAAAACTACAGAACTAGGTCTGGAATATACCCTAAACATTTTTAAACAAAGCGCGGTATGTACAAACTCTAGCACGTGAATTCCTGTAACTTTTTAAACGCAGCGGGCAACCAAATGTGGGGGCGTTGTCCATAGCAAGAGAAAGTTAAGTTGGCCACGAGAGGGCGCTAGGCGGACATGTTTATTTTATGTAACAAACGGACATGACGGACACGATACGGAAGACGTGACGTGATTACAAAAGTTACGATGGAATAAGGGACCTGTCGGGTTAAAGGTGAATGAGAAAACCCAACTGGTCACACTTGTAAACTGACATTGAAAATGTGGTGCTGTCAAAAATCTCAATGGGTATGACTTGACTGAATAAACGTGCATCAGTGCACTGTTTGTTAGCCAAATGACCTAAAAATAGATCCCTTAAAGATGTTGTTGATTGCTGAGAGAAGTCTGCGTCATTTTTATGTAGATTGCGTATTGTAAAATCAAACTAGCAAATTATATTTTTTTAAAGTGACTTTTGAGCACAGCCCGCTGGTGCCATTTGTCTAAAAGTCGTCGCTGCGGTCAGTAGACAATTTGACGTCATAGGACAAACTCCCCTTTTGTGCCTAGTGCTAGACACAAAAGGGGAGTTCGTCCTATGACGTCAAATTGTCTGCTGCCCGCAGCGGCGACTTTTAGACAAATGGCACCAGCGGGCTGTGCTCAAAAGTCACTTTTTTGGTATTTCATGGCAGAAATAATTTGTTGTTTGATTTTGCAATACCCAATCTATATAAAAATGAAAAATTACGCAGACTTCTCTCACCACTAAACTAACTCTTTAATGATGGCGCGCGCGTAATAGATGCAGTGTGTTCACTAATGTATCATCCAAACGCGTATTGTACGTACATGACTCGACCTGACCTGGCTTGGACATACATGTACATCACATGTACGTCTTCATTGCACGTATCAATAATGTCCCCAGGTCAGGTCATGTCATCATTGTTAGAAAGTTTAACACCCAATGGGTATGCACTCCATACGAATATTTCAAACAGTGCTTGACGTTTGGAAGCATTAAACTGAGGATGCGAGCTTGTGGGGCGTTGAGCGTTCCATCCACCATTCCATCCAGCGTGTCATGAACCATGACATGAGCTGATCTTTGAATCTTGGAACGCATGTGATTTTAGCATTGGTCCAGTCATTTTTTTCTCCATACATTGGATGAAATGTTGTCGCTGAAGTCAATTTGTTTTCAAAATCTGGCGAACTGAAAAATCCTCATAATTTCTGAAATGGCTGTTTTTAGCTATGAGGCAGGGGCTTTAGGCCAACCCCCCCCCCCCCCCCCCCCCAAAAAAAAAGGTCAGTGCTCAAAGGAAAAAATGAAACAGCACATTGGTATAAAAAAAAACATTGTGTATTCTTTTTTATATTATTGGTCTTGGGAAATACCTTCTGCTTTTGTAAGATCTTTAGCTGAAATTCAAGCCCTGGGTAACAATAGGGAATTCCATTGTCCCCAAAATGAGCCAAATTTATTCCAGCTCTTAAAATATGCTTCAGTGGTGTACGTTCTTTACAGTGATCCCTTGAAAAATAAATACATTCATGTGTGTTAGTGCTACTGAGCCAACTTCAGACGAAAACATTAACTCCAATAAGTTTTATCTCCTTCTAACCCTCTCTCTCTCGGTGCCAAAATGGAGCCAACTACCGTTCCTATCAAAACAGGTTGAAACACAGAAGCTGTTGGAGAGGAAGGGCTTAGGTTTTTTGATAGGTTATGATAGTTATAACAGTACGAGGGTAAATGAATTTTCTAAGTGAACAATGAAAACTGGCAGGAGCGGGCTTCGAACCTTGCGACCTCCGGAATACCGTACCGGCGCTCCACCAAGTGAGCTATCTTGCCCTATGTTGGCGGTCTCCCAAAATTGTCAGTATCATTGTTTTCATTGTTCACTTAGAAAGTTGATTCAAAGTTTTATCTCCACGTTCCCTCGTTGAATTGACCACAACAGCCCTGAAACCTCCAATTTCAATACGATTGTTCACACCACCTTGGGAGTTTGGGCAAATCACAAGGCAAATGCTAATTCGTCGGGGGAAATTAACCAATTTGTGTATGTAATCTGGAATCATTTTTTACTACTTTCAGCCTCGACTGTGGTGTGAACGAGAAGAAATCGGAAGAGAAACGAGACAAGGTGGCTGGGGCCTTCAAAGAGATGCAAGAGGAACTGGAGAAGTTTGGTCTGGACAATAAGGCCAAGACCAAGGAGAATAAGAAGATATTCAGGTCAGAAAAATAAATGTAATTTTTGTTTTGATTACGCAGTCTTCATATATATGTGGTATTTAATCATACTATAATTCCAGGAATATGTATGTGTCTGTCCGTAATTCGATTATCTCCAGAACTGGGCACTGTATGAAGTTGCAAATCAGCAGGTGTATTGCTCAGGACCCTAGAATGTGCAGTGTCATGTTTGAAGTTGTTTGGATGAGCGGTTCTCAAAAAAACTGCCAAAAAACAGCAAACCGGAGGCCTAGACCCGCAAACGTGGCAGTATAGACCACCACGCACTGCTGCACATTTTGAACGGGCACTGCACTGTACCGCCACGGGTATAGACCGCCACGCATATCAGTGTTACAAAAACCAGCTCTTCCCAAGAAACTCACTTCCAAAGCTGTGGTACACGTGTGGCATGGAAACATACACCCGTGTGTTTTTGTTTACGAAAGCCAAGCAATTGTCCGTTTCGAACAGGCACATTTTGAACGGGCACTGCACTAGTATTTACAAATGTAACGAGTAGAAGTCAAATCTCACTTTAATTAATCAATCTTCATAACCAATGTGTTTGCATGACTGGTTATGAACAAAAACCAGTTTTGGAATCACAATGTTTTAACAAAAGACAATGCTTTTCACCATACTCGGCAGACTTTTATAGAAGTTCTCAAAACCAGTTGTCATGCCAACTGACATCACACTTCGGTACTCTATAGGCTCGGTGCACATCTCCACCATCTTGCCACAATGTGGAAATAACGGTTACTGCTTGGGCACTTGGTGTCATTTTTCCATCGAGCATCCGTTTTGGGATGCGTGGTGGTGCTGAATGCGCTCTGTGATTTTGTGCACGTTAATGTAATGTGCTCGTTAATGTAATGTGCACCCTACAATTGAAAGTTAACACTGTGAATGGGAATGGGAAATTTTGTGAAAAGAATTCACATTTACATTTCACATTTCTCACACAACTTTTCCCCCCTGTGAATTTAAGTGGGAAATTATTTTCCCACTTTGTGAAAAGGTGTGAAAATATTTTCCCACTTGTGTGAAAAGGGATGACAGTGTTTTCCCACTTGTGTGAAAAAGCATGGGAAATGTTTTCCCACTTGTGTGAAAAGGTGTGAAAATGTTTTCCCACTTGTGTGAAAAGGTGTGAAAATGTTTTCCCACTTTGTGAAAATGTGGGAAAATGTTTTCCCACTTTTGTGAAAAGGTGTGAAAATGTTTTCCCACTGGTGTGAAAAGGTGTGAAAATGTTTTCCCACTTGTGTGAAACGGTGGGAAAATGTTTTCCCACTTTGTGAAAATGTGGGAAAATGTTTTCTTGCTTCGTGAAAAGGTGGGAAAATGTTTTCCCACTTTGGGAAAAAAATGCACATTTTGTGAAATGAAAATGAATTCCCTGGGAAGAAAAACTGTGAAGAGAGGTTAACTTTCAATTGCAATGTACTGTACTTGTTGATTTGTTTACAAGTTTTGATTCTTCTCATTTTTTTCTATGTGATTACAGGACATACGAGAAGCTGTCCGAGATTGCGGAACAGAAGAAAGCCGACTTTGCGGAGTTTGAGCAGCAGGATGTGAAGTGTCGGGAAGACCTCAAGCATACCAAGGAGAAGCAGAAGAAACTCATCAAAAGCCTGCAGAAGGAAAAGACCAAGGTAAGATCAGAAAAGACTAACTGGATATAATAATTTATCAAACAATCCACAAGGGAAACTGACTAGGTAAATTTGAATACATTTTCAAAGTGAACAAAGAAACTGGCAGGAGCGGGATTCGAACCTGCGACCTCCGGGTTACAGTACCGGCGCTCTACCAACTGAGCTACATCTTGCCCTATGTTCGCGGTCTCCCAAATTGTCAGTATCTTTGTTCGGGTGGGCGCCAGTCAGAAGTCATAAACCTAGAATGCCGTATAGCCAGGGATCACACCCAATTTTTCTGGGTTTATGACTTCTGACTAGCGCCCACCCGAACAAAGATACTGACAATTTGGGAGACCGCCAACGTAGGGCAAGATAGCTCAGTTGGTAGAGCGCCGGTACGGTAACCTGGAGGTCGCAGGTTCGAATCCCACTCCTGCCAGTTTCTTTGTTAACTTTGAAAATGGATATAATAATAACAACAAATGTAAGGTTCACAGGAAATTAAGTACAAAGAAATACTTTAACCCTAACCCCCTATGCATTAATGAGGGAATAAATATGTGCTGGGCCGGTTTTAAACGTACGTTTAAAACCGGCCCAGCACATATTTATTCCCATTCATAAGTTACCTTTTTTGTATATTTCAGCCAAACCTCCGAAAATTATAAATTTCTCATGATTTCGTTCAATTTTTGTTTACCTTGGTTTGTAAAACACTCCTTTAGCTATTTAATGGTTCGTGCCACATGTGAGTAGTGGTAAACATTTCCTTATATGGAAATTGACATGTGTATGACGCGCTCGCCAGGTGGTGCAGAACGCAGCAGTGCCGGTGTAGTGTGAAATTATGGACTCTAAATACGGACGCACCGGTAGTATTGCGCTTCCGTTATTAGGAGAGTGACTGGTCGCTCGAGTGTTCAACCAACAAAATGGACCAGATTTCGTAGGACTCTAAATTTCGTGTAGCACCGGAAAAAGTGTTTAAAACTGGTTGGTGTTTTATCGGCCATTTATAACCACCCACGTGATGGGCTCTCGACCAATAGGAACGGGTAAACTATCTTAGGTATTTATGAATATGGTGTAAAGACCTGTGTACTACAAAATACTTCTTAGTATTCTGTAGCGCTGAGTCTCTCTGTCTTTGATGATTGAGTGTATCATGACAGCTGTCAAGATACTTGAAACTACAAAGTACTACTATGTAATACAGTTGAGTACTGGGTACTACTATTTATTTAAAATTATATTTGTGTCAATGAATTGAAAGCTAAGATAAAAAAAATGTCATCTCTGAAAGCCAGTAGTTCATGTTGTGTTTCCGCCTTACATGTAGATCATAAGACATTTTCCCTTCAACAACGGCAACAAACTGTAGTACTACATATTACTACGTACTCTATTTGGGGTGAAGTACCAAATACTAAAAATTAGGCCAAAACAAAAAAAGGTTGCCCTTAACCCTAAACCCCCCAGGGTAAGGGTTAAATGGGAAAAATCGGGATAGATGGTCGGTCGGTCAATTTAAAAAAGTTTTTTTTTTACCATACATGAAAACCAAAAATTTGGAAGTTGGGAAGCAAAAAGTAAGCTTACATGTAGTTACAAGTGAGATGGGAAAGTGAACGATTGTGCCGTCGTAGCTGTATTTAAAGACGGTGATTTTAACTTGTTCATTTTGTGCGGGAAAAGGTGAGATTTTGCAAATTACTTTTAAAAAAGAGTAATTTTCATGGAACAAACTTTCCGTTTCAATCAACCTTTGAGTTTGTAATCTTCGGTTGAAAATACAACTTTTCCGCAAACAGTTGGCTGCTTTTTTTGCTTGAGTTGTTATGCTTGACTGAACAAAGAATGTGGTACTGGGGGAAGATAAGCCAATAAAGCAGTGTGGTACTGAAAGTGTTTAACCACTTGCGTACGGATGACGCCATAGGGCGCAAAACAAACAGTGCCACCAGGCCGGATGACGCCATTGGCTGCTGTTTGTGCAGTTTCAATCCATTGTTGGATTATTGTGTATGTCATGCTTGACTGAACAAACACATTGTAGCAGTTCGATTTGGCTCCCAGAACCGCTGCAACACCCCGACGTCTCCCGTAAAATACCGTGTTCAAGGGGTTAAAAAACCTCTCACGTGACCGGCCACTCTCCTAATTATCTTCACTTAGCAGGCATGCAACTTTTCCGCGGATCCGCGGATTTCCGTGTTTTTTAAAAATCCGACCGTGAAAAAAATCCGCGCTTCAGCTCGTTTCCCACCGTGCCGACCGCGGAATCGTCCACCAACATGACCAATATTTCTAGCGCACATCGTCTGGCTCCGTATTTTGTATGCATACATTACATAGAAAAGTGCAGGACACAGACTCCGTACACATTCTGTCGCGTACATGTTTAGTCTTGCCGTTGTATGAACTAGTCGCTATAGCGCCCTCAATCGACTATGGACTGATAGTCTGGTTCCGCATTTCTTTCTCGCGTCAATGAATACAATGCAATACATCGGGATAGGGACACTATACCTAAATGTACATGTTTGCACGACGTCGTTTTTGGAAATTGAAGAGTTGCATGCCTGACTTAGGCATGTGCAATTACTACCAATGAGCCCGTATTTCATAGTGACTGAAATTCAGACTACACTGTCACTGGCAGGGAAGAACATTGTTTGTCATATACAGATTCTAGTTCAGAATTAACTCATCGTGCACGCAAGTACAGCAATGTTATATTTTGCCGATGACTCGTATTTTTGTGTGCAGAGAGAGCACACCCATGATTTTTCCTACCGTAAATCTTGGTAAAGCAATAACTCAGAAAAATAATCTAAATTTCTTATTAATTTTTCATTGTTTCAGAGTCATTCATAACGTTGTCATATTTTGATTGCTTTGAACCTTTGTTCCTCACCAGCTGGAAGAGCTCCGAGCAGTCCCAGCCAAGAGCGAGCAGGAGATTGAGGAGTTGGAGGCGGCCAAGGAAACCCTGGAGAAACGACTGAAGGTGGAGGAAGCTAAGATGGGTGAGATCATGGCCTCGTTGAAGACCGAGACACAGGGCCTGCAAGCAGAAAAAGACGTAAGTACAAACAGCAGTGGCTTAATTGAGCGATTTTTTTTTCCCCTGAGTAAAAGGAGATGGAATTACGTTGTAAATTGAATAAAGGTTTGCCCAGCACAATATATGCACTGTATGTGCACTGCTTTGTGAACAAAGAAAACTGGCAGGAGCGGGATTTGAACCTGCGAAATCTCGAATACCATACCGGTGCTCTACCAACTGAGCTATCTGGTTCCAAACATTACATTGACGTCATCACTTCAGTACTTTATTTGATCATGTACTACATATATGCAAATAGTTTCTAACTTGAATATTAAAAAAAATGTGGTCGGCCTCAAGAAGACGACAGAGTGTCAACCGCCACAAGATTTGTGCGTATTTGTTAAATGACATTTTTGACTGACTCAAATAATTCTTGACATGTGCAAGCAATTTGATTCATTCTAAACAAAGTTAGAATCTATATGTACTTATTTGTACATACAATTCCCAACAAGCATGTGCAGACCAGCATACAAATCCACAGCCTGCAACTTCTTATTTCTATCAAATTCACTTGCAAAATGGTTTTACTTTTTATTGAATACACAAATGTGACCCGCTCTGCAAAAAGGGCACATAAGTCGCTGTATGCTTTTACGAGTTATGGGCCGTTCAATGTGAAGAGGGTGAACAATTCTTCAAACAAGTAATTTTGAAGGGAGGGAATTTTTTGAATCTTTGATACCTATATTATTTTATTTCATAACAAAAATCTTTGATTTCAGTGAGTAAAGTTGGAAAAAGATAAAAATTTTGTCGAGTGCTTCCATCTATTGCTTTTCTTTTTGTTTTTTTAAATGGCTTGTTTCTCCTTAAGTCATTTCAAGAAATTCCTGAAAACAAACATGCAAATTTCCAAATATCTCGTGATTGCAAAATGCTAGAGACCTCAGACATATACCATATGAAAGCTTATAAAATGGCCTTTCCAGCTATATATAAAACACTATTTTCAAATTTTGCAACATAAGTGCCCTTTTTGCAGAGCGGGTCACAAATGAAACAATGCATCTTCATTTCACCAGGTGAAAGAAGAGCAACTGATGGGCATGCAGAAGGCAGTCAACGAGGCCAAGTCCAAGAAGGCTGAGGCAGACTTTGAGCTGGACACCCAGGTCAAGAAACAGGAAAGTGCCAAGGCCAAGCTGGAGAAGGCTCGGGCCGACCTGGAGAATGCTACGGCCACCCTGGCTGAACGCAAAGGGTAAATAGGGAAGAAGCCATATTATAACCTTTTTTGAAGGGTTGCAGAACAAATAATAGAAAAAAAGTAGTTTAGTTGAAATAAAACATACTATTTGGAAATAAAGGCGTAATCTCATTGAGTGATCCCCACAATTTCACTTCCCAGGTTGTATCGTAAAATTGGATGTGATCCGTGGCTATACAGCATTCTGGGTTTATGACTTCTGACTATAGCGCCCGCTGAAGAAAGATACTGGCAATTTGGGAGACCGCCAACATAGGGAAAGATAGCTCAGTTGGTAGAACGCCGGTATGGTGTTCCGGAGGTCGCAGGTTCGAATCCCGCTCCCACCAGTTTTCTTTGTTCACTTTGAAAATACATTCAAATTTACCTAGTCAGTTTCCCTTGTGGTTTATTTGACGAATTTGGAATGGACAGGATATCTTAAAAATGAACACGTTGGTGATGTGAAGAAGAAACCAATGTCTTCAAGGTCGTATTTCTTGATGAATGAAAACTTGAACGTTTCCTCATCAGGTCTATCAAGGACTTGGAGCGCCAGATCCCCCATCTCCAGAACCACCTGCCCAAGGCCCAGAGCGACCTGACCGCGGTCAAGCAAGCGGAGGCCAAGGTGTCCCAGGAACTGCACGCCCTGGTCACTAAGGTGGAGGAAGCTCGTAGCTCCCTACAGTCAGCCAGGGATCGGGGCGCTGTCCTAGAGGGCCTGATGGAACAAGCTAGGCGGGGCAAGATTCCTGGCATCCACGGCCGACTGGTTCGTATTTATTTTTTCTAAAGGCAATACAGTAGAGTACCGAAGTCTGACGTCAGTTGGCATGACAATTGGCTCCAAACAAATGGAGATTTTGACTGTTCCTTTGTTAACATTAACACAAAAATAAAACAAAATAACAAAAGTAGTGTGGTTCCAAACATTGCATTGACGTCATCACTTCGGTACTCGACAGCACTTTGCTATAATATTTAAATCGGAGCAAACGTAAAGCCATTCATTAGTGATATTTCTGCCATTTGCACTGATCTGTGGAGTTGGTTGCCACGATAATTTGGAGCCAGATGGGAGTTTTCCCTTTTTTTTTTCCCAAAAGGTTTCTTTTTGTGTGGGTTTTTCGCCTATTCTTTAAATCGGCAATAGCTTTTTACTGGAAATTTGAAAATAGATTTATTTGTGTAAATGTATTTTTCTAATTCAAACGGAAAGGGGAAACGGAGTTGTGTACAAGTGACCGTTAAGGGGGAAAAGTGACCTTGGGGCGAAAAATGCATTTCGCCTTAACGTCACAGGTACCTTTTCTAGGCAGAATTTTACTGTCGCAAATGTTTTTATTTTGTTCTTTGTGTTCTAAATAGCATAATAGCTTTTTATGTGCAGCACAGAAAATTGAGATTATCAACTTAAATTGCTAATTTTGTAGCAATTGGCATTTGTTAGCATTTTTTATTTCTTAGCGTAAGTGCGTTGTTATTGTATTTTCGCTGTGTGTCCACCTGCATGTGTTTTGCTTTTGAAAACCGTGTCCTATATTTTTTTTTTAAATTTACGACGGCCATAGCCGCAGTTTGGAAAAGGCGCATTCCTGCACGGACTCCATCCATTCATGTTTCAACTGTATTGTTCTTGACTGGGAGTGTAATGAATAGATGGAGCTTTTTCAAACAAAGATTTTATACACACGAAAAGGGGCTCCAAGTGCGATGAATAGGACCACTCTATGCAGTGTGGTGCCTATTGTTTGCATTTACGCTTGGCTGCACAGCCCCGATCTTGGCATACCAGCCCCCCATCAATAACGGCCGGAGGCAAGGGGTTAACAAAATATAGAATGATTTGAAATAAATGAGTTTTCCCAGTAAAACATTGCGCCAAAATAATTGGTCCACAATAAGGAACAGATAAAGTAAGTTTTGAATTATGAGCTGGATGCTTCTAATTCCTACAGTATTAATGTATATTGAACAGTCTCTGCCTGTAGCACAAAGGAAACAAAAGGAGCCTATAAACAAAGGGAGCAGGAATGTTTTGACTTTTGTCATGGTCCTTTATTAAAATGTAACTCTTTGATTATTGGAGAAGTTTCCAAAGTTGTAAAGACCATTTGCTAAATACAAGTAATCAGATTCCCCGATCAGAAATTGTCCTGGGTTTTGTGGTTATAGGGCGACCTTGGAGCGATTGACGAAAAGTACGATGTCGCCATCTCCACGGCCTGCGGCGCTCTGGACAACATTGTCGTCGACAACATTGAGACGGCGGAGAAATGCGTCAAGTTCCTGCGGGACAACAACGTGGGCGTGGCCACCTTTATTGCCATGGACAAGGTAAGACGTCAAACAGTGGGCTTCCTACTTGATGTCACAGTGGATTTCTTGGATCTTCAACTTGAGGTCAAAATCTGTCTGAAATGTGTTGGGTGACAAACCCAGTATGCAAAATTCGCTTAGCTGACAGTCATCACAAGTCAATTACAAGTTGCAGCACAATTCACATTGCAAGTCTGATCCTCATGTCAAGTCACAAGCTATTCAAATGACTTTGACAAAACCATTCCTAGTCATTGTTCATCCCGTGCGGCTTGTGACTGACTTGTGACTGGCCCGTGACTGGCCCGTGACTGGCCCGTGACTGGCCCGTGACTGGCCCGTGACTGGCCCGTGACTGGCCCGTGACTGGCCCGTGACTGGCCCGTGACTGGCCCGTGATTTGCCCGTGGCTGGCCTGATTCGAACTGGGGGCTCACCCTTCCTATTTGAGCGGGCTGTAGCCGTCTGGGTAAGCCCAACACTTATCTGTAATCAATCTCTGGATAAAATGTTGGTAGTTTAAGTTAATACCGTATTGGCACTCTAACAACTGAGCTATCTTGCCCTATATTGGCGGTCTCCTAAATTTTCAATGCCTCCCGAACAAATACGCTGACAATTTGGGAGACCGCTAATATAGGGCAAGATGGCTCAGTTGGTAGAGCACTGGTACGGTATTCCGGAGGTCGCAGGTTCGAATCCCGCTCCTTCCGGTTTCCTTTGTTCACTTTGAAAATTCTAGTGATGTGTAGAGGCCTGCAGATTCGTTAACAATATTGATATATGCGTGTGATTTTTGTAAAACATTTCTTTCTGGTGTTTCCAGGCACTGACTTTTTGGTGTCAATTTTTTCTTCTTTCAGATGGAAGAACGAGCCAGGAATGCACAAGCGAAGTTTAATGCGTGAGTGTCTTGTTTATTAACCCTTTCCTTGTACCACATTGTTTATTGGCTTATCTTCCCCTAGCACCACATTCTTTGTTCAGTCAAGTGTGAACCACTCAAGCAGAAAAAGCAGCTGACTGCTTGTTGAATGGTTGTGTATTCAACCAAAGATTTCACCCTCAAGAATTGATTGAAAAGGAAAATGTTGCGTGTAAAGTTTGTTCCATGAAAATTTCTCTTTCATATGGTGTAAAAATGAGTCATAACTACTAAAATGTCAAAGTTATGGCTGTTTTCTCTTCTGGCCCACTTTATCAAACAGAAAAGTTGTTTGTCACAAGCACAAATGGCACTAAATACACATAACTGTACAGGGAAACTTCGGATACATTTTTCTCAAAATATTGTAATGGTGACACATGAATTTTATAGCACCATTGGAAAGATCCGAACACGCTCTTTCTATTGGTATAAGGATCATGTGTGGACAGTGAAAAACATAAATACTACAGTTCTTTGAAACTGGTGTGCCTTTGGGACTTTCCTGAGAAATTTCCTGTCCACACCCCCCACCCCCCCACCCCCCCCCCCCCCCCCCCCCCCAGCCCAAACAAATCTGTCAATCAATAACAATTATTATTCTGGTATATTTACTAATACTATTGCTTATTAGGCCAAACAAAAATAGTTCTGCTTCCGGTTACCCTACATGTACCTAGTACCCTATTTTAACGGCCCCAACACTTTTTTTTTTTTCGGAAAAAAGTATTAAAAAAACACATAAATGCTGTAAATCCTACCTTATAGAGTACCGAAGTGATGACGTCAATCAATGCAATGTTTGGAACCAGAATACATTCTAAACTGCATGTGTTTGGAACCAGTTGCCACGGCAACTGACGTCAGACTTCGGTAGACACCTACATATGATCAGCACAAAAAAGTTCCAAAAAGAATTCCCTGCCTACCCTACCCTACCCTATTTTCAAATACCATGTAATCGGAAGCAGAACTATTTGTTTTTTGCCTCACCTATTACAAAATAATTACAAACAATCCACAAGGGAAACTGACTAGGTAAATTTGAATACATTTTCAAAGTGAACAAAGAAACTTGCAGGAGCGGGGTTTCGTACCTGCGACCTTCGGGTTACCGTACCGGCGCTCTACCAACTGAGCTATCTTGCCCTATGTTGGCGGTCTCCCAAATTGTCAGTATCTTTGTTCGGGTGGGCGCTAGTCAGAAGTCATAAACCCAGAATGCCGTATAGCCAGGGATCATTACAAAATAATTACAATATCTCAAACACACCAAAGAAATGAAACAACTTACGACAAAAATCGCTGCATGCCTAAACCACTTGAATGATAAATACATTTTTCTTGCAAATTGTTTGCCGCCGTTTCTTTTATACTCACCAGTCCGGAGAACGTTCCACGCTTGTACGACCTGGTGCGTATGAAGGATGCCAAGTTTGCCGGAACCTTCTACTACGCCCTGGGCAATACGCTCGTGGCTAAAGACCTAGACCAAGCTACCAGGATCGGCCTACAAGGCAGCAAGCGCCATCGTGTGGTGACACTCAACGGGCAGCTCATTGAGGCAACAGGTATTTTTAGTTTGGAATTTAATTTCACGGCAGGTGCCAAATTTTACAGAGCAAGTTGCTTTTAATAGACACACCAGCTGAACATTAATCAGTTGAGACCAAGCGAATCCACTACGTGTCGTTTTGGCTGGTCACCTGTCTAGAGATGTAGTCAAGTCCATCACAAGTCCCTGCAAGTCCATCACAAGTCCCTGCAAGTCCATCACAAACCCTCCAGTCCTAATTCCAATTACAAGCTCTTCAAATGAGCTTTGACAAAGGTATTCCTTTGTCATTGTTCATCCAGTTACTTGTGACTGGCTTTATAACAGGACTTCTGACTGGACTTGCGAAATGACTTGCAGGGACTCGACTACAACTCTGCACCTGTCTCAAATGTCAGGATTTTTCCTCATTTCAGGATTTGTTGTCAATCTGGAATTCCTCAGGTGTTTTCCTAAAGGTGTTTTTATCTGTAAAAGTGGATATAGACCAATAAAAACGGATATTTCAAGGGGTTGCCTTTACTGGGGCAAATACAAAATATAGACTCTACGTTGATCTGGGGTCGTCGTAGATTTTTCGTGGATTTCATGGATTTTTCATTTTTTGCCAATCTCAACCCTGTGTACAGAAACGGTGCATATTAAGAACATGCTGGAACAGGCAGATCCCGAGTATTAAAGCATGCCCACGCATACACCAGGCTATTGTACCCAGGCTATTCACGGTTGAAACAGGGTGTTCCTGTTGAGAAAAGGCAGTTTTTCCAGATGGAATGTTTCTTCGTTTGAGACATTCACTCAGCAGTGCTCATCTCTGCTAAGCAGAAGTGTGAACTTCACACCATAAATTTTGGCCACCGTAAATTTTGGCGGCGATGTAAATTGGAAGAGGATTTTGACCCTTCAACCTGGTAATAAACATTGTATTCACAATGCTTCCCAAAATCCTGGTTGGGGGAAAAATCAGTCTTACTCGGACGGGGCTCGAATTTATGACCTCTCGTAAGCAGGAAGTTGGGGGTTGGAATCCCGCCAAAGTAAGCCTATGAATTGTTTTTCCACAGGCTTCGGGGAAGCTCTTAGAATACGGTGCTTAAACGTAGTGTACACGATTGGTAATCCTCCAATCTTTTTTTTTTACTGAATTATTACGAAATACCTTTCTAGACTGTAAGTTAATAGTAGCCTCAATCATCATTGGAAAACTGCCCTCTATAACAAATGTAGCCTTTAGTCAAGGCGCGCGTGGCTACCCGGACAAGTAGCGCGCCCCGGACACGCTGGCATATCCGGGGCGGGTCCAGGTTGCTACGCGCGCCTTGAAAACAAACACCGTTTTTCTCTCGTTTTATTTTTGCCATCCAACAACGCGAAACTTTGAACAGGTCAGTGGAACGATATTTCCTATAAAATACTAACCCCAAATCCGCCCATTTCTGAAAATTGCAACACCTAGTTGGGAGGGCTTATAATCTCTTATTTGCTAGAACTTGTTTATGGAGCTCAGTGGCTGTATTCCGTTCCTACCCCAGGTACAATGAGCGGTGGCGGTAAGCAGGTGGCCAAGGGTCGCATGGGCTGCGCCGTCATCGTGGACATCACCCCGGAGCAGTTTGCCACCATGGAGCGCGAGCTGGAGGCCAAGCGCACCGCGACAGCCGAGTATCGGGACAGGCTGAGGGAGCTGGAGCAAGGGGCCCACGAGCTGGAGAAACAGCTGAACGAGACCAAGCTGACACTCAAAAAGCACGCTATGGATATCAAGGTAATGGTCCAGATTTGGTAGTTTACTCCACAGAGCGAGAGAATCGGTTGAAAATGCATGATGATCATTATGATCTGGGCACAATTTCATAGGGTTTCTAAGAGACCATAAGCATTAAATGTAGTGTACACGGATTACCTCCAATTTTTTGTTTACTGAATTATTACGAAATACCTTTATACTAGACTAAGTTTATAGTAGTCTCAATCATCCTGTGAAATTATGGCACCAGGTGTGTTGTCGTTGTCAAGAAAAGTGGAAATATATATCGCTTTCCAACGATTTCCAGCTGGAAATCGTTGGAAATCTGCCCTGTAGCCTTTAGTCAATGCGCGCGTGGCTACCCGGACGAGTGGCGCGCCCCGGACATGTTGGCATTCGGGGCGCGTCACGCGCCCAGATAGCCACGCGCGCCTTGACTAAAGGCTATCATCCGCCCGACAGTTGAAAACGAGCGGTTTTTCTCTCGTTTTTTTTCGCCATCCAACAACGCAAAACTTTGAACAGGTCAGTGGAATGATATTTCCTATAAAATACTAACCGCCAAATCCGCCCATTCCTGAAAATTGCAACAATGACCAATCATGAACACTGCCTTTAAGCACAGGAAGAGGCTTGCTAACTCCACAGTAGGGCTGAGTCAAATCGAATAATTGAATATTTGAATATTCAACATGCATTTTAATGCATATTTGAATATTCGGTTGTCCGGATGGCCATTTTTTTGTGTAAACAAAGTATGTAAATAATTAACGCACGAAACTGCTCATTAGCAATACAACAGATTCTCACTTTTATGATCATCGCCAGCACCAAGGAATGATTTTGTAAAGCTTTAGCACACGTGCCAAAAATGCAGAAATACTTTTTTTGCCCTGGTGAGAAAATTAAATTTAAATTTTATAGGTTTATGGGTTTTAATATATGTGTTTATGACTTCTGACTAGCACCCCCTGAACAAAGACAATGACAGTTTGGGAGACTGCCAACACAGCTTAGTTGGTAGAGCACCGGTACGGTATTCCGGAGGTCGCAGGTTCAAATCCCGCTCCTGCCAGTTTTCTTTGTTCACCATTACAATTGACTTGTGTGATTTTGAAGGCCAAGGCAGAGCAGGAGGTGACACTGCAAGACCAGATCAAGGAGCTGGAGGTGAAGTATCGAGACTCGGGCAAGAATGTGGACATGGCTGGACTGGAGAAGAACGCTGCCAAGTACACAAAGGGTAGGTGACAGGTACCCCCTCCTTCCCCTGAGACAGTCAATGGGCTGACTTAGCACTGCATTGCTTTTCATCCATTATGCTCTCCGCCCCCCCCCCCCCCCCCCCCCCCCCCCCTTGATGTATTGACTATTATCGCAGCGCATACGCATATCAGACTTGTTGACACGCATGTCGATCGGACTTGTTGACACGCATGTCGATCGGACTTGTTGACACGCATGTCGATCGGACTTGTTGACACGCATGTCGGACTTGTAGACACGCATGTCGGACTTGTCGCCACTTTTTAAATCCTGTGGAGATCTGTACTTGAAGTAGGGCCAATGTTCGCATTGTTTGCAGTTGGAAAGCACCTCGGGGGTCAGCTGCATTGTTGCATCTAGTTTTGCCAGTTTATTTAAATTTTCATTTGTAATTTATGGTTTCTCCTTTGTTTATTCCATTATTGTTTGATTAGTTGTGTGTATAACGTGTTCATAAATGGATTTGTTATATCTCCGTCTTGGATACTGTATTTTGATTGGCCTAGAGCGATCACGTGTCCGGTCTATAAAAACGACTGGCACACTCCAAGCATGATATCACACATCATCAGCCAGCTAGCTCATTGGCAATTTTCACCTTTACTGTTGATAAAAGTAAACTATAGTGGGAGTAGCGGACTAGCAGACGATCAGCTGTTTTGATCGCGTGATTTGTTTGAGTTAATTTCCACCGAGCAAGGCAAGTTGAACTGGACAAAAAATGTCTTTGGCGATATAACAAAACAATTGTTGACTGCTCTGATGTGGGATATGACATTTAAAAAATGCGTCTGCTATGCATCAACAATTGTTAAATGTGTGCTTGATCAAATCCTTATTATTATGCCAGCTTTAACCAGTGCAGTCCGATAGTTGACTTTGGCTAGTTGTCCCCACCCCCCCCCCACCCTTCTGTCCAGAATATAACAAAGTCGCTGAAGCCGCGGCTAAGGTGGAGGCAGAGATCAAGGCCCTGCATGATCAGATCATGGAGATAGGCAGTGCCAAGATGAAATCCCAGCAGGCCAAGCTGGATAAGGTGACCAAGGAGATTGACGAGAGTACCACCGGTATCACCAAGGCCAAGGTGGCTATCAAGAATGCCAAGAGGTGGGATATTTTATCAATTATTACAGTGTTAACCTTCGGTGGATAGACGATAACAGTTTCCATGATGATCCAAAGGTTTGCAGAAATCAAAATGGGTAAGATGCAGTAAATGGTTAAAAAAAAAAAAGTCTAAGTGAACTGGCAGGAGCGGGATTCGAACCTATGACCTTTGGAATACTGTACTAGCGCTCTACCAATTTGCCACATTATGGCAGTCTGCCAAATTGTCAGTGTCCTTGTTGACCAATGCATAATGCACCTATTAATATTTCTGGTTGTCATTTCGGAAACGACCAAAACCCCCCACCCCACCAAAGGTTTTTTGGCTGATTTTCATTTTACACTCAAAGAATGACAAAGGTCTCACCCTTGGACAAAACAAATTCTAATCCCAACATTCAAGGTAGGGGCAGCCGGGAGGGGGGGGGAGGGGAGGAGAGGAGAATTGACAGTTCCATAAGTATGATATATTTTCTTGTTTTAGTAAATTACAGGGGTTAGATTTTTTTCCGATTTTTCCCGATTTCAGGATTTTTGGTGAGACGTCTTCTAGATTTCTCGAAGATTTTTTTGGTCCTGAAATTGTTTTTATCATTCCAAAATGGCTCCTGAAACAGTCTCTTAATTATAATGACTCTTTTTTTTTTGCAATTTTGAACTATATCTTTTGGTAGATAATGCATTTTTTTTTTTATGCATTTGTCAGCAACGCCATACAAATTGAATGCCATCGGATGTTTCTTGGATTTTTTGTTTGCTTTCCACCAAATCTCACCCCTGAATTTATCAATACTCGGGACGGAAAATCTTAAGGCATGTCATTCCCATCAACAGAAAAGATATCCCCTTCTGATTGTGTCATTAATTGACAGCAGTTAAATAAAGTTGAAATAAGTCCAAGAAGTGAGCCCATTTCTTCAGGGGGAATTTTGTTCCTTCATTTTAGGAACATCAAGCGAGCTGAAGAGAGTGTTGAGAATATGGAGAAAGAGGAGAAAGAGAATGCAGAGACTATGCAGAAGATAGAGGTGGAGTTCAAACGACTTGAAGATGATGCTACAAGGGTAAGGCAACAGATTTCAGGCTTTCAAGTTTTTCCACTTTTCCTAATTTTCTTGACCTTGCTCCTACTTTTCCTACTATTTCCTTTAAAAGTTCCTATTTTTCCTACTTTTTTTGTCCCACTTTTTGGTTCCACAACTCCGAAAAATGAATATTAGCGCTGTGGGCTCGTGGCTTTAGTGTATTGAACTCAAGATCTCAGTGATACTGCAGACTGTGGGTTTGAGACCGGCTGGGGGTCATGGTGCGTGTGTCCTTGAGCAAGGCACTTTGTCACAAGTTGCTTCTCTCCACCCAGGAGTAAATAGGTACCTGTGAGGGCAGTGATGGTTATGTGTTTGATTAGCCCATGTGCGCTTAAAATAGCAGCCGGGGCTGTATACTCCCCAGGGAGCTGAGAAGGTTTCAGGAATGATTAATGGGCCGGATGACCAGGGGTAATAATATCTGTAAAGCGCTTTGATCTTGCTAAAAGCGCTATATAAGAACCTGTATTATTATTAATATTATTATCCCACGAGCGCAAGTGGAACACAGAATAATGTAGTGTGTCCACGGACGCACTACATTTTTCGTGTTCCACGAGCGTGAGTTGGATAACAAATTTATCTTCAAGCAAACTTGACGCACAATATAGATGGAACACGCAAGCTGTACACAACCACAATGTACAACTCACATACGCGTATCAATAACAGCGATATAGACCGTGCAATATTGGATATCACACTGTCAGTTACCATGGATCGAGCAATCAGGATTGAGGATTCAAGTTTGCCTGAAGATAAATCTCATTGAAAGTTTTTCATAAGTGTTACTGTCATATGGAAATCACACAATGAAGGGCTTGGGTGTATGAGTAGTGCAACTTGACTTCCAAGAGCTTAGTTTGAATGGAGCACAAGTACAGAACATGCCATGTGAGGCTTGTGATACTGTTGACATGGGGACTATCAATGAAAACTACTCCTAAAAGCCTGCAAAAGTCTTACTTTCATCCTGATTTTGTCCTCCAGAGGCCTACTTTGGTCTCTATTTTTGTTTTTATTTTGATCCGACTATTCTCATACTTTTTCACCTGGATCTGCTTGAAAGCCTGAGATTTGCATATCATTAACTGGTGTCTGGGCTAACTCATTGTAGTGTTGTTCTTCAGGAGCTTATACCACTGGTGCAAAATCAATTTAGATCCGTTTTACTGGAGTGCTTAATGCCATATTTCCTATGCAGATACTTTGAAGCATTCCTGGGAGCATCCATGATGGAGGTGTGCGTTCTGTTTGCATCACATTTTAAAGAGGAAGTTCAGTGGTGAGAGAAGTCTGCGTCATTTTTCATTTTTATGTAGATTGCGTATTGTAAAATCCAACAGCAAATTATTTCTGCGGGCAGCAAACAATTTGACGTCATAGGAAGAACTCCCCTTTTGTGTCTAGCACGAGGCACAAAAAGGGGAGTTCGTCCTCTGACGTCGATTTGTTTGCTGCATGCGTAGACAATTTTTAGACAAATGGCACCAGCAGGCTGTGCTTCGCTAGAGGAGACTTGATAAAAATAGCTCTCAAAAGTATGTTTGGTATGGCAGAAATAATTTGCTGTTTGATTTTACAATAAAAATGAAAAATGACGGAGACTTTTCTCAGCATTCAACATCATCTTTAACCATCATTGCATTGTTTTTGTACATTTGTCTCCGCTGCACGTCCATAAACACACAGAATTGTCATCCAATAGAGGATTGCTATATTCAACCAGAATGTTGTTTCGGTGTTTATCCTGTACAGCACATCTGTACTTCAACAATGCCGCGGTCTCCTACAGAAAGTCAGGGTCAGAATTTGTGTTTACTTATTTTTGTGTGTTTAGGTTTTGGAAGCTTTCCGCGAGGCAGAAATGCAGATGAAGGACATGGAAGGGCAGCTGGAAAAGAGCAAAGGTCAGGAAAAAAATGTGACCGGCTCCGCAAAAAGGGCTATTATGTCGCAAAATTTGAAAAATGAGCTATATACATAGTTGAATTGGTCACATCCTAAGCTTTAATTTGGTGTAGGTTTGACCCCTGTGGCATTTTGTGTTCTCGAGATATCTTGACATTTGTATACTCCTATTTTCCCAATTTAACGGAAGTGCGTTTAGAGATACAGGCCTTTTAAACACAAAAAGTGCAAAGAAATAAGATAGAAGTAATTTTTATCAACATTTATTTTTTCATCTTTATTCATCAATATTAATGTTTCTAAAAATACATTTTGAAAATATAGATATAACAGAAGCCAACAAACCAAAAACAAAAAAATCACTTACGTGAAGATTTTTTCACCCGCTTCACATAAAACCGCCCTGTGTGTGTTTTCACATAGTGTGACATAATACCCTTTATTGCAGAGCCGGTCACAAAGAGTAATGAATATTTCAACCAAATTGATTATCTTTGCTATGGATTATCGCATCCAAGAATAGTTTACTATATTTCTTGCCCAATCTAGCTCCATGTCTGCCATTTATTCTTCTGTGAAATATTAGGGATCATTTCATATTGTAAGTGGTATCAATAGCAGTACCGCTGTTTTGAGGGTTACCAGTATTAATGCTCAGCTGGCTGATGTAGGTCAGTGCACACAGGCAGTTTCATTACCACAATATTCATGAGTAGTGTGTGTGTTCCCCTGGCCGTGAGTGCTTTAGAATCAAATTGCGGCTTCACTAATCCCCTGGCTGTCTGGCTAATCCATCGCAGTGGAAAATTGGGAATGAGTGTTCCAAGCTAGCGCTCTTTAAGGGTGGAGTGGTTAATCAGGGCTTGAAATTAACGACGGCCAGTGCCGTCATTGCTCTCTTACTGGCCGAGGTGCCCACAAAAAATCTCCGTCTTCACAGCCAGTTTTGCCTTGCCCCATATTTACCTTGGCCGCCGTGCCCTTTTTGGAAAAACACAGCCACTACAATCCTTAATATCATTTGTTTTTTCGATGTCATGCCAGCCCTTCATAAAATCTCGCTGCACAACACGTTGGCGATCGTACAGAATCACATGCACACAATACGTGCAGCATATGCACATACTTTGCACACAAACTGAATCTGGTCCAGTTTTGGAGTATGCCGATACTTCAAGCATCAACACCCCCACCGCAAGATTAAATGTGTGTATTCGTACATATACACAAAGCAGCAGGAGTATGTACATGTACGGCAACGTTTACGTGCAGTCAACTGATTTTCTTTTTCTCAGTACTTGCACGTGTGCGCCTCACAATAGGCATCAATGTTCGTGTACGAGGAAACGCGCCCTGTAGGCGCGGCGCTATGAAGCATGCCTTGGGCGCGCTACATACATACAGTAACTTCATGAACTAACTTTGGTCAGCATCTTTGTTCGAGTGGGCGCTAGTCAGTTTCCCTTGTGGATTGTTTGACGAATTATAAGTTAAAAAGTCGTATCCTCATTGAGTGATCTCCACAATGTCGCTTCCCAGGTTGTATCGTAAAATTGGGTGTGATCCCTGGCTACACGGCATTCTGGGTTTATGACTTCTGACTAGCGCCCACTCGAACAAAGATGCTGACAATTTGGGAGACCGCCAACATAGGGCAAGATAGCTCAGTTGGTAGAGCGGCCGGTACGGTAACCCAGAGGTCGCAGGTTCGAATCCCGCTCGTGCCAGTTTCTTTGTTCACTTTGAAAATGTATTCAAATTTACCGAGTCAGTTTCCCTTGTGGATTGTGTGACTTATCTATTAAAATAGCAGTAGAATAGTATCTGTATGTGCATATATATTTTTTCGAATATTCGAACCGGCAAAAAGGATTTAAATATTCGTCGACGATCGAATATTTGCTATATTTGGGACATCCCTACAAGCCGACTGGTCTTTAATGAGCTCTAAGCTCCAGCTTTCGCCTCATGATTATTCAGTTATTCAAGCCGCCTGGCTTTCCATTCATCAGCTGGGTTTGGGGTAAGGAATGCGGCGCCGCAAAGAAAAACCGCGGTACTGCAATCAATACCGCATCAGGACAATATGAAATACTCCCTTACCATTCTCCCAAACAGCCAACCAGCTTTGGTGCATGTGTGTTTCAAAAGGCATAAAGTTGTTGCATTGCTGAATGATTCAGTTGGTTTCTATTTGGTGTCAATAGTTGAGCTTGAGAAGCTGCAGCAGGAAGAATCAGAGATCAAGAAGAGACAGGTGGAGGTCAAGCACGAGCTGGAGAAGTACGACTCACTGGTCAAGGAGAACCAGCAGAAAGGCAAACACTGGAAGAAAGAGGTAGGCACGATGGTCAGACAAAACCTCTGTTAGTAAACCCAGATCAGTCCCCATACCTGGGCTATCCCAGGTAATATCACACGCCGTTTATACAGCGCTTGAGTTTCACATTGATGGTGGGTGATGTGGCGCTTCGTTTAACATGGTGCACTTGGAGTTTTTCGCTCTAGCATCTTGCCTGAGTAATAGTTTTACCGAAAATTGCGCAGGAAGTGAAATTATGGTTTGTTCAATGTTATTTCGACACTATTTTCCGATTTGATTTTTTAAGTTTACGGTGAACCCTTTAAAAACGTGCCAAAAAAGTCGGAAAATAACTTTGATACGCATGAAGTTGGCTATTTAAATGATAATGATTATTCAATTTGTCAATTTAAAACAACTGTAAGTGTTAAATTTGAGATTTATTGAAATTTGTATAAGTGCGCCATGTGGTTGACATGCAAATGCACGTGCAATTATACGCCTGTCTCGACGTGCCTCCTGATGTTCCACAGTGTTGATTCAAGAAACATGACAAAACTCATGAATAAGGCCAGTAAACATCGTCACTTACACCTCAGCGTTTATCTAACTGCCTCCCAACAGCTCGGCAAGCTGGAGTTGCACGCTATCCTCGGCGAGAATCCCGAATCACTGGAGGAACTAAGCGAGGAACAGCTGGCCAGCATTGATACAGAGGAAGTCCAGTACGAGATCACTGTCTGCGAGGAGCAGCTGGCCAAGATGAGCCCCAACCTGGCTGCCATACAGCAGTACAAGAAGAAGGTAGGTTTATACCAGAGAGCCGCAACTTGAAGGAATCTTGTCCTGACCTGGCATTCTGTAGATTGCCTGCAGATTAATCTGATGAGAGGTCATTGGATGGTAGCAGTAAGTCTCATTCTACATTTCCTGTAAATAACTGAATTTGGAATCTATGAACAAGTGCTTCCTTTACCACTCCTGGAAAAAATATTAGAATTATCGAGCCCATTGTAAGCTTTTATATTTTACGTTAAGTGAATTTAGTATACCCAGCACGATATGGGGCAGAGGGGTACCCCCCTTTTTGTCCATATACCCTGTACACTCTACAGACTATTGTTACCTAACACATCCCCCCTAGACTTCTGAAAAGAATTCCTGAGATTCCGGGAACACAATGACCAACACAAAAGAGGGGGGTTCCCTCTGCCCCCTATCGTGCATCATATGGAATTTAGAGTATCATATACTTCCAGATGTCTGGGTACTGTGGGTCCGATAGATGATCTTGATAAATGGTTTACATACCAAAAACCGCATGGTTCTCCCCAGCACAGAGGTTTCAGCAAGTCTTGTCTTGTGTCTTGTCTCAAATCTTTGAAAGCAAGTCTCAATTCAAGTCTCAAATCTTTAAAAGCAGGTCTTACTTCAAGCTCAAGTCACTCCTCAAACATAAATCAGAAGAATATACATGATGGAAGTACATGTTTCATTTTCACCATTTAAAACACTTGCTCCTATACAGAGATCGAAATATCCACTGGATCGCCGGACCCGAGTCCAGTGATTAATAGCGTTGGTCAAGTGAACTCTTGACCGAACTAGTCTGGTGGTCTAGTGATTTTTTTCATAAACTGCGTGAAATGCTACCACTAAAGTATATTTTTTTATCTAAATCTGGTGAACTGAAAAAGCCCCATAATTTCTGGAATGGCCATTTTGAGGCAGGGAGTTTCAATCAAAACGGCATTTCTAACCCCTCCCCCAACAAGGTCGGCAAAGGGGAAACAAATCAAAACAGCACACTCATTCAAAAACACTGTGTGTTATTTAACGTTAACCTCCACCCGTGACGTCACCCTATTGTCCCAGCGCTCCATTATTTTGCACAAATGGAGCGTTGGAGGCGATAGCACTCCACTTACATCAATTGCTGTATGTTTCGGATATATGTGACCCGCTCTGCAAAAAGGGCACATAAGTCGCTGTATGCTTTTACAAGTTATGGGCAGTTCAATGTGAAGAGGGTGAAAAATTCTTTAAACAAGTGATTTTAAAGGGAGGGAATTTTTTGCATCTTTGATACCTATATTATTCTATTTCATAACCAAAATCTTTGATTTCAGTGAATAAAGTTGAAAAAAGAATGTGTCTTTGTCGGATGCTTCCATCTATTGCTTTGCTTTTTGTTTTTTAAATGGGTTGTTTCTCCTTAAGTCATTTCAAGAAACTCCTGAAAGCAAACATGCAAATTTCCAAAAATCTCGTGATTGCAAGATGCTACAGACCTCAGACATATACCATATGAAAGCTTATAAAATGGCCTTTCCAGCTATATATAAAACACTATTTTCAAATTGTGCAACATAAGTGCCCTTTTTGCAGAGCGGGTCACATATTTGGTTTTTCGCATCATTTTAACAGTTTCTTCCAATGCCACGAGCAAATTTCTTAAAATTACGTCAAACAATCCACAAGGGAAAATTTGAATACATTTTCAAAGTGAACAAAGAAACCTGACAGGAGCGGGATTCGAACCTGCGACCTCCGGGTTACCGTACCGGCGCTCTACCAACTGAGCCATCTTGCCCTATGTTGGCAGTCTCCCAAATTGTCAGTATCTTTGTTCGGGTAGCGCCCACCTGAACAAAGATACTGACAATTTGGCTTGTATACCGCATGGTTCCTTGTCCAAGTTACGTAACAAATAATCTCTTGTACAAGTGAACAAAGTTGCTCCATTCGTGCAAAATAATGGAGCGCTGGGACAATAGGGTGACATCATGGGTGGAGGTTAAGTCGGGTAATGCCCCCGGTTACGCGCCATTCGTGTGAAATAATGGCCCTCGGGCTTCGCCCTCGGGCCATTATTTCACACGAATGGCGCGTACCTCGGGCATTATCCTTTACTGAAATACCTTCTGGTCTGGTAAATTGTTTGTGCTACTAGCCCAGCTGTCTAGTAGATTTTTACCTGAAATTCGACCCCTGCTATATCACATGGAGCACACATAAGAGTCTGAGAAACTTATTGCAATATTTGCAAGTTTTTCGGCTCGGGTTGCAAGTTAATTTAATCAAGTCCAAATCAAGTCACAAAAAATTGCAACCCGAGTTTAACTCGAGTACAAGTCCAACTCAAGTCACCAACCCATTTGTGGAATAATGCTCTGAAATAACTTCTGAATTTCTTGTCCTCCGTGCCCTTACAGGAAGAGGCCTACCTGGCTCGGGTGAGTGAGTACGATGCCCTGACTGAGTCCCGCAACACCCAGCGCCGCGCCCTGGAAGACATGCGCAAGCAGCGTCTGGACATGTTCATGAAGGGCTTCGGCTCCATCAACGACTACTTGAAGGAGATGTACCAGATGATCACGCTGGGAGGGGACGCCGAGCTGGAGCTGGTGGACAGCCTGGACCCCTTCTCTGAAGGCATTGTCTTCAGGTCAGTTTACAGTAGAGGTGTGCAATTTACATGTAGTATGGGAATCGGCTACCTGATTGAAAAAAAGCACGGCTACCCGTTAAAGAAAGCCAATCCCAAAAATTTAATCTCCGAAATTGCTGTTCATATTGTATTCGTGAAGGTCCACACGTTAATACTACTACTGCGGTGCATCAATGCAGCAAGATTCAAGTGTGTAGAGTGAGATCTATAGCTTTACGGCGTAAATTGCATTTTTCCCGAGTCGTAAACGTTAATCTGTTGTTTTTCCATGGTTTTTATTTTGAAAATTCCCCACAAAAACTTTCTTTTTCATTGTCTGACAATTTTTTTGTTAATATGTTAATTTAGTTACGGGTACTCGATTCCATAATCTGGAACTGGTTCCTGGCATTAGCGGTCGGGTACCCGGTTCGGATGTACAGCCCTAAGATTTAGTTGGCATGGGTGGCTTGTGCGTAAAGTGCTCGCCTCTCACCAATGTGGCCCGGGTTCGATTCCCGGCTCGGACCATATGTGAGTAGAGTTGTGCGTTGGTTCTCTCCTGTGCCACAAGGGTTTTTCTCTGGGTCCTCCGGCTTTCCTTCCTCCGGAAAAATCAAACACTTTCGATCTCTGGCTGTGCTCCGTGGTCATATGTGGGTCGATGTAGGCCGGCTGCCAGAGGCGCCTTTACGTGCCAGCGACTCGACCACGTTGTAGCCGCGTCCTTCGCAATTCAGCATCCCAGCTGCGAGTAAGGATGATTAGCCTACCAAATTATTAATATTGCAATGACAAAACTGCCTGTGTGCCCTGACCTGTACAGAATGAGCTCATTACATCAGCCAGCTATTCATTAATGCTGGTACCGCAACAAGAACAGCGGTACCGCTATTGATAGAACTTTCAGACAATATGCAATGATCCCTAATAATGTTAAGATTGAAACCTTTGGATGACAGTACTGTTCTATATTTGCAGCGTTCGCCCACCCAAGAAAAGCTGGAAGAACATCTGCAACCTGTCCGGCGGTGAGAAGACCCTGAGCTCCCTGTCTCTGGTCTTTGCTCTGCACCAGTTCAAGCCTAACCCTCTCTATGTCATGGATGAGATAGATGCCGCACTGGACTTCAAGAATGTCTCCATCGTGGGGCACTACATCAAGGTATTAAAGATGGCAGGGAAGAGGCCTGGGCTGATGTGGACACGATTTTGCTTTTAAGCACAGTAAAGATTTGCTCGGCAAGAGCAATGCCACAAGCTTTATACAAGGTCATGGAAAATCCTGGAAATTATAGCAAGGGTGAGATTTGTCAGGATTTTTCCTGATTTGGGGGGGGGGGGGGTTTAAGGATTTTTACCGATTTCAATATTTTTAAAGGATTTCTTTTGAAATCTGGAATTCCTGAGATGTTACCTAAAGGTGCTTTTACCTTTAAAAGTGGATATAGACCAATAGAAACTGCTATTTTAAGGGGTGCCTTTAGGCAAATACAAACCATAGACCCAACGTTGTTCTCGGGTCCTCGGCAACCCCCAAACACTGCAGATTTCGTGGATTTTTGTATTTTCGGCCAATCTCACCCCTGTTAAAGCTATCGTGGAAAGACAGAAAAGTCACGGAATTTTGTTATTTTCCCAAGTAGTCGTGGAAAATTGATATTCCCCAAAAAAGTAATGCAACTCACCAAATCTTGCCCAACCCACGCATGATGATGCATTGGCAGTAGCAGTCTTCCAGACAGCTAGCTCAAATAGCACAATTGATCCTTTCTCCATGTCCTTATAAATGTTAAGAGACCTTAATATATATAATAAAGTGGGAGGGTCCGATGGCTGTAAGGGGAGGTGGAGGCCATCTTATTGATGATAATGCACACTACATAGACCTTTTTTTTAAAGTGTGTTGACTGGCCAGTGTATTGTAAATAGAATCTTATACTTAAAAAAAAGTATAAGAATTTGTCATGGAAAATGTATGAGAATTTGTCCTAGAGATTTCTTTTATAACTTTATTGGTTGACCTTTTGAATACGGACGACGGTCATAGCCGCAGTTTGAAAAAGACCACCTGACCAGTTGATGTCTATAGGTGCATTCCTGCACTTACTCAATCCATGGGAGTGTAATGAACAGATGGAGCTTCCATTTGCACAAGGTGGGGGGGGGGGGGGCTCCAAGTGCGATGAATGGGACCACTCTATTCAGTGTGGTGCCTATTGTTTGTGTTTATGCTTAGCCGCAATAACAGCTGAACGTAAGGGGTTAAAAGACCAAATCCACTCAGTTATATGTAGCTTAGATAAGTTGCACTTCTCAAGCAGGCTTTTTACAGACGAGTCATCGAATAACGTACGAGAATCGATGTACCCAGGCATGCAACTTTTCCTCTGATCAGTTGATTTCCTCCTTTTTCACTTCACACTTATGCCATTGAAAATTTAAAAAAAACTTTACAAAGTCTTGTAAAGATTTAAATTTTCTCGCTTTCTTGTTAATTCCAAGTTGCTTGCCTGTGTACCAAAAAACCTACCTAAAAAAAATTCTTTTCCCACTTTTTTCTAATCAGGAGCGAACCAAGAATGCGCAGTTCATCGTCATCTCATTGCGCAACAACATGTTTGAGTTGGCGGACCGCCTGGTGGGCATCTACAAGACGAACAACTGCTCTAAGACGGTGTCGATCAACCCCCGCAAGCTGGCTGCCCAACAGCCCCTGCTGCAGCAACAACCACTGGCCTGCCCTTGAAACGACCCTACTCAAAACAGCAGGTGGGCGTTATAACTCGGAGCCCAATTTCAAATTATAAATATGGTGATTTTTTGTTCAAAGAATGAATCTAATTGTAGGAAAGTACCTTAAAACGAAGAATGGGTACTAACCATATACCGTTGGGTGCATACACAACTACGCAAACGTATGGGGAAACTGGAAATTCGGAAATTTGAAATTTGATCTTCAAATTGTGAATTTTGATGGCAGGGGAAATCCCTCACACATTTCTATTCCAACAAAAGCTGTGAAATTGGGGTATTTATTTCTCTGCTTTTTTCCCTGATTTCAGGATTTGTGGTGAGACGTCTTCCAGATGTCAAGAAGATTTGTTTGGTCCTTAGTTATTCCAAAATGACCTCTGCAACCTGAAATGGTCTTCTTTTAATTCTAATGACCCTATTTTTGGCAATTTTAAAATCTTCTGGTAAAAAATGCAGTTTTCAGCAACGTCCATGCAAATCAAATGCCTCCGAAAGTTTTGTAGATTTTCAATTTTCCTGAAATCTCGCCACTGTAAATTACAACTTCTGCTCGACAGAAAAAGTTACCAAACAGTCCCACACTATACAAAGGTTCATGGGGGAAAAAATGGGTATGCATATATACAAACTGAATTTAGTTCGGTCAACATTTACTGCATGTGAATTGATAACCTATGTAATCCATTAATAATGCATTCCATGTAACTAATTACTTTTACAAATTGGATTGTTTGATGGCTTTTTTGCTTGATGTTGCGTGAAATGTCACATATTTGCAACAAGACATTTTGATTGTTTGCAAACTTTTTCAAAGGTAACTTCTGCCTGAGCAAAAATAAAAATAAAAATTCAATATCAAATCGCTTAGGCAAAATGTTCCTTTACTGCTGTGCTCTTAACTGATCTGCCCTGTAGTTCAGATATAGGGATTTTACAGCAACTTTTGATAACATTTTGGAGGATAATCTGATTGGGAAAGGAGTGAATTTAGGGAAGTTCGGAATTGAGTGTCTTAATATTTTTTTTCCCACGTGCAGCGTCTTAATGCAGGTACAATACAGGCATTATGTGCATAACATCGGTGGTGTTTTTGTGACATGCATCACGTACCTAAGGGAAAAAAAGTAAAGTTTAGCTCGGTCTTGATTAAAGAACGTTTCTCAGGATGTCTGACAGCAAATACACATTTGGATCCAGACGTTGTAAAGTTGATGACGAATATTGCTCTGAATATTTGTTATGCAATGGCAGACTTAATGCAGTCCAATGATCCCTGTGTATACTTTCTTTTGTGAAATGTAGGCATTTTAAACATCGTTTACAAACTGCATACAGCAAAATTATCCAGTGTGTGACATAAAGAAAAATCAGCTGGCTTGCCCTGGGCAATCGCCAACGAAAACTGAGGTTGCCCGACAGTCAGGTTTGGTATCATGACCATTTCTTGACGAAGAGGAACATTGAGTGTTTTCCTGATCTCAGATTTCCAGAAGGTTTTTTTGGTAGTTAAATTTTCGTCATTCCCAAATGACCTGTGCAATGGGTAACAGTCTTCTTTTAATTCTAATGAGCCTAAATTTTGTTGGTTAATTTGAACCTTATCTTTTGGTAGAACATGGAGTTTTCTTAACCCCTTGAACCCGGGCATTTCATGGGGCACTGGGGCACCAGGCCGGGTTATGGGGTTATTTGGGGTGAAGTATCAAATACTAAAAATTACTACAAGCATTGTACACAAATAGGTGAGAGTACTGCATACTACAGTTTACCACTGGTAGTATTTTGTAGCTTTATGTGAGGTTAGGGTTAAAGTCAAAGATAATCACAACACAATCACAACACAATCACAACACAATCACAACACAATCGCCCAATACAGTTGGACTGGTGTGGAAAATACACGCGTTGACAGTTATTGTATACATGTAGTTTATAGCAAGCTATTGTACAACATCAAGACATAAACGTGATGTAATTATTGATACATTATTAATGTAGCTACATGTAAAAGGCCAAACATCGGCTCATTTGACATTTACATGTACCTGTAGTTTGTACAGGGTTCCCACAGAAATGTTAAATTCCATAACTTTTCACATGACAAACTCTTTATACGCTATTTTTTACATCTAAAGAGTCTATTTACAATACTGGCCACATGTATCAGCTATTTTGTTGTGTGAAATTCCATGACTTTTCAATTGATTTTTTTCTCTTGCAGTTTAATTGACTACTTGTAAAATAACAAAATTCCCTAACTTTCCATGATACCTTAATGATAGTATACATGTACACAATTTGCTTGTGCTGTAATTTTCGGAAATAAATGGATTGGGGGTTAGTATTTTATAGTGTGCTAGCAAATACTGTAACACTGACCTGTTTAAAGTTTTGTGTGCATAGATGCTGGGAAAACAGACACAAACAATGTTGTTCTAGTAGTCTGGTTCCCTGAACATACTTTAGACAAAGTGGAGCAATTTTCAGGGAATTATCAGGCCAGGAAACTAGACTATTTCCAACGATTGTCGGTCGACAATCGTTGGAAAACCATATAAATTTCCACTTTTCTTGAAAACGACAGCACACCAGGTACCATGATTTCACAGGATGCTTGAGACTGCTATTTACTTGGTCTAGTACAGTAGTTTAGTTTTTTGATGTTTGCAAATGTTGTCATACTACCTTTAAATTCTGGGATTTGCCATGACTTGGTTATAACTCTGTTTGTGGCTGTGATTTTGTACAAATAGGGTTATTGTAAATGTAGTGTTTTCTTGCTTAATTATAAAACCAACAAGTCTCAGTCGTATGGCTGAGATTGTGTCCATTTTAGAATTTATAATCATGATATTTAATTGCGCATATATGATTTGCATGTAAATATGTACAGGAAGTTGACAGGTGTGTAGTAGATGTCAGTTTGTTCATGCGGCACGGTTTGGTTAATATGTGGTAATTTTGTGCTACAAATTCCCAGTAGAAAAAGATAGTTGGTAATTTTTTGAGTTACCCCATGGGTACGGTATTTTACGGGAGACGTGCTGCGGCGGCTCTGGCAGCTAAGCGAACCGCTACAATGTGTTTGTGCAGTCAAGCGTAACATATACACAATAATCCAACAATGGATTGAAACTGCACAAACAGCGGCCAATGGTGTCATCCGGCCTGGTGGCACTGTTTAATCCAACAATGGATTGAAACTGCACAAACAGCGGCCAATGGCGTCATCCGGCGGCACTGTTTTTTGTGCCATATGGCGTCATCCGTAAGCAAAGTTAATAAGCCTGTATGTATATATATATTTAGAATTATTATTATGTTTTTTTTTTTTCAAATAAATTTAGAAAAGTAAACAGCTGGAGGGTTATTCAAGCCATTCGTGAAATTGTTTTGTTTTTCTTGTTTGTTTTGTGTATATAAAGCCACTAAAGTTGATAAGTCTGTGTTTGGATTCCCCCCTACATGTAGCAGTGCTGTAACCGAGTAATTTTTTTCACAAAGTACCAATTAGTCTTAAGTCAATTGCTGAACATAGTAAATTGAAATTCCAATGATAAATGACTACACATAGGCTAGCATGTATGCACTGTACAAAATCCACTTGCATACACCCAAAAGTTTGTTAATGTCAACAAGTCGTGCCAAGTTGCAAGTCATGTTCTTTCAAGTCAAGTCTCAAGTATAAGACAAAAAATCATGACTCCAGTCTGACTCCAGTCCATCTGCAAGTCAACAAGACTTCCCCCCTACTAACAAATTTTGTTTTAGAATGCTGTGCTTAAGTTATTAGAAGTGTCACACTCCTAATTCAGAATTTGAAACTAATCGAATCTGTTATTGTTGGTAGATTTATTTTTTGTTTTTTTTTAAATGTCTTATTGGAAAGTTGATAATTGGGCTTACACTAACAAATCAATTTGAACTTTTATTTCTCAAGGTGGTACACCCCACAAGCATGAATATGTTTAGCAGTTTTAAAAGGATCCACGGTTAATTTGTTTTCCATCACTATAAGCCTTTTCCATATTCAATGGGATCAGGCACCTTTATGCAGGATAAACATAAAAATTACACCATGGATTAAGTTGGGGGAATTCCTACCTCCGTCCTGTCTACAAATCTATAGGCCCTATGGCCACCGCATTTCATTGTTTTCTTTCCAACAGCCAAACATAGTTATGACAACAGGAGTTTGAATTTTGCAAACAGAATGGGCTGTTCAACGCAGTGCACAGGTGCAAAACAGAAACATTACATGCATCAGTGCACACACAGAAACAATGCTGTTGACAGTTTTTGCTTTAACTGCAGGGGCGAGATTTCGCGGGAATTTTCAGAGATGTAGTCGAGTCCATCACAAGTCCCTGCAAGTCCATCACAAACCCTCCAGTCCTAATCCCAATCACAAGCTATTCAAATGAGCTTTGACAAAGGCATTCCTTTGCCATTGTTCATCCAGTTACTTGTGACCGGCTTTATGAAAGGACTTCTGACTGGGCTTGTGAAAGTACTTTTAAAAGGACTTGCAGGGACTCCACTTGATTTTTCCTGATTCCAGGATTTTTGGTGAGACGTTTTCCAGATTTCAGGAAGATTTTTGGGTCCTAAAACTGTTTTTATCATTTTAAAATGGGCAATTCCTCTGTCACTTTCATCCCTCACAGGTGCAAAGCCTATTGACCGATCTAAGGCAAAACTGCCACAACACAAAATGGTGGTGAGGCCTACCAAGAGACACAAAGAACAACTCAGAACTTTGGTTCCCTGTTTCATGAACATTCAGTTTATTGGTCGTCACTAACGTTATCAAAAAAGGACATGGTGTATTTAAGGGTTCTGTTAGCACCGATTGTCTTCTATGAGCTCACTTCAAAAGTACCCATCTTTTTAAACATAGGGGTCAGAGCTAAACATTTAAATTTACACAAGACGGTTTACCCGCGTTCCTATTGGTCGAGAACCCAAGGCAGTTTTAAACATACAAATGTACTTGTTTAAAACAACCCAGCACATATTTATTCCCTCATTAATTCAAATTAGCATTCATTGTAATTCTATAATTAGCAATCTAGGCAGGACTTGCATCAGATCGGTACGAGGCAACGTCACTAATGTGAGAAAAATCTCCCAAAAAGTACCATTTTACAAAACATTAAGTAAAACATACAACATTTTCAACTGCATCTTTTGGTAGAAAATGCAGTTACATGCATCTTTAATGCATTTTCAGCAAGGCTGTACAAATTAAATGCCTTCCGAATGCTTCGTAGATTTTCCATTGTCCTCAAATCTCACCCCTGAACTGTCTGGAATTGCTTTCTATTTTAAGACGATTATTGCCTTTGTCGCTTCCCCAGGGTCCGGGATATATAAACTAAGTACATGTACATTTTATGTACAGTGATAGTGCACACAGATGAACAAAGCAGTCATTTCCTTCCATTGTACTTCCTCAGAATGTTTTCAGTTGCTAAAATATCCAGTAGTTTGGCATTTGTGCAAACACCAACCGTAAATTGTTTACAGGTTACCCTAGATATGGGAACTGGTATCTTGTACGAATGTGGTTCTTCAATAAGAGACTTTGAGAATCTGGCAGCAGACGTACAGTACATTGCAATTGAAAGTTGACACTGTGAATGGGAAATTTTGTGAAAAGAATTCACATTCTGAAAGAGTCCAAAAAGGCTACCCTTGTTTTCAAACTGAAAGCCTTAGCAAAATTACTCCTTTGTACATGACAAATCTTTTCACAGTGATTCGTGAAACACGGCAATCGACCCAAATGGCACTGAAAGTTCCTTTCGCCAAAATAGAATGCGACGCCACAAGTTTCGATGCGAGTGGTGCTAGTATATGGAGCAATTGAGAACCATGAACTCCTTTGGGTACATTTAAATCGGAGCTAAGCCATCCATCAGAGATATTTCTGCCATTTACGCTGATCTATTCTACGGAGTTATAAACTTTGTTGCCACAATTTCCCTTTGTTTTTCCCAAAAGTTTTTTTTTTTCGCGTTTTTTTGCCCATCCCGTGAATCAGCAATAGGCTTCTACTGGAGAGTTGAAAAGTTGACTGTAAATAAATTTATTTGTGTAAATATTCTTGTATAGTGTGTAAATATTCAGTTTTAACTAAAAGTATGCAGGGCCCCAATGGAAACCAGTTTTTAACTGTTTGGCACACCCCAGGCTGGGTAAAGAAATATAATAAATAAATTCACATTCACATTTCACATTTCTCACAAAACTTTTCCCCCTGTGAATTCAAGTGGGAAATTATTTCCCACTTTGAGAAAAGCAGTGTGAAAAGGCGTGAAAATATTTTCCCACTTGTGTGAAAAGGCGTGAAAATGTTTTCCCACTTTGGGAATTTTTTTTTACATTTTGTGAAATGAAAATGAATTCCCGGGGAATTCAGAGAAAAGGTGTGAAGAGAAATTCCCATTGTGAGGTTAACTTTCAATTGCAATGTACTGCACTGGTTTTTTTTGCTAGTTCTGAGCATAGATCTGAGCATGCGCACGACTGGTGAGAACAATTGTAAAGGATTGGTATGTCGGCTGCCATCATGTGTCTGGAAAGTCTCCCGTTGGACCGGCCATAGGCTGTGCATCGATCTCCAAACCTGGTACTTGAGTATCTGATCGCTAATGGTCAGGAATCAGGTACCTGTAACCGAATAACATATTACTTAGTCATTTGCGGGGAATAAAATGAAAATACATGGGAAAAAACAAAAGATTGTTTATGATACTTGCGAAAATACTTACTGTAGGGGGCCTACACACTTGCATCTTGCATGCTGCATTGAATTGCACCGATGTGGTGCGTAGTTTTAATGTGCGGACCTTTTTACAAACAATATGAACATCAGCAATTTACGAGATTTAATTTTTGGGATTGGCTTTACCCAGGTCGGGTATATTACCCGTGTTTTTTTCAATCGGGTACCTGATTCCCATACACCATACCCCCCTCCATATTTTATAGACAAAAGGATGCTGTTTTCAGTCTCGTTAATGATTTTTAATGAGTTTTTGCACTGCATTATGGGTATAATCATACATCTACCATAGTTTAGCACGCACTCCGACGAATTCCTCCAGGGGTGTTATACTCATTAGTGTTACTTCCCACCAGCTCCCAGTCAGTCAGAATGGTACTGGAAGGACCAGGAGGTTGTCTATGTTCGCAAGCATGGGCCTTGTATATGCTGATAAGTTTAATGCACTATGGGTGCACCACACTAATTAGGTCAAAATGGCTGCGCAAAGCTGATTACCATAAATTGTAAACCCACAACTTTTTTTGAATAATACATTTTGGGGGGTCATGCAATTGATAGATTGTGTAATTATGATCAGCTATCATAACCTGGGGGTTCTGTGCTTTATCTTTTGTGCAGACTTGATACATTTTGGCTTTAAAATTGGTCCTATTTGGCTTGGCAAGTGGAGGGATGCTGTATGAAAAATGGCAGCTAGCCGGTTTCGGAAAAAACACATTTTTAGGGGTGGTAATCTTTGGGGACAATTGAGCAAAAATTCCAAACGGCTACCCTACCAAAAATTGAAAAGAATTTGACAGATTAAGATTCAAACTATAATTTTCAGTAGTGCCCTAATAACTGAGAGACTCCTGTATAAGGATTTTTTCACTGTGAAGTTAGTGGTTTTTACACTAAGGTCAATGGGAGTTTATTTAGTATGGTGCACCCCTATACACAACCAGCTCGTGACCGTGACCTTTTGACCTTGTGCATTGTATGTACAGCTAATAGTACGATTCTAATATTTTGTAGAGTAGAATTTAATTGTGCATCCATGAATAGGATACAAGGTAATTATACAAGGCTGTCTGCACGGGTTCAAAAGCTTTCAAGGCTATTGTTTTGAATTATACATGATTATGTTCATGTACAGAATCTTCCAGGCTAGTAATATTTTACTGGTGTGCAGTAATATAACTTCACATCTGCACATGTTGTGGGTTATATGTGAATAAATACTAATAACGTGATGCGATCAAGCAAAATCAGTCGGAACTCGGCAATCCTTGTTTTGAGATACGGGCCAAAATATGTTCGTAGTGGAAAAATATAAATTGACTTTTACAAAAACAGCTAAGGGAAAAACATTCTTCTTTCACATGAAAATATGACATGTATTATAAATGTACTAAAAATGACTCAATTAAAGTACTGTAACTTTAAACTTGATTTTCTCAGTTTCTTTCTTTTTAATGTGCCGGTGTTCAAATATTTGTAACTTTTTAACCAAAGGTCTTATTCACATGGGGTTTTCACTAATATAGAGCTTGAAGTACGCTATAAATTGACCACTACTTCAGACTGATTTTGCTTGATCGCATACTGGATTCCTCTAAATTGGTGCATCAGTGATGCTTTTCCTGATTTTCGTCAAATAGTTTGGCGATTGTGTAGTTTTGATGAAAGTAGAGTCAAGGGTATTTTTTTCTCTTTCCAAAATGACTTTTCTAATGCGGTTTTGCGTGTTTTCTGTGCGTCGCGGTGATCGGCATCTTTATCTGCGCGTTGCGTTTTGTCGTCTTCATTATCGCTTTACCCCAAATTTTCCCTGAAAAACTAAAACCCTGCCTTTATCTATGGCATACCTGTTGGTTTGTAGTTTCGCTAACTAGTTTGGCAGTTCCAATTTTTAAGTGGATTTTCGTTCCCTGATAGGGAACAGAGCCCGTCACTACACAATCGCCAATAATTTTGACAGACCTCTGCTGATGAGCTCATTCAGTTGAACATAGGTATATGTTTCCCCGGCCAATTTCACCATGTTTTCGTTCATTTTAACGCCTGGCTCATTCAATTTAGATTTAAATTGAATGATCACGCAGGTCGTCATTCGACAATACAAAAATAATCATTCAAATTCACTATCCGAGCATTCTATCATCTTTTAGCTTCACTCGTGCCTGTAAAAGATGCATTCAAATTAAAAGTATCGTATTGTTCATTCAATGTTCTCTGAACCAGCAGTAAGGGTTAGATCGGGCATTCATTTTCATTATAAATGGGGAAAAGGTATTTCACCTTTTTTCAAGCATCTTTTCCTGCATGTCCACATTCCTGCATGTCCGTATTCCAATAAAAGTCTGAGTTATCTCACGTAAATCATATCTGACGTCTTCAATCTTCTTTCTGAACTAATATACGTCTTCAGACTGATAAGATGGCGAACCTATGGGAGGGGAGGTGTGATCGTCTGATTGAATCGGCCCAAAGAAAACAAATTAAGCCTACCCAAAGAGAAGTGTCCCCGATGGTACAACTATTGCCAAACATACATGCCCCGATGAGCACATGAATTGGTTATACTGACAGGTGCGTTCAACTAGGTTTACCCCTTTTAAACAATAGACTTCATTTTCTTTTAATTGTGTTTGTTGTTAAATGTTTGTATAACAAATTTGACATTCCAACTGATAATTACATTGCTGTTAATACTAGACACACTGATGTTGTAAAGTTTCATCACCAAAGAGCCATGTGTAACGCTGCTCATCATTCTCTTTTTCATAAATTTCCTAGATTATGGGAGGCATTACCGACATCTGTCCAAGACATGGTTGTTTTGGGATTAACTTCATTTACAAATTCACTAAGAAAACATTTATTGATCCCGGGTTCATGCGATACTCTAATGCAAATTGCTTAGAGTTTCCATTTATGTTTTAGGTGTTTTTTAAATTAATAATAACATACATATAAAACGTTGGTTATGAGAATGCATTATGTTTATTTTTTTTAATTATTTTTTATTTTGTTATATATATATTATTTTTTAATGCGTATAATTAGTTTTTGTTGTTTGACTTGCTAATTATTTTTTCGTTGCCAAATATTGTTTGTATTGTAGGAAAGTTATTATCTTGTATTGATAGCATTTCAGGAGAGCCACTAGATAGTGATTAAGTTCGCTTTTGGCAATCTTTCAGGGTGTTATCAATATTGTTTTTGTTTGTTTGTTTTTTGGGGCTTATTACCTAAAATGTTTGTATTGTATTTTGTATGTGTTCTTGCCTGAGGAATAATAAATGGAAAAAAAATTAAATGAAATGAAATGAAGAGATTGATGGGTGAATCAGAACGAAAACGAACAGTAAACAAAGTTAAAGGATTCATAAACACGTCAACGTACAGATGCCCCTAATTGTGTTGGTCAAACTTTAAAACAAACAAAGATCAAAGGTGAAAAAAAGAAAATTACTCAGCCCCAGCCCTTTTCATTTCATAATAGTTCGTTACATCATTCATCCCTCATATCAGTTCAGATGTTACATTATAAATGTTACAAATTTGTCCATTACAAAAACCTCTGAAGACAATAGGAAAATATATCAATTAAAAAATCTTATTAATTTGAATGACCATTTGATGAGAATTATTTCCCATAAACGAATAAGAAAAGAAAAGCATGGTCATACGCCATTTACACACTGACGTTCGCTAATTTGAATGCCTCAATCGTCAAAGGATGTTACAAAACTCAATGTAAGAATGCAACAAATGAAGTCTTGCATGCACCAAAACGAAATAGAATGCCCCTAAATGAAAACGAACATTAGGAACAAAATCTTGGTTGCTTAAAAATTGAAATTGAATGCCCAAACAGTGAAAAAGAAACCTTAGTTTGAACAGATGTGGAAAAACCACGCGAATTTGAATGACCAATAACGAAAATGATGTGAAAAATTCGCACGCAAATTGGCCGGGAAAACCTATACTGCAGTGCAACACCGCTATAACGAACATCGCGGGATCCACAGATTTTGTTCGGTATAGCGATCGTTCGGTATAGCGATTTTTAGCCCGCCGGTTACTTAAGGACGACTTTAAACATGTGCCGGCCATTGAATTACAAAATGTATGTAATTACATGTTCATACTTTCTAAGCTTACCGAATTCTAAAGTAACAGTTGGCTTTTCCCTTCTAAACTCCTCAAAAAAAGTTCGGAATTTTTTTTCACTTATTTATATCTCGGTTATTTGAGACCCGTTTGTATCGTGTTGTACATCAGTGAAAGGTTCATCATTCCCCTTCACAACGACACCACATTTGTAACAATCACTTGCTTCACGGCTGAGTACCTCTCCTGTGAAAACAGGTGGGTCGCAAACAGAATGTGCCAAATTTGCCATTATCTGTGCTCAACAGAACAACCAACTGTGTCAGTAACCAGGAATAAAGAAGACATATTGGCAATTTTACACTGTATTCATTACACAAACAACAGTCACTAACATCAATATCGGGTGGAAGAACCATACGCAGCCACAACAGCCTGGCACCTCCTCCTCATGCTGCTCACCAGTCTTCTTGGGGTGTTGTCTTCTTGGGACGCCCACTTCTTGGTCTGTCCTTGACATCACCAGTTTCACGTAATTTTGCTTTCAATTTGGAGATGGTACTATAGGGCTTGGTTCTGGGGAACACCAGCTTAATTGAAGCTGCCCTATAGCACGAGCCTTCTCCACGTTGGATAATCTTGGCATGATGATGCTTGGATTATACACCAAATGACCACTTTGAAAAATGACCATCACCAAAGACTCACTGTGCATTCATCCATGTTCAACCACCTGTAAAACTGCTAATCCTGTCCTGGCACTTTCTCATTCAAAACAAATCCAATCCCCGAAACAACTCAAAACAACCGAATCAATATGCTAAGCACAGATAATGGCAAATTTGGCACATTCTGTTTGCGACCCACCTGTATTCACAGGAGAGGTACTCAGCTGTGAAGCAAGTGATTGTTACAAATGTGGTGTTGTTGTGAAGGGGAATGATGAACCTTTCACTGATATGCAACACGATACAAACGGGTCTCGAATAACCGAGATATAAATATGTGGAACAAAATTCCGAACTTTTTTTGAGGAGTGTATTTCTTGGGGAAATAATAGCCACCTGTCACTCTTCAACATGAAGCTGTGGCCGTTTGGGAATTATATGTACAAACAGCCCAAATACCCAGTACAATTTTTTAATCCGCTGCTTTTTTTCAACAACAATGTTCGGTATTAAAGTTTTGCACACAAAATTTGGGAGCCAAGGATGGTGTTCAGTATAGCGGCGTTCCACTGTATTAGGCCAAGTAAAAAAACAAAAACATTTAGCGTCCGCGTTTTTTGAAAAAGGAAGGAAGAGGGGCTTTCTATTCTGTATTTTTAAGATGGCCGCCATTCTTTTCAAAATTTCCAACAACGGTACCGTAGGTTTTTCAACAGTTTAAGATAAATAAAAAAGGAAGAGACATGGTGGACAAGAGAATTTAATATGTTTACAGTGGTTTTAATACATTGTAGTTTTAGTAAGCCTGTATTATATTTTCTGATTGATCGATTGACATTTTTGGGTTTTTTTTTCACTTCAAGTTCATTCCCACTGGTAAAAATGTTTTTAAAAATCCAGGCGGCCCCCAAAAAGGAAGCGGGTGGGGACGCTAAACATGTTGTTTTTTTTGTTTTTTTTTACTTCGCCTTACTTTAGTAAAGCTTGCTTCACAAATCATTTGAGGCTTTTCAGTATCGTGAAATTTAGTCACAAATGGATGGAACAAACGTCAGAAATCCCACACTTAACACCTAGGATAGTTTCGAAGTTGACAAAACATGATTAATAATCATTATCTGCGTTCACATGCTCAACCTCGTGTTTGTCAGAAAATTATTTTCTGACACTGACCGTGCACTGTAAAATAAAATCGTTCTTTGTAACTTGGAAACGGTCATTAAACTAAAGATTATGGACAGAGATATTTTAACTTGCCAGAATTGTGCAATGGGGGTAGCATTCACCAATACTACAGTTGCTAAACCCCCATTGTGCCGTGCTGGTGGTTATGTTTTCCCTTGTGCTTGGCAGTTGGCCAAAACTCTGCCCGGCTTGTAAGAATGTTGGTAGTCCCACAATTACTCGGCCTTTCCTGCCATTGGAGGGATGCATCCCCTGCATAGCAACCACATCTTCTAGGCTTATTCAAACCACCTGTATTTATACACCCCTGTTTTTCTTATTTATTTAATAACCACATCCAACAGCAAAAGAACTGCCAATTACAAAAATGTGATAACAATAAAGAGATACACTAGCAAAATATAAATATACAAATATATTCAAGCAAAATTATTAAGTGAGAAAAATTCTTTCACAGCTAAACCTTTATTCGAAGAGTTTCAACTGGATGGATATCAATCAACACAATTTGAGGCTAATTGACTTGGAGGAGAGTATACTTCAGAGAAACTTTGTGGACGTGTCAAAGGTTGCATCTTCCTATTGATTTCATGGTACCCACTGCCACACATTGGATACAAATCGGCCAGCTGACTCCGGCAAGCTTCGTTGTCATGGTTAAGACGTCCGCATGAGTATGCAGGAGGTCGTGAGTTCAATTCTGACCAGAGTACGCCACTGCAAACTTATCTTTACCCCCCCCCCCCCCCCCCCCCTACGAATATACGCATTCCACATATCTCTGGGCTATATTGCAAGTATTGTAAATAGTACGATAATGCTCTTGCGAGTAAGAGGCCAAACAATAAGTGCTCGTCTAAGCGAGTTCTCGTGTTACCAGTGCTGGTATTGAGCAAATTTTCTCCCATAGGAATGTGCACAATTCATTCGGAACCGAAGAAAAATGCTCGTCTTAACCGGGATCCCGTCTTACAACTGAGCTTGTATTAATGAGGTTCGACTGTATGCAGATCAGCCAACATTTTTCATGTAAATTGAAAAATTGCCACATTGTGCTCATACCTTCTAAAACCGAACAAAAAATGATAATTAATTACCATGAACCAAAAACTCATTTCCTGGGGCATTTAATACGGTGTATCCTTTTCATAGGACTTATACATATTTTAAGTGGTTTTTGGATGCACGTGTATACTGCTGATGCTGGAGCAATGCTGGAGTAGTGAGGTTTGAAACACCCCCCCCCCCCCCCAACTTTTTTCTCTCCTTTTTATGCACGTCTCACAACAGACTAGTTCACCAACCCGTTTTGTTTCATTTCATGCATGACACCCCCATAAGGAAATTTATGATCTGGCCATGCAATAATAATTATGATTATATACAACCTTACCTATCTTGCCTATGGCCGTAATTACCAGAATATACAGGTACAATGTGAACTAGAGCTTTGGTGTTTGTGGACAAACACAGGGCTGTTTCGTTTGGGGGGTTTTTGGTAGTTTGATTCTTAATTTTTGAGATTTCAATGGTGGATCAAAAAATCTCGTTTTACATTCATGGTCGTCTACGACAGGTCATGCAATCACGTAGGCTTATTCATAATCGTTTTGGAAATGTGAGCATACAAGGAGTTGATGACCATGATTACGTCATCAGACGTCACACATTTTTCACATTTATATTTAAGTGTGTATGACCTAAAAATATATTACAAGAATTATCAAAAATTGTTTAAAATTCATGTTAGATACCACGTTTCAACTTAATCGAACTTGTACTTTTGTAGATAGATGGCTTCAAAAACTGCCCCTTTAAGATGACGTCACGTGACATGTGATGAAGTCATCATAATGTCATGTCAATTTTCATCTATGAACCTGCAGATCTGCCTGGATATTACATTTCAACTTAATCGAACTTGTACTTTTGTTTATATGTGGCTTCAAAAACTGCCCCTTTAAGATGACGTCAGGTGACATGTGATGAAGTCATCATAACGTCATGTCAATTTCCATCTATAAACCTGCTGGCCTACTTAGATATTACATTTCAACTTAATCGAGCTTGTACTTTTGTAGATATGGCTTCAAAAACTGCCCCTTTAAGATGACGTCACGTGACATGTGATGACATCATGATAATGTCATGTCAATTTTCAGCTATAAACCTACTGGGCTACCTAGATATTACTTTTCAACTTAATCGAACTTGTAATTTTGTTTATATATGGCTTCAAAAACTGCCCCTTTAAGATGACGTCACGTGACATGTGATGACGTCATCATAACGTCAATTCAATTTTTATCTATAAACCTACTGAGCTACCTAGATATTACTTTTGAACTTAATCGGACTTGTGCTTTTGTAGACATATGGCTTCAAAAACTGCCCCTTTAAGATGACGTCACGTGACATGTGATGACATCAATTATGATAATGTCATGTCAATTTTCAGCTATAAACCTACTGGGCTACCTAGATATTACTTTTCAACTTAATCGAATTTGTACTTTTGTAGATATATGGCTTCAAAAACTGCCCCTTTAAGATGACGTCACGTACGTGGCATGTCATGACGTCATCAAGAGGTAAAAGTTCGGCACACATTGTGAGCAGTTAGTCTAAGTGTCTGCCAAGTTTAAAAGTACCCAAAGTGCCGGTAAGAAAGAAAACGTGTACAAATGCTATAGGCAATAATCTAGCGAGTGCCCCTTTAAGATGACACCACGTGACATGTTATGACTTGATCATAACGTCATGTCAATTTTCATCTATAACACCAGGTGGCATACCTTACGTTCCAACTGAATCGGACTTGTACTTTTGTAGATATATGGCTTCGAAAAATGCCCCTTTAAGATGACGTCACGTGACATGTGATGACGTCATCAGGACGTAAAAGTTCGGCACACATGGGGAGCAGTTGGGGTAAGTGTCTGCCAAGTTTAAAAGTAGCCAATGTGGCCGGTAAGAAAGTAAACGTTTACAAATGCTATGGGCAATATTCTATCGACTTGAAAAAATAATTGTTTTATGACGTCATCATGACGTCACACAATTTTCGCTTTTTAGGGCATATCTTTGAGACATACCAAAGCTATAACAAAAAGAATTTTGAAAATATCTTGTTTTGTTCGCTAGATATAGTGAAAAGAATGTTACGATTATAAAACTTCAAGAATTCAGCGACTTGAAAAAAGACTACAAATAAACCCTTTTTATAAACAGCATGCACATTTAAGCCATGGTTATCAGCCCTTCCCAGAATTCCTTTGTGTTATATTGAATTTGGTCTACATTTTGAAATGGCTCCTATTTCTTACTTGAGTGAGCCACGATCACGAAATTTTGGAATTAGGTACAGGAAAATTCAATGTATACATTTTTGTAATCAGATTGACCCTTACATGCGTTTAAAAAAAAAAATATTGTTGATGACGTCATCATGACGTCACACAATTTTCGCCATTTAGGGCATATCTTTGAGACATACCAAAGCTGTAACAAAAAGAATTTTGAAAATATCTTGTTTTGTTCGCTAGATATATTGAAAAGAATGTTACGATTTTAAAACTTCAAGAATTCAGCGACTTGAAAAAAGACTAGAAATCAACCCCTTTTATAAACAGCAAGCTCATAATAGCCATGGTTATCAGCCCGTCCCAGAATTCCTTTGTGTTATATTGAATTTGGTCTAAATTTTGAAATGGCTGTTATTTCTTACTTGAGTGAGCCACGATCATGAAATTTTGGAATTGGGTACAGAAAAATACAATGTATACATTTTTGTAATCAGATTGACCCTTACATGCGTTTAAAAAAAAAAATATTGTTGATGACGTCATCATGACGTCACACAATTTTCGCCATTTAGGGCATATCTTTGAGACATACCAAAGCTGTAACAAAAATAATTTTGAAAATATCTTGTTTTGTTCGCTAGATATATTGAAAAGAATGTTACGATTTTAAAACTTCAAAAATTCAGCGACTTGAAAAAAGACTAGAAATCAACCCCTTTTTATAAACAGCAAGCTCATAATAGCCATGGTTATCAGCCCGTCCCAGAATTCCTTTGTGTTATATTGAATTTGGTCTAAATTTTGAAATGGCTGTCATTTTTTACTTGAGTGAGCCACGATCATGAAATTTTGGAATTGGGTACAGAAAAATACAATGTATACATTTTTGTAATCGGATTGACCCTTACATGCGTTAAAAAAACAACATATTTTTGATGACGTCATCATGACGTCACACAATTTTCGCCTTTTAGGGCATATCTTTGAGACATACCAAAGCTATAACAAAAAGAATTTTGAAAATATCTTGTTTTGTTCGCTAGATATATTGAAAAGAATGTTACGATTTTAATACTTCAAAAATTCAGCGACTTGAAAAAAGACTAGAAATCAACCCCTTTTATAAACAGCAAGCACATAATAGCCATGGTTATCTGCCCGTCCCAGAATTCCTTTGTGTTATATTGAATTTGGTCTAAATTTTGAAATGGCTGTTATTTCTTACTTGAGTGAACCACGATCATGAAATTTTGGAATTGGGTACAGCAAAATTCAATATATACATTTTTGTAATCAGATTGACCCTTACATGCGTTAAAAAAAAGAAGCATTTTTGATGACGTCATCATGACGTCACACAATTTTCGCTTTTTAAGGCATATCTTTGAGACATACCAAAGCTATAACAAAAAGAATTTTGAAAATATCTTGTTTTGTTCGCTAGATATAATTTAATGAATGTTACGATTTTCAAAATTCAAAAATTCATAAAAAATCACGTGATGACGTCATCATGACGTAAAAGTTCGGCATACATTCTGAGCAGTTGGTCTAAGTGTGTGTTAAGTTTAAAGGCAATCGGCTGCATAAAAGTAGCCAAAGTGCCTGGCAGAAAGAAATCGTGTACAAACGCTATGGGCAAAAAGTCCGAAAAAGAAAAAAACAAACAAACTAGAGGTTTGTGTCTGTTTGAAACAGAACACAAGGCTTTTCCGTGTTTTTTTTTTCCACCCTAAAACTTCAGCGTACGTTCTATGTTTGTGTTAAGTTTGATTAAGATCTGATGTTTATAGTGAGTAAAGTGATTTGTACAAAATTCGTGTACAAAGTCTACGGGATTTTGGATAAAACAAAAAGATTCATAGAAAATTAGAAGATGACGTCATCATGACGTCACTTCGGATGTTACATTCTACTGGCACTATCTACCTACCCACCAATTTTTATAATAATCAGACCTATTCTTATGTGTTTTTCAAAGCACATTTTTGACGTCATGATGAGGTCACACTTTTTCACATTGAAATGAAAGAATATCGGAGCTAACAAAACTTAAAAATTAATATAAGATGATATGATGACGTCATCATGAAGTCACCACAATTTTCATTGATAAAATGAAAAATGCACCTTTAAAATGACGTCACGTGACACGTGATGACGTCATCATGACGTCATCATGATGTCACGTTTCGGCATACATTTTTAGCTCAGGGTCTTTGTTTGTGTTAAGCCTGATTAAGATCTGAGGTTGTTTAGTGAGCAAAGTGCCACTTACAAAATTCGTGTACAAAGTCTATGGGATTTGGGATAGAACTAAAAATTTCATAGAAAATCAGCCGATGACGTCACCATGACGTTACTTTGGATTTGACATGCTAGTAGCATTATCTACCTACCCAGCAATTTTTATGACGATCGCACGTACCTTTATATGTGTTTCAAAAAAGAACATTTTTGATGACGTCATGATGACGTCACACATTTTCCCATGTATGTGAAAGAATATAGGAGCTAACAAAGCTATTCCAAAAAGAATTTTGGATTTAGCATGTTCTGTTGATGAGATATGGCTTTAAGAAACTTTAATGTTCAAAAACTTTAAAATTACTATAAAATCGTATGATGACGTCATCATGACGTCACGTAAATTTTCATCTATAACACGTGGTGGTCTACCAACATACCGGGTTTAAAGGAAATCGGACCTACGGCTCTCTAGATATGGGCCCTTGAAAAATCATCTTTAAGATGACGTCACGTGACATGTGATGACGTCATCATGACGTAAAAGGTCGGCACACATTGTGAGCAGTTGGGGTAAGTGTCTGCCAAGTTTAAAAGTAGCCAAAGTGGCCGGTAAGAAAGAAAACGTTTACAATGCTATGGGCACTATTCTCGCGACTTGAAAACAGATTTATTTTATTACGTCATCATGACGTCACACAATTTTCGCTTTTTAGGGCATATCTTTGAAACATACGAAAGCTATAACAAAAAGAATTTTGAAAATATCTTGTTTTGTTCGCTAGATATATTGAAAAGAATGTTACGATTTAAACAATTTAGAAATTCAGCGACTTGAAAAAAGACTACAAATCAATTCTTTTTATAAACAGCATGCACTTTTAAGCCATGGTTATCTGCCCTTCCCAGAATTCCTTTGTGTTATATTGAATTTGGTCTACATTTTGAAATGGCTGCTATTTCTTACTTGGGTTAGCCACGATCATGAAATTTTGGAATTAGGTAGAGAAAAATTCAATGTATACATTTTTGTAATCGAATTGACACTCACATTCGTTTAAAAAAAAAAATTTTTTTGATGACGTCATCATGACGTCACACAATTTTCGCTTTTTAGGGCATATCTTTGAGACATACCAAAGCCATAACAAAAAGAATTTTGAAAATATCTTGTTTTGTTCGCTAGATATATTGAAAAGAATGTTACGATTTTAAAACTTCAAAAAATCAGCGACTTGAAAAAAGACTAGAAATCAACCCCTTTTATAAACAGCAAGCACATAATACCCATGGTTATCTGCCCGTCCCAGAATTCCTTTGTGTTATATTGAATTTGGTCTAAATTTTGAAATGGCTGTTATTTCTTACTTGAGTGAGCCACGATCATGAAATTTTGGAATTACGTACAGAAAAATTCAATGTATACATTTTTGTAATCGGATTGACACTTACATGCGTTAAAAAAAAAAAAAATTTTTGATGAAGTCACCATGACGTCACACAATTTTCGCTTTTTAGGGCATATCTTTGAGACATACCAAAGCCATAACAAAAGGAATTTTGAAAATATCTTGTTTTGTTCGCTAGATATATTGAAAAGAATGTTACGATTTTCAAAATTCAAAAAATCATTAAAAATCACGTGATGACGTCATTATGACGTCACTCTTCGGCATACAATTTCAGGTTAGGGTTTTTGTTTGTATTAAGTTTGATTAAGATCTGAGATTGTTTAGTGACCAAAGTGCCACCTATAAAATTCGTGTACAAAGTCTATGGGATTTGGGATAGAACTAAAGTAAGAAGAAGAAGAAGAAGAAACGAGAGATGTGTGACTGTTGATGAACAGTACACATAGCTTTTCCGCTCTCCATTTTCTTTTCTTTTTTACATGAAAGGAATTAAGGAATAATGAGTAAGTTTAAAGAGTGAAAGTATTAAGAGTGAAAGTATAATAAAGGTTGCATGAAATATACCTTAGATTTGTAGATATGTTTTCTTTGCGATTATAAGTATCGCACTTTGATGTGTTTTGGTACATGTTGGTTCACGTCATTATGGTCTTAATTTGGAGAATTAAAAACACAGAATTTTAAAAGGGAATCATTTACAACTCTATTTGTGGGGTTAGCACTGTACATTGTGTACAAATGATGTATATGCGCGATGCGCGGCTGTTCGAGTGGCAAATTTTTTTCTCTAGGAAGGTTAGGGGCAATTACCATAAATGGGCGTATCTAGACCGCTATTACGATCAAGCATATTCATGATTAAGTTAATTTATATAATAAGCATCGCACGCATTATTCAGACAGCTATATAAGGTTGAAGTAAAAATATTTTGTCTAGCTACTGTTGTGGCTATATTGGTAGAGCACTGAAAGCTTTAGACTACAGAGGCCTGGGTTCGAATCCTCTGCCCGATTTATATTTCAAGGGAAAACACAACGTCTATTTATGACAATTGACCCTAACTTATCTCACTTCCGTTTTGGACCGGAAGGAAGGGTCACGTGACTTTGCACGTAATATAAAAAATGAAGACCCTGGATTATTCTATCGGTTCCCGTAAAAAGCAAAATCAGATCTCTCTCGATTGATTCTATATTGATTTTCAAAGATTAAACTTTCAAGTTGTAAGGCACTTCCGGTTTGGACCGGAAGGAAGGGTCACGTGACTTTGCACGTAATATACAAAATGAAGACCCTGGATTATTCTATCAGTTGCCGTAAAAAGCAAAATCAGATCTCTCTCGATTGATTCTATATTGATTTTCAAAGATTAAACTTTCAAGTTGTAAGGCACTTCCGGTTTAGACCGGAAGGAAGGGTCACGTGACTTTGCACGTAATATAAAAAAAGAAGACCCTGGATTATTCTATCAGTTGCCGTAAAAAGCAAAATCAGATCTCTCTCGATTGATTTTATATTGATTTTCAAAGATTAAACTTTCAAGTTATAAGGCACTTCCGGTTTGGACCGGAAGGAAGGGTCACGTGACTTTGCACGTAATATAAAAAATGAAGACCCTGGATTATTCTATCAGTTCCCGTAAAAAGCAAAATCAGATCTCTGTGGATTGATTTTATATTGATTTTCAAAGATTAAATTTTCAAATTATAGGGCACTTCCGGTTTCGACCGGAAGGAAGGGTCACGTGACTTTGCACATAATATAAAAAATGAAGACCCTGGATTATTCTATCAGTTCCCGTTAAAAGCAAAAATCAGATCTCTCTAGATTGATTTTATATTGATTTTCAAAGATTAAACTTTCAAATTATAGGGCACTTCCGGTTTCGACCGGAAGGAAGGGTCACGTGACTTTGCACGTAATACCAAAAATGAAGAGCCTAGATTATTCTATCAGTTCCCATTAAAGCAAAATCAGATCTCTGACGGTTGATTTTATATTGATTTAAGAAAATTAAATCTAGAAATCTTTGATTGTTTTTAATCTGATACTTGATGACGTCATCGTGACGTCATTATCGGAAAGCTCGAGAGCTATGTAAACTATGCTATCTGAAGCAGAAATCTGCATTATATGTCTTGCGGTTGATTTTTTTGCAAATTTTTCAGGTTTAAAGGTCTTTTTGTTGCAACTTCCGGTCTGGTGACGTCATCAATCTTTCTCCCCCTCAACTTGTTCTTAGCGTGAAGCCGATTACATACATCAATTATAAAGTGATTTCAGCAAACTTCGTCACACACATCGACCGATTATTCATTTGAAGCATTTTTCAACCTGCCGCTAGAGGGCGCTCGAACATTTTATGACGTCACATGTAATTTTTTTGTGAAGTACAACCTAGTTGGATACCAACATCGTTGAAAGCAAGTTCACATATTTTTCCACTTTCAAATGATGAGGCACTTCCGGTTTGGACCGGAAGGAAGGGTCACGTGATTTGACGCACACGAGATAAAATGAAGATCCTGGATTATACTATCAATTCCCACAAAAATCAAGTTCCGGGCTCTCACGGTTGATTTTATATTGATTTTCAAAGATTAAATCTGCTAATCTTTAATTGCTTGTAATTTGATACATGATGACGTCATCATGACGTCAGAGTAATATGCACGAGTTCAGTACAGGGTCTCAGTGTATGCCAACTCTCATTAAGATTGAAGTTTGTTTAAGGGCAAAAGTGCCGATTAGAAAAAACGTGCATAAAGTTTATGGGGTTTTGGGGAGAAGAAGAAAAAGAAGAAGAAGAAACGAGAGATGTGTGACTGTTGATGAACAGTACACATAGCTTTTCCGCTCTCCATTTTCTTTTTTTTTTACATGAAAGGAATTAAGGAATAAAGAGTAAGTTTAAAGAGTGAAAGTATTAAGAGTGAAAGTATAATAAAGGTTGCATGAAATATACCTTAGATTTGTAGATATGTTTTCTTTGCGATTATAAGTATCGCACTTTGATGTGTTTTGGTACATGTTGGTTCACGTCATTATGGTCTTAATTTGTGGGGTTAGCACTGTACATTGTGTACAAATGATGTATATGCGCGATGCGCGGCTGTTCGAGTGGCAAATTTTTTTCTCTAGGAAGGTTAGGGGCAATCACCATAAATGGGCGTATCTAGACCGCTATTACGATCAAGCATATTCATGATTAAGTTAATTTATATAATAAGCATCGCACGCATTATTCAGACAGCTATATAAGGTTGAAGTAAAAATATTTCTCTAGCTACTGTTGTGGCTATATTGGTAGAGCACTGAAAGCTTTAGACTACAGAGGCCTGGGTTCGAATCCTCTGCCCGATTTATATTTCAAGGGAAAACACAACGTCTATTTATGACAATTGACCCTAACTTATCTCACTTCCATTTTGGACCGGAAGGAAGGGTCACGTGACTTTGCACGTAATATAAAAAATGAAGACCCTGGATTATTCTATCGGTTCCCGTAAAAATCAAAATCAGATCTCTCTCGATTGATTTTTATATTGATTTTCAAAGATTAAAATTTCAAGTTATAAGGCACTTCCGGTTTGGACCGGAAGGAAGGGTCACGTGACTTTGCACGTAATATAAAAAATGAAGACCCTGGATTATTCTATCGGTTCCCGTAAAAAGCAAAATCAGATCTCTCTCGATTGATTCTATATTGATTTTCAAAGATTAAACTTTCAAGTTGTAAGGCACTTCCGGTTTGGACCGGAAGGAAGGGTCACGTGACTTTGCACGTAATATAAAAACTGAAGACCCTGGATTATTCTATCAGTTGCCGTAAAAAGCAAAATCAGAGGTCTCTCGATTGATTTTATATTGATTTTTAAAGATTAAACTTTCAAGTTATAAGGCACTTCCGGTTTAGACCGGAAGGAAGGGTCACGTGACTTTGCACGTAATATAAAAAATGAAGACCCTGGATTATTCTATCGGTTCCCGTAAAAAGCAAAATCAGATCTCTCTCGATTGATTTTATATTGATTTTCAAAGATTAAACTTTCAAGTTATAAGGCACTTCCGGTTTAGACCGGAAGGCAGGGTCACGTGACTTTGCACGTAATACAAAAAATGAAGACCCTGGATTATTCTATCAGTTCACATTAAAGCAAAATCAGATCTCTCACGGTTGATTTTATATTGATTTTCAAAAACTAAATCTAGAAATCTTTGGTTGCTTGTAATCTGATACTTGATGACGTCATCGTGACGTCATTATCGGAAAACTCGAGAGCTATGTAAACTATGCTATCTGAAGCAGAAATCTGCATTATATCTCTTGCGGTTGATTTTTCAGCAAATTTTTTAGGTTTAAAGGTCTTTTCATTGCAACTTCCGGTCTGGTGACGTCATCAATCTTTCTCCACCTCAACGTGTTCTTAGCGTGAAGCCGATTACATACATCAATTATAGAGTGATTTCAGCAAACTTCGCCACACACATCGACCGATTATTCATTTTAAGCATTTTTCAACTTGCCGCTAGAGGGCGCTCGAACATTTTATGACGTCACAAATAATTTTTTTGTGAAGTACAACCTAGTCGGAGACCAACATCGTTGAAAGCAAGTTCCCATCTTTTTCCACTTTCAAATGATGAGGCACTTCCGGTTTGGACCGGAAGGAAGGGTCACGTGATTTGACGCACACGAGATAAAATGAAGATCCTGGATTATACTATCAATTCCCACAAAAATCAAGTTCCGGGCTCTCACGGTTGATTTTATATTGATTTTCAAAGATTAAATCTGCTAATCTTTAACTGCTTGTAATTTGATACATGATGACGTCATAATGACGTCAGAGTAATATGCACGAGTTCAGTACAGGGTCTGAGTGTATGCCAACTCTCATTAAGATTGAAGTTTGTTTAAGGGCAAAAATGCCGTTTAGAAAAAGTATGCACAAAGTTTATGGGGTTTTGGGGAGAAGAATAAAAAGAAGAAGAAGAAACTAGACATTATGAGTCTGTTTTAGAACAGAACTCATGGGTTTTCCGCTGTCCTGTTTGTTAGCTTTTGTGGTTACTGTGTGGAAGAGAAGATTTTGCTGGATAAATAATGATGTGATTAGTTCTTCTGTAATGGTTGGAGGAATAAATGATATTTTTTTTAGTGCATATTTGAAAAAATGAAGACACTTGCTTAGTCTATTTTTATTGCAAATGATTTGTGGCAAGTGCGAGAGTAAATTTGTGTGTGATATTACCGTAATGTTGTTTGTAGGTGTTAGAAGTAAAGGTAGCTTTTTGTATATTAAGCAATTTCTGAGGACACAAAACCTTACGAATATGTAGGTCTATAGGCCCTATACTTAATGTTTTTGTGACATGAAGATGTAGTTTGTGTGCATGTGGGTGTACAGGCATACATTGGGTTTATGCATATTTTGCATGCTGATATACATGTATATGGATCTGTTGATGCGAGGTCTTGAAGATGTTATGAGTTACATAATATTAAAGGTGTTAATTTAGAAGCTATTTTGTATGGATATGGACGTGTTATAGATAGAAATTGATGTGATGTAATGATGTGTCAGGTTTTATTATGTTGATATAAGTGAATTTTGGTTCTTATATTTGGTATGTACACAGACAGGGACGTATTATAGATATAAATGTTATGATTAGGTTATCATGTGTTATATATAAAACGTTTAATTTTGGAGGATCTATATTTCTGGAGGAAGATGTGCTATTGGTTTGATACTTGGTGTGAATATAGACAGGGAATTTTGTTTAATAGGTTTCATAGGTATACAGAGAAATATTGCAGAAAAATATGAATTAAAGATGATGTTATTAACCCAGCAAACATTAAACGTTTAAAAAACGTTTTGGTTAGGTTGTACTAGGTCACTTATGTGTTCGTCTTAAAGGTCTTTTTTAAAATTTGTATAAAATGTTGTTGTTTAGGTACAAATGGAGAGGTTTTTCCAGGACGTTTTAATAAAGTTTTGCGGATGTTAGAAAAAGTACCTACATGAAACGGTTTTTTGGGATGTTTGTAAAATGTTTTTGGGATGTTAGAAAATGTATCTAAATTAAACGTTTTTTTGTGACGTTTGAAAAATGTATTTTCTGGAACGTTTAAGAAAATTTTGAAATTAAACGTACAGACAATAAACAAACCCTTAAAGTTGAGTTTAAGGCTGAATCCGACATTTTTTGCAATGTTGAATGAATATTTACAGATTTTTAATTTGAAATGATACTAGCGCATATATACCGACAATCTGGTATCTATATTTAAGTTGACGTTCTAAGAATGTTTTAGTTAGGATCTGTATAGGTTACTTACGTTTTTGTTTTGAGCGTTTCAGTTTACTGGGAGGTGTTCAGTAATTTTTACCAGAACGTTTGCGTAAGGTTTTTGAACATTATAAAATTTACTAACATGAAATGTTTTTTTGTGACGTATGAGATTTTTTTTATGGAGGTATGAACTGACCAATCAGAACTGAGGAAATTTGTGTTTACAAAATCATGTGAAATTTTGGTGTTTAGCTAAAAATGAGACTTTTGTGGGTATAATGTGTAATTATTCAAACAATTTAACATAGAACTATGGATGTTGTGAAAATATGTGCTTTTGTATTTAAAAACTGTAACCGTTCATGGGAAAACTATGACTTGATGATAGTAGGAAAAGTTGAATATAAAGGTAAGTCACGACAATGTTTAGTTTGTATTGTGTAGTTGGTTATTGTAGCTTTGTATGTAGGCTTATATTGACGTTTTCGAACATAGGGAGACCGATTACCGTTAATCTTATATTATAGGGCGACCGGGTGTTTTAGGGCGACCGTTTACATTACCAACAATTACCGTCCAAATATAAGGAGTCAAATGCTAAAAATACGTTGGAAGAAAAAAACCCAGAATCGTGATAATTTGATTAAACCCTTGGTTTCTTACACTCGCAGGCCATTTAATTAAGAAACCAAATTTTGAAATTTTGAAATATTTTGAAAGGTGTTAGCAAAGCAAAGTTTCAAATAAATCGGAGAGTTTTTAAACACTTCTGATCAATGAAATAATTTGGCTGGACCATAGATGAAGGAACAGAAACTTCATCGATGGTTGGACGCAGCACACAATAATGACCTACGTCCGTCCCAAAAGGTATCAACTAATAATTATCAACCGATAGAGGGCGCTATTTACTTTCCATGGATCTTATGTATGCTAGTGACAATATCTACCTACCCACCAATTTTCATGTCGTTATGTGAACATGACGTCACATACGTTTTTATCTAAAATACATGCCGGCTCATCTGCATGTCACAATTGAACACAATCACACGTACGGTGTGTATATATAGGACCTTCAAAATGCACTTTTTTGATGAGGTCATCGGGACGTCACATATTTTGCCCGACTTTGTGCACATAATACGCCATACTAAAGCTATTGCAAAAGGAATTGATTCAGACCCCAAGTTTCACAATAGGCACAAATAGACACAAAGGTATGCTTCCCTTCTCCAAATATTTTAACTGAGTGAATGATGCTGGGTAAATATTTTATTTTGCTTACTGAATTGATTCAATTTCGTTATTGGTTATGACCATCATCTTTACTTTTATGAAAGTCTGACATTTATCACAATATTTATCATCAGGGCTTTAGACACCATTTGAGAGAAGAACAAAAATGTTACATATTTGTTTTAACAGAAAAATACATCAACTTTTGTTAGATTTGTTTGGCAAGGGGAACATGTAGTCCAACATAGCAACAAAATACAAATGATTGAATGAAATTCTCAATAATTTTTAATTCCACAATATGATGAGGCTATTATCGACACTTGCGGAGCCCGAGATGAAGATCAGCAATATATATAAAATGTACGGCTTGCTACCCGATCAGTAAATTAATTTTCTTATTATCGCATCACGTCTCATTCCATGTGCTGTCCTCAACAGCCTCAAAAATACTCAAAAGAGGGCGCTCGACTAACCTAACGGTCCCGAACTGCACTCGTGCAGTTTAAGACCGTTAGGTCAGTCTAGCGCCCTCTCTTAAGTATTTCTCCATTTGTGTAAAAACTTGGCACAACCTTTAATTTTGAGACTAATTGGGAATTGTTTGTGCAATACAAGGGAAGAAGGCTTTTGTTTTCTGTGAAATTAGATGCTCTTGGCATTGTTTATTTCTGCCTCATTAGTTTTCACTAATTTTGCTGACATGAATCTTGAAATAACAGGTTGTATGTTTAGACACCTTTATCAAGGGGGGGGGGGGGGGGGGTTGTTGTTATTTTCCAAGATTTTGCTATTCCTGACTGATTTTAATGGGGGTATTGTGGTAAATTATTTCCAAATTTCTATTTCAAACATCAAACTCTTTACGTACAATATGTGTATTGCACACGCACAAAGAAATAAAATATGCTGACAACGTGTGAGTTCAAATGATGCGACGTTATATGCACAGTGCGAAAACCTTTTTGAGATTGTGGTCTTATAACTGAAATATTATTTTTTGTACATGCTTACCTGAGCTGAATGTGGTTTTCTATGCGTGACTTCGCTGAAACTCCGTGCTAAAATGTTCTTTATCTCGCGTTCACAGCAAAGGAAGTGATGATAAGAACATTCACGTGTAATATTAACAAATGTATACAGTATTTCCGCAATCTTAAAGCACGTTATGGTCACTCGAGCGCAAATTTGGACACTTGCACCAAAAGCCCTGTGTAGAAAAAGTGTACGAAGTGTTGGAGTTGAGGAAGTTTTTGAACCGCGGTTTTGAAACAAGGTTGCCAGGCCTGCTGCCCTCAGCATTGGTTTGTATACATGATCTAGCAATAGTAGTGTCTAAGTACGTGTGCGGCGTTTTCCTATTCATTAATTAAGTACGTCCGAAGACCCAACAAAACATCGGATTTCACCATTAAAACGACCACCAAAATACTAGATACGCCACTTGAGGAACAAGTGGAGTTCCATGATTAAGATAGAGGTACTAAGGTTCACCTACCATCCGGATAAAAAGTGAAATTTACCGTTCAATTCCGAGAGGCACATCGAGGAAAATCCATGCAGTCCGTACGCCATTGTATAATCATAGTGCAAGGAAATGGTATCCCTTGGCGCTCAAAGCTAGCTCCGTATACAAAGCACAGTTCCAAAAAGCACCGCAACAACACACAGGTTTACGCCAAACATGCACTGCTATATGATTTCGCTCGTACAGCGCAACTCCACACACAAGTTTACGTTGGATTGTAGGATAAATTAAGAACGTGCAACGCGACACCCATGGTTACACTGCCTTCCCAGAATTCCTTTGTTATCATATTGTTTTGGGGCTAAATATTGAAATGGGTATATTTTGACGCTGAAGTGAGCTATGATCATGGGAACTTGGAATTAGGTACACAAAAATACAGTGTATAAAACTTCTGAAGGTTTTTGTCATAAGAGATTGCTAAATATACCAAATTTTGACTTGAATTTAATGACCTCTAGATGACGTCATAATGACGTCATCGTGACGTCACATCAATTTTTTTATCTGTAACAAATCCTGGCACATCAGCATTAAGACTGCACCCAATCGGACTTACGGTTCTCTAGATATAGGACCTTAAAGTGTGCACCTTTAAGATGACGTCACGTGACCCACGATGACGTCATCACAACTGTACTTGTCAAAGCAAACATTTGCAACGTGGTCTTGGCCTGGATCGAGTTTGTAGTCAATCTGATCAATAACAGTGTAAGTTTTTGAGTGTATAATGAAATTTGAAACATTAAAAAAATCATAGAAAATCAGCGGATGACGTCATCATGACGTCACTTCGGATTATGCATGCTAGTGACCATATCTGCCTACCCACCCATTTTTGTGACGATCGGACCTACCCTTATATGTATTTCAAAAAAGCACATTTTTGATGACGTCATGATGACGTCATACATTTTTCACATTTATATGTAAGTATCTATGATCTAACGAACCTATTACAAAAAGAATTTCGAAATTAGCATGTTCAGTTGATGAGATATGGCTTAAGGGTTCAAAACTTTAAAAATTACTGCAAAATCGTACGATGACGTCATCATGACGTCACGTGGATTTTCATCTATAACACAAGCCGGTCCACCAACAAACCAAGTTTGAGCTCAATCGGACGTAGGGTTCTCTAGATATAGGCCCTTCAAAAACGCACTTTTGAGATGACGTCACGTGCCACGTGATGACGTCATCATGACGTCAGAGTAATATGCACGAGTTCGGTACAGGGTCCAAGTCTATGCAAACTCTCATTAAGATTAAAGTTTGTTTAATGGCAAAAGTGGCGGCGAGAATAAAACGTGTGCTTTGTCTATGGCAATTTTGATAGAAGAACAAGAAGGAGAAGAAGAAAAAACTAGAGGTCTATGTTTTTAAGAACATAGGGCTTTTCCATATGTTTTTATGATGTCACTTCGAATTTTGTAAACTAGTGACAAATCTACCTAACCACCAAGTTTCGTGACGATTAGACATGGTCTATCTTTATGTCTTTCAAGAAATCATGCCTTTAATGACGTCATTATGACTTCAGTAATTTTTCGCATTTATATAAAAGAATGTACGAGCTAACAAAGCTATTACAAAAGGAATTTTGAATTGAACATGTTCTGTTGATGAGATATGGTTTTAAGAATCTTTAACGTTAAAATTTTGAAATTACCATAAAAATCAGATGATAGCGTCATTATGACGTCACCTCAATTTTGATTTATAACATGTACTTGTTTAGCAACATACCAGGTTTGAATGCAATTGGACTTACGGTTCTCTTGATATGGGCCCTTGAAAAATGAGCCTTTAAGATGACATCACGTAACACATAATGACGTCATCGTGACATCACTCTTCGGCACACAATTTCAGATTAGGGTCTATGTTTGGGTTAAGTTTGCTTAAGATCTGATGTTGTTTAGTGACCAAAGTGCCGCAGACAAAATTCGTGTTTAAGAAGAAACCAAAATAGTGGGTATTGTGTAGTTTAGGATTTCTGTATTAATTGTGTTCATGTTAGCTTCTGGAGTATTTGATTATTCCAAAAGCCTTTTTTTGTTACTAAAGTAGACTTCTCTGAATCCCAATGACACGTGCTTTTGTGATTTGGAAAGGTTTTTTAAGGCGGAAAATACGATTTTCTTACGTTGTGTCACGTTTTGGCTCGGTCAACTACTCTCCCACCAGCTATATATCCGTGTAAAGCTGGGTATTGCGCAATCACGTATTTTGTTACCTCTTAGCTAACGATTTCACTCCAAAAAAACCCTGCAGATGTTCTTCGACGTGGCCCTTTGTTCTGAATGTGGCAAAACGAACAATTTTCAAGTAGATTGTGTTCATGCCTGGGCGAAAGTGTACTAAACTACACAATCGCGCGAACAGAACAAAAACAAAGGCTTTCCTGCTGTAGCGGAAACGCCGAAAAATGTGCGTCTGTTGTAAACATACGCATGGCTTTTCCTTTTTTTCTTTTTTATTTAACATAAAGTATCAGAAGGTCTATGTCTTTGCTAAGTTTAAGATCTGAGATTATTTTATGATTAACATTTCGTACTCCAAACTTGACCTTTAAGTTCATGTTACATGCCACACGAAGACGTCATTATGACGTCACTCTTCGCGGCACGACTTTGCATCAGGGTCTATACCTATGCTAACTCTGACTAAGATTCGTCGTTGTTTGATGACAAAAGTGCCGATCAGAAAATCTATGCACAAAGTCTATGGGATTTGGGATGGAACTAAAATAAGAAGCAGAAAAAAAATAGATATAGGGCCTTCAAAAATGCAAATTTAAGATGACGTCACGTGACATGTGATGACGTCATCATGACGTCATGATTCGGCACCCATCTCGAGTAGATAGTCAATGCATATGACAAGTTTAAAGTTCATGGCATTTGAAGAAGTGCAAAATTTTAAGAGTACAATGAAATTTGAAACATTTAAAAATTCATAAAAAATCAGCCGATGACGTCATCATGACGTCACTTCGGATTTTGCATGCTAGTGGCACTATCTACCTACCCACCAATTTTTATGACGATCGGACGTACCCTTATGTGTGTTTCAGAAATGCACATTTTTGATGACGTCATGATGACGTCACACATTTTTCAAATGTATGTTAAAGAATATAGGAGCTAACAAAGCTATTACAAAAAGAATTTTGAATTTAGCATGTTCTGTTGGTGAGATATGGCTTTAAGAAACTTTGAAGTTCAAAAACTTTAATATTACTGTAAAATCGTGTGATGACGTCATCATGACGTCACCTTAATTTTCATCTATAACACGAGCTACCATACCAACATACCAGGTTTGAAGGCAATCGGACCTACCGTTCTCTAGATATAGGCCCTTGAAAAATGCACATTTAAGATGACGTCACATGACACGTGATGACGTCATCATGACGTCACGTTTCGGCTTACATTTTCAGCTAAGGGTCTATGTTTGTGTTAAGTCTGATTAAGATCCGAGGTTGTTTAGTGACCAAAGTGCCACTTACAAAATTCGTGTACAAAGTCTATGGGATTTGGGATAGAACTAAAAAATTCACAGAAAATCAGCCGATGACGTCATCATGACGTCACCTCGGATTTTACATGCTAGTAGCACTATCTACCTACCCACTAATTTTTATGACGATCGGACGTACCCTTATGTGTGTTTCAGAAATGCACATTTTTGATGACGTCATGATGACGTCACACATTTTTCAAATGTATGTTAAAGAATATAGGAGCTAACAAAGCTATTACAAAAAGAATTTTGAATTTAGCATGTTCTGTTGGTGAGATATGGCTTTAAGAAACTTTGAAGTTTAAAAACTTTAATATTACTGTAAAATCGTGTGATGACGTCATCATGACGTCACCTTAATTTTCATCTATAACACGAGCTACCATACCAACATACCAGATTTGAAGGCAATCGGACCTACCGTTCTCTAGATATAGGCCCTTGAAAAATGCACATTTAAGATGACGTCACATGACACGTGATGACGTCATCATGACGTCACGTTTCGGCATACATTTTCAGCTTAGGGTCTATGTTTGTGTTAAGTCTGATTAAGATCCGAGGTTGTTTAGTGACCAAAGTGCCACTTACAAAATTCGTGTACAAAGTCTATGGGATTTGGGATAGAACTAAAAAATTCACAGAAAATCAGCCGATGACGTCATCATGACGTCACCTCGGATTTTACATGCTGGTAGCAATATCTACCTACCCACTAATTTTTATGACGATCGGACGTACCCTTATGTGTTTCAGAAATGCACATTTTTGATGACGTCATGATGACGTCACACATTTTTCAAATGTATGTGAAAGAATATAGGAGCTAACAAAGCTATTACAAAAAGAATTTTGAATTTAGCATGTTCTGTTGGTGAGATATGGCTTTAAGAAACTTTGAAGTTCAAAAACTGAAAAATTACTATAAAATCGTATGATGACGTCATCTTGACGTCACCTCAAATTTCATCTATAACACGAGGTAGCCTACCAACTTATCAGGTTTGAAGGAAATCGGACCTACCGTTCTCTAGATATGGGCCCTTGAAAAACGCACCTTTAAGATGACGTCACGTGACACGTGATGACGTCATCATGACGTCACTCTTCGACATACCATTTCAGGTTAGGGTCTATGTTTGAGGTAAGTTTGGTTAAGATCTGAGGTTTTTTAAGACCTAAAGTGCCGCCGAGAAAATTCGTGTACAAAGTCTATGGGATTTTGGTCAGAACTAAAAGAGGAAGAAGAAGCAGAAAAAAAAAAACTAGAGGTCTATGTTTTTAAGAACATAGGGCTTTTCCATGTGTTTTTATGATGTCACTTCGAATTTTGTAAACTAGTGACAAATCTACCTAACCACCAAGTTTCGTGACGATTAGACATGGTCTATCCATATGTCTTTCAAGAAATCATGCCTTTAATGACGTCATTATGACTTCAGTAATTTTTCGCATTTATATAAAAGAATGTACGAGCTAACAAAGCTATTACAAAAGGAATTTTGAATTGAACATGTTCTGTTGATGAGATGTGGTTTTAAGAATCTTTAACGTTAAAATTTTGAAATTACCATAAAAATCAGATGATGACGTCATTATGACGTCACCTCAATTTTGATTTATAACATGTACTTGTTTAGCCAACATACCAGGTTTGAATGCAATTGGACTTACGGTTCTCTTGATATGGGCCCTTGAAAAATGAGCCTTTAAGATGACATCACGTAACACATAATGACGTCATCGTGACATCACTCTTCGGCACACAATTTCAGATTAGGGTCTATGTTTGGGTTAAGTTTGCTTAAGATCTGATGTTGTTTAGTGACCAAAGTGCCGCAGACAAAATTCGTGTTTAAGAAGAAACCAAAATAGTGGGTATTGTGTAGTTTAGGATTTCTGTATTAATTGTGTTCATGTTAGCTTCTGGAGTATTTGATTATTCCAAAAGCCTTTTTTTGTTACTAAAGTAGACTTCTCTGAATCCCAATGACACGTGCTTTTGTGATTTGGAAAGGTTTTTTAAGGCGGAAAATACGATTTTCTTACGTTGTGTCACGTTTTGGCTCGGTCAACTACTCTCCCACCAGCTATATATCCGTGTAAAGCTGGGTATTGCGCAATCACGTATTTTGTTACCTCTTAGCTAACGATTTCACTCCAAAAAACCCCTGCAGATGTTCTTCGACGTGGCCCTTTGTTCTGAATGTGGCAAAACGAACAATTTTCAAGTAGATTGTGTTCATGCCTGGGCGAAAGTGTACTAAACTACACAATCGCGCGAACAGAACAAAAACAAAGGCTTTCCTGCTGTAGCGGAAACGCCAAAAAATGTGCGTCTGTTGTAAACATACGCATGGCTTTTCCTTTTTTTCTTTTTTATTTAACATAAAGTATCAGAAGGTCTATGTCTTTGCTAAGTTTAAGATCTGAGATTATTTTATGATTAACATTTCGTACTCCAAACTTGACCTTTAAGTTCATGTTACATGCCACACGAAGACGTCATTATGACGTCACTCTTCGCGGCACGACTTTGCATCAGGGTCTATACCTATGCTAACTCTGACTAAGATTCGATGTTGTTTGATGACAAAAGTGCCGATCAGAAAATCTATGCACAAAGTCTATGGGATTTGGGATAGAACTAAAATAAGAAGCAGAAAAAAAATAGATAAAGGGCCTTCAAAAATGCAAATTTAAGATGACGTCACGTGACATGTGATGACGTCATCATGACGTCATGATTCAGCACCCATCTCGAGTAGATAGTCAATGCATATGCCAAGTTTGAAGTTCATGGCATTTGAAGAAGTGCAAAATTTTAAGAGTACAATGAAATTTGAAACATTTACAAATTCATAAAAAATCAGCCGATGACGTCATCATGACGTCACCTCGGATTTTACATGCTATTAGCACCATCTACCTACCCACTAATTTTTATGACGATCGGACGTACCCTTATGTGTGTTTCAGAAATGCACATTTTTGATGACGTCATGATGACGTCACACATTTTTCAAATGTATGTGAAAGAATATAGGAGCTAACAAAGCTATTACAAAAAGAATTTTGAATTTAGCATGTTCTGTTGGTGAGATATGGCTTTAAGAAACTTTGAAGTTCAAAAACTTTAATATTACTGTAAAATCGTATGATGACGTGATCATGACGTCACCTTAATTTTCATCTATAACACGAGCTACCATACCAACATACCAGGTTTGAAGGCAATCGGACCTACCGTTCTCTAGATATAGGCCCTTGAAAAATGCACATTTAAGATGACGTCACATGACACGTGATGACGTCATCATGACGTCACGTTTCGGCTTACATTTTCAGCTGAGGGTCTATGTTTGTGTTAAGTCTGATTAGGATCCGAGGTTGTTTAGTGACCAAAGTGCCACTTACAAAATTCGTGTACAAAGTCTATGGGATTTGGGATAGAACTAAAAAATTCACAGAAAATCAGCCGATGACGTCATCATGACGTCACCTCGGATTTTACATGCTAGTAGCACTATCTACCTACCCACTAATTTTTATGACGATCGGACGTACCCTTATGTGTGTTTCAGAAATGCACATTTTTGATGACGTCATGATGACGTCACACATTTTTCAAATGTATGTGAAAGAATATAGGAGCTAACAAAGCTATTACAAAAAGAATTTTGAATTTAGCATGTTCTGTTGGTGAGATATGGCTTTAAGAAACTTTGAAGTTCAAAAACTTTAATATTACTGTAAAATCGTATGATGACGTGATCATGACGTCACCTTAATTTTCATCTATAACACGAGCTACCATACCAACATACCAGGTTTGAAGGCAATCGGACCTACCGTTCTCTAGATATAGGCCCTAGAAAAATGCACATTTAAGATGACGTCACATGACACGTGATGACGTCATCATGACGTCACGTTTCGGCTTACATTTTCAGCTGAGGGTCTATGTTTGTGTTAAGTCTGATTAAGATCCGAGGTTGTTTAGTGACCAAAGTGCCACTTACAAAATTCGTGTACAAACTCTATGGGATTTGGGATAGAACTAAAAAATTCACAGAAAATCAGCCGATGACGTCATCATGACGTCACCTCGGATTTTACATGCTAGTAGCACTATCTACCTACCCACCAATTTTTATGACGATCGGACGTACCCTTATGTGTGTTTCAGAAATGCACATTTTTGATGACGTCATGATGACGTCACACATTTTTCAAATGTATGTGAAAGAATATAGGAGCTAACAAAGCTATTACAAAAAGAATTTTGAATTTAGCATGTTCTGTTGGTGAGATATGGCTTTAAGAAACTTTGAAGTTGAAAAACTTTAATATTACTGTAAAATCGTATGATGACGTCATCATGACGTCACCTTAATTTTCATCTATAACACGAGCTCCCATAACATACCAGGTTTGAAGGCAATCGGACCTACCGTTCTCTAGATATAGGCCCTTGAAAAATGCACATTTAAGATGACGTCACATGACACGTGATGACGTCATCATGACGTCACGTTTCGGCTTACATTTTCAGCTGAGGGTCTATGTTTGTGTTAAGTCTGATTAAGATCCGAGGTTGTTTAGTGACCAAAGTGCCACTTACAAAATTCGTGTACAAAGTCTATGGGATTTGGGATAGAACTAAAAAATTCACAGAAAATCAGCCGATGACGTCATCATGACGTCACCTCGGATTTTACATGCTAGTAGCACTATCTACCTACCCACTAATTTTTATGACGATCGGACGTACCCTTATGTGTGTTTCAGAAATGCACATTTTTGATGACGTCATGATGACGTCACACATTTTTCAAATGTATGTGAAAGAATATAGGAGCTAACAAAGCTATTACAAAAAGAATTTTGAATTTAGCATGTTCTGTTGATGAGATATGGCTTTAAGAAACTTTGAATTTCAAAAACTTAAAAATTACTATAAAATCGTATGATGACGTCATCTTGACGTCACCTCAAATTTCATCTATAACACGAGCTAGCCTACCAAAATATCAGGTTTGAAGGAAATCGGACCTACCGTTCTCTAGATATGGGCCCTTGAAAAACGCACATTTAAGATGACGTCACGTGACACGTGATGACGTCATCATGACGTCACTCTTCGACATACTATTTCAGCTTAGGGTCTATGTTTGAGGTAAGTTTGGTTAAGATCTGAAGTTTTTTAAGACCTAAAGTGCCGCCGAGAAAATTCGTGTACAAAGTCTATGGGATTTTGGTCAGAACTAAAAGAGGAAGAAGCAGAAACTAGAGGTCTATGTTTTTAAGAACATAGGGCTTTTCCATATGTTTTTATGATGTCACTTCGAATTTTGTAAACTAGTGACAAATCTACCTAACCACCAAGTTTCGTGACGATTAGACATGGTCTATCCATATGTCTTTCAAGAAATCATGCCTTTAATGACGTCATTATGACTTCAGTAATTTTTCGCATTTATATAAAAGAATGTACGAGCTAACAAAGCTATTACAAAAGGAATTTGGAATTGAACATGTTCTGTTAATGAGATGTGGTTTTAAGAATCTTTAACGTTAAAATTTTGAAATTACCATAAAAATTAGATGATGACGTCATTATGACGTCACCTCAATTTTGATTTATAACATGTACTTGTTTAGCCAACATACCAGGTTTGAATGCAATTGGACTTACGGTTCTCTTGATATGGGCCCTTGAAAAATGAGCCTTTAAGATGACATCACGTAACACATAATGACGTCATCGTGACATCACTCTTCGGCACACAATTTCAGATTAGGGTCTATGTTTGGGTTAAGTTTGCTTAAGATCTGATGTTGTTTAGTGACCAAAGTGCCGCAGACAAAATTCGTGTTTAAGAAGAAACCAAAATAGTGGGTATTGTGTAGTTTAGGATTTCTGTATTAATTGTGTTCATGTTAGCTTCTGGAGTATTTGATTATTCCAAAAGCCTTTTTTTGTTACTAAAGTAGACTTCTCTGAATCCCAATGACACGTGCTTTTGTGATTTGGAAAGGTTTTTTAAGGCGGAAAATACGATTTTCTTACGTTGTGTCACGTTTTGGCTCGGTCAACTACTCTCCCACCAGCTATATATCCGTGTAAAGCTGGGTATTGCGCAATCACGTATTTTGTTACCTCTTAGCTAACGATTTCACTCCAAAAAACCCCTGCAGATGTTCTTCGACGTGGCCCTTTGTTCTGAATGTGGCAAAACGAACAATTTTCAAGTAGATTGTGTTCATGCCTGGGCGAAAGTGTACTAAACTACACAATCGCGCGAACAGAACAAAAACAAAGGCTTTCCTGCTGTAGCGGAAACGCCAAAAAATGTGCGTCTGTTGTAAACATACGCATGGCTTTTCCTTTTTTTCTTTTTTATTTATTAACATAAAGTATCAGAAGGTCTATGTCTTTGCTAAGTTTAAGATCTGAGATTATTTTATGATTAACATTTCGTACTCCGAACTTGACCTTTAAGTTCATGTTACATGCCACACGAAGACGTCATTATGACGTCACTCTTCGCGGCACGACTTTGCATCAGGGTCTATACCTATGCTAACTCTGACTAAGATTCGATGTTGTTTGATGACAAAAGTGCCGATCAGAAAATCTATGCACAAAGTCTATGGGATTTGGGATAGAACTAAAATAAGAAGCAGAAAAAAAATAGATATAGGGCCTTCAAAAATGCAAATTTAAGATGACGTCACGTGACATGTGATGACGTCATCATGACGTCATGATTCGGCACCCATCTCGAGTAGATAGTCAATGCATATGCCAAGTTTGAAGTTCATGGCATTTGAAGAAGTGCAAAATTTTAAGAGTACAATGAAATTTGAAACATTTACAAATTCATAAAAAATCAGTCGATGACGTCATCATGACGTCACCTCGGATTTTGCATGCTAGTGGCACTATCTACCTACCCACCAATTTTTATGACGATCGGACGTACCCTTATGTGTGTTTCAGAAATGCACATTTTTGATGACGTCATGATGACGTCACACATTTTTCAAATGTATGTGAAAGAATATAGGAGCTAACAAAGCTATTACAAAAAGAATTTTGAATTTAGCATGTTCTGTTGGTGAGATATGGCTTTAAGAAACTTTGAAGTTGAAAAACTTTAATATTACTGTAAAATCGTATGATGACGTCATCATGACGTCACCTTAATTTTCATCTATAACACGAGCTACCATACCAACATACCAGGTTTGAAGGCAATCGGACCTACCGTTCTCTAGATATAGGCTCTTGAAAAATGCACATTTAAGATGACGTCACATGACACGTGATGACGTCATCATGACGTCACGTTTCGGCTTACATTTTCAGCTTAGGGTCTATGTTTGTGTTAAGTCTGATTAAGATCCGAGGTTGTTTAGTGACCAAAGTGCCACTTACAAAATTCGTGTACAAAGTCCATGGGATTTGGGATAGAACTAAAAAATTCACAGAAAATCAGCCGATGACGTCATCATGACGTCACCTCGGATTTTACATGCTATTAGCACTATCTACCTACCCACTAATTTTTATGACGATCGGACGTACCCTTATGTGTGTTTCAGAAATGCACATTTTTGATGACGTCATGATGACGTCACACATTTTTCAAATGTATGTGAAAGAATATAGGAGCTAACAAAGCTATTACAAAAAGAATTTTGAATTTAGCATGTTCTGTTGGTGAGATATGGCTTTAAGAAACTTTGAAGTTCAAAAACTTTAATATTACTGTAAAATCGTATGATGACGTGATCATGACGTCACCTTAATTTTCATCTATAACACGAGCTACCATACCAACATACCAGGTTTGAAGGCAATCGGACCTACTGTTCTCTAGATATAGGCCCTAGAAAAATGCACATTTAAGATGACGTCACATGACACGTGATGACGTCATCATGACGTCACGTTTCGGCTTACATTTTCAGCTGAGGGTCTATGTTTGTGTTAAGTCTGATTAAGATCCGAGGTTGTTTAGTGACCAAAGTGCCACTTACAAAATTCGTGTACAAAGTCTATGAGATTTGGGATAGAACTAAAAAATTCACAGAAAATCAGCCGATGACGTCATCATGACGTCACCTCCGATTTTACATGCTAGTAGCACTATCTACCTACCCACTAATTTTTATGACGATCGGACGTACCCTTATGTGTGTTTCAGAAATGCACATTTTTGATGACGTCATGATGACGTCACACATTTTTCAAATGTATGTGAAAGAATATAGGAGCTAACAAAGCTATTACAAAAAGAATTTTGAATTTAGCATGTTCTGTTGGTGAGATATGGCTTTAAGAAACTTTGAAGTTGAAAAACTTTAATATTACTGTAAAATCGTATGATGACGTCATCATGACGTCACCTTAATTTTCATCTATAACACGAGCTCCCATAACATACCAGGTTTGAAGGCAATCGGACCTACCGTTCTCTAGATATAGGCCCTTGAAAAATGCACATTTAAGATGACGTCACATGACACGTGATGACGTCATCATGACGTCACGTTTCGGCTTACATTTTCAGCTGAGGGTCTATGTTTGTGTTAAGTCTGATTAAGATCCGAGGTTGTTTAGTGACCAAAGTGCCACTTACAAAATTCGTGTACAAAGTCTATGGGATTTGGGATAGAACTAAAAAATTCACAGAAAATCAGCCGATGACGTCATCATGACGTCACCTCGGATTTTACATGCTAGTAGCACTATCTACCTACCCACTAATTTCTATGACGATCGGACGTACCCTTATGTGTGTTTCAGAAATGCACATTTTTGATGACGTCATGATGACGTCACACATTTTTCAAATGTATGTGAAAGAATATAGGAGCTAACAAAGCTATTACAAAAAGAATTTTGAATTTAGCATGTTCTGTTGATGAGATATGGCTTTAAGAAACTTTGAATTTCAAAAACTTAAAAATTACTATAAAATCGTATGATGACGTCATCTTGACGTCACCTCAAATTTCATCTATAACACGAGCTAGCCTACCAAAATATCAGGTTTGAAGGAAATCGGACCTACCGTTCTCTAGATATGGGCCCTTGAAAAACGCACATTTAAGATGACGTCACGTGACACGTGATGACGTCATCATGACGTCACTCTTCGACATACTATTTCAGCTTAGGGTCTATGTTTGAGGTAAGTTTGGTTAAGATCTAAAGTTTTTTAAGACCTAAAGTGCCGCGGAGAAAATTCGTGTACAAAGTCTATGGGCTTTTGGTCAGAACTAAAAGAAGAAGAAAAAAAAAAACTAGAGGTCTATGTTTTTAAGAACATAGGGCTTTTCCATATGATTTTATGATGTTATTTCGAATTTTGTAAACTAGTGACAAATCTACCTAACCACCAAGTTTCATGACGATTAGACATGGTCTACCCTTATATGTCTTTCAAGAAATCATGCCTTTGATGACGTCATTATGACCTCAGAAATTTTTCGCATTTATATAAAAGAATGTACGAGCTAACAAAGCTATTACAAAAAGAATTTTGAATTTAACATATGTTCTGTTGATGAGATATGGTTTTAAGAATCTTTAATGTTAAAACTTTGAAATTACTATAAAAATCATATGATGACGTCATTATGACGTCACCTCAATTTTTATTTATAACGTACTTGTCTAGCAACATACCAGGTTTGAATGCAATTGGACTTACGGTTCTCTTGATATGGGTCTTGAAAAATGCGCCTTTAAGATGACATCACGTGACACATAATGACGTCATCATGATGTCACTTTTCGGCACACAATTTCAGATTAGGGTCTATGTTTGTATTAAGTTTGAATAAGATCTGATGTTGTTTAGTGACTAAAGTGCCGTAGACAAAATTCGTGTTTAAGAAGAAACCAAAAAAGTGGGTATTGTGTAGTTTAGGATTTGTGTATTAATTGTGTTCATGTTAGCTCCTGGAGTATTTGATTATTCCAAAAGCCTTTTTTGTCACTAAAGTAGACTTCTCTGAATCCCAATGACACGTGCTTTTGTGATTTGGAAAGGTTTTTTAAGGCGGAAAATATGATTTTCCACCCGTTGTGTCATGTTTTGGCTCGGTCAATTTCGAACCAGCTCCTACTCTCCCACCAGTTATATATCCGTGTGAAGCTGGGTATTGTGCAATCATGTGTTTTTGACCTCTGAGCTAACGATTTCATTCAAAAAAAAACCTGGAGATGTTCTTGGACGTGGCCCTTTGTTCTGAATGTGGCAAAACGAACAATTTTCAAGTAGATTGTGTTCATGCCTGGGCGAAAGTGTACTAAACTACACAATCGCGCGAACAGAACAAAAACCAAGGCTTTGCTGCTGTAGGGGAAAAGCCGAAAATTTTGCGTCTGTTGTAAACATACGCATGGCTTTTCCGTTTTAGTTTTTTCTTTAACATAAATTATCAGAAGGTCTATGTCTTTGCTATGTTTAAGATCTGAGATTATTTTATGATTCACATTTCGTACTCCATACTTGACCTTTAAGTTCATGTTACATGACAGGTGATGACGTCATCATGACGTCACGTTTCGGCATACATTTTCAGCTTAGGGTCTCTGTTTGTGTTAAGCCTGATTAAGATCTGATGTTGTTTAGTGACCAAAGTGTCCCGTACAAAATTCGTGTACAAAGTCTATGGGATTTGGGATATAACTAAAATAATCATAGAAAATCAGCCGATGACGTCATCATGACGTCACCTCGGATTTAACATGCTAGTAGCACTATCTACCTACACACTAATTTTTATGACGATCGTCCCTACCCTTATATGTGTTTCAAAAAAGCATATTTTTGATGTCGTCATGATGACGTCACACATTTTTCACATTTATGTGAAAGAATATAGGAGCTAACAAAGCTATTACAAAAAGAATTTTGAATTTAGCATGTTCTGTTGATGAGATATGGCTTTAAGAAACTTTGAAGTTCAAAAACTTTAATATTACTGTAAAATCGTATGATGACGTCATCATGACGTTACCTCAATTTTCATCTATAACACGAGCTACCATACCAACATACCTGGTTTGAAGGCAATCGGACGTACCGTTCTCTAGATATGGGCCCTTCCAAAATGCACCTTTAAGATGACGTCACATGACACGTGATGACGTCATCATGACGTCACGTTTTGGCATACATTTTCAGCTTAGGGTCCCTGTTTGTGTTAAGTTTGATTAAGATCTGATGTTGTTTAGTGACCAAAGTGTCCCGTACAAAATTCGTGTACAAAGTCTATGGGATTTGGGATAGAACTAAAAATTCATAGAAAATCAGCCGATGACGTCATCATGACGTCACCTCGGATTTAACATCCTAGTAGCATTATCTACCTGCACACTAATTTTTATGACGATCGTCCCTACCCTTATATGTGTTTCAAAAAAGCATATTTTTGATGACGTCATGATGACGTTACACATTTTTCACATTTATGTGAAAGAATATAGGAGCTAACAAAGCTATTACAAAAAGAATTTTGAATTTAGCGTGTTCTGTTGATGAGATATGGCTTTAGGAAACTTTGAAGTTCAAAAACTTTAATATTACTGTAAAACTGTATGATGACGTCATCATGACGTCACCTTAATTTTCATCTATAACACGAGCTACCATACCAACATACCAGGTTTGAAGGCAATCGGACCTACCGTTCTCTAGATATAGGCTCTTGAAAAATGCACATTTAAGATGACGTCACATGACACGTGATGACGTCATCATGACGTCACGTTTCGGCTTACATTTTCAGCTTAGGGTCTATGTTTGTGTTAAGTCTGATTAAGATCCGAGGTTGTTTAGTGACCAAAGTGCCACTTACAAAATTCGTGTACAAAGTCTATGGGATTTGGGATAGAACTAAAAAATTCACAGAAAATCAGCCGATGACGTCATCATGACGCCACCTCGGATTTTACATGCTAGTAGCACTATCTACCTACCCCCCCTAATTTGTATGACAATCGGACGTACCCTTATATGTGTTTCAAAAAAGCACATTTTTGATGACGTCATGATGACGTCACACATTTTTCAAATGTATGTGAAAGAATATAGGAGCTAACAAAGGTATTACAAAAAGAATTTTGAATTTAACATGTTCTGTTGGTGAGATATGGCTTTAAGAAACTTTGAAGTTCAAAAAATTTAATACTACTGTAAAATCGTATGATGACGTCATCATGACGTCACCTTAATTTTCATCTATAACACGAGCTACCATACCAACATACCAGGTTTGAAGGCAATCGGACCTACCGTTCTCTAGATATAGGCTCTTGAAAAATGCACATTTAAGATGACGTCACATGACACGTGATGACGTCATCATGACGTCACGTTTCGGCTTACATTTTCAGCTTAGGGTCTATGTTTGTGTTAAGTCTGATTAAGATCCGAGGTTGTTTAGTGACCAAAGTGCCACTTACAAAATTCGTGTACAAAGTCCATGGGATTTGGGATAGAACTAAAAAATTCACAGAAAATCAGCCGATGACGTCATCATGACGTCACCTCGGATTTTACATGCTATTAGCACTATCTACCTACCCACTAATTTTTATGACGATCGGACGTACCCTTATGTGTGTTTCAGAAATGCACATTTTTGATGACGTCATGATGACGTCACACATTTTTCAAATGTATGTGAAAGAATATAGGAGCTAACAAAGCTATTACAAAAAGAGTTTTGAATTTAGCATGTTCTGTTGGTGAGATATGGCTTTAAGAAACTTTGAAGTTGAAAAACTTTAATATTACTGTAAAATCGTATGATGACGTCATCATGACGTCACCTTAATTTTCATCTATAACACGAGCTCCCATAACATACCAGGTTTGAAGGCAATCGGACCTACCGTTCTCTAGATATAGGCCCTTGAAAAATGCACATTTAAGATGACGTCACATGACACGTGATGACGTCATCATGACGTCACGTTTCGGCTTACCTTTTCAGCTGAGGGTCTATGTTTGTGTTAAGTCTGATTAAGATCCGAGGTTGTTTAGTGACCAAAGTGCCACTTACAAAATTCGTGTACAAAGTCTATGGGATTTGGGATAGAACTAAAAAATGCACAGAAAATCAGCCGATGACGTCATCATGACGTCACCTCGGATTTTACATGCTAGTAGCACTATCTACCTACCCACTAATTTTTATGACGATCGGACGTACCCTTATGTGTGTTTCAGAAATGCACATTTTTGATGACGTCATGATGACGTCACACATTTTTCACATTTATGTGAAAGAATATAGGAGCTAACAAAGCTATTACAAAAAGAATTTTGAATTTAGCATGTTCTGTTGATGAGATATGGCTTTAAGAAACTTTGAATTTCAAAAACTTAAAAATTACTATAAAATCGTATGATGACGTCATCTTGACGTCACCTCAAATTTCATCTATAACACGAGCTAGCCTACCAACATATCAGGTTTGAAGGAAATCGGACCTACCGTTCTCTAGATATGGGCCCTTGAAAAACGCACATTTAAGATGACGTCACGTGACACGTGATGACGTCATCATGACGTCACTCTTCGACATACTATTTCAGCTTAGGGTCTATGTTTGAGGTAAGTTTGGTTAAGATCTGAAGTTTTTTAAGACCTAAAGTGCCGCGGAGAAAATTCGTGTACAAAGTCTATGGGCTTTTGGTCAGAACTAAAAGAAGAAGAAGAAGAAGAAAAAAAAAAAAAATCAGAACAAAAACAAAGCCTTTTCCGAAGGATTTCGGAAAAGCCAAAAATCAGAACAAAAACAAAGCCTTTTCCGAAGGATTTCGGAAAAGCCAAAAAAAACTAGAGGTCTATGTTTTTAAGAACATAGGGCTTTTCCATGTGTTTTTATGATGTCACTTCGAATTTTGTAAACTAGTGACAAATCTACCTAACCACCAAGTTTCGTGACGATTAGACATGGTCTATCCATATGTCTTTCAAGAAATCATGCCTTTAATGACGTCATTAAGACTTCAGTAATTTTTCGCATTTATATAAAAGAATGTACGAGCTAACAAAGCTATTACAAAAGGAATTTTGAATTGAACATGTTCTGTTGATGAGATGTGGTTTTAAGAATCTTTAACGTTAAAATTTTGAAATTACCATAAAAATCAGATGATAACGTCATTATGACGTCACCTCAATTTTGATTTATAACATGTACTTGTTTAGCCAACATACCAGGTTTGAATGCAATTGGACTTACGGTTCTCTTGATATGGGCCCTTGAAAAATGAGCCTTTAAGATGACATCACGTAACACATAATGACGTCATCGTGACATCACTCTTCGGCACACAATTTCAGATTAGGGTCTATGTTTGGGTTAAGTTTGCTTAAGATCTGATGTTGTTTAGTGACCAAAGTGCCGCAGACAAAATTCGTGTTTAAGAAGAAACCAAAATAGTGGGTATTGTGTAGTTTAGGATTTCTGTATTAATTGTGTTCATGTTAGCTTCTGGAGTATTTGATTATTCCAAAAGCCTTTTTTTGTTACTAAAGTAGACTTCTCTGAATCCCAATGACACGTGCTTTTGTGATTTGGAAAGGTTTTTTAAGGCGGAAAATACGATTTTCTTACGTTGTGTCACGTTTTGGCTCGGTCAACTACTCTCCCACCAGCTATATATCCGTGTAAAGCTGGGTATTGCGCAATCACGTATTTTGTTACCTCTTAGCTAACGATTTCACTCCAAAAAAACCTGCAGATGTTCTTCGACGTGGCCCTTTGTTCTGAATGTGGCAAAACGAACAATTTTCAAGTAGATTGTGTTCATGCCTGGGCGAAAGTGTACTAAACTACACAATCGCGCGAACAGAACAAAAACAAAGGCTTTCCTGCTGTAGCGGAAACGCCAAAAAATGTGCGTCTGTTGTAAACATACGCATGGCTTTTCCTTTTTTTCTTTTTTATTTAACATAAAGTATCAGAAGGTCTATGTCTTTGCTAAGTTTAAGATCTGAGATTATTTTATGATTAACATTTCGTACTCCAAACTTGACCTTTAAGTTCATGTTACATGCCACACGAAGACGTCATTATGACGTCACTCTTCGCGGCACGACTTTGCATCAGGGTCTATACCTATGCTAACTCTGACTAAGATTCGATGTTGTTTGATGACAAAAGTGCCGATCAGAAAATCTATGCACAAAGTCTATGGGATTTGGGATAGAACTAAAATAAGAAGCAGAAAAAAAATAGATATAGGGCCTTCAAAAATGCAAATTTAAGATGACGTCACGTGACATGTGATGACGTCATCATGACGTCATGATTCAGCACCCATCTTGAGTAGATAGTCAATGCATATGCCAAGTTTGAAGTTCATGGCATTTGAAGAAGTGCAAAATTTTAAGAGTACAATGAAATTTGAAACATTTACAAATTCATAAAAAATCAGCCGATGACGTCACTTCGACGTCACTCATGACGTCACTTCGGATTTTGCATGCTAGTGGCACTATCTACCTACCCACCAATTTTTATGACGATCGGACGTACCCTTATGTGTGTTTCAGAAATGCACATTTTTGATGACGTCATGATGACGTCACACATTTTTCAAATGTATGTGAAAGAATATAGGAGCTAACAAAGCTATTACAAAAAGAATTTTGAATTTAGCATGTTCTGTTGGTGAGATATGGCTTTAAGAAACTTTGAAGTTGAAAAACTTTAATATTACTGTAAAATCGTATGATGACGTGATCATGACGTCACCTTAATTTTCATCTATAACACGAGCTACCATACCAACATACCAGGTTTGAAGGCAATCGGACCTACCGTTCTCTAGATATAGGCTCTTGAAAAATGCACATTTAAGATGACGTCACATGACACGTGATGACGTCATCATGACGTCACGTTTCGGCTTACATTTTCAGCTTAGGGTCTATGTTTGTGTTAAGTCTGATTAAGATCCGAGGTTGTTTAGTGACCAAAGTGCCACTTACAAAATTCGTGTACAAAGTCTATGGGATTTGGGATAGAACTAAAAAATTCACAGAAAATCAGCCGATGACGTCATCATGACGTCACCACGGATTTTACATGCTAGTGGCACTATCTACCTACCCACTAATTTTTATGACGATCGGACGTACCCTTATGTGTGTTTCAGAAATGCACATTTTTGATGACGTCATGATGACGTCACACATTTTTCAAATGTATGTGAAAGAATATAGGAGCTAACAAAGCTATTACAAAAAGAATTTTGAATTTAGCATGTTCTGTTGATGAGATATGGCTTTAAGAAACTTTGAATTTCAAAAACTTAAAAATTACTATAAAATCGTATCATGACGTCATCTTGACGTCACCTCAAATTTCATCTATAACACGAGCTACCATACCAACATACCAGGTTTGAAGGCAATCGGACCTACCGTTCTCTAGATATGGGCCCTTGAAAAGCGCACTTTTAAGATGGTCACGTGACACGTGATGACGTCATCATGACGTCACTCTTCGACATACAATTTCAGCTTAGGGTCTATGTTTGAGGTAAGTTTGGTTAAGATCTGAGGTTTTTTAAGAATATAGGAGCTAACGTTTCAGATAATTTGCTTCGAATAGGAACACTTCTGGCTGGAAAATATTTTCTATTAAAGTAATTATCATGATCAGTTGTTTCTTTCCGTATACCAGTTGAAGTAAACTTTGGAGCAACCTTGATAAATGGTCAGCAAATGCCAGTTACTCGTGTTTTTTTGTTTCTTTTTTTCAAACGGAATGAAGTAAATGCTACAGTACTTAATAGTCAATCAACTATGCTAGACCAATAAAAGTTCAGTCTTGTATTCAGCAAATGTTTTTAAGTATTAGTTTTTGCTTTAGTTTTGTTCATAGAGATGGTAGTAAAAGCTACAAAACTGGAAGTAAAAGCAAATGTTACTTTTCATCCGTACAACCCATTATGGGGTAGTATTAACTAATCGTTAATTAACCAGTCTGAAGTCCGGTTTATCAGTACTTCATGCGCCGGAATTTGATGGTGAAGTTAATTCTGGGCAACAACGAACGTCACAAAGAAACAATTATTGTTGACGTCACAAAATTCGCCTCATTCTTGTGAAGTGTGAACCGGTATGGAGGGAATAGTAAATGATGTAAATGGATAATTGAATATGGTCGGATTTGTTTTGTATTGATAGTAAAAAAAAATGCTTGAAGAGAAATTATTTCTGCTGAGAAACTGGAAAAGTGAAAAAAAGAATTTACATGTAGTATTAGGAAAAAAGCAATTTCAGAAAGTTTTTTGTTTTTGTGGTTAAAATTTACAAATAGCGGACAAATTATTTTTCAGTTAATGAAGAAATTATTTTTAAGCTGTTGTGGTACTTTTTAGCTGCTCCGGCGCGAAGCGCTGCGGAGCAGCTATTGTTTTCGTTAAGATTTTTTTTTTTTTTTTTTTTTTTTTTTTTTTTCTTTTTCTTCTGCCCTTTTTGCCATAGGTTTTGTACACAACTCCCTTTCCCACCTAATTTCATACTGTTAAAGCTCGTGTTGTTCCCTCGAGTTGTCACAACAAAGGCCATATAGCGTAGATGGTCCTAAAGCAATGACGTCATGATGACGTCAGTAGTTTTTAAATTGTGGCCTCATGAATATTCAATTTTCCACGCTTGCAAGCTCAATATCTGAAAAACCAATCGAGATGTGAAGTTTATATCTATTGCAAAGTATTAGTTGGGCGGCCAAAATGTTTCTGTTTGAGTAAAATGTTCGTGACGTCATCATGACGTCATCTGGAGGCCATTAACTGAAAGCACAATTTTGCGTGTTTAGCAACCTCCTATGACAGCAAGCATAAGACAAGTCATACATTGTATTTTGGTCGACCTTACTGCAAGCGGAAATGATCGTGGCTCATTCCAGTGTGAAATAAGGCCCATTTCAAAATTTAGCGAAAAGCAATAAGATAACATAAGAATTCTGGGAAGGCGATAACCGTGGGTATTTTGTAGCGCGTTGTGAATTTATGTGTGGACTGATTTAGACTCGTTATCGGTCCTTCCGTTGTCCTTCGGACTTCTAACACGGGATTAGGATAAAACGTATGGTGCGGGAAGTAGTCTAATTCATCCCGCACGTTAGGGCAAATCTACCAATGTGTTGAGGGCAGCAGACAACCTTAGCGGTTGCACAATTTGCACGAATGAGGTGGAATTTGGGGACTGTGCGAAAGTGTCTGAGCTGGAAATGTGTATAGCGCCCTCTCGTGACTATGATTTCAGACAATTCCAACGTGATTAATGGTGCATTTTTTCAGGCCTACATCTACAGAATTACAGGTCCGATTGGGCTGAATTTCGGTATGTGCTAAGACCATGATGTGTGATAGATGCAAACTAAACTGACGAAATGATGACGTCATCACGTGATATATGACGTCACATTAAAGGTGCATTTTTCTAAGGCCTAAATCTTTAGAACTACAGGTCCAATTGGGTTAAATCTCGGGATCTGCCCAGACCATCATGTGTTACACAGGAAAATTTAACTTACGTAATGACATCAGCGCGTGCCATATGACGTCACATTAAAGGTGCAATTTTCTAAGGCCTAAATCTTTAGAACTACAGGTCCGATTGGGTTAAATCTCGGGATGTGCCCAGACCATCATGTGTTACACAGAAAAATTAAACTGACGTAATGACATCAGTATGTGCCATATGACGTCACATTCAAGGTGCAATTTTCTAAAGGCAACATCTAGAGAACTATACCGATTGGATTGAATTTCGGGATGTGCCCAGACCATCATGTGTGATAGATAAAAATTGAACTGACGTAATGATGACGTCATCCCGTGCCATACGACGTCACATTTAAGGTGCATTTTTCTAAGGCCTACATCTTCAGAACTACAGGTCCGATTAAGCTGAATCTCGGTATGTGCTCAGACCATCATTTGTGATAGATGAAAATTGAACTGACGAAATGATGACGTCATCACGTGTCATATGACGTCACATTAAACTCGGATTTTTCTAAGGCCTAAATCTACAGACATACAGCTCCGATTGGGTTAAATATCGGGATGTGGCCACAATTTCACCTGAGCCATATTTACTTTTGTATGTGTAGTAGAATATGGATTTATACGATGCACATCATAAACTTCCTTGAGGAGCAGCTTTTTTCGTCATATTGACGAAAAACCTCTCGTCATAATATTGTTATTGAATCGATTTATCTTGGTCTGAGCGAAAACATCGAATGGTACATACGAATGCTACCTCCGGGAGGATTGGTTCGTTAGTGGATGAACAAACACCGTACCACTAATTATTTGTAATAATTTTTTAATTTTTAATTTTTTATTTTTTTTATGAAATCTAATTTTAAATGGGATGACTGAGAAATCTAAATTAAAAACTGTTTACATTTCTTTCTTTTTTCAATGATAAAACATTATAAGGTTATGTACCTGCTTCCTTTTTTTTAAAGTTCGAACAGTTTTTATTAATTTTTTAAATTATAAATAGCAAATCAAATCATGAGATTTAGAAATATCAAAAATCGTTGTTATCATCATTACACTACGGTCTTGTCGGTACTCGTGGCAGAGTAAATCAAATACAGGATGATCAAAATGCAAGAGCGCCCTCTTTTTCATTAGTCTGGTTCCTGTATTGTAAAATGCCTGACAGGGTCGGGTATCAGACACCGTATCTCATTATAGAAAGCTGAAGGTGGAGTATATCAATACATATGGCATGGAATTTATGAAGAAAATATTGATTTTATTGACGATTTGTAAAGTTTTTATTTCATTGTGTATTGTAAGAGAGAATTATTCATATGTTTCGTCAATTGGGACTTAAAGTCAAATGCTATGAGTAACAGACCTATGGTTTTTATGAGTATTGTTGTGTTCGCCTCGTGTATAACGTTATTCGTACGACTTTTTAATAATCGGTTATTGGCTTGTCACTGTACATTGCTGTATGTCAGTATTAATAATACTGATATGTCAATGATCGAATGTTAAAAAAAGTCATAGGCTTATCTGTGTACGTGTTTAAGCTATTGGAAGAAGTCCAGGAAAGATTTTACTTTAATACCCCCCATTAAAATCGCTTAGAAACATCAAAATCTTGGAAAATAACCATCCATTCAGGAATGTACAAACACTTGGCACAGTGTTGAATTTTGTGACTTTATTGTGTAATTTGTGTGTTTAATAGGGGAGGAAAGTTTGTGTTTTCTGTGTTATATGTTCTTGGTACAGCATATGCATGTTGATTATTGCTTCCTTTTTTACAATTACAGATTTTGCTAACATAAATCTTGAAATAAGAGGTTTTGCCACGTGTTTAGACAGTTGTTATCAAGGATGAATGGGTATTTTTCAAGATCTTGCTGTTTCTGACCAATTTTGGTGGGGGTATTAAAGTAAAATCTTTCCAAAGTCCATTGGTAACGTTTTTAAGCTGCTGGCCCAGTGTTCATCCAGGGAGGAAGGAATAACATTAGGTTCATGGGATGTTCTCGTTTTTAGGCCCTAGGCTTAAACATAATAGATATGAATGTGAGCAATTTTGAAAATATATGAAACTTTTTTGCTTTCATTATTTTATCCATTGTGACTCATATTAAAGTTTGATAATGCTTGGGACATAAATTTTGCTTTGGCAATGTTTAGTAATTTTGTGGTAAGAAATTAAGAGTTCTACTAGTGCAGCATCTTACTATTCTTAATTACGCTGGTTCATATTTGACACAAATTTGAGTGCGAAGCGAATTTGTTAGGGTAATGACAAATGTCACAATGCGAAGACCATTGTTGATGTCATGAAATTTGCTTCGCTTTTGCATTTGTGTGAAGTATGTACCGGCCTAAGACTTTGTGCACAAACTTGACAGAGTCTGTGGGGTATGACAGAAAAGAGATAATAAGGCTGAATTCGAATCACGTGTCTAGAGCTAGGTGTTTGTCATTGTCCATTGCAAATATGTGGGCACATGCTGACAATAGCTGTAGCTCTGGAAGCCAGTTTCAGACACGGCTGAGTAACATGTTATTTTTATTTTTTTTATTTATTATTGATTCATCATTACATTTATACCTTTTGGTACTTTTCAAGTCATATTTAAGGGACAGTAAATGGTGGCTGGATGCGGAACCCTTTCCTTTAGGTGCTGGATTGGAACATGAATGAGGATCAGTCTATCAGCACCAACATGACTGAATTGACAGTGCTTGTTGTACCTCTGTCAGGCTGTGCATCATGTGGAAGTGTTTTTTGTGTGAAAGAGTTCAAAATTGCCATATCTAGTATAGAATGGTGTGCAAGAACATACATGTATACTATATGATATGTTGATTACATAACTTAATATGTGGGAATGATCTGATGACAAGACCAAGAAGGGCCATTGAAGCACAGACAGAATGATGCCCAAAATGTTTTATCTTGTGTTAGTCTTTGAAATTGCATATCTAGCATGCTGGTTGGGGCCATGTGACATTTGCATTTATTTTTGCAAATGATAATATGGATGCTTGACTTTTATGCCTAGTTGGATGTATGTGGAGGGTGATGATGTATAATAAATTAAAGGGACACTAAGCCCTGGAATCCTTCAAAAGTTTATGTCTTTGGTTACTTACCTAACTTATTGCCAAGATCTGAGTGTAAAAATTCTAACATAATGTGTAATATTTACGGAGATATGAGGAAAATACTGAAATATTAAAATATGTATATTCAGACTGGCATCGCATATAGTGCAGTCTGGACGCAAGTAAAGCACTAAGGCCACCACTCTGAATTCCAACGGCGTGAATTTTCCAAACCAAAGTGGCGTCCTTGAAATTGTTTTTGTTAAATATTTTCAGACAAACTGTGCATTTTCAAAGGATGGGCGTGTACATTATTATATTCTACTTTTGAAATTTTTTTCCAACCATACACATTTTAGGACAAACGCTTTTAGTAGCCCAATTGGGCGCCTCCAAGGCTTAGTATTCCTTTAATGGGGCTTATAAAGAGTATGGTTTTGAAATAAATACATGTATTTAGGTATTTTTGTATGTTTTAATGTCTTGCAGGTATGAAGGCTACACAGACTGTGCACCGGGGCATTCTTGGATATCACTTTGATGAATGTTTGTCTGTCTTGCAGTCATTACCTCATTCCACTCCCCTCATGATTCCATTTCATTCTTCTACTATGTCCTGTGTTTGGTCTATTTCATCCTCCAGCAAGTTGACATCACCTCATCATGCAAATGCTCTGAGGTTGGCACCTCCTCAGAGAAGTCGTCTGCTTGTGACTGCCAGGCAGTGCGCAAACCAGTTGGCACACGACAAATGTGTGTATGTACTGGGACAAGTGAGACCAAATTCGCTTGCTTCCGGTACTGGGGCCCTCTTGCCTTGCAACTGGATAAGTTCAAAGAAAAGATGCACTGAGTTGAGCAAATATAAGTTGAGCAAATATAAGTTGAGCAAATATAAGTTGAGCAAATTTAAGCTGAGAAAATGTAAGCACAGAAATGTAAATTCAGAAGTGTTTGACATCAGTAATGTGGAGAAGCAGACAACACAGAGTAAAGAAAGACACAAAAGGACTGCAAACCATGAGCAGAGACGAAAAGTGACTGTGTTCAGGAAGTTTAAAGTTGGCCATGTGACACCAAAGAGAAAAGGTTATCAAAATGCATTGATAAGGTTGAAGGCAAGTGGACAGAGCTGTTGTACTCGAAATCAGGTATTGGAATGTGTAGTTGAGTATTGTAAAGAGCCAAAGAGGGTTTCCAAACCAAATAGGAAAAAGATCAGAAGGAATGAGCGAAAACAGGCATTTCACAGATTGCGGAGTGGTAACGTAGTGGAATGTCGTATGAATAAAGAAGACAGAAGATGCCATGAAAAAACTCAGAAAAACATACAAAGTCATACTCGAAGAAGTCTTAGTTATGTTTTAAAGAACATGCAGAATAAGACAGATTGTAAATGTAAAGAGGACCAAGTCAGTACAATGTATGTGTCCACAAGGTCAAAAAAACAGCTTCAGCATAAGCTACTTTCTGAGAGTAAGAATTCAGGCACAGAAGCAAAGAATGACGTCAAGAAGTTGAAAAAAAATCGAATTGTTCTTGAAATGAACAAAATGGAAAGTGATGATCATTCAGTGAAGCATACATCTAGTAGGCAGTGTTGGTTGTGTGATGAAGTAACTGCTCCATTTGATAGAATTGTGACTTGTGATACATGCAACATATGGTATCATGTCAATTGCATGGGATTTTCAAATGTTGATCATATTGTGCTCCGGAAACCAATTTCATGGATGTGTTCTAAATGTGGACGATGTAATTACACTGTGTCTTTGTTATATGATCTTGGCATTCCTACAGATGAAAACATATTCCAGATGTCCCTGAATGAAGGTGATGTTAATGAAGAATCAGTGATGATGTATGCTAAACATGATTACTGCACACTGGAAGGCATTAAGGAGATTAATGAACCCGAAGGTGAGATTAACAAAAGCAGAGATAATGTGTGTGTAAGCAGTGCTAACATGAAGTTGAAAAATCTAGGCAAGCAACAGTGCATAAAAGAACAAAGTGGCGGTTACTCATTGCGTAGAAAAAAAATGACTAGTAACAAGGACACTAGTCGTAAAAATGGAGATAAGAGAAATGAAAATGTAAATGAAAAGAAATCTACACGTATTAACTTATTAGAAGCACAAGCGAACAATGTTCAATGTGTTAAGGATGTTAAAGAACACAGTATTGGAAATGAAATGGAGGAGAATATGGAAAAGGGAATGAAGTCACGATATAGTTTGCGCAGTAACAAGGAACCCGTGTTGGTAGTAACTGAAAAGCAAAATGAGAAAGGCAAATCAAAAAGGAAAGCTGAAGAAAGTTTCAAAAATTGTTCAGAAGCTACAGGCAGTACAAAGAAACTGAGAATGTTGCCACAAAGAAATAGGTCATTTAAGATAAACAAATCTGATGTAGTGAAAAATAAAACATGTACATGTAGAACCAGGTGTTTTTGCACAAGCATTCAAAAGACAAGAGAAATTGATGGTAGAGTTGTTCAAGGAAGTTTTCATCAAGGGGACTGGAGATTTGCTGAGAATAGTGGCAAACAGTGTGTTGCAAACAGTTTGTGTGCAGCAATGTATAGCAGAATTAGGAACTTGAACAAATGGTGTTCTACTGATCTGGATTTTGTATTGAATACTGGAAATGAATTATACAGTTATTTATCTCGTAGTTCTACAATGATGAATGAGTATTTGTTAATCAATGAGTTACCTGATGAAATAGATGTTTTTAATCAGCATTTCAATATGAAGTTTCATGAATCTGTGTGTGGTATGTTTGAAGGAGAAACAAATCTATCTGAATTTAATTTGATTCCATTGAGTAGTGCACTGGAGCAGACACTTCAGAAATATACTGCATGTTTCATATGTTTCAATGGGAATACATTTTCAGTAATTGCTCAAGATGGAATGTACTATATTTTTGATTCACATTCTAGAAATCACAATGGTTGGCAAGACTCTGACGGAAGAAGCTTGATGAAATGTGTAACTTCATGGCAAGGTGTGTACAAGTATTGTATGGAACTTGGAAGATCTATGAATCTATCTGATACTGAGCAATTTGAAATTACAGGTGTTAATATATGGGTTAATGATGATCTGAGCATCTGTAGTCATGAAGACATTGACAATGGCAATAGTGCATGCACTAGAAGTAACACACACAGAATGGAAACAAAATATTCAACCAAAGGAAATGCAGGTACACAGTTTGAAAAAAATTGTGGATCGAAAAGAAATACAGTACACATAGTTTTGTCAGATGCTGAACATGCCACAGATATTGATCAGGAAATTACATGCATTGATAACAGTGATAATGACCTAGAAATCATAAAAGTTACTCAACCAGTCACTTTTAAATTTGTTCCATTAACTAATAAAAGTAAGATTGCATTGTGTCGGAAATTTGGTGTGACCAAAATGTGTCTTGATGCTGATAAGATTTGTAAGAGATGCGAAAAAATGGGAGCACCTGACACCATAAGGAAAATTCAAGGTGATGGTAACTGTTTCTTTAGAGCTATTTCTTGTGCTATATCAGGAACTGAAGATAATCACATGAAACTCAGGATAGCAACTGTTAATTACTTGTTGGAAAATGCAGCTAAATTTCAGTGTTTCTTACGGGAAAATCACATGACAGTGGAAGACTATGTAATAAGAGAAAGAGTTTCTGATAGTGGTACATGGGCTACAGAGGTTGAAATCATGGTAATAGCACACATGTTGGGTGTAAATGTATTTACATTTGATGATGCAAATAAGTGGTATGTATTTTCTGGTATATGTGGTGATAGTGATGGACCATCAAGTTCAGTAGGTATTTATTTGTACCACAGGAGAAGAGTGCATTATGATTTAGTTTTAACTGTACATGAGTTAATTACAAATGTATCAGACATCAGTGAGCAGGAACCTGATTGTAACAAGGAGTGTGAGCTACAAAGTAGTAATGCATGTAAAGATAAGGACAAATATAATACTAAATCAAAACCAGAAGCATTAAAACATTCAACTTGTAAGAGACGGAAACATGTTAACGTGACATTGAAGCGGCAGTTGAATAGAGAAAGAGCTAGAGAAAGGTATCAGTTGAAAAAGGAAAGTAAAGATTCAGAATATGATGTGAAGATCAAGAAAGCAAAGCATAGGATTATAGATCACAAAAGATATGCAAATGATGTGAATTATAGTGAGTCAAAAAGATGTAGAAAGAAAGAGAAATATCACAAATCTGAGCAGTACAGGCAACATGAAATTGAATATGGCAAAAAGAAGTACAGAGAGAATGCTGGCAATAAACAAAAATCAGCAAAGTTGAAATATCGAGAAAATGCTTTGTATAGGAAGAAAAAAATTGATACTACAAAAATCAGGTACCATGAGAATGATGCACACAGGCAAAAGAAAATTAACAGGACAAAAACAATGTATCATGATGATGTTGCACATAGACAAAAGAAAATTAACAGGGATAAAACAATGTACCATGATGATGCTGCACATAGACAGAAGAAAATTAGCAGGATAAACAAAATGTACCATGATGATGCTGCACATAGACAAAAGAAAATTAGCAGGATAAAAACAATGTACCATGATGATGCTGCACATAGACAAAAGAAAATTAGCAGGACAAAAACAATGTACCATGATGATGCTGCACATAGACAAAAGAAAATTAGCAGGACAAAAACAATGTACCATGATGATGCTGCACATAGACAAAAGAAAATTAGCAGGACAAAAACAATGTACCATGATGATGCTGCACATAGACAAAAGAAAATTAGCAGGACAAAAACAATGTACCATGATGATGCTGCACATAGACAAAAGAAAATTAGCAGGACAAAAACAATGTACCACAATGATGCTGCACATAGACAAACAAAAATTAACAGGATAAAAACAATGTACCACGATGATGCTGTACATAGACAAAAGAAAATTAACAGGACAAAAACAATGTACCATGAGAATGCTGCACATAGGCAAAAGAAAATTGACAATGCAAAGAATAAATATCATAAAAATGCCATTTATAGAAACAGGATGATCAAAGCTATAAAAAGAAAGTATTGTATAAATAGCTGTTTCAGAATGAAAGTGATTAATTATCAGAAATGCAAGTACCGTTGTAATGTACATTATCGTAGGTGTTTGATAGATGTAGGAAAAATTAAGTACCAAAACAATGAAGATTATCGTGAAGAAATGAAAAGGATGAATTTACAACGTTCAGTTAGAAAGAAAAAGAATGCACGTATTATGAGCAATGTTGCAAGGGATTGGAGGAACGAAGTATCAAAAGGACCAGAGTATGTCTGTGCAGTTTGTCATAAACTTCTGTTTCGGAAACAAGTTATCAAATGTAATAAAAATAAATACAATAATGTTGGTTGTATATCTGAGAAGTATTTACATATCTGTGCATGCAATGAGGAGTGTGGGAACAAATGTCTTGTATCAGAATCAAGTAGGTCATGTCTGTGGATATGCTATACATGTCACAGGAAATTACTCAGTAATCAAGTACCAGCAGAGGCAAATGTTAATAATTTAGCACTTGTAGACATTCCAGTTGAATTGAGTTGTTTGAACATTTTGGAGGAACATCTAATTGCAATTAATGTACCATTCATGAAGATGATAGCATTACCTAAAGGAGGACAGAATGCAGTTCATGGTCCAGTTGTATGTGTGCCATCAAATATAACAGACACGGTAACAGCATTGCCAAGGTGTGGAAATGATAATCAGTTGATTCGAGTGAAGCTGAAGAGAAAATTAACTTATAAAGGATATTACCAGTATCAGTTTGTGAACAGGGAACATGTTGAAAGTGCATTAAGATACCTTAAGCAGTATAACACGTGGTATAGGGATATAGAAATAAACAGTGAATGGGACAATCCTGTGTCTGAAGATGTAGATGAAATGGCGCACAATGAAAATGATGAAGCTGGTGAATCTGATGATACAAGTAGTGATGAGGAAACAGATGATGATCGCTTGCGTGGTATTCCACTTGATACATGTTTGCAACCAGCAGATATTGGACAGGAAGTTCTTGATCAGTATTTTGATGATGTACTTTGTGTTGCACCATGTGAAGGAAATAACCCAGTTAGAGTGTTAATGGAAGAAGGTAATGAGGCAAAATGTTTCCCAGCATTATTTCCAACAGGCACACCTATATTCAGTGATGATCATGATGTGAATGTTACACAATGTAGATATTTCCATAACAGACTAATGAATGCTGATAATAGATTTGCAAAGAGTACTCAATATATCTTTTATGCTCAGTATTTGTCAGAGATTCAAAAAGTGATGTCAAGTGTTTCAATTGCATTGCGTCAAAGTTCAGGTAAAATGAATGATGGTGAGAGTGTTAATGCAAGCATGATTAAAGACAGGGAACAATTAAGAGGTGTTTTGAAATCGGACAGTGGATATAGATTCTTGAAACCAATCAGAGGTACACCCCCATATTGGCAATCAACTCAAAAAGATGTAATGGCGATGATTAGACAACTTGGAATACCAACATGGTTCTGCTCATTTTCAGCAGCTGACATGAGATGGCCTGAATTTATAAACACAATACTTAGACAACAAGGTGATTCTAGAGACATTGAAGATTTGGATTGGAATGAGAAATGTAATGTATTGCGAAGCAATCCTGTGACTGTAGCCAGAATGTTTGACAAACGATTTCATACATTTCTGAAAGATGTCATAATGTCAAGAGCAGCACCTATTGGCAAAGTCAAGGACTATTTTTACAGAGTGGAATTTCAGCAGAGAGGATCTCCACATACACATTGTATATTTTGGATTGAGAATGCACCAAAATTGGGAATTGACAGTGATGTTGATGTTATAAAATTCATTGACACATACATTAGTTGCAAGTTGCCGTCAAAGGAAGAAGATGAGGAATTGAATGAGATTGTGAGTCGTGTGCAGCAACATAGCAAAAAACACTCCAAGTCATGTAAAAAGAAAGGTACTGAATGCAGATTCAATTTTCCACGACCTCCTTCTAATAGAACATTTATCACTGAGCCAGATCCAATAGATGATGATAATGATAAAAACAGTGATGATAGTGTTGGTAGCACTAAAGCTAATGATGCCAAGAAATTATTGAAATCAGTGTGGAATGGAATACAAAATGAGGATAATCAAGATATGGCAACTTCTGAGTTATTTAAAAGCATTGGAATAACACAAGATGATTTTGAGAAAGCTAACAATGTTCTGAGCAGCAAAGCAAGTGTTGTACTAAAGAGAGAACCACAAGATGTATGGGTTAATTTGTACAATCCCGATTTGATAAGATGCTGGAATGCAAACATGGACATTCAGTACATCAGTGATGCATATGCCTGTGTAGCTTATGTTGTGTCATACATGTCCAAGGCTGAACGTGAAATGGGACAATTGTTATCACATGCTCAAAGAGAGGCACAAAAAGGGAACTTAGATGCTAGACAGAGTATGAAGGAACTTGGTTGTGTGTATCTGCATAATCGTGAAATATCAGCTCAGGAAGCAGTGTTCCGTGCTTGCAGTCTCAGATTGAAAGAAGGATCCAGGAAAGTGGAATTTATACCTGTTGGTGAAAACCCTGTTAGAATGAGCTTACCATTGAGTGTAATTCAGAATAAATCTAAAGATGATGATGATGATATCTTCATGATTAACAAAGTTGATCGTTATAAAGCAAGACCAGATACTGATAAATTTAAAGAAATGTGCCTTGCTACATTTTGTTCAGAATACAGAGTTATTTATAATGCAAATACATCTAAAGAATGTAATGAAAGGAGACGATCACCAGTGTATGCACTTAAACATGGCTTGGGTCATATACAGAAACGTAGTCGAACTGATCCAGCAGTTATCAGATATCCCAGGTTTTCAGTGGCAAAGTGTTCTGAGAAGTACTATCATAGTATGTTGCAGTTGTTTCTTCCGTATCAAGTTGATGTTCAGTTGAAGCCACCACAGTTTGAGTCCTATGAACAATTTTATACAGATGGTGTTATTTGCTTTAATGATAAATTAAAACCTGTAATAAATATTGTTGAAAATAATCGCTCCATGTATGAAGCAAATATTGAATCAATTGAAGAAGCAGAGAAATATCTGGAAAAGTTTGGTCCTCAAGAAGATGCCTGGGCTTTGATTTGTCCTAAGAGTGAAGAAGATAGACTTGAATGTCAAGCAAAGCGTAAGCCAGTAATTGAAGATTCTGACAGTGAATGTGATATTCCTGATTTGAAAGCTGAACAAAAAGGAGATAAAATGTGTAATATTGAACCACATTCAGTTAAAGTATCCAAGCAGGAAGCACTGAGTTTGCTGAGATCCTTGAATGTACAACAGAGACAGGTATTTAATAAGATCAGAGATTGGTGTCTGCAGAAAGTCAATGGTAAAAATCCTGAACCGTTCCATGTGTTTCTAACGGGTGGAGCCGGAACGGGAAAGAGTCATTTGATAAAGTCAGTGTACTATGAAGCAACAAGGATTTTCAGAAGAATAGTGCAAAATCCAGACAATGTCTCAGTATTGCTTACTGCCCCAACAGGTGTTGCAGCATTTAATATCAATGGTGCTACAGTTCATAGTGCATTGTCAATCACAACTGATTCTAGATTACCATATCAACCTCTTGGTGAAGAAAAGTTGAGTACTCTGCGTAATGTATTGCAAGATCTTCAGATTTTGATTGTAGATGAAATATCAATGGTTGATCACAAAATTCTTTGCTATATTCATGGACGACTACGTCAGATTAAGCAAACACGTAATCATACACCCTTTGGAAATGTCAGCATTTTAGCTGTTGGTGATTTTTATCAGTTGCCTCCAGTAAAGGGAAAGTCATTGTACCAGAGAACAGTTACAGCTGACCTATGGAATGATATCTTCCAGAAAGTAGAGTTAACAGAAATTATGAGACAAAAGGAAGATGTACAATTTGCTGAAACATTGAACAGGCTACGTGTAAAAGAAAAGCAAAAGAAATTATCAGATGAAGATGTTGCAATGTTGCAAGCTCGTGAAACTGGAGAAGATTGGGATGATGCATTACATATCTTTCCATGTAACAAACAGGTTGATGAACACAATGTTAAGACATTGTTTGCAAAGTGTAGTGATTGTATATGTATTGAGGCAAAGGACATTCAGAAGGATTCAAAAGGTGGTAAAATGAAACGACAAGTGAAAGCTGTAAGCAAATCAACATATACTAGCTTACCAAAATCATTGTGGCTTGGTGTTGGAGCAAGAGTGATGTTAACAAAGAACATTGATGTATCTGATGGACTAGTTAATGGAGTATTTGGCACTGTCTGTGAAATAGTTATGCTAGCTGATAAATCTGGCCCAAAATGTGTAGAAATTAAGTTTGACAATAAGAATGTTGGTTGTAAATTGAAAAATCAAATACCATTCTTGTCTATTGATAGAGGCACAGTACCTATTCAAATGGAAGAAGAAAGTATTGGTAAACAGTGTGTACGACACCAGTTTCCATTGAAATTAGCCTGGGCATGTACAGTCCACAAGGTACAAGGAATGACAACAGACAAAGCAGTTGTATGTCTTGAGCGTACATTTTCACCAGGACAGGCGTATGTTGCTCTCAGTAGAGTCACTTCATTGAATGGTCTTGTGATAGAAAGGTTTGATAAAAAATACATTTATTGTAATAAAGCAGTACATGAGTCATTGAATAGTATGCCATTATTTATTGAAGAAGATAAATGTAGGAGAGATATATCTAATGAGACTACTATCATGATGCATAACATCCAAGGTTTGAAGGAACATTATACAGACTTAAAATGTAATAATGAATTTATGACATCTGATTTTATTTGTCTAACTGAGACATGGATTAACGAAGAGCTGTACACAAACACTGAATTGACTGAATTTAAGTGTTATCATCAATTAAGAAGTCTTTCATATGATAATTCAAGTCATTCTACTCAAACATTAAAGCAACAGAGTCATGGAGGTGTTGCTGTATATGGTAGAAGGAATAAGACATTCAGTAGGATAATCATGCCAGTACAGAACATGGAATATATTGCATTTCAAATAATTTCTAATATGTCATGTTTAGTTGTAATAATTTACAGACCAGTGTCTTATGCTATAAATGCTTTTATTACCAATTTAAAAGTTTTACTTGAAGAACTTCACAAAATATCCAACAAATGTATTATAATGGGTGATTTCAATGAAGATATTTTTAAACAGTGTTCACAAGTTGAGAAATTGATGGAAGATCATGGTTATAAGCAGTGTGTTACAAATGCAACTACAGAAAATGGAACATTAATTGACCATGTCTATGTCAGAAATTTGGACTCTGTGTCTGCTGTCATAAGTCCCACTTATTACAGTTATCATGAAGCAGTTAGTGTGAAATTCTGAAAAAAAATTCACAAGTAAAGTTTTGTATACTATACTATTATCTTTACATAGGATAATTAGCTTACACTGCACAGTATATGTGTACTGGTTAATTGTTTCAATACAAATTGAAAATGACATTTGCTCAATTTAAAAGAAGTCTATGAAATGAAATAAATGTTTAAAACTGCTTTTAAGGTTTAGAAAACTTTGAGGAATTGTCAGCAATAATAAGCAAAATAATGGCTAGATTGCTAGATGGGAAGTAACATGGGAGCAAGAGTAAGCAAATTAGCAAGCCAGATTAGAATCGAAATGAGAACCATCATACTGAATTGTAACCAGTCAATGACAAGTCGGGTCACAAGCTACAGTAGATTAACAATGACAAAGAAATGCCTTTATCACAGTTCATTGGAAATTATTTTGGCTTGACTTGTGAAGTGACTTGTGGTGACTTGATTACAACTCTAGAAGTATGATAGCAAGCAAGGTTTTAAAGTAAGATATCAGATGATGTAGTATGCAAGATTTAAGATGATAGGATGAAATAATTGAGAAAGAAATAATTAATGGAAATAACATGTTAGAACAAATGCAGGATACGAGATAAAAAAAACACTGATAAGAAAGTACACAAGATAAATAGGCAAATAAGTATGGAAAATAGACAGGCAAGAGATAATATGTACATCTGAGGCAGCAAATAGATAGAAATAGATAATAACAAATATAAACTTTATTAATGTGGAATTTTTGGTATTGCATCATGTGCATGTACAGTGTTTTTATAATGTGTGAATAACAAGGTGATAGTGGTCCTGGTGTATGAGTTAGCCATTGAAATGTCATTTGCTTTTTGATTTGGTAGATATATCAAAATGCATGCTATCAAAACATCAGCAAACAGAGTAACCAAGATATAAGGCAAAATAAACAGGCAAGAATTTAGACAAGATATGAAGCAAAATAAACAGGCAAGAAAGTAGGCAATATGTAAGGCAAAAACAAAGACAAGAAATTAGTACAAAGATACATGTATAAGGCTGGCAAGGTGAAATGAGCTGTTACTAAAATGCTTTGTAGCATCTGTTGAGGATTATTCAATTGACAAAATCGCAATTTTTGGATTGCATGTTGTGGCCTAAATTGCCATAGTATCTAGTTGGGGCCTTAACGATTATAAGTCTGGCTTTAAGTCGCATTTTGGCACACCCTGTCAAAATGTCACTATGAGGAGTGGGGTGAGCTAGAGACTTTTATCCACTTCTCTTGTGCTGCTTTGAGATGTACCACCATATACTTCAATCAACTGTACTTTGGACGATTCATCTTGATGGTTATGAAACAGTGAGCCAGTCTTCAGCTTACTTTGCCTTTATATTCCTTTGATTGCTTCTACCACGCCAGCTCGATAATAACCTAGATGACTTACACCAGACTTGTTGAATTCTATTTGCTTGGACCAAACTGGTTGAATGTATCCCAAGATTGTTTTGACCAGACTGGTTTACTGCTCTTCCTATATGATTTGGACCACACCGGTTAAGTACTCTTTCGAAATGACTGGGATCATACTGGCTGGGTGCTCTTCCTAGATGGTTTGGACCACACTAGTTCAGTGCTCTTCTGAAATGACTGGGACCACACTGGCTGAGTGCTCTTCCTAGATGGCTTGGACCAGACCGGTTCAGTGCTCTTCCTAGATGGCTTGGACCAGACCAGTTCAGTGCTCTTCCTAGATGGTTTGGACCACACCAGTTCAGTGCTCTTCTGAAATGATTGGGACCACACTGGCTGAGTGCTCTTCCTAGATGGATTGGACCAGACCAGTTCAGTGCTCTTCCTAGATGGTTTGCACCACACCAGTTCAGTGCTCTTCTGAAATGACTGGGACCACACTGGCTGAGTGCTCTTCCTAGATGGATTGGACCAGACCAGTTCAGTGCTCTTCCTAGATGGTTTGCACCACACCAGTTCAGTGCTCTTCTGAAATGACTGGGACCACACTGGCTGAGTGCTCTTCCTAGATGGATTGGACCAGACCACTTCAGTGCTCTTCCTAGATGGTTTGCACCACACCAGTTCAGTGCTCTTCTGAAATGACTGGGACCACACTGGCTGAGTGTTCTTCCTAGATGGCTTGGACCAGACCAGTTCAGTGCTCTTCCTAGATGGTTTGCACCACACCAGTTCAGTGCTCTTCTGAAATGACTGGGACCACACTGGCTGAGTGCTCTTCCTAGATGGATTGGACCAGACCAGTTCAGTGCTCTTCCTAGATGGTTTGCACCACACCAGTTCAGTGCTCTTCTGAAATGACTGGGACCACACTGGCTGAGTGTTCTTCCTAGATGGCTTGGACCAGACCAGTTCAGTGCTCTTCCTAGATGGTTTGCACCACACCAGTTCAGTGCTCTTCTGAAATGACTGGGACCACACTGGCTGAGTGTTCTTCCTAGATGGCTTGGACCAGACCAGTTCAGTGCTCTTCCTAGATGGTTTGCACCACACCAGTTCAGTGCTCTTCTGAAATGACTGGGACCACACTGGCTGAGTGCTCTTCCTAGATGGCTTGGACCAGACCGGTTCAGTGCTCTTCCTAGATGGCTTGGACCAGACCAATTCAGTGCTCTTCCTAGATGGTTTGGACCACACCAGTTCAGTGCTCTTTTGAAATGACTGGGACCACACTGGCTGAGTGCTCTTCCTAGATGGATTGGACCAGACCGGTTCAGTGCTCTTCTTAGATGGTTTGCACCACACCAGTTCAGTGCTCTTCTGAAATGACTGGGACCACACTGGCTGAGTGCTCTTCCTAGATGGATTGGACCAGACCGGTTCAGTGCTCTTCCTAGATGGATTGGACCAGACCAGTTCAGTACTCTTCCTAGATGGTTTGCACCACACGAGTTCAGTGCTCTTCTGAAATGACTGGGACCACACTGGCTGAGTGCTCTTCCTAGATGGCTTGGACCAGACTGGTTCAATGCTCTTCCTAGATGGTTTGGACCACACCAATTCAGTGTTCTTGCAAGATGGCTTGGACCAGATTGGTTCAGTGCTCCTTCTAAATGACTGGGACCACACTGGCTGAGTGCTCTTCCTAGATGGCTTGGATCAGATGAGTTCAGTGTTCTTCTTTGATGGCTTAGACCAGACCGGTTCAGTGCTCTTCCCCGATAGCTTGAATCAGACCAGTTCAGTCCTCTGGCTAGAATTGGACCAGACTAGTTTAGTGCTCTTTCTAAATAACTGAGATCAAACCGGTTCAGTGCTCTTTCTACATGGCTTGGACCAGAGCGCTTCAGTGCTTGGATCAGACAGGTTTAATGCTCTTCCTAAATAGCTGGGACCAGACCGGTTCACTACTCTTCCTAGATGGCTTGGACCAGACCGGTTCAATGCTCTTTGTAGATGGTATGTACCATACTGGTGCAGTGCTCTTTCTAGATCTGTGATCTGCTTTAGAAAAGATACAATACAAATGAATGTGATTTGTAAATTTTACACCTATCCCTACTGACAAATTTTAGATGAACAATTTACATTACAATAGACTGTTTCATCTTTTTCTGCTGCTTATTACGGTCTTAGCCCCATGTGAGAGAATATTTTGGTACAAATTGTATTTTTATGATTTACCGGTACCACTTTTCATCTGCGCATTGTTAAATAAAAAAATGAATTTGTTTTGGGAAATTGGGATCTTGTACCTCTAGTTTTTAAAAGCTTGCCTGCACCTTTTATAAAGTCAGTTAAAAATAATCATGCAATAGTTGTAACTGGTTTAGTGTGTAGTAGTTCTCCAAGTACATGTATACATATGTATGTATTGTCTCAAAAAATGTCAGATTGTATCCACAAAGGTATATGAAGTCTTTTAAACTATTAACGATGTACAGTATATTGGATAAACCATAACATTTTAAAACGTGAAAATTAATCTCTTTTTTTTGTTTAATTTTTTTCATTACTGCAGTTAACAAGTACCAATTGCTGCCATCCATATGAAATCAGCTGGGCTATGAGGTCATCATTTACTTCCTATTGTCATCTTTGCTGTAGTCATCACACGATGCTTCTCTACTTTGCATGTAGCTCTGTGTCATCCTTTCAAGGTGTCAGTAGCTGGCCACTTGTAAGGTGAGTACTTATTAGGTGTATTTTACTAATGCAATGAAATTGTGATGCTTTATCAAAAAGAAAAATTGTTTTTAAAGGAAAATGGTAGTTTTGCTTCCTGTAATTGTACAAAAGTTCATGTCAGTAAGTGACTTGTTATTTTTTTTAAAGTTTTCTGTTGTTAGATATATATAAACATCAGACAAATTTATACATAGTACATACAACTAATACATACAATTTCTATGACTTTTTTTTTATCATGAATCCAGAGATGTAATTGTGTTACCGTCCTCGTGTAATTCCATAACCGGCATGAGTCTGATAAAATGTCAGTTTCTACAATAGAAAATAATTTCTTTAAGAAGTTTTTGGTTGCAGATAATCCCTGATTTTCAAATCACTCATATTAGTAATTGTGTGAATTAATACAATAATTGAAAAAGCATTTTTGTTTACATAATGAAAATGTTGAATTTAGCTTTATCATACCATGGATAAGCACCTAGCATAAAACATCTTTTGATATGATGCTAATTCTTCATGTTGTTTACAACAAAACATAATTTTGTTACCGGAGAATTGTCCATATATGCTTAATAGTGTCATTAACTGTTCAATACAATACAGATCTGTATTTGCCTTCTTACTTGTTGAGATCCTGAATTACTTTGGATCACATGTTAGATGTTGATATCCTCACATACATTTTACTCGGGATGACGATATTTTCAGATAATTTACTTGGGAGATTATGACATTGTAAACTATGATGTCATTATCCCTTTGATAATAACATTTTCAATGTAGGATGTCGTCATCGTGATATAATATTGTCATCATAATGAATTTTCTCAAAAAGTCTTAGTATCCTTTTAACAAGATGTTGTCATTCCTGAATGCATTTTCTCAGTCCGTGAAAAATGTGTGTGCAAGACGACATCCTACATTTATGATGCTGTCATTCACGACTTAAATATCTTTCGAATATGACATTTCAACATTCACTATGTTTCATTTAATATCAAGCAAAGTATAATGCATAACTTAGCTATGATACAAGTATAGCACTCATAGTGTGATGCAAACATGATGATTTTATTCACACACATACACATTCTAATTATGTGATTCTTTCATTTTGCATCTTCTGTAGCAAGTTCCCATCTCGGCATCAAGGCAAAGACGATCTACCTTAGCTTCTGAGTGCAGAACTTTGATTTGAGTCTTCATTTCAACTTCAAGGTGAAGGGAATCTACTTTATCTGCTCAAATCAGAACTTTGATTTGATAACACTGGACAATTATGACTATAGTGGGTCTTCATTTCAACCTCAAGGTGAAGGGAATCTACTTTATCTTCTCAGAGCAGAACATTGATTTGATAGCACCTGGCATGATGACTGTAGCAAGTCATCATTTCAACTTCAAAGTGAAGGGGATGTACTTTACCTTTTCAAAGCAGAACTTGGATTTGATAATACTGGACAATTATGACTGCAGTGAATTTTCAACTTTAAGGTGAAGGATATCTACTTTACCTTCTTGGTACAGAACTTTGATTTGATAACATCTGGCATCATGACTACAGTGAGTCTTCATTTCAAATTCAAGGCAAAGGAGATCTACTTTATCTTCTATATTTATTTGTATTTAATTGCACCAGACACCGGGCATTATGACTACATTTCAAAGACAAATAATTATATATGTCTCTTTAAACTTTTACAGAAATTAGACAGGAGCAGTTTCCATAACATTTATCAAAAAAACATTTGGTTCTGAAAAATAGATGTCTTTATGGTTATCCATGATAGCTTTACTTACATAAAGTACCCTTTCCTAGGGGAACCATTGAAGGGCACTTTATATAATTCTATTCTACAGGAATATGTTAAATCTTGGAACATTCCTGTTTAGTTTTTGGAACAGTCCTTTTCGTTTGAAGAACAAATTTTTTTTCTTTCATCCCGCCCCATTCCCCTATCCCCAAAAACATAAAGAAGTAAAACAAAAAATATGAATTTATAGACATTACAAAATTAATAGACATTACAAAATATGGACACCCTGTCTTTACACATGATTTTTAATACAGAAGAACTTGTGTTCTTAATTTTAATAGAAAGTTATTATTTTACTTATTTTCTTTGTTTTGACCAATTAAAATAAACATTATTATATTTGGAGTTCACCATTTTGCAATTTTGCATTTTCTTGACTTTCTCCATGTTCAAAACGTTTGGGTACGTTTATCAAAGAAGTGCAACTTGTCTGAAATTTTAAACAAAATGTGACCTCTGAAATACTTTTGCTCCGAATTTTTTTTAAAGAACACGGCGACCGCAGTAGACAATTTTTCAGGGCGAGTGGGGGCGCTATATAATAAAACGTTGTTAGTGGATAGGAAACAACTTGAGAACACGCGATTCTTTCACTCTATCATACTTCATAAAACCTCGATGAACAGTGGCCCTGTGATGATCATCATTCAGCATAGGCTAGAAACAACCTTTGTCTAACAGTTTTCTACACGATTCTTGAATTGTTCTTTTGATGAATCATCACACCCTGCATTTTATGTTATGTAAAGTTTTGATAAGGGCGTCACTTTTTATTTCTATAGTTCTCATTTCCGAACGACCCTATTTTTGGCTCCCGACCGAGGAAAAAAACCTTTTTTATGCCGCCGAACATGTCTAAAATTTAATACTTGCCCCCCAAAAATTTGAAATTAAACACAATCTTTCCAATTTCGTTAAAAACGCTAATAATAATGTTTAATATTACGTACCAGCTGTACATGTGCTAATATTATGCCAGAAGTTGCCAAAATGGGTGAAAATAAAAGTTAATTTAGAGCAAGACAGTCATATCATACATTGAACACTTTGCATTTTTATTTAGCCTGATGTACCTTAAACAGAAGTTTGTACCCCCGATTTATATTTTTTGTCGACCGATCAACCCTCTTTCAAGGCCCAAAAAATATGAGAACCATAGAAATGTTCAGTGTTTAGACGCATATCTCAAGGCAACTGATATTGAAAAAATTGAACGAAAAATTCTGCAAAAAAAATAAACCGCGAAAAAAAGTTTTTGGGTTTTTACACTTTTAAAAGTTGTTTCTCTGATATGAATAAACACTGTTATAAACTGCTCGCCAACCACAATGACCTACAATTATAAATGAGAAGAGTTAGGAGCGATTGACATTTCAATCATAGTAGAATCTTTATTAGGCACTAGATTTGTACTTTTTGTGGGCGATGGAAAATTAATAAAATCAACACATCAGAGATTGGGTTGCTTGCCCAGGCCGACGTGGCGACATAGACGCATAATTATCCATTTGTGATTAATATAGGAAAATGTCATCACTAAGAAGTGCAACAAATCATTTCAACGATGAAGAACATCACACTTTTAAAATAACTTTTTTTGAACAATCTATATTAACTGAAAGGTGTATCTGGGCTTGAATCATGCATTGAGATGCATTCGTTCTATCCCACGAGACCAAAGTTATTACGTAAAATGCGGATGAATCATGATACAAATCACAAGCACACAATAGATAGATAGTACTCACTTTGAATAAACAACGAATATTAATAACATCATCCATCATTATCATTTATGTCTTTACGTATTCCAATTCAAGATCACTCTGGAGGTATATACCTTGTGACAGCAAACAATTTCTTATATTTGTTCCTTTTTATTCAAACTGAACAAATAATGTAAAGTATTTTAACAAAATAACTAAGTATTAATTAACTTTTACTCTACTTTAATTCATACGCAAGGTTGCAAACGTGACAAACTGAAGTGGAAGCAAATTAATGTTCCGTTTAGTTCGCATGCGACCCCGTCTGATTTGAAACAAAGCCCCCGTTAATGTTGAATTGCGCCCTCTGTTGACGTATTAATTAATAAAATGGAGCTAATAATTATTTTATCACTAGTACAATATGTAGTTGACAAAAACGCGTCACAAAAAATACTCTATTAACAAAAACAAAACAACCATTAGTCTGAAAACCATTATTGAAACTGTCAAAACATTGTGACCCCCCAAAACAAAGGTTGTTTAGTGACCAAAGTGCCGCATACAAAATTCGTGTACAAAGTCTGTGAGATTTAGGATAGAACTGAAAATTCATTAAAAATCAGCCGATGACGTCATCATGACGTCACTTTGGATTTTACATGCTAGTGGCACTATCTACCTACCCACCAATTTGTATGACGATCGGACGTACCCTTATATGTGTTTCAAAAAAGCACATTTTTGATGACGTCATGATGACGTCACACATTTTTCAAATGTATGTGAAAGAATATAGGAGCTAACAAAGCTATTACAAAAAGAATTTTGAATTTAGCATGTTCTGTTGGTGAGATATGGCTTTAAGAAACTTTGAAGTTCAAAAACTTTAATATTACTGTAAAATCGTATGATGACGTGATCATGACGTCACCTTAATTTTCATCTATAACACGAGCTACCATACCAACATACCAGGTTTGAAGGCAATCGGACCTACCGTTCTCTAGATATAGGCCCTAGAAAAATGCACATTTAAGATGACGTCACATGACACGTGATGACGTCATCATGACGTCACGTTTCGGCTTACATTTTCAGCTGAGGGTCTATGTTTGTGTTAAGTCTGATTAAGATCCGAGGTTGTTTAGTGACCAAAGTGCCACTTACAAAATTCGTGTACAAAGTCTATGGGATTTGGGATAGAACTAAAAAATTCACAGAAAATCAGCCGATGACGTCATCATGACGTCACCTCGGATTTTACATGCTAGTAGCACTATCTACCTACCCACTAATTTTTATGACGATCGGACGTACCCTTATGTGTGTTTCAGAAATGCACATTTTTGATGACGTCATGATGACGTCACACATTTTTCAAATGTATGTGAAAGAATATAGGAGCTAACAAAGCTATTACAAAAAGAATTTTGAATTTAGCATGTTCTGTTGATGAGATATGGCTTTAAGAAACTTTGAATTTCAAAAACTTAAAAATTACTATAAAATCGTATGATGACGTCATCATGACGTCACCTCAAATTTCATCTATAACACGAGCTAGCCTACCAACATATCAGGTTTGAAGGAAATCGGACCTACCGTTCTCTAGATATGGGCCCTTGAAAAACGCACCTTTAAGATGACGTCACGTGACACGTGATGACGTCATCATGACGTCACTCTTCGACATACTATTTCAGCTTAGGGTCTATGTTTGAGGTAAGTTTGGTTAAGATCTGAGGTTTTTTAAGACCTAAAGTGCCGCGCAGAAAATTCGTGTACAAAGTCTATGGGATTTTGGTCAGAACTAAAAGAAGAAGAAGAAGAAGAAGAAGAAGAAGAAGAAGAAGAAGAAAAAAACTAGAGGTCTATGTTTTTAAGAACATAGGGCTTTTCCATGTGTTTTTATGATGTCACTTCGAATTTTGTAAACTAGTGACAAATCTACCTAACCACCAAGTTTCGTGACGATTAGACATGGTCTATCCATATGTCTTTCAAGAAATCATGCCTTTAATGACGTCATTATGACTTCAGTAATTTTTCGCATTTATATAAAAGAATGTACGAGCTAACAAAGCTATTACAAAAGGAATTTTGAATTGAACATGTTCTGTTGATGAGATGTGGTTTTAAGAATCTTTAACGTTAAAATTTTGAAATTACCATAAAAATCAGATGATGACGTCATTATGACGTCACCTCAATTTTGATTTATAACATGTACTTGTTTAGCCAACATACCAGGTTTGAATGCAATTGGACTTACGGTTCTCTTGATATGGGCCCTTGAAAAATGAGCCTTTAAGATGACATCACGTAACACATAATGACGTCATCGTGACATCACTCTTCGGCACACAATTTCAGATTAGGGTCTATGTTTGGGTTAAGTTTGCTTAAGATCTGATGTTGTTTAGTGACCAAAGTGCCGCAGACAAAATTCGTGTTTAAGAAGAAACCAAAATAGTGGGTATTGTGTAGTTTAGGATTTCTGTATTAATTGTGTTCATGTTAGCTTCTGGAGTATTTGATTATTCCAAAAGCCTTTTTTTGTTACTAAAGTAGACTTCTCTGAATCCCAATGACACGTGCTTTTGTGATTTGGAAAGGTTTTTTAAGGCGGAAAATACGATTTTCTTACGTTGTGTCACGTTTTGGCTCGGTCAACTACTCTCCCACCAGCTATATATCCGTGTAAAGCTGGGTATTGCGCAATCACGTATTTTGTTACCTCTTAGCTAACGATTTCACTCCAAAAAACCCCTGCAGATGTTCTTCGACGTGGCCCTTTGTTCTGAATGTGGCAAAACGAACAATTTTCAAGTAGATTGTGTTCATGCCTGGGCGAAAGTGTACTAAACTACACAATCGCGCGAACAGAACAAAAACAAAGGCTTTCCTGCTGTAGCGGAAACGCCAAAAAATGTGCGTCTGTTGTAAACATACGCATGGCTTTTCCTTTTTTTCTTTTTTATTTAACATAAAGTATCAGAAGGTCTATGTCTTTGCTAAGTTTAAGATCTGAGATTATTTTATGATTAACATTTCGTACTCCAAACTTGACCTTTAAGTTCATGTTACATGCCACACGAAGACGTCATTATGACGTCACTCTTCGCGGCACGACTTTGCATCAGGGTCTATACCTATGCTAACTCTGACTAAGATTCGATGTTGTTTGATGACAAAAGTGCCGATCAGAAAATCTATGCACAAAGTCTATGGGATTTGGGATAGAACTAAAATAAGAAGCAGAAAAAAAATAGATATAGGGCCTTCAAAAATGCAAATTTAAGATGACGTCACGTGACATGTGATGACGTCATCATGACGTCATGATTCAGCACCCATCTCGAGTAGATAGTCAATGCATATGCCAAGTTTGAAGTTCATGGCATTTGAAGAAGTGCAAAATTTTAAGAGTACAATGAAATTTGAAACATTTACAAATTCATAAAAAATCAGCCGATGACGTCATCATGACGTCACCTCGGATTTTACATGCTATTAGCACCATCTACCTACCCACTAATTTTTATGACGATCGGACGTACCCTTATGTGTGTTTCAGAAATGCACATTTTTGATGACGTCATGATGACGTCACACATTTTTCAAATGTATGTGAAAGAATATAGGAGCTAACAAAGCTATTACAAAAAGAATTTTGAATTTAGCATGTTCTGTTGGTGAGATATGGCTTTAAGAAACTTTGAAGTTCAAAAACTTTAATATTACTGTAAAATCGTATGATGACGTCATCATGACGTCACCTTAATTTTCATCTATAACACGAGCTACCATACCAACATACCAGGTTTGAAGGCAATCGGACCTACCGTTCTCTAGATATAGGCCCTTGAAAAATGCACATTTAAGATGACGTCACATGACACGTGATGACGTCATCATGACGTCACGTTTCGGCTTACATTTTCAGCTGAGGGTCTATGTTTGTGTTAAGTCTGATTAGGATCCGAGGTTGTTTAGTGACCAAAGTGCCACTTACAAAATTCGTGTACAAAGTCTATGGGATTTGGGATAGAACTAAAAAATTCACAGAAAATCAGCCGATGACGTCATCATGACGTCACCTCGGATTTTACATGCTAGTAGCACTATCTACCTACCCACTAATTTTTATGACGATCGGACGTACCCTTATGTGTGTTTCAGAAATGCACATTTTTGATGACGTCATGATGACGTCACACATTTTTCAAATGTATGTGAAAGAATATAGGAGCTAACAAAGCTATTACAAAAAGAATTTTGAATTTAGCATGTTCTGTTGGTGAGATATGGCTTTAAGAAACTTTGAAGTTCAAAAACTTTAATATTACTGTAAAATCGTATGATGACGTGATCATGACGTCACCTTAATTTTCATCTATAACACGAGCTACCATACCAACATACCAGGTTTGAAGGCAATCGGACCTACCGTTCTCTAGATATAGGCCCTAGAAAAATGCACATTTAAGATGACGTCACATGACACGTGATGACGTCATCATGACGTCACGTTTCGGCTTACATTTTCAGCTGAGGGTCTATGTTTGTGTTAAGTCTGATTAAGATCCGAGGTTGTTTAGTGACCAAAGTGCCACTTACAAAATTCGTGTACAAACTCTATGGGATTTGGGATAGAACTAAAAAATTCACAGAAAATCAGCCGATGACGTCATCATGACGTCACCTCGGATTTTACATGCTAGTAGCACTATCTACCTACCCACCAATTTTTATGACGATCGGACGTACCCTTATGTGTGTTTCAGAAATGCACATTTTTGATGACGTCATGATGACGTCACACATTTTTCAAATGTATGTGAAAGAATATAGGAGCTAACAAAGCTATTACAAAAAGAATTTTGAATTTAGCATGTTCTGTTGGTGAGATATGGCTTTAAGAAACTTTGAAGTTGAAAAACTTTAATATTACTGTAAAATCGTATGATGACGTCATCATGACGTCACCTTAATTTTCATCTATAACACGAGCTCCCATAACATACCAGGTTTGAAGGCAATCGGACCTACCGTTCTCTAGATATAGGCCCTTGAAAAATGCACATTTAAGATGACGTCACATGACACGTGATGACGTCATCATGACGTCACGTTTCGGCTTACATTTTCAGCTGAGGGTCTATGTTTGTGTTAAGTCTCATTAAGATCCGAGGTTGTTTAGTGACCAAAGTGCCACTTACAAAATTCGTGTACAAAGTCTATGGGATTTGGGATAGAACTAAAAAATTCACAGAAAATCAGCCGATGACGTCATCATGACGTCACCTCGGATTTTACATGCTAGTAGCACTATCTACCTACCCACTAATTTTTATGACGATCGGACGTACCCTTATGTGTGTTTCAGAAATGCACATTTTTGATGACGTCATGATGACGTCACACATTTTTCAAATGTATGTGAAAGAATATAGGAGCTAACAAAGCTATTACAAAAAGAATTTTGAATTTAGCATGTTCTGTTGATGAGATATGGCTTTAAGAAACTTTGAATTTCAAAAACTTAAAAATTACTATAAAATCGTATGATGACGTCATCTTGACGTCACCTCAAATTTCATCTATAACACGAGCTAGCCTACCAAAATATCAGGTTTGAAGGAAATCGGACCTACCGTTCTCTAGATATGGGCCCTTGAAAAACGCACATTTAAGATGACGTCACGTGACACGTGATGACGTCATCATGACGTCACTCTTCGACATACTATTTCAGCTTAGGGTCTATGTTTGAGGTAAGTTTGGTTAAGATCTGAAGTTTTTTAAGACCTAAAGTGCCGCCGAGAAAATTCGTGTACAAAGTCTATGGGATTTTGGTCAGAACTAAAAGAGGAAGAAGCAGAAAAAAAAAAACTAGAGGTCTATGTTTTTAAGAACATAGGGCTTTTCCATATGTTTTTATGATGTCACTTCGAATTTTGTAAACTAGTGACAAATCTACCTAACCACCAAGTTTCGTGACGATTAGACATGGTCTATCCATATGTCTTTCAAGAAATCATGCCTTTAATGACGTCATTATGACTTCAGTAATTTTTCGCATTTATATAAAAGAATGTACGAGCTAACAAAGCTATTACAAAAGGAATTTTGAATTGAACATGTTCTGTTGATGAGATGTGGTTTTAAGAATCTTTAACGTAAAAATTTTGAAATTACCATAAAAATCAGATGATGACGTCATTATGACGTCACCTCAATTTTGATTTATAACATGTACTTGTTTAGCCAACATACCAGGTTTGAATGCAATTGGACTTACGGTTCTCTTGATATGGGCCCTTGAAAAATGAGCCTTTAAGATGACATCACGTAACACATAATGACGTCATCGTGACATCACTCTTCGGCACACAATTTCAGATTAGGGTCTATGTTTGGGTTAAGTTTGCTTAAGATCTGATGTTGTTTAGTGACCAAAGTGCCGCAGACAAAATTCGTGTTTAAGAAGAAACCAAAATAGTGGGTATTGTGTAGTTTAGGATTTCTGTATTAATTGTGTTCATGTTAGCTTCTGGAGTATTTGATTATTCCAAAAGCCTTTTTTTGTTACTAAAGTAGACTTCTCTGAATCCCAATGACACGTGCTTTTGTGATTTGGAAAGGTTTTTTAAGGCGGAAAATACGATTTTCTTACGTTGTGTCACGTTTTGGCTCGGTCAACTACTCTCCCACCAGCTATATATCCGTGTAAAGCTGGGTATTGCGCAATCACGTATTTTGTTACCTCTTAGCTAACGATTTCACTCCAAAAAACCACTGCAGATGTTCTTCGACGTGGCCCTTTGTTCTGAATGTGTCAAAACGAACAATTTTCAAGTAGATTGTGTTCATGCCTGGGCGAAAGTGTACTAAACTACACAATCGCGCGAACAGAACAAAAACAAAGGCTTTCCTGCTGTAGCGGAAACGCCAAAAAATGTGCGTCTGTTGTAAACATACGCATGGCTTTTCCTTTTTTTCTTTTTTATTTAACATAAAGTATCAGAAGGTCTATGTCTTTGCTAAGTTTAAGATCTGAGATTATTTTATGATTAACATTTCGTACTCCAAACTTGACCTTTAAGTTCATGTTACATGCCACACGAAGACGTCATTATGACGTCACTCTTCGCGGCACGACTTTGCATCAGGGTCTATACCTATGCTAACTCTGACTAAGATTCGATGTTGTTTGATGACAAAAGTGCCGATCAGAAAATCTATGCACAAAGTCTATGGGATTTGGGATAGAACTAAAATAAGAAGCAGAAAGTAAATAGATATAGGGCCTTCAAAAATGCAAATTTAAGATGACGTCACGTGACATGTGATGACGTCATCATGACGTCATGATTCGGCACCCATCTCGAGTAGATAGTCAATGCATATGCCAAGTTTGAAGTTCATGGCATTTGAAGAAGTGCAAAATTTTAAGAGTACAATGAAATTTGAAACATTTACAAATTCATAAAAAATCAGCCGATGACGTCATCATGACGTCACTTCGGATTTTGCATGCTAGTGGCACTATCTACCTACCCACCAATTTTTATGACGATCGGACGTACCCTTATGTGTGTTTCAGAAATGCACATTTTTGATGACGTCATGATGACGTCACACATTTTTCAAATGTATGTGAAAGAATATAGGAGCTAACAAAGCTATTACAAAAAGAATTTTGAATTTAGCATGTTCTGTTGGTGAGATATGGCTTTAAGAAACTTTGAAGTTGAAAAACTTTAATATTACTGTAAAATCGTATGATGACGTCATCATGACGTCACCTTAATTTTCATCTATAACACGAGCTACCATACCAACATACCAGGTTTGAAGGCAATCGGACGTACCGTTCTCTAGATATAGGCTCTTGAAAAATGCACATTTAAGATGACGTCACATGACACGTGATGACGTCATCATGACGTCACGTTTCGGCTTACATTTTCAGCTTAGGGTCTATGTTTGTGTTAAGTCTGATTAAGATCCGAGGTTGTTTAGTGACCAAAGTGCCACTTACAAAATTCGTGTACAAAGTCTATGGGATTTGGGATAGAACTAAAAAATTCACAGAAAATCAGCCGATGACGTCATCATGACGTCACCTCGGATTTTACATGCTAGTAGCACTATCTACCTACCCACTAATTTTTATGACGATCGGACGTACCCTTATGTGTGTTTCAGAAATGCACATTTTTGATGACGTCATGATGACGTCACACATTTTTCAAATGTATGTGAAAGAATATAGGAGCTAACAAAGCTATTACAAAAAGAATTTTGAATTTAGCATGTTCTGTTGGTGAGATATGGCTTTAAGAAACTTTGAAGTTCAAAAACTTTAATATTACTGTAAAATCGTATGATGACGTGATCATGACGTCACCTTAATTTTCATCTATAACACGAGCTACCATACCAACATACCAGGTTTGAAGGCAATCGGACCTACCGTTCTCTAGATATAGGCCCTAGAAAAATGCACATTTAAGATGACGTCACATGACACGTGATGACGTCATCATGACGTCACGTTTCGGCTTACATTTTCAGCTGAGGGTCTATGTTTGTGTTAAGTCTGATTAAGATCCGAGGTTGTTTAGTGACCAAAGTGCCACTTACAAAATTCGTGTACAAAGTCTATGGGATTTGGGATAGAACTAAAAAATTCACAGAAAATCAGCCGATGACGTCATCATGACGTCACCTCGGATTGTACATGCTAGTAGCACTATCTACCTACCCACTAATTTTTATGACGATCGGACGTACCCTTATGGGTGTTTCAGAAATGCACATTTTTGATGACGTCATGATGACGTCACACATTTTTCAAATGTATGTGAAAGAATATAGGAGCTAACAAAGCTATTACAAAAAGAATTTTGAATTTAGCATGTTCTGTTGGTGAGATATGGCTTTAAGAAACTTTGAAGTTCAAAAACTTTAATATTACTGTAAAATCGTATGATGACGTCATCATGACGCCACCTTAATTTTCATCTATAACACGAGCTCCCATAACATACCAGGTTTGAAGGCAATCGGACCTACCGTTCTCTAGATATAGGCCCTTGAAAAATGCACATTTAAGATGACGTCACATGACACGTGATGACGTCATCATGACGTCACGTTTCGGCTTACATTTTCAGCTGAGGGTCTATGTTTGTGTTAAGTCTGAATAAGATCCGAGGTTGTTTAGTGACCAAAGTGCCACTTACAAAATTCGTGTACAAAGTCTATGGGATTTGGGATAGAACTAAAAAATTCACAGAAAATCAGCCGATGACGTCATCATGACGTCACCTCGGATTTTACATGCTATTAGCACTATCTACCTACCCACTAATTTTTATGACGATCGGACGTACCCTTATGTGTGTTTCAGAAATGCACATTTTTGATGACGTCATGATGACGTCACACATTTTTCAAATGTATGTGAAAGAATATAGGAGCTAACAAAGCTATTACAAAAAGAATTTTGAATTTAGCATGTTCTGTTGGTGAGATATGGCTTTAAGAAACTTTGAAGTTGAAAAACTTTAATATTACTGTAAAATCGTATGATGACGTCATCATGACGTCACCTTAATTTTCATCTATAACACGAGCTACCATACCAACATACCAGGTTTGAAGGCAATCGGACCTACCGTTCTCTAGATATAGGCTCTTGAAAAATGCACATTTAAGATGACGTCACATGACACGTGATGACGTTATCATGACGTCACGTTTCGGCTTACATTTTCAGCTTAGGGTCTATGTTTGTGTTAAGTCTGATTAAGATCCGAGGTTGTTTAGTGACCAAAGTGCCACTTACAAAATTCGTGTACAAAGTCTATGGGATTTGGGATAGAACTAAAAAATTCACAGAAAATCAGCCGATGACGTCATCATGACGTCACCTCGGATTTTACATGCTATTAGCACTATCTACCTACCCACTAATTTTTATGACGATCGGACGTACCCTTATGTGTGTTTCAGAAATGCACATTTTTGATGACGTCATGATGACGTCACACATTTTTCAAATGTATGTGAAAGAATATAGGAGCTAACAAAGCTATTACAAAAAGAATTTTGAATTTAGCATGTTCTGTTGGTGAGATATGGCTTTAAGAAACTTTGAAGTTCAAAAACTTTAATATTACTGTAAAATCGTATGATGACGTGATCATGACGTCACCTTAATTTTCATCTATAACACGAGCTACCATACCAACATACCAGGTTTGAAGGCAATCGGACCTACCGTTCTCTAGATATAGGCCCTAGAAAAATGCACATTTAAGATGACGTCACATGACACGTGATGACGTCATCATGACGTCACGTTTCGGCTTACATTTTCAGCTGAGGGTCTATGTTTGTGTTAAGTCTGATTAAGATCCGAGGTTGTTTAGTGACCAAAGTGCCACTTACAAAATTCGTGTACAAAGTCTATGGGATTTGGGATAGAACTAAAAAATTCACAGAAAATCAGCCGATGACGTCATCATGACGTCACCTCGGATTTTACATGCTAGTAGCACTATCTACCTACCTACTAATTTTTATGACGATCGGACGTACCTTTTTGAATTTCAAAAACTTAAAAATTACTATAAAATCGTATGATGACGTCATCTTGACGTCACCTCAAATTTCATCTATAACACGAGCTAGCCTACCAACATATCAGGTTTGAAGGAAATCGGACCTACCGTTCTCTAGATATGGGCCCTTGAAAAACGCACCTTTAAGATGACGTCACGTGACACGTGATGACGTCATCATGACGTCACTCTTCGACATACTATTTCAGCTTAGGGTCTATGTTTGAGGTAAGTTTGGTTAAGATCTGAAGTTTTTTAAGACCTAAAGTGCCGCGCAGAAAATTCGTGTACAAAGTCTATGGGATTTGGGATAGAACTAAAAAATTCACAGAAAATCAGCCGATGACGTCATCATGACGTCACCTCGGATTTTACATGCTAGTAGCACTATCTACCTACCCACTAATTTTTATGACGATCGGACGTACCCTTATGTGTGTTTCAGAAATGCACATTTTTGATGACGTCATGATGACGTCACACATTTTTCAAATGTATGTGAAAGAATATAGGAGCTAACAAAGCTATTACAAAAAGAATTTTGAATTTAGCATGTTCTGTTGGTGAGATATGGCTTTAAGAAACTTTGAAGTTCAAAAACTTTAATATTACTGTAAAATCGTATGATGACGTGATCATGACGTCACCTTAATTTTCATCTATAACACGAGCTACCATACCAACATACCAGGTTTGAAGGCAATCGGACCTACCGTTCTCTAGATATAGGCCCTAGAAAAATGCACATTTAAGATGACGTCACATGACACGTGATGACGTCATCATGACGTCACGTTTCGGCTTACATTTTCAGCTGAGGGTCTATGTTTGTGTTAAGTCTGATTAAGATCCGAGGTTGTTTAGTGACCAAAGTGCCACTTACAAAATTCGTGTACAAAGTCTATGGGATTTGGGATAGAACTAAAAAATTCACAGAAAATCAGCCGATGACGTCATCATGACGTCACCTCGGATTGTACATGCTAGTAGCACTATCTACCTACCCACTAATTTTTATGACGATCGGACGTACCCTTATGGGTGTTTCAGAAATGCACATTTTTGATGACGTCATGATGACGTCACACATTTTTCAAATGTATGTGAAAGAATATAGGAGCTAACAAAGCTATTACAAAAAGAATTTTGAATTTAGCATGTTCTGTTGGTGAGATATGGCTTTAAGAAACTTTGAAGTTCAAAAACTTTAATATTACTGTAAAATCGTATGATGACGTCATCATGACGCCACCTTAATTTTCATCTATAACACGAGCTCCCATAACATACCAGGTTTGAAGGCAATCGGACCTACCGTTCTCTAGATATAGGCCCTTGAAAAATGCACATTTAAGATGACGTCACATGACACGTGATGACGTCATCATGACGTCACGTTTCGGCTTACATTTTCAGCTGAGGGTCTATGTTTGTGTTAAGTCTGAATAAGATCCGAGGTTGTTTAGTGACCAAAGTGCCACTTACAAAATTCGTGTACAAAGTCTATGGGATTTGGGATAGAACTAAAAAATTCACAGAAAATCAGCCGATGACGTCATCATGACGTCACCTCGGATTTTACATGCTATTAGCACTATCTACCTACCCACTAATTTTTATGACGATCGGACGTACCCTTATGTGTGTTTCAGAAATGCACATTTTTGATGACGTCATGATGACGTCACACATTTTTCAAATGTATGTGAAAGAATATAGGAGCTAACAAAGCTATTACAAAAAGAATTTTGAATTTAGCATGTTCTGTTGGTGAGATATGGCTTTAAGAAACTTTGAAGTTGAAAAACTTTAATATTACTGTAAAATCGTATGATGACGTCATCATGACGTCACCTTAATTTTCATCTATAACACGAGCTACCATACCAACATACCAGGTTTGAAGGCAATCGGACCTACCGTTCTCTAGATATAGGCTCTTGAAAAATGCACATTTAAGATGACGTCACATGACACGTGATGACGTTATCATGACGTCACGTTTCGGCTTACATTTTCAGCTTAGGGTCTATGTTTGTGTTAAGTCTGATTAAGATCCGAGGTTGTTTAGTGACCAAAGTGCCACTTACAAAATTCGTGTACAAAGTCTATGGGATTTGGGATAGAACTAAAAAATTCACAGAAAATCAGCCGATGACGTCATCATGACGTCACCTCGGATTTTACATGCTATTAGCACTATCTACCTACCCACTAATTTTTATGACGATCGGACGTACCCTTATGTGTGTTTCAGAAATGCACATTTTTGATGACGTCATGATGACGTCACACATTTTTCAAATGTATGTGAAAGAATATAGGAGCTAACAAAGCTATTACAAAAAGAATTTTGAATTTAGCATGTTCTGTTGGTGAGATATGGCTTTAAGAAACTTTGAAGTTCAAAAACTTTAATATTACTGTAAAATCGTATGATGACGTGATCATGACGTCACCTTAATTTTCATCTATAACACGAGCTACCATACCAACATACCAGGTTTGAAGGCAATCGGACCTACCGTTCTCTAGATATAGGCCCTAGAAAAATGCACATTTAAGATGACGTCACATGACACGTGATGACGTCATCATGACGTCACGTTTCGGCTTACATTTTCAGCTGAGGGTCTATGTTTGTGTTAAGTCTGATTAAGATCCGAGGTTGTTTAGTGACCAAAGTGCCACTTACAAAATTCGTGTACAAAGTCTATGGGATTTGGGATAGAACTAAAAAATTCACAGAAAATCAGCCGATGACGTCATCATGACGTCACCTCGGATTTTACATGCTAGTAGCACTATCTACCTACCCACTAATTTTTATGACGATCGGACGTACCCTTATGTGTGTTTCAGAAATGCACATTTTTGATGACGTCATGATGACGTCACACATTTTTCAAATGTATGTGAAAGAATATAGGAGCTAACAAAGCTATTACAAAAAGAATTTTGAATTTAGCATGTTCTGTTGATGAGATATGGCTTTAAGAAACTTTGAATTTCAAAAACTTAAAAATTACTATAAAATCGTATGATGACGTCATCTTGACGTCACCTCAAATTTCATCTATAACACGAGCTAGCCTACCAACATATCAGGTTTGAAGGAAATCGGACCTACCGTTCTCTAGATATGGGCCCTTGAAAAACGCACCTTTAAGATGACGTCACGTGACACGTGATGACGTCATCATGACGTCACTCTTCGACATACTATTTCAGCTTAGGGTCTATGTTTGAGGTAAGTTTGGTTAAGATCTGAAGTTTTTTAAGACCTAAAGTGCCGCGCAGAAAATTCGTGTACAAAGTCTATGGGATTTTGGTCAGAACTAAAAGAAGAAGAAGAAGAAGAAGAAGAAGAAGAAGAAGAAGAAAAAAAAAAAAAATCAGAACAAAAACAAGGCCTTTTCCGACGGAGTGTCGGAAAAGCCAAAAAAAAATCAGAACAAAAACAAAGCCTTTTCCGAAGGATTTCGGAAAAGCCAAAAAAATCAGAACAAAAACAAAGCCTTTTCCGAAGGATTTCGGAAAAGCCAAAAATCAGAACAAAAACAAGGCCTTTTCCGACGGAGTGTCGGAAAAGCCAAAAAAATCAGAACAAAAACAAAGGGTTTTCCGAAAAATTTCGGAAAACCCAAAAAAACCCGAGCAAAAACAATACCTTTTCCGCAGGTATGCGGAAAAGCTAAAAAAAAAAAAACCGGAACAAAAACAATACCTTTTCCGCAGGTATGCGGAAAAGCTAATAAAAAAAAAAAAATAAGAACAAAAACAATGCCTTTTCCGAAGGTTTTCGGAAAAGCAAAAAAAAAAAAAAAAAAAAAAAAAAAAAAAAAAAAAAAAATAATCTTAACGAAAACAAGGGCTGTTTCGAAAAACTTTCGAAACAGCCAAAAAAAAAAAGAAAACAAAAAAAATCTTTACGAAAACAAGGGCTGTTTCGAAAAACTTTCGAAACAGCCAATAACAGACCCATGATGGGAAGTGCAATCAACAGGAAACACAGTTGATTGTTCCAGTATCAGTCACACAGGCTGCAGACCAATTGTTAGCCATTCAATGTTAATGTGGGAGAAGAGTGACCATGGGTTGTGAAAGCCCAGTGCTTCCACTTCTCAAAATTGAATTTCCTTAGACTGGCATATTTTTTTCCTGAGATTTTTAGAAATTTCCTTAGACTTTTCTTTTAATTTTGCTTATTCTTTCCTTAAATAATTGGCATCTGAATTCACCATGTTTAATAGTACAAACGCGTGGTGAATGTGATTGCGGCAGCGACCCCGCCGCATATACTATGCTTTGGCCAAGCCTACTAATGGTCAATACAGATACCAGACTACATGTATTGAAATCAAACGGCCGGGCGTAACTTTAACAAGGGCTTTTGCGAAATATGGGCCAGGATTGCAGCTTTGGCACGAAGGCCCCCACAGTGCAGTACAGCTATCCGTATGCTAATCCCTGTTTTGAGGCCCACAAAATGGCCACTGGTTTGTAATTTGAACACAAATTGACTCTTTTAAAATGATTTTCTTTATTTTTTCTTATATTCTCGAAATTTCTTTAAAATTTCGGGATTTCTTTAAGATTTCCTTAAATTTTTAATTTCCTTAGTAATTTCCTTCGGACATGAACATTTTCTGAAAATATGGAAATTTCCTAAGTGGAAGCACTGTAAAAGCCTTCTATTTAAAGTTCACGTAGCCTATTATTCATCTCTTTTGTCCAGCTCTTCAACAGCTGGGGTGTGCATTTACGGGAAGTAAAAGAACTGGGTACCAGATTGAAAAACGGGTGTGTGCCCGGGTACCCGTTAAAGAAACCCAACCCAAAACTTCAAATCCCAGAAGCTGTAATCTTTCTCTGACGGAGATTCAAAAAGTCTGATTTCAGACAAAAGTCTGAAAAATCTCCGATGCCTGTCCTGTAAACATGATCACTTCATTCTCCGCCTTGTTTGCATGTGCCGGCTTATCACAAAAGATGGTTGTCCGGAAGCTTTATACTACTGTATTTATTGTGGAATGAGGCATGCTATTATGTCGAGGCTATTAATTCCCTTTATTGTCAACTTTCGTGAGCATCATCAACGTAAAATCTGTGGTTTCCCATGTAGTCGGGTTATATTTTTGAAAATTCCCGATAAATAACATTCAAAGTCTTTCCTGTTTCATCGTCTGGGAAGTTGCATGATAATAAAGTTGTACGGTTACTCGATTCCATAATCTGGAGCCGGTTCCCGACATATGAACAGTCGGGTATTCAGTTCCGATGCACACCCCTATAATTGATGGGGATGGGGGAGGGGGGGGGGGATGCCAAAAACGGGCTGTGCAGCCAAGCATAAACGCAAACAATATACACCTATTCATCGCATTTGGAGCCCCCCCCCCACCCCCTATTTTGTGTGAATAAAACTTTGTTTGAAAAAGCTCCATCTATTCATCACACGAGCTCCCATTCAAGAACAATATAGTTGAAACATGGAATGAGTATGCGCGTGTAGATTTCAACAGGCCAGGTGGTCTTTTTCAAACTGGGGTTAGTCAAGAGGTTAATAATCATATTGATTTTTCTAAATTGGATTTTGCTTGTCAAACTATTAAAGGTACGTGGAGAGTGAAAAACCGTTCTTGCAGCTATTTTGTGCACATTCATATGAGCTTTTTTTTTCGAGCTTAAAATCAAAATAAGCCAAGGCATTTTTGGAGATCTTCGGGTACAATTTCGTCTAAAATGACAGCATTTCTGATGCATACCGGTATATTTCTTGGGCGGATTGGTATGCTGGTGTTACCTTTATAAATAGTAAGCTTTCATATTGAAACTAATTTTTCTTATCATTACCAAAAAATACCTTTAGTGCAGCTCGGCCGCCTTTTCCATTACACAGACTCATTGCAGTTTTCCTTGCAAAAAACAGTTTCACAAAATAACTGACTAGAGAATGGCAAAATGGCAATTTAGCACAATTTGTTGCCACATATGCTCATTTAGGCAAGCTGGATAGATATCCAGGAGTTTTATCTCATTACTTATCTGCCTGTCTGCTCCGTGCAAAAAAACCCACAAAAATTGCCTATCCACTTGCAGTCAAATTTTGGGAACTGATTTTTCCCCCTGGAATCTCGGCCTATAATTACCATTTAACAAACTCTTTAGGGTGGAGATACTGATACTGTGATTTTATTTACAAACATCAAAGATAAATGAAAGGGGAGGATTGTGGCTTTTTTTTCTTTTTTTAACAAGCAAAAATTGTCTAAGTTATTTTGCCTGTCCATAGGACAGGTAAGAAACTTTTATGATGGCATTGTGTCACTTACATTCCGCTGTGTAACCCTTGATCAGAAATAGATAGTTTGAGGCTGCATCCAAAACTATTGTCTAGGGCTATTGTCTATAGGTGTGCGCCCATTACAACTACGTGAAGAAATGCTGACAATAGCCGTAGCTCTGGGAGCCCGTTTCGGACACGGCCTTACAAAACCTGAAATTTTCCTCTTCAATTTTATTTGAGATACATGAATTCGGAAACCCTGATTTATTTTTCTGTCATTTACATGCACAAGTTTTCTTACATCAAACAATCAGCTCATATTTTCACTTTACAAAAAAATGCAGGGGGGTGAGATTTGTCGGGATTTCAGAATCTGGAATTCCTGAGATGTCCTAAAGGTGTTTTTACCTGTAAAAATGAATATAGACCAACAAAAATTGATATTTTAAGGGGGGTGCCTTTAGTGGCCTTTAGGCAAATACCGGTACAAACTCATTTTTCGTGGATGTCCTGGATTTTTCATTTTTGGCCAATCTCACCCCTGAAAATGGACTACTGCTTTTCAAAACCCAACTTATAAGCCTGAATGTGGAGGCTGTTATGTGAAAAAAAACACCACCACCACATTCTTCAGTGTACTGCATGTATGCGTCAAACGTTAGTGGTGTAAAACAAAATGTTTGGCCAAGTATACACTTGGCTCCAATAAACAAAACTAATTCATGTTTTAGAGGGACATTCCAAAAATACAACAAACAGATTTTCCTTAATGTGCATCACCAATAGCTTTTATTAATCCAATTACGAAAGTCACTACATTGTATAAGCAGAAATTAAATTAGTCAAAACATTTTGAAAATGTTATCGTGTAAATAATACTCTTGTCGGTGCATATATGTCGACAATTGAAAGAACAAACGTAGGATATAGACAAACTTGAGATGTCTGAAGCTTAATTCTGGTGGTTGCGCATGGAAGGTCTACCTGTGGACAAAATAAAATGCAGTTGTCCTTTTAGCTTTAATCACGAGTTTGTACTACCATACACTGCATATCACACTATCACAGCAATTCGACTTTATTGCCCATAAAGGTGTGGAAATGGAACAAAATCTGAAAATTGTGCACCGCAATTGACACACGAAACGATATGACATATGTCTGGAGCTCCACTGCACATGTGCATTCAGTGCAGCGATACTCCCACTATGAAACGTGTATGGTTGTATTGAAGAATTGAGCTTCAGACGTATTATATGCCTCACTAAAACTGTGAGGAAACACCAAGCAAAATGCATTTGTTAGAACATTCTTTTATCGCCTTTTATGAAATGCTAGATCTTGAAGCTTCTGACGATAAGTTTCAGTGGAAATCTTTTACCTCTGCGTCCCAAAACTCGGTGGGTTTATTTGTTTGTTTGACTGGATTCTGAATGTTCTAGATCCCACGGGAGTTGCCACCCCCACTGGATTGTAAAACTTTTTCTACATTAATTTTTCTTGGAATATTTTCAATGTTTTTACTTGATTTTCATGTTAAACAACTTTTATCGACTCCATTATTTCTCCAAATTGGGTTATTTTAAAGAATTGAACAGTTCTCATGCTCTTTTGACAAGGAGTTCCTTCTGTTACCAAACAAAAGTTGCTTTTTGCACAAACTGATGGAAGGATTTTTTAAAATTAAAAAACACAGCCTTCTTTTGGGCAATATAACATGAAAACAAGTTGAACTGGACGTGAGGAAAATCTACGCTAAAGAGAAAACAAAAATGTCCACTACCTTTGTGCTATTGACATTTCTTATCTTTGTAATCCCATTAACCAAAGGATTGCTTGTAATCCTTAAGCAAACACATGCACAAATCAATAATTAATTATCATTCTCAGATTTGCAGTGGTCGTTTTTCACAATTAAGTTTGGGAAAACCTGAACTGGGACATTTTTACGATAAAAATGAAGAATTGTTGCAGATGTTTGTGTTAAAACTAACTTAATTTATTGACACAAGATTATTGGCAGTATGATATTCACTACATATTTTTAGTTGAATTCCTTCTGCCCACCCATGGTACAACTACAAGCATGGAGGAAGGAATAGTCTATTTCTTCCTCCATATGGTACAAGCTTGCTGTCTGCAACCACCACAAAAGTAGCCGAACCATGCCATCAATATGACACCATTTACACTGCATTATCTAATATTTCTGAAGTGGGGTCTTTTTGAAGGATGTGGTAGAAGGATATACATGTACTAGGTCCCTGGTAGTACTTCCAGTCAAAAGAACAAAACCCATGACTGATCATATGCCAAGTTCACATCCCTACCTTCTTTTAACCAGTTCGCGTTGGATGACGTGTATACACGTACACGCACTTATCAGTGAGGCAAGGGTCCAGCGGAAATATCCGTCAGCGACTCGCAGTGAGCGAGGCCAGGGTGTGCTACCCGCAGATAAAGGCCTGAACCCGTCTGCCACCCAGACTCATGAAAAATAATCCCGGCGTTAACTGGTTAAGCAAAGGAGTGGAACCAGTCTTTTTCAATCAAGAAGCTTTTCTTTTTTTTAAGTTGGCCGTGAAAAATCTCCTTTCCTGCTTCTTTTAACTGAAGTACAATTATACAGTAACAGAAGCGCCTAATATATTTCTTTCATTTCAGAAATAATTTTATGTAATTCAGAGAGTGAGCTCAAACAAATTCAAATTCAACTGTGTCTAAAAGTGGTATAATTAGATACATTTATTAACAAAAGCAGTAAATCCAAGTACACTGTAATACTTTTAACATCTAGGTACAACATAGTCGATGTACACTATTGTCCTGAATCCCTTTTAAGCATGTCATGAATTATGCTGCATTTCATATTTCACTGTTAAAAGCCACCAGCACCAGATTGGGCCCGATGACCTAGCTGGATCCTCCATTTCCCCCTGATGACATGGACCCCCCCCCCCCCCCCCCCCCCCCGAAGGCAAAATCCTCTAATGCCCTCAATCCTGCAAAAATCCTGATGGTTCGACTTCTAAAGACCCTCAATCCTTCAAATTCCTCCATTTTGGAAAGAGGATTTTGGAGGATTTAGTAGGGTACCGATATCCTTCACTGTTTAGTAATTGATACAGCAGGTTGATTTGTACTAACAATCTATTGATACAATCTCCCCATGGTCAAAACTGCCAAAAGCTACATGTAGTTGGACATACAAATTAATTTTTAAATTTCTTTTTTTTGGGGGGGGGGGGGGGAGGGAAAGGTTACACAAAATCTTCGTGTTATTTTAACACCATATACCATCACCTACTAAAAGATAAACAAAGGATCCTTATAAATCCAGTCTTTGCTCTAAGGCCACAGCTGGTTTGATCAAATTTCATCCAATGCCAAAAGTTACACATTTATAAACTTCCATACATGTATGCATGTACATGGGTGATTCCATAAATGTGGGGGCCCAATGAATTTTGGTGTCCCTCTTTAATATATTTGTTTCCCTGGTATTACCAACAGTATACAAATGATTTTAGTTGCTCAAATTATAGTACTTGTACCTAAATATCTGGTAGCAAAGGATGAAACATCTGACTAATTTTCGGACGGTATGGTGTCCGAAATGAGTTCAGTTTCACGTGTAAAAGGGACACCAAAGCTGTGACATTTTAAAAACTGCTGTTGAAATGCGTTGTTTGGTTCTTATATGTAATCAAATACCACCATGTGCAGATATGCGTTTGAAAAATTGCCCTTCATTATGTTAACCCCAACGTCACCGAATACTATAAAATACTACTAGTAGTAAAATGTAGTATGCAGTACTCTCACCTACTTGTGTGCAATGCTTGTAGTTATTTTTAGTATTAGTTAAATAGTGTATGTAGTAATAAATAGGTATGTAGTACTACGGTTGCTGAGTTTAGAGGAAAAATGTTTATCATCTCAGGTGGAAACACAGTATGAATTACTGGTTTTCAGAGATGATACATTTTTTTCTACTACATCCAATTACCACTACAAGTAGTATTTTGTAGTTGTCAGTGTCTGGACTGCTGTCATTACACACCCATTCATTAGTCACAGAGAGACTCAGTGCTACAAAATACTAAGTAGTATTCTGTAGTACTCGGTTCTTTATACCAAAGTAATATAATGCCTAGGGCTTTAGGGTTAAATCTGCTTAAGAATGGCACTATATTTAAATCATTTAATAACTAGTTGAGCGAGATTCACAGTGCATTAGCCCAAACGTTTCACGTGTAAACAAGACCCACTTTCTTCAGTGGTGTCCCTTTTACATGGGAAATTTGTGCAATGTTTCCGAGAAATAAAAAGATAATTGGGTTCACTGGCAAATCCAAATCTATCATCATTAATTACATGTCCCACTTGATAAGTGTGAAATCATAAAGATTACATGCTTGAAAATTATTAATTTTGGGCCATTTACTAGGTTTTAAGTGTAAATGGGACACCAAATGGTGTCCCTAATACGCAATCATGCACCAAATTGCTATTTTTAGTCTAATCAAGTTATTTTCACAATAAACCTTGATGCGTTATCATGGGTAAGACAAAAAAAAAACATTTTAAAATAGACACACCACATTGAGCATGAATTATCACAAATAAAAGCAGAAAACTAATTTGGTGTCCCCTTTGCACGTGAAACCGTGAATGTGTTTTGACATGATATTTTGGCATTTCTGGAGTAAATAATGTCTGATTTTGGCTACAATTAATGAAGAATGTCAATATCTTTAAGTTATACTGAAAATTGTTAACCCTAACCTTCCCAAATCCTCCAAAATCCTCTTTGCAAAATGGAGGAATTTGGAGGATTGAGGGCACTTGGAAGTTGATGCATCGGAGGATTTTGCAGGATTGAGGTTACTCGGGGTTTTTGCCCCTGCAGGAATATGGAGGATTCAGGTTATCAGGCTCAATGTGATACATGTGGATTTTTGAGGATTGAGGTTACTAGGGGTATGCAAAAAAAACCTGGAGGATTTTGGAGGATTCATGCTATGGTCCCCATAAGAGGATTTTGGAGGATTCAGGTCATAAATATGGAGTTTTAAAACTTTGAAATCAGAGGATGTTGGCGGATTCAGGTTACATGGGGGGAAAATGATGTAGGGAGTTAGGGTTAATGAATCCATTTTGGGTAAAAATGTCACAAGTTGGCACCCTAGTTTATGGAATAACCCACATGTATGATGTACATGTCATGCATGTACATTGTATGATGCCTAGGAGGCCCTTTGCTGTTACATTGTATTCCACTTTAGGAAAAAAAAACCATACATGTACATGCTACATTCTCTGTAATGTTTATCACAATGTAGTGATACATTTTTCATGATTAACAAGAATACAACTACACCTTGGACACCTTTTTCCTAACTAACAGTACATGTATCTTGGTTACATGAACTTGCATCTTATTACGTGCATATAATTCTAAAAGCTGTGTAAAACAAAGTAACAAACTATACTTGAGTATATGTATACATGTGCATACTATATACATGTATGCTATACGTGCTAAATGAAAGAACCCTTTTCTATTTTTATAGATTTTTGGGGGGTCTTATTCACTCCTCTATTTTTAACAATTTTGATTAACACATAGTAACTAGAAAAGTTGCAACCATGCTTTTTAGCACAGAGCAAAGGAAAAAACAATGTATTTCAATCATCCGTTGTGAAAATTTCCAAAAATTGAACAAACTACACATACTTTTTCAAAGTGAACAACGAAACTGGCAGGAGCGGGATTCGAACCTGCGACCTCCGGAATACCGTACCGGCGCTCTACCAACTGAGCTATCTTGCCCTATGTTGGCATAGGAGGTCGCAAGTTTGAATCCCGCTCCTGCCAGTTTCTTTGTTCACTTTGAAAATGTTTTCAAATTTACCTAGTTTCCTAATTTACCTAATTTACCTAGTCAGTTTCCCTTGTGGATTGTTTGACGAATTACACATACTTTTGATAGATTTATTAGTATATATATGCATATGAAAAAACTTTTTTTTTCTTTGTCTATTTTTATAGTTTTTTTGTTGTTTTTGTTGTTTATTTTCCAGCTATTCTATTTTAAGCAATTTTGATTAAGGCAATTATAATATACACAACCAAGTTCGGAACGACCCATTTAGTACAGAGCAAAGGAAAAGCACTATTCCAATCATGCCTTGCAAAAGTTTCCACCAAGCAAACTGGTAATCTGCCAAACCCCTAGGGAAATGCATTGGTCCAGATGCGAGCACCTCATTGAGCACTTGTTTGTAAGGAAAGATTGAAAGGCAGGTAAAGCTGTGAAATGAGAAACAGGAGACCATACATTTTATAGAGATTTCATTTTCACATTTATGTTAATCTTCTTTCTGAAGATAAACAAGAGAATAGACTTTTCTGAAGCTAAACTACTACCACCCAGTTTTTCTCAAGAACATCAACTTCTCAACTTCTCAACATCTCTCAATTTTATAGCAACAGCCCCTCTGGCAACATAACATTTCTATTCTCCAAATCCCTTTCGTTTGATCTCCTGCTTCAACACCTGCCGCATTATCTTCTTAGCCTCTCTCTCCCCACTCCTCATTCCTCCGATCACAAACCCAGAGAACTTCTCGTCTGTAGCCTCCCCGCCAAAGAAGACTCTCCCCACCGGTGTCTGCAGCTGATGGATGACCTTGCTTGGAGTGCCGGCTGCGAGGGGGGCGGAGAAGGACCCCATCTGGAGGGGGTCATTCAGCCAGCCCGAGAGCATGATCTCGGTCGGGTACGGTACTGCCTGATCCGGGTACATCCCTCGCAGCACTTGCATGATCTCATCCTGGGTGGTGTCCCGTGGTTGGTTCTCTACTCGCCGGGCTTCTTCACCCACAAGAAATGCCATCAGGATGTTGGTGCCGGAAGGGAACAGACCCCTGGCCTCCATGTTCATAAAGGCCGGGTAGTAGCCCCTGCGCTCGCTCACGTGTAACATCCACTCGTGGTCATCCCAGAACTTACGGGGAAACTTGAGGAAGATCTTGGTGAAGGCGCCCATGGGGATGTGGTCGATGGCAGCCATTTTCCAATCAGGCAGGGGCGGGGTGAAGGCCACCAGGTGGTTTTGCAGCACGCCTAGGCTGAACGTGAGCAGCACGGCATCTGCCCGATAGACAGTGCCGTCTGAACAAGTGACGCAGACTTTCTCCATCTGCGGCTGGTCGATTGAGACGACTCTTTTATTTAACAGGAGGCGGTTCTTTTGAACCAGGCGGGAGACCACGTCGGCAAAGATCGTTTTGAAGCCTCGTTGGTCAGTGACAAACCCTGAGCTGCCCACACGATCCCAGTGCCCAGCCTCGACTGAAGCTTGCTCTGGAGGAACAGTGTACTCAAACTCAAAGACAAACCACTCAGTGGTCTTGCGGAGGCCATCTGAACTCAGAGACCACTGCCTGTCCTCCAGGAAATCTCTCATGGTTAACTCCCTATTTGGGCAATTGGCTGCAAAGTCACCAGCCTCGACAAGGATATTGCAGATCTCATTGATTGACTGCTCTATCTTCCACTGGGGTATAACCTTTCCATTTTCATTCTTGGCCAACAGTTTGGGTTTATAGTACTCTAAGTCCGCCTGGTAATCATAGCCCACATTGTATTCCAAACCAGCTCTCCCTGCAATCTTCTCCATGTGCCCTTCCATGGGCTGCAGCCAGTTGGCCCCCTTCTCCAAGCGGATTCCCCCAAACTCTACATCATGTACGCGTCCGCCGACGTGGTCCGCTCCCTCAATAACCAGAAACTGATCAAAGCCCTGGCTGAGAAACGTGCTGGCTGCCCCCAACCCCGCCGCACCTGCACCAAGAATCAAAACCTTGACATCTTTCATGCTGCTCGTCGGTCTTCCCTCCACAAGTTTCCCCGTGTTTTTCTGGCTCATTTTTATTGCAGTACATCAAACAATTACAGCATATGTATAAAGCGTTCAATTACCTGCTTCATGCAAATTATTTGTTTTTCTTTTTAAGAACTTCAAGCAAGCGATGATGCACAAGCATGCTGGAACTCTAATCACTGATAGCTAAAATGGAGTGTTTATTACTGGATATATTGGTTCCTGGGAGTATCAACTCCCTTGTAGTTCTTAGTATCACTTGGTTCGCCATTGTCTTCTCTATGTTTGTGAAGTAATCGTTAGGTAGTGTAGCTAAAAATTGTGTCTTGTTCATATGCAGCCTGTATACAAGCTGTTGTTTCCACAGATCTTTCCTGTCCCGGAAGTTGCGCATTATTGTCGACTGAAGTTCAAAAACTGGAAATACAAATATCAGCTAGCACAGAACACCCTCAGAGGACGGGAAAAAGACATGATGAAAAGAGTAAGGCCAATTGGGTAGAACCTGATGAACTGAGTGAGGGTAAGACCTTGCCGTGGAGTCTCCTCAAAATCTGGCAACGGAAGAAAAATGTTTTACCATATTAGTTACCTACATGTAGTTACTGTAACTCTGCCAAAAATTGCCGAGTTTGAATAGTCGTTTCGGAAGTATCTGCAGCGGATTATAAATGTAGTAGTCTCCTTTCAGGCTTAATAATAAAATAACTGAGAACAAAAACTTACGTTAAAGTTTTACACGTGCCAAATTTTGTAAGCTGTTTTGTGTTGCGGATGTGAAAAAACTTCTATTTCTTTCACATCCAACAAGAACATCACCATCTTTTGGCTAGCTCTGGAGCACACCTACATGTACATGTACACCGACATATTTACACACAATGAGTTTGACATTTTTCTCGTACACACCAATTCTAACGTTGTGCCGGTCTGTCTATAGATCATTCACATACAATTTTAACCCCTTGCGTAAGGATGACGCAAAATGGCACAAAAAAGAAATCTGTTGTACCAGGCCGGATGACGCCATTTGCCGCTATTTGTGCAGTTTCAATCCATTGTTGCATTATTGTGTATGTTACGCATGACTGCACAAGCACATTGTGTCCGTTTCGCTTGGCTGCCAGAGCCGGCGCGACACCCCGGCGCCTCCTGTAAATAACCGTACTTATGGGATTAAGGGACATTTAGTCATTACAGGGTTCTGAATTTTCTTTCATAATCTAAAGCATGGGAATGATCCTACCATAAGTAACAATGCTGGAATCATCTTAGCTACATTTTACTATAGATATTTATGCACAACAGCACAACCAGCGTGACCGCACCTTGGGACTTTTCCCAAGATCTTTGGAATTTGTGGTGGAAAAAGTATGGCTTGCACATGCGCATACAGGGCTTTGTGAACACATTCAAGTACAGTATTTCCACTGCCTTGCATGCCTTGGGAAATCTTGGGAATATTGCTTGGGTGATCTTGAGATTTTCAAATTTGATGAGCGGCCATGCACACTCAGTACAACATTTTTGTCATCACAAGAGGCACTTGAAGTTGAAGGCAACAATCAATAGATGGCATTATGGTTTTGTGTAATTAAAAGTAGGCAAGTCACTCATGCACAAACAATTATCAGCCGACCGTGCAATTTTATACTAAATCTATAGGCCTATCACATCACAAAGTATGCCAACTTTTAAATGAGCTAGAAAGCAAAAAAAAAATACCTGTAATTTTTAAATATTAACCCTACATGTAACTACCCCCCCCCCCCCCCCCCCCCCCCAAGCCTTACAAACTCCAACAGCAGGTTTTGTCTAATTTTGATGGGTTCAGGACTGTAGGGCCTTGACACCATTACTTTATGGAGCTATGATGCCCAAATTTAGCCATGTTTCCATTGGACTTTGTCTTTCTACAGAAAAGTCGCGGTAGAGAAAACTAAGTCAAATGGAGACATGCAGTCAACTAACGTCCATTTCAACTTGCCGTGACCTTGATGAAAACAACCAGGCCAAAAACAGTCGCAGAAGATATCCGCGCAGCCGCGGAAAGTCCTCAGGGACGATTAAAAGTCCAATGGAAACAGCCCCTCACTGTAGAACTACCGCGACCATGCGGAAAACCATTGTGTATTACGTCAACTACACATTACAGCGATTATCGCTACCGTGGGCGCGAAAATGGTGGTATGGTTTTCTGTGTATAGTACACCCACAATGCAGTTGTGCTAGTGCTTTGCAGCAGAGCGAACCAACAGACGATCCTGTACGTGAAAACAACGACTAAAGTTTTCCGTCCGTTCACTGCTTCATGGAGCTCCATGGCTGCTTGAAACATGGCAGAGTTGAGCGATTTTAGCGCAAGAAAAATAACGCCAGGTCACCACGTCTATCCCGTTTAGGTCAAATAAGGTAAATTACAGTGATTGTGCAGTGCCCGCAACGTGTGACATTCTGCCAGCCTTGCAAGGCGAATAAACGTTCTGTCGTGGTTATAAAAGTCCACGGTAGAATTACGAAGGCATATTGCAGTAAGATTTCACGAGATCGCGGAAGAAAAAGTCCAATGGAAACACGGCTTTTGTCCAAAGAATGTGCCATAGGTATACTGTAGTGTTGGATTTTGACAGGTTGAGGACACTTCCTAGTAATAAAAAATGCCTCTGGGGATTAGGGTTAATGTAGAAAACATGTTTGGAAATATTTTTTCACCCAACTTCATCTCAGGGTCAAGTGATCCACAAGGTCAAAAGGTCACCAAACTTCAAATTGCTCCTACATAAAAAAATATTGGCAAATTTGGATTGCTTAAATAGATGCAATTATCTTTCCAAAGACACCAATATCAACAGATTTGGATCACTGGTTACAGAGATAGTGACATTTCAAAATTGGCGGGTGCGCCCATTTTAACCAAAACACCCAAAAAGGGCGCGCCGTCGTGCAAAAAAGTTGGTTCGATGGAGCTAAAACTTGAAATTTCAACTTTTGGAGAAAAAAAATATTTTACAGCAATTCACGCCTTGTAAAGCTGCATTCATTCCAAGCCGTGAATTTAGCACTTTGTAACATGGCAAGTACTCCATATGCCTGCCAAATAACGGACAATTCCGGTACATGTATGTTTCTAGTGACCTGTGACCCTGGCAAGCTATTTTTAGGATAGGGAAACCCATGGCAACAAAACTGTGCCTTCAAAATTTTTCAATATGTTGACCAGAAACAGCAAATGACAGATCGGTAAACGTTACCAAATATTTACTGAAAACACGAAAATCGTAATTGTATAAAAATAGACATTACAAACCTTAACATGTACAAGGAGTTATCTCAACTCCCACCCCCCACCCTTCAAAGAATGAGCGCACCCCTATATATGTAACTATCTAGCGCTCACACTCGCCTGATACTTGTACAACCTTAGCTGTGTACTGTATGCCTTGCGCCATGCGCCATGTGGTTAGCACTGAAAGATGTAACGGATATTCATATTCCCCTGATTCTTAATTAAACCAATCAGACTGATCCGTCTCATTTTGGTAGTGAGCTAGGGCTGTTCATTTTCGAATATTCGATACTCGCCGATCAAGTTTTTCAGTGCATGCCACACCGGTTAAAAAAACATTGCACGCAAAAGCATGCCGGTGTTTTACATATATGGCGATTGATATTATGGACCGTTCAAACAGCACTTTTTTGGCATGCCCCTGTTGTATCAAGGGTTTTACCGACAGGAACAATAAACTTCCGTCCACAAAAAATTGCGATTGACAAAAATGCGGCATTTGACACTGCTAAGCGCCGTAACTTTTCTATTAAAATAGCATCAGAGTCGTATCTGTACGTGCATATCTTTTCAAATATTCGAACTGGCAAAATGGTATTCAAATATTCACTTGACGATCGAATATCAAATATCTGGTACATGTATATTCAGGACAGCCCTATAGTGAGCGCCATATGTTGTGCACAAAGCTAAGAACGTATTATTCAAGTCGGTAATTGGATTTGAAGTGCACGCATGTTGGGATCAAGGATGTACGTACCGTCCCTGCAACTGAAACGGTATGCGCTATACCCCGGCCCCGGACGAATAGAACCATCCAATTACCGACAAGATTTCAAGTCAAACAAATGGGCTACAAGTGTTCATCCTAAAATTGCTGTGGTTATAAAGAGGGGCACCCGTACACAAACTCATTTTGTGAATATCTCGTGATCATACATTCTACATCACGCTCATGGCAACAATCCGAACGTGTACATGCAATGCCTACATGTAGTTTGCATCATGCCTTTATACATGTATGCGAGGTCAAGTCGGGTCGCGACTTTAACACAAATACATGCAACTGTACAAAATGTACGCGTGGCATATGCAATCGGATCGCTGCCATGACGTGACATAGAACGTAGTGATGACGTGATCATAATTAACAAAATGCTGACACGTACGGATGCCCCTCGGAACTGAACAGGAAATGTCACTTTTCATCCGGATCAAACCTTATTACCTCCATAATAGTCCTCGAACTGTACTTGGCATATATTGTATTGTTTTTGTGGCCGTTTTATGGGTGAAATCTGATGTTTTTGTTGGGTCTTCAGACTTTTTCAACTAAATGAAGGATAATGGCAGCCATTTGCCTTACTGGACCCTAATATCCCCTAGTCCGAGTAACTTGGACCCTTTATCGCCTTTTTTAACATTTGGACATGATCTGGCGATAGTAGGGTCCAAGGCAAAGTTAGACGCTGCTCTATTCATTAATTCAATACGTCAAAAATCCAATCAAAAAAATCATAATTCAACCTTACAACGGCCACCAAAATACTAGATACCCCACCATCTTAACAAGTGGAGTTCCATGATCAGATGAATGTACGAAGGTTTACTTAACATCCAAATAAAAAGTGAAATTTTACCGTTTAATTTCCAGAGACACCCGCAGAACATGTCTTTTCGCTTTCTTGGAGTTCGAATAGTGACTCCTCGACCTTGCATGACGTCACCCTGATGCGCAGCGCCCGCATTGCACCGCGCGACAACCTGTTTATGCCGGCGACTGTTTCGTGAGTGGTATACCGGTCGCGGTACGTGTTCGTGTGTAGATACATGTAGTATATTGATTCGAGGTTGCACGCATGTCATGGGGGAGGGAATTCTTCACGAAACAGTCGCCGGCATAAACAGGTTGTCGCGCGGTGCATGCGGGTGCTGCGCATCAGGGTGACGTACGTCATGCAAGGTCGAGGAGTCACTATTTGAACTCCAAGAAAGCGAAAAGACATGTTCTGCGGGGGTCTCTGGGAATTAAACGGTAAAATTTCACTTTATATTTGGATGTTAAGTAAACCTTGGTCATTCATCTGATCATGGAACTCCACTTGTTAAGATGGTGGGGTATCTAGTATTTTGGTGGCTGTTGTAAGTTTGAATTATGATTTTTTTGATTGGATTTTTGACGTATTGAATTAATGAATAGAGCAGCGTCTAACTTTGCCTTGGACCCTACTATCGCCAGATCATGTCCAAATGTTAAAAAAGGCGATAAAGGGTCCAAGTTACTCGGACTAACTATTCCCCAATGTAAAAAAAAAAGGCAATAAGTACATGTAGGGTCCAAGTTACTTTTTTCATCTTCTTCCTAATGTGATCGTGAATAAGCTTAAAGCTTATTCACGATCACATTAGGAAGAAGATGAAATTTAGCATGTGATAGCAAAACAACAGGAAATGACATTTTGCCAAAATATCAATGTCATATTTACTTACCGAATTAGCACAACTATATAAGATTACAATTTTATAGTGTACTAAAAGGGCCACCACCAAGACTGAAGAGATTAAAAGGGTATAATTTACGTAGTAAGACATGTCATTGATGTGGTAAGAGTGTTGACTGACGCGGTAAGAGAGACTTTAGTGACATAGTAAGTGTGTTGGACCGACGCAGTAAGAGACGAACTTGGCGTGCCGAAAAAGTGGGACTGTATAGCCCTGTCAGCACTGGACTTTTTTGGGTAAAACTTACCGAGACGATGGGTACATTGTACTTTTCCCATTTTAAGTCCAGTGCGGACAGCCTAGGACGTTTTCTTCTCAGTTACTTTTCCTGAGTCCAGCGGTTACTTCTACCGGGCAACTGCTGCCCAGGAAAACTGACCAGGCAACTGCTGCCCAGGAAAACTGACCAGGCAACTGCTGCCCAGGAAAACTGACCAGGTAAATTTTCCCAAGACGATAAGTCCAGTGCGAGTCGGTAAAAGCGGCTCAGGAAAGTGTACATCCGACACCACGCATGCGCTTTGCATTGTTTCACAGCGGTGCGGTGCACGTGGCAAGTTTCCAAATTCCAGTGCGTTGTTCCTCTTTGGTCGCAATCATGGCAGATTTTATTATTGATACAGTCGGAAGTTTGATTAGTGCTAAAGACATAGGCTTGCGTGTACAGATCTGCCGGAAAAATTAAAGGGACACATTGCCTTCAAATGTCATGAAATTTTGCTGTTTGGAAATGTTCCTTATCTTTTATAAGAGTTGTTCATGCAAAAAACCACATATAATGTGTTGTAATTAGTGAGTACTGATTACAAAAAAAAATTGGCCGCTTACCCCTGAAATCGCCAGGTACAATTCTCTACCTCGCGACACATATCGCCAGTGCTGCGCGCGGTGCCACAGTACATCAAAATGGATCAACAGAACGTACTTCAACCAGCTGCGACTGGAAATACGACTGGTGAACACGGTCCGCCATTTTGTGGAGTCAAAAAATTGGTTCTACAAAATGGCGGACCGTTATTTGACACGAAATTAAACAAAAACCACGCAATTTGAAGGGATAGTTATGTGAATCTTTATATTCTACTTTTAAAAAAGCTTACCAACCATATCCATTTCAGTTTTATAGCTCAAATCGCAAAATCCAAAGCAATGTGTCCCTTTAAAAAGGCACGCGTGATTTGGGTCAACCACGTCAATGTAGAAAGGTCACGCAAAGTGCCCTCATGAGTCATTATACTGACAGCTCGGTTACTTCTACCACGGTCTCGGTAAAATTTTCCCGTGTCGAAAGTCCAAGTGCGGACAGTGGTCACATTTGACCATTTTTCATTTTACCATCGTTTCAGTATTAAAAACCTTCCAAAAAAATTTCCAGTGCGGACACGTCTTATGGTGTACAAAAAGGGCCATTAAAATAGAACAAGTTGTTTATTCATTAGTTGCCAATACATTTTTTAAAAGGCAGTAGTTATTTTGCTGTGAACCGGCATCAAATTCATTTGACCGGCACGGCACTGAACATGCGCAGTGAGTGTTTTAGAGGGACTTGGACATATTTACCGTAACGAATTTAGTCTGGTTCCATGCCTTCATTGTCGTTCTGATTTCGTATTCACGAGATGGGAATCAGACCAAATGTAATTTCGGACTTTATTTTCCTTAAAAACAATCCTCCGGAGAGATGAATCAGAAAAAGAAAATGCTTTAATGTCTGCAATTAAATGAGGGTTTGATTTTTAGTAAAAGCAATTCTTATTTTGTTGCAAAAAAACCCCAATAAAAACCACACGCGGATTCAGACCCGTAAGGGGCGTGCAGCACTGCCGCTTTCAAGCACTCTCTGGAGAGAAGCGTTAACCACTTAGCCATTTGCCGACTTGACAATTGGAGCAGGTTATTGTCATATAATGATCAGTGTTGTAGGTCTTGAAACCGGTCTCGGTCTCAATACCCTGTGGTCTCGGTCTTGGTCTCGGTACCCCGTGGTCTCGGTATTTTGCTGGTCTCGGTATCGAGACCACCAATATTTTATACAAACAGCACATGTGCAGAATCGATTACAGCACGCTCGACTCGACTAGAGATGTATAATTGTGCAGTATATATGACAACTTCTTGTTTACAGAATCGATTACAGTATGCTCTACTCGACTAAAGATTTATAAACGTGCAGTACATGACATGATGACAACCTCGTTTCTTTGCCATGTACGCGTGCCCAAACGTACATGTAGCGCATTAGCTTCATGTATGGGAAGTTGGGAACGACATGCTCAAATACACGAACTATGTACGTGTACATGTATTACGATCAGCGGCGTGTACTCTATACCGTGTAAAGCCATCGCGGTCGTTTCTACCGAACCGATATACATGTAATGTAAACAAAACCAGATAAATGGTCAGTTAACCGTGTAACCGCAGCCTTATTCTTGATGTCAATAAATACGGTTTACATGTACATATATGTACATGTATACTCCTTTGCACATAATGCATATGGAAATTTGTGATCTTTTTGCATTCTTTTATTATGTAAATGACATACAAGGTCTCGAGGTCTCGGTCTCGGGCCATTAGGTCTTGGTCTCGGTCTCGGTTATCCAGGTCTCGGTCTCGGTCTCGGTCTCGGACCATCAGGTCTCGGACCATCAGGTCTCGGACCATCAGGTCTCGGACCATCAGGTCTCGGACCATCAGGTCTCGGACCATCAGGTCTCGGACCATCAGGTCTCGGTCTCGGTCTCGGACTTCGGGGTCTCGACTACAACACTGATAATGATATATAGCTTAGCGTGCCAAGAAATGACATCGCCCCCAACCACATCGCCCCCAACCACATCGCGCCCAAACGCCACTTCGCCCAAATTACCACTTCGCCCAAATTACCACTTCGCCCAAATTACCACTTCGCCCAAATTACCACTTCGCCCATAAACCACTTCGCCCATAAACCACTTACCAGTTCTAACTGAATGTCACTGAGACTTTTTGAGAAAAATGACACCGCCACTGCCCTGGAAGAGTTTTAAGCCAAGGTTTCCCTGGCGGCCAATTTGCCATTTTCGTTATTTGGTCATTCAAATTCGCGTGGTTTTTACACAACCGTGACTGATCAAATTAGTTTGGGCGAAGTGGCGTTTGGGCGAAGTGGCGTTTGGGCGAAGTGGCGTTTGGGCGAAGTGGCGTTTGGGCGAAGTGGCGTTTGGGCGAAGTGGCGTTTGGGCGAAGTGGCGTTTGGGCGAAGTGGCGTTTGGGCGAAGTGGCGTTTGGGCGAAGTGGCGTTTGGGCGAAGTGGCGTTTGGGCGAAGTGGCGTTTGGGCGAAGTGGCGTTTGGGCGAAGTGGCGTTTGGGCGAAGTGGCGTTTGGGCGAAGTGGCGTTTGGGCGAAGTGGCGTTTGGGCGAAGTGGCGTTTGGGCGAAGTGGCGTTTGGGCGAAGTGGCGTTTGGGCGAAGTGGCGTTTGGGCGAAGTGGCGTTTGGGCGAAGTGGCGTTTGGGCGAAGTGGCGTTTGGGCGAAGTGGCGTTTGGGCGAAGTGGCGTTTGGGCGAAGTGGCGTTTGGGCGAAGTGGCGTTTGGGCGAAGTGGCGTTTGGGCGAAGTGGCGTTTGGGCGAAGTGGCGTTTGGGCGAAGGGGCAATTGGGCGAAGTGGTTGAGGGCGAAGTGGTTGAGGGCGAAGGGGCAATTGGGCGAAGTGGTTGAGGGCGAAGTGGTTGAGGGCGAAGTGGTTGAGGGCGAAGTGGTTGAGGGCGAAGTGGTTGAGGGCGAAGTGACTGTAAAGCTAAAAAAATTCCTAACAATTGTTGTCCACAAGAAAAAGTAACAGTCCAAGACTCCTATCATATCTCTCACACCCCCCCCCCCCCTTTACTGCAATATTATAACACGTACCATGTTATTAATTCTGTCTTATGGCGATTGTGTAGTTGCGGGCCCCATTCCTATTTATAAGAACAAAATCCACTTTTATTTTATTGGACTTTAACTACCAAACCACTAGCTTGCGACATTAACCCCTTGAACCCGGGCATACCGGGTATTTCACGGGGGCGCCAGGCCGGGTTACATGTAATGCAGCAAAGTGAAACGGAAACAAGAGGTTTGTGCAGCCAAGCATACCATACACAATACCCCAATAATGGATTGAAAATGCAGAAATTGGCGCGTATATTAGACGTCAACCGGCTAGGTGGCAATATTTGTGTCAACCGTGTGCAAGGGGTTAAAAACCAACAGGTATGTCGTAGATAGAGGGCAGGGTTTTAATTTTTTTGTGGGAAATGTTGGGGTAAAACTACGACCAAGACGACAAAATGCAAAACAAAATAATTGAAGATGGCGATCACCGCGACGCACAGTGAACAGCAAAACCGCATCGATTCACAAAACACCAACTGAAAAATGGTTTAGAAAATCATATTTTCTACAGCAAGAAAATGTGGAAAAGTACAAACAATTAGAATTGGGAGAAGTATAATTTTACTAGGTCGATAAAGTCATTTTAGAATGATAAAAACACCCTGGACTCAAATTGGACAAACTCTACAGAGGGATCCCTATATTAACTACATAATCGCCCCTTTCTTTTTACCACGTCAATCAACACTCTTGCAACGTCAATGACGTGTCTTACCGCGAGATTTCATACCACGTAAATTATAACCCTTTCAATCTCTTCCTTGGCGGTGGCCCTTTTATTTAGTACACCATACAATTTACCCAACCAAAAGCAGGTCAGAAAAAAATTGTCGCAGATTATCCTAATAAATGCCCGCACCTTGATATTCCTTTGCTCTATGCTTTCACTCACTGCTTTGTTGGCAGATGACAACTCGATCTCACATCAAAAAACGCTCTAAATTACAGCTTGAAACGAGCTGTAATCGGTCGAAATCCTGTACTTCTATCTGGAATAAAACGCACAGCAGAGTATGGAAGACCACCTCGGAGCATAGACGGACATTGAAAGTGTGATTTTGGGAGATACTTGTATCCTGGAAATTTATAGGAATGCGTCACAGAGTTTTAACAATGGCTTGTCGCTGCATGCAGGACAGTCGAACGGCTCTAATATATAATCCAAACGTAAACAAGCCTTGCACAACATCATCAGCTGATAGCTAGACTCGTTCCCAGTCGTTCGTTCACAAACCATAGATATCAGACAGCGTGTTCGATTACTTCCCGCGCTAAGCGCTTACTAGTCTTGGTTCAAGACGTTGTTACGTACGTATATACGCGATAACCGGCCGCCACGAGAGGGCGTTATCACGACAAACTATTACAGAGGTTTAGCCACAGACAAGAGCAAGTTCGATCAGGGACCAATGGTTAACTAGTGGTTGGTTCGTGACGTACGTCGCGCATGAGCACTGAAGTTGAAGTGCGAACGACTCTAGTCGAACTATTGTCATGTCAACGCGACCATGAGAAAATGGCGGTGGCCAGTTTTTTTACGTTTTTGACGAGTTCATAGATGAAAGCGACACGGACGATATTTGCTCAGTATATCAACAATGCCACAAGTGGTAACGTGTGCATTATTTTAACATGTTAAAAGAAAGACAAAGTAACAAAAAACGATCGTTTATTGCAGCTGAATATTTACGTTTTTTCGCCATTTTTCTGATTACTGGTCCTCTCTGCACTGTGCTATTAAAACGGCTATTGGTAACCAGCGATGCGACCAACCTCGGTAGGCTGGTCGCGAATCGTTGACTAGACTAGTCCAACCATCGTCGACTAGCGTGCGTTCGATCAGGGTTAGTCGAACTATGGTTAACTATAGTCCTTGATCGAACTTGCTCCATGTCTGTGGGTTTAGCCCACTGGTTTAGCCACAGACATTGGCCAAGTTCGATCTGCGACTATTTGTCAACCACTGGTCAATTTTGCCTGGTAACCTATGCAGAAAATATAACCTGGGTACCAGGCAAAATCGACCAGTGGTTGGCAAATAGTCGCTGATCGAACTTGGCCATGGGTTTAGCCATATGGAGCAAGTTCGGTTGGGCGACTAGAGTGACTAGACTTAACCATAGTCGATCTAGATGTCACCCGAACGCTGCCCGGTTTGACTAGCTAGTGCAACTGGATCAACCTAGCTCCGGACCATGGTTTCTCTAGTCACTCGCGAGTTACGTCACGGTTTCAAGATGGAGGAATGGATCGGTAAACTGGGCAAGTTTTGCAAACGTTTACGATAATTTGTTGGTTTTGTCCAATGATAATAACTCTTTGCAATAAGATAATGAATTATTTATTGCACCAAAGTTAAGTAGAGAAAATAATAGAAATAAATAATAGAAAATATAAATGACATGCAAACATTTGCTTGACAACTAGCAGACGACATTCTTTGCAGTTGAGTTTGTTGTTGCTGCACACAAACTAGATTTGACGTAGTCGATCGACTAGATGCGTTCGAGTGAAGGACAGACCACGCATGCGTTTTCTAAATAGCAAATTGACAAAAAGGACTAGGTCAGCAGCACCCGAACTTGCTCCATGTCTGTGGGTTTAGCAGCACGTATTACGCGAACGTCAACGCGAGCGCGCCCGACATTTTTGGAGCGGTGGTCAAATTAAATAACGCGGACGTTCGGACGCGCAATGAAACGTTTAGCTGCACGTACGTCACGACGGGTATCATGCACAACCATGGTGTTTTCCACACGAAAGCTTTACAAGCAAGGGATTTGTTTAACTTCATAAATACATCGAGCTGGACTTAGTTTAACCAAATATCGTACAACGCCGCGTAGCGCTAGCGGCGCAAGATGGAGAACTCGGCCGAAATTGTGAAATCACCATGGGCGCCATTGGCCGCCATTTGAGCAAGCAAAATCATCGGTCGAAAGTTGCGAGCTATAATTATGTGTTTTGCATACATCTGGCAATGTGGCATACAACATGTCAACTCACTGCTCGGCGATTCGCTGCAAAAATCGGCAGAAAAACTGCCCGGAGTTGTCATTTTTCCGATTTCCCAAGAATAAAGAAAGGTAATTATCTATCGATATTGGAATAGGCCTATGTTGAAACTGAAAGTATAATTTTACGGTTTTTCTAGACATAACGTTTGACACGGTAGGCTATTCGTATCGTTTAATAGTACCATTCCTCCATGATAGTACGTTAGCCTATTTGGGTCGATTTGTATTGCCATTTGCACTCAAATTTTAAGAAGGCAAAAATTCTGGGGTGGGGCAGCGTGGATATGGTTGGAGAATAAACATTAACCGATGAGAGCATCAGAATAAAGATTTTGTTGAAAAACTAAATTTATTTAGGCCTAACGTTAATTTTAACTCAGTCATGATACTTTTGATAGGCTAGCTCCAGACAAGCCCAGGCCGAGGCCCCCTTGGCCCTATGCCTAAATAGTACAAGTTACAACTGGCATGTGCATGCTATGCCTAACCATGGAAGAAGGAACGGCCTAAACATGGCCTAACTTGTGTCTAGCATTTCTCACAGATTTTGTTTGTTTTCTTGTTGTTTGTGTTTTGTTTGTGTTTCTATTTGTTGATTCTGTATTTTGGTTTTATTTGTGCTTTTGTTTGTTTTTTTGTTTTGTCTGTGTATTCTCTTCTAAGACTTAAGCTTAGCCCAGTAGGCAAAGTAACTAAAAAACATGTTTAGCATCCCTACCAGCTTCCTTTTTGGAAAATGAGGAAAATGAGGTGAAAAAACCCAAAATGTCACCGATCCATCAAGAAATAATATACTTGCCAGTCAGAACTTCTAAAACCACTGTAAACATGTTCTCTTGTCCAACAGTTCTCTTGTCCAACAGTTCTCTTGTCCAACAGTTCTCTTGTCCAACAGTTCTCTTGTCCAACAGTTCTCTTGTCCAACAGTTCTCTTGTCCAACAGTTCTCTTGTCCAACAGTTCTCTTGTCCAACAGTTCTCTTGTCCAACAGTTCTCTTGTCCAACAGTTCTCTTGTCCAACAGTTCTCTTGTCCAACAGTTCTCTTGTCCAACAGTTCTCTTGTCCAACAGTTCTCTTGTCCAACAGTTCTCTTGTCCAACATGTCTCTTTCATTTTTGTGTATTTGAACAGTTGAAAAACCTGTGGTTGTCCGAAATTTTTAAAAATATGGCGGCCTTCTTGAAAATAAAAAAATATAAATCCCTCCTTCCTTTTTTTTTTTTTTACTTTGCCTTACAAAAATAAGGATGCCTGGGTCTTGGTGATTTAGGATGTAAAATCAAACAGTCCAGGAAGGCTCCATTTGAAATCGCAAACATGCAATTTGATTCAACCTCAACCAATTCATCAAAATAAAATTCAGCATTTCCCGAGACAATTTTTGTTTTGATAATTTTATTTTTCACTCTTAACAGAATATATATTTAGCTGCTTCTTGATATCCACAGATGCGACTTTTTTTAAATGTAAGAGTATTTTTTACTAAGTTAGAAAATCCTTATATTATAAATGTATAAACTATAACATTTTCTGTTAAACTTTCAATGACAGATGCCAACGCTAGGTACAAAGAACTAGACGTCGTGATCTGGTTGGAAGAACCCCTTGGTACCTATACAGTAACTGTTGGCTGTGCTCCAAGCATTTTGAGACCAATCAGTTTGTAAACAGGCAGAAACAGCGACTGATTAAGTGGAATGCCATACCTTCCCTTTTTGATGTCCCCAACCTACCTGAAGCCAGTAGCTACAGCAAGGCGCCCTCTAGCCCTGAAGCGGAAACTTGAGCTTGGTGGTGATGACTTGGACACATCCATAAAGCATGCATAAGGTAATTCATTTACACTTTGACCTGCCTTTCTAAGTTCTGTAGGTGTTTTGTTTTGTTGGCTTTTCCGACAAAGTCAGTCGAAAAAGGCCTTGTTTTTGTTCTGATTTTGTTTTTCTTCCTTCTCCTTCTTCTTCTTCTTGTGTTCGGACGTGTTTCGATCGAGCTCCGGGAAAAGTAAGATTTTTGTAGCTTTTATACCTTGCATGGTCAATGATTTTATATCATTCTACTTGTTATTGATCATAGATCAAGCTAGACCATTTTCACTCTGTCGGGTTTGCTTATTTCCTGTAATTTTAGGTTCATTTTTGGTCACTTCTTGTCGGTTTTCTGCCTTGGCTGGCCACTATATGGCTAGTCGAGCGGAACCTTCCGTTCATCAGGGTCAGCCAAGCGTAAACACGGCTATTACCACCAAATCCATTCAGGGCCAGCAAGGCCGGCCCTTCCAAATCCTTTGTTACCATTGAGGAACCTTTTAAGAATGTCACACGAAACAATGGAGTCACTTTTCAGGCATCCGATACTGTTTCTGTTCAGTCTTACATTGATCAATTCACAAAAGCACAACCTGCCAAAAATGTCATCTCCGCCTCGCGTATATCCAATGGTCGTGTTGCCATTTATATGAGCTCGAGAAAGGCAGTCGTAGGCGCTGTTGAACAGGGCCTAGACTACAATGGCACCTTTCTCGAGCTCACACCCCTAGTACGCCCTACCACGAAACTCACTTTATCGAATGTATACCCTAAAATCCCCAATTCTGTTCTGGTAAATAATCTCTCATCGTTTTGTAAAGTGGTGTCTCAAATCCGGCCCATACCCTTGGGACTTAAACAGAAAAACCTGTCCCACATTATGTCTTTCCGTAGACAAGTTCAGGTCCTCCTTGAGCCTAACATTACCCCGCCTGGCCATATTAACTTCACTTACTATGGGGTGAATTACCGTGTATTCCTATCTACGGAGTCAGTGCGGTGTTTTAATTGTGGAGAGTTCGGCCATCCTAGTCGCTTCTGCAAAAAAACACAGCACAACACTGACCACAACCATGACGAACCTACCAATCCCCTCAATCCACCCCCTACCTTCATCCACCGAAACCAACCCCACAAGTCAAAACCCGCCACACCCTCCCGTCCTGCCTTTACCGCTGCGGCTGCCGGGCCCAAAGCTGCTGCGCCCCGGAGGGACGAAACCCCCCTAGCCACTCGGACTGTACCACGTCCCTCGGCTCCATCATCTACCGGTGACCCTTCGGGTTCTTCCGGTGCACACGCGGCTGCGGACCCCAATCCTCCCTTCAAGAACCCCACCCATCCAAACCCACCTCCCGAAAGTGTATCCATCTGGGGATCACCACCCAAGCCATCTCGAAAATTCGCAGATGTTATTGCCAAACGTAAACAATCAAATCTCCAACCATCCCCAACTTACAAATTGGTTAAACTGACGTCAAATTCCACATCAAAAAAACTGGCTAAAACGGTGGTGACCCCTGTAACCAACAAGTCCCCCTCCCTCACCCAAGCCCTTGAATCCCAAACCCCCCTCCCATCCTCCCCAGCCTCGACTGTTGACACGAACACCGACACTGACTCCATAGGATCCATGGCGTGGGAAGACGCTCAGACTGACGATGACGCTATTTCTGAGTGTCTCTCCACGACCAAAGGGCCTCTCTCACACGCCCAACTTGTTAAATTCTTATCTCAAGTCAAAGCAAAAAAGAAACAGGTTCAAGTCGCCAAAAAATTCACCGCCGATATCCCCGGACTGGTCAAGCAACTGAAACCACTCCGAAACAATCCCCTCCTTCAGAAAAGCATGCAGCAGAGGGTGCGGAAACTGATCAAAACGCTTGATGGTTAATTTATTTATAATTATGGATGTAGCTACATGTATTTTCTTTCTTTTTTCAATGACCCTCTCTATTGTCACCTTAAATACAGCGGGCTGTGCCACTGCTACCCGTAGTGCCTCCCTTAAGGTTTATGTTGAAAACATTTGTAATAATCCCGACATTGTTTTATTGCAAGAAACCTTCAATCTTACTGAACCATGCCCTGCTTGGAACATTTGGCCATACAATCCTGTCTGTGCTCCTGGTCCTACAAGAGGATCAGGCGTTACGACCCAAACCAAAAATAGCACTGTTCTGTTCTAGAATCTTCCGTTATTTCTGAAGGGCATATTCTATACACCAAAATTGATTTTAACAATAATATTTATCACATTTACAATTTCCTTATCCCTCAGAGCGACAATGCTGCTCTTCGCGCCATTTGCGCTTTCTCTGGGCATTGTTCAGAACTTAACGAGGGGGTCATTGTACTCGGTGGTGATTTTAACTCTACGTCTTGTCCATCCATTGATCGTCTGTGTACGCCCACTGAACATAGGCCTAAAGTTTCCATGGCTCTCAATGACGCCGTCAATTCGCTGTCCTTTTGTGATGTCTGGCGTAGACTGTTTCCTACAAAGAAATAATTCACCTGGTCCAGAAATAATCCCTCGCGTGCCTGCGGGGTTTCTAAGGCCAGGCTTGACCGTTTTTATTTACAATCCAGTCTTTTACCAACTGTGCTTTCTTGCAAAATTTCTCCCTGCTCTTTATCAGATCACTCTGCCGTCACTCTTGAATTGAAGCCTCCCGTTTCAAGGAAGAAAGGCGGCGCATACTGGCATTTAAATAACTCTCTCCTTCAGGATCAAACTTACACTGACATCGTTCGCACTTTTTGGAAAGACTGGAGAACGCAAAAATCTGAATTTTGTAATATGGGCTCCTGGTGGGATCTCGGTAAAACCCACATTAAGACTATTACTCAGATGTATAGCTCCAAACTCGCTCAACAAAAGCGAGACAATTTAAAAAAACTTAATGAAACCATTGAGGAACTACAGTCTACGCCAGACCTCACTCAAGAAACCCGTGACACTCTAAAAGAACAAGGGGAAAACTTAAATTTCCTTCTGAAAAATGAGGCCCAGGGCGCCCTCGTCCGGTCTCGTTTAAAGCACGTCACCGAAACTGACTCCAGTTCCACATACTTTTTTAATCTTGAAAAGTCTAACTCCTCGGCTAAATCAATGTCTCACATTCGTCTCACTTCCGGAAATATCACAGAAGATCCTCAAGAAATTTCTTCTCACGTGCGTGATTTTTACACTAATTTATACTGTCAGGCTCCGACCGATGAGGGCGCCCTCGACCCACTTTTACACAATCTCTCTCAATTGGATCCTAATGACGCAGAAGATCTTGAGTCTCCAATCCCCATTGAAGAACTCGATCTTGCCGTCAAGCAACTTGGCAAAAATAAAACACCCGGCCTCGATGGCCTCACCTCCGAATTTTTTCAATTTGTTTGGCCAATTCTTCGTGATGACTACCTCTCTGTTATTAATTCTTCCCTCACTTCCGGTCAACTTCCTCGCTCTCTACGCAGGGCCGTGATCACCCTCCTTCCTAAGAAAGGTGATCTTGCTGATATTGCTAACTGGCGTCCCGTGTCCCTTTTAAACACAGACTATACAACTTTTGCCAAGTTGCTTGCTAATAGGCTTAAACAGTGTATTGGCGGCGTCATTAAAGAAGATCAAGGGTACTGCGTACCTGGTAGGTTGATATATAATAATTTAAATCTCATACGCGACATTATTGCTTTTTCAAATTTTAATGATATTCCCCTAGCCGTGGTCAACCTTGACCAAAGGAAAGCCTTTGACAACGTTGATCACGGCTATCTATTCTCCGTAATGAGAGCCATGGGCTTTGGAGCCCGTTTTCTGGACTGTATTAGCCTTTTATACGGTAAAACTGAGAGCCTTGTTAAAGTTTGCGGTTTTCTTACATCCCCTTTTCCTTTTGAAAAAGGGATTAGACAAGGATGCCCCCTGTCCGGCTTATTGTACTCTATTGCCATTGAGCCGCTTATCAACAAATTACGCGAGAACCTCAACGGCAAAAGTTTTTGCCTTCCAGGTGGGCAAACCTATTGTTCAGTGTCCGCGTACGCAGACGACATTACTGCCTTTGTTACTTGTAACTCTGGTTTTCCAGCTATAAGTGAAGCCTATGGTCTTTTCAGTCGTGCCTTTGCTGCATGTCTTAACACTGAAAAATCCCAGGGATTGTGGGCCGGTTCTTGGACCGGACGAAGTGACAGACCATTAGATTTTTCATGGAATAGTGAAGGTCTGTGTTTTCTTGGAGTTCACCTTGGAAATAATATTCACTATACTCAACAAAATTGGGAAATCTGCAAAAACAAAGTTTCAAAAACACTAGCAAACTGGAAAAGGCTCTCCTCTTCCCTTTCTCTCAAAGGCAAAATCCTGATTGCTAATCAGCTTGCTGCCTCTAAAATCTTCCACCATTTAGCTGTTCTCTCTCCCCCAGAAAATATTCTAGGTGAACTCCAAAATCTTCTGGTCAACTTTGTCTGGTCCAACAAGAGACACCTACTTAAAAAAATACTCTCTTTCGTAAACCCGACAGAGGAGGACTTGGTCTTGCTTGCCTCCAAGCACGCGTCCTCACTTTCCGTTTGACCTTGATTCAACGTTATCTTAACAAATTTAACCATCCCTCTTTTATTCTTTTCGATCACTACCTTCATCAGTATAAGAAACTCGGCTTAGATTTTCAACTCCTTGTTTGCCAGACTGATCCCAAATTTTATACGAGCTTACCTTACATTTATGGTGAAGTTCTGCGTGCTTGGATGGCCTCCGGAGCTCGCATCGAAATACCTCCCGATTCCGTCAACCATGTTCTCAACTTACCTCTCATCAGCCCTCTCTTAACCGACATCCTCGACAGCGACATCAACCTCACCGCGCGACTCTTGGTGCGCGGCATCAGTCTGGTCCGGCATCTTCTCAACCCGGACGATTTTCCTCTTCCTTTCGCCCTCCGTCTACCTTCACGACGCATTCTTCATTCTCATCTTTGTCAAGTTCACCGTGCCTTGTCGTCTATCTTCCCGAAGATTTTTAGAGAGGATGGCCTTTACCCAAACATCTGCCGAGTTCACGATGTCACCCTCCGCCCGGACTCGCCCATTGTTTTCTTCCTGCCTCCCTCTATAAACAGGCTCTCCGCACCATCCAGCACTTTGTACGACATCTTCAACGAACATCTTCATTCGCATTCTGCAGCTTCCTCCTCTCCTTGGCACGACCTCGGCGTTCTTGAAGCCTCCACCAAAATCCAATGGAACTCCATCTATAAATTACCGGCATCAAAAAAGGAAGGTGACGTTCAATTCAAGCTTCTCCACAACGTCCTTCCTTCTCTACCTGTCTTACATCATCTGAACCCGGATATACCTTCTTCTTGCGGTTGGTGCGAAGAGAAAGGCACAATTCAACACCTCTTCGTCCTTTGTCCCTGCATTCAGCCAGCACTCAACTTCCTTCACTCCATTCTGTCGCGCCTTGTACCAGACTTGGACTTAACCTTTGATATCTACTGGGCCCTGATTCCGTGTGCTGGGCGTCGCAGAGGTGAGGTTGTACGTCTCGCCAATTTTTCATTATTAGTCTTAAAAATGTCGTCTATTGGTTGTATCGCACCTGTCGCTTCACCGATCCCCTAACCATTTGGCAGCATCGACTAAAACATAAAATCCTCCTTGATTATACATATTTTCAATTAAACCACGATTTTAATAGTTTTCTTACCAAATGGCCCCTTCATAAAGGCCTCTTTCTAACTGATGAACATGGCAAACTGACATGGTTGATGTGAATCTAAATCCCGTCTCCTCCTTCCTTGTGGTCACTGGCTCGTGTCCGGGACAGCTGTTCGCCTTGGGCGAGACGTGCTTCGGCACTGCCCTGTGGCTCGGGCCTCTGACCCCCCGCCTTTTCTCTCCGTCTGCCTCTTGTTTGTATTCTGTAATATTATTGTTGCTTAAATTATTATTATTATTATTATCATTACACATTATTTACCTTCCCTTTTCCCTTTCCCCTTTCCCTTATGGAAGCCGCCGGCAGTGGGTGCAACTGCATCCACAACCAGAGACGCCGGTGGCTCCATCCCCTTCCCTCTTCCCACCCCTCCCTCTACCCCTCCCATTTATGGAAGCCACCGGTTGTGGGTGCTAGTGCGCCCACATCCAGAGACGCCGGTGGCTCCTCATTCTAACTACTTAATGAAGAAATGAATTTTATTTTATTTAATTTATAAATTATCACTTTATGAGTAAGTTTTTTTTGGTGATGTTATTGCCTCGTCACCGTGGTTAGCTGGTTTAGCAGTAGTACACAGCCAAGTTTTCTGTCTAGTTTATTCCAAAGGAGAGCACCCCGTTTTGCAAGCGATGTTCTGTGGTAATTTATAGAAAGATCACCTTTTGATGCACCACTAGTACTGTAGGAATGAACCGATGAAGACATTGTGAAGAGGTTACAGAAATTTGAAGGCAGCATACGATGGTTGTACTTATACATGAATTTACCTATGTTAAGACTGTATAAATCATTCAACTTAAGTACTCTCAGCTTTGAGAACAAAGGAGGTATGTGCCAGATAATTGGACTTTGTTATTTTTCTGACTGCTTTTTTTGCAGAAGAAAAAGTTTCTGACACCGTGTGCTCGAGCTGCCCCATGAAAGAATTCCGTAATTTAAATATGATAAAATAAGGGAATTATAAATTGTTAAAAGAATTTCTGACGGCAGGAAAAACTTTAACCTATTCATAACACCAATGTTTTTCGATATTTTGTTGGACAGTGTTTTTAATTCTATCTGCTTATTCCACGTTAGGTTTTCATCTATATGTATTACAAGAAATGTTGTATTTTTGACTTAAGGATTTCTCCATTCATATTTACTGGATTTCTGCACACATATTTATTTTGTTTACTACTAAATATGATACAATTTGTTTTTGATAAGTTGACTGACAGCTTATTACATAAAAGCCATTTATTTACTTTAAAAGTTCCTGGTTTACCGTCGCTACAGCAACATTGGCGTCATGGTGGTTATAAAGTAAATTTGTGTCGTCAGCAAAGAGGCAGAATGAAATCAGATTACTCGACTTGCAGATATCGTTCATATGAATGATAAACAGCAATGGCCCAGAACAGATCCCTGAGGAACTCCGCATATATTACATCTTGCATTAAATTCGTGTTATGTTACAAACTGCAATCTATTCGTCAGGTAACTTCGAAACCACTGCAATGCTACACCGCGAATACTAATGCATGCTAACGTATGGATTAAAATATTATGATTGACAGTATCAAATGCTTTTGACAAGTCTAAGAATATGCCAATGGAGATTTTTTTATTTTCTATAGCATTGACAATTTGATTTCAATACACTTACTATTGCTAGTTCAGTAGAACGTTCACTTCCGAAACCATACTGTGAATTTGATAGTAATCCATATTTTTGGATGACGCATGGTAGTCGACTATGAATTAACTTTTCAAAAACTTTAGAGAACACTGTCATCAAGAAATGATTTAAAGCCTTGATCACACGTTTGCAGCTCACTGGCAATCCTATTACCAATATTAACAAAATATTTATTAAGTGTTCGAGATATCAAGGTCGTTGTCTATTTTTTCACCATCTTTAATAAAGTAAGTTGGAACCGATGTGTTTTTAGATTTACATAATAAATGAATTAATGAGTTTCCAAGTACCTTTATGGTTATTTTGAGTACTCCGGCCAGGCTACAATAGGCAAATCAGTTGAATAGATGCGTGCCAACTGATTTGCATATTGATTGTTGCCGAGTGAGGTCGCTGTTTACGATTTTTTATTTGGCAATGAGCACTATGTATGAACGGTGGTGAGAATCCAGGCAGTCGGCTGTTTGAGAGGGTTGCGTTGGCGCGCGCAGATACCATCGTCACGAAAACCGGTGTCGAACGCCTTTGACCAAGGCAAGATTTTCATCGACGACCTCGTATGCGCGCGAATAAGAGATGATGCAGGGGCCAAGGGCTGATCCAGGGGGGGGGGGGGGGGGTGGGGGGGGGGGGGGGTGGGGGGTGGGCCAAATCTATCGTGGCTCTGAAGGGACATGCACACATCGCAGATTTCTGCGATGTCGCACATTTTACCACAAGTTGCGATATTTCAAGGATATCGCAACTCTTTATGTGTTGCGCCAAACGATCGAGGAGGTGTGCAATGACATCAGGGGTGATCTTGCATTCCTTCAGAAGCTTTCAGGCCGCAGCACACGCCTTCCGCCACCGTCTCCAGCGCTGTATCGACGTTGGAGGACGCCAGGTCGAAAGTGGCAGATTCTGAAAAAGAGTATTTTTTTCGTATGGCGTTTAAATCTCACTCTCTTGCACAAAGCTGATGAAATTCGCTCTATAAAATTCGTCATGCATTGTTTACATAATCTAAAAAGGTTGGTTTAAATTCATTGGTAAACAACACAATACTCCTTTCCAGCTTATTTGTATGCCACTGCATTGTGTGCGAAACGGACGAACTATCCGTTACTCTTTGATTACAATGAGAAAGTTTTGATATACAAGAGCCAGATGGCGAGTTCTTGCTCGACCAAGTCGTTTTAATTTCATTACAGCAACAATTAACTCAACCACTTTATAACAAATAAACAGTGGGTACATTTCACAATGCTAATGCAATTCTTTATTCACGGAAGTTTTACTTTAGTTAGTAAGACAACAGTTCAGGTATTTTTATTCCAATAGGCCATAGGCCAGTATGGCAATAGTTTTGATCGCAAATGACAGACGATGTGCTTATTCATTAACAAAGCGTCAAGACCATACAAGCGAGTTTTACAGGCGCGAACGGGGTTTTCGTTGGAAAATTCAATTTTCCGCCCTGCTTTTCATTATCCCGGTTTCGTATTTAAAAACAATTTCATCCTCTCGATTTTGCTTTCCCGTCGAGAAAAAAAAAAATCAACTGACAATTTTTTTCGGTTTAAATTTATATAATTCGTCGCATATCTGACGAACCGACGAATACGCGCGAATACGCGGGAACGCCATTCTGGGAAAAACGCATTTAAAGTTGGCCACTTTTTACGTGCCCATTTTTGATGTCATTTTCCACTTTTTTACATTCTTAATTAATGGAAGCTGGTAATTTGATTGTTGAAATATATCTTTTACTTTGTTTTTTGTTCGTAAGAGTAAAGGTTTGTTTAATTTGTACAGTAAAACTTATTCGTCACTTCGCGAGATAGCAATAAACGTCGTTTTGCCTATTCGCCATGTAAAATTTCTTATTCGTCACTTTGTAATATAACATTTTGACTGCGCGCGCGTTTTCGCATCACAAATCTATTCGTCACTTCTTTGAAGCGCATAATACGTGCATTTTAGAACAAACTGGTAATGCTTCAAACCCCATGTTCACATCCAGGTACTTGCTATATGGTAATTATATAAAAAAAATCTTTGAAAATATCTCGAATGCGACTCAACAAAATAATAAGAACACAAAATGTGAATAATGTGAACTAACAACACTATTTATTTATTCATTCATTCATTCATTTTAGACAGCAGTTTGTTTAGCCAGTATCGTTAAAGGTCGACATTTCATGATGAAAATAAAAATTTGATTACCGTAAATATTAAATTCATCAAGGGATTGAAATAAAATGATGTTCAACATTTCAGGTTTCTGCTGCATCCAAATGTAACTGTTTAAATGTGGCAATTCAACCAGAAATTGTGTGCATGCGTTATTACAGTCAGTTCCACAGCATTTTCAGTTCGTTTTCACCATTATGCATTTTCTACACAATTTCAGATTTATAATACAATTACAATCATTTAAACTTATGAAGATTACAGGGTTTGATAAAGTAAAAGTAAATTCCAAACAAATTCTTGTTTAAAACACACTATCATACTGAGGCCTATAAATGAAACCTCTGATCAGATTTGATTAGAAAATAGTAAACATTTCTCCCACCTGAGTAGTCCTACATAGGTTTAGCTATAGAATCAAGAAGGTGAAAGTTTGACTGTTTTAGAGTCAAACCTGACTCGTGGTTTTGGGATTGTATTTGATTGTTGTTCAGTGGGGTAGGTCTTTATAAAACTTCTGATGCTCAGGATGGCTAACCACAGGAGTTCCCCCTTCGCAAAGATACATCAGATCAGTGTATTTTGCCCGAGAAAGTTTTGGTGCATCACCTGAATAAGCTGGACTAAGTTGATCTGAAATTCTTGACTCGTCTGATGAACGACGGCGTACAAGTTTTAAGGTACTGAAATCTTGATCTAGGTGCGAATGTTTGATGTACATATTTCTTGGAGAATCTTGTCTCACTTGGACCTGTTTCAATTTCGTCCAGCACACATTATGCCCTTCTTCACTTTGTCGAACCCTGAGGACCCCGATTTGTTCGGAATACTCCTTGAAATCGATAACATCTTCTTTCTGAACCTGCTTAACTGAATAGGGAACATTTCTAGCTAGAGAAATGAGAGTAACCAGTTGAGAAGGGACAAATATGTCACCACCTCGCTTGAGGGCTCTCTCTACAGTGCTATGGACGGAATCGCCCTCGTTTTGACCATGTGAACTTTCAAAAAAGTACAACGTTATCTTTTTTAAATGTTTTGCACGCTGCACAGACCTAAGTAGCATTGATGCGACAATAGAATTTTTGTTTTGCCCTGCGCAACCATCCGCGAAAAAGGCAACCTCTTCAAAGCCACGTTTGTCTGAATCTAAGAGAAAATCGTTTACATAAGATGCAATTTCGTTAGAGCCGCGTCCAGCTATACCTTCATGCCATAAGTAGCATCTACATTCCCTAGTGCATAGATCGAAAATAGTGAAGTTGTAACATGACAACCTACGTCTGTAAAATATTTCGCACCTGTTACTTTGGGGGAGGTAAATTACCTTTTCAAGGTCAAAGGTGGCAACTCTGAGTTTTCTTGTGCTACTGAAAGACTTGTCTTTCAGTTGTTCTTTTATCTCCCTTGCTTTGTTTTTCTCCTGCGTGTGGTTATCATATTTTTCTTTTAGCTTTTCCTTTTGAATCTCATCGCCTTTGTTATAGGAATCGCATAGACCACACAGGTCTTTCTTTGGCCTATGAAAACTTAGATTCATTTTTCTGAACACTCTACAATAAGTGATATATGAGCCTGTATGGCTGGTGTTTTCACTTTTGTACATCTGATACATCTTGCTTACTGTCAGGTCTGAAGCTAAATATTGCCGGTTATTGTTCTTCCTGCAGTAATGTGCTTCGGTGCGTGGGAATCGGTTTATGTGCGCCTTCATTGAACTGAAAATGTCCTCCGTACTCTTCCGGCGCTCCTGTTGAACTCCTCCCCTCTTTTCTCCTTCCACAATACCAAAGGAATTAGTTTTTGCGAGTGCAGTTCGCACCTGTCTTTCACTTATGCCTAGTGTACTGAGAAACATCGTACGGCACACGGGCACTAAGTCACCGTTTTCATCCGGAAGACAGTACTTCAATGTTCTTTTTTTCCTTTCTCCGTTTGCCTTTTTCGGCAAGAGAACAGTGACGTGCTTGGAAAGCCATGTCCGTTGTTCATGTAAGTTTCCTGTGTCAAAGTATGCTTCTTGCAACGCATGACGGTGAGATGATGATATTGTACCGCACTTCATTGTTTTTGTGCAGGATCCATTACAGGCAGGTTTAAGACCCCTTCGCCCTGGTATTTTACTGTGGGTCTTGGAAGATGTATATGGCAGTCCGTGATTCCTTAGTTCCTTTGCACTTTGAGGTTTCACGACTGGATTCTCTTGACTTTCGTTCAATTCTTCACGGCGCTCTCCTTCTACAGTGAAATTTTCAGGCATCAAATCCGATGTATCCTCTGATGAAGACTGCTCTGTCACAGTGCTTGAGTTGGATTCGAAAAGAGGAAGAAAACCGTCAAGATTTACCTCATCGGTGCTAAAAAGATCAATGATTGGGATGTCATCAATGTTAATGATCTCTGCTTGAGTAGTTTGATCATTCTGGTTAGGTTTCGAATGGCTAATGTCATTGTTGGGAGGAAGAACCATTTTGTTGTGAAGGTGGCAAGGGGAGCTTGACTCGAAATGATCAAAACACAGTAGGCACATACAGGAGATGCAGGCTGCCCATACTTCTTTCTCACAGTCAAATGTCTCACAATTTTGAGACAAGCGTTGGTCTTCATCCGTCATTGATACATCATTGACCTCTACCGCATCAGATGATCGTTTAGTCATCAACCTTGTCAGTGGAATGTTGTCCTCATCCTCATCTTCACTACTGATGTCCTCATGGTTACCATCAAAAGTGACCACCCTTCCATGCCACCACTTCATTTGTGGCTGCCACCACATACAAATTTCGGACCCAACACTCAAAGATGTGGGGCCGTCTTGTTCAGTTCGCAGTTCGTCAACAGCAACGACATTTTGTGAACCGTCGTCCCACTCTACCAAAACATCCGTTCCTTTGCAAGGATAGCAGATTCTGTGAATGAAATTTGAAGAAAAAAATGTAACATTAGTCCTATACAATAATAAAATAAAATGGTACGCCTCTTCAGAAATAACCACCGAGTGCGGGCTCGATACTGAAGAATACTTTTAAACTGTTTAAAGTTGACGGTGTATAAGCTTTAAATAGGAAATAAAATATTTCAGGCGAAAAGTTTCAACTTTGCATTGTGATCAAATACTTTTTTGACTGAAATTCTTCTCATTGCATTAAGCAAAAAAAAAAAAGAGTATACAGTTGAGGGTTCGAACCTACGCCCCTGGTTCATGTGACTTTGAGAATGTCGTGTCACAGCACTGTACGCTGTCTCTGCGGTGACGTCATTTTCACTTTTTATTAAATTATATATATGACATGACATGACATGACATTATTAAACAAGATATTGACAGTCTTAACCAAACAAGTCTTTGTCGGATTCAATTTCCCAGGAATATTTAATGAGAAAAACAAAATTATTATCTTAGGGCTTAACATAATAGACTAATACTAAACCGACACGATTTCGCAATCGCCAAAGGCTGAGCCTAGGGCTAGGCTACGCACGTTATACGATCAAGACACGATAGGCCCAGGCCTGTGATTTACAACGCAAATAATTTGTTTGCCATTTTCATTTATACATTTTGTGCAGAGTTTTGGGGAACAAAATTACAAAGGTTCATTTACCGACAGCACATTGTAGAAATGGATTACAAGTTGTTGTCATTGTAAAGTAACAATACTAAAAACTGCTTCTCAAAACAAATTTGCCTAATTTTTCTGTGTTAATATTTATCAAGAGAGAATGATTAAAATTATTTCAAAATATTAACTTTGACAGTAACAATCTACATTTTGTTAGGTTGTTAAAAATTGTTTCTTCAGTGTGTTCAATCCTCCAAAAGGATTTTGAAGTAATTGGTCACATTTTGACATACTACCTGGCAACCACTGTACTACATTGAGTTAATGCTTCGTTATTTCATATTTAAGGTTTGAGTGCAGTGTTGGTGATGACTCATCTGATACTGAGCCGGAAGGTGTCTTTGATCCAGCTCATGATAGAAGTTGGTTTGATGTTGGACAGGACAACCACACTGTCATCATGCTTGATGAAGGTAGTCTGGCCAATTTTCAAATCAGACATTGCGATTCATACTGTATTAAAGAGTAACCCATTGCAGATGGACATAGAATTTTTCTGTTATTTGGTTTAACAATTTTAGTGGCGTATACTGTGCAGACAATTGCCAAGTCCCACAAACTTTGAAGCTACATCCAGGTACATTTTTAGACTGAATATTAAAGGTGGGGCTAGAACAAAATATAAAAGGTATATAACTAGCTTTGAGTTCATGATATTTGAAAAAAATTAAAACATTTACGGGATATTTTAGACAAATATTCAAAGATTTCAGGCATTCTGTAACAAGAAGGCTGTGTAGCTGTAGGGTCCTTGATTTCAAAAATAAGAATTGAATGCCACCGTTACGACAGGGTGTTCAAAACTTTGGTGCATCTCCTGGAGTGAAAGATGATAGCAGGTGGCGAATATCTTGCCAAATTTCAAAGCAGAAGTTTGAGTTTGAATTTCAGCTGTTGCTTTCCGCCCATAAGAACGCATATAGGCTAGGTACGTTATTGAGCTTGGAAATAATTCTGCTCTGTGCACCACCTGTTAAGGGGCGTTGCCTAACCTGGCATCTAGAGTCGAGGGTGGGTTGTCATTTTATTCATTTCCAGTCACAAACTTTACTTGAGCTTGAAAAACGTGTTTGTGGGAACAACCCTGTGTATTCCTATTTCTATTTATCTCTTAGAGCGAAAGCTGACAGCAGAAATCAAATATTATGTTTTCATCCGTGCCTGGTACGATGCTAATACCTACGCTGTGTTCAGATCTGATGGCATTACCCCTGATATCACACCGCCCAAAATCTTTACAAAGCTCGGCACAAAGGTAAGGCCTGTGCGTGCTTTTTACAAAATGTTTGTGAACTGTTGGACGGTATGCAAATTAGGTTTTTAAACCATCTAATGGTTTGGAAAATACCTTTTGGGCCTCCCTTTCAGGCCCTAAATGATTTATCTTTGCCCTGCACACTATGATAGAGCTGCCAAATCAAAGAGGTCCCATGTGGTCAAACAAAGGGCATTCTGCATGCTGGACGTTGATGGTTATGTTGCTGCTATGTCCTCTGCCCAATTGACCAGATCGATTCGAAGTCCAGTGCAAAAAGTGTTAATTTGAAGCGTGATATGGGACGGAGGGAACCCCCCCCCCCCCCTCTTTTGTGTTGGTCATTGAATCTCAGGAATTCCTTTCAGATATCCGGAGGGGGGATGGGGGGGATGTGTTAGGTAACAATAGTCTGGAGTGTGTGTAGGGTATAGAGTACCGAAGTGATGACGTCAATCAATGCAATGTTTGGAACCAGAATACATTCTAAACTGCATGTGTGTAGAACCATTGCCCCGGCAACTGACGTCAGACTTCGGTACTCTATAGGGACAAAAAGGGGGTACCCCTTGGTCCCATATCTTGCTGGGTATGTATGTAGAGTCTCACGATCGACTCACTGTCCAATTTTGGAGGGTATGAACAGGATAAGGTTATGATAAAAAGTTGTGCCCTATGTACCATGTTTATAATTAACCATTCGCTTGGTCATTTTCATTTGTAACATAAAAATATGTGTATTTACCAATTGGAAATCAGCCCACTGTTCCAGTAAACTTTTCCCCAGTAAAGGATTCATTTGTAAGATTGAAAAGGCATCTATCGATTAGGCCAAACAAAATTGTGTTGCCCTTAAATGGGAAAAATTGGGAGGGAGGGTCGGTCGGTCAAATTGTTTATATTTTGTTTACCATCCATGAAAAAAGTAAGCTTATTGAGTGAGATGGCGAAATGCACGATTGTGCCATCCTAGTTGTATTTAAAGACAATGATTTTAATAAAGCTTGTTAATTTTGTGCGGGAAAAGGTGAGATTTTGAAAATTCCTTTAAAAATAAAAATTACAAAAAAAAGAAGACAAAAACGCGACCCGACTTTTGTGACTTTTAGGGTTGGTCACGGAGGGCAACACAACTATTTTATTTTTTGCCTGATGACCATGTTATTTTGTACATGCTGAGAATTATGTAGCGTGTTTAGAATGAGAAGGAGCACATTTACAACATCAAATGATAACAGCTAGGTATTTTGGTAAGTTTGTATTTTCTTGCTTTTTCCAGGTAAAAGATCTTTCAAGAGCCAACTCCAACATAGACACGGATTACCTGACGGATCCTAATATTGTCTATGTCTCCTGGAAGGGAGCTCTTGGGGATGTCGCAATGTCCTACTACCAGGTGTCTCTAAGTACTTACCCAGGAGGTAAATGCTGTCTGCTGTCCCCGTCTGCAGAACTTTCCCAAATTATTCCAACACCCAAGACAAATGTCATGAATAGATATTGAGTCAATAGATTATATGTAATTGGACATGTAGCAACGTGTCTCACTTAGGGATTGTTTTATATTATATAATTGAGGAGTACGTGCATGGTCCTCTGGCCGTGAGTGCTTGACAAAAAAATCAAATTGCGGCATTTATAATGCCGTGGCTCTCTGCTAATCCATCTCAGTGGACATCGGGGAATTAAAGTGTTCCAAGCCACAATCATTGCAGCAAGACCTCCACTAATAGGGTTCTTTGTCCATGCTCTGACCGCTACAAACTAGCCGCAAAGAAAAACAGCGGTACTGCAATCAGTACCATGTGTGGTCAATAGGAAATGCTCCAATGACCCAATTGACCTATCATGATAGAATTGCGTAAATGTAGCTTGTGTTAAAATGTCTGAACGTGAACGATTGGCTTTGAGGCATTTATTGTATGAAGCAAAAGCAGGTATTTCAAATCAGACATTTAAAATGTCTTGCTAATGTTTCAGACCATCTGAAACGGAATCCCACCTCACATTTCAGACATTAAATGTCTGAAATGTAAGCCTATTGTTTCAGACATTTTGACAATGACATTGAAGGTATTTTAAGATTTTCCTGGTTCATAGTGTTAATTATAGTATTACGAGGAACTTGCAAAATCTCAGACAAAAATGATTGCACAAAATTGCAGAGGGTTGTCTAAAGGGCATGGTTAACTCACAAATGGTGAAATGTCAATTAGCAAATGGTACTGACTCACTCTATTTGGCCAGCTTTCCTCAAAATATTCCTGGCTATTAAGCCTACTGCCCGAGGGTGTCTCAATTTATTGCTTCTGAATACTCATCAGTAAATCCCAGTGTTGTAGTCAAGTACATTTCCACGGGTACAAGTACTTTTGCATGAGTATGAGTCTGAGTACATTTTCATGAGTACGAATATGAATAAAGTACTCGGGCAGGGGCGGATCTAGGAGGGGGGGGGGGGTTGTGGGGGTTGCAAACCCCCCCCCCTCCCCTTGGGCTGCTGAGTTAAAGTTGTGATAAGCAATGCTAAACTACGTGTGGGTATACCACTGGTCCATACACTGTACACCTTAGGGGTCATTCAAAATTTTCAATGTTTTAAAATTTCGATTTCTTTTCGAAAATGTGGGTGGGTGGGTCAAGGTAAATTATTGAAAATCGAAATTTACTTTTTAATAAAAAGCATAAAGGAAAATTAAAAGAAATGCTCTTTTGACTTGCCAATTCCACTCCCGTTCTTTTTCAACTCGGGCTATACCCGTACGGTCTATGCGTAGTCTTAGACGTTGTATCATCCGTTGTTCAACCTCCATGGTTCAACAGAGTGGTTATTCTATACTTCATAGACTGGTCTTATGGCTTTTTTGCATTTGGCACAGCACTGCAGTACCGGGCTGCACATCAGATATAAAAGCATGAAGGAAGAAACATCTTACAACGACTGCCATCGTCTTTGCTTTAAATGTACAATTAAAGCGTAGCAAGAATTCATCTTTTTCGCCAAAAACATTTAGTTGGAAAATGCTTTATGTACTATCAAACATTCAAAATGTAAAAATATAATCACAATACATCTTTAGAGTATTTGAAATGCAAATAAGGGTGTCTGAGATCAAGCGAGTAAAATTCTACCGACATATTTAAATTCTCCCGAAGTCATGCATCAACATATATTATACCCAATCGAGTACGCACTGTAGACTGGTTCCCGTCTCTACTGCTATCAATTAAATACCGCAGCAGAGATGGGAACTGTGCCAATAAGCAGACGCGTTGCTTGCTCGCGTTGCGAAGCGCTGGGAAAACGATACGTGGACATGCCTGATTTTTCCACGAATGTCAACTTCAAAAAGAGTATTGTCTGGCTTTAACTTCAAGAATTTTGGAAGTTTTTGAAAAAATGTACTTGTGACTTGAATTGAAAAAAAGAATGACTTGGTAAAAAAGTTGGCTGCAAATTAACTCTCGCTGCAACGTAGGTATAGTGGACCATTCCTCCGTATGGGTGGACGATCTGAGTGGCGATATTGTGACAGAGAGCTTTGTTTGGCGGTGTTAAGTTTTTGAAAGTTGTTTAGACCTATGCGTTTGTACATTAGGATTTTAAGATCGCTAACCGTTCACAACATTTTTATCATGCCGCAATTTGTAGACGATTTTATCGCCATATCGGCGATATAGCCAAAAAAAATATCGACGACGAAAACAAAAATCACTATCGCCAGCGCTAGGTCAGAAGCTGATTATATAACACTAGAAGTCATCAGGGCACGTGTTAAAGTAGGGGAAATCCACAGCTGCATCACGCTGTCATGAAACTGGGCATTTTATTATTTGTTTAATTGAATGGAAAATCAATATTTTAAGATCGAAAATTGGGGTGGGTGGGTGGGTCAAAATTTTAAAACATTGACAATTTTGAATGGCCCTTACTGGTATAGGCGGGTACAACCCCTCCCTAAATAAAAGGCTAGATCCACCCCTGTGGAGTACGAGTACAACACTAGTAAATCCTTGTGTACTTGGGTTTTCATTAGGAGAGGATGTCCGTCGATTTGCCAACCACACCTTCCCAGCTAATGGATCTACCACTCAGTTTACTGGCCTGAACCTACTGAGTGGCCAGCGTTACTACAGCAATGTACGGGCATTCAACAAAGCCGGTCTGCACATGCTCAGAAGCAGTGACGGCTTTGTGGTGGACACAAGAAGACCAGATCCCGGCCTGGTGTTCGATGGGATAGGTATGCAGCCATCAGTCTTCACAAATATTCACTTGCTATTTACTGGAGGAAATTTTGTTACTTAAATGGATTTTTTTCAATCTCGTTGATGAAAATTCAATTTCTGAAGATCATGAAGCTGCTTTAAGTAGAAAATAATGCTTAACAAATTTATATAAGTAGAAATCAGCCTAGAGCCACAAGATAAACCTTGCATGAAATGTCGTTGGCTAACCTGTTTCCAGCTTTATGTTGTGAATAACTCCAGAACAAAGAAAGCCATCAGAGTAAAAAGATGGACACATAAAAAGATCACAAAACGGAAGTAAAAGTTTTCTTATTCATTTTAGATCTCCACGATGTAGAATATCAGAACTCCAGTACAGTGATTTCAGCCTCCTGGCATGGCTTTGTGGATCTGGAATCCTACATAGACCATTATGAGTGGTGTGTTGGACTGACCCCCAGCCCTGCGGATGATGGCATTCTGCCCTGCACTAATGTTGGAGTTCATATCTCTGCCTCCAAGACTCTCGCAGTACCTCTCACAGAAGGTAGTGTCTAAATATTTTCATTTGAACTATTTATTTTATTTTCAAAGTGAACAAAGAAAACTTGCAGGAGTGCGATTCAAACCCGCAACTTCTGGAATACCATATCGGCACTCGACCAACTGAGTTATCTTGCCCTATGTTGGCGGTCTCAGTTGGTAGAGCGCCGGTACAGTATTCCGGAGGTTGCAGGTTCGAATCTTGCTCCTGCCCGTTTTCTTTGTTCACTTTGAAAATTCTTTCAATTGACATAGTCGGCTTCCTTTGTTTGTGGTTTGTTTGACAAATTATAAGTTGAAAAAGTTGTATCCTCATTGAGGGATCCCCACAATGTCACTTCCCAGGTTGTGTCGTTAAAATATTGGGCGTGATCCCTGGCTGTACGGCATTATGTTTTTATGACTTCTGACTAGCGCCCCCCCCCCCCCCCCCCCCCCCCCGAACAAAGACATTGACAATTTGGGAGACCACCAACATAGGGCAAGATAGCTCAGTTGGTAGAGCTCCTTTATGTTATTCTGGTACGTTATTCCGGAGGTCGCAGGTTCTAATCCCGCTCCTGCTAGTTTTCTTGTTCACTTGAAAATTATTTGAAATTTACCTAGTCAGTTTCCCATGTGGTTTGTTTGACGAATTATTTATTTTATCTTTAATGTCATTGATGATGGTCCAAACGGTGCCACATTGTCTGGGCTTTTGTGCTTTGTAACAAGAGTCATGATACTGTATAAGCATACATGATGTACACATTTAATCTTCCCTCTTGACCATTTTCTACTTGAAATTTCTAAATATATGCTGGAAAGATATTGGGTCTAAAAAGAGCCGATGCTGAGATAAGGTCTCGACGTTTTGAACAGTGTGCTCTGGTCGTCTTTACCATCTGCTCTTTTCAGAGCCAACACTTCCTCAAAAGAGATATCTGAGCATATGTATTGGTTGTGAGATTCATTGACTTTTCAATGCCTTTTCCTTGAAATATCAATTTTCCATGACTTTTGTAAAATAACGAAGTTCCATGGCTTTCCATAATACTTTGAATTCCAGGATTTTCCAGGACTGTGGGAACCCTGCTGTGGAAATATCCTTCAGATCCAAAACGGGGATATCCCAGTTGATAATTGAATGGGAAGGTTCCGACTTCCCTTGCACCTGTAGCTTGGTTTTTAAACCATCAGCTGCACATGCATCGTGGAATTCTTACGAAACAAGTGAATACAGAAAATGTGATACCTGCTGTGTTTGTCTTCATCAGGCATTCGGTATTACTCCAGCATCTCAGCTGTTGATGCAGCTGGCCTGCGATCTGTATCAGTCTCTTCAGATGGGTTTGTGGTAGACACTACTCCTCCTGAGCCTCTAGAAAACATCCTTCTTGGGGAGAATCTGCTCCAGAATTCATCATTTGAAGGGATGGAGGAGCTTGACAATACAGGTGAGCTGATGTGCACGAATCAATTCGCTAGCTCTTGATATCTGGAGCACTGCAAGATTCAATATTCAGATGTAAATGGAGCGTCTAAAAACTCCGAACACATTTAACTCGTTATGGGAATGTTGGTCTGTGATTGCATGTGTACTCTGGGTGTTTTTTTCCTGTTAGGAACCTGCTTGGAGCATTCCTGACATGAACATACAGTAAAAAGGAGTGCTTATATGACAGGATTGTTCTGAGTTTTTGGATATCCTCTACCAATGAGTCAACTGAATCTGTACAAAACCACTAAGGTTTATGTTGTGCCGTTCACCATTCTTAGTGCATGAAAGGTACCAGCGGCAGCGGAACACTTTTGAAAGTTGGGGGGGGGGGGGCAAAGCAGCGCCGGTGCTATTTTTTTCTTTATGCGGAAATGCCAAAAGTGGGGGGGGGGCATTTCCCCCAAGTGGATAAAGTGGGGAGGGGCAATGGCCCCCCTCCGCCCTGTTCCGCCGCCAGTGAAAGGTACACTTGATGCAGCATGATTGTACGACAGAAAATGGTAATACAGTGCTTGAAAATCACATTAAATTTTACATTGTGAATGGAGCAAAAGCCCATAATAAGCTACATGTACATAATAATGCAAACTTGGGAGGGATTCCAACCACAACAAATTTTCTAAACAGAATTTTGAAATTGAAAGGAGAAAACTGGCAGGAGTGGGATTTTAACCTTCGACCTCCTGTGCCAGCACACTACTAACAGAGCTATTTTTATGATCTTGTCTTTTCTTTCAGATATAAATGCAGACGTAGCCAGAGTTGTGTCTGTAACTGAGCCAGATAATGAAACAACAGAGACACTGTCAACAGAATCCATGGATGATGACAGTGAAGTCAGTGTCTCAGGAAGCAATCCCACTGCTGCCACCAATTTGACAACCAACTTGCCATCAACTACAGAAGGGATATATCAAGATGCTACTGACAGTCCACAAATGCAGGTGCTGGCATCGTGGAATGTTGGAACTCGCAGCCAATTTGCTGTGGTCACTTTCACCAAAAAGATAGCCCAGGACGGCCATTCCTTCTTGTCTCTCCATGGCTCCATCTCCCAGATCTTCAACACGACACCAGGAAGCCACTATCAGGTCGTGGTCTTTGCAAGTCACCCTGTGTCATCCCACAATCCTTTGGTGAATCAGGAAGGTCGCATTGAGGCTCCAGAATTGAATCGTGTCTTCAGGTTGTATGATCGGCCAGCACACGGTCACTCAGACCAGAGTCTGAGGTCCATCCAATGGCATCAGCACAGGTTCTACTTCACAGCCAGTGAAGATATCTCAACACTGAAAATCTCCTCAGTGGGACGATCCAATGGAATACTGTTGGATAATATTCAGGTATACAAAAAAATGTTTATAGCCCATTTGATACAATGAGAAGCTCTGCCCATATTAGAGGAAGCTTGTCATCACACCAAGGCGGACATCGCAGTGGTTAGTTCCGACTGGGGCAATACAACGATAGGACAAATTACACTATTAAAACACAAATGTTTTTAATCTACACAATCAAATTTAACTAATTTCCAAATGGCTATTTACAAATATTTGGATTTGTTTCAACTCCTAAATATTATTTTACTTTAAACCCTCCACCATAAGTCAGTTCCGCTTGCAGCGAGGGGTCAAGTAAATGAATTAGAACATCTATTGTCCTGACTCAGTTGCACTTAGCTGTACACGGTCATATGCACCCAGCTTTCCTTTGATATGGAATCACTCTTGTGGTCCTCAAAACGGAGGGTATCATTGTACATGTACACTGGATCCAGGGGTACTCAATGGCTGACCTGGCCGCACAGACAAGGGGATGTCCACACAGGACGGTGTCCACAAAGGACGTCAATGGGAGGGTAATACTGGTGGCGCAGTTCCACACAAGACAATTCACTCAGAAAATTGCTGCCACATTTGGTGCCACACAGGCTCTAACTCCCTTCGGGCCGAGTGACCTCAAACATGCTGGCCCCTAACGGGGAACCCTTTTGTTATAAACAAACACAAATTGTTTTAAGTGTACACATGTAATATACTATGGTAACGCTCCATTAACATTTCCCATTAGTGGAAATTACAAGGGTATTTTGAGCCCTACTTCGAGTCAAACAACCACATGCAGGTAAGTTAACTTTTAAATTTCCCTCCAAAATGTCAATTCAATAAATGGTGACACATAGGGTATAAAAGCACTCAATATTCTTACTCTAAGTAAATAATTATAATAATGAGTAGAATAAGGTTTAACTTAGTTTTCCAACTGGCAATTACACGATTGATGCTGGAACACACCCAAGGCATGTTAAGCTGTAGCTGTGTTGAGCAAGCTCAGCCAGAACTGTATGTGCTTTCACATCAAAAGCAAGGATACACACTATGCATGTACCTGCACACTTAATCATTCAAGCATGCCCTAATAAATTAGCATATCGTATAAATTGCATAAAGTTACATACTCCAGGTTAAAAGAACTTTCTGGACTCCTCCTTCCCCCCCCCCCCCCCCCCCTCCCCGAAAAAGGGGGGGGGGGGTAACTTCAATTAAAGAGGAATATTACTAAACCAACTGCATTTGCAGAGATATAAACACCTGGTGACTAAGCGAGAACAATGGAAAAGGACCAGTATGTCTCCTGCCACCAGCTCTCAAAAGTCTTCCATTGGTCAGCATCTGACACTAAGTGGGTTTTCTTCCGGTACTGAATGGGTCAGCAATGATCTGATCTTCATTACTAGTCGTGCTGATCCAAAATATTCAGCATCTAATCCTCAATGGGTCAGCATCCAACGGCGGCGGAATAGGGGGGCCAAGGGTCATTGTCCCCCCTACTTTTTCTACTTGGGCGTGTTGGGGAAAATATGTTCGCCCCACTTTTTGCAGTTTCGCATAAAGAAAAACATAGAAAATGGCAGCAGCCGGCCGGCACCGGCGCTACTTTTGCGCCCTGCACCCCCCCCCCCCCCCATTTTCAAAAGTGTTAATTCCCGTGCCGTTGTCAGCATCTGATTGTTCATTGGTCAACATCTGACCGTCTGTGGGTTTTTCTGATTCTCAAATGGGTCAGCATCCCATCGCTAATTAGTCAGCATCTGATCCTCAATTGGTCAGCATTTGACCCTCAATTGGTTACAGCTAACAAGAACACAAATCAGAAGCCTTTACTTTTAGGCTATGGCTCTCCTACTGTAAACTCAGTAGGCCTAACAATGAAAAAGCAGAAGCCTTAGTAATATCATGTTAAATGACAAAATCTGTGTTATTAGTTCAAAGGCTTTGTATTTCATGGTGTGTCTCAAAACTCAACATGCTCCTGTTCCATTTTGACAGTTCCTTCATGTTCCTATCATACTGTGTTCCAATTAAAAAGCATGTTTGTAAGTGGAACAGGCTATATTAACAGAGGATGTAGACATTGACATAAAATTCCCACATGAAACAAGGCATTCTCAGACTAGTCCCAATGAGAACAGTGTATATATGCCAAACTAAATAGGTCTTATTTATATCAGTTGAACATCCAAATTTTAGATTAGTTATTATCACTATCAGAAATTGACTGGCTATAAATGTATAGGCCTATTTGTGTCCCCTTGTGTACAAGTTAAGGACTAAAAATTAAGCAGTTATAAACTAGTTGTGAAAACTTAGAAACTCGCCTGTAATGGAATTCCAGATAACTAGTTGTTCGGGTTGAAAGTTCCATCACTACAGCAGTTGGAACGAGATGACATTGCTGCTGTGACGGCTGCACATCCCACCTGACTTTCAGTCTGAAAGAAATCCTTAAGTAGCTTTAAATGAAGGTCGGTGGGTTTATTACCAGGTAGCTGCCTGTAATAGGCTTTATTATATTCAACAGAGGACATCTTTGAAAAGGGCAAATAATGTCATGGGTCATGACCATTGGCTGTCTTTTTTTGTTTTGCCGCCTCAGGCTAACCAGGCATGGAAGAGTTAATTGCTAAAAAAATCCCCATCTTGGAATTGTATGTCCTGATGCAGCTGTATGTGAGCAAGTTATAGTGGCTCGGTCCATCCCTAAGAGGTTTAGTTCAGGCCAGATAGGTAAACAGGGAGGAGCTGAATAGTCTGCCTAAAATTTACAAATTAACCTGTAGATGAATAGCTGGCTAGCTACTGCCTGCAGATTGGCCTTAGAATCATACCTCATGTAGTATATTCTGTTTCCCATAGGATCTTGTTAAGTTGCAGTTCAAACTGGAAATCTGTTGTTGCTGCCACACATTCTTTAGGTGGACTGTTCTAGTATTCTGCCACGTACTGAATGAGTGTGACATCAGCCAGTCTTCATATGGTTTACCCATTGGCTCTGGGAATATTGTTGTCACCCTTTAGACGTTTTCCCGGGATCTTTAACTTGTATGTAATTGCCAGTTAGGGCCGGACCACAGCGGTTAAATAGTTGGGAATCACTCTTACCAGAGATTTTGATAATGATTTGAGAACGACTTATTTGTTCATGACTTTTTTGTGAAAGATTCCAACAATTGTGTTTGCTGTTCTAGCAGTTGCACACTGTTTTGAGAATTTGTTTTGAGAGAGTGTGCTTTGTTATTGGGGCAGGGGAAGGTAGTTTATAGTTGGAGAAAGGCAACTGTATCTGCATCTGCATGGTCATAAAACATGTTTATATCTGAGTGTGGTGACAGTGCTCTTCGTTTTACCACAGGTGAGGCTGATTACCACTGGGCCGAGTACCGGTGATGGGTCCGTAGAAGTCCATACCCAGTTCATTCACAGCTGGTCGTCCATTCAGGCCAAGTGGCATTTCATTGACCCTGAGAGCCCCATAGTGGACTATGGTTGGTCTATTGGTAGGTCAAGCAATGTATCTGACACCATATATTTTAATGAGCTAATTGTGTCATTTAATTGCAAGTATTCAATTTTTGCCAAATTCGGTGAGGGCTCAATTTATAGCTCTTGAACTCCTTTAAGTTATGGGCAAAAAATAGATTTTTGACAGGAAGTGCCAAGGTTTGAGTGGAATTTTACTATGTCAGTGGTCAGGAAATTAATTCGCTCTCTGCTCTGCAAATGAAATGGGTCTCTGTTCTTGCATTATTAAACAGTTATCAACTATCCTACATGTTTTTCAAAGTATTGCTGTGAGTTCCAATTTAAACAGATTAAGATCAGAAAGACTGTCAAAGTATCCATATAAAAAATGATTAAAACTTCTTCTTTGCTCCATTCCGCAGGTACTACTCGAGGCGGTACCCAGCTACAAAGCTTTACGTCAGTGGGTACACAGACAGATGCTATCAACACTGACCTCAGCATGGCACATGGCTCCTATGTCTACATCACTGTGACAGCAAGGAATGCAGCTGACCTGATTGCCATATCAACCTCTGACCCCATACTGATCGACCTGACACCACCTGTAATTCATAACGTCATTGACGGTGGAGATGTTCTTGGTAAGTACAAAATTCTTACGTTGCTTGTTAAATGTACACACAGCAGTGTTGTAGTCAAGTCCAGGTCCGAGCTTGAGGCGTTATCAGCAAAAGTCCACCTTACTCCAAAAACACTCAAGAAACAGACTTTATTGTAAATTCTCACTATGTCAATAGAATCATGTTTCAAAAGTCTGTCCCTATTTATGTATATTTGGATTTGGTTCGCAGCTTTGGGATGAATTGGGAATTTTTTTTGCAGGACTGCAGTGTATGTATAAACTTTCGACCGCAACTGTAGTCTACAGTATTTCGTGTATTATTTCACTACAAATATTACAAATTACTTTCCTTTTTGGTGGCAAATTGGCTGTAAGCAGTTACTGCCTCTTCACATTTAAAAAAAATAGCTGTTGCCACTTTATCTGAAACTACATACATTTCATCCTCTGACAGATATTGACTTCAGTGCAGATGACAGCACCCTGACCTTTAGTTGGTCAGCATCTGATCCTGAGAGTGGTGTTGAACACTGCGAGTGGGCAGTAGGTAAGTAATAAGCGCACAGTCGTTCGACCTTTAATGAACATCTGATCCTCAATGGGAGACTTTTGAGACGTTGCTGGCAGCAGACTTACAAGTCCTTTTTGCTAGTTCTGAGCATGCACGCAAATTTATGAGCATGCCCACGACTTTGTGAGAACAATAGAACAGACCAGTATGTCTCCTGCCACCAGCTCTCAAAAGTCTTCTATTGGTCAGCATCTGACCCTGTGTGGGTTTTCCTCCGGTACTGAATGGGTCAGCATCTGATCTTCATTACTAGTCATGCTGATCCCAAATATTCAGCATCTAATCCTCGATGGGTCAGCATCTGATCGTCTGTGGGTTTTTCTGATTCTCAAATGGGTCAGCATCCCATCCGTAATTAGTCAGCATCTGATCCTCAATTTGTTACAGCTAACCAGAACACAAATCAGAAGCCTTTACTTCACAAGAACTGTTTGTAAACTCAGTATAGGCCTATTCTAACAATGAAGTTTGCTTTCCATTTTTTTCTTCCAGGATCAGAGCCTGGACTAGATGACATCCTACCAAACTCACCATCTCCTGACGTGACATCCAGCATCACCACCAGTCTATCCCAGACTATGGTAGAGGGACAGCGCCTGTTTATCACTGTCACATGTTACAATCACGCTGAGAAGTCGTCATGGAAATCATCAGATGGTGTTACCATAGTGACAGAGCCACCAAGCTCATCGGCAGCGGTTGTTAATATAAACGCTGTGTCTGCAACTCAGTACGATACGCGTGACGGGTACCAGTCACAGAGAGACTCCCTCAAAGGATCATGGGGTGGATTTATAGACCCATTTGGAATCGAGTATTACGAGGCAAGTATGAGTGAAAATAAAAATTTGGATCATAATTGTAGACTGACTTTGTTGTCGGATCGAAGTTTATCAGAATAAATGTGTTGAAATCATTTCATCTGATTTGTTTATATTGTTATACATTTACTCACAGATGTTAAGTGCAATTTAACATTTGTGCACTGGCTCCATGAAACAGGTGGAAAGTAGCAAAAGTAAAAAAAATTATATGTAAGATGATGGTAGTTCCTGAAAATACATACAATAAATAAACTAATACTTTGATGTATTTTGTGCTGCAGTATAACTTTGCTTATTCCTGGGACCTGCTATAATCCTCTTGTCTGCATGCAACTAAGTATTCTTTGAAAGAGTAAGCCTGTGTAAACCTCAACTCCCCCCCCCCCCCACTTTTTCAAAAAACGTACGGCTCCACCAATGTGAAGCTAGATTTTCAGTGGTCCAACTGGACTTTGATGACCATGTTGTGCTTGACTCACACACCAAATCTCATAACAGGGTGTTTCTTCAGGAAAAGAGTTCAAAGTGTGGGGGAATTGAAGCAGATTCAGAAAATTTAGACAGAAAATTTTGCTGATGATTAACCTTGCCTGGTTGGTGGTTGCACTAAGAAATAAGGTACCTGCATGTATAAGTTATTGATTGCCTTACTTCTGATGAACCCGTTACCCACGCAGTGCCATCTGAGTGGACCTAACTCCTTCCCATCTTGGAGGCCCTGTGGATCCACATCAGAGACCCACCTTGATTGGTCAGGTCTTAGCCTGGCCAACGATGCAACCTATAGCCTGTTAGTCAGAGCCATCAATCATGCTGGTATGGTCAGCCAGGCTATCAGTGGCAACTTCAGCATGGAGACTTCCAAGCCTGCTAGAGGAGGTAGGTGGCTCTTGGCAAAATATTTTTGGTCAAAAGTGAAGCCCCTAAACTACAGGCAGAAGTTGAAGAAACTGTGGACTTAATTCTAAAGGTGCCTATTTTTTTTAGATTGAATGAAGAAAACTGGCAGCACATCTGCACATGATTTCAACTGAGCTAAGACCTACAGAATACTGTACCAGCACTTAACTATTAACTATGACTTCTGACTATAGCACCGTCTGGATTTAAAGATACTGACCAATTAGGAGACTGTCAACATAGGACAAGATATATAGTAGAGTGCTACCTGGGTAATCTGTAGTTCGCATTTGCAAGTGCCACCAATATCAATTATCTTTCTTCACTTAACTTGTCACCCTGTTTCCTCAGCATTGAGCCTGATCACATCTTCCTGGCTGGGTGATGGGACGGTTAATCTTGACTGGGACGGCTTGTTTTCCTCCTCCTCCTCCTTGGTCTATGAGGTATCTCTTGGTACCATCCCAGGAGGTAGTGACATCATGCAGTGGGTGGAGACCATGGAGACTGGTATACGTGTCTCACCACTGGCTCCCTACACCGACTACCACTTGACGTTGACGGCCATCAATGCAGCCGGATTGTCACAAACTGTTACCAAGATCATCAATTAATAGTGGATTCACAGTAGAAAAGGTGGAAACTGTACTGGTTTGCTGTGTTGTGTACCTCTTTGTCTTTTAGACAAAAACGATGGATTTCACATTGTAGATTTACAAGTATTTCCGTAATTTGTTATAAAGCGAGTGCAAGTAGAACATAGAAAAATGTAGTGCTTCTGTGTCTGGTTTACCACGAGGCTCACGGACAAGTGGTCTGTGGGATGCAGACACACTGCATTTATCTTCCAGCAAACTTGATTAACTAAAATGTTGGATTCATTTCATTTCATGTTTCAAATCTCCTCAATTTCAAACTTGCTGATCAAAATGTACATTGGGCTTAAAGCCATGTCAGTGGAGGACTTGCACTTAAAAAAAAACCGTAAGGGTGGTAGGGCTGGCAATCTGTTGTAGCCCTTAATTACCTAGAGTGGCTTTGGGCCTTGTATTAAGTGACTTCCATAACAAGAAGGAATGTCCGTTTTCTGCATTATGAATAATGCAAACACAGTGCATATTGTCTTTGGTAGTTTACTTATATGCAATGAATAACAGCATGCATTTTGTACTGGTAATATAGGTTTTCCTGGCAAATTTCAACAACAAAATCGTTAATTCAATTTCGTTTGAAAATGAATGCTCCTTTACATCAGCATTCAGTCGTCCAAATAGTCACTTGATTTCATTAAATGAGCATTAACTCAGCAAATACGATCATTGAAATTCAAATAGTTGTTTAGTTTATTCGATTTCGTCAAAGCCACTTGCCAGAGGTTGCTAGGGAATTCAATTTCATCAATAACATGTTGGCATTCAAATTTGTTTCTGTGGCACATGTGCATTCTCACTCGTATTTGCCGACATAAAAGCTGATATTTAAGAATTCATTTATACATTGGTTCTTGCTACATATACGTCTCTCTCAAGATGATTTTGAACGCGGTCCGTGGTCGGTAGAGAAGACTTACCAATGAAGATACTTAGGAAGAGGCGAGATGCCTACATTGTTAAATGTCGTGCATGTCGGGACATTTAAGGTTTTGAAACCAACTTGGTAAATGTTTTGACAGAAAAAATACAAAATCCTGTGTGCTTTGATGACCTTAATTTGACTGCATCAATATAAAAAATATGGTGGAAATTCAATTAGCCTTTTTGAGATATAGCGGACACAATAGGAGGGCACTGGCACAAAAGGTTTACACAAATCAAATAGCGGCCTCCTATTGTGTCTGCCATATCTCAAAAAGGCTAATGTAAGGTTGGTAAAAATGTTGTTTTTAAATGCGTAACAAAAGAATAGAATGCCTATAAAAAACGTAATTATGGTGTGCATGAAAATGAAACAGAATGCAGTAATAATGAATCGGAAACCGGGGTTTGACTGAATTTAAAAAAAATTGTAAATTTGAAAACGTGTTAATGAAAATGAACACAATTTTGCTGAAATTGGCCGGGAAAACCTATAATGTTCAACTAATGGTTGAATATGGACCGTGATACATGGGATAATATTCAACTGTTGTTGTCGTGGATTGACCAGTCTAGATCAAGCATTCAAGTTTGCTGGAACTTGGAAGATGGATGTAACACTCCGATATAGAATGAATTTACTCAGATAATTGTGTTATGGTCAGATAATTGTTTCCCCCAAATTGCGATAACCATTAGAATGATATTACACAGAACTACCGTGCATAATAAATGCTTGGAATTAACAATGCTTAGGCGCTCTTTGCAGATAAAGACGTGTTGTCAAATATGGTTTGGCCAAAAGGAAGTGGGAGGTCCCACACCTTGAACAATTTTTCCCATATTTTGGGGGGAAATTGAATCACTTTTGCATAAGCTGCAGGATTTTTGTTCAATACAAAAGGGATGGGTGGAAATATGCTACCTTTTGGGAGTTATGTAGGGGTGCCAAAAACATGTTGAGGGATAAGAGTTGTCAATTCATTTTCTTTTCCTAAGAAAATATTACCAATTTGTAGTCATTTTTGGCCCCAAACTACTTGTATACATTTTGTGGACAATGTAGGGGTGCCGAAACCGTACTGTAAATCTGTATGGTAAACCTATTTTGTTTTTGACACAGAAATACTACCAATTTTTGTTGAAACAATTGGCAAGGTGACCCCTTATGATTTTTGCATATTTGAAAGTCTTTGAATATATAAGGATGCCAAAAAAGTACTTTAGTAAGAGTAGTACATTTAAATTTCTGTTAAGAAATATTACCAATTCTTGTTGAAAAACAAATGGCAAGTGCGGTACCCCTTATGGTTTTTGTCCACTTGTCCCAAAAATAGCATTTGTAAAAAAAATGGTGGGAAAAGTGTGTAGGATTACTAGAAATTTTGAAAGTGTAAAAGTGGTAAATGCGATTTTTTGTATTGGGAAATATGACCACTTTTTGGCCTCAAAATGCCATTGTTCAAATGTTGTGGTAGTCTTTGGAGATATTTAGGGTTGCCAAAAATGTATTGGACACCTGTAAATATATGCGATTGGTAAACTCAATTGTCCTATGACAAGGAAATAATACAAAGTTTTGGTGAAACATAAATTGCAAAGGGTTACCCCTTATGATTTGTGTACATTTGGCCATAAAATTGCATTTTACCCATTTTGTGAAAAAGTCCTGAGTTAGTAGCATTTTGTTTAAATATGAACTAGTTGCTTCCATACATTAAGGTTATACTGATATATTACAACATACACATGTATACGTTTGCAAACAGAAATTTATTGGTAGCAATAGTCACACCATTCATTAAAAATATGTAAAATTTTTGTAGAAACGCTTAAACTCACAATCTATATTAAAAATGCATTAGCCTTTTAGAGGTAAGGCGGACACAATAGGAGGGCGCTATTTGATTTGGGTATACCTTTTGTGCCATACAAAAGGTTTACCCAAATCAAATAGCTCAAAAGGCTAATGAGTACTTTAATAAGAGTATTATATTTCTAATCGCTCAGCAGCAGTCAGTAAATTGTTATTTTCCATTATTTTGATGCCAGGTTTTCAAGTATTCCTACTTTTCCTACTCTTTCTTTTTACCTTGCTCCAACTTTTTTTCTTGAAATTCCTTTTTTCCCCTACTTTTTGTCCCACAACTCCAAAAACAAAAATGAAATCTCATTGAATACCAGCGATAGGTCCATTTTCCCTAACTCCATTTTATGACTGGGTTCTTCCCTTCTGTTGGAACTATAGCTCCTGCCCAGGGACCCCTCTTTTGTGTTGGTCATTGTGTTCCCGGAATCTCAGGAATTCTTTTCAGAAATCTAGGGGGATGAGTTAGATAACAATAATCTGGAGTGTGCTCAGGGTACATATGATGCGCGATATGGGGCAGAGGGACCCCCCCCCCCCCCCCCTCTTTTGTGTTGGTCATTTTGTTCCCAGAATCTCAGGAATTCTTTTCAGATCTCTAGGGGGGATGTGTTAGGTAACAATAGTCTGGAGAGTGTATAGAGTATAGGGACAAAAAGGGGGGGGGTACCCCTTCGCCCCATATCGCGCTAGGTTTTTTTGGGTATAGGGATAAAAGGGGGTACCCTTTTCCCCCATATCGTGCAGGTTGAAAAATCTCACCCCTGGCCTGGAGCAAGGGTGAGTTCGCTCCGGGGCGAGACCAATCTCGGGGGTGGCCCCGGGGCGAACTAGTGTAAAACGTCGCACATTCTCACCCCCGCGTCGCCCCGGGGCCGCCCCCGAGATTTTGTCTAGTGTGAAAAGGCCTTAAGACACCGACAGATGATCTTCAAAAAATTATGTCCGATCTTAAAAATGGGGACTCCCTCTTTTTGTTCGTTAATTTTGTTGTGTCGCTTGGTTATTTCTTTGGACGTTGCATAGATTCCATCTTTGGTAACTAGTTTAATTAATTATATTTTGATATCTTGTTTCCCAGTGAAACTTGTAATTGTTTTGCTTCATTTGGCTTTTCTGAAATCCATTTTAGAAATTGATAAAAAAACAATTTGTAAAATATTTGTAATAATTTGTTTTACTTGGTCCCTCTTGTGTTTAAAAGAAATGTGGGTGTTTGGATGCATTTTTTTTTTATTGATTTATTGATTTATTGATGTGATGTATTTTTTAAAAAAAATTGGGGGGGGGGGGGGGGAGGGGGGTCTGGCTTTATTTAAAACAATGGATGATTCAATCTCTTTTTAAGGGCCCGTTAGAGCAGGTGGCTCTGAAAAGAGCCATTGGTGTGTAGTTGAAATTTGTGGGTAGTTGAAATTTGTGGGTAGTTGAAACAACTGATGATACCAAATCTAGCGGCGATATTTATGGAATTTGTAAGGATTCAAACTTCCACATTAATCAACCAATCATCTCTTATAATTATTGTGGTGGCGTGGCCACATTATTTCGATTGGGGGTTGGAAGTACGGCGAGAACATAGTAAATTAAGTCCTATTCACAAATTTGACAAAACAAGGGTGCGCCACGCTAGGCGTCAGGAGGCCTACCAATACAATGGTAGTTTTGGGGTGGTGGCCAGTTTTCTGTGCTGGCTGCCACCAAGTGTACTTGTTGAAACTCCATCCATCTCATGTGCATGAGCCGTAGTGCTGTGAAAATTACGCTTGGATAATTAGATTATCACTGCGTCTTTACGCCGTTTATGCCGTTTGTACATGTATACTTGGTAAATGTGAATGTGTATAGAATACAAAAATCAAATTTATTTTTCTGAAAAGGAGCTCGTGCATGTTCTTCGTAAACGCCCTCTGTTTGTCATCATGATTCGATTTTTCAATATCCCCATCACCGCATGGTTACACGAGGAAGGATGCATCTTACCACCTTCTGATCTTCAACACATCTCTGCTCTTCCGGACTATCCAGTTCTCTTCAACTTGCCTTCCTACGAAAATGGACTCGCCGCACCATCCAAATTTATGTATGCCATTTTCAACGAGGAGATCAACCATCATTCAAGCTTCTCCTCCTCTCACTGGCACAAACTGGGCTTCCTGAATTCCTCCACCCAACTTCAATGGAGGAACATTTACAAACGAGGGCGATATTCAATTTAAGTTGTTCCCTAACTTTCTGCCCTCGCTTCCCGTTCTACATCACCTGAATCCGGACATCTCTTCTTCCTGTTGATGGTGCGGAGAGAGGGGCTCGATCCATCATCTCTTAATCACCTGTCCTGCTATACAACCAGCTCTCAACCTGCTACACTCGCTACTCAACCGTTTACTTTCATCTCTCCAACTCAACTTCGACATCTACTGGGCGCTTATTCCGCACGCCAAGGGACGCAAAAGGGAGGCGGTTTGTCTAGCCAACTTCCTCATCAGCTACAAAAATGTTATGTATTATCTATACCGTACCTCCCGTAGATCCCCTCACTATGTTACAGCCAAGACTGGTGGTGCCGGGTGCAATCAATCGTGCACTCGGATTCGATTCGAATACATGTACATGTATGTATTTTGTTAGGTCGACTTGATTTGCTGCCTTCCACCTCACTTAAATTTTGGGTTTTTCTTTTATTTTTGAACATCGTAGATATGGTACATGCAAATTTGAACTGTGACCTCCAAGTACGTTCATCAGGGGTCTTGAAGTAGACCAAAATGGTAAAAAGAAATTCCTAGTTTTGGCGAAAACTCTCTGTCAGTTTTTTGTTTTTTTGTTTTTTGGTAATCCTATGCTCGATTTATCAGGTTCAAGTCAAGTTTGGACAGGTAATAAATAGACGCAAGACTCGTTAATTGAACAGACTTTAGTTTAATGTTGAATTTACAATCAAAATGTGCTCTCTTTATTTCAATTGTTAGCTCATGGCTTTGTTTACAACGCTATACATTTAAAAGATTTAAAAGAAAAATACTAAGATAATTACTATATCATAAAATTATGATTCAACTCTTTCACAACCAAAAAAAATTGTTACAAAATCCAGACTCGGCTAATTCTGATCAAGGAAAATCGGTTAACCAGTGATCGATTCGTGACGTGCCTGACACATGCGCATAACATCAAAGTGCGAACGATGCATGGCTAGTCGAACTGGTTAGCACTTATCCAGAACCACCAAAATGACATCGGCATGTATTACTGAAAATGCACTAGGCCTTATTGAATAGGCACAAGGCCTTATTGAATAGGCATAAGCGCGATGCGCGCGACGATGTCATTTTGGTGGTTCTAGATAAGTGCTTACCAGTCGAACTACAAGTCCCCACTTCAGTTGTCAGTTTTGCTATTGATAAACAGCGCGAACTTCCCTGTATGCTGGTTCCAAATGCTCGACTGGATGTGGTCGAAAAAAGGTAAGAGGTAAATACACATACATACCCTCCCTCTATATACCCCCCACCCCCACCACCACCACCATCCTCCACCCCCACCACCATCCCCCACCAATACCACCATCCTCGACCCCCACCCCACCCCCACCGCCTGGGTAGGTGTCTGTATTGTTTTGGTTTCTGGACATTTTGTTATAATCATAGTATACTACTGTTGAATTTTGATGAATAAATCTATGGCTAAATAACTGACAACGGCTACTCTTACAAACATTTCGAGACATTGTTCTCCTTCAAGGCGCCGGACTGATCATGCCAAAGCAGGTTGCCATAGCAACGATGACCAGGTTTTGCAGAGGAAAGGCGTGGAGCACAGTGCCGAAACTGGTAACCCTGAAGAGGAAACGGTCATATATTTTTAATGAATACAATACATAATTATTTTGAAACTGACGGGACGCTCCTGATACCGAAGTTGGAATTGATTTATTACTAATCGTGGACCTTTTTAGTTTAATATTTCATTGGAAAGCTAACAAGTTCATTTTGTAATGCTAGAAAATTAGCAATTAAATTTTAAAATTAATTTTTGGGGTGCCACACATTACAGGGTAGGTCCACATGGAGTAAAATAGACCTTTTCATTCACGTGACCAGATGAATTTGTAAACGAAACCACCACGCGTGGACCGCCATGGAGTTATCATCGTACATGTATGTATTGTACGGGGCAGGTAAACTATACGTGCGCACACCCGGCTCGCTCGACTGGTTTACTCGAATAAGCACTTGATTAATTATAGCATCACTACACAATGCGGTCCATGACGACACATGGAGAGGGTGGAGTACCAATTTATGACCATTTTAAGAAGATTTTAGTGACAGTGGAAAGTGGAGAAGATGTGCATTATATTTTTACTGAGCCGCGTCGCATCGCAGACGGGGCTCTCTAAGCGCTCAGCGTTGTTCTTCTTGTGCCAAATTCGTTTTCGGGACACGGCTCAACACAAGAAAGCGCTACAACATTTACTAAGCTTTACTGATTCATAGGTAGACGACGCGGCTTCTGCACGAATTCCTGCTTGTTTATGACGTAAAACTTTTCTCATCTGCCCAAATGCTAAAAAAGAAAAGTGAACTTCTTGTACCCCACTTTTTGAAACTTGGCCCAAGCCAATGTGACTAGCAAAAAAATGCATATAGGGAGCCCAAATAGGACTATTCAGACTATTATAAATTCAAATCTTTTGTCTTACTCTTCGCAGGTCCAACTCCAGTTCTTCGATTCCACTTCGTTCTTTAAAGTTACAATCGATCCAGAAGTACATGAGTCTCTGTGTGGCAGAAAGGATAACTCAAAATTAGTGTTTTAAAGATCAACCATTATACACTTCATGTGGAATCTGTCGACATCACTGCCACCAATGTAGTCGACCATCTTCGTCGTCAACACTATAATCACACTCCAATTATCATCAACACTGCTCGCTGAAAAATGGATTAGTTTGAATTTAAAGATAATGTTGAATCTTCACTCCAAAACGATTGCTCAAGGAGCTTCGAAATTGAATGAGACACTAGACAGCTGAAATAATAATTAGTTTACAGGGTGTCAAAAAAGTAGGCTTATACCGAGATTGAAGACTAGATATACCCCATAAATCAAACCAATTCGTATAATTATGTAGCTGAAGATCTCTTTAAAAAGATAGATCACTCACCCAGATCAGGTCACGGATTACTGAGTATGAGGTGTTCAAGCAAAACTAGTAAAAACTTGTCCAAGCTTGTGTGGTGATCAGTGTGGGGGGAACACGGGCCTACACAAGCAGTCGTGTTTTACTATTCTTATGAGGACTTGGGGGTGTTTCATTCCATTGCTCCCTTTGTTTGTACTTGAACTTTTTCTCAACATGCCCCCATAAGGTTTGTACATGAATTCTACCGAGGACTTGGGCTCAAGTCCTCAGTTGTATTGTAATCACTAATCCTCATTGTCCCAAGTCCTCAGTCGTAATGGATAACCTGTACACCCACACACCGGTCACACAGTCCTCACATAATTATGCACCCTTATGGGGAACCATTATTGTTCACCCTACTTTCCTACTTTTGTTCTCCTTTGTTCCTATTGAAATCTCAAACTCCATAGCATTTTCCTTGTGGGGCCCCAATATTTCGAAAGACTACCTCGTGGGGTCCTATTGTTACCCATTGTGTGTGGAACCCCTTAAGGTACATGTACGAACACAACTAACCTTACATACCTTGTGTGGACATTCCTTTGTTTTCACGTAGTTCAGAAAAACGGAGAAAACTTTACTCGCACTGTGAACGCTCTTTCAACCCGAATTATTTATTGTGATCCCCATAAGTGGTCCCCTTTATTTTGCGTTGGATAACCCTAACCCCAAAATGCCTCTGATGGCCAATTTACACATACGGGACAATTTTCTAAATTCACGCAAATCAATTGGTGCGTTTTCATTTACGCGACAGAGTCGTGCGACGAGACGCTCATTGATTTGTGCGTATTTAGAAAAATGCGCGACAATATCGCACGACAAAGTCGCGTATGTGTAAATTGGCCTTAAAGCTGTTTTTCAGAGAGGGGAAAACCTTGTGTGGACGTGAGCAAGTCCACATAACGTTAAAACTCTTCCTTCATACTGTGGACATCTTTTGTTCGCAGGTCCACACAGAATACGCAAGGTTAGAGCAAACTAAATTTCGTGTGACTCCGGAAAAGTGTTTAAAACCGGTTATCGGCCGTTTAAAACCACCCACGTGACGGGCTCTCGACCAATAGGAACGGGTAAACTGTCTTAGGTATTTATGAATTATTAATTAATTCTAAATGTTCAAAATAAACAAAGCAAACTGGCAGGAGCGGGATTTGAACCTGCGATCGGTGCTCTACCAACTGAGCTACCTTGCCCTATCTTTATTAATGAAATAGCTTACTCTTTGTTTGCTGTAGGCTTATACAAGACGATGGCGTGCAGTCCCGTCACGGCACCTACTCTCAAGTTGGGAAATTCAAGTGTACGGAAAGTGCTGGCAAGTGCAAAAATAATACAAACATAAGTCACTGGTATGGGCTACACGTTCAGATTTTACACTGTTGTTTTCCATAAACACGTTCATATTTAACTTTTGATTTTAATGTTTGCCTTTTTAAAGATATAAGATCAAAATGTGGCTACTTTTCCGTAAAAATGAAAAGTCTTGGCTAAAAATCGATATCAGGCAATGTAGCCCCAAATTTGGCCTCAAATAAGACATGCATGCAAAACCACGAGTAACCTAACAATAGAAAAGTATTTATGAAAAACAACAGTTAAATGTAAACGTGTTCATAGTAATTTTCTAGTAAAGCTACTCATATCCATGCTGCTGTAAATAGAAACAAGCACTGAAAAAAAGTAGAAAACATAACACATAACATAATAAAGTTAAGAAAATGCAAATACATGTATATAGCTAGAGTGTGGAGCAATTCGGATAAGCAGAATCTTGTGCTCTTGGATCTTAAAACAAAGGGGCAGAAAATGCAAATTGGCAGTTAAACATGAACATGTTGGGATTTTACTGAAATGAAAATAAAAATAAAAAGGGTGGAACATTGTGATGATTTTAATAGTACGGTTTAGCGCCGTAACTTTGGGAGGAGGCTGAAATGTTGTCTGTATGGTGAACATATTATTCTAACCCATGGTCAGGAGGAGCACTTGACCAGGCAGGGGCGGATCCAGAGGGGGGGGGGGGGGGGGGTTCGAACGCCGCCTGCTCGTTGCCAATTTTCGTGAGTTTGTATAGCTATTCAAACCGTGGACCTTTAACAAAGAGGACAATAGGGTCCACGATTGTGTCAAGGTCCACGATTGAAAATCGTGTACAAAACATATTCATGGGAGGCTTTCCGAAAAAGTTAAAAGTACAAACAAAAGAGGGACAATAGGAAGTCCACGATTGAAGATGTTTGCAAACATGTGTGTGTGTGTGTGTGTGTGTTTTTGTTTTGTTTTGTTTTTTTGTAGGGGTCTATGCCTGAAGTTGCAAACTAGAAAAGCAGAAACCCTACAGGTCTTATTTTGCTTGTAGGCCTATGGGTAAGAACAAAGAGGTTAAATGGCGCCACCAACGTTGAAAAAATGTGTCCCAAACCCGCCCCAATGGGTAAGAACAAAACAAAGAGGTTAAATGGCGCCACCAGCGTTCACAAAGTGTGTCCCAACCCCAACCCCTTGAAAAACATTTCAGAAACCCCCCTCCCCTGCAAACAATCCTGGATCCGCCCCTACCAGGGGTGAGATTTCTCCGGAATTTTCCTGATTTCAGGATTTTTGGTAAGACGACATCTCAGATCTCTGGAAGATTTTTTTGTCCTTAAATTGTTTGTCATTCGAAAATTAACCTCTACAACCTGAAACGGGCTTCTTTTAGTTCTAGCGACCCTATTAGAATTTGAAATCGTATCTTTTGGTAGAAAATGCAGTTTTCTTGTGCATTTTTAAGCAACTCCGCACAAATCAAATGCCTCCGAATGTTTCATGGGTTTTTCATTTTCCTCAAATCTCACCCCTGACTTCACTATTACAACCAGACTACACTGCAGTTTCGCAGTGGTACTTGGTTTTGTTAAGGGTGGGCCTGTGTGCAACCTTTTTTTAATCAAATTATGGCGTTTCCCGTACCTTCCTTCCCGGTATGCACCTCTTTCGTCACTTCCATTCAATACAGCTGTTACCACTCCGCTCGCCCCCTCCGCAAACTGTGATGGCAAAATGAGCGATAAATTAGTTATAGTAATTCGTCAAACAAACCACATTGGAAACTGACCAGATAACTTTCATCATTATGGCTTTATGGATTTATGACTTCTGACAAGCGCCCCGGTTTCTTTTTAGTCACTACTTGTGCAGTGCCCGTTCAAAATGTGCCTGTTGGAAACAGACAAATTTCGGGTGTATGTTTCCATGCCACATAATGATCACAGCTTTTGAAGTGAGTTTCTCTGGAAGAGCTGTTTGGCATAACACTGATGCGCATGTGTCTAGTTTGCATATTAGATCACGCCCCATTGCATGCGTGGCGGTCCATACCCGTGGCGGTACATATACAGTGCAGTGCCCGTTCAAAATGTGCAGTAGTGCATGGCGGTCTACACTGCCACGTTTGCAGATCTAGGCCTCAGGTATTGCTGCTTTTTTGCCTTTTTTTTTTAAACCGCTCATCCAAACAACTTCAATCTTGACACTGCACATTCTTGGGTCCTGAGCAGTACACCTGCCGATGTTCAACTTCATACAGTGCCCGGTTCTGGAGATAATCGCATTACGGACAGACACACAGACACACATACAGACAGAGATTCCTGGAATTATAGTAAGATGAAATACTACTGTACTGACAATTTGGGAGACCGCCAACATAGGGAAAGATAGCTTAGGCCTAGTTGGTTTATCGCCGGTACGGTATTCTGGAGGTCGCAGGTTCGAATCTCGTTCCTGCCTGTTTTCTTTGTTCACTTTGAAAATTTGATAAACTATTTAATTAATAATCTGTAGTAATCATTGTGCTCGGCCTTCATCTAGTACTAGGACCGTGGTTAATTAAGTAGCGATAAATATGGTGCATTTTGATCAAGTTCAAATGCAAATCATGATTAGTGGCTTATAATTATTAATTATGTTGGCGCTTGATAATAAGATCTACAAATCTTAAAATTGATCAGGTATAATGCAGCAATGAACATGGTGACATGCACCCCTATTACATGTTCTACTAATTCAGCATAACAAAACTGCGAAGATTTCCGGTATTTTAAATGTGTATCTGTCATCTAAACTCTTTGTGGACATGCGGACACTTGCCCATGTCCACAGGACGTTCCCCCTCTGACAAACAGCATTAGAGGCATTTGGGGGTTAGGGTAATCTGTCGCAAAATGAAGGGGAACACTTAAGGGGATCACAATGTTGACGGAGGGTTTACAGTGGGAGAAAAATTAGCCTTTTTCCTCAGTTCGTGAAAACAAAGGAATGTCCACAGTGGGTACAGTATGTAAGGTAAGTATGTGTGTACAGGTTGTCCATTACCACTGAGGACTTGGGACAATGTGGGTTTAGTGATGACAATACAACTGAGGACCTGAGCCTAAGTCCTCGGTAAAATTCATGTACAAACCTTATGATGCATGTTGAGGAAATGTTAAAGTACAAACAAAGGGAACAATTGAAGGAAACACCCCAAGTCCTCATAAGAATAGTAAAACACGACTGTGTGTGTACGCTGCAAATGTTCCACGGCATTCGAAATACCGTGGAGAGGGGACGATCGGGTAGGCCATGTAGTCTGTAAGTAGGCCTATCATCTTTTCTACGGGGCCGCGTTCTCCGATATGAACGTCTGATATATGCGTGCATGCAACGTCTGTCAAAGATCCTGACCTGGAAAGGTACCATATTTCTTTCGATAGTTCCAAATCAAAATTACCGGATCCAAGTCCAACCCAATACATGTGCCATGTTTTCTTGCCGCTAGCCGAAGGCACGATAGTAGACGCCCGCTAGTTTGTAAAAAAGTGGAAGTCAGAATGGGGATGCCTGCATATTAACGTCACAAACGTTTGTCACCGTATTTCATTTTTGTATTATTCTATCAAAGGTGACCCCGGTTCAACCATCTCGTAGATGGTTGAACCGGGGTCACCTTTGATAGAATAATACAAAAATGAAATACGGTGACAAACGTTTGTCACCGTATTTCATTTTTGTATTATTCTATCAAAGGTGAACCGGGGTCACCTTTGATAGAATAATACAAAAATGAAATACGGTGACAAACGTTTGTGACGTTAATATGCAGGCATCCCCATTCAGATGAACGCCCCTCCTTTCCCTGTTCAATTATGAACAGGGAAAGGAGGGGCGTTCATCTGAAAATGTGGCAAACGTTAAGCAGCCACAATGCAGTAAACCGGTTCAACCATCTCGTAGATTCGATTAAGAAAGACAGAAGCAAAGATGACACAATACAAAGGAACTCAAATTAACTGAAATTTTATTAAACTATGTACAAGCTGTATTTACAAAATATTTACAAAATCATGCTTGCAGTACTCCATTTGTTGTACAATATTGTGGTGGTCTACCCCGTTATTAGTTCCAGGGCGGGGGTAGACCACCACAGGAAAAATGGCGTCGTAGACAGGATAGCTGGGACTTCGATGTCATTTTCAACAGGCCATTTATATGCAGACCCCCAGTGTCAGAAGGGACATTCATATTTAAGTCCAATGTACATGTATACTCTTGACGTTTTGATGTACATGTAATTTTTTCTTGCAACTTCCATTAGGTGAACAGTGATGTGGGGTTGTTTGTGAAATCCCTGTCTCATGTATTGGCATGTGTAGTATTCTCCCATTTTTGCTTTCATTGTTGGTTGAAGCAGATATGTCCTTGCTCTATGATTGAAGCTTATTTAACCGAAAACTTTTGTATTTTCATTTAAGTGGGGTATCATAATTTCGGCACAGTCGGTATTGTTGCTGAGTCACTCGGCATCTGTCGACCTAGCTAGAACATGGCGTTACCGGACGGGGTGGCGGATGCCATACGCCAGTCAAACAATGCCCTAGCCGAAACCCTTGCCGGTGCCTTCCAAAATTTACGGTACCAGCGAGTGGCCACTGTAAGGCTGTCAAAATTTTGCGGCCGACCCCGTGAGCCAGGGGACCCGACGATTCGGGAGTGGCTGTCTGAGGTTGAAACTTATGTTAGGCAATCCGGGTTGACTGATGCGGAGAGACTCAGCACTGCCCTAGATTATTTGGGCGGAACTGCAAAAGAGGAGGTCCTGTGCACCCCCAGGGAATTTAGGGACACGTTTCAAAAGCTGGCGGCCCTTCTCACCAAACGTTTTGGACCACCGGAAACGGTACCGTCGTTAACGAGAACGCTATATTCGCGAACTCAATTGCCAGAAGAGAGTCTAGGTGAATTCGGACGGGCTCTGATCCGTTTGCACGATCGCATGGAAGCTGCTGCGAATGATCAGAGAGAAAGAGATGCACTAAAACGGCTGCGCGAGAAAACGCTCATAGAGCAATTTGTGGACGGTGTTGGTGATATTGCGGTGAAGCGTGAGCTGCGTAAGGCATGGTACAGTCAGCCAGATATCACATTCTATGAGCTACGTGAGCTAGCTCTAGAGCTGTTCCCAGAACGGGAACAACGTAACATGGGGGAGCGTGACCCAGACCTTAACATGGCTGCTGCATGTAGGGCAAACTCGGTGCCGAAAGATAGGTTTGGAGAACTGTTAGAATGCCAAAAACGGCTTACTGACTCCATGGAAAAATGTGTTGTTCAACAGACTGACATGAGCGCGAAGTTGTCAACCGTAGCTACAGGCATAGAGAGCCTACTTGCCGGGCAGCGTGACCGTAATGACCAAAGGGGCCGCAACGCGCTTAAGTGTACTTACTGTCAGAGAACGGGGCATGCAGTGGAAACGTGCTTCAAGCGAAAAAGAGAAGAAGCCAAAAGGGGAAATATTGCTCGGGTTGAACCACCAACCTCGGGAAATGCCCAACCTCCGCTGCAGAGGGCAGTGTAGTGGAGGATAGAACTTGTTACGTGCCCACTTGCCAAACAAATGTTCCAGATAGTCAAATTTGTATGGAAATCAATGACGATGTTGATATGGGGACTGTAAATCTCAACGCCGCTGAGGTTCGCCATAGGCTTTTGGCCAGATCACCCAGAGGCAACATCAAGATTAATGGCATTCCGGCCAAGTGTCTTCTTGACACGGGGGCTGAGGCTTCACTTTTGTCAGCTGAATTTTATCGAGACTATATTGCTGACACTGCTTGTACTTTGAAGCCAGTTGGGACAATTGTGCGGCTTGTGGGTGCAAATGATTTGGAAATCCCTGTTCAGGGGTACCTTGAGGTCTGTCTTGAGGCCTTTGGCCATAAGTTTGATGCAGGTTTCTTGGTATCCAAGGACAGGGAGACTCCAGCCAGCCCTGCTTGTCATGGACAATGTCCTGTTTTACTTGGTTGTAACATATTGCGCCAAGTAGCTGCTAGATTAGGTCGGGTTGGCGAGGTTCATCTTGACCCTGATTGGGAAATTGCCCTTCGTTGGCTACAGTCCCCCTTCCAAGTACATGTATCAGTCGCTGCTTCGCAAGAGATTTCACAGGGTGTTTTAACCCAAGAACGTGTTGTCATTCCCCCTGAGACAGTCAAGTTAGTCCGATGTCAGGTCGAAGCGACTGTAGATGCAGTAGCAGACAGGTGCTTTTTGCTTCGGTCCACCCCCTTGCATATGAGTGATAATGGTAGTTTTAAGGAAGTGAGGCAAGGTGTTGACAACGAGTCAACTGTAGCGTGTCAGGTGTTGGAGGGTATTGCACGCATCAATGGTGCTGGTGTTGATGTTTACATAGCTAATGCTAGTTTAGAGCCGTTGGTTGTCCCAGCTTTTACTCAGGTGGCAGTTTTGTCAGTTGCTACCCCTGAGGAGCATATCTTTCTTGAAAGGGACTCGGATGGATTTACTGTTTCTGTGCACCAAGTTGTGGCCGATGTGGGCCAAAATGCGATGGTTGATGACCCTCCTGATAGACCTGGCAAAGCCTCTGGTGATGAGAACCCAAGTATGGCTGGGGAGTGTGATTTAGAAGGGGATACGTTTACCTTTCCCGATGGTACATTGTTTGTGTTACCCCTTGGTATAACTTTGAAGCACCTTAATTTATCAGAGGCAGCTGATGCAGCAGAGCTTCTTCGGAAGTATTCCGATGTTTTTTCTAGTGGGGGTTATGATTTGGGTTACTGCGATGTCATTCCACACCAGATCAGACTGAATGACAATACCCCAGTCAATCTACCATACCGGAGAATTACTCCGAATCGGGTGGGAGAAGTCAAGAAAAAAGTCGTGTAGTGCCTACGCAAGCCCGATTGTACTGGTACGCAAAAAGAATGGACAACTAAGATTGTGCATAGATTATCGGTGCTTGAATGCCAAGACCTCGAAGGACTCCTTCCCTCTACCCAGAATCGAGGAGACGTTAGAAGCTCTTGGAGGAGCAACGGTGTTCTCTTCCCTAGATATGGCGCACGGGTACTTCCAAGTTGCCATGCACCCGATTTCCATTAAGAAGACGGCCTTTAGGGTCCCATGGGGGCTCTTTGAGTTTCTTCGTCTCCCTCAGGGGCTGATAAATAGCCCAAGTACTTTTCAGCGTTTGATGGAGCTAATCTTTGGTGACTTGAACTTGTCTGAACTAATCCTGTATCTGGATGACCTTTTGGTCTATTCGTCTGACTTCACAGACCACCTGGAGAGACTGGGCAAGGTGCTGGCCCGCTTCAAACAGTATGGCCTTAAACTCAACGGCTCAAAGTGCCAGTTATTCAGATCTTCCGTCTCCCACTTGGGACATATTGTAAGTAAAGAAGGGGTTTCTGTAGATCCTGGGAAGACTGAGCAGGTGAGCTCCTGGCCCACTCCGACAAACGTAGGACAGCTCAGGTCATTTTTGGGCCTAGCGTCCTATTATAGGCGCTTTGTAAGCGACTTCGCAAAAATAGCGTGCCCTTTGCACTCGCTCACTGCCAAGGCACTAGAAAAAGCAGGGAACAACATCCCTTTCATCTGGACTGATGAAGCTGACATGGCGTTCAACACCTTGAAGAAAGCTCTTTGTGAGGCTCCGGTATTGGCGTACCCGAGGTTCGAGCGTGACTTCGTGTTGGAGACTGATGCCTCCGCGAGAGGGCTAGGTGCATGTCTCTCTCAGACAGACAAAGACGGCCATCTCCATCCGGTAGCCTATGCAAGCAGGGGACTTCGAGGAGCTGAGCGGAATTACACCGATGTTTCCAGCTTCAAGCTCGAGCTACTCGCCCTTAAGTGGGCGGTATCCGACAAATTTCGAGATTACTTGATCGGACGTCACACCATCGTGTGGACCGATCATAACCCGCTCGCCTATTTGCAGACCGCAAAATTAGGTGCGACCGAACAACGCTGGGTAGCCCAGCTGGCTCCTTTTGACCTTGAAGTCAGGTATCGGTCAGGGAAGTCCAACAAGTGCGCAGACGCACTAAGTCGGTACCCCCAGCAGGCTGACCTTTCTTCTGCTCAAGATTGGACTTACACAGAGCTGTCACAAGGCACCCAGGTGCCTGTACAGCTTAGGGCTGTTCAGGGCCTGGAGTCGTCGTTCTCGGGGTCTACTAGAACGGGTCCACCTGGCTCCACACCTGCGGTCCTTCCATCATTCACATATTCAGAGTTGGAATCCCTTCAAAAAAAGGACGAGGCACTCAATTTGGTTGGACAGCTGCGGCGAAATCGTTGGGAGCCTGGTCAGCAGATTCATTCAGATGAACCTCGACCGCCGGAAATCCAAGGATGGCTCAGAGAGTGGCCAAAGCTGACACAGCGAAATGGAGTACTCTACCGGTGTGTGTCGGACCCTGGTGTGGGGGATGTGTTTCAGCTACTTGTACCCAGGAAGCTCCGGCCTATGATATTGGAAGCTGCTCATGACCATTGGGGCCATCAAGGTGTGAATCGTACCTTGGCCTTTATTAAGCAACGCTGCTTTTGGCCGGGTTTGGTTACTCACGTACGTGCCCATGTTCAGGCGTGCTTGCACTGCACCCTGACCAAGGTCCCGACGCCGACAATTCGCCCTCCAATGCGGCACCTGCTGGCTTTTCAGCCCCTAGAACGGCTTGCGATAGATTTTCTGAAATTGGACAAGGGCAAGGGAAGATTGGAGCTTGTATTGGTGATGACTGATTCGTTTACCAAGTTTTCCTTAGCTGTCCCGTGCAGAGACCAGACTTCCCCCACCGTGGCCCGAGTACTGAGAGATCAGTGGTTCTCTCACTATGGAGTCCCTGCCCAGATCCACTCGGATCGTGGTGCTAGCTTTGAGAGTCAGCTCATTAAGGAGTTGTGTGCCCTGTACAATATCAAGAAGACCAAGACCACTGCCTACCATCCTCAGGGTAATGGTCAGACTGAGAGGTTTAATAAGACCCTCTGTAGTCTGATCAAATCCCTGGATGGTGGACAACGGCATCTTTGGCCAGACCTTCTGCCACATTTGGTCTACGTATACAATAGCACCCCTCACAGCGTCACTGGGTATGCTCCGTACACTTTGTTGTTTGGCCGGGACCCTGTTGTTCCTCTTGATCAACTCCTAAATAACACGCGCACAAATTGGAGCGAGCAGTCCATCAAGAAGCAGGCCAGAATCATTCAACAGACTCACCAGATTGTCCAACAGCGCCTAAGTAAAGCTGCCTTGGTGAACAAGCGCAACTATGATAAAAGGGCAAGAGCGACTCCTATCCATGTTGGAGATCGGGTCCTTCTGAAGAAAATGGCCCACAAGGAGCGACACAAACTAGCAGACGTGTTCAAAGAGCGGCCCCACGTGGTTGTAGAGGTTAACTCGGAACGGGACCTCTTTATGGTCCGCCCAGTGGAGGGTGGTGCTTCTAAGTGGGTGAACCGACGGATGTTAGTTTTAGATCCACGTAGGGAACCCTTAGATCCGGTGTGTGGAGATCCCTTACAGGGGTTGCCCACTTTTGGTGAAGGTACACGTAGTGACGTGGCGCCTTCTCCGCCGCCAGATGACGATGATTGGGTATTGATTTTCGAGCCTAAGCAGCCCACACTCCCATCTTCAACTGAGGTTTTGCCCAAGTGCACAGAACAGCCACCCATCAGCTTGGACAAGCAGGAGCCTTCTGTGACTTCTCCATCTCAGGTTCCACCCGCGTGCCAGTGGCAACCGTCCTCCAATTCAGATGATGAACGACGGTCGACAGCGAGTGACCAACCCTCGGAGGATGGTACAAGTGGGTTGCGTCGCTCAAAGCGGATCCAGGAGAGGCAGGTTGGGAAGTGGCCGAGTGCTATTACCTAATTAATAACTGGTTACGGCATCTGAGTTATGGGTTTTAGGGATCAGGTACACCTGTTCAGGTAATGGTTTGACCAACCTGTTACCCTACCCTTTCACCTTGTACATATTTCGTGATTAGTGTTCTGACCTATTTGTTGTTACATGTATTTGTTGCCGGTTATGGTTAAAGCGTAGACGCTTGACGGGAGTCCTGTCCTTCTCTAGCCGTGACCGCTGCATGCCCAGTCTGACACTAGATTTATTAAATCAGTAGCGACCTCTCACGCATAGGAAGTGTTGATACTGTACTTACCATTCTTGGGAAAGGTCGCCAGCCTGTGACTCTTTGATAGACAATGTTTATGTAAATATTTGTTTGATTTTGCACCTATTTTCATTTTAGGACCTTGCTTCGTGGAGTGGAGGCCGAGGAATCCCATCTGGGACATGGAGTGAGTCCACATCGTGCTTCAACTGCCTTGTAACTTAATACATTGTTTGGGCCAAATATTTCGTATGGCTGGATTGCTACGTATACATGTATATAGATAAGTTTTATTGTTAATATTTATAAAAGTTTTTTGCACATATTGTATATCCCTGCATTGTTATCACGATAGAGAGTTATCAGCTTCTGAGTGGCTGCTATTGTTGAAATGGCCACCGGTGGTCTCCGACAAATTTTCATATACGGGCACTCATTTCCCGCTAGACTACTGAGAAAGTCTAGAGAAACAAGACAATCCATCAAGGAAATGCTCGGTCTGCCTTCGGACGAGCCATGTAGTATTTACCTTGAGGGCCACCCTGGGTTAACTTACGATCGTATATTTGCAAGTGTGGGACACTATACACAGAAGTTGGTAATCCAGTCTATTGATGTACTGATACTGGATTTAGGGACTAATGATCTATGTCATGTAGAAGGTACACCGGAATTAGCTGTGCAACAAACTTGTAGGTTTTTGGACCTCTTGTTGGGTGGGGAAAACGCACCTAAACATATTGAGTTGCTAACGGTGATACAAAGATCCCGCATTGATAGACCAGGTCAGGTTTCGCTCTCTACGTTTAATCGCCGAGCTAGAAATTATAATGCTCAGATGGGTAAAGTTATCAGAGAAAAGTACCCACAAGTGTATCTCTATACACAACGACGGATCAACTACCCTAAATACCTCAGTGATGGGTGCCACCTCACTGAGGAAGGCATGCAAAAATATTGTAGAGGTTTGAAAGAAATTGTGCTGAGGGCTAAATCTCGTGCAAACTAAAGTAAAATGCAAGAATGGAAACCATGTATGCATGTATAATGTTCACGAATATCTTGTGTAGCATTACATGTTTTATGTGTAAACTTCTGTATTTATTAAGCTGTTTACAAGAGTTGGACATTGTACGAGTAATCTATTTGACTAAAGTAGGAAGTTATTTTAAATTGTTTTCATTTCGCCAAAACTGAGGAGAAAAAGAGAAAGACTCTCTATATCTTTTCAAATGTTGGTTATTCCTAGAAGAGACCACCAGGTTGGTCTAAGCTAATGCAGAGATAAAAATGTGTGTTGTTCCACTTTGGCTTTGCTTAGAATGTTTGTGTTCACCATTGTTATACAAATAACGACGTGTTTGAAGTTTATTAATTGTGCTTGTAAACTAAAATGTGATTTTAGGATATGTGCCATTCGGGTCGCATGGCATTAAAGCAGGGAAGTTGTGGGGGTCCGGTATTACTTATAACACCAAATTGTGCATTGCGTGCTCGGGGGGATTCCCCCACTGTGAGAAACTTACTTGGCTCATTTGCATATGACCTGGTTGCATGACGTGCAAAACGAAGGCTTGGGCAGACAGAACATGGCGGGTTGTTGTGCGGCTTTGGTGGCCAGCTAGCTGTGGGCCTTTTCTGATAAAAATAGTGATTCGCCGCTTCCTCCATGGTTTGAGGCGTGTCCAACATATATTGCAATCGTGTGAATGCACGTTCAAGCACCATCAGCCAAGGAAGCGTGCTGTGTTGTGTGAATGCTGGACGGTTTCTTGGGAATTTGCATGCACTGATACTGGGGACTTATTGACGGGCATATTGATCGGTTGGCTTGTTGATCGGTTGATTTATTGCTGGATTGGCATTGTGTGAACTTCGATTCCTGGTTCAACGGTAATAATAAAATTAGGAGAGGATCAACACTGTGACCTTTGTGCTCCCAGCCTCCTTCTTTAATAACTGGACTTACCCCCGCCCTGGAACTAACAACGGGGTAGACCACCACAATATTTGTAATCCTCAAAAAATAGTTATTCTGTTTTACTTCACACTAATTTCGTATCTTCCTTTCGTATTATGAAATAAACAGTGTATCTCTTTAATTAATTTATTGGAATGAATTTAATCCAAAGATACACAAACAAAAAACAAACAAAAACAACGGAATAAACGAAAAAGGCGAATCTGTGGATTCTAACTCACCACCCCAAGATTACCGTATTAACGTTTTACCCATCATTCTATCGGGGGATTCCGTTTTGTATCATAAAAATAAAACAAACTATATTCAAATTGAAACAAACCCAATAAAAAATGTGTTTCTGACGGCGTCTTCACAATTTAGCTACGCAATCCATTAATTGTGCAGTTGGTTATAACCCACATTTCAAGGCGTTTACATAAGTTTCACCGTATCAGGGTGTCGTCTCATAGACTTCTTCGGTCTCATCAACCGTCTGGACTATACCGTCTAAATCGCCAACCAGTCTAACCGGACGCACTCCACATCACTGGTTGCGTCAACACTCATACGGTAGTAGTCTTCTCTCAATCAGTTAAGCTTCTAAGCCGAACATACGGCCATCTATAATACAATATACGAATCAAGTTCTTAATAGTACTTTCGTATCAATAATTGATCGCTAATCACTCGTTTTTGGAATCCATGTCGTAAACCTTAAACTTGCGGATTCTATTCAAATTAAATATTTAGAATTATTTACAACCATGGCCAATGATTTCTACCGTCTGTCACTTCCAGTGTTTCGTCAGAGTTCTATTTTATTTCATCGTGGGTCTTCGGCACAAATTTAATTTTTGAAAAATGAAACTAAAATAATTCGATATTACAATACATGGAATAAACTACTAAAAACTCACGGTTGCTTCTTGGGTGGTGAACTTGGGTGACAGGCTGAGTGATGTGTTGCTGGTCAAAGTGACCGGGACTGCTTGGACAATTTCGGCACTGTATTTTGCCGATTTGTGGCAATGCTCAAATTCGTGACTGTATTTCACAAATTGGAGATGCAACCTGGCCTGCTATACTCAGGTGTCTTGGCTACGTTGATACCGGCCACGTACACACACTCAAACACTCACGATCTCTATTCACGAGTCTCGATCAGAGGTCTAGCACTGACTGATCTGTCACAGCATTTCGTTTTTTACTTGTCACCCCACTTTCTCTCAAACTGAAGTACCTGTGCAACTCTGTATTGTCTCTCACTGGTACCGATTTATGGACAATAGCAGAGGTGTTACGTCTCAGTACTGTCATTGCATAACAAAGGTTCATGTTTCAGAAAGAACTCCCCTTCGTTAACAGGTTTTGGTAAAATTTGCGGGAAAGGCGGTGATTGGACAAAAACTTCTGGCGTGCTCAATTTATACGCGTAGGGGTGGCAAGGAAGAGACGCGCGGAGAATGCACTAATACAAAAAAAATAGGATACGTTGTAACAACGTTGTAGCTGCTATTCGGTGTGCTTGGAAGTATGTATTATCGCCAAATCTCGATTTTGCGGTCAACATGCACGCTGTATTTGCCGTTTCAGGTCATCTCCCTTAGTGTCCAAAATGAAATGTTTATGTCTGGTTCATGAACCAAAAACCCAGCATTTATATCCAGCGTTTTCAAATCGACAATTCCAAGAATGACACTTACCGCTTCGGACGCTTGCTCCCAAAATTTTGCTTGATTTTCCCAAGTTAGGTCGTTTAAACAGTATCCAAGAAACACATTGGCCAGCGCGAACTTACGTGGATTTTGGTTCTTGGCATAGCTCTCGGCATAGTTCTTCGTGTTGCCCGACCAGAACACCACCTGCGGAATCAAGGTTAAATGTGTTCTATAAAAGAAGCTATCGTCCTAAAATTATCATGGTAAAATTATCAATTATCATGGTTATCAAGATATTTAAGATTTGTAGTATAATAATGCACACGACCATCTTTTGAAAACGCATTGACGAAAATACATACCGGGGCGAATTAAGTTGGGTTCGCAAAAGTCGGACTGTTGGACAGGTGCGGCGGAACACTGGAAAGTTGGTGGGGGGGGGGGGGGGGGGGGGCAAAGCAGCGCGGGTTCCGGCCGGCTGCTGACCTTTTCTATGTTTTTCTTGTGCAGAACTGCCAAAAGTGGGGGGGGGGGGGGGGGGGGGGCAATGAATTCGACCTGTTAGGGCGTGATGATGGTCCGCACCGAGGGCAAGGGTTTGCTGGGCGAGTTATGGAGCCTATCGATCAGGAATTGGGAATTCCCGCCCCAGATTTCCCTCGGGGAGAAACCACTGCTATTTACCAACGCGGTAGGGGCTAGAGAACCACGACGAGCACGCCACTTCCCTATACTTACAGACCCGTAACAAGCAATACAACGGGCCCGCCTTTTGTTGATGGGGCTAGTTTCACACGTGACCACGTGGCGGATCCCTACCACTCGGAAAGGATCCGCCGTACACAAACCAATGATGCGGATCCCCACTCGGAAAAGATCCGCCGTGCACAAACCGATGATGCGGATCCCTACCACTCCGCCGTGCACAAACCAAAGATGCGGGCCCCTACCACTCGTAAAGGTTCCGCCGTGCACAAACCGATGATGTGGATCCCTACCACTCGGAAAGGATCCGCCGTGCACAAACCAAGGATGCAGACCCCTACCACTCGGAAAGGATCCGCCGTGCACAAACCAAGGATGCGGACCCCTACCACTCGGAAAGGATCCACCGTGCACAAACCGATGATGCGGACCCCTACCACTCGGAAAGGATCCACCGTGCACAAACCAAGGATGCGGACCCCTACCACTCGGAAAGGATCCACCGTGCACAAACCGATGATGCGGACCCCTACCACTCGGAAAGGATCCACCGTGCACAAACCAAGGATGCGGACCCCTACCACTCGGAAAGGATCCGCCGTGCACAAACCAATGATGCGGATCCCTACCACTCGGAAAGGATCCACCGTGCACAAACCAAGGATGCAGACCCCTACCACTCGGAAAGGATCCGCCGTGCACAAACCGATGATGCGGACCCCTACCACTCGGAAAGGATCCGCCGTGCACAAACCAAGGATGCAGACCCCTACCACTCGGAAAGGATCCGCCGTGCACAAACCGATGATGCGGACCCCTACCACTCGGAAAGGATCCGCCGTGCACAAACCAAGGATGCCGACCCCTACCACTCGGAAAGGATCCGCCGTGCACAAACCGATGATGCGGACCCCTACCACTCGGAAAGGATCCACGGGATGGTTCCCTTTTGGTTGTGGAGGCCCCCTGTACCATCCAAGCTACGTCCTCTACCAGGGATTGGGCATGCGCCATCGAGATGGCCGAGCCACTCTGTGAGCACTTGCGAGACGAGTGGGGGCTGGAACACACCCCGTCGGCATAGATGACCGTGGCCACCTGCTGATGCACACCCGGGTCACACATACCTACGAGGTTCCGGGGAGACTGCTGGCGACGTATCCGGGGCGACCCTACGCCCAGTACTTCGTCGACAACCATCTCTTGGAGGCATACTACAGCTGGGAGCACCCCCACCTACTATATACCCGAAAACATTCTCCAAGAGTTCTGGGACGAACTATTCCTACAGACGGAAGCTCAACGAATGCCGCCACCGATTTAGCTTCCCGCAACCATTATTTGGGGGCAAATAGGAGTCCTCGGAGGGGGCGGGTAGCGTTGAGCCAGTCAACCGACTGGGGGGGGGGGGGGGGGGCGCTATTGCATTTTTGTGTTGGGGCAGATGCCCCTGCCAGAATGACTGGGAAACCCGGTCTCAGGTATGGTGTTCCATATGTGCCATAGCTTTTGCAATATATTTTTGGGGGCGTATTTTTTGTTTTTGGCGTCGCATTTTTGTTTTTGGCGTCGCATATTTTTTTTTCTTTTTTTTTTTCTTTTTTTTGCGCTGTCCTATTTTTTTTTTTTATAAATTTTTTTTGGGGGGGCGTCGCCTTTTTTTGGGGGGGTCGTATTTTTTTGGGCGTCGCAATATTTTTTTTTTGGAGTCGCATTTTTTTTTGGCGTTGCATTTTTTTTTTGGCGTCTCATTTTTTTCTTTGGTGTGGGGGGGGGGGCAATGAATTCGACCTGTTAGGGCGTGATGATGGTCCGCACCGAGGGCAAGGGTTTGCTGGGCGAGTTATGGAGCCTATCGATCAGGAATTGGGAATTCCCGCCCCAGATTTCCCTCGGGGAGAAACCACTGCTATTTACCAACGCGGTAGGGGCTAGAGAACCACGACGAGCACGCCACTTTCCTATACTTACAGACCCGTAACAAGCAATACAACGGGCCCGCCTTTTGTTGATGGGGCTAGTTTCACACGTGACCACGTGGCGGATCCCTACCACTCGGAAAGGATCCGCCGTACACAAACCAATGATGCGGATCCCCACTCGGAAAGGATCCGCCGTGCACAAACCAATGATGCGGATCCCTACCACTCGGAAAGGATCCACCGTGCACAAACCAAGGATGCAGACCCCTACCACTCGGAAAGGATCCGCCGTGCACAAACCGATGATGCGGACCCCTACCACTCGGAAAGGATCCGCCGTGCACAAACCAAGGATGCAGACCCCTACCACTCGGAAAGGATCCGCCGTGCACAAACCGATGATGCGGACCCCTACCACTCGGAAAGGATCCGCCGTGCACAAACCAAGGATGCCGACCCCTACCACTCGGAAAGGATCCGCCGTGCACAAACCGATGATGCGGACCCCTACCACTCGGAAAGGATCCACGGGATGGTTCCCTTTTGGTTGTGGAGGCCCCCTGTACCATCCAAGCTACGTCCTCTACCAGGGATTGGGCATGCGCCATCGAGATGGCCGAGCCACTCTGTGAGCACTTGCGAGACGAGTGGGGGCTGGAACACACCCCGTCGGCATAGATGACCGTGGCCACCTGCTGATGCACACCCGGGTCACACATACCTACGAGGTTCCGGGGAGACTGCTGGCGACGTATCCGGGGCGACCCTACGCCCAGTACTTCGTCGACAACCATCTCTTGGAGGCATACTACAGCTGGGAGCACCCCCACCTACTATATACCCGAAAACATTCTCCAAGAGTTCTGGGACGAACTATTCCTACAGACGGAAGCTCAACGAATGCCGCCACCGATTTAGCTTCCCGCAACCATTATTTGGGGGCAAATAGGAGTCCTCGGAGGGGGCGGGTAGCGTTGAGCCAGTCAACCGACTGGGGGGGGGGGGGGGGGGGCGCTATTGCATTTTTGTGTTGGGGCAGATGCCCCTGCCAGAATGACTGGGAAACCCGGTCTCAGGTATGGTGTTCCATATGTGCCATAGCTTTTGCAATATATTTTTGGGGGCGTATTTTTTGTTTTTGGCGTCGCATTTTTGTTTTTGGCGTCGCATATTTTTTTTTCTTTTTTTTTTTCTTTTTTTTGCGCTGTCCTATTTTTTTTTTTTATAAATTTTTTTTGGGGGGGCGTCGCCTTTTTTTGGGGGGGTCGTATTTTTTTGGGCGTCGCAATATTTTTTTTTTGGAGTCGCATTTTTTTTTGGCGTTGCATTTTTTTTTTGGCGTCTCATTTTTTTCTTTGGTGTGGGGGGGGGGGCAATGAATTCGACCTGTTAGGGCGTGATGATGGTCCGCACCGAGGGCAAGGGTTTGCTGGGCGAGTTATGGAGCCTATCGATCAGGAATTGGGAATTCCCGCCCCAGATTTCCCTCGGGGAGAAACCACTGCTATTTACCAACGCGGTAGGGGCTAGAGAACCACGACGAGCACGCCACTTTCCTATACTTACAGACCCGTAACAAGCAATACAACGGGCCCGCCTTTTGTTGATGGGGCTAGTTTCACACGTGACCACGTGGCGGATCCCTACCACTCGGAAAGGATCCGCCGTACACAAACCAATGATGCGGATCCCCACTCGGAAAAGATCCGCCGTGCACAAACCGATGATGCGGATCCCTACCACTCGGAAAGGATCCGCCGTGCACAAACCAATGATGCGGACCCCTACCACTCGGAAAGGATCCGCCGTGCACAAACCAAAGATGCGGGCCCCTACCACTCGTAAAGGTTCCGCCGTGCACAAACCGATGATGTGGATCCCTACCACTCGGAAAGGATCCGCCGTGCACAAACCAAGGATGCAGACCCCTACCACTCGGAAAGGATCCGCCGTGCACAAACCAAGGATGCGGACCCCTACCACTCGGAAAGGATCCACCGTGCACAAACCGATGATGCGGACCCCTACCACTCGGAAAGGATCCACCGTGCACAAACCAAGGATGCGGACCCCTACCACTCGGAAAGGATCCGCCGTGCACAAACCAATGATGCGGATCCCTACCACTCGGAAAGGATCCACCGTGCACAAACCAAGGATGCAGACCCCTACCACTCGGAAAGGATCCGCCGTGCACAAACCGATGATGCGGACCCCTACCACTCGGAAAGGATCCGCCGTGCACAAACCAAGGATGCAGACCCCTACCACTCGGAAAGGATCCGCCGTGCACAAACCGATGATGCGGACCCCTACCACTCGGAAAGGATCCGCCGTGCACAAACCAAGGATGCCGACCCCTACCACTCGGAAAGGATCCGCCGTGCACAAACCGATGATGCGGACCCCTACCACTCGGAAAGGATCCGCCGTGCACAAACCAAGGATGCCGACCCCTACCACTCGGAAAGGATCCGCCGTGCACAAACCGATGATGCGGACCCCTACCACTCGGAAAGGATCCACGGGATGGTTCCCTTTTGGTTGTGGAGGCCCCCTGTACCATCCAAGCTACGTCCTCTACCAGGGATTGGGCATGCGCCATCGAGATGGCCGAGCCACTCTGTGAGCACTTGCGAGACGAGTGGGGGCTGGAACACACCCCGTCGGCATAGATGACCATAGCTTTTGCAATATATTTTTGGGGGCGTATTTTTTTTCGGCGTCGCATTTTTTGTTTTTGGCGTCGCATTTTTGTTTTTGGCGTCGCATATTTTTTTTTCTTTTTTTTTTTCTTTTTTTTGCGCTGTCCTATTTTTTTTTTTTATAAATTTTTTTTGGGGGGGGGCGTCGCCTTTTTTGGGGGGGGTCGTATTTTTTTGGGCGTCGCAATATTTTTTTTTTGGCGTTGCATTTTTTTTTTGGCGTCTCATTTTTTTCTTTGGTGTCGCATTTTTTCTCTGCGTCGTATTTTTTTCTCGTTCACGTGTCTGTCACGTGACTGTCACATCACTTGATGTTGATGAGAATGTTTATAATCAGATTTTGTACAAGGCCTCTCGGTTGCAAATGAAAAAAGGATATTATTGTAATCATCTAGCGTGCACTGTGGATACATTTTAACCGGAATGTTGCGTTACCATCTGCACAGTATTATAGCAGCCATCGGCATAATGAAAAGGTCAAAGTTGAACTTCCTCGTCACATGGGATTCACGTGAAATATATCTCGTCGCTGAAAATACGTCGCTGAAAAAACAAATGCGACGCAAAAAAAAAAATGCGACGCAGAAAGAAAAAAATGCGACGCAGAAAAAAAAAGGCGACGCCAAAAAACAAAACCAAAAAAAAAAAAATTACAACGCCCAAAAAAAAAAAGAAAAAAAAAGAAAATAAAAATATGCGACGCCAAAAACAAAAATGCGACGCCAAAAACAAAAAATGCGACGCCGAAAAAAAATACGCCCCCAAAAATATATTGCAAAAGCTATGGCACATATGGAACACCATACTCAGGTGCCATCTTTGTTTTTGTTTTTTTTGTCGGATAGCGTCAGTTGAGTCCCATCTTTTTCTGAAGTAAGGAGTGTTATTTTTTTCTGTGCGTGAAATGCTTACAATAAAAGAAAGTTCAAACCAGACATCCGGGTTTGTGTGAATCCTTCTGATTGTGTCCCGAAATACCCACATCGACACGCTACATTATATTACACCCCCCCCCCCCCCACCCCCCCCCCCCCCCCCCCCCCCCCCCCCCCCCGACTGACCAAAGCTTGAGTACGGTATTTCGGCAGTCTTTTTATGTATATACTTAGGCCACAGAGCTATATTAATTAATATATAGCTGTAATAGGCAGCCTCTTATGTACTTACCACGTTCTTTGGTTGTACAATGTTCACCAGATTAATATAGTTGTCGTAGTTATTCTCCCCCCTGCTTCCGGCGAACGTTGGCCATGCGTTACCCTTGCAATTAACCTTTCTGGAATTGGTCAGTTCAAAAGAGTAGTGAATTGAAAAGGTAATGGCTTTTTAAAACACAGCGTGGTGTCAAAGAATTTCTCGCAAACACATCCAAGTAGCGCCCATGCATAACAAATATAATGCCCTACGTTCATTATTATAAGTAAATACCTGCGCGACGTAATTAATTACATGTAGTATTTTTGTTATCCAAGGTTTTTGAATGTGATAAATACTTTGTCGTAGTCTCATTTGATCTTTACATTTTAATTTTACAGTTTTAAAAATAGATGTAGTCCTACTGAACTAAGATGAATTATTGAAAAACAAATTGGAAAACTGATTTGAAGTGGCTTAAAGAACAATTATTTCATAAATTGTGCCGCTCTTCATCTTTTACCGTCGACGAGTCTCCCGCCACCATATACTTAATTATCCCCCTCCCCTCACCCACCTAACCCCACCCCTTTGCTTTTCAAAATATGTTCACCGGCGAAAGAATCTTAGAGCACTTTCTGAAAAGAAAATAAGTTAATTTGCAATCCCTCATCATTGATACATTTGGGGTTGAATGTAGATACTGCTTTTTTGGTAGTCATCACATCGGTTAATGAACTTCTCTTCTGTGAGGGGCTCGCTGCGTAATACACGCAATGCTCTTTCAGCCATGTCGTCCTCATCTTCCCCGAGGTCGGAAAAGGCCAAAGGAGCGCCGTAGCAGGGCACGGCGCAGGTCAGGAGGAGTAGGCCCACAGCGTACAGCCAAGTTTGAGGGAGCATTTTGTCTTGCGTCCTCTGTAAAGAAATAAAGAAGACATGATCCAAATAGAAAGAATCCCCAAAAAACCCTGGCCCAAAATATAGCTGTCGAAACATAATTATAGAACCCATGTTACGAATTTTAGAAAAGCATATCAGGTAATTCTTTTCAACTATCTTTGGTAGCCAGTGGCTTAACCAGGGGGGTGCAGAGTGGCAGAGTTGGAGATTTTACAAGCAAAATCGGGACGGTGAAAATAGATTATAAATGCAGAATCAAGACGGTGAAAATGAGATTTTAAATGCGAAACCGGGATGGTGAAAAACGGCATTTTTTTAAGGTGACCGGAACAAAATTTCAAAACTGGGGGCGGTAAAAGTACCAAATGTGAAACGGTGGCGCTTTCAATTTCTAAACCCCTCCCAAAAAAATTGGAAATGTGTGTTATATCGTTGGAAAGCCTGTTCATTTCTCTTTACAACGATGTCCCATTTGTAATGATCATGCAATTTTGTCGGATGAGCAGCACAACTGATTAATTGATTATGTGGGTGGGTCCCATGTGACTAATGTTTGGAACAGACACCAGGGAAATTCTTCACATTTCACTTGGGACCCACCCACATAATCAGCTGTGCTGCTCATCCTACACAAATGCGAAGATTTACCTACCTACAGCCGATGGGTTCTAAATTAAGCCGGGCTGCGATTCCCCCCCCCCCCCCAAACTACATCTAAATGGATTCATTGTTGAGCTCCCTTTATAATACTTTTAACATACTTACGCACGCGTTATAAGGCTAGGTATATAATGCAATGAATTCTCGAATTCTGCCGAGCATTCCGATGGCCTAGTGGATACGGCGTTAGACTATGAGGCAGAAGGTTCTGGGTTCGAGATCTCTACGTTACGAATTTTTTTTTTCTTTTCTAATTTCCAGCTTTCGAGGATTATTTTTTTTTAAAGGGAAGTGAAGTCCGAAATCTCATAGCGTTAATCCTATTCGGATGTCGTTTGGGAAAACAATTCGCAGCCGGGCTGGTCCCCAGGAGGGAATTCCTCGCGTTGCCGAAAATATCCGAAGTTTTTCAAAGTTTTTCGAACTTGTTTTCGGCAACATTCGGCTGTTAACGTTGATGTTCGCAATAACAAAATGTCTGTCTGGTTCCTAGACCAAAATATTTCTGATGAATATTAGGGTCCGGTAGCCGCCAATGACGTATACTGAAAATACGGTGGCAAGATCACACAAGGAATGAAGTTGTATTAGAGAGAGCCGGGATAGAAAATGTGAGCAGAGAGGTACGGAGAAGGAGGTGGAAGTACATTGGACACATCCTGAGGAAAGATCCCAACGACGACTGTGTGACAGCCATTACGTGGGCCCTTGAGGGGAAAAGAAAGCGTGGAAGACCGAAAACCACCTGGAGACGGACCGTAGAGAAAGAAGGACAGGCCGGGGGGTGGAGAACCTGGAACGAGATGCGGGCCACAGCCGCCGACAGGGCAGTGTGGAGGCGGAGCGTTGAGGCCTTATGTGCCACCCAACACTGTGAGGCCCGAATACGTGAAAACCTTTTGTTGGAACGAAAAACGTGAAAAGTGTACAAAGGGCAACATTGTTCACGTAATATGAAACGTGATAAGTTCACTTTTCACGTTCGTCAAAGTATCACGTATTTTTCGGGTCAGCCGGTTGCTAAGGCATATCTTTCACGTACTAAAATACGTGAAAACTTCGCTCGCGCACGTGCCCATTGTTGGCGGATTAGCGGAGGTGCTATAAACAATCTTTTGTTCTGCAACGACTGGTATGTAGGACAGCACTACACACGTTTAGTAGTATAGGAGATACCGATTCTGTAACAAATCGGTATCTCCCACTCTATTTGCACTGACGCGACGTAGAGGGCAGAAGAGACACTATCACAGTTCAGTCTGGTCGTCATCCAGTTCACACGTGTTTGATTTCGCTCTGCGCTGGCACTGGTTTGTTGGGCCGTATCCTACGCCACGGCCCGTTAGAAAAGCCGAGGGCCGTTTCAGGATTCAACAATTGTATTTTGGGGAGGCTCAGTCTTTGATTGGTATCAACCACGGTGGTGTTATTGACATGCAGTCGGTTTTGACGTTTGCCCCCCTTTTCATTCCCATGGAGAAATGAGGTAGGAAAAAAACAGTTTTGTTCCCGAGCTGTTTGTGAGGGTTTCACGTAAGACGGAGATACCGTGGAGAAATTTACGAAGCAATTTGCACCCGCATTCATTGATATTATGGAGTTTATTCCCATTGCCTATAAGATTGAATGGTTTTCCGACAATTTGGGAAATCCTTTTCGGGTCACTTCGTCCATTTCGGTCCCGTGTCGTTGCGGGGGTTTCGTATTAAGTGCCGCGCCTCGTATTAAGTGCCGCGCCTCATGCTATTGTGTTGAATACAATAGGCGCATCGGCGTCCCTCGCCGATGCATGACGATGGAATGTAGTCTGGCTTTCCTTTATCGGAAGTTATTTGCAAAAAATTTGGCTTTTGTTATGCGTAAGATCGTTACCGGTGTCAAAGATGGAATCTTGACAGTATCTGTTTTATTTGACATGGCTCTTCTCATTTAAATGTAACCCTAAGAAAAGTTGGGAATAGTTGGAGTTGCATCGGCGTAACATGCATTTGCATAACTGACAATTACGGGTCGCAGACCAGGCCTCCCAAGTTGACATTATTCCGAGTGTGGTATTTTTAGACAGAGGAATGGCCTCTGGAAACGAAACATTACTTTGCGCTCCATGGTGGAGGTTAATCCCCATGAGTTGAACGTGCTATTGTGGGTATTACACTTTTGGACAGGAAAAGACCCTTGCAAATGAAATACGAATGTATTTATGTACCTTGCTGGAGGACGGTCCCAAGTACTACGCATCCTTGCGAGTTCGATATAAATAAATATTAAAAAAATGACGTCATGAACATCGTCCAACGGCCCCGCACACTCGCATGTAGTGAGGAATGTTACTATATCTTCACTCTGAAACAAAATAGGCTAATAAAAACTGAAATCTCTCGACAGATCTGATGAATTTCTCATGTCATTATCAACAGAAAATGCATCCAAACAGATGATTAGTTTTGAGTTGCGACTTAAAATGTTCTCCCGTCGCCGTACTGTGTGGGCAAAATCTCCCCAAAATAGGCTAATAAAAACTGAAATCTCTCGACAGATCTGATGAATTTCTCATGTCATTATCAACAGAAAATGCATCCAAACAGATGATTAGTTTTGAGTTGCGACTTAAAATGTTCTCCCGTCGCCGTACTGTGTAGGCAAAATCTCCCCGATCGGCCGTGGACGCCCTTTGTCGCACTTCCCTTGGTAACAGTCGGAAGGCGCTTCGGTTTTTCGTGTCCAATCCTGGCGCTGTGGAATAGTATATCGGCCCCTGTTCGGGTTTTTTCCCAGATGGCCCAAATTCATTCTTTGTCTGATGCGTCCTGCTCAAAATCGGCCGAGCGGTTTAAAGAAGTGACGCTCCAAAAGAAATTTCGCGCTCATATTTCACTTTGAAAATGGGTATCGTTTGAGATCCATCTTGATAAGCAGCAGATAGATATCGCAAATAGCTAAATTCGGATGATATTGGTTATGAAGTGGCTTCAGGAAATATACTTTTGTTAGGCAGCTTTTTAGCCGATAATCTGATAGAATGCATGGTTCAGACAGGTGCTGTGTAACTTGCTGCGCGCTGGTACTGTTGGGTGCGCTTGGGTACCAGTCTAATATCCATTTTCTCACGCGAACTGGAACCTGCTGTATTTTTTTATATACGCAATACTGCCGCATACATCATAATAATAAATTCAGAATTGCCTTTCACGGCTGATCGTCACGGCTGATCGTCATGGCTTAAAGATGTCATGAATTATTTACAGTTCATAAAAAGTTGAGGGTTTACCTCTGAATATGACAACGTAGAGTCATCTGCTAATTGCTGTGATTCTATTTTTTATTAAAATGGCACTCATAAATTTTCATGCGCTCTTGGTGGGCATAACGAGGATATTTATAATAGAACGTTTCAATCATTACAGGGATTATGGCCCAAAATCTGGAGTAGACTTAAATCTACATGCCCCTCGCAAGATGGTTCTTCTGAAGGATTAGGCCTAGCCGTTGTTTAATACAGATGACTTTTGTTCCCGAAATGGGGTTCGCGCCCGCAGCGGAAGCTATGTGCATTTTGTAATATATTATATATATATATATTTCATTTTAATAATTTTCAAAGCATTGACCACACAATTACTGATAGGTTTCACGTAGGTGTTGAAAATGGGTTTTGCACAAACGTACTTTACCCTGAATGAATGTCTTCTACACAGTATCTCCGGTGAAACTGCAGTTATTTCGAAATGGTAATAATTGATTATTCCAAACCTAATGAATTATGCAAATTTTGTACGTAGATCTTAGAGTTATTTTCAGAGACTGCCTAAAATGTCATCTGCCGATTCTATGATGCCAGTGGGTCTATGTGTCAAAGAAAGATATTCACATCCCTTCAAAGCTGATTAGTTGCGCCCTTTAGGGTTAATTATGTAAATTGACATTGAAATTATTTATGAACATCTGAAGTCATATATGTTATTGGAAGAATGCATACATAACATGCCTGCCAAAAAGGGATGAAAGCAAATAAACCATTATGGAGACTGGGAGAAAATGTCTTGTGATTATGTGATTTTCTTGGAGCCGTGGCCGCTATAAGGAAATACATAAAATGGCATTTGTCCTCTAAAGTAAAAGAAAAAATGACACAAGTTGTCCGTCCTTAGATTTGATGTATTTCGAGAACCCCTTGGGCTATTTTAAATATTTTTGCAGATTCTAGATTCTGGAGCCCTGCTCTTTCAAAGTAGCTATAATTCACGGCCCAGAACTATGAGCAAAAAGAAAAAAACAATAATAATAATATGCAAAAAAAAAAAAAAAAAAAATAACAAAAGAAAATTCCTACTGCAAATGTGCCTGGGTGGAGGAAGGGCCTCAAAATTTGAACACCCTTCCTTTTGTAGGCGTGATGCTTTAGGACAAGTAAAGCCCTCTGAAAATAAAACAATTGTATCTACCGTGGGACGGGTCTCTCAATTCGAACGCACCATTCTGAGTGTGATATCTTGAGACCCTCTCAAAATGACATTTTTATGTGCCTCGCCGGAGGGCTGTAAAGTCAAACCCCTCCATATTCCAACACACAATTCTGAGTGTGATATTAGAGACAGAGAAAAACCCTCTGAAAATGACATTTTGATGTGCCTTGCTGGAAGATGGTAGAAGTCAAGCGCCTCTATATTCCAACACACCAATCTGAGTGTGATATTAGAGGCAGAGAGAAACCCTCTGAAAATGACATTTTGATGTGCCTTGTTGGAGGGTGGTAAAGTCAGATACCTTTAACCCTAACTCCCTAGGGTGTGTGGAAAATCATATTAAAAACGGAGGATTTAGGACTGTTGGGGTTATATTCCAACACACCATTCTGAGTGTGATATTTGAGGCGGAGAAAAACCCGCTGAAAATGACATTTTTATGTACCTTGCTAGAGGACAGTAAAGTCACACACCTAGCACACCATTCTGAGCGTAATATTTCAGACGGAGAAAACCCTCTGAAAATGACATTTTTATGTACCTTGCTGGAGGACGGTACAGTCAAATGCCTCTGTATTCCAACACACCATTCTGATTGTGATATTAGCAGCAGACACCAATCCTCTGGAAATGACATTTTTATGTACCTGGCTGGAGGACTGTAAAGTCAAACACCTCCATATTCGGACACCACATTCTGAGTGTGATATTTGGGACAGAGAAAAACCCTCTGAAAATCATACTTTACTGTACCTTGGTTGGGTACAATCTTGCGATGTTGATTCTTTGAGACAAAAAACAAAAGGATGATACAGGACGAATTGGCCTTTATGAATGAAACATTGGTGTGCCATGGCGGAGGACAGGCCTCGCCAGTTGGGCATACCATTATGAGTTTGGTACTTTTATGCAGAGAAGTGGTTGCCATCTGTGAATGAGACATTTGTGTACCATGGTGGAGGGCAGGCCTCGTCATTTGAACATACAAAGGAATTTCCTTTGTAAATTAAATATGTGTACCATGGTGGAGGACAGGCCTCGTGGGTTGAGCATACTCTCATGAGTGTGGTACTTTTAGACAGAGAGGAAGTTGCCACCTGTAAATGAAACATTTGTGTACCATGGGGGAGGACAGGCCTCGTCATTTGAACATACAAAGAAATTGCATTTGTAAATGGAATATATGCGTACCATGGCGGATGGTAGGCCTTGTTAGTTGAACATACAGACAGAGAAGAAATGACCTCTGTATATGAAATATATGTGTGCCCTGGTGGAGTACAGGCCTTGAGAGTTTGAACATACAGACAGAGAAGAAATGACCTCTGTATATGAAATATATGTGTACCATGGTGGAGTACAGGCCTTGTGAATTGAACATACAGACAGAAGTAAAATTGCCTCTGTAAATGAAATATATGTGTGGAGTACAGGCCTTGTGATTTGAACATACAGACAGAGAGGAAATGGCCTCTGTGCATGAAATATATGTGTACCATGGTGGAGTACAGGCCTTGTGAATTGAACATACAGACAGAAGTAAAATTGCCTTTGTAAATGAAATATATGTGTACCATGGTGGAGTACAGGCCTTGTGATTTGAACATACAGACAGAGAAGAAATGGCCTCTGTGCAAGACATATATGTGTACCATGGTGGAGTACAGGCCTTGTGAATTGAACATACAGACAAAAGGAAAATTGCCTCTGTAAATGAAATATGTGTACCATGGTGGAGTACGGGCCTTGAGTTGAGCATACGGACAGAGAAGAAATTGTCTCTGTAAATGAAATATATGTGTATACCATGGTGGAGTGCAGGCCTTCTGAGTTGAACATACAGACGGATGAGAAATGGCCTCTGTAAATGAAATATGTGTACCACGGTGGAGTACAGGCCTTGTAAGTTTGAACATACAGACAGAGAAGAAATTGCCTCTGTAAATGAAATATATGTACCACGGTGGAGTACAGGCCTTGTAAGTTTGAACATACAGACAGAGAAGAAATTGTCTCTGTAAATGAAATATATGTGTACCATGGTGGAGTACACGCCTTTTGAGTTGAACATACAGAGGAGAAATTGCCTCTGTAAATGAAATATATGTGTACCATGGTGGAGTACAGGCCTTTTGAGTTGAACAGACAGACAGAGGTGCAATTGCCTCTGTAAATGGAATATATGTGTACCATGGTGGAGTACGGGCCTTGTGAGTTTGAACAGACAGACAGAGGAGAAATTGCCTCGGTAACTGAAATATATGTGTACCACGGTGGGGTACAGGCCTTTTGAGTTAAACATACAGACAGAGAAGAAATTGTCTCTGTAAATAGAACATTACAACAATTAAAAATAACAAATGGTGCCATAGTGGAGGACAGGCCTTGTGAGTTAAACATGCCATTATGGGTGTGGCACTTTTGGACAGAGAAGGAATTGTCTCTGTAAATACAACATTAATTGTGTACCATAGTGGAGGACAGGCCTCGTGGTTTGAACATGCGATTATGAATGCGGCGCCTTTCGACAGAGAGAAAATGGACTCTGTAAATACATAAAATTAAAAATGGAGCGTTGTGTACATGGGGAGGACGAGCCTCCCAAATCGAGCATACCATTGCGGGGGTGATATTTTTGGACAGAAAGACCTCTGCATATGACTCATTTATTTGCCATGATGGAGGAATTTGCCTCTCCATTATTTTGCACACACCATTGTGATTTCGATACTTTCAGACAGAGAAAGAATCTTCTGAAAACGACATTTTGTGTACCTTGGTGGAGGATGGACCACCCAATTTGGACCGCACTACTGTGAGTGTGGTATTTTCAGAGAGAGCATGGCCCTCTGAAAATTAAGTTTTTATGCGCCATGGTGGAGGGCGGCCTGGGCCATCCAATTTGGACACGCTATCGTGATTTTGATATTTTCAGACAAAGACCCTCTGAAATTAAATTTTTATGTTACTTTCTGTGTGACCTGCTTTCATATTTAAGCGCACCATTCTGATTGTGATATTTAGAAGCAGAGTAAAGCCTTCTGGTAAAAAAAAAATAATAATAATAATACCGAAAAAAAAAAAAAAATACGTGTGAGAATAGTGGAGAACGGGCCTCCAGTTCGAACACGTCATTGTGATTTTGAGACTTTGAGACAGAGAAAAGCCCTATGAAAATGGTATTTTATGATGGATGGCGGGCCACCCAATGGTTCGTGCTGTCTCAAGCAGCCTGCCTAAATTCCATGGACATTTGGGTCACGGTCTTCGAGGAGACTACACCTTTATATACTGTAAATTTACTTGTTCATAAAAGGGGAAAATCGGTTGATGTTGCAGGATTTGGTCAGATCATCCCCAATATTTTGTATCATTCGCTTGGCGAACCGTATGGTTGTATATTCTTTGTTCCCAGCTAAATCCCGAGTTCCTTTCCTCTCGCCGCCCGTATTCTGCTTATAGAAATGTGTGCCATCGTGTGTACTCAGAAGTGTTTTCTTTCTCGTGATGCCGCAGGAGTTTCCAGACGCCTCGTGTTTTCCCTTTAGCTTGTTTGCAAAACATCCTCTCTCGATCAAACTGCAATTCCGTTTAAGACAGCGCTCCGCACCAGTTGGAACCGACCGGCCGGGAAACGTCCATTGTTAGCATTCGTCGGTTTTATTGCCGCGTTTTGTAGTCTTGGTTCCGAGACCCTTTTGTCCCCATTTTTGTTTGCTTCCGCTAAAACGAAGTCGCTGTTTCTCAGCGGATCGGCTCGACAATGTATTCGATTCTAAAATCTTTTGTATTACACGCTCTGAAAGAATCGATTCTACCGTTCTTTGCTCGGTTCTTTACTTCCACGAAGGTCTCGGATATTCCTCCAAGCGGGTCTTGGCTTTTTCTTGACTTTTTAGATCATTTTCCCCCGACTTTCCGGGGGAGACCATCAGTGATTGAGTTTGACCTTGATGAATGGATTATTCATAATTTGGCTAGCCCGCGGTCACCCTGGGTGCGGTTTTTGAGGTCGTGTTTCCGGATTTTTAAAGTTCATCGCGCCGCTTTGCCCGTTGAAGGATTGCGCGATCCGCGTGATCCAGTTTGTCATGCCTGGGGGAAATATTTTTCGGGTTTGCGTGCAGGCAGACGTGTCGTTAAAATCCGCGGAGAAACTCCTGTAGTGCAGCTGGTTTCCGTTTCGCAGCTGAAGCTTATTTAGACATCAAATAAGTGTATACGAAATATTTGTGTGGCGCTTTCCAGAGACCAGTAGGGTAAGTATTTTAAAGACTCCATTCAGCATGGCAAAGAATAACGACAAATAACTCGACGAACGGTACAGTGTTTGTGGACAAACACAGGGCTGTTTCGTTTTGTGTAAAGTTTGGTGATTGAAATGAAATTTCAAAAATAAAGAAAAATATAGAAAATTAGCCGATGAAGTCATCATGACGTCACTTCGGCTTCTGCATGCTGGTGGCAGTATCTACCTACCCACCAATTTTCATGACGATCGGACCTATCCTCATATGTGTTAAAAAAAAAAAAAAAAAAAAAAAAAAAAACATTGTTGGTGATGTCGTCATGACGTCACACATTTTCTCCCTTTTAGGGCATATCTTTGAGACATACCAAAGCTATAACACAAAGAATTTTCAAAATATCTCGTTTTGTTCGCTAGATATATTGAAAAGGATGTTACGATTTTCAGATTTCAAAATTCATAAAAATCACGTGATGACGTTTATCATGACGTACATGTTCGGCATACATTCTGAGCAGTTAGTCTAAGTGTCTGCCACATTTAAAGCCAATCGGCAGCATACAAGTAGCCAAAGTGCCGGTACGAAAGAAAACGTGTACAAGTGCTATTTGGCTGGAAAAAAAAGAAAAAAAAAGGAAAAAAAATAAAAAAAATTAGCGAAAACAAAGGCTGTTTCGGAAAAGTTTCAGAAACAGCCAATAATAATAATAATAATAACGAGAAGGATGATGAGTGAGCATGTGAGATATTTCTATTCTTCCGAATGTAAATTGAAAGGTATAACCTTGGTTGACAGCTAGTGTCTTTACGTACTTACTATTCCGCCTTTACAACTTTCCGCATCATAATTGATTTTATATTCAATTTATGTTTTCAAAGCAATAATATTCGTGCACAGGAAAACATCAGAAGAGTTTCACAAATGGTGTACGCGTATTCGTGACATCCCAACTTTTTATGGTTCAGTATAATCCAATGAAACATTGTCGACATAAAGAAGTATTGATTAGTGACAGCAGCCACATCATTTCGGGTTTGTGGGGATGCAGAATATATCTCCACTTACACACACTTTCTAGCAAGATCACCCACAGATAGACAATAACTCCAGATAAAAGAGAAAATGAAGATAGGCCAGAAGGCAATTAATATGGAGTATTATGTTTCAGGTGGAAATTACAAATCCGCGCGCTTGAGTGAAGGCAGCCATGAGATTACCCGACGATATGTACATGCATGATTGTACACTGCATGAGTTAGGACACTGGTGTGTAAAGAACTGAGGTGTTCAATTAAAATAAAACCGCCAGAGTGTAAATTTCTGGAGATCAGCCAGTTTGTATATAGGCCTAAGTAAAAGTATTATACATTTTGGTTTTCTTCAATGCCACATGTAATAGAGTAGGCCTATACTGTTTCCAGTTTCTTTGTTCACTTTGAAAATGTGTCCGGGTTTGCCTGTGGTCAGTTTTCATTGTGGATTGTTTGACGAATTTTAAGTTCAGAAGTCGTATCACTCATTGAGTGATCCTCACAATGTCGCTTCCTATGTTGTATCGTAAAAATGGGTGTGGCCCCTGGCCATACGGCATTCTGGGTTTTTGACTTCTGGCTAGCGCTCACCCGAGCAAGGATACTGACAATTTGGGAGACCGCTGGCATGGGGCGGGATGGCTCAGTTGGTAGAGCGGCCTGTACGGTAGCTTGGAGGTCGCAGGTTCGAATCCCGCTCCTGCCAGTTTCTTTGTAAATGATTTAAATAAGACTTAGTGTACATCTGCTAATTTAATTGGATGAAAATTGAAATACATGAAACACATGGTATTTCATATTTCTGATAACCACACACTGAACTCGGTGGCAGTTCTAACCTTTAACGTAAATGCAATTTTGCAATAATGATTTGCTATCTTGACAGAAATCAATCGTATTCAGCGAATAAAAAATTATCTCAAGAATTAAAAGAAATGAGTGAAGCTAATAAAGTGGACCATCTACTTTGATTTTAAATTGACAGCATTTGAGTGGTTTGCTGGGCTTGCTATACTTCTCTTCTTCATGTTCGCCTTTTCAAATATTAGTATGCACGGATTGCCACGCATGTAGGAATGTAATATATTTAGTTAAGGCATTTTGTTCCGGAGAAATATGACTGATGAGGACAATGATGCATTTAAGCTCCGCCTTGCAGGCAAGGTAAGTACGAGCGTTTTTCAGTCAAAAGTTGACAAGACACCGCAACAACTACTTTATTGTGCACGGAACTGGTCTGAAATTTTCACAATACTGGGCCTGGCCATGACTGGCTGGCAAAAAAAAAAAAAAAAAAAAAAAAAAAAAAAGCCGGCATGGTACAGGTGATTTAACAAGACTGGCAAAAACTCATTTTTTATGAAAAGGTACTTAGAAAAATTGAGACATTTTTTGTTCATTCATTCATTTCATTCGCATTGGCTGGTTGGAATCCTGGATTGAAGGGTGCGCCTGCAGGTGAGTTGTCATTGTCGGGAGCGTCCGTATCAAAGAGAAACCTGAGAAACTCCAAGTTATTCAACCTTTAGGAGCTCCAAGCCGTTATTTTGTATAGCCATGTATCATGCTGACGTACATGTATCCACAGGGTGCATGTGGGGTTTGTGTGGTGATGTTTGTTTGTCTCGGATTTTGCGCGTTCCACGTGGAACGGTGGTTGATGTGGTTGGACGGTGGTTCGCAGGCTGCGTTGACACGATTCAGGTGCATATTGGTTACAAGGTGGTGCAATTTGTTAGCAAGGCGCGTTAGCAGTGAGCTGATGGCCCTGTTTGCGCATGCTTCAAGTAAATATCCCGCATTACCGGATGAGGTAAGGGTTAGGTACGGGTGAGGTATGGGTGGTATTTAGGGGGTCTAACAGCCAGGGAAAGGGAGTGGCTTCGCTATCTTGGTTCGGAGCGAAGAATCTCTCGCCCATATCTAAACCTAGCAGACTCTGGAGCCCGAACAAAGCGGTGGTGCAAATAGAGTACTATTTGCACTGACGCGACGTAGAGGGCAGAAGAGACACTATCACAGTTCAGTCTGGTCGCGGCTAGGATAAGCGGCAGGGAGAAGCGTAAATTATGTAATTATGTAATTCGTGCCTGCACACACATAGGCCTACACGCACATAGGTGTGTGGGCGCCGGCAATCGCGGGGCTCCTATTGTCCCTCTTTTGTTTGTACTCTAACTTTTTCGGGGGCCTCCCGTTGGTTTTGTGCGCGGTTTTCATAAGTGGGCCTTGACACAATAACGGACCCTTTTGTCCTCTTTATTTCCGGTCCGCGGTCTGAATAGCTATACAAACGTACATGTATAAGTGTGTATGTATTGATTTGATTTTTAGTGCCTTCTGTATCGTCTTTGTATATATGGAGGGTTTTAAATAACACTATTAACTTGAAAAATAAGCAAGTTCGTGCTAGCGAAAGAGGATTCGGACCAGCTCAGGTGGTCGCAATTTCGTTTTGTTTTCCCACCCACACCCACCCCAACGGTTTGTTGTTCGGGCTCCGGTTTCTATGCTCTAATCTCTCGCCCATATCTAAACCTAGCAGACTCTGGAGCCCGAACAAAGCGGTGGTGCAAATAGAGTACTATCTCCCCCTCTCCCCCACCTCTCCCCCCCTCTCTCCCTCTGTATCTCCCCCTCCCTCCCTCCCTCTCTCTATTCCCTTCCCTTTCCCCTACCCCAAAATTTGATTTTGTTATATTCCAAAAAAATTATGTATTTTGTTATTTTAAAAAAATATATTATATTGCCATAATATAAGATGGAAACACAACCTTCGATCTATGGATACAATAGATGGTCTTTAAAAAATCTACAGTAATTTGTAGAACAACGAGACATTTTAGTCCCGCAACGGGCCGGCCTTAAACTGCGGGCTTTACGAGGTTATTTAAATTGGAATTTAGCTCGAATACGTAGCGTAGTAGTAGAGTACCATATACCGTTGCCTCAGCAAGCGAGGTATACTAAACGAGACTACATTCAAGCTATACGAGCACTCGACGCATTGCGGGGAGAAGAATTAGCAAGTTACATACAATGAAACAATATCACAATCTCGCAACAACTCAACTATAATCGCCAAGACTACATTCGAGCTATACAAAAAGAAGAAAATACATTTACAAGTTTGAGAATCAAATCGAAAAAAAGTCTCGAGCAAATCGTGCGCGATAAAAATATCCAAGTCATTTCTACGGGTAGAAATGGTGAAACGCTGAAAAAAGATTGCATCGAAGCTATAACAAGATTTAAATCTCCAAATATTTTTCGAGAATCAGACTTTCGAGAGACTAGAAGATTTGAAAACAGTTATAGAAATTGGGAACTTGTACCAAATTTGTTTACCGATGATCCGGAACAATTTTACAACACACACATGTCGATGATTAAAAGCAAAATAACCACTGAGTTAAGAGACCTAAAAACGATGAAACTTCAGATCGGTATGAAAGTAAAGTATAAAAAAATAACGTCGGATGGTGGGACTTTAACATCAACGGCAACTCATTTTAGTCATCAAAATCGTGTCTTAAATGAGAGCGAAATACAAACAACGCTCAGACGGCAATTTGAAACGATACTATCGCAGATAGATAAATACACGAATGAAGGAAGTGGTTGGGCTATAGATAAAATACTAGCGTTTTACATCAACATAAACAGAGTTAACCCTATGGTAGGTGCTTCTTACGCAGAACTACCCAAATGTATCGTTAGTAAACACGCAAGCGTCAACATCGAAAACGAAGATCAAGAGTGTATAAGATGGTGTATAGGAGCCGCTTTGGGTATATACGCAGATAAAGTTAAAAACCAAATAGAAACAAACCTAAATTGCAAATTTAACGGAAATAGAACCGCTACTTATAAAACTGATGATGGATTACATTTTACGGGCGTAGACTTTCCTACACCCATACATCAGATACCGAGAATAGAAAGACAAAACAATTTAAGTATAAACGTGTTTGGATACGAAGACTCGATATATCCATTATACTTGTCTAAAAACCCAGATGCTCCAACTTGCGTTAATTTGCTGTTATTTAACGGTCATTATTGCTGGATAAATAACTTGCCTAGATTATTGTCTAGCGTTACAAACAGCCAACATCGCAAACATTTTTGCTTGAGATGTTTATCGCCAGAAAAGTTGGAATTACACAAGATAGATTGCGAAGGGGTAGACTCAACCCCATCTAGAGTCGTATTACCAAAACCGGGCAATAATATTCTCAAATTTAAAAACTTAAAACATTTACAAGAAGCACCTTCTGTCATATACGCTGATTTTGAACCTAACCCCCTCACACATCCCCCGTGTAAACACACACATGTTCAATAAGAAAGCATTAGGCCGCTGCAAGGAGGAGGGATGCTAGTACGTTTTTACTTTTTACTAGCAAAAGTCGTTTGACCATAACAAAACAGCAGGAATACAACAACAATAGAAAACACACGTGATAAAGTGCACAGTCAGAGCTCGACAAATTTTTATTTCAACTGGTAGTCCACCGGACTACCACACTGAGAAAAATGGTAGCCCAATGTTTGAAATTGGTAGTCCTGTGCGGCCAAACTCAAACCTGAAAATAACAAACGCAAACTTTATAAAATTGTATTATTTATGGACTGTGCAAATAAAACTGAAGTTCTTTTTTAGATTCTTGTCAGACCCAGCACCACCATATTTAGATGAAATCAGAAAACGTTTCATTTTAACTTCTGTTGTGGCATAGCCAAGCAGAATACAGCGTTTTTACTAAATTTACAAAAGTATAGCGTTTGCTTGTTCCACACAATATCCGAATCCAGCGCCCGGCCAAAAACAATCTAAACTTTTCACCCTATGTACAGCTCGTCAAAGCACGCGAATATTAAAGAGGAACTAAAACGGCAAATTTTTTTTTTACTTTTTGGACTTTTCCGACAGTTTAAATACTCTTTTAACTGATGGAGATTAGTTTGCAGACGAGAGAAATTTTTTTATTAAAAAAAAAAGGGTTGTTATTCTGAACCATTTATCCTGTTTCGCGAAAGCTCATTATGTATGTTAAATGTATGTACGTGACCCCGTGACGTACACGTGTAGAGTCGGTTGATGCTACAGCCAAACACTATGCATGTACGTATACGTGGAGTTGATGCTGCTGAAGAGTTTTTGTCGACCTAACTCCTCCGTTTTCCCGTCTATTTTGTCTAATTTTGATATTATTTCAGTATGACCATGGATCTGAGATAATCATTATGCCTCGATCGTGTGTATTTGGGGGTTGCACGAGGAACAGCGACAAAAACCCTGACCCAACCTTACTGCGATTCCCAGTGCTGAATGGAGCTCAAAGGCGACAGTGGGTCCGCTTTGTAGACAATACAATATCTGATTTTGGGCTGTCGAAATGGTCGAAAATATGTGCAGAACATTTCGCCAAAGACTGTATAGAATAGATGATAGTGTTAGTATGAAAACTCAGCTGGGTTTGAAGGCACAATTCCGTTTGAAGGATGGAGCCATTCCAACTCTAAAAGCACCGAGCATTCCAATCGTGTCCCGGACTCACGCGCACCAGCGCGACGACGTTAACTGCGGTTGCCGTCTCGAGCAGCCAGAGAGCCCCGGTCGTCTCCCTGTCCACGCTCGCTTGACTCAACATGCATTGTACACGCACGGTACCGCATGTATACCCTGCCGGATATGAGGCAGCTTTTTTCACTCCGTATAGTTTGTAGGATCCTACACTTCCTACAGTCCTACACCATTGAAATGTGCACAAAGTAAAAAGCAAAGACGGACACAGTGAACCAGTTTTGTGTAGGACTGTAGGAAGTTGTAGGCCCTGCAGATGATGCATGGTGAAAAAAGCTGCCCCATATCGTGCTGCATATGACCGCATGCGCTGCATGCGATTGAGTCTGGTACCTTATAACAGAAATTGTGTGTATAGTTCTGAGAAGGTGCGGGTCCTTATGAGGGCTGCATAATCAAAGTCGCCAGACTAGAGTATAGCATCAGCTCACACACAACTCACCGCGCAGGTCCCAATAAAAGCCGACTGCAAACAAAGGAAAGTATGACTCATAACTAGCTTTTCAGCAAGAACAAGCCTACAACCCCAATTCTTAATGTGTCTCACAAAGATGTCAACACTTTAAAATATGTTTATCGTAGTGTTACTCCTATATCATGAGCAAAAAGCACAGCAAGTAATACTAGCCTTAGACAAAAAAATACGTACAGACTCTACGTAAAACATTGTCGTATAATACAGTGACGTCATATGTTTCTACACGTGTACGTCAATACTCGCGCGATACGGCAAGCAGTTGACCTCGGCCTTTTCTGAATCGAGTCAAAGTGGCTCAGAAAGAAAAGGCTCAAAAACATTTTTTTTGATTTTTCAGAATCATGAAACTTGTTACATTAGATTTGGGGAGGCATAAACTATCAGATAAGTCAAAAATGTCAAAAAAAAATTTGGCGTTTTAGTTCCTCTTTAATTACCGTGCCCGCTGAATGTTTATAATACCCTTATGTGCAGACTGGTTTCGGCCTATATTATGCATTTGTATTTTTTATAGCATGCGGCAGGAACTAGTTTAGCACATCGTAATCAATCATAGACGAGTTCCCGGTCCCTCCATCATTTTCTAACTAACGCAAAGTAAGCGTGAGTACAGGTAGTTTGTTCAAGCCAAAATAAATTACTAACCCGTGAAATACATCCCTGATAGTAAGCGCGAAATAGTCTGCTATAGTTATTATTTAGCGCCGATTTTTTCGTTATTTTTGAAGCCAAAAGATAATTGGAAGGATCGGGAACAAGTTTATGAAAAGTGCTGACATCATGCACGCGCAATCTGTTTTGAGGTTGCTGGTTGGTTCCGTTCAACTGTTGCACGGCCAGTACATGGACAGCGCGCGGTCCAGTGGCATAAATATGGCAGCTAGCTCTGTGCGAACGAGTATTTCACTTATTTTTCTCTGAATACGAAGTCACTGAATGGCGATGATGTTAAACTATATTTGTGGGTGAATGTAATGTTTAATGTTATTTTTGCTTGTACCTGCTGATCTGTGTAACTGTGTTCTGGTCCATGATTATGGAGTTTGATTCTCTGAAAAACATGTGCAATACAGTTGGTGCTCCGGCGGGCTCCAGCACGGGAAACTCCGGTTGCCCGCAAAGGCCTGGCGTGGTTGTCCCGGGAGTCCGGGCCCGGGATTTGTCGAGCTCCGACAGTACTTTTAATCATTTTAAATTCAGTAATGATTTTAAAGAACATACAGGGTGCATTGCTATGCTATGACGTTTTAAATGTTTTATTTATATTTTCATGTTGGCCTAATCTGTACCACAATCATGATCGTTGGCAGCAGCGTATGTAGTTAATGTACATTCAAAACAGTTAATTCGCTCCGACATCAGTTTTACCTCCTGTCAATCAGTTGTCACGTCACCAGAATCTACACTTCCAGTAAAAGAAAAGGAATAATGTCAAATAGCAAATACATGTACATGTGTGTACAGTATATGATTCTTCCTTGTTTTTTAATAATAGCAATGCTTTTCCCTCCCCCTCCACCGCCCGAAATGTTACCAAGAAATATCCCCATTTAGCTAATTAATTCAAGGATGAAAATTTACCTTGTATGAAATCTTAGTCACTCACACGGTTGTTGTACCTTGGAGCCTCAAAGAAGGGTCGGAGTCGTACTCATTCGATTGCGGCATCATTCAGCTTAGGTTTATCGATATCGATTTAAACGCAACGCACCAAAACTCTTGAAAATGTTTGCTAAATCCATATCAGGTGATTTGAGGAAATTGCTTTACCCATTTGGGTGCAAAGTATGCACCTGAATTGTTAATAAATGCCCAAAAAACCAAGACGAGAGCTAGCGATTGCATGCAAGCTGGCAGCATGTGCGGGAAGGGAATTCCCCATGGTGAGAAATGGCCAGTGCAATACAAAAAAGAGGGTACTAGCGTGTCGAAACTGTTACACATGCTGGTACCCGATTGCCGAACTTGTGCGTGTATATATACATGTACAGGTATATAGCACTGTGTGAATAGCGCTGTGTAACAATACGTGTCGCAGTTGTTGATTTCCAAATGTCGTAAATGAAATACTACATCCTTTATTAAACTTTTTTTTAAAGAAAGAGCAAGGTGCTCAAAAAACCTTACAAGTCGTAATAACGGTTATTATAACACATCATCCACAGATTCTGTGTCTTGATTGGCCGAAGCAGTAAATATTTGTATACTATACTCAAACCTAAACCTAAACACCGCATAGACTTCTAAATGTAGCCTCGATCCAAGCAATTAATTTTAATAGAAATGCATGCATAGTACTACCAGGAGGAGTATATTCCAGGCGGGATTTGGAAAGTGCCTCGTCTGAAACAATTTTGAGACAATAATTGAAAGTGGCCGACCTTCCAAATGTCCATCTTTGGCGATTAAATGGTCACTTGCCTGGAACGTTTCAGGCCGCCATATAGGCCGTTTCCAGTGAGGGCACACTACTTGGGCCAGCACTGAGCATGAAGGAAATTTTGCGGCGATTGTGTACTTACATACCCCGTTCCAAGCTTGCGACATTAAAAACCAACAGGTATGTTGTAGATATAGGGCAGGGTTTTGATTTTCTTGTGGAAAACTTTGGGGTACAAAAAGGGCACTCTGGAAATATTGGAGATACCCCCTTACACCCCCTTACACCCCCTTACACCCCCTTACACCCCCTTACACCCCCTTACACCCCCTTACACCCCCTTACACCCCCTTACACCCCCTTACACCCCCTTACACCCCCTTACACCCCCTTACACCCCCTTACACCCCCTTACACCCCCTTACACCCCCTTACACCCCCTTACACCCCCTTACACCCCCTTACACCCCCTTACACCCCCTTACACCCCCTTACACCCCTCGGGGCCGTCCATAAAGTACGTACGCACGAAATGCCGAATTTTTTACCCCCCTCCCCCGTACGCATGGCACAGGGGGCCTACGCAGTGGCTCCAACCCCCTCCCCCTGTACGCATACGCATTCCACATATCTTTTTGACTTCTCAGACTATACCCATATATTCTAGCATCATTAAACGTCACAGTACACCTGTAGTACATGTAGTATGATAGGCATGTCGCATCCAAAGACTGAAATAAATTACAAAATGTTGAAAACAAAGCTAACATTTTTATTAACGGACCTGGAAATGATTGAACAGTGATATATTTTGAACCAAAACAGCAGTCAATGATGTCATGAACCAAAAGTATACGAAAAAAAGTTAGGATATTGTTTTTCTCTTTTGGTTTTGACGTTTCACGAGTGGTTTATTGAGGGCTAGGGAGTGTTTGAACAAGAGGCAGTTGATATACCAGACGTATCTTTTTTATTTTGTTTACCTCCGGTACATAAGCGATTTTCGACAGCACGAGTGAAATTGATACAAGCGTTATAAAGCGGGTCTTTTTGTTGCAGTCAATACGTAAACAACTGTTTGCCAATAGACTTTGCAATCAGTCTTTATTTTAGCATATTTCGTTCTAATAAAAACAAAAGGTTCTTCATGAATTTAAGCACCGGTCTACACATAAAAATACACTACGGACTAGAACATAATTCTACGGAACAGAGTCTACAGAACGTAGTGAGAATTTAGTGGCGCGGTGGCCTGCGGCATAATACACTTCAACAAATACACTGCTTCCGCAGTGCATGCCCCGCGCAATGTGTAAATTGAATCGTTGTACTTCTTGACAAATTCTGTATACGTCATGCTGGGCCGCGTTGCCGTCAAACAGTCCCAGGCCCAATCGTGTATACAGCGCTAGCGGTACGATATCGGCGCGGTAAGTAGGCTATAGTGCATCTTCGGAGTTCGACTGACTTTTGTTTACTTTTCGTATTCATTTAAACAACTTTCAGAGACTTTTGATTTTCGCATACGTTTGACAAAATAAGAAAGATAATCATTATTAATTTATTAATTTATTATACGTTTCATATAAGCCCGTTTTTAAAAAAATAGGTTTCCCGTCGGACAGTTGTCCGCCACTGATAATTAAGAAACCGTAGCCCAACGCCCGATTTGGTTGTCCCCGGCATCGGGCGTCAGTATTTCAAGTTGTCAACCCCCGTTTTTTGCATGCATTTCGCAGTGGGTTAACGAATCTCCATTATATCGAATTGCACCAATTAGCACCCACTTTGTAATTACCCAAACTCAACATGTCTTTTTCTTAAAAAAATAAAGAAAGAAAACGCCCTTGATAGGTTTAAAGCTAAGCTTTTCTAATCCCATTTTAGGTCACACTTACCTCGCGATGGTTCGGTAAACGGTCGTGTTGTGCTGTATGTTCTACATACCAGCAATTGCAGAACAAAATACTGTTTATAGCACCTCCGCTAATCCGCCAACAATGGGCACGTGCGCGAGCGACATTTTCACGTATTTTAGTACGTGAAAGATATGCCTTAGCAACCAGCTGGCCCGAAAAATACGTGATACTTTGACAGACGTAAAAAGTGGACTTATCACGTTTTTTATTACGTGAAAAAAATGCCCATTGTTTACTTTTCAAATTTTTCGTTCCAACAAAAGGTTTTCACGTCTTCGGGCCTCACAAGCACGAAGCGGATAGATAGATAGCCGCCAATGTCACGTGACAAAAACGGGAGGAATTCCTCCCGTTTCCGAAAATATCCGAAGTTTTCCGAACTTGTTTTCGGCAAAATTCGGCTGTTAACGTTCAGGCCCGTTATAGATCCTGGAATTTGAAGTCCCAATACATAAAAACTTAAAAATCAACTCTTGCAAGTATTTTGCCGACCGGATTTTACAAGATTATTAAATTTGAATGATGCCACTGACGTCACTATGTCTTGGACTAACACTGCACGTCATGATCTATTTTAAACTGCGGTTACTACCTGACCTAAGATAGAGACGTCAGGAAATCTTCAGGTCAGGGAACCAGACTAGCTTGAGTGTCTCGCTTCAACGATACCCAGCACGATATGGGGCACAGGGCCATGGGTATCCCCCCCCCCCTCTTTTGTCCCTATACCCTAAACACACTCCAGACTATTGTTACCTAACACATCCCCCCTAGATTTCTGAAAAGAATTCCTGAGATTCCGGAAACACAATGACCAACACAAAAGAGGGGGGGGGGGGGGGGTCCCTTTGCCCCATATCGTGCTTCATATGGCTTTAATACAGTCTGATTCACCATCCTTATCAGCGGTCACATTATATTTTGAGTCCTGTACGTTTATTCAAACAAGTTTAGCCATATAAGAAATTTTATTCTTCTATTTAACTTTCAGTTTTCACCTAATGATTCCCACAAAATTATTTCATAAATGTTCATCTTTGTACGAGTACACCGAGTTTCACTAGTCCGTATGTGTTTTTAGATTTTCTGAACTGTGAGAGGTCAATTTTTAGCACGATATTTCTCTTTCACATCAGGCAATTTATCAGTTTCCTTAAATTGATATGCTAGTAATAATTTTACAAAGGCCTTTTTGGGGGGTGATTTTTCTTAAGAAATCAATGTACTAAAAGAAATTCTTTTTTTTCTTCAATTTTTACACGTTAATTTTCCTATTTAAGGTCTCTGGATGCGCGCCACCAGGGGTGAACTTTCAGGCTCTTTGCCTACACCGGCGAAATCACGATTTGCGAGCCCTCAAATTCTCTGCTGTCAGAGCATTTTGAGGGCCATGAACTTGAGGGTTTGTAAAAGAGAAGGCTAGAAGCCGTGCATAGGACTGCCAGCGTGCACAAGACTTGCCAGTGCTGCTCGTATTTTATTTGCCGTTGATAGGCGTGAATCAGTTTCTCACTGCTTTCTCAACTCCATTGGCTTCCCGTACGACAGAGAATTCAATTCAAAATAAGTCTTCTTGTCTTCAAATGTCTTCACCAATCGGCCCCTGAATACCTTGTACACTTCATCGTACCTGTACCTGGTCGACCTGGTCTTCGTTCATGCTTCGACACCACGCTGCTATCAGTACCCAAATCCAAAAACAGTTTCACTGACAAAGCCTTCATGATTTTTGGCCCTAAACTGTGGAACACTATGCCCTCCTATCCTGTATTCGATCTCTGGACACGGTTTTCTCATTCAAAACGTTTCTCAAAACACACCTATTCACTTTATAATTTTTTGATTTTGACTACATGTATATCATTTGCTGTTGCGTTTAAGCGCCATGATCTAGATGGAATGGCGCTATAGAAATCCAGTTTAATAATAATAATAATTACAATAATAATAATAACTTTTCTCAATTGCCGAATAGGGCGACACATAATCCTAGAAAAGAGTGGGTTAGGGCGACCTAGGCCCAATTTCATAAAGCTGTTAAGCACAAAAGTTTGCTTAGCATGAAAATGTCTTGCTTAGTAAACCAGCCAAAAGTCCATGTAATTTTCATGCTAAGCAAGCAACATTTGAATGCCAGTCAAAAGCAATATTCCACACATGGAAATCTGGTTGGTAATCAAGTTTTTATCAAGGAAGCATTTGCATGCTAAGCAAATATTTGTGCTTTCAGCTTTATGAAATTGGACCCTGGTCGAAAAGGGCGACACATAACTGTCGCCCTATTGTGAAAGTCGCCCCTTTGGAGTGTTTTTTAGTAAGGCGCGTGGGGAAAGTGCTGTGAATGGGCGACACACGTTTCGCCCCGTTAGGGTTATTTGGGTAGTGTCGCCCTATTCGGCAATCCAGGGGATTTCTAATAATAATAATTATTATTTCCTGTGCATGCTGCAAACGGGCAACACTGCCCCAAATAACCCCAAGTGGGCGACTCGCGCGTCGCCCATTTAGAGCACTTTCCCCACGCACCCTGCTAAGAAACACTCCAAAAGGCGACTTTCACAATGGGGCGACAGTTATGTGTCGCCCTATTTAGACTAATAGGGCGACTTTGCTCATAATAACTCTAATAGGGCGACAGTGGTGTCGCCTAGCACTTTCCGATCCCCACTTGCCTTACTAAAAAAGGTACTCCACTGGGGCGACTTTTACATTGGGGCGACACCACTTCTGTAGCCCTAACCGAGCAAGCCGCCCTAACCCACTCAAAAGTAGCAATTTGTGTCGCCCTAATCAAGCAAATGGAAAAGTATTACTGTGAAAATTTGGATGAAATTGGGTCCTATAAAAGTGCTCTATTTTGCAATAGAGCGTAGGCATCATCTTTCAAGCTGGCAATGGGCTACAGGACTATACTTTTATGCGGGAACATCTTTGCATGGGAATTTCTCCCAAAAGTCATCGGTTAATCCCCACAAAATGGACCAGAAACTGACAAATTATGAAATATACTTCAATTTGATGTATGTCTCAAACACCTTGGAGAGTTTTGGAAGTTGGCGTATGTATCATTGGGGTCTATGGAAGTTGATTTACTGGTAGGCGAAACGCACGCCATATTCTGTCACCATTTCTTTAGCCGTTGTGATGGCGCAATGGATCTGCACAAGTACAGGTACAACTTTGCATGAGACATAATCTTTATAATATAGGGCGTGTGTTCTGCACCCGTTCACAAGTTCCAAAGGTTGAGTATGTAACTTGGAGTGTTACGACCTACTTCTGGTTAAATTAACCGTCCTTATCATTCGTTGAAGGGGTTTGTTTTTACCAGTGAAAACTCATTCGTGAGGGTGTGCTTATGAGAAGCACTGAATATGCCGCGGGCAAAGTGGGTATCTGCCAAAAGTTGGAATTCCCGCTTCGCCCGGATTAGCAAAATGGGAATTCCAGTAGACTAAAAATAGACCGATGTATTAAAGTTAGTATACAACATTTGCTTTTGCTGTAATCTGAAATGAATGGATTGAAGGGGTTGGTATTTTATAGCAAATACTGTAACACTGACCTGTGAAAAGTTTTTGTATGCACTCAGATGGTCGGCCGACCATCACTGAAAATTGATACAAAAATTCCGCCTTTCTTGAAAAATGGCAGCACACCAGGGGCCATGATTTCACAGGATGCTTAAGACTATTATTTACTTACAGTCAAGTATAAGGTATTTCATAATAATTCTGCAGTTTTGCTGTTTTGCTTTTTGCAAATGTTGTATAATTATTACCTTTAAGCCCCGCCTCAATACCTGAAGGGTCGCAGCTTAATGCGCCTATCAATTGCTTCCCCCATCCCTCCCCCTCCCCCCGGGCTGCCCCACCCAAGATGTGGGGATTGTCACTTTTGAAGTGACCAAATCCCCACCCCTGGGGCAACATTTTAGTGACAATCCCCGACATATATGGGTGGGGCACCAATGGGGAAACAATGGCAAAATGAGTGACCAAAATCCCCATCCTGGGGCTTGAAAAACGTGACCAAACCCCGCATAAGACCTGGGGCAGCTGGGGGAGGGGTGGGGGACGAAATTGATAGGCGCATATATGGGTCGCTTTATTCTGGTAAATTGCGAGTGTTTTAGTAGCGCCTGATAGGTTTATACATTGTACCGGTAATTCACTCTTGACACCCACTCCCTCCATGATCAGTAATAGTGCAATGTGAGAATGTTGCTGGTGATTACGTTAGGCACCTCCCTGTGCCTGTTAGCCTGGTCTTGGAAATATTATTCACCAATGATCGCCATTTCGCTTGTGAGAATAACACTGATGATCATTGTAAAAACCTCCCTCTACCTCTGTTCACATGTAAACAAAAATATCGGGGGAACCGTTCTCGCGCAATGCAACTTTTTTTCCCCGACGGTGGGTGAAAACTGCCGAATGTAGTGTGTAATGCATCACAACTACAAAGTTTTGCACGGGTAAGTAACATCTTCAATTTCTTTAAATGTCCCACAAAATTGAATTTTAAATACTTGAATCGCACACCATACACCTGCACGTCCAATTTGCATTACATTTAACCATTGGTTTTACGCCCCTTGTATGTAGCAAACTGTTGGATTTCATGCTGTAATTTACATGAATGATGTCACACACGTGGAAAGCTTGTATCATAGCTGATTTGTTTTTTAGTTTTCCCAGGGTGACCCTTCTCAATAATATTGTTTTTCAAAGTGAACAAAGAAAACTGGCAGGAGCGAGATTCGCACCTGCGACCTCCGGAATACCGTACCGTACAGGAGGTCGCAGGTTCGAATCCCGCTCCTGCCAGTTATCCTTGTTCACTTTGAAAATTCAAATTTACCTATAGTCAGTTTCTCTTGTGGTCTGTTTGATGAATAGTATTGTGTTAGCCAGTCATAACGTACAATCTACTACAAGTCAATTTGACCTTGGCGTACTGTACGTGCCTAAACTCTGTAGTGAGAGCCTGGCCATGTGCCCTCATACGGAAATAGCTAGGACATTTTTGAATTGTGAAAATGAACACTTTTTTTAAGTCCAAAAGGCGCATTCATTTATGCTTACACAGTTGCATTGATATCTGCGCAAAATATCTTTCAATGAACGATTTTCATTTTGCTGGACCTGTAAAGGCATATATCAGGCGCGGATCCAAGGAGGGGGCCGCGGGGGAACGTTCCCCCGTCATATTTTGACAAAAATACTGAGGGGAGCTATACAATAAAGAAAAAATACTTCATGTAGTAATAAGATACAGACATACTGTATTGAATCAGTCTTTATCTGCTAAAAACCCCAAAACTCCTTTACCCCCTACCGAGGGGGCGTCACCCTTCGCAACATCCCATTTTGGCTCCCCCAGCTTAAACAAATCCTGGATCCGCGCCTGTATTTACTATTTGTATACATCGTACGGGGCTCGTGAGGGACTCGCACGGACATCGTAAGATACTCGTACGGTAATCTTGGAAATAGTACGGGTGCCGTACGATTTGAGGGGCCCGAAATTCCGTCCCAAAATCGTATACGGCATCCGTACGAATGCTCCGGGGCCGTACTGGCGCCGTACTGGGCCCGTGCGGTGCCCGTGCGATGCTGTCTACGACGCGTCTATGGGCTTACGGCCAGTAAAAATTTCTACGACACATCGGGAGCTTTTAACTCCGCGCTGAAAGCTTCCGATGCGCCCTACGGCGAAGAAAAGAACGCCAAGGCGCCCGCAGGATATGCCACGGCACCCTTGCTAGACCGTGAGGCATGACGTCCGGAACGCTCACCTTGTAGCCCCCTTCTTGGCACTACCTGAAACTGGCCTTAAAATTAACCCTAGTATTTATAGAAACATATTTTATTAGTTCCCACGGCAGTGGATGGGGCATTTCTTTGTAATTTGTAAAAAGGTTGGTGAATTTATACAGCAAAGAAATGGCAAATGAAAATACAATTCTACCAATAAAACGGTCTGTTTTATTTGACACCGTTGCCACGCTCGACGATTGACGCGATTGGTCAATATAACATGCAACTAGGCTATGCATTGTCGCTCGACTAATCACCGTCTTCCTTATGAAGTGCACCCGCAAGTGAGAAAGCGGTAGCGTGACAAGATGGCGTCGTAGTGACACGTCTGATGATGAGTTCTCTCAGTCACAGAAATCGTCAAAACGTCATGAACGTGTTTGTTTTGCCCATTCCCCCGGGATATCCGGTGAAATCAAACCGTGCACCAATCATGGAGGAAGGTTCCTTCCTCCATGCACCGACAAAACATGGGGAAAATTTGTGAGTTATGTTTCCATTTGGAAAGATTTAGTGGGAAATCAAGCCGATGTTGCCAATGCGTTCGTACGTAAACATGCACGCATGTAGTCCACTTTATTTTTATGACTCAATTTCAATGTTCATATTGCATTACTCGGTGCGCATTAGGATGTTATTAAAAGAGCATTCTGTGAGTGAAACCTTGTCCCCCACTTCCACTAAGATTAAGAATATGTTTATACTAACGTTAGGCCTAGCCCCTATAATTATGTACGTACTCTGGAACATGTTGAAGTGGACGGAAAGATTTTACTTTAATACCCCAAAAAAAATCGGTCAAAAACAGCAACATCTTGGAAAATAACCAACCCTCTTTGATAACAACTGTCTAAACATGTGGCACAACCTATTATTTCAAGATTTATGTCCGCAAAATCTGTAAAAAATGAGAAAGAAATCAACATGTATGTGAACACATTGAGTGACTATACATGGTGCCAAGAACGTTCTAACACAGAAAACACAAACTTTCTTCCCCTATATTGCACTAAAATGTCCCAACAAAATTCTCAAAATTAAAGGTTTATTAAAGTGTTTATACAATTATAAACACAGATGGATGGTTATTTTCCAAGATTTGCTGTTCCTTACCGATTTTGGTGGGGGGTATTAACGTAAAATCTTTCCTCTTTTATTCCAAAACTCCTGCAAACACGGATTGGCCGGTTTGTTTTGCAAACAAAAGGCCAGGACATTGTTTCTCATTCGTGTTGAATATGCATGTTTCACAGCGTTTCCAAAACAAACTAGTTAATGCGATATATGCACATTGTGGTCATATTAAAGACCACTAGGGTCTTTATTGCGACCCTGCACATTTTGTTTGCATGAGGTAAGACCACATTAGGTGTCAACATATCGTCACAGTTTTCACGAACAGACGAATTTTGCCTCTCCGCACTAAACTAAAGTTACAAGAAAATCAGGTTTTAAGCTGCTCATTTTAAAAATTGAAGATATTACCTGTATTTATACCACATGTTGATTTTTTGTTGACACTATGTTAAAGTTCAGTTCTCGGTCTTTCACAAGTCATTGGCAGCTGAGCGATAAGTCAATTAATTACAGAGTTATTAATAGATTAATACATTTGTCTCTTCGTGAAAACCTAATATCCATTTCTTAGAAATTTTGCCCCTCACAACCATATTGTATAACACGGAGTTCGAATTCGTCTCTTCGTGAAAACCCAAAATCCATTTTCTTTTATCTTTTGATCGAAACCATGTTCAACGAGCATTTATGAATTGCATACTTGATATCGTTGAGCAAGCTCAAATTTTTAAATGACTATATATAGCATAGTGCTGCTGCAGACTTTTGATTATATACGTTGTTGGCTGTAGTAGTTTGCTGCAATGCTTGCCCCTCCATTGAGCAAATTTGATCCGGCCTGTATATAGAAATGCATTTAAAAATCCATTTAGAGTAAAATCTGCCAAATTTTGCAATGCCACGGCGGCCATTTTGAGTGGGCGGAGGAAGGGGCAGCTATTGAAATTGTCACTTCTAATCTTTGTATTCATTCTAAGTATCAATTTGAAAATTTTAAACACTGAAAACAAGACAAGGAACACACAAATAGTTGGTGTGGTAAATTTATGTGGTCATAAGCTATTCTAAATAAAATAAGAACACTGATATGTAAAACAAATGTAAAAGAAGGGGGCGTGTCTGCGGTTTTGCGTTTGGGCAGGGATCCCACTAATGCCCCACCCCTGAGCTTGGGAAGTAGGGGGGTTCTAATCAGACACACAAAACCTCAATTTCAAAACATATTTCAGGTAGTGCCAAGATGGGGGCCACAGAAATTGTTTTGGTAGTGGATAAACGGACCATGCCCCATAGTCTATGCGGACGCCGTGAGATTTTGCTAAGAACGTCTTGGGAATTTCGCAAGGGAGCGCGCGCGACCTGCTTATGCATAATTTAACAGGCGGGTCAAACGAATAATCGCGCTTGCGCACTGGAGGAAATCATGTTTAAGTAATAACTTACTAGTCAGTTAACGTTCTGAGCAGAGTGATACTGGACTGGCAAACAAGATTGAGAAATCTTCGACGTGAGTACAGAAACTAGACTAGTGAGTGTTGGCTATTTACATGCGATAATGCAGCTACGTCACACGCGCATGCAAAGTTCTGCTCGCGATTTCGCGAGCAGAACTTGCGAAATTCCCTAGACGGTCTTAGCGATTTGGCCTTGGCGTGTGTGTGTGTAGCAAAAGGGCGCTGTCGGCCGGCCGTGCGCGCTATACGTCGCACCGCTAAGAACGTCTTGGAACCTAGACTAGTATAATCCAAGAGACTGGCGGGTGTCCGTCCAAATTTCACATAAGCTACCACCAAGAAAGGTCACCGAAGCTCAAAATTTTGAACGTGCACACAAACGCGTATCCACCGTCGAACGCGGACGTCCTATTGTTCCCTCTTTTGTTTGTACTAGGTTTTGTACACGATCTCAATCGCGGACGTTCGCTGGGAATCGCGGACGATATTGTTCTCTTTTGTTCTCATTAATGTTTTGTCCGCGGTTTGAATACCCCAACACGTTCATGGGTGCCGGAAAAGGTTTAGTCGAGGAAACTAATTTTCAATTCATTTGAAGATAGTGGGCCCGATACCCAAAGAGTTCGGCTAGTGGCATAAATCCGTGTCGGCGAGATGGGGATGGCTAAAATCCTGGTAGACCAAATACATTCGAAAAACGGGAGGGGGGGGGGGAGGAGGGGGGAGGGGGGGGGGAGGAGGGGGGGAGGAGGGGGGGGGGACTGGAGGCAATATGACACGAGGTGCACTATTCATAATACAAATGTCTGGTTAACTTATGTAGGCTTAATGCAAATATGCACACTTATGTCCCTATGCCTGACAACACAACGGTACATTTAAAGTGTTTGTTTTCCGTTTTTTATACATTCTGACTCAAAATCAGCATTTATTTTCTCACAACACAAATGGGGGTGGGGGGGGGGGGAATCCAATGGCCCATCCCCCTAATCAAAAGTGGGGGTATATAACCCCATACCCCGCTGATTTATGCCTATGAGTTCGGCACAGTATTCAGTATGCGGCATCCACTATTTTAAGGTCATGTAGGCGCACAATAATGCAAACTTGAAAATGAACTTACTTCTCTAGTGAATGAGCAACAGCTGGACGACTGTGTCGCGTTTCTATCCTTACGGCAGACGCTGATGTTTGAAATGTAAGCCAATAGTGTCAAGGTTGGGATGTTCAGTTTTGAGCGTAGCCATGTACTTTGTACGCGGTTCCTACGTTAACTGGTTCCCGTTGCATATGTTTTTAATGCTTTTTCTACTTCCTGGTACCTGGACAGTAGCACACAATCATTAATAATTGCAGTTGCCAGTGTTGTAACAGCAGATTGAATCACATGGCACTATTCTATTGAACTTCCTTGTAAAAACGAAACCGAAATGAAAGCGATACTCTTATGCCGCATTCCATGAAAACGATAAATCTATAAATATATGGATTTGGGGTTAGTAAAGCAAATACTGTAACACTGACACGTAGTTTTATTTGCATAAATGCTTGGAAAACAAAGAGAAAAGAAGTACCGTTCCAGTAGTCTGGTTCCCTGACCCTATATACTTCCGACAAAAAAGGAGCAATTTAAAGACATCAGGGAATTATGAGGTCGGGAAACTAGACCATTTCCAACGACAGATGGTGGCCAAACATCGCTGGAAATTGATACAAAAATTCCACTTTTCTTGAAATTGACAGCACACCAGGCGCCATGATTTCACATGATGCTTGAGATTATTATTATTTACTTACAGTCAAGTAAGGTATTTCCTAATAATTTAGCCGTTTTGGTTTTGTTATGTTTGCAAATGTTGTATATTACTTTTAACATTGGTTTACATCACTCACTTTCTATTGGTCGTGTTTCTCAATGGTTGTCTTATTAAGGGCCAACTGGGGCTATATAGCAAGTAATCGATTTCAACCAATAGTTGTGATTAAAAATGTAGATGCATTAAGTTATCATGTCTATAAAAAGGCAAGAATGAAAATTGGTAGTTACAAGTTTCTGGGAACTGTTGTCGGTAAGCTGTACTTAGCCTACATTAAGGAATTCCATTGCTGCCATTACGCGTCGCATTTGTGGCAGTGTTACTTGGGTCCGCAGCCGTTTGCACCTTCAACGGCGCATAGTCGCGTCGTGCTGTCGGATAGTCGCGTCGTGCCGTCGCATAGTCGCGTCGTGCCGTCGCGTCGTACCCTCGCATAGTTTTGTACTGTTTGTATAGGGCCGTCGGATAGTCGCGTGGTGCCGTCGCATAGTCGCGTGGTGCCGTCGCATTGTCGCGTCGTGCGGTCGCATTGTCGCGTCGTGCCGTCGCGTCGTGCCGTCGCATTGTCGCGTCGTGCCGTCGCATTGTCGCGTCGTGCCGTCGCATAGTCGCGTCGTGCCGTCGCATAGTCGCATTGTTGATTTCGGGTCCTTAGCCGTTTACGCCGTAAACCCTGAAAATCAACAATGCGACAATGCGACTATGCGACGGCACGACGCGACTATGCGACGGCACGAGGCGACAATGCGACGGCACGACGCGACTATGCGACGGCACGACGCGACTATCCGAAGGCCCTATACAAACAGTACAAAACTATGCGACGGTACGACGTGACGGCACGACGCGACTATGCGACTGCACGACGCGACTATCCGACGGCACGACGCGACTATCCGACGGTACGACGCGACTATGCGCCGTTGACGGTGTAAACGGCTGCGGATCCAAGTAACACTGCCACAAATGCCACGCGTAAATGGCAGCAATGAAATTCCTTTCTACATTTCCAACGGCTTGTCTTTTGACTCTGAGCTCGAATTCCATTCAACTGACCTCGAAGGGCATTCAACGCAAGCGGCACGGTTTATAGGCCCTATAATCATTTACGGTACGTCCCTCACCCCTTCAGCGGATGTTTGCTATCATTGGGTTCCTTTTTTTTCGGAAAGAGTTAAGTAGGGTTTCACAAAATGAGGGAGTAGAGAGCACCGCTCCCGGTAAATGATGAGCAGAATTGGGGGAAAAGAAAAAGTAGTAGGGGGGAAAAGATTAAGGGAAAAATTGCACTTTAGGTTAAAGTTGTGGAAACTGTGTATAGTTGATTTGGATGTGAAAAACGTAAATGTTGATCTGATTATTATTAAACCAAATAATACATTTTCCAATTGTTTGTGCTAAAATTTTTTACAAAATTTAGCTTACAAATTATGCCCTAAATGAGTTAAATAGCACCATTTAACGTCTAGAATTTCAAAAATTTCCGGGGGACATGCCCCGGACCCCCTAGGTAAGGTAGGTGGGGAAATGTTCGGCTCAAAACCTTGCTCCTGGGTAAGAAAACACTTTGTGCAACCCTGGAGTTAAGTCCAAAAAGGCTATCCTTATTCTTAAAAGTCTTAAAGGAAACATGATTTAGGATTTATATTGCATTAATCCTGCTTAAAACAATAAAGTATTATCTTGACAATGATATTTTGTGTCCAGAGACAATTATTTCCCAGATTAAATATGAGAAAAATATTCTTGAAAATGTTTGTCCAAGCTACTTCGCCCCCTGAGTGGAACCCTCATTAACATAAGTGTGTGACGTAGATCGAGGCACATTACATATTCTGCTCGAGCCGGCCCCATTCATCACGCGTATGCATTGAGTGTACATTCTTCGTCCAAAATCTAAGCAAAATATAGTGTTTTTCTTTCGGCCATGCCGACAAGGTGTGTGCCTGCTGGGTGCAGCAAAACAACGAAGGCTGGAGTAAGCCTTCATTTATTTCCAACTGATGCGAAATATCGGAGAATTTGGACGGCGAAAGTGAAGGTGACAAGAGCGTTATGTAGCGACCACTTTGAGCCGTCGTGTTTCGATACTGGTATTTTCAAATCATGGGATGACAATTAAAAATATGCTCAAGTCCACTGCCATCCCAACAAAGTTCCCAGATGTGAGGAGCCTTCGCTAAAAGGGAAAAATCAGGGTAAGTTCGATGTTAGTTGTTGCAACTTACGAAATTGCACGTGTAGACCTAGTGTACGCATGTATACGATGTACATGCGTCATTTACCAGTTGATCCATGAATGTCGGTGCCTCGGTCTACGTCACGAACAGCGCCCTCAATTTGAGTCTTAACAAATTCCAAAAAGGGGGGGGGGCAATTTTTGGGCGGCAAATAATCACACTAAAACTTCGCTTAAACCAGTTTGGCTTTTAATTCACATTTAATACATATAAATGAATTTATTAATAAAATAAAATGTGATCCGGCCAGTTTGAGAAGCATGTTTCCTTTAACAAAATGACTCCTTTGTACATGACGAATCTTTTCACAAAGTTTTTGTTTCCGCTGGTTTTTCGCCCAATCAGCAATAGCCTTAAGTTGAAAACTTAACCATTATATTTATTTGTCTGAATATTCTTGTATGTGTGTAAATATTCAATTTAAATTTAAAAAATGTATGCAGGGCCCCAGTGGAAACCAGTTTTAAACTGTTTGGGCACTACCCGGGTAAGGAAATGTAATGATAATACTTAAAACAAAAATGGCAAAATGTCACGAGTAGACAAGTGTCCCCCTGCCTCAGTTGTTTTATGGTTCATGGTTTATTTCTCTACAGAATCATCAGAAATTAACAAAAAATAATGTAAATGCCTTGGTTAACCATCCCCACCCTGAATACACTGGAGGGAGGAGAGTTGGTCTCTTGGTGTATAGGTTTGACAATTGGGATACTTTCTTCGGTATCTATTGAAGATTTAATCTCCATCAGATCTGGACCAAGGAAAGGTGGTGGTGGGGGTGGCAACCTAAAATGTGGCCAACCCCACCACCTCTGTTGTAGCCCTTTACGTAAAGTGGCTTTTAGCCTTATATGCCTATTGGGCGACTTCCAATAAACGTATAGTGTACAACATTTGCAAACATCAAAAAGCAAAACTACAACATTATTACGAAATACCGTACTATGGACTGTGAGTAAATAGCAGTATTAAGCATCCTGTGAAAATCATGGCACCCGGGGTGCTGTCGTTTTCAAGAACAGTGGAAATTTATAGCGTTTTCCAACGATTGTCGGCCGACAATCGTTGGAAATAGTCTAGCTCTCCGACCTGATAATTCCCCGACTCTAGAAATTGCTCCGATTTGTCTAAAGTAGGGTCAGGGAACCAGACTACTGGAACATGATTTTTCTCTCTGATTTCCCCAGCATCTATGCACACAAAACTTTAAACAGGTCAGTGTTACAGTATTTGCTAGCACGTTATAAAATACTAACCCCAAAATCCATTTAGTTCTGAAAATGACACCAAAACCAAATAGTGTATACTACATTTAAATAAAAATAATAAAATAATAATAATAATAATACCTCCAAATGGGACATTTGGGAGACATTCCCATAGACTTGTGCACAACGTTTTTCCCGACTTTGATGTGACCTAACCCAAATATTACCTGTTCAAACTCCACGAAATTAGGTATATTTTCATTTTGGACCATTCTCTATCGATTTAACTCACTTCCGACGGTAAAATTCTCAATATTTAAGGGGGCTGGGTACTTGGAAATGTCTTCCTAGGTACCCATGTCTCCCTAAGTGATGATTATGAACTACTAAATGTCTCCCTAATACACTATTTAGGCTAATAATAGCGTTCCTTGGCGCAAGACGTGCTTACTGTCGAGCTCCTGGTTTTTGCTATCAAAACTCACCTTTTGGTCTACTGCAGCTATTGAGATCTCTCCATCTTCTGCCGAGTAGGGCCCAGATATAGTGAGGTAAATTTGGGAGACGTCCCAACTCAAATTCTGGCCTTTTAGGCCGTTTCTCCATCTCCCGGTACTTAAGCGTCGAAGAAGGCGACGCCATTACCAGTACAGCATGGCCCAACGCACGGCGATCAATAGGCCCAACACGGGTGCGTTTCTCAACAAAAGAATTCGAAAAGCCCGTCACGCCCGAAGAGGTTTACAACACAGTGGAGTACGAGCTGGACACCGTGGAGACAATAGTCTGTATAGCAGAACTAACCAACCGTTGGTACAATGTCACCTTCGACAATGAAAGAGACACCATTGATGTAGCGGGACGCGGGCTACTGATCCGGAATGTTTTGTTCCAGTGCGAAAGAGTGAATATTATCAGCTCCGTTGTGGTGTACGTTAAGTGCCCCTACGAGATGTCCGACGAGGACGTTGTGCGTATGCTCTACGCTTACGGTACAGTAACCAATATTCGCAGGCAGTACCTCAACTTTGACAAAAAGATACAGACCGGCGTGAGGAGTTGCCTGATGAAAAACATCAAAAAACCCATCCCCAGCTTCGTGAATGTCAGAGGCTTCTCCTTGCCGATCAGATACAAGGGACAGCCGGAAACCTGTAACATCTGCGAGGGAATTGACCACATGGCCAGGGACTGTCCCGAAAGGGGAAGATGTTTCGTGTGTGGCAGCTTGCAGCACAGTAGCTAGGATGATCCTAGCGTTTTGGTTGTACACAACGCTAGGAAACACGCATTAACAAAAATGGCAATTTTTTTCAGATACGAACAATCTTATAATATATTCAATATTGAAGTATAACTGACACAGTAATGAAGTATGGACCTATATGCACCAAATGATGAAAACGTGAATAGTAAAATAATGACAACTCACGTTTTTACAGCGAATTTTTGGAGGTCTGGATTCGTCAACACACACTGAAGCACACACAAAATGACTGTCAGAGTGTAAACACATGTCACAGGTCAATGCAGGTACTTTGCATTAAGTAGCACGCATTGTTACCAGCGCCTGGCAATGGTCGAGTACGCTTCCATTTTCAGTATTTATTTTCCATGTTCAATATATACTATACCAGACGACTGTTTGGTGTTGATATTATTAGTTGAGATAAGCATCAACAATAAAAGTATATATACTTAAATATTACATAAAACAGTCGTATACAATATCGATGGTATTGTGGGTTGGGGACACGATCAACATGTCTTCAAATGACCGCATGGTGGCGATGTTTAAAGCAGGAAGAAAATGTGTATGCATGAGGCAATGAAAAGACAGTCGGATTTGTTGACGTTTTGGTAACAAAGGAATCCTCAATTTTAGCCAAAATATACGTAAGTAGTTAATATTTCTGGTTTTATTTATCAGTCAAGTGATGGAAACAGTTCAGCAACTATTATTATCCAGGTTTTAAGACAGTTCTCGCTGTGTCGAGGCAAATATTGCTAAGAACATGGTTCTGAAAGAGATGTGCACTAGCTAGCAGCACAGAGCCGCCTGGCACAACCGAAAGGTTGAAAAGGAAGATGACATCGATTACACACAAAACGAAAATGGAGACGAACAACGAGAGGACGAGGACAAGGATCGGCAAGACAACGAGGCAAAGGACAACACGAGAACACAAGACGGCAAGGAGGAGGATATGGAGGTGAACAAGGACGGCGACAGAGAACAAAAACAGACAGAAGAAGGAACGGAGGACCCGAAAGAAGGACGCGAGAAACTACCACCTACTGACCCACGACCCAGCGGGCTCGACAAATCCTTCAAGGAAGCGGTCACGCAGGAAAAGAACAGAGGGGACAAGAAAGAACTACCCGGAAGGATGGGCCAACCGCCAGCACCGAAGGCAACGGGATTTTGGGATGAGCACGCCCAACAACCGAGGAAGAGGAAAGACAGAGAAGAAGCGGACGACTCGATAAGGAAACTATCAAGGGACGAGGATGCCACCGACGAAGCTGAGGACAGGGTCCGGGATCACCCGCCTCATGATGACCAACAAGGCAACGACGACGTCAACAGCACCGACGAAGGGGCCAGCAAGAACGACGACAATGACTGGGTACCCTATACGCGTAAGGGGGTTCAGCGATTCAGACGCAGGCGAGGATCCGGGTGACGTCTTCTCAACCGAGCGGCAGACCCACCAACCACGAAGGAGAGCGGCCAACACGCGGCTCAACACAGCCATCGGACGGCTCCAAAACAGCTAGTGCTAGGGGACGAGGGCAGGGTCAAAAGACCGTGTAAGTTTACTTCTTTTAATTTTTACGAACAGGTCCTTTTTACACTTAGTCGCGATTAGTATGAGTCTTTTGACGATTGCTTTTATTAACATTAACGGGCTTAGGGATGTGATCAAAAGGAATATGTTTTTTGAATATGTTAAAGATAGCAATTTTAAATTGGTACTATTACAGGAGATTTATACTGATAGCGACGACGAGGTCATTTGGAGCAGGGAGTGGGACGGGCAAACAATTTTCAACCACGGGTCGCGCCACTCCAGAGGGGTCGCCATCTTAACACCCAAAAATTCGACAATAACTATCACCAATATTGAGAAAGATGGGGAGGGTAGATGGATAAAAGGGGATTTAAATTGGAATAATGAGGTATTTTCTATCGCGTCTGTATACGCAAATGACCTTCGTGAAAGGACCCTGTTTTTTATGCTCTGACGGATCGCATAACTGGGGATGAAAACTGGATAGTGGGCCGGGATTTCAACTGTAATATAGATAAATACCGAACCAATCATAGTAGTCAAATTATTCTAAGAAATGTCACTCAGGAGAAAGATCTCGTCGACGTTTGGAGGACACTCCTACCGAACGAAGACGGATACACTAATTTTCATAAACCGACCAAAACCCCCAATAGAATAGATTATTTTTTTGTGTCTTCCAATATTTTCCATAAAATAGATAATATTATATGTAGAGTTAGCGGTCTGTCAGACCATCAATTTCTTGTGTTGAAAATAATCGATACAGAGATATCTCATGGCAAAGGCAGATGGATTTGTAATAACAATATTTTATATGACGACGATCTTGTTTTCAGAGTTAACATTTTTTGAATTGTTTAAAATCCCAAAAAGGCAACCGGGATGATTTATTGGATTGGTGGGAAACGGGGAAATTTCATTTAAAAGAAATCATCCAGGATTATAGTAAAGAGAAATCGAGAAACTCCAAAATTGACATTTCTCGACTTAGAGAAAAATATAGAAAATCAATTAGTAGACCTAATCCCACTTCAGCCGATTACGATGAGATCAAGATCACAGAAGAAGCTATTATTGTATTAAAGATTACGAAGTCAAAGAATGGGAAAAATCAAAAATTCAAATCAGAAACACTATTAAAACGGAGGGCGAAAAGGCGTCAAAATATTTTCTGAATTTAGAGAAACGGCAGATTCAAAAAAACAAAATGGATAAATTATTGAATACCGAAGGGAATTATGTAAAAAATAGCCAGACCATCTTGACCTTTGTCAATGAGTTTTATAGTAAGTTGTATACCACTGAGGATATTTGTCCTTCAGACATGAATATTATTTTAGAATCTATCAATCTTACTGTTGTCCTTGAGGACATAGCCCAAAGTTCCCAAGAGGATCTCTCCCTTCTTGAAATAAGAAACGCTCTCTTTCAAATGAATTAATATAAATCCCCCGGTATTGACGGTCTTACTGTAGAATTTGTTCAAGCCTATTGGAACGTTCTTTCTACCGATCTTTTTGAGGTTTTTAATTATTGCCTCCAAAATGGTCGTCTGGGTCTTTCGATGAACACAGCTCTCGTCCGTCTAATTCTTGACTACTTGGTCCGATCATCAGCCGACAAGTCAGTGTAGACATGTAAGGCGGCACCTCTCAGTCTAACTGCCAGAAAGGTACATTTTTGACTTTCTGACCAGCCATTAATGTTGCTGCATAACTCAAAATTTGTCAACCAATCCTCCAGTGTAACAGACAGTCCATTGTATGGTTCTGGCACAACTACAGGCCTGGGTTCGCCTAGACTTGCATTACCATGACTGCCAATCTGTGCGTGATATGAGGGTGGTGGTGTGTGTGTTTGGTCAGAGGGTGGTGGTGTGTGTGTTTGGTCAGAGTGTGGAGTAGAAAAATATACAGGGTTGGGAAGTCTACCAATATGTGTATTTAAGATATGTTGACTTAATTCTGCATTTTCCTCAAAAGCAACTCTTTTTCTACATTTCGGTACTGTACTCTGCCTTACAGGTGTAGTAATAGTACACGGTGTAGACTGGTCTACCCTAAAAGAATGCCCTACAGATGAGTTAAACTCACCGTAGGCCATTTTCGACTCCCCTTTGGCGGAGCCAGCTTTGAGTTCGGGTGTGGAGGGCAGGTTTGGAGAGGAAGCCGCAAGGGAGTCACTATGTACCAGTCACTGGGGGACCCTGTGCTTCAATGTATGCTCTATCTATTTCATCCTCTAAGGCCCTAATTGTTTCTTTCAATGATTCGTGTTCATCATGTGATAATGGTGAAAAAGAACCTCCTTCAGCCATGTTCAGTTCTTAAAATGGTTGTATATGTATCTCATGTGCACATTGAACTTACAATGAACTGTTTATAAATATTCAAAAGGTAAGTACATGAACCAATGCACATCTTATAGGCTCGACAACACACAACCAACAAAGAACCTCTCAACATTTACAAAAGTGACTACCAGACAGTACAATCGCAGCAAATTCTAACATCCCAAAAGAGTCATGAGCCACGTGCAAGTGTATTTGTGGAAATATATCTTCAAGTGTGGCTTCAAAATCAAATTACGATGTGGGCCACGCCTTAAAATTCCAATCCGAATTCACTCACTTAAAAAAAGGCAATCATGTGGTTGAGATATGTGAGTCAGCTAGAAGGGGTACACACCCAGCATGCTCGTAATGGGGGTGAACTAAACATAGGTACATTCAAGATGGATGGGTATAGTGAGGTGGGGAAGAAATTCTACGAATACAATGGCTGTTTCTTCCATGCATGCTCTTCCTGCTATCATCCTGACACAATCCACTTGTACCCCTTGTACCAAATTCCAATGCACAAAGTACGCACCAGAACCATGGAAAAGAAAGCTTTCGTCCAAAAACAGACGGGGCTTGCTTATGTAGAAATGTGGGAATGTGAATGGGATAAACTTTATGCGTCTTTCACGGAAGACATGCGTAAATCCCTAGCGGAAGGAATAACCGATCCAACTCTGAGCGAACTTAATCCTAGGGACGCCTTTTATGGGGGTCGAACAAACGCAGTGCGATTGTTTTAAGAGATTAGTGGAGATGAGAAAATCCAGTATGTGGATTTCTGTTCTCTGTATCCGTACACCAACAAATACTGTTCTTATCCAGCAGGGCATACTAAGATCATAACCGAAAACTTCCAGGACATATCGCAGTATTATGGGTTAATTATATGCACAGTACTCCCTCCAACCTCACTGTATCATCCTGTTCTCCCCTATAGAGCTGTGGGAAAACTTATGTTTCCCCTATGTCGTACTTGCGCCGCAACTGAACAAAAATCTCCTTGTCGTCATAGTGATGAAGATAGGGCTCTAAGTGGAACTTACGTCACGCTTGAATTAGTGAAGGCTGTAGAGTTAGGTTACGTCATCCAACACGTAGATGCCGTGTGGCACTTTGAGAAACGAGAACAGTATGACCCAGTCACCAAATCGGGTGGCATGTTTTCAGAATACATAAACACGTTTCTAAAGATTAAGCAGGAAAGTTCGGGCATACCCCAGTGGTGTAGAAGATATTCAAAAATATATTTGTGTATATGAGAGAAAAGAGGGAATTTTGCTCGATCGAGAAAAACTGGTAAAGAACCCCGGACATAGAGCGCTGGCGAAACTAATGTTGAATAGTTTTTTTGGGAAAGTTTGGCCAGAGGGTCAATATGCCAAAAACCGAAGTGACTACCAAACCATCTAGGGTTTACGAACTTTTGTATTCGGATGATAAGGTTGTACATAGCGTGCAATTTTTCAACGATAAGATTGCAGAAGTGAAATTTTCTGACGATGAGGAATTTGTAGCTCCCAATCTTCGCACAAACGTCGTTATTGCGGCGTTTACCACAGCCCACGCTAGGTTGAAATTATACTCCGTACTAGAAAAGTTACAAGACAGAGTACTATATTACGATACTGATAGCGTGATCTATGTCGACAGACCAGGGCTATATAACCCCCTGGCGACTACCTGGGAGAGTTAACGAATGAAATAAACAAAAAGGACGGGATCATATTCAGAGTTTTGTTTCGGGGGGACCCAAGAATTACGCCTACAAGTTAGATACCGGTAAATCATTTTGTAAAGTCCGAGGGTTCACGCTAAACTTTAGGAATGCGCAGCAAATAAACTTCAACTCTGTACTACATATGGTAAAGAATGTAGACGCCTCTCCCATAACTATAACCAATCAGTACCAAATTACTAGGGAACCAAAGACTAAAAAGATCAAGACAAAATCCCTCTCCAAAGACTATAAAGTTGTTTACAACAAAAGAGTGGTTCTTGATGATTATAATACTGTACCCTACGGCTATCGCCGAACATAAAATATAAAGGTGGGGGACATACTTTTCTCATTTGATCACAGGTCGTCATGGCGGACATACCTTCTTTTACCAACCTCTCATCCTTACAGCGTTCGATAATACCGATCATTTTAACATGTATAATTATTATTTCCTTGATTGTATTTGGGAGTGAATTATCCACTTTCGAGAGGGTTAAAATTATAGTTTGAATGCCGTAGTATCTACCGTATCTAAATTAAGAAATGACAACGTTACTTTAAACAATACCGTGTATTTTTTCTGTTTCGTGATATGACGTCATACAATTTGTCGGGTATATGAACCCCCATATTTTTCTGAAGCGGGTCAGTTTTCCTCATGGGTACGAAACTTCATCACCCTGCAACGTTTTGTGTAGCTGGTCCTACGGGATGCGGTAAAACTCATTGGGTCAGTAAATTAATAAGGCATCGTCATTATGTGTTTATTGAACCGCCTGAGATAATTTGGTGGTGTTATGGTCAGTATCAGCCGGCTTACAAGGAACTGTCTCGCGATCTACCTGATGTTTTGTTTATGGAGGGGTTGCCGGAGGATTGGACGGATCTCATCGACCCGAAGTACAGAAATCTAGTGGTGCTGGATGATTTAATGCAGGAATGCGGTAGCGATCCGCAAATTACCAAACTGTTTACCCAGGGTTCGCACCATCGTAATCTTTCTGTGATATACATCGTGCAAAATATATTCCACCAATCTAAAGAGAGCAGAACCATCCGCCTGAACTGTCACTATATCGTTCTGTTTAAGAATCCGAGAGACCGATCGCAAGTCGTTCACCTAGGGTCCCAAATGTACCCCGGGCAGACTAAATGTATGGTCGAGGCCTACGCGGATGCGACCAGTCAACCTTATTCGTACCTCTTCATCGATCTGAAACCAAACTCCACCCGGTGAAACCACCTTTGCGTGCCTAAATAGACCGGTCATTTAATTCCGTCTTCATTTATCATCATGACGCGGCGGTTAAAGGACAACGCTCACGCTCTGCGTATTTTGAGTAAATCTTCACCTAAAAGAAGAAAGGATATTTTAAAGTACGCCGATAAAGAACTCGTGACCTGCATTTGTGAATGTGCTCTGAACGTTTTAAAAGGCCGTGTCCCGCTAACGCAGAGCCAGAAGAAAAAAACTGACACGACACAAGAAACATCTAAGGGCTCTCTCTGGCTGATAAGAAAACTTCTCACTCCAAACGCAAACGACTGCTGATTCAGAAAGGTGGATTTCTGGGACTGCTGTTAGCCCCTATTTTAAGCACGATCGGAGGGCTTCTGTTTTCCAAGTAATGCGCTACGCCCGAAAAACCATGATTGGTGCTCCTACCGATCGGGTGACCAGTGCCATTCAAAATGTTCTTCTCAAGCGTAACCCCACTCAGACTACAGAGACTGGAGAGACTGGAGGAAGACATGAACACTATTCTGGTTAGGACGGACCTTCCGGACGACGACAAGGTGGCTTTGTATCAGCAGGCATTACAGCAGTATCTTTAGTACGATCATGCCCGCAAAACCGAACCTATGTCCGTTACTATGTTCACGCCTAGATCCAGCGGAACGAGCAGTCAAGGAACTTTGGGAGCCGAGGTACCACGTGATGGTATAGGACAGACGGAGGAGATAGCCACAGAGGATGATCTAACACCGCAAATTCTCACTAGCGTACCAAAAACACTACAGCGCAAAGCTAACATATTGATAGATCAGTTGAAAAATAATGACGTCATGACATGGAACAAAAATGGTGAACTTGTGTATGAGGGAAATGTTGTGAAAGGTTCAAATATTATTGATCTTGTGAATGATGCCTTAAGAAGTAAGAAAGGCTTCACTCCCTTAGGATTTCAGTATTTTATACGGGGTTGGCAAAATCCAATGCTCCTGAAAGTTTTTTCGGTAATGAAGCACGACGTATATAGTGTCGTCCGAAAATATAAACAATCTGGTTCTGTTGAAAAACGGTTGTTACCAGTCCCTACCACATTGGTTTCACCTCGTACACCAGTTAGAGCTCGAAGGCGAACTGGGGTTGTTTCTACTCCACTGAGACCCAGAAAACGCTTCGCTGGGAAAGCATATAACATGTAAACTGTTTGATAATTGTGTAACTTAACTCTCTTTTTTTATCAACCTATGTATAAACAGTTCATTGATTGATGTGATGTATTTTTTGTTTTTTTGTGGGTTTGTATATAATGTATATTTCAACGCTGGATAATGCTTGATATTTAATTGGTTCGCTTTTGTCATTATACCCACTTTGCATGAGTAACAAGACGGCATAAAATAATGTGAAAACAGGAAAAAATATTTGTAAATAATGATGTGGTATTTTATTGAAGTTACTAAGCAATAAATCATTTAAATACAATGAAGAGAAATAGAAAAAAAAGTCTTCTTGTTGTTTTTTTTGCACGCGTTCACAATGTCTATTTCTACCCTACTTACATGTATTTAACTAAGTCTTAAGAGTAAACATTTTAAAACCATAATTAACTATAGTACTACTTTATAAAAACTTCTGTCGACAAATCTGTCGACAAATCAAATCCAAATCAGAAACTGGTACATCAACGTCATATTTATCCTCTATAAAATCCTGCACTAGAATATCGTTGATTAAATAGTTCTCCGTAAACACGGATACAATAGCATTCATTGAGATATCTCTACACCTATGCAACATGTAAAAAAGACAGTGTTGTCCACACACTGCAGTATTCAAAGACTGCAAACGAACTGTATTATGAACAGATTGTACACTGTTCTTTTCTAAAAAATGTAAAAAATAATGTCCGTAGGCGTCAGGGGGTTGCCCGTAAGAATCAAAGAATTCGGCTCGTCTGTCTTGAGTGAAGTACACAGCCAGCCAGTGAGTGCCTGGTTCATTGTTCCTTTCGCTGTTAACGATGAACGCGCTGGGTATTTAGTAACCCTGGGTAACCTATCCGCTGGAAATACACCGCCCAAGTTATCCTTCTTGAGTACTTTTAAAAGTTGTAAGCTGTCCATCGCGTCATTCAGTTGGAGTAATCGATCAGAATATTTCGGCTCCCGTCGACTTCCAGGATACTCTCAAATTCACTGTATACCAGCACGTTGACGGTTGTCGGTATGGCTGTGGCGAACTGTAGCTCCAAAAGCAAGTTACTGCGTTTTATCCGGTTAAAATGAGATCTGCATGACATATCGAGGCACATGATGCACGATATGGGGCAGAGCGACCCCCCCCCCCCCCCCCCCCCTCTTTTGTGTTGGTCATTGTGTTCCCGGAATCTCGTGAATTCTTTTCAGAAGTCTAGGGGGGATGTGTTAGGTAACAATAGTCTGGAGAGTGTATAGGGTATAGGGACAAAAAGGGGGGTACCCCTCTGCCCCATATCGTGCTGGGTATATATCGGGGGACAGATCAAATGCAAAGAGGGAGTACCCCGACTTGTAGTCCTCTCTGCTAATGTGATTGCCTGTCTTGGTAGAGTGTATTTATACCGGAGTACAACGTTTGATACGCCATCATGTACGCGTCATCTTTTCCAGAAAATTTAGGTTGCAGAGGCCTCCATGGTGTCTGCTCGTTGTCCACGTACAGTCCAAGGACATTTAATCCGTAATGCTTGAATTTGAAAGGGTTCTTGTTTTAATCGCCGTTGTAAGCCGCATTATCCAGCATTTCTATCACCACGCGTTTTGGTATCTGACCCAAGAATAGGTTTTCGCGGATAAATGATTGATTTCCCTGTAGATTTGGCAGTCGCACTTTGCAGCGTTTTAGCGTGGGCCAAAGCGACCGTTGGGCTGACAGCAACTTTTCTTACGTAGAGAGAAGCATCTAAGATTTTTACTTTGTAATTCTGATCGCCCAGGGGTGTCAGCAGACAAAAAGAGTTCTTGCTGCGATGGAGCTTTAGTTTTAGGTTGACACCGTTCAGTAAAGATCTGTCCTGAAAAAATATATCCCCGTGAATCGGCCCCAGCAGATCGATGATCCTACTCTCTTTGGTATATTTATTCCGTCTCTTCAGCCCCTCGTTGGAATTATCATCCAATGTAGGATCGTTAACATCCATTTTCCCAGCCATGTCTTTGTAATACAAAGCCGCGGTCAGCTGGGACTGCTTCGCTGCCGGTCCGTAGGTCAAAAGGGTTTCTATCATGGCGCGGTACGCGTACGTGTTTAAAGATGACGAGACGACTTTGTCGTTCAGCGTGACGTCTACCTCGGAGAACATGGAGTTGAGGAAAAGGTGGGCGGGACCGACGGGTGCATCTCCGTCGAGGTCAGTACCATTTTTGCTTACAATTTTTGCCTTTAAATTTAATAGAGTGTGCGCCAAATCAAGGTAGTGTTCGGTCGATCCGGTCACGTTGAATTCTATAGAGTCTGAGTCTATGATATTGGTCAGAGGATTATACTGTACCCACTGGTCTTTTGTAATGGACGTCTGGGTGGGTGGGACGGAGAATAGATCCAATTCCGACTTGTGCATTCGCACGAGTGTTTGCTGATGAATGCCATTTTGCGTTGTTGTTGTTCTCGATGTAGCTAATCAAAGATGTCGGGGGTCCTCTTCGGTCGCTTGCTCGAAGCCTTTCTGCGCGATACACCAGTTGCACTCCTTTTTAAACGTCCCGTATATCGGGTAGTTTTTTTAGAAAGTCGATGCGTAGCTCGTGACGTCATTTCCCTTCCAGCCTGTCGTAATCGGTTTTTTGCAGCAGTTTTCACATTTTGACCGTTGAGGGCGTCTGAGGCAATTTCGACTCCCGTCTTTAAAGCCTGCTTACCAATCATTTTTGCTCCCTGTTTCATAACCGGTAAGGCCGATCTAAAAAGACCCCCTAAAATATTTCCAAGTCCGTAGCCTCTTTGAACCGGGGCAACCCCGGAAAAAATCACCCGTGCCTCCGACTTGATTTCGGTAATATCATTTTTAAAACACTACAGGGCGACTTCTCCGGAAATGAAGTGTTGTCGTGAGTTTCCCACGCTGAAATGGCACTTTCTCGCCCGTGTCCTTTCTTATATCCATGTGTATAACCTCAAAGTTTTTCATTTTTACAGGGACGTAGTGAGGTGTATTAAACGTAGGAGCAATTACATCTCCCTGCGTAGCCCCCGATGCCTGCAAAGGGACAATCCTCAATAATGGCACGCTCACGTCTCCGACTAACTGGTTCTCGGCAATGTCGCAGTATACGTAAATGCCGTAAAATCCACCGTTCACATCCACGGGTAAATATCCATGTACATTTACATTAACCGCTTTGAATTTCAATCCCAGCGTGCAATACAGCTGATCGTTAAAATGGATGTATGCCCCATCTCTGAGTCTTATTGTTTGTGCGTTTTAGACGAACGTACGACGGACGTTATGTCTTCGGCCAATAGAAAATCTTAACTTTACAGGCTCCACCCCAGGCTCCACCCACCACGACCGTCTTGACCGTCTAATTCAGCAATAGCTCGAGTTGGGATTGTTGCGTTCTATTCATAAAAGCACAGGATAGCGTATAACAAAATAGAGGTTGGCAGAACTGAGAAAATTCCACTCCGTAACCACGGTATAGGAGGAAGAATGATTCACCACTTGTAGGCCCGGCGATAAGTTTGTTTATAGAATGATTGGTGGATTTCGTAAATTTTTAAAGGTGATGCTGTTTTGAGGTACACAAGCTAATATAAAACTATAGACCCCTTTTCACCCACGTGACCAGATGGCGTGAAATGTAAACAAAACCACCACGTGTGGACCGCCTTGGAGTGATCATCGTACGTGTATCGTATGGGGCACGTTTGACTGGTTTACTTTATTAACATCACTCCACTATGCGGTCCATGACATGTGGAAAGGTTTATTCTTCATACATTCGATAAATCTATGTTAAAAAGAAAAGCAATATCTCTTGATCTACACAAACTGGCTCAAATCCCTACAATTGGTGATGGCTGTAGTAGTAGTGGGATGATCCAAACTAATCAGAAACTTGGTATGGTGTTGTTCAAAAGGGTAAGTCATAACAGGCTGTTTTCCTATCTTCTGAATGCTATTTTTTTGTTTTAAAGGAAATATGGTTAAGTACGAACCAGTCTCCTCCTCATATAAACAGTATTCACCCACTATTTACCCAAATGAGAATCTCAAAATGTGGCTTAAAATCCATGTCCACAACTATTTGTTGCAGTTCTAGTTGCCTTGGACATGCCGTTTTTGACATTATTAATTTGTTCTCTATGCGAGAAATTAATTATAGCATTTGATTTTTATCGAGCAGTTGCTATTTTTCATTTCTCATTTAAAAAAAGGAAGGAATTTGGTCGTGAAAACAATGCAGAGTAATGATACTCAGGGGCGTATCGGGGGGGGGGGGGGGGGTGGGGTCAACCCCCCCCCCCCCCCCCGCTCTTGGCCATTTTTAAATATATTTTTTGCTTCTACGCCAAAACTTGCAAACCAGAAAACACAATGTTGGACTTATTTCGCGTTTACCGAAAGAACAAAAATATAAGGTTAAATGGCGCCCCTGCCCCTGTCCCCCTCCCCCTCCCGTTGTGCAAGTTTGTATGCAGGTAAGAAATTTTCGGAGTCCAAATTTTGGAAAAATGTGTCAATTTGTTTTCGAGCCCCCTACAAAAATTCCTGGATACTTTATTTGCGGGTATGCGCAGGATGTATGCAATAAATATCCAGTTCCACACACAATGACATGTTTTACAAAATAATATACCAGCAGGATCTAAATGCGGGCTTTCTATTTGAAATAGAAAGAAGATAGCAGTTCTCTTTATATTCAAAATCTTTAAGTTTCAACTTGTTTGCACAGTGAACATAAAAATCTTTCTGCTAAAATAATAAAAACAAATTCGTCAAAAATGGTTTGTACATGTACAAACATATCAAATCATCAAAATGTACTCTTACTGTCAATATTTATCAGATGGTTATGTGGATGTTTCTTTGTCATATTTCCTGAACCTATTATTTTATGCATGTTGCTGAGGCAGGTGCTGCTGCTGAGGCATGTGCTGCTGCTGCTGCTGAAGCAGGTGCTGCTGCTGCTGAAGCAGGTGCTGCTGCTGCTGCTGAGGCAGTTGCTGCGGAGGCAGGTGCTGCTGCTGAGGCAGGTGCTGCTGCTGCTGCTGCTGAGGCAGGTGCTGCTGCTGCTGCTGAGGTAGGTGCTGCTGCTGAGGTAGGTGCTGCTGAGGCAGGTGCTGCTGCTGCTGCTGCTGCTGCTGAGGCAGGTGCTGCTGCTGCTGCTGAGGCAGGTGCTGCTGCTGCTGAGGCAGGTGCTGCTGTTGAGGCAGGTGCTGCTGCTGCTGCTGCTGCGGCATGTGCTGCGGAGGCAGGTGCTGCTGCTGCCGAGGCAGGTGCTGCTGCTGCCGAGGCAGGTGCTGCTGTTGTCTTTGTTGCGGCCCTGGCCTTTGCTGCCGAGGCGGCGCTTGCTGCCTAAAATCTGGTACCATTAAAAGTGGCGCTGCTTTTCCTGGGGATTATTTTGATCCCCCTACAACTGGATCATATATGTTTGCATGAGTCGCATTGTGTACAAAAATTCCTCAGACAAATTTGGCAAAGTATTAGAAACATAACTTTAAAAACCAGGATGACTGTCCCTGACTATTTGATGTAATGGCTGTCTGCCTCTGGGGATTGGTATGTTGGCTCCTACCGGAAATTGTTGTTGCTGAAATGCTTGATTGAATGGATATGCATAGTGTCCATCTTGGTGTTGGGCTGGGTTGGCATGTTCTTCATGAGGGGGTGCTTCAGCTGGGTCGACCTGTGGTCCAACATCAATCAGGGGGGGGGGGGGGGGGGGGGGGGGGGGGATTGGGCTTCTCCGGCTTGAACAGGTGGTGGAGGTCGGGGTGGGGCAGCCAATGGTAGAAATTGGTGTTGTAATTCTGGGTCGTCTGCCAGCTGTGGGGGTGGTTCGGGTACATTATCTGCAGCTTGTTGTGCCTGGATACCCGGAGGTAGGGGTGGATGATCCCCATGATTTGCCGCAAGTGGCATCATGACATTCCGATGCCGTCTCTGTGCAGGATTGCCTCGTGCTGCATACCTGATTTGCTGTTGCCTTTGATCTCGAAGTCTGCGAAATCATTTCAACAGAAAACCGGTTTGCTTCTAATTTTCTTTCTGAGTTTTGCGGTAAGGTATTTGTATCGAAGTGATTAAAATGTAATTCGTTGGCATCAAGCAATAATATTATGATCCTTATGGCCGTTTACCCACAAAAAGATAATACAAATTGCCATTGTGTGTTTTCATGGTTAAAATCTTGAGAGGTTTAACACTGTAAGACTATTGTCAACGCAAACAAATAAACACGGATCACTGGCTTCTGATTATTATCTTTATTAAAAACAATTAACCAATACAACGGTGGTCAATCACAACAAGGTTATTTTATGAATTTGGCACAAGAAATTGCATAAAGCAAATTAATGATTCTTACAAAATGTTATTTGCCTTGCAACAATTATATTAAACTTATAATTCGTCAAACAATCCACAAGGACAATAAACTTATGTTAGACACGAAGGTCTATCAAATGGGTTCCTTTCCACGATAGCACGTTTTGGAAGGGTGTGCATGTCCACTACACACTTACTTTACACCGTACACTACTTATTTGTAGATTCACACAGTTTTACTTTACATCTACAAATTTAAATGGCTTTATGTTGCAAACTCGGCACACTTGGTACTTTCCTATCCAACAAATTAATACTAGCCAGTCTTGTTGTTTTAACAATACAATTTACCGCAAGTTTGCTTTTAATTCTGACATGCTGTGGTGAATACACACTATAATACACTTACGAAACTCTCGGACCAAAAAATTACGACGATATGCAAAATTAACAGTTTTATAAAGTTCTGGTGTCAAGTTGACCAGCTGGGCTGTGAAGTGGCCTCACCAATCGGCCCTCTGGTTTTCGGGGTAGTACCCATTGTCTCGACAGAGATAGTTGGTGCCAGCCGCAGATCCTTTCAGACCAGTCACGGGTGTAAGAGACGAAATCCCTCGGCTGAAAACCCAGGATTGCTATCTGAAAATTGCAATTAAAATAACCGATCCCGAATAATAGTAGTCTTGTGATCGCAAATTATTTGCATAAAATAATGTACACAGGTGATGCAAGATTTTACAACAATAAGGACGGTAAGGCTTCAAACAGTACATGTATTTCAAGAAAGTAAATCACTCAAAAAATAAAATAAGAGCACTATGAATTTAACTCACAGTTTTGCAGCGAGTCCTTTCGCTTCTGGTCAGCAGCTCACCAACAAAAACTGGAGACTGAATGCCCCGCAAGCAATGCTGCAGTTAACGGCATCAAACTGCCTTGACTAAGTTGCAACACAAGTGTCACCAAAGTCTGAATACTTTGGACACAAGTCAAAAGATGCAGCAGCAACAGCAGAGTTGAATCAACAACACTCAGTGAGCTCTCAACGTAGAGTGGGCCACCAGTCACACTGAACATACACACTTACATGCCCACACATATATACACACCCATACACACACGCAGTCATGTAAACGGGTGCAATCGTGGACCTCCCATTGTTCCTCTTTTGTTTATACTCTAACTTTTTTGGAAGGCCTCCCATTGGTTTTGTACACGATTTTCAATCGTGGACGTTAGGTCAAACGTGGACCCCTTTGTCTGCGCCCGAATTCTTTTGTCCTAGGTCCACGATTGCCGGCATATACAAACTCACATACACACACAAGTAATCAAACACAAAGGAACTACACCCAAATAAGGAATGTCTACTGCACACAGGTCTGATACAGGAATGCCCCTAACTAATTGAATATTCACAAGGGAAAGAAAAACATTTGCATTACAATCTCCAACTTGACTCCAGGAGGGAAAAGAAGAGACACATCCAAAAATAAAAATAAATAAATCGAACTGACTGTTACATTTCACCCCCTCTTAAAAAATGTTTTACCTGAAAACATTTCCATTCTTGACGGGCATCCAAGTTCAAACCTGTAGGCATAAAAATTGCAAATTTACATTAATTAAGATCGACGTCCAATTTTATCTGATGTCTCTCAAGCAGGAAATCTGGAAAATACATGGACATTAATTTGTAGTCACTCACCTTCAACTTCACTTCTGCTCAGGTAGTCAGCACCCACATTTTCAGATCCTTTGATGTATTCTACTCTGAACCTGTAGGGCTGTAATGGTAACGCCCAACGCATTATCCTTGCGTTTGCCAACTTTGATCGGTGCAAATATGCCAAAGACTGATGATCTGTTTGCAGAATAAATTCACGACCATAAAAGGTATGGTTCAAATTTCTGGATTCCCCAGACAACGGCTAGACACTCTTTCTCAATGACGGCGTAAGCCCTCTCCCTTGGAAGAAGTTTCCTACTTGCATACGCCACAGGAAATGTTTGGGCGGTCTCATCCACTTCTTGAAGCAAAACTGCCCCGACACCGGTGTTTGATGCATCGGTACGGATGACAAATGGCTTGGAGCAGTCCGGCAGCTGGAGAATTGGACTTGTTGACAACTTCGTCTTGAGCGTGGTGAATGCCATCTCCTGACTCTCTCCCCATCTGATGTGGTTTGGTTCTTTCGATTTGGTCAAGTCTGTCAAAGGTACCGCAAGTGCAGCACAATTTGGGATAAATCTCCGGTAATAACCGGCAAGACCCAAAAATGATCTAAGCTGCTTTTTGGTCTCTGGTCGCTTGGCATCTTGGATGCGCTTCATCTTGTCCGGTTGTGGTTGAAGATGTCCCTGTCCAACAATGTGTCCCAAGAATTCCAACTTCTGTGCTCCTACCACACATTTACTCGGTTTTGCTGTCAACTGCGCTGACTGCAGACATTCCAAAAGTGATCGGAGTGCTACAACATGATCATCCCAATTTTCTGTGTGGATTAAGATGTCATCTATATAATTATCGGTATGCTTAAAGGCACTTCAAAACCCTTCTCATTATTCGACTAAACGTAGCTGGGGCGTTAACTAATCCGAATGGCATGGTGCAAAACTGAAATAAGCCCTTTGGTGTAAGAAAGGCTGTAGCTTTTCTGGCTTCTTTCCTCATTGGGATTTGCCAATATCCCTTGGTCAGGTCAAACTTACTGAAATAGCGGTCACGTGCAAGTGAAACAAAAATTTCATCTGGGGTTGGGAGTGGTTCAGCGTCGAATACTGTTATGCGATTCAACCCTCGAAAATCAATGCAAAATCTTTTGGTTCCATCCTTGTCTATTAAAACAATTGGGGATGCATACGGAGATTCTGATGGCTCAATGACCTTCAACTTCTGCATTTGTACTACTTCTTCATTGACCGTCTCCCTCATTGCAAAGGGTAGTGGGTATGGTTTGAACCTAATTGGATCACTCGTCGTCAATTTGATGTCATGCTCTCCGGCTGTAGTCCTCCCAGGAAGATCGGTAAGGACATTTGGGTAATCACTAAACACTGCTCTTACCTGTTGTGTCTGTTGCTCGGTAAGGTCATGGTCGATCAGAACATCTTCTACTGACTCTGTTGCCTCCAAGACTGGTGAATGCAGTAAGGGTTCGTTGTGATACTCTCCACCTGCTTCATCAATGATGACCGACACACACCCATACTCCAATGGCTCATTGCTGGAAGCTTCTACTCTGTGAACGTACAACTTAAGTAAATTAGCATGAAAAGTTTTGATAGCACCATTCATGTCAATCTGGTAATCTAGATTGCCTTGTTTGGCTACAACAGGGAATGGCCCCTTCCACTGTAAGAGGAGTTTATTGCTATCAGTTGGAAGGAGTAGCAGAACTTCATCACCTACCTTAAATTGTCTAAGTCTACTGCGCTTGTCATAATACTTCTTCTGTCGAAACTGGGCCTTGTTTAGACTTTGTTGTGCCAACTCGCAAGTTTCTCTCAACCGGTTCTTCAGGTCTATAACATACTGGTATGTGGTTCTGGTATCTTCCTCCTTGGCCTCACCCGTCCATAGGTCTCGCAAAATAGACATCGGTCCTCTAACTGTTCTTCCGTAGAGAAGTTCAAATGGGGAGAAGCCCAAACTTGCTTGGGGTACTTCACGGTATGCAAAGAGCAAAGCTCCACAATATCTATCCCAATCCTTCGGCCTCTCGGTGCTCATCTTCCTGAGCATCTGTTTAAGTGTACCATTAAATCTTTCGACGAGGCCATTGCAGGCGGGGTGGTATGGTGTAGTGGTAAGCCGTTTTACTGACAGTAAGCGACTTACTTCTCGCATCAGACCAGACATAAATTGGGAACCCTGGTCACTAAGGATTTCCTTAGGCACTCCTACCCTAGAAAATATGTCAACTAATGCTTCGGCCACTGTTGTAGTCTCGATATTACGGAGAGGAACAGCTTCAGGGTATCGGGTAGCATAGTCGACAACTGTTAAGATGAACCTATTAACCTTATTTGTAGCTGGATGGATTGGTCCGACGATGTCTACAGCCACACGCTGAAAAGGTGTGTCTATCAGAGGGAGGCGTCCGAGTGGTAATCTCTTGACCCTTCCCTTTGGATAAGTGCGCTGGCAAATGTCGCAGGACTTGACAAAACGCCTAATGGATGAATAGATACCCGGCCAGAAGAAATTGGTCGTTACTCTGTCGCAAGTTTTCTGTGTTCCCAGGTGTCCCGCAAGAAGAGACTCGTGTGTCAGTTTCATGACTTGAGACCTGTATTTTGAGGGTACAAGTACCGGGAAAAATATGTTGTTATTGTCAACAGCTGGTGACTGAAATTGGCGGTACAAAATACCCTTGCGTTTTACAAAGTGGGACGTGTGACCGTTTTTACCCGTTATCACCTCACCATCCTTAGCTAATTCCCTACATCGTTGTAGTGTGGGATCTGACTCCTGTGCGGCTTTCATATCTTCTGCCGTGACCATATCAGAAATACAGCTGGGTACCTTCAAAGACTTGAGAGGTTTCTCCGCAGCAGCCTTCTGAGCTCTAGTTTGGATAGCTAATGTAAGCTCAGAACCCGTGGTTTTCTCAGGAGTCCAATTTTGGTCTGGATCCATGGGATCCCGAACCCCTGCGACGTTACCCAAAATGACATCATAGACAGGATTCTTCATACAAATTGCCTGAACTTTACCACTGTAAAATGGGGTGTCAATAGAGATCTCAGCCACTGGTGCCTTTCTGATTGTCCCATCTATTAGAACACATGCTCTTTGCTCACCTGTCAATTGATCATTGGACACAAGGCTCCGTCGGACCACAACACCACTGCAGCCGCTGTCTCTGAGCACGGACACTTTCTGGGTGCCAATCTGTCCCTCTTTCACTGGCATTCCAGTGCGACGCTCTCGACAGGCAGCACTCATGATTGGCAGCTGATGTCCACATCTGAGTGTGACATGATCATCCTCTCTGCAACAATCACTCAAAGAAGGGAGTCTATGTGAAACCATAAATGCCACCGTTTCCCTACCTTTTGGGCAACCTGAACAATTACAGTCATGCTTATTTGCTAACTCACCTTGTGACCCTCCACTTCCATGGGACTGACCAACTCGAGGTTGGCCACGGATGTCACCGTTCTCTACCAGCATGCTCGACGCTTTCATTGGTGTTCCTCGGAGGCGACAATCTCTGGCCAGATGCCCCTTCTTGCAGATAAAGCAAATCCTCTCTTGCATTGGCACAAAAGTGGATGGACGACTCTGTGTTGTGGAAAGCTTAAATGCCTCGGGCTTCTTGAAGCTTGTTGCTGGTTGTTGCCTCTTGATGTGTTGAGAAAACACTCCAAATGTTGTTCCCCGTGCCTCGATGAACTGTTCGGCTAACCTGGCCATTTTATCCAAATCCGTAGGTGAACGTTCTTTTAGAAAGATGGATAATTCGGGGTTACAACCATTAAGAAACTGTTCCCTTAAAATCAAACTCTTTAATCCCTCATAAGTTAAATCAATGTTGGCTAGATCTACCCACCTGTCAAAATCATTCTCCAGTCGAACTGCAAATTGTGTTGGACCTTCATCTTTATCTGGTTTGGCCGTTCGAAACCTAACACGAAAACCATCTTCGGTTAAGTTTTTCTGCTTGAACAGAGCTTTCTTAAGTGTATCATAGTCATTAACTAGGTCTTTGGGGACTCTGGTAGATACATACAAAGCCTTACCCGTCAGGAGTGCACATAAGTTAATGGCCCAAGTTCCAATTGGCAACTTCTGACAGAATGCATAACGTTCAAACCTTTGTAAATATGAATCAAGGTCATCCTTCCCATCCTGAAAATTAGGGAGTTTAGGCATCTTTGCCTGGGTTTTTGTGGTCACCGTGGGTTTGACCTCTTTACCAGTTTTACCTTCAGCCTCATTCACGATCATTCGCATCTCTAAGACCCCCTGCTCTTGGCTTTTCAAAGCCCTCAACTCCGCTCTTTCTTCCCTTGCCACCTGCTCCCTCTCTCTAATGAATTCCATCAACTCACCACCATGCAAGCCCATCTCTTTACCAACCTCTACCCACTTTTCAATGACTGCTCGCCGAGCTCCTAAACCAACTCCTGCAAGCAACACGGCGAATAGCACGGTAAGTAGCATGCAAGGCGGCCAACGCAACGGGCGTGATGCAGGTGAGCTGTGACCAGATGCCGACATGAACCTGAATTAGAGAACGATCTCAACCCGAAAACTGTTACGAAATTCAAACTAAAATATTTAAAAACTATCAAGTTTTACATCTCGTTTTTTATTTGAGCTGACAACAGTTTTTTTTTTTTCCCAATTCCCGGACCAGCCCCCAAAATTGTAAGACTATTGTCAACGCAAACAAATAAACACGGATCACTGGCTTCTGATTATTATCTTTCTGAGTTTTGCGGTAAGGTATTTGTATCGAAGTGATTAAAATGTAATTCGTTGGCATCAAGCAATAATATTATGATCCTTATGGCCGTTTACCCACAAAAAGATAATACAAATTGCCATTGTGTGTTTTCATGGTTAAAATCTTGAGAGGTTTAACACTGTAAGACTATTGTCAACGCAAACAAATAAACACGGATCACTGGCTTCTGATTATTATCTTTATTAAAAACAATTAACCAATACTACGGTGGTCAATCACAACAAGGTTATTTTATGAATTTGGCACAAGAAATTGCATAATGCAAATTAATGATTCTTACAAAATGTTATTTGCCTTGCAACAATTATATTAAACTTATAATTCGTCAAACAATCCACAAGGACAATAAACTTATGTTAGACACGAAGGTCTATCAAATGGGTTCCTTTCCACGATAGCACGTTTTTGGAAGGGTGTGCATGTCCACTACACACTTACTTTACACTATTCTTTACACCGTACACTACTTATTTGTAGATTCACACAGCTTTATGTTGCAAACTCGGCACACTTGGTACTTTTCTATCCAACAAATTAATACTAGCCAGTCTTGTTGTTTTAACAATACAATTTACCGCAAGTTTGCTTTTAATTCTGACATGCTGTGGTGAATACACACTATAATACACTTACGAAACTCTCGGACCAAGAAATTACGACGATATGCAAAATTAACAGTTTTATAAAGTTCTGGTGTCAAGTTGACCAGCTGGGCTGTGAAGTGGCCTCACCAATCGGCCCTCTGGTTTTCGGGGTAGTACCCATTGTCTCGACACAGATAGCTGGTGCCATCCGCAGATCCTTTCAGACCAGTCACGGGTGTAAGAGACGAAATCCCTCGGCTGAAAACCCAGGATTGCTATCTGAAAATTGCAATTAAAGTAACCGATCCCGAATAATAGTAGTCTTGTGATCGCAAATTATTTGCATAAAATAATGTACACAGGTGATGCAAGATTTTACAACAATAAGGACGGTAAGGCTTCAAACAGTACATGTATTTCAAGAAAGTAAATCACTCAAAAAATTAAATAAGAGCACTATGAATTTAACTCAAAGTTTTGCAGCGAGTCCTTCCGCTTCTGGTCAGCAGCTCACCAACAAAAACTGGAGACTGAATGCCCCGCTAGCAATGCTGCAGTACACGGCTTCAAACTGCCTTGACTAAGTTGCAACACAAGTGTCACCAAAGTCTGAATACTTTGGACACAAGTCAAAAGATGCAGCAGCAACAGCAGAGTTGAATCAACAACACTCAGTGAGCTCTCAACGTAGAGTGGGCCACCAGTCACACTGAACATACACACTTATATGCCCACACATATATACACACGCAGTCATGTAAACGGGTGCAACCGTGGACCTCCCATTGTTCCTCCTTTGTTTATACTTTTTCGGAAGGCCTCCCATTGGTTTTGTACACGATTTTCAATCGTGGACGTTAGGTCAAACGTGGACCCCTTTGTCTACGCTCGAATTCTTTTGTCCTAGGTCCACGATTGCCGGCATATACAAACTCACACATACACACACAAGTAATCAAACACAAAGGAACTACACCCAAGTAAGGAATGTCTACTGCACACAGGTCTGATACAGGAATGCCCTAACTAATTGAATATTCACAAGGGAAAGAAAAACATTTGCATTACAATCTCCAACTTGACTCCAAGGAGGGAAAAGAAGAGACACATCCAAAAAAAAAAAAAAAAAAATCGAACTGACTGTTACAAACACTTCATGTATAAGGGCTCGGGATAAAGTACTTAAATATTGCATTTGACTACTTTTTTCTGTTTTTATCAAGAGCAATCGAAGAGAAAAAGTAAATTCGCACACTGCCAGACTTGCGAGGATATTTCAAGTAAAAAGGTTCAAATATTTGTGAAACTGATTTCCTCTGTAGTCCTTTACAATTTAACGCAGCCATAAAGACGGAAATTGTTTCACTGATTAGTTTTGAATATATTTGAAATACATACTCGTCTCTCCAACTTGCCATAGCACTCAGTTTTGTATATTGTTAAACTTGGGCATTATTTTCGTGAAAACCTTTTGTTTTCCATTGTTCTATATTTATTTTAAGACCTACAACTCAATAGTACCTCTTGCAACTAGTAAGTTATTTTCCTGGGTTGAATTACATTTTGTCGGTTCAAGAAGTTGCACTAAAAGCTCCTTATTGACACGAAATATTTTAAATATCAAGGTGGGAAGAAAGAAAGAGTACAATTTAACTTCATTGCTTGTAAAATGTAATTTTAAAAATAGTGTAGTCTGGAAGTTGTCTGATATTTCAATTAAAGGTATAATAGCATTTTTCAAGCAATGTAGTTAAATTCTACTCTTTCTTTCTGCCCACTTTGGTATTTAAAATAGTTCTTGTCAATAAGGACCTTTTAGTGCAACTCTTTTTCCAATACGGACTTATTCAATAGTACTGAACCGACGATTTGCGCTTTATACCCTAGTTTTGAAAGAAAAAACACTACGTATTTCCGTATTTGAGACTGGATTCCCTATCCATATTTATGGCAGTTAAAATTCTACTCTCCAATGAATTCTGAAATTAAGATGAGTACGAAATTAAATAACTTAAGACGTTGTATCAATAAGCTAAAATTAATTGTATTTAAGATCCAAAGCGACATACCTGCCAACATCACGATTTACTACCTCGCGTACGCGGCGCCTCAGTTGAAGGCCATTCCTCTGCAGATAAAATTGATGTAAGGGGCCCTGTGGATCTAAATCTCTTGTAATGTGCTCAACAACAAGCTCCCATTGATCTCCATGAGCCTCATAAGCTTCCAAAATGAGGCGCCTCTCCGCATTGTCCACGGCCATTCATGCCCTGCGATTTGCCATTTTGGTTAAAAAGCTATGTGCTGGCAATAGTAAGGGTGTGTCTGAGGGTGTGCTGGGTGTACTCGGACCCCTGTGATACCACGCAACAATGAACACCGAAAAGGCAGCACATACATATTCAGTGTTTCACGATTTAAAATTATGCAAGACAATACAAAACAAAAAAATTAATGAAATAGTGACAGTAAAAGATGGAATATATTATTCCTGTTCCTTTCTAATATTCAGTAAATTAATTATTGAACTTAGTTCTTAACAAAATGCAGCACAGTTTCAATTTTCAAACCTCGCGTGCTAATTTATATTAACACCTCAGGGGATTCAGGTGGACCTTTTCAACCTTACTTCAAATCATCCAACTTCATTCAGAGTACCACAAATATTTGTCTTTTATAGTCTTCCCTTACAAATCTCACGTCATCATTTACAAAACAACGAAGACTTTAGGTCTGTGACGCAAGGTTCTTTCAACTCTTACGTTCTCATTCAAGACCTTTAAGTCTAGGAAGCTGGGTTCTTTTACATCTTACGTTATCTTTCACAAAACTACAAAAACCTTTGGGTCTAAGACGTTTGGGTTCTTTCAACTCACGTTCTCATTCACAAAACTACAAAGATCTTTAGGTCTATCTAATACGCGAGGTTCTTTCAACCCTTACGTCCTCATTCATAAAACTACAAAGACCTCTAAGACTAATACGCGAGGTTCTTTCAACCCTTACGTTCTCATACACAAAACTACAAAGACCCCTAAGACTAATACGCGAGGTTCTTTCAACCCTTACGTTCTCATTCACAAAACTACAAAAACCTTTGGGTCTAAGACGTTTGGGTTCTTTTAACTCACGTTCTCATTTACAAAACTACAAAGACCCCTAAGACTAATACGCGAGGTTCTTTCAACCCTTACGTTCTCATTCACAAAACTACACAAACTTTGGGTCTAAGACGTTTGGGTTCTTTCAACTCACGTTCTCATTCACAAAACTACAAAGACCCTTAAGACTATACGCGAGGTTCTTTCAAACCTTACGTTCTCATTCACAAAACTACAAAAACCTTTGGGTCTAAGACGTTTGGGTTCTTTCAACTCACGTTCTCATTCACAAAACTACAAAGACCCCTAAGACTAATACGCGAGGTTCTTTCAACCCTTACGTTCTCATTCACAAAACTACAAAAACCTTTGGGTCTAAGACGTTTGGGTTCTTTTAACTCACGTTCTCATTTACAAAACTACAAAGACCCCTAAGACTAATACGCGAGGTTCTTTCAACCCTTACGTTCTCATTCACAAAACTACACAAACTTTGGGTCTAAGACGTTTGGGTTCTTTCAACTCACGTTCTCATTCACAAAACTACAAAGACCCTTAAGACTATACGCGAGGTTCTTTCAAACCTTACGTTCTCATTCACAAAACTACACAAACTTTGGGTCTAAGACGTTTGGGTTCTTTCAACTCACGTTCTCATTCACAAAACTACAAAGATCTTTAGGTCTAATACGCGAGGGTCGTTCAACTCTTACGTCCTCATTCATAAAACTACAAAGACCTCTAAGACTAATTCCTAGGTCTACGATTTCCGGTATATACATACTCATACTCACACATACTCAGTCTTACATTTTATACCTTCTGTGGACATTCCTTTGTTTTCATGTATTTTAAGAAAACCATGCTTCAAAACCACATAAACCCACATTTTTAACACTTTTTTCATATGGAATTTCGACTGTGATTTCCTCAACTATTCTACTTTATTTTGCGACAGATAACCCTAACCCAAAAATGCCTCTGAGATCACTTTTCAGAAAGTGGAAAACCTTGTGTGGACGTCTGCAAGTCCACAATCGGTAACCTCTTCCTACATCTTGTGGACATCTTTTGTTCGCAGGTCCACAGTGAGTATGGAAGGTTAGATCACACACACAGACGCACACAAAGGATTTACAAGACGAATGTTTGTGCCGCTCCAGGGGAATTTCCTTGGCGAAGATTGTGGCGATACACAAGTCTTCGACAAGGATTACGCCAGTGCTTCTATGAATAGAATGCAACAATCCCAACTCAAGCCATTGTTGAATTAGGCGGTCGCGACGGTCGTGGTGGGTGGAGCCTGGGGTGGAGCCTGTAAAGTTAAGATTTTCTATTGGCCGAGGACATAACGTCCGTCGTACGTTCGTCTAAAACGCACAAACATTATTTTAACTCTTCCGGTGTACCTATCCTGCGATAGGTCTGCAGAATGCCATGTTCGCTGAAAGAGAATGAGTTATTGTCGTCGGTGACATTAAACCACGGAAAAGGATAATGGATTTCTGTCAGTGCAACTTCCCAGCTACCGGTCAGATTAATTTGTTTTACCAGACGCGTTATGTAACTAACCAATGTATTGTCCGGATACAAAGATCGGGAAGAGTTGCTGGGCAGCGTGACGTAAAATTGCGTAGACGATGCCATATTGCGTCCTTACTTTTGCAGATCCGTCACCCAACTGTTGAATGTTGAAGGATAACCCATTCATTTAACGAAATATTCTGTCTTGCCTTTTCTCTTGCGCTTGCGAATCACCCTCTCCACTCGGTAAATATCGTCCTTTTTGCGAACCTTTTGTATTTCCTGCTCATAAAATATACCCTGAATTTCTTCACCCAAATAATCCTTCAGTTTATACACAGGTCATTTTTTACGACCGCTGCGTTTGGACACGGTAAATATTTCTTCGGACCACCCAGGAAGGTATGACTTTTCAAACGTCAATCGCAGTTTACTTCAAATTTAAACTTTGTGGAAAGTGTTTGCCTCGAGAACTGATTTTTCCAAACCATAATTTCATTTTTTCCATCCACTTCCACGGGTTTCATCTTGATTGAACGGTGATACGAGTTATTGTATGCCGCCGCGAGTTGTGGTAATACGGTGATGTACTTTAGGGTATTTGCGTAAGTAAAATACCTCCACATCCGGGACTTTAAGGTACGATTAAACCTCTCCACGATAGAAGCCTTCACTTCGCTGTCTGTTGAATAGAAATGTACGTCTTCGGTTTTAAGAAAATCCTGAAACTGACGATTGGTAAACTCACCGCCTTTATCGGTATGAATAATTGAGGGCTTTCTCCGGCTAGACTTAATATTCTCTTTGAAGGCTTCAGTCATAACCTTTCCAGTCTTATTTTTGAGAGGAATCAACCACGCGTATTTAGAAAATACATCGATCCATGTCAGCAAGTATTTGTTACCATTGTTGTACTTTGCTATTACATTGGATAGGTCCACCAAGTCCAACTGATGTATCTCATCCCGTCCTACTGCTATATAAGATTCTATTCCTAGGGTACATCTTTCTAGCGGGCTTATGTAACGTATACACATCTTGACTAAACTAAGAAAGTCTTGTATTTGCTTTCGGGTTATCTCGTACTTGCCCTCTTGCTTCGCAGCACGATACAATTTGTCAATACTACCCAAACCACTTTCACGATCTATGTCGTAATACAAAGTCTTTAAGTAACTCTCGCGATCATCCATAATCCGACCTTACTGATGCATCAGATAAAAATGACAGCTTATTATATTTATCTAACCTCTATTCCGAACGTCTTGACATAAATGAACACAATTTTGAGATTTCTATCATTTTCTGTTATTTGTATTTATTATTACTATTTTGTATTATTCTTCTTAACGACATTTTTACTAATTAAATTTAAACTAATTATTACAATGAACATTTATTAAACATAACAGGCGTTAAACAAAATACCATTATTTTTAAAGTTAAACATTCGTTTAAATACAAATGTTACCGAGCAAAAGAAAAACTAAAATTAAACAATCATTTTAACATTTTAATCATTTTAGTATTTTAAAATGTTAAACATTCGTTAAAATAATACCACAACCTTTACCGAGCAAAACCAAAAAAGAAAAACTAAAATTAATCAGCTGGTGGATACGACTAAAAAAAACCTTGTACGTTAATTTCTATCAGCGTGGCATATGTCGTACAGAACCGAATCGTTCGTTCTATTTCTAACGTGTAACTTGATGCACCTGGTGAAGAGACGGTTGGTGTCGTGAATTGTCGGAAAGTGTAAAGCAATGCGTTTGTTGTCACTGACTGTCAAATTCCATTCCATTCTACATTTTTCTAAATCATTAACAATAACTTTCTCTACGGCTAGCTCAAAGTACCTCTCTACTTTTTCGGAAATAGGCAGCATCATACGATCGTGATTTCTTTGTGTCACGTCACCCTCAATCGGAAGGTTACATCCGTAACATTCTTTCCTACGGATTTCTTCTACTCTCTTTAGAATACGCGGTACAATTATGGATTGAAAAATATTGAGAGTTCCTCAAAGCTTCCTTTCTCCACCTCCTCCTTGCTTGCCGAGACGGATACGTCGTGAGCCTCTTCAGAGTCGGCCACCACGCCAGAATCCAGCACGAGTGCAGCAGATGCAGCGGACGTAGTAGGCACATCGTCGCTGTCACGCTTTATCTTCTTGAAGGAAACATGATTTAGGATTTATTTTGCATTATTCCTGCTTAAAACAATAAAGTATTATCTTGACAATGATATTTTGTGTCCAGAGACAATTATTTCCCAGATTAAATATGAAAAAAAAATCTTGAAAATGTTTGTCCAAGCTACTCCGCCCCCTAAGTGGGACCCTCATTAACATAAGTGTGTGACGTAGATCGAGGCACATTACATATTCTGCTCGAGCCGGCCCCATTCATCACGCGTATGCATTGAGTGTACATTCTTCGTCCAAAATCTAAGCAAAATATAGCGTTTTTCGGCCATGCCGACAAAGTGTGTGGCTGCTGGGTGCAGCAAAACAACGAAGGCTGGAGTAAGCCTTCCTCTATTTCCAACTGATGCGAAATATCGGAAAATTTTGACGGCGAAAGTGAAGGTGACAAGAGCGTTATGTAGCGACCACTTTGAGCCGTCATGTTTCGATACTGGTATTTTTAAATCATGGGATGACCATTAAAAATATGCTCAAGTCCACTGCATCCCAACAAAGTTACCAGATGTGAGTAAGGTACAGGCGAAAGCAGGTAAACGGCCCATTCCCCGAGGAGCCTTCGCTAAAAGGGAGAAAATCAGGGTAAGTTCGATGTTAGTTACTTACGAAATTGCACGTGTAGACCTAGTGTACGTATCCAGTCGATCCATGAATTTCGGTGCCTCGGTCTACGTCACGAACAGCGCCCTCAATTTGAGTCTCAACAAATTCCAAAAAGGGGGGGGGGGTCAATTTGTGTCGGCAAATAATCACACTAAAACTTCACTTAAACCAGTTTGGCTTCTATTTCACATTTAATACATATAAATGAATGTATTTATGAAATAAAATGTGATCCGGCCAGTTTGAGAAGCATGTTTTCTTTAAGCTGCTGATCCTGAAAAGAGTAAGAAAAATGAAATATTCAGTCGTGTAATAATAATTAGGCAACGGGTCCATGAGACAACTGAAGAAAAACAAAGACTTTGTAATAATACACACCTCCAGTTCTTCGACAGCCTTGGTGATTCCAGGCATCATCTCGACGAGCGTCTGCCACTCGCCCAACTTCAGGTTAATACCCCGTGGACTGGCCCAGAAGTTCCCGCCCTTCAACTGCATGTAGTCCCGGATCTTGACGTAGATGCTACCGTTGAAAGGCTCCACCACGGCGTGACGTACCCCTGTGATCTCGAACCTGGTGGACGTGTCAGTCGCGACCCGACGGCGCTTACTACAATGGCTTGGTATCTTGGTACGGAGCATCTCCTGCACGGGTAACTACACGCTGTTCTAACCGTCGAAGTCGTTCAGGGTCGGCTTCGTCTAACCACTGGGGTTTCATCGGTGCGTAGGGAGGCCCGTACTCTCGTACTTCACAACGGCTACCAGCTACATCGTATGATAAGGAAGATGAGGTATGTGTATGTAGTGTAGTGTAGTGTAGTGTAGTGTAGTATAGTATCCCATTAGTGCGGCCATCTTCGTTGGTTGTTCTTGATGTCAGGATGTCAGACGAGCGAACTGATGCTACTCCCAGGTTCGGTGCTCCTTATGACTCCTTCCAGACAATAAACTCATGCATATTCACCCATTGTTCTGTCTACTCAAGATTTTAAGGTCTCTCGAATCTGATCGGTCTATTCCAAATGATGCGCCGCACTCTGATTAGTTGATGGCGCGCATTGTTTCTGTAACTCATGCATATTCCGTATTGTTCTGTCTACTCAAGATTTAAGGTCCTCCATTGTTCCCACTCATGCATATTCACCCCTTGTTCTGTCTACTCGAGATTAAGGTTCCCCGTTGTTTCCACTCATGCATATTCACCCCTTGTTCTGTCTACTCGAGATGTTAAGGTTTTACCTTGTTATGCGAATCAGTATATTGTTATGCTAACCAGTATATTGTTATGCTAACGATTTCCATTGTACTGTGCATTATGCATCAAATTTTTTTGTTCTGTTAACTCGAGACTATACTAACTACTTACATGTACATACATACATGAAGCTATCCAAACATGCACACAGCGAGACCAGCCAAACCTTACACTGTACGTCTTCACAGCTCGCTGCCAAGCTTGCATCGCCGGGTACGCGCTTCGTTCGTGCCCAGCGCCCAATCACGAGCGAAGGTACGCGCTGTCCACAAGCACGCACTATCCCCGTAGATATCGCTGAGCGCTACGCTCCGTCTGCACACTTTCCGCTAAGTTTTCACACGTTTCTGCTACATTACATATAGGGCCCTATATGAGATACACGAGCTGAAAAACATGGGGAACATTTGATATTGTGTCCCCCACCCTTCAAAACGTGGGGGAACATGTCCCCCTGCCCCCAGGATTGACGCCCATGGGTGTCGTAACTCTGTGGCAACAGACCTATGGAATGAGCAGACAACAAAGAAACATGATTTCTGAAGTCTAGAGGAAAAAAAGAACACTATTTTTTCCATTTCATTTGACAAAAAGACTAACCTGAGGAATAAATTTGTATTTGAAATCAAGGCAATTTATGTTAGGACGTAACTTTTTCCCAATCAGTATCATGAACCGTTGCCATATAAACTACCTTCGGCATAAATTGTCAACCAGCGTTTAAATGTTGGGGCAGTTGTTCCTGTTGCCCTATTGTTCTTGTGATTGCTTGGGTTTCCGTAAAAGTTCTATTTTCACATGAAAGAGGTTTGGTTGACCAAAGCAGTCCTCCTCAAAGATGGCATCTCTTTTAATATCGCACATAATTTTCCACAAACTTTTAAACCTTCCTAGTCTTTGATTTTTTTTCTTTTTGTAGCTCCGTACATCTTGTTCAGGACAAATTTACATACAAAGTCTTATCTGTAATTAATCAATGTATATTGTGGATTTTTGCTTTGAAAATGGAACCGAATACTGATAGAGAAATTGTTCATGTGACGTCATCAGTCTATGCTCAAATTACTGTTTGCCTGCTGAGAAATGGAAACAAAAATGAAAGAAAAACTTAATGTGTTCATCCAAAAGTGGCCAATGATCGGCCTACTGCACATGAGCTGTTTGCTAGTTTTCGTAAAACATATTAAGTGAAAATAATTTATTTGGTCCTAGCAAACAAAAAATATATTTCTATAATTACGGGGTTGGGTTAGGTTTAAAATAACGTATGAAGAACACATACATCAAAGGATAAACATTTTTTTATATCAGAAAAAAAGTCTTCGAAAATGTTCCCCTTTTCTAAAAGAGGTGGAATATCCGTTTCAATGGTGCCAACAAACCGCCCTATGCCCAGTAAACATTGCCCAGATATTTAAACTAATATCGTAGCCCTGTGCATATTTCCGTCTGAAGCAACCAAGTCCACATTCGTTTGGAAAAAAATATGTGCCTTTGTTGATTATTCTTTGCATGAACTTTCAAAATAATCTGCATGCTCTGGGAACTTTTTCAATTCGAAAACTTCCCCCATTGAATTCCCTTGTTACCTTAATTCATCGGAACGCTGCATTTTCAATGGGCGATTTCTTTTTAAATGCTGGGTTCAGATCCAGGGGCATCTACGCTATATTCCTCGCGCTTGATATTTTGATGAGGAAATAGTTTCGCCTGCCAGAACACCACAGTGCACAGCATACAGTACTGGGACAGATTGAAGCACATCTAAGGTAAAGTGGCTTACATAGTTTTGCAGTAAGTTCAGTTTGTGCATTGGCAAAAGTTAAGTTTGTGTATTGGCAAATATATTATATGAACATGGAATTTCATGTGATACTGTTTAAATTTTCTTTACAGTCGTGTTTCCATTATAACTCAAATAATTTCTTGCACTCTAAAAACTGTGTTTAGCAATTAAACACAATCTTGCAATTAAACACTATCCGTAGATACGCTAAACATGTTAAGTATGTAAACGTGTTTACAAACAAAGAATGTGTTTAGAAAAGTGTTTAATTGCTAAACACTGTTTTTGCTGTGTGAGGGGCGAAGCTTTTAGTCATGGTTTTTGTTCAATGAAGTCTTTGAGCCTAGGTTACTTCCGTCTTCGTCCTCAAAAAGTTTTCAAAACGTTTTTGAAGGTTACAAAATGTACCGACTTTTTGACGTTTAAAAACGAACGCAGCAACAAAGTCACGTGTTGAAAACGTCCAAAACTCCACAAACTGTTGTCCTAAAAACGTTTTTGGAAATGTCCACAAAACATGAGAGGTATGTTCCAACAACGTTCAGAAAATGCTAAATGGTTTGCTGGGGAACGAGATTTTTGTTTTGTAATCACTACTCACTAATTATAACACAATAGAGTTTTTTGTGCATGAACAACTCTTATAAAAGATAAGAAACATTTCCAAACAGCAACATTTCATGACATTTGAAGGCAATGTGTGCCTTTAACATTTGAAATGTTAACATGAAAGGAGCATGCTGCTCATAAATTTCAAACCATAGTTACAAAAGAGGCGATTTCTCTGATACATTATAACTACCTCTACCTGTTGCACCTGTTTTGTTGATAAGGCTTGTGACGTTTTTTACGTATTTTTGGGAAAAATACTTTTGGAATTTATCCTATGGCGCATTCTAGAGGGAAAAAAATGTTTTTTGATCCAGAACTTATTTATAGCATTTTATGTTAACACTCATTTATCAGGATCGGATCGAATCGAATCGGATCGCCTTCCCAATGCTATATTCTATCGCATATGCAATCAAATGGAAAATCTAAGAGATTGCTGAACACATTGACATGTTATCTCTTTCTTCCTCCTTTGACATCCAAACTAATTTACAAAATATGGTTATTCTGTATTTGGAAACGGAAGTTCACCGTTTAATAATCAGGGACTTGCTTAAGTAATGTAATAAGCAAGAAACACGAGGGTAAGAAAGGTTGCCAAGGGATAGTCCATACGATCAACACACAGAAATACTAAAATCGTGACATAAACAGAAACTATGCCAAATACAACGCGAAAACTGTAATCATCACGTGCCTTATCCTTTATTAACACGTTCCATAAATCTTGGATAATTCGCCATAGCTTAACATTCTTTCTTTTTTGTCAGGCGATCATTTGTGTGGGCCATTTTATTTTGGCGGGGGGGGGGGGGGGGGGGGCTGTTATAATTGTATCATTCCCTTCGTGCGTCCCCCTGGTCCACAATGGTTTGTCCCGACAAGCTCGATGCTTATCTCACACGCCATCATATACGCGCGACAGGCTCCAAGTTCACACACGCATACAAGCTCTTCTGTAGGCCAATGCGCACTGTAATGTGTAAAGGTCGGTTCATACCATTGATCCCACTGGATTGGCAGCGCAGAAGTGATTGCCTAGGTAAGCACTTATCAAGAACCACCAAAATGTCATCGTCACGTATTACTGAAAACGCACTAAGCCTTATTAAATAGGCACAAGGCCTTATCGCGATGCGCGCGACGATGTCATTTTTGTGGTTCTGGATAAGTGCTTACCGATTGGCTATGCGTGAATTAAAGCCCCCGCGCAGCCATCTTGCTATATTCAAAACAATGACCGTTTTCCAAGCCCCGGCTTCAGCTCCGTCTCCAACTTCAGCCCATTATGGAGCGTCGAAAGTGGACAACTGTATTTTCCCATTTTCTGCTAGTAGAATTTTAGGTTTTTAGAAATAGCAACACCGGTTTATAAATAACTCAATTTTCTGCTAGCAGAAATGTGGATTTCACTTTGACAACTGTCTCGGCGCCTCAACAGTTCATTAGAGTAACGATTTAATTTTGTTTACATGCGATCTGCACCAAAACAGACACAACTGTCAAAACGTGCAGTATTCGCGTACGGTTGCCATGGATTCACCATACTATTTTCCATGTCAATCTGAGACAAAACCTATATTAGCCATGCAGCTCGCTGCCTGGCAGTATACAAAAGTACAGGAATAATATGCAGAGGCTCCTAACATTTTTTATTCACTCATTTACATATTGTGGACATGAAGTCCAACGATGAACCATAACAACAAAGTTATACAAGAAGAAAGAGACAGTCTTTTATGTAACTCTATGGTGAATCGTTGAGCACATGTATGTCAGTAGATGGCGTTTTAACTTCACAATTGTTTGGTCATCTGTCCTGAAGAAACGGACACATATCTGACAAGAGAAGCAGTCACAGCCAGACATATAAACTTGGGAAATCGATATATCTATGCTTCTTTTGTGACGAAATTAAATTGGTATACTTGGGACAGGGAACTTAATATTAGTGTTTCATTAGTGTTTATTCCTACAGAAAGGATAACGGATATATTGCATGGGCACAAGAAAAACCTCGAGGTGCATGTATATGCCAAACCCAACCCCGAAAATGGAAATAAACAAGTGTGCGAAAATTCTCCCTGACTCGGACATCCTAGGCCAAAACTCAGACATGTATGAGATTTTTTTGCAACTTTTTATATAATGTAAATGTCGGTATTTGTGGGATACTTAACGAATCACCCCCTTCATTCTTCTACCAATGAACAATCATTGTCTCCTTCTTGCCATTCGCACACAACAATCACGATGCTGAGTGGGTTTGTCGTTTTTAATGAAAAGGTGTTTCGCATTTGAACAATTACGTCACACTATACTACAATCAGTTGCAACCCGAATACAGGTCATTGTTGCACTTTTAATCCGTCCCTTGTGATGAGGTAGGGTGGCTGCTCCCCAGGCCCAAGGAGTTCATTGTAAATATTAAAATAAATTGGGATGTCAGAGTGTTAAAGAAATGCTCTTGGGGAAGGTAATTTATAGAGAAAAGTCAACTTTCGCCCAAACAAATATTCACACAATAATGTCTTGTTGATGTTCACTTGCGTGTGTCAAACGTAACTCGCCACACCAGAGCGCGTGGAGGGAGGGGGGGGGGGGGGGGGGGGGGGGGATGGACGTTTTCGTATCCCCAAATCACAAACTTTTTCCACCGCCTAGGGGCCTTGACTTTGTCATATGTTTCACACTTTGTTGTCGTATAGATTGGGGATAACCAGTTTCCGTCACTCATAGTCTTACTATGTGGCTGTTTATATATAATATTAATTGTTTAAAGCCAGAAACAAGGCCGTATAAATAGATGCCGTTTCATTTAATGACGTCTTCAATTCAAGAAGTTCTTTTTAAAAGCCCCTGACGTACTATCGAGTCGATCCATGAATTTCAGTGCCTCGGTCTACGTCATGAACAGCGCCCTCAATTTGAGTCTCAAGAAATTCCAAAAAGGGGGTGGGTAAATTTTTGGGCGGCAAATAATCACACTAAAACTTCACTGGAACCAGTTTGGCTTTTAATTCACATTTAATACATATAAATGAATTTTATGAAATAATATGTGATCCGGCCAGTTTGAGAAGCATGTTTCCTTTAACTGCAGTATGACTCTTGCAATCAAATGAATAGGGGGAACCAACCAGTTATTATCACCTGCCCAATCTTCGGTAAATGCGTCGGTCGCCTGGATTCCAGTGTCTAGAATTAAAACGACTTAATTTGGAATTATAGTAACTGGAAAACCAATAGTGTAAGGCCCCCAGTTGCGATCGAGTAAATAGAACATTTCATCCGAGGTCCGCCAATCATCATAACCAACGAGCTTACTGAGGAAATCTGCCTTTTCATTCCGTGATCTCGGCACCCATTCTAATTCAAGGAACACTCCATTACGTACACACATACGAGATATGTCTAATACAGTGGCTTGTAAATCTGGTTTCATACTGCCCCTGGAAACTATTCTTGCAACGGCTTGATTATCAGAAAACCCTTTTACTCTAGTGTTTTTGAACCTGTTTACTTGGGAGGCTAGAATCATAAGGCTATTGCCTTTAATTCTCTCCAGGTTGAGCTATGTTTCTTTCTATTTTCCGACCATTGTCCATGACTGTTGGAATCGTTCACGTTTACTATGTAACCTCCAAAACCACTTTTACTTGCATCTGAAAGCACCTATCTTGAAAACATGGGAGTGAATTTTATTGGGGTTTGTTTCAGATTATCAATGTTTTGCAAACAGAACAGAGGTTCTTCGTTAGCTTGATCTGAAATGAAAACATTCCAGTTCCATGAGTCTCTTGATTCAATTACGCAATGTATAGCTTTAGTCATTATCCTACTCATCGATCCCGTTACTAAGTAGGATGAAACGATCTTTCCAGCCACGCTGGCTAGATCCTTGACCTTGACCCATGTGGACGGACCTGCAGAGTCAATAATTCTTGAATTCCCTCCTTGATACTGCTTATCCGTCTGTGTGGTAAGACAAGAGAACCATTATTGAGGTTGATGATCATACCTAACCACTCGGTCTCTGAGACCGGGTCCCAATTACTCTTTTGAACGTTGGGTACGAACCCCGCATTGACCAGTTCAACTTTCACTTGAGCACTGTGCTCTTCGGCTTTCTGAAAGCACTCTGCATATCCCAAACCATCGTCTAGGAACACCACTATTTGTTTCCCTTCACCTCTCCACTTTGGTGAAAACATATGGGGCAGTTGATAGACCGAATGGTAGTACGGTAAACTTGAAAAATGTAAATGAACCTTTGTAAAACCAAGAAAAGCCTAAATACTGATGATGTTCTTGTCGGATGCTGATGTGGTGGTAACCAGATTTCAGATCAAACTGGAACATAAATCCACCTTTTGTAAGATAAAACAGGGCTGTACGCATGCCTTCGTACTTGACAGATTGTTTCCATAAATATCTGTTCACTTCTCTCAAATCTAATATCAATCTCCGCTTACCTGATTTCTGAAACAGACAATAGATTGACTATGGATGGTTGTTCAGTGCAGGGCAAAACACATTGTGACTCTAACAAATCTGAAATTGCTCTCGTAACAAATTCGGTGTTATTGATAGCTGAGCTATTATTCAAGCCATGTTTGAATTGTTCTACATTTGGCGTATGTGATGGAGTTTCATAAAACGGAAGCATGTAACCGTTTCTAATGATATCTAATACAAAGAAATTGGCTTCTATTGATTTCCAGAAATTGTAATATTGATGTAAACGACCAGACACTTGAATTGTGCAACCTGTGGAACACCTTTCTTCATATTCAAAGTAGTTATCTGTAAAGTAATTCAACTCAACTTTATTGATTGTGCTCGACTTGCTTGCTATATGGTGTCTTTGCTAGGCGGAGAAACTTGAGGAGTGGTTGCTCTTGTCTTGCCTTCTGCTGATGTTTGGACTTTCTCCAGTGACCTTGGCATCCGCAAGCGTAGCAGATGTCTTTGCTGGTTGGGAATCTTTGACCACGAAAAAGCTGGTGTTGAGCTGCAGGAGGGACAGAAGAAGTAGAGGGAGCAGAGGTCTGGTAGTCACCAATCTTGAATCTATTGGCTCCGGAGTTCTTAACTGACGCAGCTTTGAGCTTTCTATAGCTGCCCCGTCTTCTGCCCGTGTGATCTTCTTGTCATCATTGGAGTCGTTGGCCAACTCGTTATTCTCGTATTCTTTAACTGTCGCCCAACCCGAGGGGCTGGTATCTGCTAGTCGGATTAGCTTTTGACGGTGTTCAAGCATTGCTTCTATATTGGTCAGTTCCTGTTGCACTTCGGTGGACTGGTTTATGCGTTCAGCTTCGACAACGTGTTCCAATACTGACTGATTAAAGTTATATTGTCGTTTATGGCCTTCCCTTTTCCTGGTTAATTTAGTGGTAGTGGCCGATTTAAGCCTTGCGTCGAAACAGGCAGAAACTTCAGCTATTTTGTCTTCAACGAACTTGAATTGACTAGAGGAGAATTGAGCCAATAACTCCTGAATATCCTCTCTCGTAGCTGGCGTTGACATGTTGAAACGTGTAGAAAATGCAACAGATTTAAATTTCGTGTGTTGTCGTTGCTGCCAGCAAGCGTGAAGCGACGCGTTTCTCCACTAACAGCACGTACTGCACCCTATTCAAAATTCCCGCCCTGACCACCGAACCGTACAATCATTAGCATATCAATGATAAATTCGATGCATTCTAATTCGACCCGGTACTCAACCGAATAAATCAACATTTCTTGTATTTTTGATTCTTTTTCTTTTTGTAGCTCCGTACATCTTGTTCAGGACAAATTTACATACAAAGTCTCATCTGTAATTAATCAATTTCATGCTCCTTCGCTGCGCTCATACGCATGAAAAACAGTTTCAATCTATTGGAGGACGTAACAAAACACATATTGGAAACATGATTATATTTTTGAGTTTATTACAGCATGGGAGTGGACTGTTGCTAAACTGCAGAGTGTAGATTATTACGCAATGATGAAGTTAAGTACATGTATAAGAGAAAGTAATTATGTACAATAAGTAATATTAGTAAGGTTTCCTCCATTCCTCAATGATTCATCTGAATCATGGCTCTTTAAGCCCTTCGGAGTTCTTCCGGAATCTCTCTCAATTTACATAATTTTATTACAATTTAACCATATAAATATTCTAAGTACATCTAAATCATGGCTCTTTAAGCCCTTCGGGTTTCTGCCGGAATCTCTCTCAATTTACATAATTTTATTATAATTTCATCATTTAAATATTCTAATTACATCTGAATCATGGCTCTTTAAGCCCTTCGGGTTTCTCCCGGCATTTCTCAATTGATACATATTACAATTCATGTCATCATATAGGTATCCTAGACAATTAACACATATGTAACATTGCTCTTGAATGTTTCGCAGAATCACTTTATACATAATTATAAGTCAATTTTATTACTATAAGTTAGGCATGTAGTGTTCAATTCTCTATTTCTTAACAATTCATCTGAAAAAGGGGGTTGTTAGTTTATCATTCGTCCATATGAATTCCACTTTTTAACTTAATAATCTAGTCGGTATTCAAAATTGAAGAGACCTCCAATCTTCTTTCTAAATCTCTTTTGACATATCTGTTTTTTGCGGTGGTTGTTTTCCATCTTCCGTGCTGCATAATCAACTCTTCTGAAACCCCTTTATTCGCTAAATGTGATGCACCGCCTGACCTTAAACTATGTAATCCATATGCTCTGGGATTTGGTATTCCTATCTGTATCAACGCATCTAGGAATAGTTCTCGACACCTCGTGTAACTTAGTGGCTTATTTTTTATAGGTACATGTACTTTCTGTTTTGAATGGTAAGAGAGTGGTGTAAATATAAATACGTCTTCTCCTATTCTAGTATCGCTTTTTGAAAGGTACAACTTTAGAATGGAGACCGGAGAGTAATCATCAGGTGTGTCGGAAATAACTGTTGTCGAGCCTTCTCTAAAAATGTCCGTTTTGGATCTCGGTATGAAAATGGATAACCCGTTTCCTTCTGGCAATTCAGAAATGTGACTGGCTTTTAGTTGTGCCATTTCATCGTGTCTAAAAAGCAATGAAAATTGTATTGAAACATAGCAAGCTATTCTGAGATCCATTAAGTTATTAGTTGGACCCCCAAATCTTTTGACAATTCTTTTAACTATCTCAAGAGAAATTGGTTCTTTTTGGTTCGGAGGTTTGTGAAGTTGACGTCTACCACTAACTATGATCTGCTGTACTATTGGTGAATCAACAGGGTTGGGTTTTGCATTTACCAGAGAATGTATCCATTTTATGGCAGAGGCTGATGAGGTTACAACGCTGTCCGATTTGGCTTTGTTTTTCTTGTGAACAAGGTATGCTGCGATGATTTCATCTTGAATTGGAAGTTTTATCTCGATTTGTAGATCTTTCAACCACTTGAAAAAATGTCTACAGTAGTAAAAATAATTATTTACTGTACCGTGAGCTTTAGCTAATACTGCTTGGTTGAAAATTTTGCTCCTTCACTTCATCAAGATCACCGGGAAAGTTTGACCAAAAGGGCTGAGAGTAAATTATCTAATGATAAAAACAGAGAAAGAATGATTTATTAGGCTTGTGTGCAATCTATGTGGACAGCACAGACTAAACCATTGAATTCTGAAGACCCAAGTAAGGAATTCTTGTTTCTTCCTTGTTCCAAGGCATTCGAGCCTTCCATAGTAATAAATCCTTTAATCCAAGTTATATAACTGGACCACAAAATCGGCCAAAAAACAGAGGATGGCCACCAAGGAAATACAAGTGTTCCTTTAGCTTTACACATATGAATATGATCAAGTACACTAGGTATTAACACCACGGGTGGGACTAACAAACAGTTTTCTCCCGACCAATTCTGTACAAAGGCATCAACTCCCGAAGTTCCAGGATTCCAAAACCTAGAGAAAAATGGGGAAGCTGTTTGTTATAGTAATTGGCAAAGCAATCAACTGTGAATGGTCCCCATATTTCATTGATTTTGTGAAACAGATTCTTTGATATCATCCAATCATCTGCGTCAATTAGTCTACTCACAAAGTCTGCTTGGTCGTTTTCTGCTCTGGGGATCCATTGCACTTCTAAACTTATTTTGTTTTGTACACAAACTTTGAAGATATTAAGGGCTAGGTCTTGTAGATTTGTATTCATACTTCCTATTTCTACAATCCTTGCCGCCGATTGACTGTCAGTGAATAACTTTAAATAGGAGTGAGAAATAATGGATAGAAACGATCTTAGGGCAAATTCAATGGTATTTAGTTCCCTCCAAGTTGAACTGCGTTTGGCTTCAGATTCCGTCCATAGTTTATGTGTTGTGTGTATATCATTACAAATTATGGCTCCTGAACCAGTTGAACTAGCATCGCAACATGCAATTTTGTTAACTTTTCTAACTGCAAAGACATTGCGAGCATTGAGCATCTCTGTGTTCTCCTTCCAAAAATTGATTTCAGCAACACAGTGTTGGTCTAGTCTGATTAATTTATCTTCATCGTCTGCTTGGGCTATTAGTATCTGGCAATGCCTGGTCATAAGTCTGGTGATATTTCCATACACTGGGCTCAATGAGATAATCTGACCAACGAAAGAATGAACTTTTCGAACAGTTAAGATGTTGCACTGTCGAATTTCAGATATAGTGGCCTTGATCTTATCTATACGCCTTTGGAGAATTGTCAGTGTACCAGCCTGGGTATCCCAGGTCATGCCTAACCAATCAATACAGTAAGAGGGATTCCACTGACTATTTTCTGTGTTATAAATGAGACCAGCTCTTAAGAGATCAATTCTCACGTGATCAGAAATTTCTTTGGCTACATCATAGTCGTGCTTAGTGTTGATCTGTGTACTAGGGACAACAATGAACCCATCATCTAGATATAGGGCTATACGTATACCAGCTGCCCTCCAGTGAGTAACCAATGGCTTTAAGATTTTGGTGAAGAGTAGCGGGGCTGAGGAAAGACCAAAAGGAAGGACAGTGAATTCAAAGTACCTAAAATGACCTTGAATTTCCCATGAAAAGCCCAAGTATTTTTGACTATCAGGTGATATTTCGATATGATGGTAGCCGGATTTTAAATCGAAAGAGAACATTAGCGAATTTTGTGCAAGAAATTGTAAGCCTATTTTCCAATCGTCTAGTTTAAAATGAGCTTTCTGAACAAATTTGTTTAGTCTGCTTAAATCTAGAATCAATCGCTTCTTTCCAGAAGCTTGATGGGCTACTGATAAGGGACTTACAATGTAAGAAGGTTCCTGATTCTCTATTATTCTACGTGATGAAAGCAGTTCCATGATAGATGCTGTTACAAAATCTTTATCCTTTAATGCTGAATTGTTATTTCTAAAAAACATAGGGGGTGGCTTTTCAGATAAAGGTATATACTGTAACCATTGGAAATTACTGACATGATCATTTGCGATGAGCCAATATCAAACCAAAATTGTTTGTGCTGTCTTAGCCTTCCTTTGACCGTTACATTATCAGATTTCAAATCTGTTACCTTACATGACTTATAATCACACCGTACCTCTAGCACATCAGAAAACTTTTGATGCAAGTTTCTCTCTTCAATGGTGACTGATGACCCCTGGAGTTCCGATGCTTTGCCCTGAAGAAGTGGTAGTGCCGATAGGGGCAGTGCCTGTGGTTGCGAGACTGGTGTCGATGGGGAAGGGTCGTTGCGAGATGGGGACTTGCCAAGGGGTGTATCTCGTGTGGAAGTTGGTGTAACCGATTGTGGGGGCAGCTCTGGCTCTAGGTTTAACTCTGGATGATGTGACATCGAAGTTAAATGGACATTCTCTGGACCAGTGGCCTGGCATTTTGCAACTGAAGCATACGTCAGCATTCGGCATGCCTATCAAAATGAAATACAAAACTAAAAACGAAAGCAAGGGGTACTTTGATGTGGAACTTAACGTAATATAGACACTGGAAATCTGACACGATCACTCTGCAGCGTATGCACCGGCCTGAATTGAATTCTGTTGCTGCGGACGCTGCTTTTATACAGCAATGCATCATTGCATTATTTGCATACTGCACAATACATCCATGATTTGAATAACCCGCGCATAGCTCGTGACACATACGGCGGGAGTCCCGGCCTCTGAAATTACGTCATCCAAACTATAAAAACTACATTTTATATTGTGGATTTTTGTTTTGAATATAGAACTGAATACTGATAGAGACATTTTTCATGTGACGTCATCAGTCTATGCTCAAATTATTGTTTGCCTGCTGGGAAATGGAAACAAAAATGAAAGAAAAACTTAATGTGTTCATCCAAAAGTGGCCAATGATCGGCCTACTGCACATGAGCTGTTTGCTAGTTTCCGTAAAACATATTGAGTGAAAATAGTTTATTTGGTCCTAGCAAACAAATATATATTTCCATAATCACGGGGTCGGGGTAGGTTTAAAATAACGTATGAAGAACACATACAACAAAGGATGAACATTTTTCTATATCAGAAAAAAGTCATCGAAAATGTTCCCCTTTCCTAAAAGAGGTGGAATATCCGTTTCAATGGTGCCAACAAACCGCCGTATATGCCCAGTAAACATTGTCCAGATATTTAAACTAATATCGTAGCCCTGTGCATATTTCCGTCTGAAGCAACCAAGTCCACATTCGTTTGGGAAAAAATGAGCCTTTCTTGATTATTCTTTGCATGAACTTTCAAAATAATCTGCATGCTCTGGGAACTTCCAGGGCACTTCGAAAACTTCGAAAACTTCCCCCATTGAATTATCTTGTTACCTTGTTCCCTTGTTACCTTGCCCTAATTCATCGGAATGCTGCATTTTCAATAGGCGATGTTTTTTATCCTGGGTTCAGATCCAGGGGCATCTACGCTATTCCTCGCGCTTGATATTTTGATGAGGAAATAGTTATATTCGCCTGCCAGAACACCACAGTGCACAACATACAGTACCGGTACTGGGACAGATTGAAGCACATCTAAGGTAAAGTGGCTTTCATAGTTTTGCAGCAAGTTAAGTTTGTGCACTGGCAAAAGTTAAGTTTGTGTATTGGCAAATATATTATATGAACATGGAATTTCATGTGATACTGTTTACATTTTCTTTACAGTCGTGTTTCCATTATAACTCAAATAATTTCTTGCACTCTAAAAACTGTGTTTAGCAATTAAACACAATCTTGCAATTAAACACTATCCGTAGATACGCTAAACATGTTTAGTATGTAAACGTGTTTTCAAACTGATAGCAAGAATGTGTTTAGAAAAGTGTTTAATTGCTAAACACTGTTTTTGCTGTGTGAGGGGGCGAAGCTTTTAGTCATGGTTTTTGTTCAATGAAGTCTTTGAGCCTAGGTTACTTCCGTCTTCGTCTTCAAAAAAATTTTCAAAACGTTTTTGAAGGTTACAAAATGTACCGACTTTTTGACGTTTAAAAACGGACGCAGCAACTGACCCAACTGAAGAAATTTGTGTTAAAAAAAGTCCCGTTAAATTTTGGTGTTTAGTCCAAAAACACACTTTCTCCACCATAATGTGTAATCATTCAAATAATTCCACAATGCAATTTTGATTCTTTGCAAACATAGGTGAAAAATCGCATCACTTTTCTTTTCGTATTCAAATATAGTTCATGGGAAACCATGACTTCATCATGGCGGGAAAAGCTGAATATAAAGCTAAATCACGACAATATCCAATTTGTAGTGTTTATTAGGATATCGTAGCATTTGTATAAACTCTACCCACAGTATTATGTAATAAGTTATATAAGTAATAATTAGTCTGGTTCCCACTTCATTTATTAAGCACTTACTTTCTGGCAACTTAGCTTATTTCCAGTAAATATAAATTAATTAGTGTATGTAAGCTTTTAATACGTTTTTACTTTCTGAGAAAGTTCTTAGAACGTCACAAAGTCACGTGTTGAAAACGTCCAAAACTCCACAAACTTTTGTCCTAAAAACGTTTTTGGAAATGTCCACAAAACATAAGAGGTATGTTCCAACAACGTTCATAAAATGCTAAATTGTTTACTGGGGGACGAGATTTTTGTCATTAAGGACTTAAAAAGACTACTATTCCTAGCACTGTGACACCATTCAGCCAGAAGTCCTCGAAACTTGGTATCGTTTCTAACACAAATGCCGCTCTGACAGAAACAAATGCACAACATTAAAGGGACACATTGCTTTGGGTTTTGCGATTTGGGCTATTAAACTGTAATAGATATAGTTGGGCCGGAAGCTTTTTTTAAAGTAGAATATAAAGATTCACATAACTATCCCTTCAAATTGCGTGTTTTTTTTTTTATTTCGTGACAAATAACGGTCCGCCATTTTGTAGAACCAAATTTTTGACTCCACAAAATGGCGAACCGTGTTCACCAGTCGTATTTCCAGTCGCAGCTGGTTGAAGTACGTTCTGTTGATCCATTTTGATGTACTGTGGCACGGCGCGCAGCACTGGCGATATGTGTCGCGAGGTAGAGAATGGTTGGTACCTGGCGATCATCACAAGGCCAGTGGCTGCGGCGCCAGCCTAAAGACTCTTACAGCGTATTTTGCGCATTATTTAGACGGTGGTATTTACTACTGGAAATAAGTCCATGTTTTGCGGGTCAGATTTTTGTTTTGTAATCACTACTCACTAATTACAACACAATAGAGTTTTTTGTGCATGAACAACTCTTATAAAAGATAAGAAACATTTCCAAACAGCAAAATGTCATGACATTTGAAGGCAATGTGTGCCTTTAACATTTGAAATGTTAACATGAAAGGAGCATGCTGCTCATAAATTTCAAACCATAGTTACAAAAGAGGCGATTTCTCTTATACATTATAACTACCTCTACCTGTTGCACCTGTTTTGTTGAGGGGGGCCTTGACTTTGTCGTATGTTTTACACTTTGTTGTCGTATAGATTGGGGATAACCAGTTTCCGTCACTCATAGTCTTACTATGTGGCTGTTTATATATGTAATATTAATTGTTTAAAGCCAGAAACAAGGCCGTATAAATAGATGCCGTTTCATTTAATGACGTCTTCAGTTCAAGAAGTTCTTTTTAAAAGCCCTGACGTACTATCGAGTCGATCCATGAATTTCAGTGCCTCGGTCTACGTCATGAACAGCGCCCTCAATTTGAGTCTCAAGAAATTCCAAAAAGGGGGTGGGTAAATTTTTGGGCGGCAAATAATCACACTAAAACTTCACTTGAACCAGTTTGGCTTTTATTCACATTTAATACATATAAATGAATTTTATGAAATAGAATGTGATCCGGCCAGTTTGAGAAGCATGATTCCTTTAACTGCAGTATGACTCTTGCAATCAAATGAATAGGGGGAACCAACCAGTTATTATCACTGCCCAATCTTCGGTAAATGCGTCGGTCGCCTGGATTCCAGTGTCTAGAATTAAAAAGACTTAATTTGGAATTATAGTAACTGGCAAACCTATCAATAGTGTAAGGCCCCCAGTTGCGATCGAGTAAATAGAACATTTCATCCGAGGTCCGCTAATCATCATAACCAACGAGCTTACTGAGGAAATCTGCCTTTTCATTCCGTGATCTCGGCACCCATTCTAATTCAAGGAACACTCCATTACGTACACACATACAAGATATGTCTAATACAGTGGCTTGTAAATCTGGTTTCATACTGCCCCTGGAAACTATTCTTGCATCGGCTTGATTATCAAAAAAACCTTTTACTCTAGTATTTTTGAACCTGTTTACTTGGGAGGCTAGAATCATTTCTATTGCCTTTAATTCTCTCCAGGTTGAGCTATGTTTCTTTCTATTTTCCGACCATTGTCCACGACTGTTGGAATCGTTCACGTTTACTATGTAACCTCCAAAACCACTTTTACTTGCATCTGAAAACACCAATCTTGAACACATGGGAGTGAATTTTATTGGGGTTTGTTTCAGATTATCAATGTTATGCAAACAGAACAGAGGTTCTTCGTTAGCTTGATCTGAAATGAAAACATTCCAGTTCCATGAGTCTCTTGATTCAATTACGCAATGTATAGCTTTAGTCATTATCCTACTCATCGATCCCGTTACTAAGTAGGATGAAACGATCTTTCCAGCCACGCTGGCTAGATCCTTGACCTTGACCCATGTGGACGGACCTGCAGAGTCAATAATTCTTGAATTCCCTCCTTGATACTGCTTATCCGTCTGTGTGGTAAGACAAGAGAACCATTATTGAGGTTGATGATCATACCTAAACCACTCGGTCTCTGAGACCGGGTCCCAATTACTCTTTTGAACGTTGGGTACGAACCCCGCATTGACCAGTTCAACTTTCACTTGAGCACTGTGCTCTTCGGCTTTCTGAAAGCACTCTGCATATCCCAAACCATCGTCTAGGAACACCACTATTTGTTTCCCTTCACTTCTCCACTTTTGTGAAAACATATGGGGCAGTTGATAGACCAAATGGTAGTACGGTAAACTTGAAAAATGTAAATGAACCTTTGTAAAACCAAGAAAAGCCTAAATACTGATGATGTTCTTGTCGGATGCTGATGTGGTGGTAACCAGATTTCAGATCAAACTGGAACATAAATCCACCTTTTGTAAGATAAAACAGGGCTGTACGCATGTCTTCGTACATGACAGATTGTTTCCATAAATATCTGTTCACTTCTCTCAAATCTAATATCAATCTCTGCTTACCTGATTTCTGTATTGAAACAGACAATGGATTGACTATGGATGGTTGTTCAGTGCAGGGCAAAACACATTGTGACTCTAACAAATCTGAAATTGCTCTCGTAACAAATTCGGTGTTATTGATAGCTGAGCTATTATTCAAGCCATGTTTGAATTTTTCTACATTTGGCGTATGTGATGGAGTTTCATAAAACGGAAGCATGTAACCGTTTCTAATTATATCTATTGATGTAAACGACCAGACACTTTAATTTTGCAACCTGTGGAACACCTTTCTTCATATTCAAAGTAGTTATCTGTAAAGTAATTCAACTCAACTTTATTGATTGTGCTCGACTTGCTTGCTATATGGTGTCCTTGCTAGGCGGAGAAACTTGGGGAGTGGTTGCTCTTGTCTTGCCTTCTGTTGATGTTTGGACAGGACTTTCTCCAGTGACCTTGGCCCCCGCAAGCGTAGCAGATGTCTTTGCTGGTTGGGAATCTTTGACCACGAAAAAGCTGGTGTTGAGCTGCAGGAGGGACAGAAGAAGTAGCGGGAGCAGAAGTCTGGTAGTCACCAATCTTGAATATCTTGGCTCCGGACTTCTTAACTGACGCAGCTTTGAGCTTTCTAGCTGCCCCGTCTTCTGCCCGTGTGATCTTCTTGTCATCATTGGAGTCGTTGGCCAACTCGTTATTCTCGTATTCTTCAACTGTCGCCCAACCCGAGGGGCTGGTATCTGCTAGTCGGATTAGCTTTTGACGGTGTTCAAGCATTGCTTTTATATTGGTCAGTTCCTGTTGCACTTCGGTGGACTGGTTTATGCGTTCAGCTTCGACAACGTGTTCCAATACTGACTGATTAAAGTTATATTGTCGTTTATGGCCTTCCCTTTTCCTGGTTAATTTAGTGGTAGTGGCCGATTTAAGCCTTGCGTCGAAACAGGCAGAAACTTCAGCTATTTTGTCTTCAACGAACTTGAATTGACTAGAGGAGAATTGAGCCAATAACTCCTGAATATCCTCTCTCGTAGCTGGCGTTGACATGTTGAAACGTGTAGAAAATGCAACAGATTTAAATTTCGTGTGTTGTCGTTGCTGCCAGCAAGCGTGAAGTGACGCGTTTCTCCACTAACAGCACGTACTGCACCCTATTCAAAATTCCCGCCCTGACCACCGAACCGTACAATCATTAGCATATCAATGATAAATTCGATGCATTCTAATTCGACCCGGTACTCAACCGAATAAATCAACATTTCTTGTATTTTTGATTCTTTTTCTTTTTGTAGCTCCGTACATCTTGTTCAGGACAAATTTACATACAAAGTCTCATCTGTAATTAATCAATTTATATTGTGGATTTTTGTTTTGATAGAGACATTTTTCATGTGACGTCATCAGTCTATGCTCAAATTACTGTTTGCCTGCTGGGAAATGGAAACAAAAATGAAAGAACAACTTAATGTGTTCATCCAAAAGTGGCCAATGATCGGCCTACTGCACATGAGCTGTTTGCTAGTTTCCGTAAAACATATTGAGTGAAAATAGTTTATTTGGTCCTAGCAAACAAATATATATTTCCATAATCACGGGGTCGGGGTAGGTTTAAAATAACGTATGAAGAACACATACAACAAAGGATGAACATTTTTCTATATCAGAAAAAAATCATCGAAAATGTTCCCCTTTCCTAAAAGAGGTGGAATATCCGTTTCAATGGTGCCAACAAACCGCCGTATGTCCAGTAAACATTGTCCAGATATTTAAACTAATATCGTAGCCCTGTGCATATTTCCGTCTGAAGCAACCAAGTCCACATTCGTTTGGAAAAGAAAATGTGCCTTTGTTGATTATTCTTTGCATGAACTTTCAAAATAATCTGCACGCTCTGGGAACTTTTTCAATTCGAAAACTTCCCCCATTGAATTCCCTTGTTACCTTGCCCTAATTCATCGGAACGCTGCATTTTCAATGGGCGATTTCTTTTTAAATCCTGGGTTCAGATCCAGGGGCATCTACGCTATTCCTCGCGCTTGATATTTTGATGAGGAAATAGTTATATTCGCCTGCTAGAACACCACAGTGCACAACATACAGTACTTGTTACCTTGTTCCCTTGTTACCTTGCCCTAATTCATCGGAATGCTGCATTTTCAATAGGCGATGTTTTTTATCCTGGGTTCAGATCCAGGGGCATCTACGCTATTCCTCGCGCTTGATATTTTGATGAGGAAATAGTTATATTCGCCTGCCAGAACACCACAGTGCACAACATACAGTACCGGTACTGGGACAGATTGAAGCACATCTAAGGTAAAGTGGCTTTCATAGTTTTGCAGCAAGTTAAGTTTGTGTATTGGCAAATATATTATATGAACATGGAATTTCATGTGATACTGTTTACATTTTCTTTACAGTCGTGTTTCCATTATAACTCAAATAATTTCTTGCACTCTAAAAACTGTGTTTAGCAATTAAACACAATCTTGCAATTAAACACTATCCGTAGATACGCTACACATGTTTAGTATGTAAACGTGTTTACAAACTGATAGCAAGAATGTGTTTAGAAAAAAGTTTAATTGCTAAACACTGTTTTTGCTGTGTGAGGGGGCGAAGCTTTTAGTCATGGTTTTTTTTCAATGAAGTCTTCGAGCCTGAGTTACTTCCGTCTTCGTCTTCAAAAACGTTTTCAAAACGTTTTTAGAGGTTACAAAATGTACCGACTTTTTGACGTTTACAAACGGACGCAGCAACTGACCTAACTGAAGAAATTTGTGTTAAAAAATGTATCGTAAAATGTTGGTGTTTAGTCCAAAAATACACTTTCTCCACCATAATGAGTAATCATTCAAATAATTGCACCATGCAATTTTGATTATTTGCAAACATAGGTGAACAATCGCATTACATCTCCTTTCGTATTTGAATATTGTTCATGGGAAACAATGACTTCATCATGGCGGGAAAAGCTGAATATTAAGCTAAATCACGACAATATCCAATTTGTAGTGTTTAGTAGGATATCGTAGCATTTGTATAAACTCTACCCACAGTATATAAGTTACATAAGTGCTAATTAGTTTAGTTCCCACTTCATTCATTAAGCACTTACTTTCTGGCAACTTAGCTTATTTCCAGTAAATATAAATTAATTAGTGTATGTAAGCTTTTAATACGTTTTAACTTTCTGAGAAAGTTCTTAGAACGTCACAAAGTCACGTGTTGGAAACGTCTAAAACTCCACAAACTTTTGTCATAAAAACGTTTTTGGAAACGTCCACAAAACATAAAAGGTATGTTCCAACAACGCTCAGAAAATGTTAAATGGTTTGCTGGGGGACGAGATTTTTGTCATTGAGGACTTAAAAAGACTACTATTCCTAGCACTGTGACAACATTCAGCCAGAAGTCCTAAAAACTTGGTATCGTTTCTAACACAAATGCCGCTCTGACAGAAACAAATGCACAACATTAACATTTGAAATGTTAACTCGCAAGGAGCATGCTGCTCATAAATTTCAAACCATAGTTACAAAAGAGGCGATTTCTCTTATACATTGGAACTACCTCTACCTGTTGCACCTGTTTTGTTGATAAGGCTTTTTTGATCCAGAACTTATTTATAGCCTTTTATGTTAACACTGATATATCAGGATCGGATCGAATCGAATCGGATCGCCTTCCCAATGATATATTCTATCGCATATGCAATCAAATGGAAAATCTAAGAGATTGCTGAACACATTGACATGTTATCTCTTTCTTCCTCCTTTGACATCCAAACTAATTTACAAAATTTGGAATGTTTGGAAACGGAAGATTTCCGTTTAATATATCAGGGACTTGCTTAATAATGTAATAAGCAAGAAACACGAGGGTAAGAAAGGTTGCCAAGGGATAGTCCATACGATCAACACACAGAAATACTAAAATCGTGACATAAACAGAAACTATGCCAAATACAACGCGAAAACTGTAATCACCACGTGCCTTTTCCTTTGTTAACACGTTCCATAAATTTTGGATAATTCGCCCTAGCTTATCATTCTTTTTTAGTCAAGCGAACATTTGTGTGGGCCATTTTATTTTGGCGTGGGGGGGGGGGAGCTGTAAGAATTTGTTTTATCATTCCCTTTGTGTGTCCCCCTGGTCCACAATGGTTTGTCCCGAGAAGCTGAATGCTTATCTCACACGCCATCATATACGCGCGACAGTCTCCAAGTTCACACACGCATACAAGCTCTTCTGTTGGCCTATGCGCACTGTATATATTGTGTAAAGGTCGGTTCATACCATTGATCCCACTGATCTGGATTGGCAGCGCAGCAGTGATTGCCTAGGTAAGCACTTATCCAGAACCACCAAAATGACATCGTCATGTATTACTGAAAATGCACTAGGCCTTATTGAATAGGCACAAGGCCTTATTGAATAGGCACAAGGCCTTATTGAATAGGCACAAGGCCTTATTGAATAGGCACAAGGCGCGATGCGCGCGACGATGTCATTTTGGTGGTTCTGGATAAGTGCTTACCTATTGCCTATGCGTGAATTGAAGCCCCGCGCGGCCATCTTGCTATATTATTTTTTTAAATGGCCGTTTTTCAAGCTCCGGCTTTAGCTCCGTCTCCAACTTCAGCCCATTGGAGCGTCAAAAGTGGACAACCGTATTTTCCCATTTTCTGCTAGTAGAATTTTAGGTTTTTAGAAATGGCAACACCGATTTTTTAAAAACTCAATTTTCTGCTAGCAGAAATGTGGATTATACTTTGACGACAGTCTCGGCGCCTCAAAAGTGGACAACAAAAAATCTCAAATTCTTACTGACAAAAATCATGATGCTCCAAAAGTGGACAACCCCGTTTTCCCATTTCCTGCTAGCAGAGATTAGGATTTTAGAAGTAGCAACACCTGTTTTTAGAAATGTCAATTTTCTGCTAGCAGAAATTTGGGTTTTACTTTGCGACTTTTCTTGACGCCTCAAAAGTGGACAACTAAAAATCCGTAATTTCTGTAGGTAAATATTCGGTTTCATTTGCTCTTGGTCCAATTAATGTCAAACTTGACCAGTTACATCTCTGGACCAAGCCTCATATAGGGGTACACGTAATTTGGCCAATGGTCACCTAATGGTCAGTAGGGGTCATTTTCTTCAAAATTGCGAAATGCTTCTTCTCCCACAGTCTTGATGTCAAACTTGGTCAGTTACATCTCTGGACCAAGCCTCATAGGGTGTACACGTAATTTGGCCAATAGACACCTAATGGTCAGCAGGGGTAATTTTCTTCAAAAATACGAAATGCTTCTTCAATGCAGTCTTGATCCAGTTAATGTCAAAGTTGATTATTTACACCTCTGGACCAAGCCTGATAAAGGTTGTACACAGAATTTGGCCAATGGTCACCCCTACTGACCATTAGGTGACCATTTGCCAAATTATGTTTACACCCTATTTGAGGCTTGGTCACGAGATGTAACTGGCCAAGTTTGACATTCATTGGATCAAGAGCAAACGAATTAAATCCGAATATTTACTAACAGAAATTACGGATTTTTAGTTGTCTACTTTTAAAGGCGTCAAGAAAAGTCGCAAAGTAAAACGCAAATTTCTGCTAGCAGAAAATCGACATTTTTAAAAACGAGTGTTGCTACTTCTAAAATCTAAATCACTACAAGCAAGAAATGGGAAAACAGGGTTGTCCACTTTTGGAGCATCACGATTTTCGTCAGTAAGAATTTGAGATTTTTAGTTGTCCACTTTCGAGGCGCCGAGATAGTCGTCAAAGTAAAATCAAAAATTTATGCAAGCAGAAAATTGAGCTTTTTAAGAACAGGTGTTGCCATTTCTAAAAACCTTAAATTCTACAAGCAGAAAATGAGAAAATACGGTTGTCCACTTCTGACGCTCCATAAGCCCATTCACAAACTGCATGCATAAATGCAGTTTGGCAATGGGCTGAATTCAGAGACTGAGTTGAAGCTTGGGGCTTGGAAAACGGCCATTGTTTTACATATAGCAAGATGGCCGCGCGGTGGCTTCAATCGCGGAGCTTCGCAGCCAATCCAGTGTATTGAGATCAGTGCATAGATCCCCATAAGGAGATAAATGGTTCATATCATAGATACGGAATAAGATGACTAGATCGGCATTCAATGTGCGATAACTGGGCGCCATTTTTGTGGTCTCTCGTGGACTAACGAGAGTAATGTAGCTAAATGTATCTTGCCTCCAGCAAGTGACCTAGGTCGCGGAGCTAGAATATGTCGACCAAGCGCGTTGTTTGTATCTCCATGCCATAGATATCAGAAGAATAAATATACTAGATCAAAAGCGCGTGCGCTCACACTATTCAATGTGTAAAAAATGTTATTGTTGTGCAGGGACGCTCTAAAAAGTCACGTGAACAGGGCGACGAGCAAGGAAAAATGCATTTTGTAAAGTAATTAGAGGCAACGGGTGTTATGAAAGTCTTAACTTTAGCTGCAAACAGCTCAAGTAAAATCCTCCCGTACCACTTGTCTTTTTGGGGGCGATTTCCACAGTCCAGGAAACATAAAGCCGAGGTAAACTTGACCTTACATTAAAAAGAAAGAACGAACCATTTCGCCTAAAGAGGTAACTGCACATTCGTTTCCTGACGAGCTGTGTAATAAAAAGTATCATCTCCTAGAGCCAAACAAATTATTTTAATCACTATCACACCAATAGCCGGTGCACATTTTTAGCCCTGTTCATGTGACTAATGGCGGCGCCCATGCATGCAAAATGCGCGTATATTTATTCATTTGATATCTGTGCAACATGCAAGACCGCGAGTTTGCACGCGCTGCCGATGTCGTATGAATATCCGACTGCCATGAAAATCGGACTCCCTTTTCCTATTATTGATTAATCTCTCTCACGTGAGTGCCACTCTCCTAATTATCTTCAATTAGGCATACGCAATACTACTAATGAGCCCATATTTCATAGTGACTGAAATTCACGCTACACCGATCTAGTCTCTTTATTATATATCTATGGTTCATACTCGTAGCGAGTGCATCCAACTATTCGATTGTCGGATGAAGCGTTCATACTTTACCAATAGATATCAAAAGAATCGGAAGCTTGTGCGCCAATCACTGTGCTGATAATTTTCTTGCGCGTGAGCAGGCTAAATAGTCACGTGAACAGGGCGACGCACAAGGAAAAATGCATATAAAGTAACCAGAGGCAACGGGCGTAATGAAAATCTTAATTTTTTCACACAAACATCTCAAGTAAAATCCCACCATAATCCAAGTGACCGCTAGCCTTGATCAAGGCTGTCAAGCTTGTTCCCATTAAACGAGCGAGCGCCCAGTGCTGGCCAAGCCTGCACGTACGTACGTGTACGTACGTTCCCACCCACATCCATAAACAGTACGCAGTTAAATTATTTACGTACTGGTGAGGACAAAAAGGAGGGTTCAACAAAGGGAACAATACTGTCCTCACGCTTATTTCTTTGTTCCGGAAAAGTGAGGACAGGCAAACTAGTGCTTAGTCTATGGGGATGGGTTAGTGTGTAGGACAATAGAAAGTCCTGACCAGGATGGAAAAACAATACCAGTGTATAGTACATGACAGTGTATGTACGTACGTGCCCAGTCCCCACGTACACGCACAGTTGAGGCGAATGACAGCCTTGACCCAACCGTGCCGAATTTCTTATGTATTTCTTTATATTTTCGGCCGAAATTGGCCAAGCCAATCAAACCGTAAACTGGCCTGTATATGCATATTCATGTCAGCATTGCTGTATGCATGATACACGTACACAGTCCAAAGTAAACACGCGTTTCAAATGTAAACACGCCTGTATGACGTTCAGACTTTCCAAGTGCGCGTACACTTATGACTATTGTTTTCGCATTGCGTGTCCTTTTTCACACTGGAAAGCGCAAAAAATGCACCAGCGTGCTGCGTACGCAGTGAATGCGCAGCGATTATTAACCAACCATAAGCCCGGTTCATACTTCATGCGAATGCGTATGCGTATGCGAAGCGAATTCGTCAAGGTAACGGAGAACGTCACAATAAAACTTCAATTGTTGACGTCATGAAATTCGCTTCGCATTCGCATGAAGTATGAACCGGGCTTTAAGCTGGCTTTCCATAAGTGCGTTTTACGGTCCGTTTTGGGTCCGTTGTGTATTTTTCTTATAGTTTTACCATGGGCCTAAAATGCTACTAAAAGCATCGAAAACGCACTTATAGAAAGCCAGCTTCAAGCGAACAAGTCGTTCTGAAAGATACATTGCGAAATATTAATCTTCCTGAAGTGTTTAAGCATAAAGGAATTCCTTTTTGGACTATACAACATTTGTAAACATCCAAAAGCAAAACTACTGAATTATTATGAAATATCTTACTGTAAGAAAGTAATAGTCTGAAGTATCCTGAAAAATTATGGCACCTGGTGTTCTGTCATTTTCCAGAAAAGTGGAATTTGTGTATCAATTTCCAGCGACCATCGTTGAAAGTCTACTTCCCCGACCTAATAATTCCTTGACGTCTATGAATTGCTCTGTTTTGTCTGAAGTAGGGTCAGAAAGCCAGACAACAAGAACGGCTTTTTTCTCTTTGTTTTCCCAGCATCTAAGCACACGAATCTTTAAACAAGTCAGTGTTACGGCATCTGCAATAAAATATAACCACCTAAACCCATCAATTTCTGAAAATTACAGCATTTACTACATTTAAGTGCTCCCTATAATGTTCAAGTTATTTCCTGATTATGCAAGAGCGACGTTGCCATTATATAAATTCAGCTACACAATAGTCTGGATCCCTGTCCTAAAAATTCGCTAACGACCTTGATCAATTTTAGTGCAGGTAGTCGCCATGGCTTAAAATAGATAATGACGTACAATGCCAGTACAATGACGTCATCTCAGTGGCAACAGTAAAAAATACTATAAGCACTCAACTCACGCAAAAACACAAAAATATAGAAAATTGACCTTGGGAAAATGAGAAACAAGGTGGTTCTCGAACCACGCGTCTCGCCTGTTTAAACGTTAACCATGTTCTCTACACATTTTTAAAACCTCAATCGGCACAATATCACAATGACAAATTTTACAATTCCAGCCTTTTTTTAAACTTGACCTCACATGACCTTTGACCTGAGTACTTGACCTTTACATGCATGACCCAAGTTTGATTCCAATTGGACTTCCAGTTTTCAAATGAAACAAGTTGGACAATTCCAGCCTATTTTAGAGCTTGACAGCAAATGACCTTTAACCTCAGTACTTGACGTTTGACACAAGCATCATATAAAGGTTGCAATATTGAATGCATGACCCAAGTTTGATTGCAATTGGACTTAAACTTTGCATATGAGACCAATTTTACAATTCCAGCCTATTTTGCAACTTGACCTCAAATGACCTTTGACCTCAGTACTTGACCTTTGAGACAAGCATCATATAAAGGTTGCAATATTTAATGCATGACCCAAGTTTGATTGTAATTGGACTTTAACTTTGCATATAAGACCAATTTTACAATTCCAGCCTATTTTACAACTTGACCTCAAATGACCTTTGACCTCAGTATTGGACCTTTGAGACAAGCATCATATAAAGGTTGCACTATTGAATGCATGACCCAAGTTTGATTGCAATTGGACTTCAACTTTGCATATGAGACCAATTTTACAATTCCAGCCTATTTTACAACCAGACCCCAAATGACCTTTGACCTCAGTACTTGACCTTTGACACAAGCATCATATAAAGGTTGCACTATTGAATGCATGCCCCAAGTTTGATTGCAATAGGACTTCAAGTTTGCATATGAGACCAATTTTACAATTCCAGCCTATTTTACAACCTGACCTCAAATGACCTTTGACCTCAGTACTTGACCTTTGACACAAGCATCATATAAAGGTTGCAATATTGAATGCATGATCCAAGTTTGATTGCAATTGGACTTTAACTTTGCATATAAGACCAATTTTACAATTCCAGCCTAGTTTACAACTTGACCTCAAATGACCTTTGACCTCAGTACTTGACCTTTGAGACAAACATCATATAAAGGTTGCAATATTAAATGCATGACCTAAGTTTGATTGCAATTGGACTTCAACTTAGCATATAAGACCAATTTGTAGAAACTTTAACGAAAATGACACATACGGACTACGGACTACGTACGGACTACGTACGGACTACGTACGGACTACGTATAGAAATAGTGATTGCATATTCTCTTACTGAATTTCATTCAGGCGAGACAAAAATCTTTTATTTTTTAATACACAATTAGGCTGAGATACTGAAGCTGCCGTAATGTGACATCACTTCTTATGTTCATGAATATGTAAATTCACATAAGCTTCAAGAGATTGTTAAAAGGGGGCATAAACGCCTTCAGAATGAAAACCAAAGGTTGAAAGTCATTGTTAATTTAGATGTACATGGTATGGGTGTAAGTATTTAAAACCTCTTTTTATGTGACATTCAAGTTTGCAATTCCGTAAAACAAATGGATAACTTCTTTGTTTCTTTGAAAAGTGGTCAAAATACCTGGACAGTTTATCGTGTAGTTTGCTTGATAATACGAATTGTTAGTTGTAACAGCACAATACATGTACACTTATTTGTTTTTACAGTTTTGAGGTTCGTTTTTGACGAGGCACGTCTTCGCAGAGGACAGGATGACGGCATTGATTACTTGCAGCGTGATTTTCATCTTATTGACGGCTTTGCCATACACACAGTTGAGTTGCGATTTTGTTTTGTTTGTTCGATACACTGCAAAACTTTTTGTTGTGAGATTAACACAATGTGGTATCTATATTGGACGAGGGTTTCATTATAGATACCACATGGTGTTAATTTAACACTACAGTTTTGGCAAGGTAGGGTACACATAGTCTGTGTTAAGAATGTAAACAGAACTAAAAGGCTTGCATTTGCAAACAATATTTTTTTCATAGTAAAATAAACTGGTCATGTTTAGGAAGTAATAAGAACTGTTTTCCCCGACTCTTGTGGGTTTCCTTGGTCGGGAGACGCGAATTAAGTAACATAATTCAGGCATACACTGTAAAAAAAATTGTCAAAATAGGTTGATATTTTGCCCAATGTTGGGCAACACTATCAACAACCAAAAATCTTGTGCAAATCAAATTTTACCTGAAATAACCATTTTAATTTTTATATTTGCTATTTAATTTGGCAATGCACATCGGTTTTTTTGTTGTTGTTGTTGTTGTTGTTGTTGTTGTTGTTGTTGTTGTTTTTTTTGGGGGGAGGGGGCACTTTCATTTATTTATGGTGGTCTCAATTGAGATGCCCATACCCTTAGAAAAACAATAGACATATACAAAGCAAGGTTCAAATCATGTTTGCCATACTGTGCTCAGTCAGTCAGTCAGTCAGTCAGTCAGTCAGTCAGTCAGTCAGTCAGTCAGTCAGTCAGTCAGTCAGTCAGTCAGTCAGTCAGTCAGTCTATCATAGTCGACATTTACAGTCGGGCTTTGGGATTCTTTATACTCTTTTTCCCACGATATATTCTCTCTGTTGGATAACGTGATACATTTTTACACAGTCGTCGATTAATATCAGTCATATTTACAATAAGTTTACATTTCTAAAAGCGATCACTGATAATCTTTGTATTTGTCAGTCCTGATTTCAGTCGCGCAAGTATACCCTTACTGCAATACTCTGTTCAGCACGGGCGGCAATCCGGGGGGGGGGGGGGGGGGGGGGCGGGTGGACACGTTCCCCAATATATATTTTTTTTGGAGGGGACGGTTATGGCAGTATACCCCAATCCCCACTAATCTTAACTTGCATTTACATTTTATGGGTCATCGGCTTTTATGCACCAAAACAGAGATCCGCACACATTTTCAAATATTTCACAGGATACACCGAGTACAAAACTCTCAACAATTGTTGTAAGTTGCATGTTTTTTTCCTGCGTTCCCCAACCTTGACGACAAATTGCTGCTGCTGCTGTTCAGTCTTGTATTCTGAGTCTTTATTTCTAAAAGTACCGGCTGTTCATACAGCTGTTCACATTATTACACAACGTCTTGTAGATTTTAAAGCCCCAGTCCCACTAGGAGATACGACAACTTACGACAGGCTGCGACTGGAAATCGCAGGCAATCTTAGAAAAGTCGTGCCACAAGTCTTGGGTGGTCGTGGGTAGTCTTGGATATTCGCGCGACCAAAATCAGTCGCAGAGAGATTTTTGATCTTGTTCAAAAATTGGCTGCGACTGAAGTAGTCGCATCTTGTCGCAGCCTAGTCTTCATTTGTCGTGCGACGGTCGTGCGATGGTCGTAGGACAAGTCTTGGGTAGTCCTTCATTGTCGTGGCTGATCTTATGATTCTCCTGTACGACAGTCGCACGACTTTCCACGACTACTGGCACGACTTGTCGTGCGAGTAGACCTGATTGCACGACTAGTTGCACGACTAAGCAAGACTAGTCATGCGACTCCACGACAAGTCGTACGAATAGTTGTGAGTTGTCCTGCGTCGGTCGTGCAACTTCTGTGTGTTTCTGTGCTGGAGATGACTGACAGAGTTGATATGCACTGCTCTGATCGTCGGCGACTACTGAAATCCCTGCTCTGTGTGCCCTGTATTTATAGTCGCACCACCAGTCGCACGACTAGTCAAGACCAGTCGCAGCCAGTCACTACCAGTCGCACGATCAGTCACAGCCAGTCGGCACCTGTCGCACGATTGGTCGTAGCCAGTCGTAAGACAGGACCTTACCACTCGTACGTAGTCTTGGGTAGTTGTGCGACAGTCGTGCGATTAATGGTGCTATCAGTCGACAACAAGTCTTCTACAGGTTGCACGACTGGTCTTAAGCCCCAGTCACACTGTCACGATTATTGTCCAGGATTACCAAGATTTAAATAAAACTATATCAATCGGCTTTCACGTCGTGGGATTTTTAGCACCAAAAGCCTGCCGCCACATTTTTCTAGGAATATGACACGAAACAAGTACGGCATTCGGGAAGTAGCTACGAGCTAATCTGCTATGTCGCAGCAATTCGTGTCAAATCGCGTGTTAAAAAAGCCATGAGAGCTACGATGAAGTACGAAGTGCTACGAACGTGTCACGTGGTTTCCGAAGCTGGTACGAAGTGCTACGAAGCGGTACGAAGCGGTACGAAACTTTTACGACTTTTCCGGATGTGACGCGGAGCATTGCGACGTATAAATAAAAGTGCCCGACTTGGCGGGTATCAGTCCTCCTCTCGAGTTCTATCAGAGCACATCTCCCGGTCCCCTGGCCATACATCCTAGCGGTAGCAACATCTTCGTCTCCTCTTGCTGGCATCCTAGGAGTATCTGCAGCATCTGGGCGCCCACGGGTTATATTCGTAGTTGATCGTACTACATCGTATTAATTCGTGTAAATCAAATGAGAATATCACTTTCTTCTTGTCCACATCGTAGCTACTTCCTGTTGACATCGTGTTGAATTCCTGAGTAACGTGGAATTCTCGTAGAACATCGTATCACATCGTAGTAGAGCTATAGTCCCGATGACAGACAGATGCTCAGGAATGTCTTCACGAATGCAATACGAAGCATATACGATGCAATACGTTTATAGAGAATTAGATACGAGACTACGAAATTAAACCGAATACAACACGATGTGATAACATCGTACAATTCCCACGACAATGTAGTGCAGCCCCTAATTATCGTAGCCTGTAGCCGAATACTCAGGAGTGCCAAGATCCCAATAAGAAGCAACTAGGAACATACCAGATGTCAGTACGAGCTGGTACGAGTGGCCAGAATTAACCCAATCACATCGGGGCGTTTCGGGACCTAAAATCGTGATTGTGTGACTGGGCCTTAAATCGCATGAAATATCTACGACTACCAACGACCGGCATTGTCGCACGACTGAACTGGTCGCGGGAAATCGCAGACTGGGACTTTAGACAATCTTTGTAATTGTCAGGGTTGACTTTAGAAGAGAAAATATCCTCAAAGATAACCTGTCAAGTCGTGTGTTTTGTTTTGTCGTTCTATTTCTAGGGGTACCGTCTGTTCATACAGCTGTTCAGTTTCTGGCACAACGGCTTGTGGATGGTTTGGATGGGGTAGATGTTCAAGAACAAGGTTTGTTTCCCTTTATTTATTATTTAACGAAGCCGAGTGAAAAACGATATTATTTTTATTTATTTTTTTAGTTTACATTCAAATCCGACAAAGAGCATATTAATAACAATAGCAGTGTCTCATATTTAATGGGACATCGCAGCCAAACATTCAAGTTTCCATGTAAAATCCCATAGCGATTTGTTGTAACGAAAGACCACGACACCCAGTTTAACAGAGCTGGCATTAAATCACTGGGGATAAGTTAGTTTGTCTTCATTGTAAAACATTTCAATTGTTTTTGTTTAAATTACAACTTGTGTCTTTCATCAACATATATTTGTAATTAAACAAGAGTTAGTGTATAAAGGAAAATGGAAATCGGGGTACTGTAACAGAAGCAAAGCTATATGTTACGGAGTACCCGTACAAACAACAACGCACTATAAAATTAATTGACAAATCGCAAAAATGACATGTTAATTAAGGAGACAGAAACACGTAAACACACAGTCTCAGTGTTTGTTCCAACTGTTAAGATTACAATAATTAGGACGGATGTAAAAGTAAAGAATAAAAAGTGATAAAAACACCTCTCACAGTTGAAGAGTTGTGGCCTAAAATTGCTTTGAAAATTGAATATTCTGTGGTTATTCCGTAGACCTAATGGTAATCCATTCCGTTTAATTGGTCCGGAGTGCCTATTGCTGTGTTTAAATGCAGATGTCCTAAACTTGGAAATGTGCAATAGCGAAGATGACCCAGCATGACGCACCGTTTTTTGTGATTTTGTTTAGGGTTCGTTTTTGTTTTGCAGCCGGTCTTCAATACAAAATCATTGCAACATTATGTTAAAGCTAAAGTTTGACCTACCACTTCGAGGTCAACTTGTACATGCATATTCCGAACATCGTTATACATGTATACTGCTGCTGCTCGTCCCAAATTTCCATCATGTCGGCACTGTGTGATTAAGTATGGATTTACAAATCACAAGGAATATTCATGCCACAAAACTGATTTACAAATCACAAGGAATATTCATGCCACAAAACTGGCAAGAAAAAACATTCTGCAATCTGTAAATTCTGCAAAGCTACGATCTCTGAAACTAGTGGAACGACATCCAACTTCACCCGTCATCTGCAGCGAGTACACAAATCCCGGTAGGCCTAGTGTACAGAAATTCTGTAATTTTATAGAGCCTGCAATAAACCTTTTCGACATTCTCAATGCATTGTGGGTTTGGAGGCCAAACAAAACATTTAATTTATACACAAACCTATGGCACTGTGAACCAGTCCAAATATTAATTGATGTTGTGCTAAATATCTTTCATGAGTTGAACGATACCCTTTTCACATATCTTTGCATGGAACATAAGGAAAATAATTACTAGAAAAATCAATTTTAAATGGCAATAAAAATAAAGGAAATAATTGGGGAATCCCTCTCAGGGTACCATTTACTGATAAATGCAATTTTTTGGAATGGGAACAGCTAGTAATGTCACATTATTAGCCAATTAGAAGAGGATTTTTGCAAGCATGACAACGAACATGTGACCAATGCGACCAATCACGTCCGTTCTAATGTGCTTGCTCTTCTAATGCCAGTTAGGGCTGATGCAGTTCCCATGATGCTTTGAGAATGTTGGGCAATTTAAAAAAATCGATCCCAAATGTTTTCAGTTGCACGTTAGTATAGATGATAGCTATACTCGCTGGCTTTCAGTTAGAGAATTAGACAAACAACACGTTTCATATACCGATCATCTGTTCTACTCGGACATTTTTGCTATATTTTAAGTCCTTTTTTTCCATACATGTCGGCATGAAATCGTAATCCATGAGCTTTCGTTCAGTGGAAAAACCATTAAATTATACAAAAAATATGAGACACATTTTTAAACTAATCATAGAGAAAAATGTGGGTTTTGTTTACTGTCAAGTGTAATACAATCTGTATAAATACTATAATTGAAGGGGTAGGCTATTTCTAGACCATGGCATACTCTTCCTGTCTTGGAATAGCCTTGGACATGTTGAACATGATAGATTGATATGATGGATTGGTCATGACAAAAGCAATATAGGCCTCCCCAATGTACAGTATTGCTGACAATAATGACATAATACAATTTTTTAAAATGTATTAAGTTTATTAAATTCTTTCTGATTTTGTTCTCATCTGATCTCATGAATAAAATACTCTTATTACCCTAAATACCCTTTTTGACCATGGTGCGTAGTATTTGTGTACTGTCTCGGTGTCAACGAGAACATTGTACATGTACTTTGAGATTCACACAAGGACTCGGACTCGGACTCGGACTCGGACTCGGACTCGGACTTGGACTCGGACTCGGACTCGGACTCGGACACAAGGACTCGGACTCGGACTCGGACCCCAAGTACTCGGACTCGGATCCCAATGACTCGGACTCGGACTCGGACTCGGATTGGGTGGACTCGACTACAGCACTGCCAATCGGACCTACAATTCTCTAGATATTGGCCCTTGAAAAGTGCACATTTAATATGACGTCATAATGACGTCACTTTTCGGTGCATGACTTTGCATTAGGATCTATGTCTGTGCTAGGTTTGACTAAGATCAGTTTTTAATGTTTTAATGACCAAAGTGCCGGAAAGAAAATGTATCCACAATGTCTATTGGGTTTGGGATGGAACTAAAATAAGAAGCCAACAAAATCAGAATAAAAACAGGGCCGTTTCGGCAATTGCGCCGAAAGACATTTTATCATTTAAGTAATCAAATGCTTTATTCTCATAATTCATAGGTTGGTTGTTTGAATATACATAGATTACCTGGTATTATGCCACAACTCTCATCTGCACTACTGAAGTCATACTGTTGGCTGCAAACATATATACATGTGTGCATTTACTGCACAAAATGACATTGCCAATTTTGTGCCAACACAGGATCCTATGCTGATCGCAAGCAGCCAATCAGCTGCTAAGGTGGCAAACTTTTTCATGAATATTCACAACTTTTGGCTGTGCTGGATACATGGTGGTGGGTGTGTGAAATCATACTTCACAAAAAGGGGACATTGCACTTTGTGACCTGGAAAAACCCTTGTATCTGTACTGTGTGGAATAATCTGATGTATTGTTACAAACTGGCAAACAGTAAGCTGTGCAGACATAGGTGTGTGAAGGTTAAACAAATGTATCCAAACTGGCACTGCAAATTTGGAGGAAAACAAAGGATTCTGGCACAGGACTAACTCCTAGGATGGGAAACTATACAGGTGTAGAATTTAGAGACAATTTGTGGTTCAAAATGCCATTACAAATTTTGTGAAAAAACACATGATTCTAAACAGGATTCAGTGCTAAATATTCATAACCATGTCAGCCAATCACATTAGAGAGTTTTGTCCAATGAAGGCTCTTGTAGGATCAAACTTTTAGCCAATGGGCAGCTTCTTATTCTGGTGGATGGTTGGGTGGGAATAGGAAGTGCAACTTGGGTTCACTTTGTCAGAGCACTTTATAGGATATACAACCATTAGTTGAGCTTTTCAAATACCCACCTCCACCCCATCTCCGCCAATTGCCAAGTACTTTGTGGGAAGATGTATTTTCAATTGCTGCTTTTATATCACTACATTTAATATTTAATTTTACTTTATGCTCTGCTGGTTTCTTAGATGTTTTCCAGGAGCCCTTATTCCTCCCATCAGTTCAGTTGAGGGAAATTTCTTGTCCTATGTACATGTATATTTTATTGTATTTCACTACCGATTCTTAACTACAAGGGTATCTTTGAATTGTCATATATTAAGGCATTTTTTAGCAGGAATTCTACAGACACAGGTTAAAAGTTTTCTCATTGCTCTATCAGAATGGCTAATACATTTATTCGATCAATTTATTTCATCATTTATAATTGATTGCCCTAACATAAAATGTAAGAACTATGACAGTAATTTCAAGTTTTGTGACAGGCACTCTCATGACTCCCTGGAGGTTCACCAGGGGTCACCCCCCCCCCCCCCCCCCCCCCCGTAGCTCATAGCAAAAAGCGGGGGAACATCCTGTGCCTGGATGTTTTAATAGTTCATATCGGTGTTTTTATTACAGATTTCCTAATTGGTGTTAAAATGATTGTTGGCCTTTGATAATTTGTGTGGCCTAGTTTTGCCAATTTTGTGTACATGTTCTGGCTATTTCTGGTGTTACATCCACTATGTAACTAACAGGGTCTGGTGTGCCCTAGTTTTCAGGGTCTGGTGTGCCCTAGTTTTCAGGGTCTGGTGTGCCCTGACTATGATGGTCTGGTGTGCCATATTGACATGTATCAGGGTCTGGTGTGCCCTAACTGTGATGGTCTGGTGTGCCATATGGTGGGTCTGGTGTGCCCTATTTCATGGCTGGGACTGGTGAGTCCAGAGGGTTCTGGTGTGCTCCATGTAAATGCATTTTTGTGACGTCTTTGCCAGTTTGCCAATTAAAACTCTGGTATCTGGCAATATTTTGAAAAATACAACAAATGCTGTGGCATAGTTACAAACAAATACATTGTGTGTGTGTTGTCATTAATTTTCAGTCTAAGAATAACAGCTAAAAACAAATCTGCTGGCAGCAAGAGTTAAATGTATACATGTATGCGTGCACGTACATGTTTACGTGCGCACACGCATACTTATGGGGAAGACCTTTCTGCACCTTCTTTTGTTCTCCTTTGTTCCTATTGAAATCCGTAACGCTATCGGGTTTCTCCTGTGGGGGAAGATGGATTTCTAAAGCTTCCGCTGTGGGGCGTATTGTTCTATTGTGTTTTCTGCCCCACAGGAATACGTGTATACGAACACACTTTCACAAAGGGCAAAAGTCACTATATAATTGAAACAACAACTCTATTTTCCACGAAATCACCAAGCTACTCGGAATTTCATGAAAATAATTAAACCGTGTTAATCTCTAGTGTTTGTTCTAATTGTGGTGCACTTTATCTTACAATAAATTCAAAGATGAACCCAAAGATGAATTCGATTGTTAACGATCTTTGAAATCTGCAAAATGGCGTAGTGTGCTATCGACAGGATGACCAGAATAGAATCCAATACGTCCGCTAGATGCATTTAAAAAATCTGCTAGATTCACAACATTCTGCGAAATCACCTGGAATTACACGGAATACATTACAAACTCTATTTTTAACTTTCAATTTCCTTAATAGCCCGTTCTAACTTTTTTTCTACGCGAATGCCGTGCGACTACAAAATCGCACTGGGCGTACGGAAGTCGCACGGCAGTCTGTTGATGATTCGCACAGGTGTCGTGTGTAATTCGGACGGGTCGCATACCCGTGCGAGTTTTTTCAAATGTTGAAAATTTCAATACGGCTGTCGCACGGTTGGCATAGTTCGCAGTCTGAAGAGAGTCGCACGGCTCGGCCGTGCCGTTCTTGTTTTCTGCCGGCTTGCCATCACTCGATATCTTCTTCGGTGGCATCGTTCTTCTTGACTGTCGAACATCAAGTGCGGTTATGACGATCGACGCCAAAAGGCCCTGCTTTTATGCGATTCGCGCGGATCGAACGGCGCTTGTACGGCGGTCGCACGGCGCTCTGATTGGTTGTACGGCGGTTGTACCGCATGCGCACAGGTCGCACGCGAGTTAAACAAAAATCGCACGGCGCTTGCGCGGGACTCGTACAGGTTGTACGGCAGTCGCACGGAACTTGAACCGTTATCGGATGTTTCGGGAGGAAAAGTCGCAAGAGAGTTGAACAGCAGTCGCACGGCAGTTGTACAAGTGAGACTGCGCGGGAAAGAAACAGGGAAGTTCGTACGGAAATCGCACGGCTGCACGCGGAGCAAGGATTTGAGCAGTTGCACGACCGACGCCGGACAACTCACGACTATTCGTACGACTTGTCGTGGAGTCGCACGACTAGTCTCGCTTAGTCGTGCATCTAGTCGTGCAATCAGGTCTACTCGCACGACAAGTCAGTAGTCGTGGAAAGTCGTGCGATTGTCGTATGACTGGAGAATCCTACGATCAGCCACGACAATGAAGGACCACCCAAGACTTGTCCCACGACCATCGCACGACCGTCTCACGACAAATGAAGACTAGGCTGCGACAAGATGCGACTACTTCAGTCGCAGCCAGGTTTTTGAACAAGATCAAAAACCTCTCTGCGACTGATTTCGGTTGTGCGAATATCCAAGACTACCCACGACCACCCAAGACTTGTGGCACGACTTTTCAGAGATTGCCTCCGATTTCCAGTCTGTCGTAAGTTGTCGTATCTCCTAGTGGGCCTAGGGCTTAACCGACATGACGATTACCACTTTTTACCCAACATTGGCCCTCTCTGCATAACCAGCATGTCACTAATGTTGAATCACAACCTCCAACCCACGTTGGTGCGGCTTTTGTTTCCCACGTCTGAACGACGTCACGACGTAACGATTGCCACCATTAGCCTTTTAGAGGTATGGCGGACACAATAGGAGGGCGCTTTTTGATTTGGGTATAAAACATTTTGAAACCACAAATTCCAGTGAAAGTCAGAATCAGATATTGTTTTGAGTTAAAGTACAATCCATAGTACAATCCATAGATCATGCCTAATCTTCAACTTGAAATTTCCTGTTGTTTACCAAAAGGTATACCCAAATAAAATAGCGCCCTCTCCTATTGTGTCCGCCATACCTCTAAAGGGCTAATGAGTGATGTTTATTAAAATGTGCTCTTTATAAATCTATATTATTCTTCTGATTATTTGTATTATTTTTTTTTTATTTTTTTTGGTAATTCGACAAAAAAGGCTATCTACTTGTTATCGATGTTGCACGGGATGGAGCGGCACTATCAGCAGTGGATGTGATATTGGTGAGTTGATACTCAAGCAATGCAGGCAAGGGGGTTTTGTGGAGGGACCGCTCACGGGTAAAAGTTCCTAAATAACTCGTAAAAGTGCTATTTTCTCAAATTCATCAACATGGATATATCGCGTTTTGGAAGTAAACTCTTGAAATAATGCAATTAGGGGTGGATATTATTTTACGTTTTTCTTTTAATTTTTAATATTCTGTCTCATCAAGATATATGGTACCCTACTACAAACAACAATGAAACATAACAAAATTAAAAGTTTAACCCCATGTACATGCCGCCAAAAAGTGTTTGGTGAAGGGCGCCCTCTGTGGTTAATTTAACTGACATGTTCCCTGACCTCATGTAAACTTAAGAACGTCAAGTTACAAGGTACCAGACTATTTTTGTTAAAGACCACATGTGCAGCACAGGAGATCAGTTGTTCAAATGTGTTGACAAAGTTTACGGTTTTAAGTCAATAAAGACCACAGATTTTGCATTTCAATGATATTACTCATACAATATACTACATATGAAAGATTTTAATATAACTCCCCCATTAAAATCGGTCAGGAACAGCAAAATCCTGGAAAATAACCAACCCTCTTTGATAACTATCTAAACAGGTGGCACAGTTTGTTTTTTCAAGGTTTATGTCAGTAAAATCCGTAAGAAAATAGGCACAAATTAACAGAGATATAAACACTTTCAGTGACCAGACAAAGTGCCAAAACATCTAACACAGAAAAACACAGACCTTTTCTTTTTTATATAATGCATGCCTGGAGCTATTTATCAATAATATCGTGAACTCCTCCATTTTTATTGTAATATCAGCACTCGGTACATTGTGATAACAAAAGGTAAAGTTGCATTGTCATGCTTGTTAACGTTTACAATTTTGTGACCTCCACTTACCTTGCCGGGTTGAATTCTGGCTTACAATAAACATCATGGATATTTTGTTTCTCATTATTTTGTAATCAATATGAGGTGGGTAAAAATATTAACAGATCATAATATAAATCAACAGAATATTGTTGTAAAACAATGAGTTGCAACATATGTCTTTCTCCGTGATAAACCTCTCTAGTGACTTTTGAGTACATGGAAATGTAATATTCTGTTTTTTCAGTTCAGCATATACTTGCATATTTTGAACTTGTTTAACAACTGGGACTAACCCATGTAACAGCTTACGTGTAAGTTACGTGTAAGCTGGGTAAAAAGGCAGACAATTACCAAAGTTATTGAATGCTTGTGAAATAGTCAGTGCGAGTACATGTTTACTTTTCTCCTCTTTTTTCAAATTTTACTCTCTGGATTGCTGCAACATTCCTAGCCGTTTGTTCTACACCCTGCACAAATGGAGGGAAGTGCACGGCTCCAAATAGCTGCACGGGCTGCAATCGTGGCTATTACTCACCAAGATGCAACCGTAAGTAGATATGCAAACTGACCATGCGTAACATAATTACATTCAATGTGACCTTAGAATGTTGCAAGCATTTTTGAAAGGTAGTAAACATTTCCTTTTGCTGTAATTTTCAGAAATGAATGGATTTGGGAGTTTAAGTATTTTATAGCAAATACTCTAATACTGACCAGTTTAAATTTTTGTGTGCGTAGATGCTAGGAAAACAAATGCTTTTCTTGTAGTCTGGTCCCCTGACCCTACACCAGACAAAACGGGGCAATTTGTAGATGTCAGAGAATTATCGGGTCGGGGAATCAGACTAACTGACTAGCATCCGTTCGCGGATGTGTAACCAATTTCAAATAATATGGGGACAAACTAAAGTTGGTAAAATGGGGTAGTATTTGAAAAATGTCAGTTTTTTTCCAACGATGGTAGGCCGACCATCGCTGGAAATTATAGCAAACCTGACTGGCCTTCCTCTCTAAAATATGACAAGCACCTTTAAAGATAACCAGGTTTTAATGAAAAAGATCAAATGAAAAAGAGCACTTGGGTATATATATTTAGCACATGTAAGCTTCGGTTGCTCGGCAATATTAACACTTATGAAGTACAACTTTAATTTACCTCTATAGTCGAACAACAATTGCCAAAATGTCAACTTTGTCTTAATCTTTTATCTTAACTCAAAGATTTAAAAATTAAGGAGGGCAAATTTACTCCACACAAATTTCAGCTGGCTGGTCTTCCACACTAAAATATGGCAAATATCTTTGAGGATAAAATGTAGTCACCAACAATTTTAATAGTCAAATGATAAAGAACACTTAGATATACTCGTGTAAGCTTCTGCAGTTGGCAATACACTTTATAGGCCCACTAAACAGAAACGCACACATCAATTATAGTGTTTGTAGACTTAGAAATCCCATATTCCTCCATGCAGTATCGTTTAGCACAAGTCATGGTCATACTCTGTAATCAACATAAATGCACGTTTCTCTCTGACCTTATTTCTCTACAGGACGCTCCATTTTTAGAGTCCAAAATTCACCTTAATAAATTAATGATTAAACAATGGGGGAATTAGACATCCTCTACATTTACATTTCAAGTTAGTTGCAAGGACATATTATAGTTATCCGGCCAACCCAAACATGATAAAAGAAAAACAGAAATACTGATAAAATGGGGGGAAAAATAAAATGGCTTAAGAAAACTGATATCAGAGTTAAGTAGCACTAGTAACCAAATTAATGTGTAATCGGTTAAAAAACTACTTTTGGAGGTTCTAATGTTGATTAGTACTTTTCGTAATTTATATTAAGTTCAGGCCCATCAATAAATATCTGGAATATCACATTACGGCACAAGCTACAGTGTCATCATTAGTCTAAGCGAATACAAAAAAACACATGGATAACATGCAAAGAAATGTTAGTGTGCCTAAAACATCGCATGATAACAATTGTTGAAACAAAGTGCTTAATAAGCCACTCCGGGTAAAGGGCTACAACAGAGGTGGTGGGGTTGGCCACATTTTAGGTTGCCAGCCTTACCACCCTTCCGATTTTTGGGGTCCAGATCTAAATAAAGGATAAATCTTCAATGTAAGACCTACACACCCAGGCTGGGTAGCTTCCACTTTTGGTGAGACCAACTCACACAAGTGTGTAAACGCCTGCAATCGGGGACCTCCATTTTGTCCTCCTATTGTTCATACTTTTTGGCAAGGTCCCTCATTGGTTTTGTACACGATTTTCAAACGGGGACCTTTCTCAACCGGGGACCATATTGTCCTCTATTGTTATAGGTCCCCAATTGAATGCAAAAACAAACTCACCCCAACCCATCAAAAATAACTTATGTCATTGTTAATGTTGAGTTTTTTTAAATGGCCGAAATAAAACATTTGAAAAACCCAAACATTTTAAGGATGAATTCCACTCATTGCTGAGCTTTACCGGTTGAAAGTCTGTGGCTTTATATCTGTTTAGGTTGTTCCTCCATTACCCACTGTAATGACGTCTACTGCAGTACTTCCAGCAACCAACTGTGTGGAGATTGTGAGGGCGATTATGGCTCTACTCGTGGATCAGCATACATAGTTTCATCTGACCGACGACGTTGCATACGTAGGTCCAATATAGACAGAGCAAGCTGACCTCGCAATCCAAGGAGATTTGGCTAGAATGCTTCACTCCCCAATGTTTAAGAGTTATACAACGTGTGGGACACCCTGTTTGGTGAAATAAATTTGGTTTCCTGACCTGGCTGAACTGGGAACAACACTAATGTGGTCGTGTGAAGGAAGAAGAGGCATAATGATTTCAAAATGCAAGATTGTTTAAATATTGAAAATTGATGACCGAAATAACATAGTATACTTCAAACTTTTCAAGAGGCTTTTAGCATTTAAGAATGAAGTTTGAAACGTTAGGGTAGCTAATTGTATTGAAATTAATAATTAAACAAAATCGCTGCTATGTCCGTGCTCTGACTGAAATATCTCCCCAGAAACGAAATATGGAAGTAAACTATTTCTGAACGACAAAATCACTTACGACAGTGTGCACCCTGATATACGTATATGTGTATCTTAAAATCCCTTGAGTAAGGTTATTTATAATGAGGCGCCGGGGCAGCCAGGCGAAACGGACACAAGAGGCTTGTGCAGCCAAGCGTAACATACACAATAATCCAACAATGGATTGAAAATGTAGAGATTGCATGTATAGTCCAGACGTCATCCGGCCTGGTGGGATTTTTTTGCGTCTGTATAGTCTAGACGTTATCCGGCCTGGTGGGATTTTTTTTGCGTATATAAACGTGTAAGTCCCACGCATAAAGGTCACGATTGAACTTCCGGGCACCTCCGAGCCGCCGGCTATAGGACTGTTACGTGTGGTTGATTTTGTTTTCTATAATACTTTGTTTTTACGAAGATCTGAACCATGAAACGGCTATAAATATGGATGATAAATTCAAAAATACTTTTACAATATGTGAAAACATGCACGACTGTATAAATATTGGAGAAAAGTAGAAAAATTACCTGAGCGTCAGGTTGCAACGTGATTGGCTTATTGTCGGGAAGAGAAAGCCCGGCCCCAAAACCCCTGTACTGCATGCGCGCGCTGCGGACGTAAGTGAACGTACGTAGTCGTACATATGCGACGACCGCCTTATACTGTATATCGTCTACGCTATAAGACTGGCGCGTGAACCACCAGAACAATGGCGAATGACGTACGTATGAAGTACTAGATTTTTTCGTTCTCCTTTTCCCTAATTTAATATATTGTTCACATTTTGTTAATTGAAATGAAAAATAATATTTTGCTGAAAGCTTTTATCTACCTTTCAGTAAAAAGAACAGCGTCAAAACAAACTATTTCAAGAAAACTACTCGCTTCACACGTTGAAGCTCCCATTCGAGGTGCCCGAAGTTCGGTTTCTCGTAAAATCTCGTACGTTCTCGAGGTCAACTTACACGTTCTATAGACGTCATCCGGCTTCAAAGGGTTAAGTTCATACATTATTTTTTCTCACCAGGGCAATGTTCGTGGAGGACTGGCAGCAACGCCTGCTACCCAGGATCCTGTACAAATGGACTATGCACTTGCAGTAGCGGATTCTCAGGAGGCGACTGCAGAACAAGTGAGTTACCAGCTTTGAAAACCCAACCAAAGCCTAGCACATCTAAAGCCTCCATGGAAATAGACATTTTCTCCACTAGTACGAATTAGTCAGCTCGTGACGTTAAATACAGATTACACATTAATTTTTAACCGTCGGGTTTAATGTTTGCCTTTACTTGAAAGGACATAAATTATATTACTAATTTTCAAGAAAAGTTGTTCCAAATCTTGATTGAAAATCGACTACATGCAATAGAGACCGGAATCTGGCTGAAAATAATACATGTCTGCAAAACAACAGGTAGTTACTCATGGATTTGCATGCATGTATGTTTATTTTCAGGATCAAGTTTGTAAACTTCGGCACCAAAAAAAAACAAACAAAAAACGAACCCCCAAATGCCATGCTATTTTTTATAAAGAAAACAGTAAAGGCCCTTCGTATTTCCCTATTAAGTTCCCGGCGAGCATTTGTTTCCCAAAATGACCGATCCCAGTTTTTCAACATGGCTTTTGAAATATTTTCAGACAAAAGGCAATTGTTCAAGGGATGGTCGTGTACATTATTATAATTGTTCTACTTGTAAAATGATCTTCCTTTAACTGACGCAATGTATTTTGTTTAGTGTCTACAAGTCAGAGACCGGGTATATCTGAGTACCGAGCCACCCTGATGAAAGAGGGAGAAACGCTTGAATCCCCCGCTGCCCCGGGTAGCACCACCGCGGTCTACACCGATGTGACTGACTTTACAAGCATCCGGGTTGTTTGGAAGAGTTCCTACCAGCCAGTCGGGCTTCCTAACATCCACGCTGGGGACCATCCATATATCCACAGTGTCAGCCTGGGCGTGGTGTCTGCAAGGGTGACAGTTTCTGTTAGATGTAAGCTTGTAGTACTACTACTAATTACAATGTGGTGATTTAAGTGTGCATTTACTGGTGGTACTGGAATGTACTGGAATGGTACTTTAAAAAAAAGGAACCCACAATTGAATCGCGGAAATTGCTGTTCATATTGTTCTTAAAGGTCTGCACATTAATGCCACCACATCGGTGCATCAGTGCAGCAAGATGTAAGTGTGTACAGTTATACATAAAGCTCTATAGCTTTACAGTGTATAAACTGCATTTATTTTAGAAATATAGATAGATATAAATGATTATCGATTTAACCCTGCGAGCTGCCGCTTGGAGATTTCGGAAGGCACATTTTTATCTTATTCTAATTTCCATATGAAGCCGTCGGTCTATTCCATTCATATTTTTTGTAATCCTCAATGATACATTGTATTTTAAAGTGGTACAGTCGCTTTTCAAGAAGGAGTTCACTTGGGGTCACTCCAGTCATGAGAAACCAGGGCCCCAGCCAAAAGCCCATTCAGTTGTGCAAAAACCGCGCGAGGAGCCACGTGGTGATTTCGGAAGGAACATTTTTTCTTTTTCCAATTTCCATATGAAGCCGTCGGTCTATTCCATTCATATTTAAATCTTGTGTGTGTATGTCCAGAGGACCCCTATTCATCTATTTAGACCATTAGAGAAAAGATTGTGTGCACAAAACATTGTATTAACGCGTAAACAAAGGTGCCTTCCAAAATCACCCCATGGAAGAAGCGCGTGATTTTTGTGCTCGCGCAGCTCGCAGGGTTTTAAGCTGTGAAAACCAGGAAGCAGCTTTGAAACCTTTTGGAAAAATGTAATGGTAAATGGAAAACTGTAATAATAAATGGAAAAATGGGAAAAAAATTGGGGCTGCAATATTGCAATCTCTGATGCAACATGCACAGTTTGTATGTAGGCACAGCGGATTTTACCAAACTGTGCAAAGACTTTATCAGGTTTTTGTCACTTTTATTAGATTTGTACTGACATTGTGAGTCTCTCATGTAAATTTGAACCACAAGGAAACTGACTAGGTCAGTTTTAAATAATTTTCAAAGTAAACCGAAAACTGACAGGAGTGGGATTCAAATATCCAGAGTACCGTACCGGCGCTCTACCAACTAAGGTACTAGGCGTGATGTCGGCGGTCTCCCATATTGTCAGTGTCTTTGTTTTGGTGGCGCTAGTCAGAAGTCATAAACCCAGAATGCCGTAAAGCCAGGGTTCACACTCAACATTACGATACAACATGGGAAGCGACATTGTGGGGATCAGTCAGTGAGGATACGACTATAAATCCTAATTGAGTGATCATTGCTCTTTGAGGTCTATGGCAGTCAAATCAGTTGACTTGGCTTTTGTATTTACCTCTTACGTTCAGTGGCTCGTGGTGGAACACAACAAATCGGCACCCAAATGTGTTCATCCTCAGGATCTCGAAGTAACCCTGCTACTAACACAGTTGTCTGCGAAGTCACATTCAATATTGATTATAGCTCCTGGACTCCCGGCACTGGAGACGTGTATGTATATTCTAGGAAAAATGCAGTGACATTTTGGCATTGTTATTGCTTCTGTACTTGACATTTCCCAATTATTTTATATTGAAGAATTTCTATTGTTAATGTTTTTTTGAATAATTGCAAAACTACGGTTGGTATTTTATTGCAGACTTTTATATTTATGAGCCTAAGCATGGCACATGCAGAAACACAATAATTATGACTTTTTTCTTTTTACATTTTCTGGTAGAGAGTTTCATGTTTAAATTGATTTCAGAATAAAATAACTCCTTTGAAACTGATAAACCACATTCATTCAGATTAAATTCCTAAATAATAAGAAGCATCCCGTATCTAGCTCTTGTTACTTATTACATGTGCATGTATTACTAAATATCAGGGCCGATTTTTGTTGAATGTCTCATAACTTATCAAATGCAAACAGATTGGAAATTATGTTTGACAACTGCCACGCCCACAAAACACGGACACGGCATCTTTAAAGTTTGTGTACTTTTGCGTCCTCACTTTGAAAATTTTTTCTCGGTATTTATTCTCATTACAGGCCTATAGACGTTGTAAGTTTCAATGCTTATTTTCGGTTAAAAAAAAAATAAAGCTTGGGTGTTTTCATCGTATTTTTAAAAGAACGTTCCATCAAAATGGACCTAATGCACGCCGTGAACATAATTCAGCTGATTTTGTTTTTTGCAGTCTGGCATATACTGTGGAATCTTCCAGCGGCGGGTACATGAAATTATTCGACAGAGACAACTCTGATAACATCATCACACGATACTACACTGTCAGCACGAATTCGGTCGGTTCGACATTTACCTATGCGTTGGATGGACCCTCTCACTGTGTGGGTACTGATTCCTGCCGGTCCACGATGCTAGATGCGGGTGATGATGTAACATCTCAGGTAACTGATAGTTGATAGTTTTTGTGTATTTATTGAAGATTTATCCTCTATTTAGGTCTGGACCCAGAAAAACCGTAAGGGTGGTGCGGCTGGCAACCTAAAATGTAGCCAACCCAACCACCTCTGTGTGTAACGCTTTACCTAGAGTGGCTTTTAGCCTTGTATTTGGCGACTTTCATTTAAACACAAAAACAAAACAAAGCAAAACAAAAAAAACCTGAGAATGCTGTATCTTTTAACACATGACATATCGAACCACAAGGTTGCATAAAATTGCCTTAGTTGATACTTTTCCTTTCTGTTTTATTTATGTCTGTTTAAATTTAGTTCATTTTAATTGTTCCCATGTTTCTTTTCAGGCACTTTGAAAATTGTTATTCACAAATATAAGGGACAATTTCAGTCCTATGCAAGAACCATCCGACAGAGCAAAATTGGTAGAGCATTGCACGTAGAGACGAATGCACAAAACGCAAAGTGGCAAAGTTCATAGGCCAGTCAATCCCAATGTGCACAAAAGGCTTTATTCACACCGGGACGACTGTCACCTAATCGTAAATACGCACACACGTAGAGAAAAGAAAGTCTGTCCGGAGCCAATGGCTCCTCAGTCGGGTGTTTATATCCGGTTCCGTTCCTTTACATTAACTTAAAGACTGAGAATATTTCCATTCCCCTTGGAAAGAATGCCACTGCATCGCAGGTTACTCTCCACCTTCGCGGGTACACATTTTTACTTCTGGGTGAAGAAAAGCAATTATGATACACTGTCTTCCTGAATGACAACAATGCTATGACCGGCCAGCCCGGGACTCCAACCCACTTCTGATTACTTGGCCACCGGAACTTGCGTCCGATACGTTAGACCGCTCGGCCACGACACTCCACTCAAGTAGTTTTTAATATTATTGTCCCATTTGAAGAAAACGTGGCTGTTTTAACACCCTTTCAGAAACGGGTGTTCTGAATGTTATCATAGGGAATTTATGAGAGGCAATTAAAGTGGGATTGACAGGATCCAGTTTTATGTTTGTGCTCATCCTGTGCAAATAATTCCCGCAGAAACTATACCTGAAAACTCTGGGCTTACCGGCACCATCCTAGGATACGAACAGTGCTACTGCTCCTTCGGCTGTAGCGTATATCCCGTAACAAAATTTCTGCACTTACAGAATGAAGCACGAAATTCCGCAGAGCCACACAATTTAGCCCGGGTCGTTAATACCAAATGGGCCATCCCGATGCTCTGGGCTGTTAACGATTAGTTCCCTAGCGGCTCAGCACGGGTAATCTCTCGCACGTTCGAGGTAAGCATGCTACATTATATGGTACGGTTACGAGAGAGTCCCCCAAAATACGATGGATGCCTCTAGCGTGCACAATATGTTGAGAAACGCGTGAAAACAGTATGCATAAAGTCAATATATGTAAAAAGTACTATCCAACTTTTATCGCCTTGATTGGCTCATATAGTCATGAGAGGAAAATGTTGCTATTTACATAAATATTGACATCAGCATGCAGTTCGAAAAGTATAGGGGCAGTCACTACACATCAAAACGCAATTGTTAAACAAATTGAAATGACGTTTGATCTTTATTTTTTTTTTCAAGCCTGTGGTGAGTGTCACTTGGCAAGGCTGGACTGACCAGCACTCTGGAATTAAGGAGTACCATCTGGAAGTACGTCAGCTGTCAGGTACCGATGGGGACGAGATGACTGAAGTCCTAGACGGTCCCGCTGTTTATGAAGTTGTGACTGGGACTGGTTGGACTATCACCCTTCCTCATATCGGTTGGTCTATTTTAGGTTCAAAACAATTATTCAATAAGTTTTGCAAAATATATCTCCTAGCAAAATCCCTTCTTAAGTCCTAAGTCTGTCAACAAGCAAATATACATTCAGCTAAGCAACTACACTGCCACTGTTAGACAAAACCCCTTTTTTCAATGAAACGTCAATGTCAACAGTTCTTCAGTAAAGCTGTATGTTTAGACAATGATGGATTTAAAGTTAGCCGACAGCCTCCGCTCTGGGTCAGATTGCCCACAATGGCCTCCATATGGTGTATGGTGTGTGTTATTGTCAATTTTTTTCTTTTTTTTTAAAATTGGTCAACGAACTTACCAAACCTAGTGAAACCATAACTTTCAACCAATGGCAGTGATAGTAACCGGCTGGAGGTGGCGTGGGACCACGTGGAATGTACACAAATTGTGAATATTCATTATTGGGAGGATGAGAGTCTGCTCGCTTGTGTCCCGCAAGGTTTAACAAAACATTATCCGACTCACTAATTCCTGTTGAAAAGATATACTTCATCATAATCACTTTTCTCAGCCGTTTATTCCATGGTGCTGTCCGTTGTTGACAACGTCGACAACGTCCGTCGCAGCAGGCGATTCGTATTCTTCGATGACGACAAAGATGACGTCACCATCAAGAGTAACTTCCCCATGCGCGTGTTATCAGCGAGTGAAGAAACCAACTACACTTGGCAAACGAATGTAGATCCGCTTTGGAGATTAGCCGTGCTGCTTCTGAATTGGCAGGGCCATTTTGTCAATGAGATTCACGATTCACGAGGGTTACTGAAACCCATCGGGCCTTACCAGAAGGGTATCATTGATGCAGGTAAGTTCATCATCCACGGGCGTAGTTCTCGGGGATGGGGGATATATCTCCCCCCGTTTATGGTCGAGGGAATGTCTATTGGACCCCCGAAATTTCGATACCATTTTTACAAATTAAAGACTAGCTTCCAAAACGTAATTTTAAAAGTGCAGTGAATTATGCGTTTGTTGGAAACACTCTCCATTCCCTAACTTTTTCGAGGCAGATTTATACCACTGTCATCACCAATATTATCCCACTTTTCAGCTGAAATGTGGGTCTGTAAACAAAAAAAGAGGGTACAATATATGTTACGTTTTAGAACGTGTCTACAATTAGTCTAAGTTTTGCACCCTATAATTATTCAAACACCTTCGAAAAGTGTTTTTGTTTTTCAAACGTACTCTTGAGTATTAACGTTCCACGCGTTTTTTTAAGCATGTAATAATAGCCGCTGGGGTGCGTGCAAACGCACCCTACCCCCTAGCCCAGTATGGACTCCCTTCGCGTTGCGAGGGAGTCCAGAATATGAAGCTGCTGGAAGTAGTTGAAAAAAATTAGAAACAAAATTACAATATTTTTACCTCACTGTAGACACTAATTTCACGCCCATTATACTCTTTGTGTCTTTATCTATCCGTCCGTGAGGTTCACGAATTCCTTATGCTTCGCTGGCCGACGTTCTTCAGGAAAATAAACTCAAAAGCAACGTTAAACTTGTAGACTCTTTTCGTCAGTTTCAGTATACGTACATAAAACGTATGTGTGCGTATAATTACGCGTGCACGCAAGCACTAGGCCGCGCGCGCGTGCACGCACAATGCGCATGCGCGATTTGCCTAGTAACTGTCCCCCCTTACGCGGTACGCGCAGGCACAATAACTTGCGTGACGTTCGTGTTCGTACTGAGGATCCTGCTTTGCGATATGCCATATTCCTTCAAAACAACATCGATTACGTCGTCCATAATAACCTCCCAAATTCGTTCTTATTATCTTCTATAGCCCAAAACAGATTTGGAACTTTAAAAGTATCTGTAAACTACACAGAAAACACTTTTCAAGACCGTTCGTACCGCGCAGCCAGCCCAAACGGTAGTGCGCATGCGAGTGGTTGCCAGGCAAATCGCGCGTGCACATTGCGCCTGCGCTGCACGCAGCAGCATATCGCACTGGCAGAATTTCGGAGGTCGCGCGCGTATGTGTGCACGCACACACGTGCCCCGTGTACGTCATGTAACTCGGTATGAAACTGATGAAAAGAGTCTACAAGTTTAACGTTGCGTTTGAGTTTATTTTCCTGGAAAACGTCGGCCAGCGTATCATATGGAATTCCTGAACCTAACGGACAGATAGATAAGGACACAAAGAGTATGTGTGGGCATGAAATTAGCTTCTACAACGAGGTAAAACGTGAAAAAAATCCTGTTAAAGTTTTGATTTCAATTAATGCGACATCTCGTATCCAGGACGTTAGTCGTAGTGCAATGAAGAAATCACCCTACCCCCATTCCTTATTATGTCCACTTTGTTATAGCATTTTTTTCCTTTAGAATATTTGAAGGTGGATTGCCCACCATCTTATCAACCATCATGTTGATATGTGTCCTATGTGGATATAATGCTTGTAAATGATTTTGAAAACGGCTAAGACAATTGGGGTACTTAGTTTTAGAATTTGGTCTGGAAAATTTGGATACTAAACTCCACAACAAGTTTATGCGTACGGGCTTGTAAACTTCTGCACATTGCTTTACCCTTTTCTGCCAACCCTATCGCCTAATTAAGCCGAAACATGGAATTTTTAAGATTAAGCATTTTCAACAATTTCAGACATTAAAACTCAAAAAATTCCTTGTGCAAAGCCTGTTTTGAACTTGTGGTACAGGGAAATGTCTTCCTAATGTCCCTCGGCTAAATAACGTATTGTTTTACTCTTTGCATATCTCGCCAGTAACCCATTTGCTGCTGTAAGTAAGTGTTACTATTAAAATGACATAACGGCTTTGATATGATCCTGAACTGTACTGGGGCTACGGAATTAGTTGTGAGTTTTGGTTTTCCAGATTATGACCAGAACTTTGGACAACGTGGACGTGCAGAGGTCATCAATGCAATGGGAGTTACACAGTTCTGCATCACATACAATATGGACCATAGTGGTGGTAGGACCATTGTCGATATGAGCAACGACAACTCTGATTGCTTGCTGGGGAGCACTACGCAACACTACATTTTGCTGGTGGTTGCTGATGGGGATTCTATTCGGTTCTGGGTGGAGGCTAGAGATATAGCCGGCCACTCTGCGAGGGATGATGTGTTGGTCCACATTGATTCATCTCCACCAGTCATTGAGGACCTTAAAATGGTCATTGATCTCTATGGCAGAAGGTACGAGTATAGAGGCATTACATTTTGGAAAACTTTTCAAATTCCCCAATCAAATGGACTAATTACTCTCGACCAATATAAATAGACTCATAAAAAAAGTTCGGAAACTCAAGTTTGACAGACGATTTCTCTCTTGTTTCCAACTCATTTTCCTTGAGTTTGGTATCATTGGAAAGTCCTGTTATTCTTCTTTACAATGATGTGTCATTTGTTATGATTAAGCAATTGGGGGATGTGCGTCTAATCTGCGTCTAATCTGCATATTAGATCACGCCCCATTGCATTGTACGGTTCGTGGACCGAGTAAAGTTTTAACGCGTATACCCGCCGTGGGCTGTACCACTTGGTAATTGTTTATGACTGATGATTTTTTTCTTCACCTTCTCATCTTGCAACAGCAGAACCTATATCACCGAAACAGAAATGGATGCCTTAAATATACTTTTTGGAATTTGATTGCCTTGGCCCGTTAATAATCGCTATTGCTTTTTACAGACGAAGGGTATTGTTACAAGTTTTGTCCCCTTTTATTCCTGTCTTTGGCAGCATCAAGTTCCGGACCTTCGACCCACACAGTGGTATAAGAACCATTGAATGGCGGCTCCTTGACAATACTAACAACACCGTTCTATATTCTGGCAGCGAGACTGTGCTTTTTATTAACACCACTGATGTAAGTTTAATATGGGGCACTGTTTCATTCTTATTGTATATGGATACATGTCACACAATTTATTTAGGTGAATTCAATCGTTCCTTCGTTCGTTCGTTCGTTTGTTCGTTCGTGTGGACACCATCATTATCTAGACTGGGATGTCCGAGGACAGCCAGTTAATTGTAGCATCATCTAACGTCACCAGACCAGCAGTGCCATTTGTAGTCCATGGGACGAGAGGCCGAAAGTGCTTTAGTTTTTGAGTTACGTTTATAAACATTTCCAGTTCTATAAATTATGATGAACTTAATCGAAAAAACTTTGTTCCCACATCCACAAATTGTTTGGGAATGAGAAAATTTACGACAGAAACAAGCCCGAAATGTGCATGAGAAAAAAGTAAGAAATAGCGCCCTCTATTGACACAATAGACAAACATTTTATCAGTTTGAAACTGGGATTAATCGAGTGTCCCACAAAAACCATAAATCAAACCAGTTAATATCTATTCCTTGACTAAATTTACTTTTGGAGTTTCCTCATATAATATCACGTTATCAGTGATGCAAAAGTAAAAATAAACTACAGATATAGCTGCCAGATAACTGATTATAAAATCCCTTAAATAGGTCAGTTCTCATAATTCAATTTAACTTGAATTTTGATTAAACTTTTTAAGAACGATTTGGAAAAATCACATGTATATGTACAAAGATGGAAAATAGTAATGACAGGTCCCACTTGTTAAAATTTGACATTAAGCAATATAGTTTGTTCATGCTCATTTAAAACGGGTACTAGTTCACATTTATTTCATTTTGCTAATTTAACATATAAAAGATGAAAGTCCCTATTAAAACATTTTCACAAATAAAAACATTTTATCCATACCATTTTTCTAAGGACAGAAAGTAGTTTGTCATTTACTTTTGCCAGTTTCACTTGGTTTGTAAATTCATGTGTTTAAAATTAAATAACAGAGAAACACCACAAACAGAACAGCTTTTAGTATTACAAAATGTTTGTCACGTGTGCAGGCATACCACTATAGAATACTAGAAAAAGAAATTGGATTCGAAACTGTCTTGCAGTTGTTACTTCAAGCTTATAATAAAGGCTGAAATCATAAAATATTGAACAAATTATTACACCTTCAAACACTCCCAGTTCGGCAATTTGATTTTCGGCCTTTATGGAAAATGGGGGGAAATTCATACTTTCTCAATACCAGTGTGTAAACATGTTCACAGACATAAATGAACCCGACCATGCCAATGTAATGTTACTTCTTTAGTGGAACTATGTGAATTACAGTATGTGTAGGACTGTCAAATACAAGATAAATACATAAAATACGGTTAGACAGTGTACACTATTGGAAAAAAATGTACATGTATGTATGTTTTAAGTTGGACTCCAAGTTCACTCTATTCTGTTGACATGTCTTATTTACAGATAAAACAATTTACAAAAATTCTCATTCATTTACTGTAAAAGACATTCAAAAATAGTTCTCTGCACCAAGTTATTTTGTTCTTATAACTATCACCGCCTATTAAAAAACCAACCCATTTTCTCTCTCATAGTGTGTGTGTTACAACCTGTCAATCGATAGGTTTTGATAGATTGGGTAGTTGGGTCCATTTTGGCACAGGGAGAGGGAGCTGAACAAGGGATGATATTTGGCTATAAATACAAAAAAGGTACAGTACAAATGATAAAAAGAAAATCTCAAACATCTTGCGCGAAATCGTGATAGGCCAGCTGTACTCTCATCAAACAGCTGTCGGCAATCTAGCTGTTTGGAACAGTGTGATATCACTTTAAAATAGCTGACGCCAGTTGAAATCGTTGCACGGAAGACTATGGGGTCCAAGTTTACTTTACCCTAACGTCCTAGGCATTCATTTGGGGTCCAGTACACTTTTATATGTACTACAAAATACTACTCAATTCTCATAGAGATTAACCAGTGTAGTAATAGTACTGTAGCGGACGTAACTCCGTTTGGAGGAAGTTGGCCAGTGACATTCACGCATTCACGCTCACCACAATAGGCTCACTCACTCGATTGACAACATACAAATCACACAGATATTTGTGTACACAGTGGTTTATTCAACTCCCGCCAGATGGGTGACTCCCAGATGGGTGACTCCCAGATGGGTGACTCCCAGATGGGTGACTCCCAGATGGGTGACTCCCAGATGGGTGGTTCCCAGATGGGTGGTTCCCAGATGGGTGGTTCCCAGATGGGTGGTTCCCAGATGGGTGGTTCCCAGATGGGTGGTTCCCAGATGGGTGGTTCCCAGATGGGTGGTTCCCAGATGGGTGGTTCCCAGATGGGTGGTTCCCAGATGGGTGGTTCCCAGATGGGTAGGTGGTTCCCAGATGGGTAGGTGGTTCCCAGATAGGTGACTCCTTAAGTAAACTGAAACTCGGTCATAACTTGGTTGGTTTACTCTGCGGTGTTCACTCACCGACTATATGCTCAAGGTAGCCCTCTCGGTGGGTCCCGCTTCTCTGCGCGCTAGGGGATTAGCGGTAGCGGCGGAGACTCATTGATTCACGGCCAAACTCAGCTGCAACGCTAAGCAGTCACACAAAGTTGAAGAGTTGCTCAGAGCGACGTGCGAGTCTTAAGAGAGCAAAAAGCAAGAGAGAGCCAAGCACGGCCGACGCGTCCTTTTATACTTGCGGCGGCACGCGCTCACTGCCATACCTCGGGCAATACAATGCGCTGCAAAGATAGCTGTAGCAGAATTGGACCACCGACGCGGGCACCAGTACGTACCCTAGACTGGTACTAGATCCCTAACTCAATGTTTCGTTACAGTACTCTATACTGCAGTTTACTGAAGTAGTAATTTAGAATTTGTGTAGTAGGCCTATTTAGTAACGCAGGGTTAATGTCCAATTTCGGAAAATGGTGAGTAAGATGACTAGCCTAACTAGCAGTTTGGGATAGCTAAGACGACAGACAACACATCCAGATCGTTAAAAACGCTGTCCAGATAGCAGACTTGTATGACTCGTGATTCGGACTCGGACTCGGACTCGGACTCGAGTCCGACTAGAGTCCCATTTTTCGTGACTCGGACTCGGACTCGAGTCACGATGACTCGGACTCGGACTCGGACTCGGACTCGGACTCGGACTCGGACTCGGACTCGGACTCGGACTCGGACTCGGACTCGGACTCGGACTCGGACTCGGACTCGGACTCGGACTCGGACTCGACCTGCGTGACTTGTGACTCGACCCCCCAAAATACCATAAAGAACTCTTTTTAACAAGAAACTTGCAACTTCTTTGAGCAAGCGATACAGGCAGTGTGCGCAGATCCGACGCATCTCGAGATTCCATGTATAAGACATGCGTGTGTACGGTTGGCTTGTTTCCGATATATTGATTAGGGAAATTAATGTATCGAAACGTACCCTGGCGTCCACAAGTGACATTGTCCGGTGTAGCGTGAACTTTTGTCCCCATAAAAATATTGTAGTGTCCGTCACAGGCACAGACTGGCGCCTTTCTATGCAATACATGTAGCTTTGAATCACGTGTGTTGCTGTATGAAGCATCTGAGTCGCAGCTGGTTACCCTCGTTTATGGATCTGACGTACTTTGTAAAATTCTTATTGTATCATTTGGTTAAAAGCTTGGAAAGTGTAAATTAACCCCTTGTTTGTAAAAGTTCCGTTTCTTATGTTAATTAAATAAAGGACAAGGTATACCGTTTACATCTAGATCGAATGACTTCAATGGCTAATCTCATGGTTTATATATTTGACATACTGTATATGGTACATTTTCTAGTTCATTAAATTAGAAAATACAGTATATGTACATTAATTTATAAATTATTTAATTAGAGAAAAGCTGTAAAAAAATTACCACTTACACTGTTAGCTTTTCGCGGTACCTCAAAATGTATTTCCATTACAGTAGTTAAAGGTGACTCGTGACTCGACCTTTGTGACTCGTGACTCGGACTCGGACTCTACCTGTATTCTCGGGACTCGGACTCGAGAGAGGTGACTTGGGCTCGGACTCGGACTCGATGTTTGGTGACTCGAATACAAGTCTGCCAGATAGTGTTACCCCACCGCACGAATATTTCAAATTCTCACCACACGAACATATTGGCACTGGCAGGACGTGTGGCTAAGGATCAGCCCGATGTCAAAATAGACACCGACGTGACGTGGCACATGTTCTGGCGATAAACTCCCTTGCTATTGCTTGGTTTGTGGTCCTTTTGTGAAGGCCCTCTAAATGTCGGTATAAGCCTATTCCAAGAAATCTGACCAGCTGCGCTCCGTTAATAACCGCGCTTCACCTTTTCTAGTTGGAAATGCGAGACACTGACATGACTGAATTGTCTGCTTCCGACGACGCCATGTTGGATTCTCGTCAAGGCCAACGGTATATAAAACGTACTATTTGATTGGTTCTTCTTGAGGCACCACACAAACCTTGCATATCATTGGTTGATTTTTATCCTCTCTCGGTGTCATATTAGTCTGACAAATAATGGCTCCGTCCTCGAATTTTTGTTAATACACAAATTATTTGCGATGTTCCAAACAACACAAGAATGTGGGAACAAGGTTTGTTTGCAGTTTTTATTTTTGATCAATGAAACAAGAAATATTAGATAAACTTCTGCAGACCAGACCGCGTGATAAGCGAAAAAAGGCCTCGTCCCACTGACTATTTGGGGTCCAAAGATTCTGCATTCCTGGATGATGTGGTTCGTAGTCTGGGTAGCTCCGCACGCGCGGAAGTAGCAACACCAATTCTGTGAAGGGGCCGCACTCAGCAGTACCTTCACAGAATTGATGTCCACGGTTGAAAGCATTTACACACGTGTGTAAGACGCACAATTCCGAGTAAATTTTGACTCCGGAATGACACAAAAACCACGAAGCTTACAACTTCACACATCTATGTATCATTCTGGAGTCATTGTACGCGCGATGACCCATTGTATGGAATGTCTCATTGAAAAGCTCCTAACGTATCCAGTACTAACACATCAGCTGTTCAATTTGAAAATTTATTTTTCGGGATGCATCGCCCTAAAAAGCACGGACACAGCATCTTTAAACAAATTGTCAAATGTCATGCCTCGCCTCTCAAGCAACATATTTTACTTCGTGATTGATTTCAGACAGTTTTAAGCCGCTTATATATGCTTAATACGTGTTTAACGGTATAATAATAATACTTTATTGCATACCTTCCATACCCAGCAGATGGGCGAAGACTGTGATCCTGCAATATGTGTCTGTGTTCCTGTTGGTGACTGTTACGTCGTGGCATATAGTTTTACACTCATATCATCCGCTGGTGTCAGCGTCAGCAAGTTCCTTGTTGAATTGACGGTTACAAACAATGCAGGACTTGTGACGAGCGAGACAATTGAAGTAGGTTTAAACGAAACAAGATCTTTGCATATCAATTCGTATAAACATCTGTCCAGCTGGCCATCTAAACAGTGCGCACAAGAAAGGTTATCCGAAAAATAATGGGTTATTGTGTTTATCAGGTTTTAGACTAGATCACTCTCAATAATGTTGCATCAGACAGGGTTGTATGTTTTCAGATACGCATTCCTTGCGTAATTGCAGTTTACGCATCGTCATTCATTCATAACAGAGGCAATTTTGCCATCGAAAAGCAAATTTTAATGACAAAGCAAATTTGTCCGATAATATGAAATAATTTTAATCATTCACAGACAAACCTTCAACATGTTTAAACCTCGGTTTGAATACATTGTTCATAGCGACGACGCATGTCTTGGAGTAACTTGTGTCACCTCATCATCGCGCATACATTTTGACATTAGTGGAAAGTTAAACTTTACGATACACGCTGTTAGTGATCATCTTCCACATAATCCATTGCGGATTACCTTCTCTGATTCCACTGCACTTGTTTAAAAAAGGAGCTGCGATACATTTAGACAAAATGAGTTCGCCCCGGCTCTTTGAGTGTTAATTAACCACAACTTTCAGAAGCCATCACAAACCTAGACTGCAAAGAAAGTGGAAAGACTTTGTGGGACTTTTTGCGACGTGAATATTTGCTTGACAATGTGTGTAGCACCGGCAAGCGAAAATGAAACCTTGTATACAAAACACTTGGAAATTAACATTCCTATTGTAACATATTGTTCATGTTTATCAGAATATATTAAGAAAACTTTATGAATACCATGTCATTAAAATGAACTTAAAGCGAAGGAGAGTGTGATCAGGGTCTACAACTGTTGGTATTTACATTGAATGTTATATCTTATGACGTTTTATACTTCTGTCTTATAGCCTACAGTGACCGCAGACAATGTAGGCGAGATTGCCGCATCCCTTGTTTCAATTACTAACGATACATCTTCAATTAATGGAAAAGTTGTGGTCTCTGCAGCTGACATACTGGAAAGTATCGTCGACATTAATGACACCTCTCCGGAGGTGAGTTACCATTGTGTTTAGCTTCTGGATTTGTTTCAACAATGAAATTCGGGCGATTCGCAATCTATTCTTATTTGGAAACACATGAGGGATATTTTGCAGATTCTCAATTTTTAGCCAGTATGTAATTTTTTCCACTAAAATGTTGCCAGATTGTGCTCTTATATTTTTAATAAAGATAGAAATAAAAATGTAAACTGCTAACTGACTGGACTCACCTGGTATATACAGATCTAACAAATCCTAACGTTTTTAACTTAAACAAGTTCTGTCTCTGTGGCCAAAGAAAATATACCCAGCACGATATGGGGCAGAGGGGTAATCCCTTTTGTTCCTATACCCTATACACTCTCCAGACTATTGTTACATCCCCCCTAGACATCTGAAAAGAATTCCTGAGATTCCGGGAACACAATGACCAACACAAAAGAGGGGGTTTCCCTCTGCCCCATATCGCGCATCATATGACAAAATAAGATCTTGCTTCAGTTCGAAACGTTAGGCCAGCTAAATCTGTTGATTTAAAAATGAAAACTGACAGAAAGAAATAATCACGTTTTCTTACGGAATAATTTTAAGAGTGCCAAGTGCAAAATACTGGGTACCCACTCTTTGTAGTGTATGGACAGCTTATGGTCACTGTACTGTTACATTAACCTTTGTCATCTAGGTTGTTCAAAATATAGGCTTGTGAAAACTGGGCGAGGGTCCTGAACTGGCGGTTATTCCAAAGGTTGCTTTCGTTGGTGTATTTTTACCAAACAGTCGCACTGCGTTTCATATAGCTGTTACAAAAATGGCAGACGCACATTTGTTTTTAGCTGAATTAATTGTTTTTCATGTTTGCAGATAACAGAAAAAGTTGTCACGATCGTAAGCAACCTACTTCAAGTAGATGATAAGCAATTTGGAGAATCGGACAAAGTTGCCAATTCCTCGTCCCGCATCGTCCAATCGCTCGACAAACACATCTCGCACGTTCTAGCCGCGGGACAAAACGTCAGCCAAGTGACAAGTAGCCTTGCCGTCGTCGCGAAGAACTTTCATCCTCGTTCCTTGGCAGATGGATTGGGGTTTGCGGCCGTTGAAGGAGAAAATGGGACCGACTTACTCTCTCCTGATCAAATAGACATCTACGGTCCTGAAGACAGCATCCCAGTGGAAGAGGTAGCAGCATCGATTAAACTTCCAGCTCGGATAGCAGAAAACTTCCCAGAAGGTAAAACATTAGGGAGGGTGTCAAATAAAAGGTATTGTTAACGGTATCGGTATATTCGCTGAGGTACCGCATTAAGTACTTCGCATCAGGCTTTTGACTATAAATCCCAAATAGTTCCACTGTTTTCTGAATAGTAGAGTAAATAACAGGAGTGACGTCATTGTCAGAGCCACAGTTTAAACATGATGTTATCCTTTAAACCAAATACAGAAGACAAACATTCAGACTCCGATTCCATACGCAAAAAATAAATACTAAAGACTAGTACTTGATGAGGCACCTAAATTGTTTAAAGTGGGCAAATGTCCTGACTTGTACGAGGTGCGGTCCAAAAATTCCGAGACTGCGCCTATAACAAGCAAAAATCGTACGTGATTTAAATCTGGCCGCCATCCCCTTCAAAGTAGCTCCCTTGTGCAGCGATACACCGCTCCCAGCGCTCCTGCCACGCTTGCAACGCTCCCTGAAAATCCCGTTCTGTAAGCGCGTCAAGCACCATCTGCGACCCTTCAGCTTGAACTTCATTTTGGGAAACAGAAATAAGTCGCAGGGAGCCAAATCCGGCGAGTGGGGGTGGGGGGGGGGGGGGGGGGGGGGGGGTGGGAAGCGACGATTGTGAGAAACTCGCGCGTTTTTAACGAGCTGTGAGCGGGCGCGTTGTCATGTCGGAGCCACAGTTCAGGCCGTTTGCGCCGAATGTTCTCCCTTAGACGTCTCAGAACGGTGCAGTAGAACTCAGCGTTGACAGTCTGACCATGGGGGAGGAATTCACGGTGCACAACCCCGCGAATGTCAAAGAAAACGAAGAGCATGCTATTGCAGTCTTAGTTGCGCTCCAGACCTGAAGCGCCTTCTTCGGTCTTGGAGACTGCGGACTCTTCCACTGCGAAGACTGCTGTTTGGTCTCTGGGTCGTAGCCGTAGACCCAACTCTCGTCACCGCTGATGATCCTCGACATGAAGTTTGGGTCATCCCGGGCCTGTTGATGGAGATCCTCGCAAACTTCAACACGGTGCTGCTTCTGCTAAAGTGTCAGGTCCATGATGAAATCGCAAATGCGCACGTACCAGTAGTCACAAAATGCGTGTAACACAGGTGCTGATGTTGATCAGGCGATGTAACTTGGAATACTTACTCACGAATGTTATTGCTTACACCTGCTATATGCACATTACTGTGCTGCGCTTCGTTCGTTCGCAACAGGAACAGTCTCGGAACAGTCTCGGAACTTTTTGATCGCACCTTGTATCATCTCAAGCCCTCAAGTACATTTTATTAATCTGTTGTGCATACGAATGAATTTGATAATTTCTTAGTGAACGCCTTAATTCTTTAATTGATTTGGGACTTGTTTCCGTCGTATTCTTGTGCTTCAACACAGGTAGCCCTATCCCCGTCAGTTTCGTCATCTATAAGAACAGCAACCTGTTCCGATCACAGAAATCTAACAGCACTCCATCGTCTAATCTTCCCAGTTTCGTCGACAGCCTTGTCATTTCTGGAACTGTAGAGGGCGCACGAATCGAAAACCTGCCAGAGGACGCGCCAGTAGTCACTACTTTCCTCACGGATCAAGTGAGATTAACTAGTGAACAAGTACAGCGTGCAAGTTGACATCAAAATCCAACGAGATTTGGCGAGAGTGCATACCGGTACCTCCGGGCACATGGCGAGAAAACAAATCTTTAGTCGTTGGTTACTTGCGTGTGTGACAGTTTCGTCATATACACATGCACAGTACAGCCTGCGGTCTCATGGACTTTGCGTGTGTGAGAGTTTCGTCAAGGAAAACTGTCACGTGACCAAATTGGCAGTCACGTGACCAAATTGGCACACAAGAAAGAAGAATTAGAACAACAACACTAACCGCTTATAGAGCCCCGTCTGCGATGCGACGTGGCTAAAAATATTATTGAAACAAATACATTTGTGAAAGTGGAAAATGGCATGCTATTTGAGATAAGCTAGATTTAGACTTCTTTTCTGCAATAAAAATATTGTTTTATTTATTTTATCTTTTAATCACGGATAATGTTCGTTGTATTTCCTATTTGCACATTAACCTCTTAGCCAACATATTTGCAAATATTCATTGCAACAGGCGAAGATTAATCGAAGACCTGACCAAGAAGCTCCACAGTGCGTCTACTGGGACTTCAGTCTTCGAGGTGGCATCGGGGAATGGTCAAGCAAAGGCTGTACAAAAACCAACCCTATTGGTGGTAGAACGGTTTGCTATTGTAGCCACACCACCAATTTTGCCGTTCTTGTGGTAAAACTAAATATTTTTTCTTTGAGTGGAAGGGGTGATTTTTGTTTTCTGTTTTCACTGTAAAAACCAACAGCTAACACTTTTTGAACACTTCAACGCGTTAATATTAATACTTTACACGTAAATGTATAGGAGGCGTTGCACGCGATTAACACTAAAACACGTTTAAATAGGCGTTGGTGTTAATGATTATTAACATTCTAAAGTGTTAAAATCTACCTAAATTAACACCTCAAGCGTTGATAATCATCAAAACCAACGCCAATTTAAACGTGTTTTAGTGTTAATCGCGTGCAACGCCTCCTATACCTTTACGTGTAAAGTATTAATATTAGCGCGTTAAAGTGTTTAAAAAAAAGTGTTTTTACAGTGTTGCATACTCTTTGTAGACCTGTGAACAAAAGATGTCCACATTATGCAGGAAGAGTGAACGGTTTGTGGACTTGCCCACGTCCACAGGACGTTTCCTCCTCTCTGAAAACAAAACAGCTTTAGAGGGTTAGGGTTATCCCCCGCAAATTATAGGGGAATACTTAAGGGAAACACGATCAAAAATTCGGGTTGAAAGAGCGTTCACAGTGCGAGTAAAATTGTTATTTTTTTCTCCGTTTTTCTTAACTATACATGAAAACAAAGGTGTGTCAAGGGTGGTTTTTTGTCTTTCTTTTGGCTAATATGGGCAAATTGCTATACCATAGTGATCCTGTTTTTTATGTCCTTTCTTTGAATTGAGTTGTTGGTTTTTGTTTATTATGAAACCTTTAGGGATTTAATGATTACCAAATGTGAATAAACGGCTACCAAAAAGAACACATCAACAATTCGTCAATGTCCATCGAACTAACCAAGTTCGTTAAAATTGCAAAAAGTCGCCGATAGACCGAACGAAAAAAAAATATTGTTCCAAATAGAACCATGCGTTTATTTACAGTTACGTGTGATTTTCAAAATACAATTTCACAGCAGATCCCTACATTAACGCCTGAATGTTGTTTTTCGTAGAACATTCACGGCCCAAAGTATCCCGATTTTGCCTTGGACGTATTCAGTAAGATCGGATGCGGTGTATCTACTGTGGCTCTGATTATGACCATCGCCTTCTACGTTGTCATAAGGTAAAGCAGACTCAGAGGGTCCTGCATTCCCGTATACCATTTTAAAGGTTACGGGAAGGCAAATTGATCACGAAGATATTAATACTAAGACGTTGTACCTTAGCAGTAATGATTTAGCTTTGGCACCCTCTTTTATTGGAATACATGCCAAAAAATCCTCCTCCAAAAGAAATTATTTTGCTTTTTGCAAAACTGCGAAAACTTTGTTTTAATTAAATAAAATGTATTTTGGTTTTTTCCTAGGTTATTAAAAGGCAGAGTTGTAATCAAGTCAATCACAAGTCAATCACAAGTCAGATAAAAAAAGAAAATCACAAGTCAGCTCACAAGCTACATGTGATGAACAATGACAAATGAATGCTTTTGTAGTGTGTTTAAATAGCTTGTTACATGGCTTGAGACTAGAATTGTGAGGTGACTTGTGAAGTGTGACTTGATTACAACTCTGTTAAAAGGAGTCATTTATTGAAGGGCTGTTATGTTTACATGAACAGATATCTATTCAGAAGCACTACTACAAGTTACCTTTATTTTGTAATTTGATAATGAGCGACAAAGCTACGACCTCTCTATTCCTGGGAAACAGGCCATTGAGAATGTTGGAAGCCAGCCGCATCCTGGTCAGTTTTTGCTGCTCCTTACTCCTGTTGTATATCGTCTTCCTGGCTGGTATAGAGCAGACTTCATCCCGTGTGGGCTGCATCATCGCAGCCGTCCTGATACACTACTTCGCCCTGACCTCCATCGCCTGGATGGGCGTGGAAGCTGCTAACCTGTACCTCAAGCTGGTTAGGGTCTTTAACGCCGATGTGGATCACTTAATGATCAAGGCATCAATTACCGCCTGGGGTATGTATAATAAGCTAGGAGCCATTTCTTATAATTTAAATCCAATAGATGTCAAGACAATTACATGATAGTGTTGGTTGTAACAGTACACCATTTCCCAAGAAGCTCTTGATTTTGCTGTCCACAAACAGGATTGCCGATGCTGGTTGTTGCAATTACACTGGCAGTGGATTATACAGTGTACGAGAATAAAGACAGGTACGTATTTAAAGAGGCAGGCTCGTCAAAAAAAAAAGAGCAACATTTGCAATAGCGACATCTGTCCCTCGCAATAACAACCAAATACGACTTTTGGTATGGAATTTGCTTTCCATCTTCTTGCGATATTTTGCTAAACGACAAAGCAACGTTTTCACATTTCGCAATCTCCCCGAAACGAAGGCTGGACGTTTTGCTTGCTGTGCATTTTTTCCAAACGAACTAGAAACGTTATTGGTTGCGCAATGCCTTCGAAACGACGAGAATACGTCTTGAAACCAATTGTGCGCCAATAAAGCATTTTATCTTCTAGAGATAAAATCAGTTTTTGTAGTTCCACTAAAAAGAAAATTCCCCCCACATATATTCAAAATATATTTTTTCCAGGCGAATTTGCGAATTTTTCTGAACCTTTTTTGTTAGTGGTCATTCAAATCCGCATGTTTTTTACACATCTGATCAAATTCAGGTATCTTTTTCACTGTTGGGCATTTAGTTTCAATATTTAAGCAGCCAAGATTTTGTTCCTGATGTTCGTTTTCGTTTTCGTTTAGGGCATTATATTTCGTTTTGGTGCATTGAAAACTTCATTTCTTGCGTTCTTAAATTGAGTTTTATGACTTTAACTAAAATTCCATATTGCTGCCGGGTCACACCCTGTACAGGTAGCCTGGGGGTCATAAAATATGGGGGCCAAAATATGCATTTATTCAGCCCAAGAGATACACGGACAAAACATGTTGGGTATCACTCCCAGGAGGATACTTTTGGTGACGATAGCAATGACAGCAATTTTTGCCTGTACGGGGGCCCAGACAGTAGCCCCAAAATTTTCCATTATGAATTTTGCAAATTTTTATAAAAACCTCGGAAGACAATAGGAAAATATATCAATTAAAAAATGTTATTCATTTGAATGACCGTTTGATGAAAATGATTGCCCATAACGAATAGGAAAAGAAAATCATACACACATACCGACGTTCGCTAATTTGAATGCTTCAGCTGTTAATGTCATAAAACTCAATTTAAGAACGCAACAATGAAGTCTTCGATGCACCAAAACGAAATATAATGCCCTAAACGAAAACGAAAACAAACATCAGGAACAAACTCTTGGCTGCTTAAAAATTGAAACTGAATGATCAAACAGTGAAAAAGAAACCTAAATTTGATCAGATGTGTAAAAACCACGCGAATTTGAATGACCACTAACGAAAATGATCAGACAAATTCGCAAATTGGCCTGGAAAACCTATATTTTGAATATATGTGCGGCGAATTTTCTTTTTAGTGGAACAAAAAAAAAAGAGTTTTGTGGACGATTGGCATAATTTCCTTGGCTGTACCAGAAAAGTCTTTCCAAAATCTGCTGATTTTATGCAGCTCCCTCTGCTGCAGCATCCCTCTGCTGCATGTGTTCTAGATTGTTTAGTTCGCGACTGAGTTCGCGTCTAGCTTGCAACTGTTCGGTCCCGGTCGGTAGATGGCGCTTCGTATTATATATTGCAAACTCGCTCCGTCCTATATATATATATATTGCAAGCTCGTTTCGTCCTATATATATTTCACGTTTTCTTCCTTATATACGGAACTCGCTTCATTCTATATAGATTGCAGTCTGGCGTATTTGGTGGCGCTAAATTTGTTTCGTCCTAATATATATTTGTTTCGTCCTAAATATATTTGTTTCGTCCTAAATATATTTGTTTCGTCCTAAATATATTTGTTTCGTCCTAAATATATTTGTTTCATCCTATATATATTTGTTTCGATCTATATATATTTGTTTCGTCCTATATATATTTGTTTCGTCCTATACAGGATGTCCCAGAAAAAAACGTAATTCTGACAATAAGGGTTAATTTGCCAAAGATATGCATTTTATGGCTATTATTCATGTGTTACTATAAAGTAGGGGCAAAATGCTTTCCAGTAATACCCTGATTGCATTCCTCCGGTCTTGCACCACTGAGCACCATTGTTTGAAAAATGGTATGTGAAAACCCTTTTGGGACAGTAGGGTCAAATGAGTGAAATGGAATGCCCACTGTCATGCTTGGCCTGGTCACCAGATTTGACTCCTTGTGACTTTTTCTTGTGGGGGGGGGGGGGGGGGGGGGTGGGGTGGGGTATTTGAAGAACAAAGTGTTCACCAATCCACCGCATAACCTTCAAGATTTACAAGCCCGCATTTAGCATGAAGTCGAAATCTTACGTGATGATCCTGCAATGGTGAGACGAGCTGTGGCTGAGATGCGCCGCCGCTGTGGACTTCGCATCGAAAGAGGAGGTGGACACGTGGAAGGTGTTGGTGCATTATTCAGTACTGAATAAATATCACCAATTGATAAACATCATATCTGAATGTGCTGCTCATGTCTGACCATGAACTGTCCAGGGTTTTCACATACCATTTTCCAAACAATGGTGCTCAGTGATGCATGACCGGAGGAATGCAATCAAGGTATTGCTGGAAAGCATTTTGCTCCTACTTTCTGGTAACACATGATTAATAGCCCTAAAATGCATATCTTTGTCAAATTAACCCTTATTGTCAGAATTACCTTTTTTCTGGGACACCCTGTATATATTTGTTTCGTCCTATATATATTTGTTTCGTCCTATAATAATATTTTTTTCGTCCTATATATATATTTGTGTTCAGCTTTATATATTTTGTTTGCGAATAAAGTCATAAAGGGCGCCTCATACCAGATATGCTGGAACAAAAAAAAAAACCAGTGCTAGTGGCAAAGCTACGAGCGCCTTTACTATCTTCTGGAGTTAATCAATATACATTGTAGGCCTATTCATTTATTCGAGTTGTCTGAATCATGCATGCTTTGCTCATTGGGCGGTGGGAAACTTTCCATGACCGTTATATGTAGCATGCTAGTTTTGTAGCAAGTGGGGCAGTTACAAAATGATTTAAATGCCGCCGTGTCGCGCGCCTCATATTTTAGCGCCCAGCACGCGCACGAACAACTGCAACATTATGATTCGCCATCATCATTCCGTGCAAGCGCAAAAATGTTGAAATTTCTCAAAGATATCAGCGTTTTCACGATCCGAGCGAAGTCATTTTCTTCGTGAGCGCGTGTGACGTCACATAGATGTGAGTAATTCTACATTTCTATTGGTCAATAGCCACAACATGTAATGCATTATGCGTGAGAATTTCTCTACCAAATTGGTAAAGATATGTAAAGAAAAACATAAGCGCTTTCCACGACCTAATATACCCAGCACGATATAGGGCAGAGGGGTACCACCACCCCCCCCCCCCCCCCCTTCGTTCATATACCCTGTACACTCCCCAGACTATTGTTACCTAACACACCCCCCTAGACATCTGAAAAGAATTCCTTAGATTCTGGGAACACAACGACCAACATAAAGGGGAGGGGGTGGGGTTCCCTCTGCCCCATATCGTGCATCACATGGGACCTAATATTTATCAGAAATAGTCAGGATATTTTGGTCTGGTAACCAGACTAAAGGCCGGTTCATACTTCACGCGCGCGAATGCGAAAGCGAAGCGAATTTTATGACGTCACAATAGATGTTTCATTGTGACATTTGACGTTGCCCGGGCATATAGACAAGTTTCCTAATACATTCAAATTCATGCACGCATGCGCATAATGGGCCCTGCAGGCAAAAAGCGAAATCGGCCCATTGAAAATGTACAGGGGTCTAAAAAGTATTGTAATTTTCTCTCAATTTCTCCAAGATTTGTCCCATTTGGCTTTGGAAAAGTACCTGAAATCGTCATAGGTATTACTTTCTGGTCTAAGTGTTTTTTTGGCGGTACAAAATAGACAAACTTTTCTAAATGTTTTTGTCCCGTGCGCACGAGGCCAAAGGAATTAAGCAGGGCTCCTTTCCACACGAGTGCCAACAACTAACCGTTTGCTTCAAGGTACCATCCATGTTGCACTTTTTGCCGTTGACTATCGCAGCGTGATTTTCGCGTGGGTCTGCCCGGGCTACAATCTAGGGCCAACCTGACCGTCTGTGCACGGTGAAATAATTCTGTCCGGCGTGGATGGCTGAAACACACCGTATACTGATGTGTGCAACTGTAATCCTCTCGTGAATGTCATTCTAGTATTACGGTATTTTCATTAGTTTGGTGCTGAAAAGAAAAATATACATTCTCTAATGCTGAGTATCACTTCAGAAAGTTCAGTTTGTTTTAACGAAAGGAGTGTAATATAGTCATTAAAGAATTGCATTTCCACCATTAGGCCTACATTTGACATGTTTTCTTCAGAGTGTTCAAGCAAATAAGCCCTTCACCAAACAATAATTTGGACCTCAAAATATCCTATAGCTTTTGCACGATTGACTTTGACACACCATTAATTTCTGTTGACTTTCATAATTATTTGGTCAAAATATAGGCCTATATCATTGGCCTGAATTAAATATTATTTTAATCAAAAACAAATTTGAAAATGATCCTTAACTAGTTCTGCAACATCAGGGGCGGTTTTACATGTACACCAAACAATTTTGAGGGCATTATTCTTGGGAAGATAACATTCTTTAAGTTTTTGAAACCTTTAGCTTTTTGTTGTAAATTTCTATTGTTTCTTTTTTTGGGGGGGGGGGGGGGTTAAGCCCCTTCGTAGAACCATTTCTTACGGTCTGAAAATCTCCAGACTATCCGCAAATAGAAATTACTAGAAAAAAACCTGAATTTTCTCAGATGCAACAAAGAAATCAAACAAGATCACACTGATATAAAGAACAAAGAAACAATGTGATTTAATAATGCGAATATTCGAGAATCAACAGGATTTAACAAGTGTAGAATTAAGAAAAGATCTTATACAATATATAACTTAACATATTATACGGGCAGGTCTTATATAGGTGAGGGCTCAGACGACTTGGGCAGCTCTGCAATGGGCGAGGACTTGGGCGAGGACTTGGACGGCTTGGGCACTCAGCAACGGACGAGGACGACTCCAATAATGCGAGCGAATGCAGTTCTTTGGCGAGCTGGAACACGGGGCGAATTCACCTAAAAAAAAACCGAAGACAGACGAAAACAGTGGGGGACGACACCAACTGGCTCCCGTCGCGAAAATATGGGGAATATGAGACCCCAAATAATGAACCGACGACAGTTCACAAATAAATGTCTCTTCCGGGAATAAAACTCAGCTCTAACTGTCTCCAGACGCTCACGCAGACGAGTCATATACAGGTCACAGGTCCGAATAATAACAGATCGATTAACTCGATGAACAAACTCCCAACGAAATTCTCCGTCCGTCAAAAATAATCTCCAGTCCACCGTCGAAAATCAAGTCCTGATTCTATTCCGAAATTAGCCCGTATATAAACGATTTCATTCATTCCAGAGATTACTAGAAATTCTAGAGAATCGTACAAATTACGTCACATCTAAAAATTATCTTCTACACAGCCCCCGAATACAATTACTCTATATTCGAGATATACACAGAACCTTCTGGCGCATAGGCTTGGCGTAAACAACTCTGACCCATTCATAAACAAATTAGGGTCAGCCGAGGTCGCACGTGTATGCAAATAAGTGGCGCGTGGCCTCGCCGGTTGTACATACCAGAGGACGTTTTTACATTCCGTGGGGGGGGGGGGGGGGGAATTTCCTAACACTGGCAGCATTTACTTGTGTACATAACACATGTCTGTTTACAATTTTGGAATGGCCACATAAATGGAATTTCTTGTGGGTTTTTAAAGAAATCTGAATGTGTTATTTTGTTTTATTTCCTTCATAATTTTTGTTTCATTGTTTATTTAGTTTTTTTGTGGAAGGGGGACTTAACTCTATATTTTGTCTCGCGTCCATACACGCTACAGCTTAAAACCATGGTTGTTCTGGATGTTTTTCGCCACCAAAATAATGAAAATACCGTAATACTAGAATTACATTTCACGAGAGGATTACAGTTGCACACGTCAGTATACGATGTGCTTCAGCCATCCAGGCAGGACAAAAGTATTTCACCGTGCACAGACGATCAGGTTGACCAGAGATTGCGCGTTAAGCCCGTGCCGCCCCACGCGAAAATCACGCTGCGATAGTCGGCGGCAAAAAGTGCAACGTGGATGGTACCCGGAAGCACACGGTTAGTTGTTGGCACTCGTGTGGAATGGAGCCCTGCTTAATTCAGTTCTTATTTTGAACCCCCAAAAAACATTTAGATTAGAAAGTATTACCTATGACGATTTCAGGGACGTTTCCAAAGCCAAATGGGACAAATCTTGGAGAAATTGAGAGAAAATTACAAAACTGTTTGGACCCCTGTACATTTTAAATGGGCCGATTTCGCTTTTTGCCTGCAAGTCCCATTATGCGCATGCGTGCAAAATTTCAATTTATTAGGAAACTGGTCTATTCGCTTTTAGGCCATGTTACACTACCGAAAAAAACGTTCAGAAAATGACTTCCGTGGTACCAGTTGGGGAACTAGGTAAACGTAATGTTTTCCAACTCAGTTTGATGTCCTGAATCCAAAAAGGAATGTTGTCAGTGGAACAGAATGGAACATGACTTACATGTACTTTTTAGGCCCATATCCGACGCAGCAAATCAGAGCTTTAAATACTGGAATAATATAATATAGAACCGGTTTCTGACATAAACGGTCGGGTACTCGGGTCCCCGGTTTTGATGCACACCCCTAATTTACTGCTTCCTATCCTGGTGATTATGATACCCCCCCCCCCCACCCCAGGATCTACAAATGCATGCCCAAATAAAATAGAAATCAAATAATAAATTCCAAATGAAATTGGTTGTTGAAGTTTTGCCCATATAAATTATGTCAGTCACTGTAACAAAGAAAAGGCTTGGGTTAAAGGTGTACAAATCATTATAATTTTTGGTACATGTAGATACATGTAGTAAGGAAAACGTACTTGTGACTGGACTTTTGATGTTTTTCAGAATCAAAAATGTACTGAAAGAACACAACTGGAATATATGGATGCCTATTTTTCTATAACCACAGCTTAAGAAACAAAATACCCCAAAGTGCAGTTATTTTTAAAGAGGATGTTGATTGCTGAGAGAAGTTTACGTCATTTTTTAGTTTTATGTAGATTGCATATTACAAAATACATGTAAAACCGTTGAGCTAATTATTTCTGCCATGAAATAACAAAAAAAAGTTACTGTTGAGAGCTATTTTTATCAAGTCCTCTCTAGCGCAGCAAGATAAATGGCATTCGTGCTAGAGGAGAGTTGATAAAATGCCACTCAAAAGTCACTTTTTTGTTGTTTTATGGCAGAAATAATTTGCTGTTTTGTTTTACAATACGCAATCTACATAAAACTACTTGACACAGACTTCTCTCAGCAATCAATATCCTCTTTAAGAACTAAATTATATTCAGGAATTAAGACATTAGGCCTACAATGAGCTTTTATATACCACCCAAAGGGGTCAGATTGAGAGTTGGATCTAACAATCTAACTGGAGCAAGGATCTTCAAGATGAAATTTTGGAACAAACGTTTTTTTCAACTATTTGTAACAAATCTACAGTTGACGTTTTACATGCCAGAAGAGATCCCGGTTAAAATTTGTTTTGACGATAAAACGATTGAAAGAAAAAGGTCCTTTTTCCAAAACCATTTAATTATTCGCTTTACAATTTTTAAACACCTTATCATGCAAACTGAAAGAGACCCTAAAACATCAACCACAACCTCTGGAAAGAAATATTCATACAGTCTATTTTTAGCCCGGTTCAAACTTCACAAGCAAATTTGTCATAGTGTAACGGGTTTGTCACAATGAAACAACATATCTGACGTTACGCAATGCGCTTAACATCTGCAATGGCGTACCTGCCCTTAGCCCTGCGAGCTGCGCGAGCACAAAAATCACGCGCTTCTTCCATGGGGTGATTTTGGAAGGCACCTTTGTTTACGCGTTAATAAAATGTTTTGTGCGCACAATCTTTTCTCTAATGGTCTAAATAGATGAATAGGGGTCCTCTGGACATACACACACAAGATTTAAATATGAATGGAATAGACCGACGGCTTCATATGGAAATTGGAAAAAGAAAAAATGTGCCTTCCGAAATCACCACGTGGCTCCTCGCACGGTTTTTGCACAACTGAATGGGCTTTTGGCTGGGGCCCAGGTTTCTCATGACCGGAGTGACCCCAAGTGAACTCCTTCTTAAAAAGCGACTATACCACTTTAAAATACAATGTATCATTGAGGATTACAAAAAATATGAATGGAATAGACCGACGGCTTCATATGGAAATTAGAAAAAGAAAAACATGTGCCTACCGAAATCTCCAAGCGGCAGCTCGCAGGGTTTTTCTTATTTATCCCGATTGTTATTTTCAGTTGTTTCTTGAAGCCTGGTGTTGCCTTCTATTTTGCTGAGCTGCTCGTCGTAGGCCTTGTCCTTCTTTTCAACTTCATCATCTTTGTACTTGTCCTTCGCAAGTTGACGCACAGCAGCAATGAAGGCGCTTCTGATGACAAGCGGAGCATAATTGCCAGACGTCTGAAGATCATGTTTGCTGTATCACTTCTCCTCGGGCTGACCTGGACCTTCGGTTTATTGTCTGTTTTCGAATCATCCAGTTTCGTCTTCCAGTTCTTGTTCTGCGTCTTCAATTCCCTACAGGGTCTCTTCATCTTCGTTGTATTTGTCATGATGCAGGATACGGTGAGGGAGTACGTGAGCAGTCTCTTCAGTGGCGGATCAAAGGAGAGGGCTACGTCTAGCAGCGGGCTGGCGTCAAGCAGCAGGTGGGGAGGGCCATTTATCATTTTCAAGAGGAATTCGGCCAACAAAGATAATCCAGACACGACAGACGGTGACTCTGCTTTAAAGCCAAGTGCCCACGTCTATGACATCGCTGCAGGGCCCTCACATCCACCAGCTGCATTGAAGCTCCGTCTGCCTGACCGTGGTGATAACCAGAAACTGAAACAACCCACAGCTCCGAAGCCACTCCCCCAAGTGTATGGCAACGCTAAAATGTCACCAGGTGCACCGATTGCTCTAAAGCCCCGTCTGCCTGACCGTGATGATTACCAGAAACCAAAACGAACCACCGCTCCGAAGCCACTCCCCCAAGTGTATGGCAACGCTAAAATGTCACCAGGTCCACCGATTGCTCTGAAGCCCTGTCTGTCTGACCGTGATGATTACCAGAAACCAAAACGAACCACCGCTCCGAAGCCAAGTCTCCACGTCTATGAAGACGCTTTTTAGTCAGATTCACTAATTCCTGCGAAGCCAGATTCCCACGTCTACGACCAGGTGGCCTTTAGTGAAGAAAATTAAATGGTCAATTAGAAATATATTTCAAATAATTTGTGTAAGCAATTTGAAATTTAAATTTGTATACAGAGTGTCCCCCAAAAATATCCCAAACAAAGGGAAAAATTACCAACCTATTACAGTTTTATCATAAACTAGGGGTGAAAACTTTCCATTGATACATTGGATGCAATTCTCTGGTCATGCATCAGTGTCTTCCATTTTCATGAAAATGGCATGTAAAACCTTTCTTAGGATAGCTTGTGAAATCAATTACCAATTTTTAGCTTGGCCTGGACATGATGGTTCGGTTGGGTTTTGAATTAAGTTATTGTGTTAGGTTATTTAGTGTTTCCTTAAATTTGATCGAGTTTTCCTCATGTAGTCCACACCCCTTGATCCGACTCTATCGTCATTTTGTCTGGATGTGTTCATATTATTTTACACCAAATTGTTCCAAGTAGGTTTTTACGTACCATTTTCAAGACAATGGAAGGCAGGGATGCATGACCAGACAAATGCTTCCAAGATGTTAATGGAAGCTTAGTACCCCCTAGTTTCTAAGCCATATGGAATGGTAATATATATCCCCCATACGTTTTGACCGGGGTTGAGCCATTGGATCACCCCCCCCCCCCCCCCCCCCCCCACAGATTTGTGTGGTGAGAAACAAAAAATACTGATTTTTAGGTTATCTGGTAACTTTTCAACAGACAACATGTGTAAAAAAAAAAAAGGAAACAAACATTTCAAAAACTTAAATATTTGCATTAGATGTACATAGCATACATATGGGAACCAGACCTTTGTATCATGAACAGCGACCCCCCCCCCCCCCCCCGTGTCATATTGTCTTCAGCTCCCCCCCCCCCCCCCCCACCACCCCCACCCCGCTTTTCGAATTTGTATGGCCGGCCGGGATTTTGGTCACCCCACATCCTTCAACTTGATCCCCCATCCCCCCCACTCGCCGACACGGATTTACGCCACTGCGTTGAAGCAATTTTTTGTTTAAAAAATGCGTGGCCTGTGCACGTGGGAATTGCAATTTAAGACACATTTTGCGGAAACACCATCTGAAGTAACTAACTCAAAAGAGAAGAGGGGTTCTTCTAAGTCGATGCACACACGGTTCTTTGAGAAAAAATAGAATGGAGGCCTAGACGTGATTTTTTGATAGCACAGTTTCAGTTAATTCCAAGTAAACTTAAATGTGGTCTGTTTGTCGTCTTCCAAAAGCTATACCAGTTGTTATTCTACGCAGACTCGTAATAATCTAGATGTTTAAATTCTTAAATTTGTCAAAGTATGTGTAGTTCAAGTCACAGTGTACTTTTCAAATTTATCAATATGCTTAATATTAGGTGGCAAACTTAAATTTGATTTTTTTTTATACGGTTTATGTGGACAGAACGGGAAGTAAAGTTCCATTAAGCATGTTTCGACTTCATTAAGAAAAGGAAATTCATTCATTCATTAAACATTTTGGTATAGGTACATTTTGCATTACGTCAACCAAAGTGTCTAAACTCGAGTCAATCTGGAAATACTGTACAATTTATAATTACAGATTCTAAAAATAGAAGCAAATCGAGAATGAAATTATTTTCAGTTTCCGTACTCATAAAGTTCCAGAAACGTGAAAGGTTACCACTTTCAGATGTCCACTCGTCTTTATAACAATTTGTTTTAATCAAAACAAAATTCATGACAAAACGCATTTTCTCCAACATACATGTACATGTACAGGGTGTCCCACAAAAAAGGAAACCCATCTTTTCAGGTAAATTACCCAACAACCAAAAATTGTATTACCCATAATGGTATGTTCATGTGAAAGATCATATTGTCTTCTTTCATATGATATGAAATTATGACGGTAGCATCATGCATGACTGATCAGAGACAATTTGAAGTTGTTATTTTAGATTTGGTTTTGTTCAGGATAAGTGGGGCATTTATGTACACATCATGACTCGAGGAATAAGGAGGTCTGTGACGAGTGGCCACCCAGATCCCCAGACCTCACTCCGTGCGATTTCTTCTTGTGGGGATATCTCAAAAGTAAGGTCTACACCTCTCCGCCTCGAGACATTCATGACCTGCGTGACAGAATCATCACAGAGGTTGAGGCAGTGCGGCAGCGGAGGGACGTGATCCAACGTACAGTTAGGGTAATGAGAACCAGGGCACAGGCTTGTGTGGACAGGGATGGTGGGCATGTTGAAGGACATTGAACTTTGGACAACTACGTTTCCGGAGAAATTTATTCCCATGTAAGAAATGGAATAAAAGAAATGTTAAAAACAAAATTGATTTTCGTCACAGACCACCTAATTCCTTGAGTCATGATGTGTACATAAATGCCCCACTTATCCCGAACAAAACCAAATCTGAAATAGCAACTTCAAATTTTCTCTGATCAGTCATGCATGATGCTACCATCATAATTTCATATCATATGAAAGAAGACAAGATGATCTTTCACCTGAACATACCATTATGGGGAATAAAATAGTTGGTTGTTGGGTAATTTACCTGTAAAGGTGGGTTTCCGTTTTTGTGGGACACCCTAGCTGTGTTCGAGTTATACACAGAGTAAATATACGTGCATCAGTTTAGAGCTGTGGACAAATTATGCTTTATAAACGGATTTGGGATATATGAATATAATTACTGTAAACTCAATATATGTATTCAAAATATATTATCATTATTAGAATTATTAGGCATTCATTTAATGGAATTCAATGTTTTAATAACGTCTAAAATTTTCATGAATATACTGTATACCGCATGTCAACGAAATACACTACTCAAAATAATTAAAAGAACAAGAAAACAGTTGTTGTCATGGTCTATGGGCTACCGTTGGAACAAAAGATATTAAATTGATGTGAAAGTCATTCAAGTGTGGTCAATTGATTTCCAAACAATAGTCAACATTGTAATGTGAAATCATTCGTGTCTCCTAACACCTGGACACAGTGACTAGCTGTCCTCACTTCTTGCAAAGACGATGGAGGTTCTTCCTATTGTTTTGTTAATTGTCTGTTTTCTGGCACTGAATAGTGGTGTTCGCCATCATTTAACCGAAGTTGAGGTTGCTAGAGCTGTCCCGCTCCTTGAAGATGGCAATACACAGCGTGAGGTGTGTGTACGTTTGTGTGTACAGGTTTTGTATATACGTTCGAGGAAAAAAGGAGAACGGAAATACAAAGGAACATTTCTTGTCCTCGCAAGTCGGTCTTTTGTTGAAATCGGTACTCGGACGTAAAAATACGTGCTTAGTCTATGGGGTTGGGTAATATTAAAGGAACAATAGGTAACACAAAGCATTGTCCTCAAAATGTGTCCGCAAGTGTCATCAACCGTCTGTGGAGACGCTTTCAGGAACATGGTCTGTACACGAGGAGGCCAGGTCAGGGGCGCAGACGAATGACAATTCTTCCTCAGGAGCGATACCTGAGGATCCTGGCACGTCGAAACCGACAAAGTACTGCTAGATCCTTAGCGGCAGACTTCAAGAGGGCACTTGATGTCCAAACAGCGAGGAATCGTCTGCATGAAGATGGTATGAGAGCAAGACGACCAGCCAGAGGACCCATTTTGACCCCACCGTCCCACGACACTGCAGAGCCTGGTTGGAGTTTGCCAGAGACCATCAAGCTTGGCAGGTGGACCAGTGGGCGCCAGTACTGTTCTCTAAATGAAAGCAGGTTCACTGTTTCAACCAATGACAGATTTATGAGGGTTTGGAGACGTTCAGGGGAACAATATTCAGACTGTAACATTGTCGAATTTGACCGCTATGGAGGTGGGTCAGATATGGTTTTACTAGTCGTGCTAACAGGTTACCATATCAATAAATTTACCACACCTGAATGACATTCACATAACTTTAATTGTTCTTGTTCCAACGGTAGCCCACATAGACAACGACATTTTTCTTATTGTTCCTTTAATTATTTGGAGTAGGGTACATCCCCTTTAATTAGACATATGTGTTTTTTGTACAATGTGACGATAGCATGATTTAGACATAATGTGGAACTTACATGATTAGAATTTTACATTGACACTATTTTGTACCAAGATACAGTTTGCGTCTCGCAACAACCAAATGCATCAACCTCAAATGATTCATCATCAAAAGATTTGATTCTCGAAAAACCAAGACATTAATTAGCTTTTTTGGTAAACGTGAGCTTTTGGTTTAAAGAGCAACTCCAACGGTTTTGAAAAGTGTAAGAATTAAATGTTATTGTGTTCAATATATAATAAATTACTTATTCAATATAAAATCATGTTTGTTTTGCGTCTCAATGTTGTGTTATTTTGGGAGAAATTGTTACCATTTTCTTCCGAGTTTATGAAAACTTTCCACAAATTGGCCGCTGGTGGCGCTGTTGTGAAATGCAAACAAATGATGTAGTACCGTAGAAAGCTGCACGCGATGTTATGTGCATGTGTACCTGGTATTACGTCATAAATGAATTTGACATAGTTCTTCTCAATTAAATCGAAACTAAGAAAAGTTGGTAATCGTTGGAGTTGCTCTTTAAAGTGTGTTGTTTAAATCTTTAATTTTTTTGTAAAGCTTTTGTATATATACACAGAGTTAAGATACGTATTGGAAGCTAAAGAAATCGCCTGTTTTCCCATTAATTAATTGATCAACATATACTTGCATGGCAAATACAGCTCAACTTTCCCTTCCCGGTATTGGGTTTATTATCCAATTGTGCGTTGTGTTGATAAAGACAAATTAAACTATTCTCAAAAACCTACACTGAGGTTGCATGAATACGAGCATTGCTAAAAAAATTCACATTTTAACTAAACAAACTGTTTGTGATTGTGTTAAAACTCTACATAGTTCACAACTAGGATGGATATATATTGGCATAAGGGGAGTTTTTGTTGCTCAAATAATAAATTGGCTTTTTTGCTTTGAAAATGACTATCGTATACCATTTTGTTGTGTACGGCATTGACATATCACGAACAAGCAATGAAGCATCAAGACCCGCAGTAAACCCAATGGCATCATTAATCAAGCCTGCATCAAAATTATTTTCACCAAGACCCTCCCTCTCATTAAATTTCACCGACATTAAACGATTGATCGAAATATCCACTGTCGAAGAGCCACGGCGGAATCTCCAGCCCCCCCCCCCCCCCCCCTCATTGTTCGTGATAGTGTATTTGTACTATTCTTTTCGATCTGAGCCTTTCCGACTTTTTCAGCTATCGTCTTAGGCAAATCTTTACATCTAATTTATAAAAATGGGGGTACACTGCTCGCGCAATGCAATTTTTTTTCGACGGTGGGTGAAAACTGTCGTGATCGCTTCAATGCATCCACATAACATGGTGTGCCGTAAAATAAATTATATCATAACTACAAAACCCTTTTCTTAATTAGAATGAAATTTTGCACAGGTAATTATCATATGTATCTTCATTTGCATGCGTAATTTCATAAAAACCGTTACTCTTTTGGCTGAGATCTGGGGGTGGGGTGAACCCACCCCGACTATGTGTTAAAACGGCTCTTTGAGAGTTTTAAAGCAATTAAAGGTTTTTCTGTTTTGGTTCTGCCTGATATGGATCTCAAGCCCAGTACTATTCAGTGAGGAGACGCAGAGCCTCCTAACTGTATATGTATTATCGATAACATACTGGTGAGGACAAAAAAGAGGGTATAACAAAGGGAAAAATAGTGTCTTCACGAGTATTATTTTGTTCGGAAAGTGTCCTCACACGTAAACGTGTGCTTAGTCTATTGGGATGGGTTAGTGTGTAGGAACAATAGAAAGTCCTGAAAAGAGTACTACTGTATTGAAAGAAATTATGAATTCCTGGAACGTCAGTTACGGATCGCCAAACAGTGCAATAGCCACGTTTTTCCACGAAATCTACGAAGATCTTCTAAAGGTCTGGCCGAACGTAATCCCAAGGAGTTTTTGGCACTAAGTTGATTTTTCCACGACATTTTTAGCAATTTGAAAGCTATCCCGACTAAATGCTCGCTGACTACTTTCGTATTTTCCTTAGAACTTTCTTTGTTTAAAGTGCAAATACCCAAAAGCTAGATTTGAAAGTGGTGAACATAATTTTTCAATCTGTTCCTGCTCTTCTCCAAAATACTTGATAATTAGATGTGGGAAGCCTCCTGTCTCTCTACAAACAAAATTTCTACCCCGAATTACCTGACATTATTGTCATGAAACAACAGTCCAACAAATCAGCGGAATCTTAAGAATATGTGGATGGCTAACATTGTCCAATTGTTTTCAGTCAGTGGGTATTTATATCGATCCATCTACAATAATTCATTGCCGCCCGGGTACGGGTGGGCACTTCAGATGTGAGCTGATGTAGTTAACCTTTGGAACACGCTTTGCATCTGAAGTGCCTACCCACCTGACACATGAATTTGTAGAAGAAAATGAAAAAGAGATTACATAACATCAGATACAGTGACATGGTACATTTCAGCCCTTCCAACAAATGTTGTCCATTTCCCTTTCCTCACGGTGATTCCCTAGCTCCATGGCACAGAACTGAAAGTATCCCAAAAAAGCATTTACACCTGTCTTAGTAAAGTGCTCATTATGTCAATGCCTGATTGGATTACATCACATAAGGTGTCATATGAAAGATGACATCTATTTATATTAGTTTTATAATCAACCCCAACAAATCAGGAATACTGATTTATTTCTCGGGTTCCTTTTTTCGGGACACAGTGTATCTTTAACGTCAAGTTGAGGTTTATTGGCATAATCCTATGGTTGGATGTTATTTCTAAGTAGGATATGACGTCGCGTGCTGAATGGACAGATGTCATATACTTTCGACCCCAATGGGCATCAGTCCACTGACCCGGAAACAGTGCTTTGTTGCATACCGGTCACTTCATTGGCCGGCATTGTTGTGACCTCGGCTCCAGCTGGATTCCGCACCAAATCAACCATCTATGGAGCATGAACAAAAGATACCAAGGACAATTTTAGGACTTTGTTAGGAGAACTGGGATATTTTCCAAAACAATCGGAAATGTAGAAAAATGTTCATCCTCATCGTTTACAAAGTGAGGCTTCTCTATTCAACTTAACCCTGCGCTGCACTGCCAATTCCTACTGCCTGACGCGGTGCCACTGCCTGCTTCCTTTGGGGAAGCATGTGCTTGTAGCGTTTGTAAAAATAATAAAATATAAAAAAACACATGCACTCCTAAAGACCTTGGGCCTTGACGGGGTCGGCAGACTACAAAGGCCTGGCCATCTGGAGCTGGGCTATTGACATATCATTTACATGCCTGTGGTAAAACCAATTATGAACAAACAGGAATGAGGTTTGTGCACAACCCTGTGGGACTTTTTCTGAGACATGCATTTCTATGGCTTACCCTTGCTTGCCCTCCAACCCGGGCCACAAAGTGACTATACAGTGCTTTTCGGCAAGGACCAGGCTAGGCATATCTGGAGTATCAATGTATGGGGGCGTTTGTTTGGTTTTTTTTATAAGGAAAACAATAAAAACGGCGTCACCAAGTGACGCAGGGTAGGGATAACCACTCCCCCAGTTCAACAGTCAGAGTAAGTGTCATTACAGTTCAAAAATATATATCAGTCTTTAAGGCGACCTAGAATAAGACTTTATTTCTTAATCCTAATGGTATTGGGCTTTTAGGCTTTCTTGAGACTTTGGAGGGACACATTGTGCCCCCCCCCCCCCCCCCCCCCCTCTACAATGTCCTGATGGTTTGGCCGATTTATCTGAAATTTAGCAAAAGGTGTGTACCCATTGTTGGTAAACTATTGGTATTCCGGCATAGATTCCCATAATCCATTGTGGTATATCATGTGACATCGAATGTTCGTCTGAACTCAAAATTTGGTTAGGTTGCGGTACCAAAACCATGCATGTATTGTATTTTTATTTTATATATTTCCGCATAAATAGCACAAATTTACGCGGACCATGGTTTTAAATTGGTGGCCATGGTAACCATGGAAATTTCTGAAACTTGATTTTGTTACCAAAGTGAAAGGTACGATATTTTACGTCTATCGGCTGAAGCGTTCTGGGATTATTATACAAAGTTCTGCGGGGGAAAAATGTCCCCCGGTCTTCATAGGGATAAAATCGGTTCTCAGTTTTGAGATGGATTGGGAATTTGTTTGGGCCGTGTCAGGGGCTCATTTTTTATTTAAAGAGAGACTGAGTAAAATGTATAAAGCCATGGTCAGTGTCAACGCAAGCTTACCTTTGTACTTGCATATATGTGTGTGTGCGTTTGTATAGCTATTCAGACCGTGGACCTTTAACAAAGAGGACAATAGTGTCCGCGATTGTGTCAAGGTCCACGATTGAAAATCGTGTACAAAACCAATGGGAGGCCTTCCGAAAAAGTTAGAGTATAAACAAAAGAGGGACAATTGGAGGTCCGCGATTGCCGGTGTTTACACACTTGGGTGTGTGTGTGTGAGTAAATGGTTGCCACGACTGAATGCGTTCTTTTGTTTTGCATGGGCTGAATACTAGGGGGTAGCGCGCAAAAATAGACTGATTCGATCTCCGCTTCACAGCGTTAAGAGCTCATGCGGGTGTGTGCTTGTAAGAATCATCAGCTTACCTATCGCCCCAAAAAACACCTCTTAATGTGGTGTTTGTTACTTTTGGAGACTTCGGCCCCTAGTTGCTGACCATGGCTTTCAGCCCTGCTTGAGATCCATAGAGGATCCGTTTGTGATGTGGCCAGGCCAGGCTCGCCTTTGAAGCTAGCTCTGTACTCCGGCCTTTTGGGGCACAGCTAGGATCAGTTCAGAGGTCACGGTATCCCAGCAATTAGATATATGTGAGGTCAATACTGCACTACAAGTTTTGTGAGGGCCACGAGTCGTCCTTCTCTCCTAGTCGTGCTTCAGCCCCAGGTTGGTGATTATTGGACCTCAGTCTCAGTACATATTTCATGCACACGGCAGATTCAGTCACCAATTGAAGAGTGATTTTGTTAAATTAATTTGGTTCAAATTATCCACCTGCAGGCCTCTGCCACCTATATAGCATAATGAACGATGGCTCCATTCGTGATGATGTCGGTATGTACGTCATGGACGTTTATATTATTGGATATTTTTCAGTTTTCAAACCTTTGCTTTGGTGTCGGATTAATTACATGTTGTCAATCACCAGCTTGACCAGAGTTTTGTGTGTGTGTGTGTGTTCAGTTTATTTTGGTGAATAATCTGGTCTGAATTGCTGTAATTTTATGGATGAAAGTTTTCGCTGAAGCTTGCATAATCCATTTAATGTGTTTCTGCTGTTTATTTGATCAGGTTGAAGCTTACCCTAATTTCGTTGATCTTGCATATATTGATTATACATCAATTATTGTGTTCAGTCAGTTTCAATCGCTACCATTGTTTTGCTGTATATTGTGTACATATATTTAATTTGACATTTCCGTTACGTTTGTCAGTTTTGCTTTAATTCATCGGTTTGCCTAGCTTTTTAGTTAATTGAGATAATTGCTTGATTTACTGAAAATTTGTGTTCGTTTCTTTTGAATAAATATTTGAGCTGATTAATTTACTTAATTTTCCTGGTTGGTACTGAATTTGTTGTTCACTATGGGTGGGTTAATGGCGCCAAGCTAAATTCAAGCCATTGTGTATTTAAACTATTGACCTAGCTGTACGAGTATGCCGATAATATCCCCGGTGTGGATTGCGTATAGTTCCCTGAACCGCCTTGCTAAAAAGGACCATATCTCCTCGAAGAAAAAAATGATCAATCTACGATGACTATTACAGATATAGTACAGCACACAGTCACCAGGGTACCTTTGGGATAAAGATGATGAGCAGAGTGGCGGTCGTGCTCGCCACTACTACGCAGGCAGACGTCACTAAAAGATAGTCTCGTACTTGTGCGGTCCCTAACAGGACAGTATGAAGACGTTTGTTACGGCCCATTAGGTCGGCATGGCCCATTATGTTCGCACGCTTTTTCAGGCCTATTATGTTCGCCCCATTATGTTCGCAGGCCCACTATGTCCACCCCATTATGTCTGCAGGTCCATTATGTCCGCCCCATTGTGTCCGCAGGCCCATTGTATCCGCAGGCCCATTATATCCGCAGGCCCATTATATCGGCCCATTGTGTCCGCAGGCCCATTATGTCCGCCCCATTGTGTCCGCAGGCCCATTATATCCGTCCCATTGTGTCCCTCCCCAGCCCCCATTATGTTCGCCCCATTGTGTCCGCAAGCCCATTATGTCCGCCCCATTGTGTCCGCAGGCCCATTATATCCGTCCCATTGTGTCCCTCCCCAGCCCTCATTATGTTCGCCCCATTGTGTCCGCAAGCCCATTATGTCCGGTTCCGTTGTGTCCGCAGGCCCATTATGTCCGCCCCAATGTGTCCGCAGGCCACATGGGTCGGACACAATGGGGCGGACATAATGTCCGCCCCATTGTGTCCGCAGGCCCATTATGTCCGCCCCCATTGTGTCCGCAGGCCCATTATATCCGCCCCATTGTGTCCGCAGGCCCATTATATCCTCCCCATTGTGTCCGCAGGCCCATTATATCCGCCCCATTGTGTCCCTCCCCAGCCCCCATTATGTTCGCCCCATTGTGTCCGCAGGCCCATTATGTCCGCCCATTGTGTCCGCAGGCCCATTATATCCGCCCCATTGTGTCCCTCCCCATTATATCCGCCACATTGTGTCCACAGGCCCATTATGTCTGCCCCATTGTGTCAGCAGGCCCATTATTTCCGCCCCATTGTGTCCCTCCCCCATTATGTCCGGCCCATTGTGTCCGCAGGCCCATTATGTCCGCCCCATTGTATCCGCAGGCCCATTATATCCACCCCATTGTGTCCCTTTCCCATTATGTCCGCCCCATTGTGTCCCTCCCCCATTATGTCCGCCCCATTGTGTCCGCAGGCCTATTATGTCCGCCCCATTGTGTACGCAGGCCAATTGTGTCCGCAGGCCTATTATGTCCGCCCCATTGTACCCGCAGGCCCATTATGTCCGCCCCATTGTGTCCGCAGGCCCATTGTGTCCGCAGGCCCATTATGTCCGCCCCATTGTACCCGCAGGCCCATTTTGTCCGCCCCATTGTGTCCGTTCCCATTATGTCCGTCCCATTATATCCGCAGGCCCATTATGTCCGCCCATTGTGTCCGCAGGCCCATTATGTAAGCCCCATTGTCTCCATCCCCCATTATGTCCGCATAATGGTGTCCGCCCCATTGTGTCCGCAGGCCCATTGTGTCCGCCCCATTGTGTCCGCAGGCCATTGTGTCCGCAGGCCCATTATGTCCGCAGGCCCTTTATGTCTGCCCCATTGTATCCGCAGGCTCATTATGTCCACCCCATTGTTTCCGCATGCCCATTGTGTCTGCACCCTTAACGCCGGAGTATTAGTCCTAACTGCTGGTATTTCGATATGGTTGAGGGGGTACGAGTCTGTCGCAAATCTTTCATTTTCATGGACAAGTATAATGGTATAATGGTGGATATTTTATGTTTAAGATTATACTGTCCGTGCTCTTTGAAGATGTTTCACTCTGAGATGTTTTAATTTTTCTATTTTAAATATGTTTTTGAATGAGACATTGAACGGAAAGAAATCCTCAAGTTCAGTTATCAAATATTGGTTTTCCCGCCGATTTTAAAACTCGTTTCATTCAAATTTCAAAACGGTTAACTTCTATTTCGTCTCAAAAATTCGCGATCGCTCATGTTCGCACTTTGTCCAAACAATTTCATACATTTATTTGTCATACATTTTTCCGTGAAAGACAATTAAATTTCGTCGTCCGCAGTTGCCTAGATATATGCAAGGTCATGAATTTGTGAGACAAAATTGAAGTTAACCGTTTAGGAATTTAAATGAAATTCTTTTTAAATGTGCGGGAAAACCTATATTTACTTTACAAATGTCGAATTATGTCCGGCCCGACAATAATTGTTACCAAGGGTGGATCTGCTATATGCGTTAGAGGCGCGAAAGCAACCAATACGAAACTTTATTTTTATTCAGAGGGTTGCAGATGCTCAAAATAAAAAAGTTTTTTTTATTGAAAAAAAATTAAAAAATCGAAATCCGTTTAAAATTTAAAAAGTATGTTTTTCTTTAATCTTCTCAAATCGTCTACAAAACCTTCATTTGTAATCGGCATGGTAGTCCTAGATGCATTAATTGGTGCAAGGATTATCACAAACTTGGATGGCGGTCTCCAAAATTGCACACCATAATGTACATATGCAGCTGTAAACATGGTCGTGCAGCCTACGATACAAATGATTTATCACATGAGTTGATGTTTTGCAAATTGAGTCGCAAAATACGCCTATTTTTGCCATGGGACAGGACAATGAGGGGGGGGGGGGGGGTTCTATGGGCCATGCCCCCGGCCAAACGTGGGGCGCGGGGGGGGGGGGGGTATTTACCCAGGGATTTACGCCCATGAGGACGACCATGGTAAGACTAGAGCCAACGACACCAAACAGTCAAGTTTCTGACAAGAAATAATCGAATTTCTCTTTTATCCTTCCTCCAAAATTCAGTCCTCCATTTTTCTAGGCGGGTTTCTTTATTGCATGGGTGGAAAATGAGAAAAGAAATATGTTCAATGTGTTCAGTGTCATTGCAAAATCCACAAACATTTTCAAAATAACCGCTGAGGGGCGTCGCCGATGGCCCGAGCCGACTAGGCTCCTCATCGGTTATAAATCAGGAGTTTCAGATGCTTTGGGATCTATCTATTCTTCCACCACCATGGGATTTGCCTGAGGCTCTTTTTGTACCAGGTCTGTCACACCACAAGCATAAAGTTTTGCACTGCAGATTCAAGAGACATCACAAGTCCAGCTCCCACACGAGTATAACCGGAGCCAAAAAAATAATCTTCTTCAGATAATTAGTCTGACGAGAATATACCGCTTGCCAAGATTTCATTTTTGAAATGACCTAAAACTACAAAGACCTCAATGTTCATATTGCTTTCTAATTTTAATATTTTGTTTTACACAGACAATGTTGGTACAGTTTCGATTCCATTCAATAAACCGTTTAATAATAATATTAGAGAGGTTTCGTTAATGCACGGTAAGTGCATACGCCGACGATTAGTTCTTTACGGTACCCGACGAAAATTAGTAAAAAATGTTCGTTGGTTTTATCCGTTCCTCACTTACGTGTTGTGCGACCGCTATCCGTGTAAACAAGATGATTACGTTTAGGATGAATGAGGAAAACGTCAAACAAGCGCAAAAAATTATGAGATCACGGGAACTAAACGTAGTCGTCTCTCTAACGGTGCGCTAACGAAACCTCGCTAATAACTAGAGGTTATGCGTCTCTTGTAAAACGTTGATCACAAGGTTTATGTCTTGGATGAGTTTTTAAGATCTGAGATTATTTTATGACCCAAATTTCGTACTTCACACTTGACCTTTAAAATCATGTTACGTGACCCATGATGACGTCATCACGACAGCACTTCTCAAACCAAATTTGCAACGTGGTCTTGGCCTGTGTCAAGATTCAATTTGATCACTGACAGTGTACAATTTTGAGAGTACAATAAAACAAATTAAAACAATAGCAAATTCATAGAAAATCAGCAGATGACGTCATGATTGTGTCCGTTCCCATTATGTCCGCCCCATTATATCCGCAGGCCCATTATGTCCGCCCATTGTGTCCGCAGGCCCATTATGTAAGCCCCATTGTCTCCATCCCCCATTATGTCCGCATAATGGTGTCCGCCCCATTGTGTCCGCAGGCCCATTGTGTCCGCCCCATTGTGTCCGCAGGCCCATTGTGTCCGCAGGCCCATTATGTCCGCAGGCCCTTTATGTCTGCCCCATTGTATCCGCAGGCTCATTATGTCCACCCCATTGTTTCCGCATGCCCATTGTGTCTGCACCCTTAACGCCGGAGTATTAGTCCTAACTGCTGGTATTTCGATATGGTTGAGGGGGTACGAGTCTGTCGCAAATCTTTCATTATCATGGACAAGTATAATGGTATAATGGTGGATATTTTATGTTTAAGATTATACTGTCCGTGCTCTTTGAAGATGTTTCACTCTAAGATGTTTTAATTTTTCTATTTTAAATATGTTTTTGAATGAGACATTGAACGGAAAGAAATCCTCAAGTTCAGTTATCAAATATTGGTTTTCCCGCCGATTTTAAAACTCGTTTCATTCAAATTTCAAAACGGTTAACTTCTATTTCGTCTCAAAAATTCGCGATCGCTCATGTTCGCACTTTGTCCAAACAATTTCATACATTTATTTGTCAAACATTTTTCCGTGAAAGACAATTAAATTTCGTCGTCCGCAGTTGCCTAGATATATGCAAGGTCATGAATTTGTGAGACAAAATTGAAGTTAACCGTTTAGGAATTTAAATGAAATTCTTTTTAAATGTGCGGGAAAACCTATATTTACGTTGAAGAGATTAAAAACATGATATAAAATGATATGATAACGTCATGTATATTTAATTATTTGTAGAGTTCTGGACAGTTTCTTTTCTTCAAGCGCCTCGGAATATGTCTACATAGATAGATGGCGCTTTACAAATGCTTGTATTATTATTATTATTATTACATCAGTTTTCATCGGTAACACTAACCGGCCTACCAGCATACCAAGATTGGATGCAATCAGAAGTACAGTTTTCCAGACGCAGGACCTAAAAATATGCACCTTTAAGATGACGTCACGTGGTCCATGATGACGTCATCACGACGGCACTTGTCAAAGGAAACATTTGCAACGTGGTCTTGGGCTATGTCAAGATTGGAGTCAATTTGATCAACGACAGTGTAAAATTTTAAGAGAACGAAATTTTAAAGAAAATCATCATGACAACACTTCGGATTTTGCGTACTAGTAACAATATCTACCTGCCCACCAATTTTGGACCTACTCTTATGTTTGTTTCAAAAAGCAAATTTTTGATGACGTCATCACGTCACGCTTTTTTCACATTTTGTAAGTACCAATGACCTAACAAACCTATCACAAAAACGAATTTTGAAATTAACATGTTCTGTTGACGAGATATGGCTTAAAGGTTAAAAAACCTAAACAACCATATAAAATCGTATAATGACGTCATCATGACGTCACCTCAATTGTCATCTATAAAATGCTAGCCTACCAACATACCAGGTTTAAAAGCAATCAGAACTACGGTCCTCTAGATATGGGCCCTTCAAAAATGCAACTTTAAAATGACGTCACGTGACACGTGGTGACACGTGATGACGTCATCATGACGTCACTCTTCGCGGCACGACTTTGCATTAGGGTGTATGCCCATACTGTGCACTTGAAACGAATAAAGAAGTTACTTTTGAGGGCTGTTTTTATCAAGTCCCGTCCAGCGCGCTCATGCCATTTGTCTAAAAGTCGTCGGTGCAAAAGGGGAAGCCGTAACATGACGTCATATTTTAAACGTTTTGTTTGGTGCCCCCAGCGACGACTTTTAGACAAATGACACCCGTGGGACTTGATAAACCGTGATAAAAATCAGCTCTCAATAGTAACTTTTTTATTTCATCGCAGAAATAATTTTGTTTTATTGTAATTAAAATAGAGCTTGGTTCTCACATCCTTTGTATTTTTTATTTCTGTTATTGTTATTGTTATTTTCATTGTGGTTGTTGTTGTTATTGTTGTTGTTGTCGTCGTCGTTGTCGTTATTTTTTTAAATATGAGATTTTAGCACTCGTCCCCATAATGAACGCGATACATGGACTACATGTTATATGTTCAGTATTTGTACAATACAGGGTGGATTAAAAAAAAAACCAAACCGAGATATTATTGCTAATTGTAACAGAAGTAGGGCACATGTGAATCAAAGGGAGATATCCTCTGTTAGGGTTGAATCTCTTCTTTAAAATGACACCCTGATCATATCATTACATTCACGGTTGACTGAGCAGTGACCAATTTTATGAAAGGGTCTATTTAGGAATTGCGCCACTTTCTTTATTGGCATTCATTGGCCTTAACCATTACATAATCTTCTTAAAATTAACAAGTGGGTGGGGAGAAGCTTGCAGTTTCTTAAAATACATTCAGGCGTACATGAGAATGCAGCTTACAAAAGAACAGCGAGTTTTTGTTGTGTCGAAGTGGTTGGAGACGGGGAGCCTTCAGCAAGTGGCAGATGATTTTGCTGAAAACTTTCCAGAACGTCCTCCTCCAGCTAAGGCAACGATTTGGCGCAATGTTCGTAAGTACCAGCGTGAGGGAACCAGCTTAAACTTAAAGGGGCTGTGTCGTCGCGCCATCTCGCGTTAACGAATCAAATATTGGAGTGCGCCCCCTTGCGCTTCATTTCGGTTATGTGCTATTTTTAACCTCCATCCGTTTGTTATGGCTGTTCTGAGAATTGGCTTTTGGAAACTACACCCCCTGGAACAAGCACGCATGTCCAGCGTCTGCGTACTGAAATACACTTACGTGTACACTAATACTTATAAATAAGTAGCACACATCGTGGCACTCAGTTCTCTAAAAGTAAGATTATTAGAAAAAACGTTCAAATTTCATCTGTTTATTTCATAACATTTCATTCACATGTACACAAGTGCCATGGAATATTTGTCTGAAAGTTGCATAGAATTGGAGGTTGGCGATATAGAAGTAGAACCTTACGCTGGAGAACCTATGACATGAAGGGCCTACATGCCGAAACTCTTGCCAGAGAGGACGACTCGGCACACGGGGTGCTTGTCCATGTAAACTTGCACAGCAAAACTGCAACGTGTCTTGTCGCTGTGGGACAGTTCGCGCTAAATTTTGTACACAAAATCCCACAGGCGGGGTATCCGTAAAAGGGTCTATGTATTATGTGTACATTCATTTGGATGTATCTTGTTCGTATCTTGCTTGTAAACTTAGGTCGATAAAAAGCTTCAGGCTTATTTTGACCCGCCACTTCAATAACAAAATTATCATGCTACTAAAAGAGGGGTAGTGGCTGAACAAAAACAATAAAATCTAGAACTTAGAAGTACATTTATTTTTTAAACAGTTGATAGATGGAGCTGAAACAACTGCACTTGGTCGCTATTCCAATGGCACTTGTCAACAACTCGCTGTGTGAAACAATATTTCCGCACATCAAGTCTACATGTAATGTATAGTCAACATGTACAGTACATACATTACATGTACAGTACATCCGATCCATGTACTCGGTATGTGAATGGTTCATGTCATAAAAAGTAATAAGCGAATAATTCGTGCAAAACAGGTGAAAATTAGGGTTGTTTGAATATTTGTCGGGGTGTTTATTTCTTTGTTTCTTCGTTAGTCATCTTTATCATAGTGATGTGGGGATCTGTGCGCCAGTGGCGTAAACACAGGGAAGGAGTTCAGGGGCCCGCCGATTTGTATTTCTTTTTTGTTTCGTAATTTAAAAGGGGGAAATTGTACACAAAGTGATGTTTCAAATTTCAAGCGGTGTTTGGGGCGGGGGTATGCCCCGTTGAGAAAAAGTTCAAGATGCAGTACTTCGTTGACAAATTCAATAATCATTCCCACTTTTCGACACGGATTTACTCGCCACTGGTGAAATCTCATTTCATTGGCGTATATTATTTATTGGTAATAACTGTTATTATTGTGATTATTATTTGATAGTGTTGAAATAACTCTTATGATGTAACTTTCCATAAAGTCCTGCTGTCAAATGTAACACAAGGTCGTGGACTCAATATCGCCATCAGTATAGCTGTTTTACTTTGATTTGCTCATCATTGCACGCACAGCCGATTTTAGTCGAAATTTATTTCGATACATAGGCCTACAACTTTATTTTTGTATAGGAAGGGGCTGGTGCATTATTTATTTTACAATTATAAATACAGATTTACTTATTTACTTATTTTCGTTTGGTTCTGTCATGGTACATTTTGGCGTTTGGCCGGCGGGTGGGGTGTCACGGACTATGTTCGACTGTAGGCTAGGCCTATCGTATATTTTTGGTGGCACAAACACATACAAAATGCTTGTACATGCAGTATGTATCATAACTACAGGATCATGCATGCAGCAGTCATTGCAATTGTAAGCTGATCTGGCGTGCGCGCCCTGTGGGTCAGCGCGCGCGAGCCCTGTAGGTCAGCGCGCGCGAGCCCTGTAGGTCAGCGCGCGCGAGCCCTGTAGGTCAGCGCGCGCGCGCCCTGTAGGTCAGCGCGCGGTCGTGGGGTATTATTTGCAGTTACTGGGTTCATCTGCGTTCATCAGTTCGGGATTCAGTGTACAGCCGCAAGCCTGCTATGATCGTAACGACACAGCCCCTTTAAACAAGGCACGATCTGGGCGACAAAGAACTGGGCGCTCACCCGAAAACATCAATGCGGTCCAGCAGGCCCTGCAACAGGGAGAACGCATCAGCCACAGATGAAATGGTCTAGGACTGCCCCCAGCCACATTCAACAGAATTGTTAGGCTGGATGTCCGGTGGTACCCTTGCAGAATTGTGAGACGACATCAACTGCTTCCTGGTGATCTTCCGAGGCGTCTTAGGTTTTGCCAATGGATACTTGACCGTCCAAACAGATTTTTGGAAAATCTCATAATTGGAAATGAGGCTGCCTTCTGCATGAACGGAGCCGCGAACACGCAGAACGTCCGCCAGTTCGCACCATTGCATCAACCACCGGCGGATTTAACTTTTGACAAAAGTTTGAATCGTGCGAAATTATCACTGTGGATTGGACTTTCTGGGAATAGGATTCTGCTTGGTCCCTACTTTTTTGAAGGAAATTTGAATGGAGAAGGCTATCTTCAAATGATCAATGACTTGATTGTACCCCAGTTAGAGCAACATTTCGAAAGACAGCAAGGAGGCATTTTTCGTCGGTTGTGGTGGGCTCAAGACGGGGCACCTGTTCATCGCCGCATCATCGTACGAGAGCAATTGGCGGAACTGTTTGGAGAAAGAATCATTGCTCTGAACCACAACGTGAAATGGCCCCCGAGATCCCCGGATCTAACCCCATGCGATTTCTTTCTCTGGGGTTATTTGAAAGACAAGGTCTTTGTTACGCCACCACAGGATATTCAAGACTTGAGGGAGCGGATTGTCCGAGAAGTCGACATCCTACGCGGGCAACCTGGTGTGATTCGCTCGGCAGTGATGGGCATGCGACGCCGTGCTCAGATTTGTGTCGGGGAAAACGGAGGACATGTTGAGGGGCATGTTTAATTATGTAAATAACACTGCGCGAATAAATGCGCCCATGTAGCCACGCGCGCCTTGAATAAAGGCTATCATCCGCCCGACGGTTGAAAACGAGCGCCGTTTTTATCTTGTTTTTTTTCGCCATCCAACAACGCAAAACTTTGAACAGGTCAGTGGAACGATATTTCCTATAAAATACTAACCTCCAGAACCGCCTATTTCTGAAAATTGCAACAATGACCAATTATGTACACTACCTTTACGCTCTATGTCACGGTACAGAAAAGTGGTTTTCTCTGGTATGACATACACACAGTCGTACTTTCCCTATACTACCGAGGACAATGCTTTGTGTTTTCTATTGTTCCTTTAATATAACCCAACCCCATAGACTAAGCACTATTTTTACGTCCGAGGACCGATTTTAACAAAAGACCGACTTCCGAGAACAAGAAAGGTTCCTTTGTATTTTCTTTCTCCTCTTGTCCTCGAACGATGTACAGAACCCGTTACGTGGTATCCGTACATGCAAGTGCACAGTGTACTCATACGTACATGTACATGTACTATGTCGTCAACATTGTGTGTACTCCTAAAGGGCCCAATGCCAACATAGGCCAGAACAAGAACGCAACTAAATATAAAGGAAGTGAGAACCAAACTTTATTGTTTGGTGCAAACTGAATTTACATTATGTATCTTTGAACTGCTAAAATTTGAAAAATGACGGTCTGGAAAATCTGGAAATGTTGGTGATTTTTCTCATTGGACCTTATTTGTCCCATCTGTAAAAATGCTGATCGCTCTTTCAACAAATTGAGGTTTGCCTACGGAGACTAAGCTGTGATACAGCCACAAATTTAGTGTAAAAAGACATTTATGATATTATGTGTGGATATAAGGGGTGGGGTGGGGGGGGGGGGGGGAGCTTGAAGAATTAATCTGTTTTGAAATGTTTCAAGCCAAATTTTTGGAGGTAACCTAGCTGTGTGGTTTTGAAAATTTTGGTGATTTGACATGATATGCATGTGTGTAACTGTAAGTGTGTCTTTTAAAGAAATCAACTAACCATGAAGGAAACAAGAAAACAAACTGAATTTACAATAGCTGAAGATATGTAAGTTTCAGTCACGTGGGTAGTGGCCTATTGGGTCATCTGGCCATCAGAACGGGGATCATTTTGGCATTTTTTTCTGTGGACCTATCTTCAGACCCTGACCACGCCCCCAAAGGGGTGCGATTGGTCCGTCCTTGCTAAGAAGCAAACACATGCATCTAGTGTGTATGCATATAAAATATGAAACCCATTTGAGCTGATCATCCATGAGGGCACGGGGGGGGGGGGGTGGTGAAAATGGACACAAGTTATTTTATCATCTCCAATAAGCAGTGTTGGAGGTCTCGAGACCGGCCTCGGCCTCGAGGCCGGCCTCGAGGCCGATTTTTATGGCCTCGGCCTCGGCCTTGGCCTCGGAGTGCAAGGCCTCGGCCTCGGCCTCGGCCTCGGAGCCTTCCGGACTCGAAGATCTGGTCGAGGCCGGCTCGAGGCCGCCCACTTTGACCAATTTTCCCACCAATTCAGATGTGTTTTCTGTTTCAATTAATTTAAATTGTTTACCTCATCAAACCTTTGAGAAGCTGCCACAGTGAGTTCCGTGAAACGAAATAAAGTTTCAAGCAGATACGCACGAATTAATTAACTGGTATTTGCATTATTGCACCATGGAGCTATAGATAGCTCCCCGATTGCACGTACTCACGTACGTACATGTATATGTATCATCTTCTTGTAGAACCAGTCTACTCCCGGTTATAGACTACATGTAGTTCCTGGTCCAGCACTTCACTCGCCCCATGAACTGCCACTATTGTGTTACACGTACTCGGGTAGCATCTAATCTTTTTTTTGTTACATAATCAGTCTACTCCCGCTATAGACTGGTTCCTGGTCCACCACTCGGCCCTGAACGAGTGAACGTTAAAGCGATAATCATAATGGCCGGCAGTGAAGTTGAGGGAACCAACCTGTTATTCACGCGTGCTCGCGCAACGCGCGAAGCCTGTCACATGTCTACTAGTCTATGTACCCATAACTGCATGCCCTTGCAAAGACTGTCCTCTCTGTTCCAGCTAGTCTTGTTCCAAGACGTTACTATTGTACTTTTGTACTTTCGCAGTTGCAATGCACAGGCAGCGCGATCAGGTACAGTGTAGTTGCAATAGGCCGACAGCGCGATAAGATTTTTGATAAAGTCTTTGATAAATTGGCATTTCGGGGGCGCGACCAGACTGTGGACTGTGATAATGATGGACGGTTATGCAATAGACCGATCCAGTGAGCGTCGCCCGATGGTGTTCTGACCAATCACATTCGTGGTTTATGTCCGACATGCGTGCACGCGCATGTGACGCGCGCGGCTGCAGATCAATGGTCATGATGCCTCGTCATGTCCTATGTATTTGCGTGTAATGAATAATTTATGATAAGGCTCAAACTCGGTCACTGATTGGATCCCTCGGAAAAGCGAGGGAGAATCGTCGAAAAGTAAAGAAAAAGTTAAGAATTGCCTGCCAACTTATCCAAGACCCTTGTGGCGATCCAAAATCGTGCACGTTTGACAAACACCGGCTGCGGATTCGGCTGCATTTTGTAAACTACGCATGCGTGAGGCCGGAACGCACGTACGAAGCCGGGATTTCGAGGACACAACGTTAGTGAATCTGGCGCGCGGGCGCCTCCGAAATAACAACACAAGGGTCTTGGGCCCAAGACTATGTTCCAGCCAGCAGTGCTCCAGTGGAGTGCATTTTTAGCAGAGGAGGGATTATTATGAGGCCCCACCGTGCAAATATATCCCAACAGATGCTGGAGACCCTTATGTTCTTGAAATGCAATGAACATATCCTTTGAGGAACCTGCAATTGACTTGAAAATAAAATAAAAAACCCAACAATGAAGGTAGTGTACACGATTGGTAATCCTCTAATTTGTTTTTACTGAATTATTACGAAATACCTTACTAGCCTGTAAGTTAATAGTAGTCTCAATCATCGTGTAAAATGATAGCACCAGGTGTGCTGTCGTTGTCAAGAAAAGTGGAAATTTATATTGTTTTCAATCGTTGGAAAACTGCCCTGTGGCCTTTAGTCAAGGCGCGCGTGGCTACCCGGACGAGTGGCGCGCCCCGGACATGCTGGCATTCGGGGCGCGTCACGTGTCCAGGTAGCCACGCGCGTCTTGACTAAAGGCTATCATCCGCCCGACGGTTGAAAACGAGCACCGTTTTTCTCTCGTTTTTCTCGCCATCCAACAACGCAAAACTTATGAACAGGTCAGTGGAACGATATTTCCTATAAAATACTAACCTCCAAATCCGCCCATTTCTGAAAATTGCAACAATGACCAATCATGCACACTGCCTTTAACCTTGATTGAGTGGATTATTAGCTTATTACGTGTTTAGTAGCCGGCCTCGGCCTCGGCCTTGGCCTCGGACGTTGTGGCCTCGGCCTCGGCCTTGGCCTCGGACGTTGTGGCCTCGGCCTCGGTCTCGGCCTCGGAGGTTGTGGCCTCGGTCTTGGCCTCGGCCTCGGAGGTTGTGGCCTTGACTACAACACTGCCAATAAGGGTGTTGAGGGGCCCATATCTTGAAATGGAAACATGGTATAGTATTTCTGACAGCAGATTTTTGCAGATTAGATGTCATTCAACCTGGTAAATATCCCGAAGCAACTATGAATGAGAAAATAGGGGGCGGGGTACAAATTTTCAGGGGGTCATATCTCAGAAACGACTTTGACTGAGTTGGGCACTAAAATTTTTAATGTGTTAGTTCACGGCACATGTGGAGGTATTTTGAGAAAAAGCAGTTTCACCAAAACCCGAGTCGGACCCCTGGCAACCTCTATGTGATTTGGCATGGAATGATGCTGAAGGAATATTAGACATTAATTTTATTATATTTTGTAAAGACAAATTATTGTAACCAACTTACAGAGATACCATGGGAATAAAGGCTGATGTTCTTAATAAGATTTTTTTTGGGGGGGGGGGGGCTGTTGACCTGGAATCCCTAATTGTGAGTGGGATTGGGGCACTTCATTAACAGTTGGCATTGCCGAGTAGCTAGTACTGTGGGGCGCGATCGGTGGATCTGCGCGATCCCGCTGTAGCGCTGCGCGATCGCCCGATCTGTAATTTGCACAAGCATCGGTCGATCGCGCAAGGGCAAGATGTTGCAAGATCGCGCAATATCTAGCAAATTCTACACTGCGCGATCGGTTGATCGCGAACCCATTCATTCACGATCGACCGATGCGCAAACCTATTCCTGCGTGATCGATAGATGGCGCAAAATCTACCTTGCGCGATCGACCGTTGCGCGAACGATAGAATAGCAGCGCCATCGCCCAACAGCGCCGATCCACCGCTCGCGTATAACATAATCGCTAACTTCCACGACAATTCTCAGTACAGGTACAAATTTTAGCCGTAGCCTCGATGTACCGGTTTTCGAGGGTGTAAGGATTTATGCCAAGCAAGAGAAAAACTCACAGACAAAAGCAAACTTTTGACGTTGCAGTTTCTTTCATTTAAGTATTTTCCCAACTGTCACCGAATCTTGAATTATGATTACGCCTGTAGTTGCCACGAGTGGCGATCGTTTCAACTCACCGAACGCGCGTCATGCAGCAGAAGCGGTACCTGTTTTCGAGGTTAATGAAAAACCGTAAAAATCTACGGTGTCCCATCCCGACTACCCGAAGAAATCGATATTTTTGGCACCTTTCATCCCAAGTAGTATATTCCGGACATTTTAACTGAGAAAACAAATAAACAATCAAAGTTTAAGCGGCTTTTTCTAATGTTTAAGTTTTTCACACATTTATTTTCACTTCAAATGGTTGACAATTCAGTTTGGAAATAATTTAATATAGTTATTTTACACTTGGGCTTTTTCTGAGATGTTCCACTCCCTAGGGTGTGTGAAAAATCATATTAAAATTGAAGGATTCAGGACTGTTAGGGTTACGGATTAAATATAATCCCTTCAATGTATATATCTACTGTCTTTTACACAAGTTTCCATTCATTAATTTCAGTTGTTTAGTGCAATACATATTTAATTACCCACCCCTACCTTCCCCTACCCTTCCTGCTCCCACCTTCCCATGCCCCACCCACAAATTCTGTAGCTACCTCTCCCTTCCCCCACCCCTCATCCTTACCTCAGTGTTTTTCTTGCCTCCCCCTTCCCTCCGTGTCACATTCCTTCCCCCATCCTGGCATCCTTCTATTGATGTCTTGACTTTTTTGTTCACCCACCTTCCTTGTGACCACTCCCCCACATTGCCAGCCAAGACTTCTTAATGTTTGCCCACTTGGTTTTATGTCTGTTTCCTACGTACTAATAATTAATTTATATCTTGTGGTTTTGTATTTTGTAATGTCCTGTCATTAAATCCTTTTATGCTAAAGACCGGTTCATACTTCATGCGAATTTAACAGCGAAGCGAATTCGTCTGGGTAATGGGTGTCCTGAAATCAATGACATTATGAAATTTGCTTTGCTTTCGCATTCTTGTGAAATATGAACAGGCCTTAAATTTGGATGAATGGCAATAAAGTGTTCTTTTTTACACATTTTGACACTTTTTATGTATCCTGGGTAAATATCTACTCCCCCCCCCCCCCCAAAAAAAACCCTAAATTCTCAAACTGAACCACCTTGGAAGCATTCTCATTCTTCAGGTGTGATGTGGCAGGGGCAATAAAATGTATCACTCGCCCTCAGCCTGGCAACCTTTGTACAGTATCTTAGATGAACCCAGTATCTATAACTGTCATACATGCACTGTCCCCAAGATGTAAAGTACAGGGAATTGGCAAGTTCCTTTGGTCTAAACTTGTGACAGACGCAGCAGCTTTCGCCATAGTCACTTTCATCACTAGATTCGCTTGACAGATTTTGCCACCGAAGACTTGTATCTCCGGAGGTCTAAGGTCCAGGTTGTGCTGTGGGTGACACATTTTTTGCATGCTGATTTCTTTTTAGGGCAACACCTGACCAAAAAACGGTAAACATTTCAAGATCGTTACAAGATTGCAATCTTCATTTCAAAATTGTAAGAAATATACAATGTACAAAATTGAAATTTGACTTTTTTCAAATTCCAGGATCAATAACCACAAAATGTTCCGGTTTACCATCACATTCAATAAGCAAAAGATTTCCGACTTCTTTTCGCGTTAATCGAGTACATCCGTTCGTTCTCACGGAGGACGCCATCTTGAAATACCGAATCAGGTTTCGCGCAGGCTAGGATTCACCTTATTTCCAAACTAGTTGGGGACTCTTCGGTCGCATTATTAATATTAATAAAAAGGAAAAGTGACATTTGTTATCCCCACGTGACCATGTTGTCGCCAACCAAGATAAAGAACCAGCAGAGGTGTGTCTTAGATCATCACGGCTGCGATAAGCTGATGACGCACACACTGTTTGGGCTTGTTTTGGCAACTGAAAACTAGTTCTATCCAATGGAACACCAGTGTTAAGTTCTGGCCCCTAACTTCGTATAAGTGCGATGTTGTTATAATTTACATACACCACGACTATGCAGTCAAGCATAATAGCACAAGAGTAGGGCCTAACAATTAAAAGGTTGCAGTACATCCAATCTTACCATAAAACATGAGGCCATAGGAAAACACAATCTAAGCATTTTCTAACGAAATCAGATGAATTTGTGGGGGCTGGGCGGAGGGGTACATTTTGCGGAATTGAGGAGGGAACCCAGCGGCACAACTAGAGTCCAGTTTGCAGGGGGAAGTTCGGGGAAGGGATGCAACATTTTTTCTAGGGAGAACTTGAGAGAAAACACAGTGGGCTCATATTTTTGGTTCACAAGTTCTATTGCATGCTCGGCTGGGGGCACGTTCCATCCCACCCACCCCCCCCCCCCCCCCCCCCCCCCCCCCCCCACCGTAATTACACAACCGAGGGACATCATATCGGACCAATAGCCTTTTAGAGGTATGGCGGACACAATAGGAGGGCGCTATTTGATTTGGGTATACCTTTTGTGCATACAAAAGATTTACCCAAATCAAATAGCGCCCTCCTATTGTGTCCGCCATACTCTAAAAGGCTAATGAGAAGGATCGTTGGGCTAATACTCTCATTAAAAAATTGTTCAATTCGAGCAACACTGAAACCAAATAACTACGAAAGGCGGCATTTCCCGATGTGTTGTGCAGATTTGGAGGTATGGCAACACCCTTTGCAAAGTTTTGCTTAAATAACAACCATTACTTTATTTCAAACATAAAATTTCTTTAATGATGCATTTACGGAACATTTCGCAATACAGAAATTAATTCTGACTGCACCCATCAACGGTCAAAATCAGCTAAACTGGAATTATAAATATGACTGCAGCACATTTGAAGTCGGCCATCCATGGATCGGTACCAGAATTTAAAGGCTTTAAGCTCCATATCTGTTCAGTGAAACTACACACAATATTGATACAAAACCACACACAATGGCGCGGACATAATGGACCTGCGGACACAATAGGCCGGACAGGGCCTGCAGACACAGTGGGGCGGACATAGTGGGCCTGACACAATGGGGCGGACATAGTGAGCCTGCGGACACAATGGGACGGACATAGTGGGCCTGCGAACACAATGGGGCAGACATATGGGCCTGCGGACACATAGGGGGCGGACATAGTGGGCCTGCGGACTCAATGGGGCGGACATAGTGGGCATGTGGGACACAATGGGGCGGACATAGTGGGCCTGCGGACAGAATGGGGCGGACATAGTTGGCCTGCGGACACAATGGGGCGGACATAGTGGGCCTGCGGACATAATGGGCCGTAACAGACGCCTTCGAAGTTGATGCTCGCGCTTAAGCATGTCAACCATTCTGAGAACCCATAAACTGCACGTAGCATGCGTAGTTTGCGGCCTCTTTGCACGATTTTACAATCATGGAGCAAGTTCGATCAAGGACCAATGGTTAACTAGTGGGTTGGTTCGTGACGAACGTAGCGCATGAGCACTGAAGTTGAAGTGCGAACGACCTTAGTCGAACTATTGTCATGTCAACGCGACCATGAGAAAATGGCGGTGGCTAGTTTGTTTACGTTTTTGGACGAGTTCATAGATGAAAGCGACACGGATGGTATTTGCTCAGTATATCAACAATGTCACAAGTGGTAACTTGTGCATTATTTCAACATGTTCAAAGAAAGAAAAAGTAAAACAAAAATCGTTTAAGTATTTTTCAGCTGTAGGATAGTCTTTTGGGGAGTAAGCGGTGACATAGTAAAAGCATAGAAGACCATGTGACACACACTACATCAAGAAACAGAAGACACAAGAGACAGAAGGAACAGAATAAAGTGTTATGTAAAATATATGCATAGGGAAACAATGGCCCCGTTTCCTTTCTATTTTGTCCAGTACTAAAAAAATGTGATAAAAAAGTGACCGAGAGGCAATATACTGCTCTTTGCGTTGAAGTTGCCTCACCCTTTTACTCTTAACCTAACATCCTGGCTTCTCCCCAAAGTGTTAACTTTCCTTTTACATAATGCTCATCATCAGGGGTGTAGTCGAGTCCATCACAAGTCCATGAAAAGTCCATCACAAGACCTCCAGTCCTAATCCCAATCACAAGCTATTCAAATGAGCTTTGACAAAGGCATTCCTTTGTCATTGTTCATCCAGTCACTTGTGACCAGCTTCATGAAAGGACTTCTGACTGGACTTGCGAAAGGACTTGCAGGGACTCGACTACAGCTCTGCTCATCTTCCCATCCCTTATCCTACAGCCTGTGAAGCCCAAGTATCCTCCCAAGTCCTACATCATTGATCTGATCCACCAGCCCGGCCGACTCATGAGAACCGATTGTATTGATGCTGTCAACTACCAGAAGATATAATTACATTGCTTCATTTAGTGGCAGAACCTGAGCTAAGTTTAGATTTGATGGGGATTATACTGGTTTGAAATGGAGGGGGGGGGGGGGGGGGGGGGGGGGTGGGCATCAGCAAACATTTTAGAAGGGCAGCAATATGGAGATGTTTTGTAGGGTAAAAAATTTGGGACTCCAAATTAAAGAATATATTTGCATTTTGTACATAGTTCAGTAGTATTAAAGGAAAGAATTCACTGCCTTTTTTTGGTATATATTTACAAATGTCATTTCAACAGGACCATATTGAATGCCCCCGTCGCCATAGCAACTACAATAGGCCACTATATTGTGGGATAGGCATGTGGTAATATTGGGATGTATTATTGTACGCCAGTGTCCTACATGCCATGACATCATACTCGATACAGTCTATATCAGTGTATAAAAACCTGTGTAGATTTTCGGCCTGTGTAAAAGAGAAGTAAGGTGTAAAATCTTGTAGACAAATAATCAGAATTTTCAGCAAGTCACTTGTGTCAAATCTCAAGCAAGCCTCAAGTCTGTGATAAAAGCAGGTCTGAAGTCCAAAGTTATTGTACCAAAACATAAATCAAGAATATACACATTTCGATCTGAAAAAGCATCTGTATCACACGGGCATGCCGTGGTTTGAAATTTTTAGGTTCTTCATCATTTGTGTCGTTAAAATTCTGACCTATGTATCGCCAAAAACCTTTAAACAAGTTGAAGATCCCGGTGCAGGCTGTTATCGATGGGGGTGCTGGTATGCCAGGACTCTCAATGAAAAACATTTGCAGCCGAGCGTAAACTTGAACAATAGGCGCCACACTGAAAGAGACTGGCCCGGCTGCAATGGGTTTAAGCAGAATTTGAGTGATTATCCTGTTTTGTTGAGGTGATGTACCAATTAGTTGGGTTAATAATCCCACTGGAAGCTTTGCCTACAGTTTGTTATTATTTAATGATGTCTCCGAGTTCGAAATTTAATGTCATCTTTGAGGTCCGTCAAGTATGCTCGTGACATTTGAAATTGTTTTTTTCTAAATAACTGAATTGCCTTTTCAGATTTCCGTCCCAAACTTTCAGGTATAATGTTTCATGTTGAATTTTCAAGAGCCAAACTATTTTTGTATGTGTATGTTGTCTTGATGTAATGTATTTTGCTCATAAGGTTGGGTTGTCACATTTTGAATGCATAAAAATGGAGATTTAATTTACAGCGTGCCATTGTGTTCTTAATACTTGAATGTGTGTTAGTCTGAGGTTGAATTTTGTCTGTTGTGTGCATTTATAAACGGGGCATTTCTGTTATAATTCCATTCTCCATTCCATTCAAACAGGAAGTCATTAGCCTAGGATCAAGGAGTGTACTGCAAGAAGAGATGGCCATATGTCCTGACCATAGGCTTCAAATGGATAAAACGTACTTGAATGTGAAATGAAAATCCAACCTTTCTCCTAAAATGCACAGCTCGTACATCTACACAAAACATTAACACAATCCACAGCATGACTGCTTATTCCTTTCAAAAGAATTTAATATATCTGTGTACATTGAAATAAAAAAAAGTTTAACCTGTGTATGTTTTCAACAATTTGGAAATCGCAAAACAAGATAAAGTCAATCAGGCGTTTAATACTTGCCATTATTCCACTCGTTAAAAATCAGTTTTACATCAGTTTCACTTCTTATTGTCCAGTGGAAGATTTGAAGAAATATTTCAACGACCAGCCTTCACAAATCATTCTTGGATATTTAGCATAAACTGAATGCTGGCCATCGTAACTTGAAAATTTCCTTCAAGAAAATTAACTTTTATAATGTTCTGCCATTTGCTGTTTGTGTTTTTAAATGTGATTTTTTTTCCGTTTTTAATGGATCCACGTAGTGTACTTTAATAGCTTCTCTACTCAATCTTTCGTGACTCTTAGAGTGGATATATCTTTTTCTTACATTAGCTCACATGAAACACTCTGCATTGAAAGATCCATCGATGTGCCATATAAGGGCAGCAGCAGTCAACTTAGGGCTGGAGCTCAATTCAAATTGCCTTTATAAATCTCTAGTTCCTTCAAAACAGCACTAAGCCAGATATCCAGATAAGTTTTGATGTCTTAAAAAAACATTTTAATTAATACACATACATTATACATATATTGTGCACCTGAGTATTATACACTTTATCTTTTAAAAAAGACACTATGGTATACTAATACAGATATTCATAATGGTTAGAATTACAGGATGCAAAGAATGTAATTATAACAATCAATCTGAAGATTTAGATCGGCCAATTCTCTCTGGTATCACAGGGAATGTCTCAGAGGTCTGAATAACAGCAGATACTGAAAAATAATCTGATCGGGAGAAGGTGGCAGGGGGTGGGGGATCATTTTATTTTCAATATGTAACCTGGCAGCACAAAATGAGCAAAAGTCGCACTATACAAGCAAAATAGCTCCTTTTCTTTTGACTGACAAGTCAATTTGGGACTAACTTTTATCCCAAAGTTTAAAAAGTGAAATATGTTAAGGAGAAACGACATTCTTTGATTGGAATGGGCGAGGACGCAAAGCGTCCGAGCCCATTCCAATCAAAGAATGTCCACCTTTTGAGGCGTTTCTCCCACTTAAACTATGTCCCTTTCACCTATTGTCAAGATTTCAAGGGAACAAAACGTGTCCATTCTTACTAATGCTTTGAGGTATAAGATGAATTAAGTCAATTAACTTAACTGTACATTCTTGAAAAAGAATGACACTTTTCTGAATAGAGTGACGTCACAAGAGTAGTTTAACTTTTGGGAGTCATTTTCTCGGGTAAAAACTTTGAGCTTCATATTCTCAAAACAAGGGGTCGTCAAGACTCCAACAATGTCAAAAGGGTATAGTGGGAATGAGCTTACAGCGAAACACAATACATAAAACGAAAGCTTACTGGTTATATTTTGAGGAAATACCATGACCTAATTGTTCAACTTTTGCTACTTCCACTTGTTTTGTGGGGCCCAAGTCGCATGTTTCTGACATTCTGCACACTGCTCGACTGAAAAAAAAATTTACCTCTTTTTCTTATTTTGTTTTTGGGGGGGGACCTCAAGGCTACTAAGACTCCCACCCCCTGGATTTGGTCGGGGGCTTACCGAGAAGCAGTGTTTTCAACACACATGTGCACTCAAGTTGCCAAATGTGTGCGTAATTTAATCCTAACCCGGAGGTTGCATGCAAAATCATATTGAAATTGGAGGATTTGGGACTGTTAGGGTTAATTAACAGTACAGAATGCCACATACATCATCGTGTGTTAACATTGTAAAGGGTGATTTTATAAGCTGAGGTCCTTACATACCACATCCATAAATACGTCTAAAGTTTACTGGTACTCAAGTACTGGTTTTGTGATTTTGCAACAAATTTATACCCAAAGCAGCACATCTTTGGGTGACATCGTATTCAAACAAAAAAACATTTTTCAAAATTGAAATTCGGACCAAATCCAACCTTTGAGACATTCCCCTGCTGACTGCCAAATCTTTATTGCAATCAAGGGCCCTATCTAAATAGTTGGGCTATTCATTTTCGAACAATTTAGTATTCGATTATTCGAGACTGGGCTTGACCGAATATTCAAATATTCAATACTCGCCGATCAAGTCTTTCAGGCATCTGCATGCCGCGCCGGTAAAAAGTTCCATGCAAAGCACGCCGGTGTTTTACATGCGGTGATCGATAATAATAAAGTCCACCTGTTGGACATTTTTTGCATTGTATCAAGATCATTACGAGTACGTATAACGTTCTGATAACAAGAAACCAAACTCCAGCCTGAGTTTTTGCAATCATTATTTTAGAAGTGTCAAGGGTTTTACGGTAGGGAACAATCAACCTCTGTCCACAAAAAAATGTTTATTTTACTGCTAAGCGCCGTAACTTTTCTATCAAAATAGCATCCGCGTCGTATCTGTACGTGCATATATATTTTTTCTCGAATATTCGAACCGGCAAAAAGCTATTCGAATATTCGGTTGATGATCGAATATTCGGGACAGCCCTACTAAATAGTTACTAAATAAGTGAACGCCTAAGCACTATCCATCGTTAATGATCTTACTGACTGTCTGTGACAATCCGGCTGCATTGATGGCAGTCAATGTCATGTGGTAGTCGGTGTTGGGAGCCAGTGGTGAGACACGCATACCAGTCTCCATGGTCTCCACCCACTGCATGATGTCACTACCTCCTGGGATGGTACCAAGAGATACCTCATAGACCAAGGAGGAGGAGGAGGAGGAGTACAAGCCATCCCAGCCAAGATCAACCGTCCCATCACCCAGCCAGGAAGATGTGATTAAGCTTAATGCTGAGTGATGCAGAAACAAGCAGATACATATCATGACTTGAGGTACTGCAGTTTGCAACCCACATTGGAAAAACTGCATTACAGAGGAATCCCACAACGACGAGTTTAGCGCCGATCTGCACACTTCCGCGTTTGAAAACGAGGATCTCAATGTAACAGTAAACAACTTTATGCTGATCTTGCGCCTGCGCTGCCATATATGGCCGGATTAATTCATGCATGAATGAATGTGCTGAAAAGCGTTGTTTTGTTTGCCACTGACATTCTCGCTTTCAACACGGAAGTGCGCAGAAGGGGCTAATGTGAAATTCCTCTATATGAGAACGGTACCTCCAATTTGTATTACACTGCGACACACCCATTTTCCCAGGTTTTGGACTCATGTAGATTCCAAATCTACTTTGTAACCTTGGACTCTGACCCACACATGGCTGGAATTTGACTTCAACAATTATGGGTACACATTAGGCATCAGTTCGATTTAGAAACGGTATGCAAATTGCTTGACAGTTCCCAAATGGTATATGGGCCCAAATGGTATTAATTCCCAGCCCAAACGGTATACACTTGAGCGCTCAAGGTCAAGAGGTTGGTAGGCTGCACAATGGAGTACTCATGGGATTAGCTGCCATTGTGATAACAGTGGCTGCTTAAATAGCTGTGCCACCGCTAATCCTCCAGGGTTAATTAACTGCCATTGAAGTCCAGCAGGCAGGACGCTCCTTTGTTCTGTAAAACTGCAACTGCAATCAGCCTCTTTTGTTGGGCTCTTGAAGGTGGTACAAAAAAACAAACCGTTTGGAGTCTGAAAGCGAGGCCCAAAGGATTGTTTACAAACCGTTTGACAGTCTAAAGACCGAATTTGCATATCGTCAAACGATTCACATACCGTTTGTTTTTCACCCACACGCCTTACATTTTTACACAACCCAATCAAATTGTGCTGAATCCTAAAATCCTGAAGACTCATTTCACAAGATCAAGTGTCAAAAAGACAAATATCAGCAAAGAGTCGCTTACCTCCTCCAGCAGGCTTGGCAGTCTCCACGGTAAAGTTGCCACTGATAGCCTGGCTGACGAGACCAGCATGATTAATGGCTCTGACTGACAGGCTATAGGTTGCATCGTCGGCCAGGCTAAGACCTGACCAATCAAGGTGGGTCTCTGATGTGGATCCACAAGGCCTCCAAGATGGGAAGGAATTGGGTCCACTAAGATGGCACTGTCAGGAAAAAGATTTGGGAGTGACTACTAGGAATGAGCGTAGATCAATAGCAGGTTTGCCACAGCTTATGAACATAGTGCAACAACACGTACGCAAGTTATACAGTCGAACCCGGATAATAAGAGCACTGTTAATACAACATGCTGCTTATAACAAGGGAAAAAATAGCTCCTTAGTCTGTTTTCCATTACTGAAAATACAAGGTACCTGTTATAACAAGGTAAATTGTAAAGTCACAAGGACCTTGTTATAAAGGTGTTTGACTGTAGTGCAAAAATGAACCTGTTGGCTCAATGTTTCAAACATTGTGCTGTATTTTTCATCTGGAGAATGCTTGACTCATGTTGTTGTAAAACTTTGTACAATCTCACTACATGCCATTTTGGCACTAAACGGAACAAAACTGGATTATCGAGGAAGCTGATGTAATTGAATTTTGTCAAACAAACCAAGAGAAACTGACTAGGTAATTTTGAATAAATTTTCGAAGTGAACGAAGAAAACTCGCAGGAGTGGGATTTCAAAATTTAAAATAAGTCAGTTTAATTGTCTTGTGCTTTGGTGTTATTATGGTTAAAAAGTCGTATCCTCAATGAGTGATCCCACAATGTCGGAGCGTGATCCTGGGCTATATGACAGAGACACTGACAGTTGGGAGACTACGAACATAGGGCAAGATAGCTCAGTTGGTAGAGCATCCATACGATATTCCAGAGGTCGCAGGTTCAAATGTTCACTTTTAAGAGTAATTGAATTTCCTTGAAAGTTCTACATTTCAAATATGTACTAACCTCATAAGACTGAATTCCAAATGGGTCCATAAATCCATCCCATGATCCTTTGAGGGAGTCTCTCTGTGACTGGTACCCGTCGCGTGTTTCATACTGAGTCTCTGACACAGCCTTCACATTGACAGTAGCTGCTGATGACCGGGGAGGCTCTGTCACTATGGTAACACCATCTGATGATTTCCATGATGATTTCTCAGCATGGTTGAAGCATGTGACAGTGACAAACAGGCGCTGTCCCTCTACCATAGCCTGGGATAGACTCGTGGTGATGCTGGAAGTGGCATCAGGAGATGGTGAGCTTGGTAGGATGTCATCAAGTCCAGACTTTGATCCTGAATAAAATAGAAAGAGTATCTATGTATTTCTGCTCTGCAACAAATTCTCACGGCCTGCAGTAAATGCATTTTGGGTGTTAATTACCAGTCAACTGCTGACCAACTGATCATGAGGCTCAGGGTCAGACAAATTATTGTGAACTTACCAACTGCCCACTCGCAATGGTCAACTCCACTTTCAGGGTCGGATGCTGACCAGCTGAAGGTTAGCAAAGAATCATCTGCACTGAAGTCAATATCTGTAGATAAATGCATTCTCAATTAACTATTCCTGGTTTTATCCTCAACAACCTATATACAATATCACCCAAACTGCCATAACCATTGGCTGAGATGTCTGCATCGCTTGGCCAAGTACTCATCACTCTATCCTACTATTCTTCAAGTCATGTCTATCAGTCAGATACAGGGGAGTGGGATGAAAGTGATATGCATCATTTTCCCCCTCTGCAGCAGCCTATAGAGTTCAAATTTATCCCATTTAGGCCAACATGTTATTTGATTTTTGAAGTTTCCCCAAAAACATGTTTGGGTATCCCCCATTATCAACAAAAACTAATTACATAATTTCTGACAATGAAACCCAGGATTCCTCAACCGGGAATACCATATTGACCTATCACTTTCCCGACATGGAGCACGTGCACTTAATAGCGTAAACAGCACGATGCATACACGGGCACTTGTAAAGCATTTGCTGCAGGTATATATCACTGACCGGAGTTGTCTAGGATTTGACCTAGACAACTTTTCTCATCATGTTTACATGCCTGAACATTACACGGACCACATCAGGGACCACATCATGCCTGCAGTTGAATCACATTTACGTTTGATGTGCGTTCGCGTTTTGCGTTTCAACAAACAAGATGCCTGTGCGGGTGCTTGCATGCACTTGGAAGATTTTGTTTGTCCAATATTTTGAATGTCATGTGATATTCAACAGACGCTATGATTGGCTAATGCATAAGAACGGTGACAGGTCAACTGTAGCTTGCAAAGCCTGCAGAAACCTGCAGACGAAGAAATATACAGTTTAAGAGGTGGGAGGAAACCCCCAGAAAAATTACCAGGGAAAGGTTTAAAACCAGCCTTCCCTTTACAATTTCTTCATCTCTCCATAGGTTTCTAGCGAGGTTTTGTAGTGCTGGCAGTTTGGATGTATCATTGGTTCCATGTACTATTTAAAAACAATTTGTCAATCTTTAAGAGGAAACATCCAAATTGTACACACCACGTACACCTCCACCATCAGTTACATCATGAATTATTGGTGGGGTCAGGTCGGTCAGTACAGGGTCAGAGGTTGCTATGGTGATTAGGTCAGCTGCATTCCTTGCCGTCACAGTGATGTAGACATAGGAGCCATGTGCCATGCTGAGGTCAGTGTTGATAGCATCTGTCTGTGTACCCACTGACATAAAGCTTTGTAGCTGGGTACCGCCTCGGGTAGTACCTGACAAATTTGAGCAAAATAAAGAATTAAACCTTCAAACAAATGGTTAACCAGAATACAAGAGATAGCCTATACACATATGGCCCAGCTGTATGCGACTGTCAGCGACAGTGAAATGCCACTTGGCTTGAATAGATAAGTACAAGACTCTACGTACCCATGGCCCAGCTGTAGTCCACTATGGGGCTCTCAGGGTCAATAAAATGCCACTTGGCCTGAATGGATGACCAGCTGTGAATGAATTGGGTATGGACTTCTACGGACCCATCACCGGTGCTCGGCCCCATGGTGATCAGCATCACCTGTGGTGAAAAGACAAATGGGACAAGATATTCATTCAGTGAAGTCTTAATACTAAGATGAATTTAACCCCAGTTTGTAAATATCTTTAAATTATCAAATCAGATTTCGTCAAAAGGCATTTAAAATAGGAATAACTTTGTGTTAATACGAATAAAAAGTTGTTTCACAAATTTAAAGGCTTTGTTGCCATCCCTAACCCTATATCCCTATCAGGGTTTTATCATCACATATGTATTACATTTATCAAACATTTAGCATTTTCAGACAATTGAGCCAAAGACTCCTATATGACCCAACAGATATATCGTACAAATAGAACAGCCAAAGCATTCGTCTGAAAACGCATAAACCTAACAGGAGCCCTATATTACTCCAATTCAAGTCCGCTGGTTTTAAAGTATGTGGGGTCTATTTCCTATAATTCTCAGAGGCATATAGGCAGGGCAATATTTATCTACCTGAATGTTATCCAACAGGATTCCATTGGATCGTCCCACTGAGGAAATTTTCAGTGTTGAGATATCTTCACTGGCTGTGAAGTAGAACTTGTGCTGATGCCACTGGATGGACCTCAGACTCTGGTCTGAGTGACCGTGTGCTGGCCGATCATACAACCTGAAGACACGATTCAATCCTGGAGCCTCAATGCGACCTTCCTGATTCAGCAAAGGATCGTGGGACGACACAGGGTGACTCGCAAAGACTACAACCTGGTAGTGGCTTCCACGTGTTGTGTTGAAGGTCTGGGAGATGCATCCGTGGAGAGACAAGAAGGAACGACCGTCCTGGGCGATCTTTTTCTCAGAAGCAACTACACTGAACTGGCTGCCAGATGCAACATCCCATTGCACAAGTACCTGACCTGGTGGACTACTTGTGACATCCATACTGCTTGTGGTTGGTAATTCATCTGTTGTCGCATTGGTGGCAGAAGTGGGATAACTATCCAAGACGCTGGTATCTGTTGTCAGTGAATGCGTGGAAGAAGTCATGAAAGTTTCATGAGTTGTAACTACGGTTGTTGTGGTGTCATCTAACATACTGGTTTGAGCTGTTGAAAGGTCAAAATCCACATCTGAAATGAAAAACAGAAATTTAGGTTTCTATCTCCAGGTGAACAAATAGATGGAAAGAAGGTATAATAGGTTATAAAAATTCTTCTGTTGCATCAGTTAAGGTATCTTCAAGAATTTTAAAAACATTTGACTACATTTTCCTAACAATATTCATAGAATATTGATCACCTTGGTTTTCTGGTTCCTGTATCCCCTCAAACGATGGATTCTGGATCAAGTTATCCCCTAAAAGGATGCGTTTTAGTGGTTCAGGAGGAGTAGTGTCAACCACAAACCCGTCTGAAGAGACCGATAGGGACTGCAGGCCAGCTGCATCGATAGCCGAGATCTTGGAGTAATACCGAACACCTGCAGGGAGACATATAAGGATCCAATTAGCACTTGGCAGTTCCTATGCAGAATATCTTGTCGCATAATAGGGAGTGTCTCCAAGTCAGAACACTTGGAAAGTTCCAAGACTACAGTACCTGTTAAAATCGGAAGCATTGGCTGTTTCCACTTGGAACAGCCTGGGAGCAACGTGTAATCCTGTACGGGGATGGTGGTCTGTGTGCATGCATGCTTGGCCTTATCTACTTGGAAACACTCTGGCTATGTTTAGACAGCGTTTTAGCTAACACAGTAAAAGTTAAAACGGTCTTCACCACGGGTGGCCGGTTGCAAAATTAAAATGTACCAAGCATTCAGACACCGTTTTAAGTATTGGGAGTTCAACTTGAAGTGGTTTATCTCCATTCTGGGGTCATGTAGAACTTCCGCTCATTTACATAAAGCGTGCTTGTTCGTGGTTTCATCCATTGATTACGGAGATCAATGGTTTCATCATAAAATTACCAGTGTGTGTGCCACGCCTGTACATGTAGATAGGCGCACAGAAGTTTCAACTGGTTGCCGGTGTAAGCATTAATTTAGTATATGAAATACGGGCTCATTGTAGTATTGCACATGCCTAAGTAAAGATAATGAGGAGAGTGGCCGGTCACGTGAAAGGGTTTAACCAATAATAAGGAAAATGAAACGGATATTCGTGGGAGTCGGATATTAATATGACACCGGCGCACTTGTTTCATTAAATTTGCTGGCCTTAAATTTGTGTTGAAGACCGGGCTTTCATTTTATTACACGCTTTCTGGTTTTCTGTCATATCCTAGATCTTTTAGTTTCTGGGATAGTCGTACATTTTCGAATTTCTTGTGAGAGGATCGTCAAGGGCACGCTGCAGGCCTACATCCTCCTTAGCCCATACCCACTATGAACATCGTCACTTATATTCTTTTGCCCAGTTCGCCCCACGCGGTCTAGATCTTTCTTGGTCGCTGATTACTTCAAAGCCTTGGCCATTTATGGTGAACAGTTATTTATGGTGAACAGTTATTTATGGTGAACAGGAATACTTTTAACAACGGTTTCAAATCAGTCAATGAAAATAATATATCGGAACAATGGACTAAATGTAAGGGTTAACCAAGGGTAGAAAGATGCACTTGTTGTACATGTACATGATGTTTATAGGACGTGTGGCTGGATGTGACGACCACGGTTGTTTACATAACAAAAAGCGCGCCACAAAAAGGTTACGTAGCACTAGGTCAACTGCACTGGCTAAGGTAGATAAAACTGTTTTGGTTTAGCGCTAAACCCTCCCTCCGAGGTGTTTTAAATCACCGTTTTAGCGGCAAAATAAACCCAATTCGGTGTAACTTTCAAACCGTTCAGACACCGTTTAGCAGAAAAGTTACACCAAATCGAGTTGAACTAGTGCGTTAAGGGAATTTAAAATGGTGTCTGAACGTACCCTCAGAAAAGGGTGCATTCCCAACAGGAGCAAGTGATGTCCCACAAGTCATATTCCCAGGCAACATTAACTCTTTCACTACGGTATTATAATGGGGGCTGTGACGTAATTGTTTTACAGAATGTTTACAACGAGCCGCTGTGAGCGGCGCGCCGTAGCGGAAGAGTTAACACTATGAACATCTTTATCTCTTAAAAATTCATTAAAGAGCCACTTTTCCCTTGATTTACCGTGAACCAACATTTTCACGTTTTTTTCAACATATTAAGGGAGATTAGAAGCCCGTGAAAACACCCTTAGAAAAGTCCTTTGTTTAACCGTCCATGAAAATCCGGTGACTTCAGCCACTAGCGGCAGATTGTGTAGTGGAATCGGTGAAAACTCCTGTATTATAATCTTGTGGTTGAGCTTGGCAAGTCTGCTGCCTGGCCCTCCAGAGTGTTTAGAATGTTTACAATAGAGAGTTTGACCGTTATGTATGACCAATGATAATCCTCAGTGGCCATCAGGGTCATTAAAAAAACTTGAAAAAACCCTTACGGGATTAGTGCTATAAGCCCCAGATAAATATCCGTGAAACATCCCTTAGGGATTAATTTCACGGCAAAGTGGACTTTTAATGGGAATTTAAGGGATTAGATGTTCATAGTGTAAGACGTACACTCAACCCTCCATGGTCATTGTCAAATAAAACCATGCCACACCCTGGACCCAGTTGCTTTGTCAAACATATACAGTTTCCTTCTAAAGCTGTATTCCCATTGGACATTTTTCTTCTGTCATGTCACGGTAAGTTAGCACACTGTCAATTCCTTCGCATACTCTTACAGCTGTTCCCATTTGGACTTTTTTACACGGACACACTGTTAATCCATTCTGTTCAGCTGTTATTAATAGGGGGTGGTGTGCAGCCAAGCGTAACACATACAGAAGGCAAACAATGGATTGAATGCACATACAGATGATAACCAGGAAAGTGGTCTTTTTCAAACTGAAGCTATATCCATCGCCGATCCGTAAGTTTGCTGCGCTGATTGGCCAAATGTCAAACATTGTGTGGGTGTGACCTTTGACCGGATAAGCTTGTCGAGACATTGCATGCAGTGCTTGCTTATAGTACACAGTCTTGTCAGTACGTTAGCAACAAATTTGACCTAGCAAGTTTGATTAACCCTTTGCCACCGGGTATGAGGGACGCCGGGGCGCCAGGTCAGGTGTGCAGCCAAGCGAAACGGAAACAAGAGGCTTGTGCAGCCAAGCATAACGTACACAATACCCCGATAATGGATTGAAAATGCAGAGATTGGCACACATAGAGGTCAACCGGATAAGTGGCAATTTTCAATCCGCACATATTTGTGTCAACCGGTGGCAAGGGTTTAACAGTGTTAACAATGGCATATGTACAAAATTCACAAATGCAGTCCCATTGGACTAATAACTAGGTGGATGTGCCTAGTGTTGGCCTGTTAGTTTTACAATTAGTTCTCCATTCATTCCTCTTGGACTCAATTCCTCTTGGACTTTCAATTTGTTAGTTTACTTGAAGTTAAGTTACATTGACCAAAAAAGTTGAGTGGGAACATGGCTATAAGACTGAAACAGTTTCATATATAGCAAGAATGAAAAGGTTTCATATATAGCAAGGTGTACGTTTTAACCTCCATCTGACAAGCCGAGTTGGACGCCTCCCAAGCTTGTTTCGATCGACAAATCCTTAATTGTGACTTGGCACCAGGACATGGGTGGAATGTACGTTGCAAAGTTCAAAACTATAGATTATGGTATTTCCTAACTGGGAAGGTTAGAAGTTCAAATTTGATGTATTCCTGTAACTCATTCCTATAGTCTATGCTATAATCTTTTTGCAGTTGAGTCATGAGCACAGTCCAATTACCACTTTAACAACCACTATAAAAACTTTGGGATATGGGTATTTCAGATGTAACTAGAACAGCAAAGCTGCCATGGCTCGCTGCCAAAGGTGAGGCCCCACACCACCCCTCCACCCTCACTACAACCAATATTAATTAATTCCATCCCATCTCCACCCGAATCTCATTCTATCCATTTGAATAAACAAAATGACAAATTTGAAATATTTGGCATCAGATTGGTAAGGTAAAAGGGCATCATGGTGGAGTGTCAGCTTTTTATGTCAATACCAATAGGTCACCCAATTACCTGTACATCATCCCACCCAATATCATCCCACCCCACCGAACATCATCCCACATCACCCTACCCCACATCACCCCACCCCACATCGCCCCACCCCATCCCACATCGCCCCACCCCATCCCACATCGCCCCACCCCATCCCACATCGCCCCACCCCCACAACATCACCCCACCCCACATCACCCCATCCCATCCCACATCGCCCCACCCCATCCCACATTGCCCCACCCCATCCCACATCACCCCCCACATCACATCACCCCACCCCACCCCACCTCACATCACATCACATCACATCACATCACCCCACCCCACCCCACATCACCCCACATCACCCCACCCCACCCCACATCACCCCACCCCACCCCACATCACCCCACCCCACCCCACCCCACATCACATCACCCCACCCCACATCACATCACCCCACCCCACATCACATCACCCCACCCCACCCCACCCCACCCTACCCCACATCACATCGCCCCACCCCACCCCACATCGCCCCACCCCATCCCACATCACATCACATCACCCCACCCCACATCACATCACCCCACCCCACATCACATCACCCCACATCACATCACCCCACATCACATCACATCACATCACCCCACATCACATCACATCACCCCACCCAACATCACCCCACCCCACATCGCCCCATCCCATCCCACATACCCTACCCCACATCACCCCACATCACATCGCCTCACCCCACATCACATCGCCTCACCCCACATCACATCGCCCCACCCCATCCCACATCGCCCCACCCCATCCCACATCGCCCCACCCCATCCCACATTGCCCCACCCCCACAACATCACCCCACCCCACATCACCCCACCCCATCCCACATCGCCCCCCCCCCCACATCACATCACATCACCCCACATCACATCACCCCACCCCACATCACATCACATCACCCCACCCCACATCACATCACATCACCCCACCCCACATCACATCACATCACCCCACCCCACATCACATCACATCACCCCACCCCACCCCACCCCACATCACCCCACCCCACATCACCCCACCCCACATCACCCCACCCCACCCCACATCACCCCACCCCACATCACCCCACCCCACATCACCCCACCCCACATCACCCTACCCCACATCACCCCACATCACATCGCCCCACCCCACATCACATCGCCTCACCCCACATCACATCGCCTCACCCCATCCCACATCACCCCACCCCATCCCACATCGCCCCAAATTTCAGGATTTATTTTAATTTTTACCATCTGTGAGAGGTACAGCTAAAGACTCGGAGGCAGACACATGAACTCCAACATTGGTGCAGGGCAGAATGCCATCATCTGCAGGGCTGGGGGTCAGTCCAACACACCACTCATAATGGTCTATGTAGGATTCCAGATCCACAAAGCCATGCCAGGAAGCCGAGATCACTGTACTGGAGTTCTGATATTCTACATCGTGAAGAACTAGGATAAAAGAAACAAATAGATGGATTGTCATGAGCTATTAATGTGTGCAATTCTTGCAACACTGGATTCGAACCGGCCAGCCAACCTGGGCAAGTTTGGTGGTCGGGTGGTGAAGATACCAAGTCCGGTTTAAAATGGGAATGTAAATATGAAATACATTTTCCGACCATGTTCATGACCAAAACATCCACAAACTTTGACTTAAGTCTGGATTGAGCATTCCTATCAAAATGGGAACAAATTTTCAAAGTGAGCAAAGAAAACTGGCAGGAGTTGGTAGACTGCCGGTATGGTATTCCAGGAAGTCGTAGGTTTAAATCCTGCTCCTGTCAGTTTTCTTTGTTCACTTTGAAAATTTATCAAAATTTACCTAGTCAGTTTTTATTCTGGTTTGTTTGATGAAAAATATGAACAAAATATTTTGTTTACAAAAATATGTCCGAAATTGTCTGCAAAGGATTTTTAGTTGGACACTTACCTATCCCATCAAACACCAGACCAGGATCTGGTCTCCTTGTGTCCACCACAAAGCCGTCACTGCTTCTGAGCGTGTGCAGACCAGCTTTGTTGAATGCCCGTACGTTGCTGTAGTAACGCTGTCCACTCTGCAGGTTCAAGCCGGCAAATTGTGTCGTATACCCACTGGCTGGGAAGATGTGGTCAGCAAATTGACGGATATCCTCTCCTGATGAAAACAAGCGATTTAAAAGCACATTTTAATTGTAATGAGATTTAGAAGATATAAACTTAAACAGGACTTTTGCCCTACAGACATAGTGTTTAGCAATGCATGCTTAGTGCTTTCCAAGAGCCTGAGAGAAAAACCACAGGATTATTTGTGACCCGCTCTGGAAAAAGGTATATTATGTCGCGCAATATGAAAAATTTGTTTTATGTATGTTTGGAAAGCCCGCAGTGTAAGCTTTCATTTGGTACATGATAGAGCTCCAAAGCCCTTTCCGTTCTGGGGATATCACATTTTTGCATATTAATTAGTTCTATGGAGTTCAAATTGCACAACAGAGAAAACAGGCTTTGAAGTAGCTAGTTCTAATACAATGCAATAGAACAATGCACTCTAAAAGGTAATTTTTTCACTTTATTTACCGAAATCAACATTGTTGTGCACCAAACCTGAAACTTTAGATATTTAAGATGTCATTAAAGACAAAAAGCAAAAAATGAATTTTGACAAAAAAAGTCACCCTCTCAACGTTGAAAGGGCCATTACACAAAAACGCATAGCGCGACGTATACCACCTTTTTCTGGAGCGGGTCACATTTGGGTGGGACTTAAACCCACACCTTCCTGCTTACTAGTGGAGACGTCTTGACTACAAGACCACCAAGCTTGCCAGGGTCAGCTGGTGAATTTGAATATGTGACCCGCTCCGGAAAAAGGTATATTATGTCGCAAAATATGAAAAATTCGTTTTATTTATGTTTGGAAAGCCCACAATGTAGGCTTTCATTTGGTACATGATAGAGCTCCAAAGCCCTTTCCGTTCTGGAGATATCGCGTTTTTGCATATTAATTAGTTCTATGGAGTTCAAATTGCACAACAGAGAAAACAGGCATTGAAATAGCTAGTTCTAATACAATGCAATGGAACAATGCACTCTAAAAAGGTTATTTTTTCACTTTATTCACTGAAATCAACATTGTTGTGCACCAAACCTGAAACTTTAGATGTTTAAGATGTCATTAAAGACAAAAAACAAAAAATGAATTTTGACGAAAAATGTTACCCTCTCAATGTTGAAAGGGCCATTACACGTAAATGCATAGCGCGACTTATATCACCTTTTTCTGGAGCGGGTCACATATGATGTAGCAGTGTGCAGTGCATATACCACCGTCAGAAAATTGAGTTTTTGTCAGGAATGACGTAAATCTAAATGGGATTTTTCCCTTACTGAAATAGTGTTAAGCACTGAATGCTCATAGTGTTTCTCGGAGCCTTTGGGGAAAAAAACCCACAACCCGCGATGAGAAGGGCAAAAATGGAAAGAAATCCTAATAACAATTTGTGATTAATTCAACTGATAAACCTCTTCATGTTGGTCAATTAAATTGTCTATGATAGCAATGGTATGACCCTACTTGAACATTTGAAGCAAGGTATGGGACAGAGGGAACCGCCCCCCCCCCCCCTTTTGTGTTGGTCATTATGTTCCCGGAATATCAGGAATTCCTTTCAGATATCCAGGGGGATGTGTTGGGTAACAATAGTCTGGAGTGCATTTTGGGTATAAGGACAAGGGGGGTACCCCTTGGTCCCATCTTGCTGGGTATATACTTGAATGAAGATATTAATTCTGCTATTTTACTGTGGAGACCGTGAAATTGATAACTGGGATGGGAATGAGTGATGCACTTTAAGGCAGTTGACTGCATTTACTGTATCTACCTCCTGGGTAAGTACTCAGCGACACCTGGTAGTAGGACATTGCATCATCCAGAAATACTCCCTCCCAAGAGATGTAGACAATGCTAGGATCTGTCAAGTAATCAGTGTCTTTAGTAGAGTCGGCTCTTGAAAGATCCTTGATCTGTAAAAAAGACAATATAAAAATAAATCTGAATATAACTGTGTCAAGCAAACCACAAGGGAAAGTGACTAGGATTTTGAAAGAAACTTCAAAGTGAACAAGACAATTGGCAGAAGCGAGATTTTAACCTGTGACCTCCGGAATGCTGTACCTGGTGCTCTACCGACTGGGCTATCGTGCCCTATATTGGCACTCTCCCAAATTGTCAGTGAGGCTTGTTATATTTCAAGAAATATTTTCTTGTCTCTTCAGATATCCTCCATAGAAAAATTTTGAGTCCAATTTCTTAAAATAATTTTTGTTTTCTTACATTGAAAAATGAAAGTAAAGCTTTTCTCTTCTGATCATTTTCTTGAGCTAGAACTAGAACTGTGATGCGCAACAAGCATTACGTACCTACTTGTGTCCTTGAGCAAGAAACTTTACTGCACTTGCCCCTCTCAGTGGAGATAATTGATGATGCGTCAATATTTTCTAGTATGGGCTATTTACTCCCAAGGGAGCTGACAAAGTTTCGGGACTTATACATTGGTACGTTAACCAGTTGTAAATGTTTTTACGATTATGAAATTCGATTTATAACAAATCAACCATGTTATTAAACATCATGAAACAACTTAGAAGGAAATAATCATGGGAAGCCCAGTCCACAAACTGCTCCAAGTGGTGCATGATCTGCCATGATGGTCTGACCACTTTCTAACTTGATCGTGTGAAGCAGGAGCAAAAGCGGCTGGTGAGACACCTGGCAGTGGCAAATCCATTCCACGCACACAAGAAAGCAACTGCTCTGACTCTCTCAGGCATTGTGGCTGCTGCATTGGTTGAAGCAGCCATCACAGGCACAAGCACCTTAACTCACAGTAAAGCACCACGCTGGGAAGGAGATCCCCCGAGAGTGATGGCTGAGTCCATACATATAAACAACTTAGAGCCAGGGTTTAAAAAACCAACAACTTCTTCAAATAACTTTGTAAATAACAACTAATCGTTATCTCACCTTTGTGCCTCTGATTGTAGAGATTTTGGGTGGTGTGATATCAGGGGTGATGCCATCAGATCTGAATACAGCATATGTATTAGCATCATACCAAGCACGGATGAAAACGTGATATTTGACTCCCTTCATTAGCTTTCGGTCTAAGAGGGGAAAAACAAATTACAACAGGATTTTAATAACATTAAGAAGATAAAACTGACCTGATCTTTCCCACATCAAAAATGTGACCGCTCTGCAAAAAGGGCACATAAGTCGCTGTATGCTTTTACGAGTTATGAGCCGTTAAATGTGAAGAGGGTGAAAAATTCTTGAAACAAGTGATTTTGAAGGGAGTGAATTTTTTGCATAACCAAAATCTTTGATTTCAGTGAATAAAGTTGGAAAAAGAATGTGTTTTGTCGAGTGCTTCCATCTATTGCTTTGCTTTTTGTTTTTTTAAATGGCTTGTTTCTCCTTAAGTCATTTTAAGAAATTCCTGAAAACAAACATGCAAATTTCCAAATATCTCGTGATTGCAAAATGCTAGAGACCTCAGACATATACCATATGAAAGCTTATAATATGGCCTTTCCAGCTATATATAAAACACTATTTTCAAATTTAGCAACATAAGTGCCCTTTTTGCAGAGCGGGTCACAAATAGCCAAGGAGGTGCGTGGCCGCAGTTAGTGGACCAATTAAGCCTAACGACAGTAGTTGTGATTGCGCCCTCAAGTGTTTACGACTTTTGACCGCTCTCTCTCTCTCTCTTGCCATTTATCATTGATCAGCTCAACGTGCATTTTGCCCTTTGTTCATTAAAAGTCTCTCCTTTGTGTGGCAAATCGGTTTACAGTTGCGGTTATTATGTCAGAGTAACCCCACATCCTTACTGGCGTGGTGGCAGCGGTGGGATTCAAACCCTTTGTGTCGAGTTATACGCCCACTTGGCAGCCCCCCAGCTGTGATCCGCACTGACCCATCACCAGGCTTCACAGGTTATCCATAGCAATCAGCCGCATCAAGAATATTAACAAAAATCCAGTGGTGGAGAAGGCTGTACAAGAGTTGGAAGATGAGCTACTACATCAGGACCCCTTGGGTAGTGCAGTAACACCACTGACTCTTGCACTGGCCATATCTTGCCTGAATTCCCGCATACGTTCTCGCGGCCTTTTTGTGAGTGAGATGTGGTATCTAAGGGACCAGTTTACCAACAGCCAAATCCCCATCACCGACCGACTTCGCAACCCCCACAGTAAGAAGGCAAAGGCACCATCAGGCAGGATTGCTACCCACGTCCTTACTGGCGTAAGACAATTGGGTCCATGAACAACGGCTACAACCCTCCGAGGTCATGTTGACTGGAAAAAGATAGTTTTTCACCTTCTTATGCGCATTCATAAATTCATGAAATTTTCTTTGCAAACAACATGCATTTAATACAACAAAAAATATTACAATCAACTGGTGGATGGGTGAAGCTTTTAAAATCTGATCAACCAGGAAAATGAGGCAAGCAGTGAACCTTAACAATTATGGATGAGTTGAAACCAATATTATACATTAAGTGCACGAATTGAACTTGGTGATGTTCTCGTGAATAAAGTCAGTGCGCAGTGCTCCCTTTCTGCCATTAATAAAAAGAATTTGTAGGGAGATTTTGCAAGAGCCGGACACACTGTATAGGAGTTTTTGTAGAACTAGGCTGTCCTGGTAAACTGTCGTGAAGTGTTTTTGAAGTGTTTTAGTCGAGTCTGGATCCAAGTCGGAGGCAATATTGCCGAAAAGGCATTAAAGTCCACTCAAATGTTACACTGGAAAAACAGACTGAAGTCTGGACTCGACTTGAAGCTCTGGCTCCAACCCAGACTTTCGTGACCCTGAATTGCAGAATACTTTATGATGTCCATGACACAAATCTGGGCTTGGCCGCATCCAGACACGATTCCAAAACCATTCCGACAGTAAAAAAATACTTTGGAGTCCGGCATCAAGTATACGTTCGAGCTAAGGCTCTAAGTCCAGAGTTGAGCCCATTTGTTGGGTCTCCTGGTGTACCCAAGTCTACTTCTTTATTGTTTTGTCATCGGGCTCAGATCCGGACTTCACTACAACACTGGAGTGTCTATACGAGGGTCGGCCGAAAAGTTTGTAGGTTGACTCTGACTCTGAATGCAATCTACATAAAAATGAAAAATGACGCAGACTTCTCTCACCACTGAACTTCCTCTTTAAGATTACAGTGAAAGAAAAATTACTATCCTAATGCCTATCAAAGCGAAACAAAGACATGAGGACACATGGCTTTGCCTCGGCTGCCATGCACCCCTCGAATGTAAAGAAAACCTATGTCTCAGATCATGGCAATCTACAATTGTTCATGTCTTATTTGAATATACTTTGGTAATCAGTTACCTTCAAGTACAATGATTGCGTGGTTGTCCTGTCCAACATCAAACCATATCTTCTCCTCTGCTGAATCAAAGACACCCACCGGCTCAATGTCAGATGACGAATCATCACCTAGACTCCATTCAAACCTGAGGTAAGAAACATGACAGACGGTGAGTCAAAGACACAAGTATTATATATTTATCATAGCTGCCAACATGCACAAGTCAAAAAATGGTAGCTGTTTGACAAATATTTAAAACACAGCCTTTATGGTATCCCAGTTGGATAAAAGATGGTCTTAAAAGTGGGGTTCACAAATATAGGCTATAGCTAGTGCATGAAATGTGCATCTGCGTGAACTATATAGAAGCACGTCAAGTATTATACAACACCTGAATAAATCCCCGCCATCCGATTGGTGGAGAGTCGATCACATGCATTGAATTATTCGACCCATCACACGACGCGAACCCGCCCCGCCCAATACGTTCTATCACATGGGTCTATCACATGGTGCGCGCGCATTGATAGAACCAAAAAAAACTTTTCTAATTTCACGGTCACTAGGTGGCGCTACAACAACAGCGCTGTCATTCACGCAACATGGCGGCCGAGTTACCCGAACTGCCGCGGTTTGTTCTCCTTAAACAGACGACGAAATATTGGAACTTGTAAGCAATGCTGACGCTCCAAATACAAAGAGACAAATCAAATATGCAGTGAAACGATTAGATGAATTTGCTAGACATGCAGGAACAACAATTGAAGCTTTAACTAATTCGGAACTCGACAATTTTTTGTCCCGGTTTTATGCGGGACTGAGAAAGGAAAACGGCACATTGTACACAAAGACATCCATGCATGCAATCCGCTATGGACTTCACCGTGAAACAGTTTTTTACAATTCTGAACAGTTTTTAACTTGAATAAAATGCATTGAAAGTGTTCCCCCAGCTATCAGTGTTACTACATGTTTCTTACATTTATGTAAGCACCAGTTTACAAGTTACCAATCAGATGACGAGAATTTATTCAGGCGTTGTATAAAACAAATAATGAATGTTTCACATTCGTGCGATGGAAAGAATAATTTCATTCGGTGACAGATGGCATGTTCTATTCCACTCGGCTTCGCCTCGTGGAATAGAACATGCCATCTGTCACCTCATGAAATTATTCTTACCATCACACTCATAAACATTCATTATTTGTATATTGTGCACTGACAATTTCTTGAATATGGGCACTATACTCAACCATTATTGACTGGTTATTACAGCTCCCTCTGTAGGACGTCACTCTTGCATTTATTAGCTTGTTACTCTCAAATTAAAACAATACATTGCGAAATATTTGGTTGATGTAAATGTTGCTTTTATTGTGGAATTAATCAGTTCCACACTGCGAAAATGCGTGCGTCTTTTCTCAAAGGATGTCTTGGACTGTGGTACATAAAACACATCTCAGCCTGGGCCTCTTGTGGTCACTCACTCACAGTTTTGCCAGGTGCATCGATGTACATGCAGTACATTGCCAGTCAAAGTGTGTATACCGTGCACGGGGATAAAATGTGTAGCCTATTTGGCAGCCTATTAAATAACATGCGCCACACAAGTAATGCATGCAGCCAGCACCAGCCTTAGACTATAATTTTAACCATATGTGTGATAGTCTGCCCTATTAAAGTACCATGGTATTACCATAGTATTCATGGATATGGTGGTTAAACCATAGCCACGGTACTACATGTACCATGGCATTACCCTCGTACTGTTATCATGATAGTAATTACCACGGTTATATGGTGGTTCTGGTAAATGCACGGTTATATGGTGGTTCTGGTAAATCCATGGTTATATCGTGGCCAATTTACCATGGATTTTGCACCATTTACCATGGTTTATCACCATGGTACTTTTTCATAAGGATACTTCTTTAGTCCTCGCATAACAGCGATTGTCATTTGCTGAATTGTATATAAAAGGTAGCCAATCACACATCATGGAATAATATGTACCCAATATATCAACATTCCTTAGTAAATTACATTCTGCTGATGTTACAAATTTCATAAAGTAGTAATTTTATATAGCTAGTAGCTAAAATACTACTTTCTTAAATTTGTAACATCAGGGGCCGATTTCACAAAACTCTTCTTATCTTAGGATCGATCCTAGGATTTAAGAAGAGTCTTAGCTATAAGATTGATCTTACGTGAGGTCGATCCTAAAATTGATTTCGCAAAACCCATCTTAAGCAGGACGCGTCGGAAATATAATAAAACCATAAGATATGAACAAGGCTAAATTTGCATAAGCGACGGCTATTTAATATCTGTATTGCTGTGTTAATGAAACTGCCGTCGGAACCTTCTGCACTCGACATGATTCAAGATAAGTGATTGGCGAGTTGACGTTGTACAACTTTTTGGCTCCAAACTTTTTGGGAAATGTCGTCTGCAAACTCAATAACAATAAACCACCACTCCTCCGAATAAAAGGTTTCTATGCGTGAAATTACAAAATGACAGATATAATATAATCTGTATCGTGGTTATGCAATATAGTTACATATCAATACACTGACTAATATGGTGGCGCTAAACAAAATTGGAACAAAACGCTTGCAGTCGGTATGCGTGCTATTGGCATTATTAATAATATTATTAACGGTCGTTAGAACAAATAATTAACGTCCGTTTATTATTTTCTAATTACCCGTGTTTCATGTTGTATTTGTTCACCAACCCTGTCGAGCAGTTGTATGTTCCTCTGCCTCGTGAATCTGTATCTACAGACAATTTCCTCGTCGTTCAAACTATCTAACGGATTCCGTCTGTTACGAAAGAATCGTTCTCTTCTTAACACCCGTCTGGCTTCGTGGTCAGCCAACAGTAGCAGCGCCATTATTGCATTAAGCAGTCAGCAACGTACAAACGTTAGTACAAATATAACACAAATTCATCAGTTAAGACGACCCACACACCCATCTTAAGTTAAGAACGGTTCTTCCCCGTTGTCAAGGTAGTTAGGATGTGTTTATAAACCCTTCTTATCTTTGTGAAATTGTTCTTAGGAAGCGTCACAAGTTAGGACGAGTTACTCTTCCTAACTCGAGATAAGACGCGTCTTAGCGCTTTGTGAAATCGGCCCCAGAAGTTGTAACATCTTGAGAAAAATCGTTGGTAATTTTCTTATTTAAAAAGCGGTAAACTACCACCCAAAATAGCAGAGTTTGCAGTAGGGGTGTGCATTTACGGGTAGTAAAAGAACCGGGTACCCGATTGAAAAAAATATGGGTACCTGGGTACCCGTTAAAGAAACCCAACCCAAAACTTCCAAAACAATCCCAAAATGTAATTATGTCTTTCTCTGAGATTCAAAAAGTCTGATTTCAGTCTGATTTCAGAAAAAAGTTTGAAAAATCTCATGCCTGTCTAGTGTGCCGACACGTGCATGCCCCGGCATATCACAAAAGATGGTTGTCCGGAAGCTTTATACGGTTGTATTTATTACGGAATGAGGCATTCTATTATGTCTCGTCGAGGCTCTAATTATCCATACCCAGACTACAAAAACCAAGACCGGAAAATTCCCATTATTGTCAACTTTCGTGAGCACCATAAACGTGAAATCTGTGCTGGTTCCCATGTAGTCGGGTTTTAATTTTGAAAATTCCCGATAAATAACATTCAAAACCTTTTCATTTTCACTGTCTGGGAAGTTACCGGTACTACATGTACGTGATAATGTAAAGTTGTACGGGTACTCGATTCCATAATCTGGAACCAGTTCCTGACATGAACGGTCGGGTACTCGGGTACCCGGTTCCGATGCACACCCCTGGTTGGCAACTATAAGTATCATATTGTGACTAAACAGAATATGACACTGACCTCAGAGTGACTTTATTCACATAATGCTTTACAGAAACTTTAATTATGATGTCCAGACAAAGAATCAGCATACCACCTTACAAACTTACCACTTGATATCCAGCCTTTTTTGCTGAGTGACTCGCCATGCAGCACCCACCATGTACTGAGTGGCAGAATCATCAATATCAACCACGGTATTGATGTTGTCTAACATCATTACATCCAGTACATCCACAACTTCTATCTCGGTGTTGGGATTACCTTGAGGCAATTGAAAAATGATGTGTTAAACAGGAAAAGGTTTAACAACAAATTACCAAGAGGAGTGGAAACTCTGAATTTGTTGAGTTCACAAGCCCGGTCTAGCTGCCCTGGAATTTTGGATAAAGGTCACCAAGACAATGCCTGTGTTAGGTTTGTGAAATAATCGGACTTAACAGGTAAGCTGAATGTCACGTTACACTTGTAATGTCATACGAAAAAACAACATGGATGCCAGAAGCGACATGGTTACAGTGGCACTGAATAGTGCTCTCAAACGAGCGAAACTGGAGAATGTAAACAAAGATGAAAACGCATAACAAAAACAACAGCATGGTTACCGGTACTTTTTCCATTTCAAGTCCAATGCATAGGCGGCGGAACAGGGGGAATTCCCCCCCCCCCCCCCCCTTTGGCAGTTCCGATCAAGAAAAACATACTAAAGGGCAGCAGCCGGCCGGCACCGGCGCTGCTTTGGCCACCACTTTCAAAAGTGTTCCGCCCTAATTTATTTTTGAGCGGCGTGGTTCCTTTTGACAGCCAACCTCCAACCTGGTGAAACTGATCAAGTTAGCTTCGATGTGTCACAAGTAAAAACAAGGTCAATAACAATAAACCCAAATAAAGATGTCATCAATTGAGCATTAATTAGTACAGTTCTGTGGCCCAGAAACTACCACTCGGTAGGGAATTGTTCATCACTCACCTTAATGCCCCAAAATCCTAGATTTTCTGACTAGTGATTTCTCCATTTTGTCATTCCTTCATTCACTGTGCTCTTTTTGTGTTTATTTTACCAGAAAACAAAAGGAATTTTTGGCCCAAAGAGAGCATTTTTCTGAACGGATGTATGGGCTTTCCCGGTGCAATGAAGCTGGTTAACTTGAGAAAACTAATTTGTTTTCTTCCCATATCTGTTGTATTATCTGACTGTGGGATTGAATCTCAACCACAGACAATAATGATAGTGCTTGTGTCCAATATCGTTTCTTAATTGTCTCTAGGGGACAGAGCTTTTAACCTGCCAAATATGGTATAGACCCCAAAACAATGCCCTTTTTTTAGAGGGTTCCTAAGAAGTTATGAAATTTTGCACCAAATTTCTGAAAAGTTCACAAAACCATAAACTCCAAATTTGATACCGGGACCTTCAAAAAAACTTTGCATCTAGAACTGTGCCTGCTATAGCATGGTGACTAAATTGTATTCATTTCCTTAAAGAGCCTATCCTCAAGTGTTTCAAATGTTATTACAATAGTGACTTTTAGCACTCTAGCGGCTAACATTAAACCCTTCATCTTTAGTTCATTACATTTCAAGTTGGTGTAAAATGATTGACAGCCTTATGTGACAAAAAACGGCTCTGAGTATCAGAACAACGTTAATTCCTCCATGAAAAAAAAAACACCTGACTGCTTACTGTTGGTGATGTCGTTACAATTCTGGTTCGGTCCCGGAGCACACGCTTTATCAATCGGCGCGCAGGCGCAGTGGCCCTCACATGTTGTAGATGAGCAACGTCGCAGTAGGACAAGAGCGCCCTCATCAGGTAACGCAGGAGTGACCTCAAACATGGAATGATGGCGGATGCTCGGTAGACCAACCTAGGGGGGGGGGGGGATTACAATGACAATAAGGCTCAATTTCTTGGCATAAAGCAAACATCATTTTGCAAATGGAATTGTTTATTCATTTCATGGAGACCGTAAGCAGTGAGCACAGCAAAAAGTGTACACTAACTCATCAGTGACAATTTCTTGCAAATACATGCTGTGATAAATTCCAGATTTATTATTGGAAAATTGAAGAAAAAAATCAGAATTGCAGCTAAAAAGTTAGGAGAAAAGGAAACCGGCTACAAACCCCATTAACAGCCCAGATGGAGATATAGATATATGGTGGAGTTAGGTCCGTGATACTGCCCTCCAGTGGTATGATGGCTGTCTGCGCGATGCCCTCATCCAATGACATGCCGTCATCACTGTGGTCAACACGGACTGGTCCATTCTATGGAGAGGAATTTCTCAGTTAAAGTGCAGGCCCTACTGATTATGATCCGGTTTGATCTTACACGGATAAAAGTGTGGGAAATAAATGCAGAAAAATCTGCAATATAGACCTATATAACATTTTTATGTACAGAGTGTTTTGCATATTTTTTTACCAACACTGAAGGAAACCTGCTAGAAGGAATGCACGGCAGTCAATATGCAAAATGCCTCATGCCCACAGCAGGTCACTGAACAAATGAACAAAGGGATCGATCGAGGGACATAGCTTTCCTCTTTTCTCAAGGAATCTGGAACTCAAGATGGGACAAGGATCTCAAGGTGCAAGATCTTAACTGAATTGTATCAGCATTTTGAATGTTTTGAAATTTTTCCAAAGAGCATTTTGAGAGCTAAGCCGTTTGTAATGATTGTAATGATAGTGTGGCACATCAGTGCAGGATCATGAGCTTCTAATTCAGAGCATTTTGGATGAGTCCATATGTGACCCGCTCTGGAAAAAGGTATATTATGTCGCAAAATATGAAAAATGAGTTGTGTGTATGTTTGGAAAGCCCGCAATGTAAGCTTTCATTTGGTACACGATGGAGCTCCAAAGCCCCTTCCATTCTGGAGATATCGCATTTTTGCATATTAATTAGCTCTATGGAGTTCAAATTGCACAACAGAGAAAACAGGCTTTGAAATAGCTAGTTCTAATACAATGCAATGGAACAATGCAGTCTAAAAAGGTATTTTTTTCACTTTATTCACTGTAATCAACATTGTTGTGCACCCAACTTGAAACTTTAGATATTTAAGGTGTCATTGATGACAAAAACAAAAAATACATTTTTACGAAAAATTTCACCCTCTCAATGTTGAAAGGGCCATTACACGTAAATGCATAGCGCGACTTATATCACCTTTTTCTGGAGCGGGTCACAATTATCGGCCCTAAGCCAAGGGCGGATCTAGCCTTTCATTTTAAGGGAGGGGTTGTACCATTCACCCACCAAATGTGGAATGTGCGAAAGGCACGTTCCCACTAGGGAGGGTCCGGGGGCATGCCCCCCGGAAAATTTTGAAATCCAGGGGCTCTCTCCTGCAATCTAAGGCATCTCGGGCACCGTTTGAATCTGCATAATTTTGTGGTTTTTAAAGAAGAATTTGCTCATATTGGGCTGAAAAACAACTTTGCTCAGCAGCCCAAGGGGGGGGGGGGGGGGGGGGGGGGTGGGGGTTTGCAACCCCCACAACCCCCCCTCTCGATCCGCCACTGCCTAAGCTATGTATGGTGTGATTAAGATAATTTTTTTGCTCAAAATGGATACTCTGCAGGTTGGACTTAAGCACTACTGTACTGGGTAGCATTCTTTGATGGGAAATACCACCCAAAAGTGATCAACTGATACCCCCAAAAATCTAAATTAATACGCAAAAATGATATGTCCAGCTTCATTTTGGTGTATTTAGTCAACTTAAAGAATTTGAATATTTTCCTCATTTTTGTTAAATGTGGGTATTTATCACTTGCATCTATAGGACTTTGCTTCAGTTTACCTCTAATTCTAACAATTGAATGTATATGACTGCCATCTTCAATAATCCCTATTAGGCAAATCAACCAAAATGCACAAATACCGGAGTGAGTTCCGAGCCGCTGTATGTGCGTCCAACAGAGACAAAGTAGTGGCTGATACCAGAGTGTACATCAGCGAATCCCAGCCAGGCCAGGGCCAAGGAACCAGTTGAGGTGCTGGGGTCTTCTAGCCACGTCATCCAGCCAGAGTGGTAGCGCGGGGGAGGCGGGGTGCTGTTTACTCCCGGCTGTAGATTTAACATTAACTGTAGTATTTTGAGACTCATTCCAAGAGTCAATGCATAACTTTGAATTTTAAATCATGTGTGTTCCCTGCATGTTTGTTTCTTGTACTCTGTCATTTGCCTTTGAGAAAGAACTTCCTTAACCCTTTCAGCCCCAATGGCGACTATAGTCGCCCGTGCACTATACCCCCCTTCAGCCCCAATGGCGATTAAAGTGCTTAGTGTGTGAACAATGTGGGCACCACAGGCTGCATGCCAATAAACAATGCGGGGCTGAAAGGGTTAAGTTTGAAACGTTAGGCCAGCTTATTTTTTGATTTGTATATTTCAGGTCCATTCAGTCATTAAGCAGTTTGCAGCAGTTTAATTCATTTTCATTTTAAGAAACATATAACAGTAGGGCTGTTCATTTTCGAATCATTCAGTATTCGATTATTCGAAACTGGATTTGACCGAATATTTGAATATTCGAGACTCGCCGATCAAGTTTTTCACGCGTCAGCTGCAATGCATGCCGCGTCATTGCGCCGGTGTTTTACGTGCGTCAATCAATATTATGGACTGCTCGATCGACATTTTTTGCATGCGCCCGTTGTATGGTAAGATAAGAAACCAAACTCCAGCCTGTGTTTTTGCAGGAATATTTTTCTTTTACAAGTGTCAAGGGTTTTACAGACAGGAACAAAAACCTCTGGCCACAAACAATTTCGACCAAAATGCGGCATTTGACACTGCTAAGCTCCGTAATTTTTCTACTAAAATAGCATCTGTATGTGCATATATATTTTTTTCAAATATTCAAACCGGCAAAAAGTATTTGAATATTTGGTTGACGATCGAATATTCAAATATTCGAATATTCGGAACAGCCCTAAAAAACAGCCCATTATTCAAAGATTACATTGAATGTGTATTAAACATTTTTTTCTTTCTCCAAAGCACCCAGGAAACAGATACATGCACTGATTTTCAGCAATCTGTGTTTGGTGTTCTTTCTAGTGCATATTTTATCTAAATACCAATAAAAAAAGAACAAATTTCAGATCTTTCTAACATTTGATGTTAACAGATCTATATGAACCCATTGTATAACTTTGAGAAAACCCCATGTATTTGTCCTTCTACATTTTGTTGTATGGAGTGCCACTTATTCATGACATACAATATTCTTCACCATTCTGTCACTATTCTTCACCATCAGCTTCCATCTAACCTGCTTCTAATTGATTACTTGTCATCTATGTTAAAAGATAGGAATCTTTTTCTAAATCTGTTGGGGTTCCCTTCAAGCTGTAGCTAAAAAACTTACAGTTGTACTTGGTACTGGTGGTTCAGTCGGTGTTATCCAGACGATATGATGACGATTCAAGTTGGCGGCGCTCTCCGTACCCACAGCAAATGTCCCAACAGATGGAGGACTACCATCAACCTAGAGACGGTAAATGATACAATCAAGGGAGACACTGTGCTATCTTTCCTAAGATGTGGCACACAGGGTGACAGAATAGTTGTTGGGGACGGGGCAGGGGAATAAGCAGCCCAAAAGAGTGAGCAGTTCAAATACAAATGGCCTGTTACTTTGAACGAATTTTGTGTACATAAAGTTGTTTTCAAAATTTCACTTAATTGAGCTCTATAAATATCACAGCTCATCAGCAGTGATAATGCAGAAATTACAGTATTGCGTTGGCACTCAGCATTAAAGTCCTGCCCTTAGAAGCACAATCAGAGTCACAATTACACATTAAAAAGTTTGAGAAAAGATTGGGCATGTGTGCACATAACTATGGTGTACACATGCGTGCAGCAAGCAGGGTGGCATTGTGTAAAGATGCGCATTGTCTTGGCCTCATGTGCAGAGACCAGCATAGTCTTTGTAATGTCACATTGGTGGATGTGTGGACCAATCAGGCAGTGGATGGAGTAGTTGTTACTTACCAAGAATGGTTCTGTCTTGGCCTCTGTGCAGAGACCAGCATAGTCTTTGTAATGTCACATTGGTGGATGTGTGGACCAATCAGGCAGTGGATGGAGTGGTTGTTACTTACCAAGAATGGTTCTGTCTTGGCCTCTGTGCAGAGACCAGCACAGTCTTTGTAATGTCACATTGGTGGATGTGTGGACCAATCAGGCAGTGGATGGAGTGGTTGTTACTTACCAAGAATGGTTCTGTCTTGGCCTCTGTGCAGAGACCAGCATAGTCTTTGTAATGTCACATTGGTGGATGTGTGGACCAATCAGGCAGTGGATGAAGTGGTTGTTACTTACCAAGAATGGTTCTGTCTTGGCCTCTGTGCAGAGACCAGCATAGTCTTTGTAATGTCACATTGGTGGATATGTGGACCAATCACTTACCAAGAATGGTTCTGTCTTGGCCTCTGTGCAGAGACCAGCATAGTCTTTGTAATGTCAGATTGGTGGATGTGTGGACCAATCAGGCAGTGGATGGAGTGGTTGTTACCAAGAATAGTTCTGTCTTGGCCTCTGTGCAGAGACCAGCATAGTCTTTGTAATGTCAGATTGGTGGATGTGTGGACCAATCAGGCAGTGGATGGAGTGGTTGTTACCAAGAATAGTTCTGTCTTGGCCTCTGTGCAGAGACCAGCATAGTCTTTCTAATGTCACATTGGTGGATGTGTGGACCAATCAGGCAGTGGATGAAGTGGTTGTTACTTACCAAGAATGGTTCTGTATTGGCCTCTGTGCAGAGACCAGCATAGTCTTTGTAATGTCACATTGGTGGATATGTGGACCAATCAGGCAGTGGATGGAGTGGTTGTTACCAAGAATAGTTCTGTCTTCGCCTCTGTGCAGAGACCAGCATAGTCTTTCTAATGTCACATTGGTGGATGTGTGGACCAAACAAGCAGTGGATGGAGTGGTTGTTACCAAGAATGGTTCTGTCTTGGCCTCTGTGCAGAGACCAGCATAGTCTTTCTAATGTCACATTGGTGGATGTGTGGACCAATCAGGCAGTGGATGGAGTGGTTGTTACTTACCAAGAATGGTTCTGTCTTGGCCTCTGTGCAGAGACCAGCATATTCTTTGTAATGTCACATTGGTGGATGTGTGGACCAATCAGGCAGTGGATGGAGTAGTTGTTACTTATACCAAGAATGGTTCTGTTTTGGCCTTTGTGCAGAGACCAGCATAGTCTTTGTAATGTCACATTGGTGGATGTGTGGACCAATCAGGCAGTGGATGGAGTAGTTGTTACTTACCAAGAATGGTTCTGTCTTGACCTCTGTGCAGAGACCAGCATAGTCTTTGTAATGTCACATTGGTGGATGTGTGGACCAATCAGGCAGTGGATGGAGTGGTTGTTACTTACCAAGAATGGTTCTGTCTTGGCCTCTGTGCAGAGACCAGCATAGTTGCAGGCCACCACTGTTATGATGTAACGACTGCCTTCGTGTAATGTCAGATTGGTGAATGTGTGGTCTAACTCACTCCCAGCAATCTACAGAGCAAAAGTTCAAGAAGAATATCCTTTTATTTCTAGGAACCATATTTAACAAATTGGAGAAAAAGTGTAATGGTTTTCATCCAAGAGAAAAGGCCGGCTGCCATATAAAATTTGTTTGTTTCCCAGATTTGCCAACCCAACTACATCAAATATTTAGTTTGCTGGTGATCAGGTTTCCTTGGTAACAAACTAGAATGGCGATACCAGTGGACTAAAATGATTCAACTTCAGCTCTACTGGTACATGTAGGGGATGTCACTTTAACAGGGCTGATGAACAGCAACTGAATGATGGGATGAGCCTGATGAAAGAGGCAAAATATCTGTATAGTATATTGTTCAAGTTCGCTCTACAAAAAAGGTGTCAGAATAGCTTTTGCTTCTAGTACATCAAGGTACAAAATGTAAAGCCAGAGTATATCCCTTACAAAAATCTCCCATGCAAAACCCCATGGGAGCTGCATAGTGAATTGGACACCATGGGAATCCCATGGGAGGTTTTTATAAGGGTATTGGTGGGAACAGTAGGCCTCAAATATAAGATATTCAAGTGCACGGCCATTCTGCCTTCGATAATGAAAAATTTGGCAGGGCACCAAGGCCAAAGCAACAAGGCCAATAGCATTTTTTAAAAAGGGGCATGGAGGCTAACTATAAAGGGAAATTTAAGTGATGTACATGTATATGTATGGCAACGGCAAACAAGTTCTGTGCCGCAAGCTAGGTATGAACGGTGGAGCGCGGAATGCAATGCAATGCTGACCGGCCACACCGCATGCACACATCGGAAAATCATGTTGCGCCACACAACTTCGTTATCAATACGAGCGGGTCGTTAAAATCTCAAAATATATACATGAAACAGAAACAAAAAATACACATCCTGAGAAGAATGAATCCAGCCTTGGCATTTATTTGCTGACTTAAAGAATTCTTCACCTTTTGATCATTTTAAATTAATCCAGCGAAAATAATACAAGGGAGCGGAGAGTGATTCCATTCGGAAAGCTCCAAAACGGCTTTCGAAAAAACATTACGAGAGCAATAATTTCTCAACATTACTGAAAAAATTGCTCCCGTTCAGCTCCCCTGATTTTGGGGAGAAAATTTCAACTACAAAAATCTACTAGACTGAGTACTTACTAACAACAATGGTATCCTAAATTGTTAATTTCATTTAATTTTGATCGTTCATTTTTTACCTTATAAAATCTCCATCCAAAATTTGGCAGGAATACTTTAGCTCACCGAAATTCATGTACGTAAACAACTGTTTGCCAATAGACTTCACATTAAGTCTTTAATTTACCATTTCATTCTACATACGTACATGTTGAAGCACCAGTCAACACGCAAAAATACAGTCTACAGAACGTACGCTGCAAATGTAGACTTCAACAAATACGTGTAAATCGAATCGTTGTACTTCTTGACAAATTCTTTATAAGTCATGCTGGGCCACATTGCCGTCAAGCTAGCAGTCCCACTAGGCCCAATCGTATGTGCATGTACATATCATGCATCCTCGGCCTCGTAATTCAACTGACTTTTGGTTTTCGCATTTGGTAAAAATGAGAAACATATTCATAATCAATTTATTTTGCGTTTCTTATGAGCCCGATTTTGAAAAATAGGTTGTCTGTCGGATTTGGCCACTGACAGTAAATGGTAGCCAGGTTAACTCGTACCAGAGTCAACTCGTACCCCAAAATTTAATGTTTTTATCGCTGAGCCATCTATCTGCAGCAGCCGTACACACATTACATGTACGTACTACATAGTACTAAAGATCATTTTTGAAAGTAGGCCTACCACATTTAGCTCTCAATCAGAACCGGTACCATTCTGGTCCGCGTGCACCGTTGCCGTTCTGGTCCGCGTGCACCGACGGCCTGCAGGACGGGTACGCGTGGCGCGTGGGCAACGAGGGCACTACGGCCAGTTGGAAAAAGGGCATGGCAAGACTGGCCGTGAAGAGTGCGATTTTGTGACGGGCGCGATTTTGTGAAGGGCACCACGGCAAACTTAAGGGCATCGACAGCACTGGCCGTCGTGGCCGCCGTTAAATTTGAGGCCTGGAACAGATGAAAAGCCTAGTTTCATGCTGGAGGAACCAAGCTGGACAAGCCGGTGGAACATTTACCATGAACATATCTGTAGAACAGACTTGAAGTAGCAACAGATCTCTGATAGGAGTGATTGTAATGGTAAGCCCAACTCTTTCAAGGCACATCAACTAATAACATCAAATATTTTTGTTTGCTGTAGGGTGATTAATTTTCCTTGGTAACAAAACTGGAATGGCGATTCCAGAGGTTAAACACTAGCCTAAGCCATACCACCTCACCTCCCCATCTCTTCACTTCCATTTGGTACAAACTATTTACCTTTAATGGTGGTATATTGACGTCTCCATTATGGTGCGTGCTGACTGAGACAAACTGGTCTTTGATACCACTCTCGAGGTCATTGAACTTCCAAGAAAAGCGAATCAGATCCCGTAGAACCTGAGGTAGGGTTTTTTAAAGAACCAAACATATTTTTTTAGTAAACAAAACAATTCACGTGAGCAGGATTTGAACTTGTCGACAAGTGGGGCAGTGATGATGAAATTCCTGAAACCTGCCAACTCTGACAATTTTGAAAAGGAGGGGGGTGGGGGGGGGGGCGGATTCTGACATTTTCTAACGTTAGCTTATTACACATTGTGTATTCATTATTTTAACCCTCTTTCTGACAATTATACTGGAAATTTCTTTGATACCACTCTCGAGGTCATTGAACTTCCAAGAAAAGCGAATCAGATCCCGTAGAACCTGAGGTAGGGTTTTTTAAAGAACCAAACATATTTTTTTAGTAAACAAAACAATTCACGTGAGCAGGATTTGAACTTGTCGACAAGTGGGGCAGTGATGATGAAATTCCTGAAACCTGCCAACTCTGACAATTTTGAAAAGGAGGGGGGTGGGGGGGGGGGGGGGGGCGGATTCTGACATTTTCTAACGTTAGCTTATTACACATTGTGTATTCATTATTTTAACCCTCTTTCTGACAATTATACTGGAAATTTCAAGGGAAATTTATATTTCTGTATTGGCTCCTGGCCTCTCCTTTTAATTTTCCTCTTTTCCATCTTTCTCCTCTTTTTTTTAAACAATAATTTGGGAAATGATCCTGTGGCCAATTCCCCTGTTCAAAAAGTGGCGACAGTCAATTAAATGTTTTTTTTTATTGATTCCCAGCAGCACAGCCAAGGGGGTGTAGGTGAGGGGGTGCATACCCCCAATAAAAAATAATTTCCCCCATAAAAAAAATCTCACCCATCATAAAAAAATCATCGCCCCCCCCCCATAAAAAAATCAACACCCTTAAAAAAAAATCATTGCCCCAGTCGCCCTCTCCAGTCGCCCTCTCCAGTCGCCCTCTCCAGTCGCCCTCTCCAGTCGCCCTCTCCAGTCGCCCTCTCCAGTCGCCCTCTCCAGTCGCCCTCTCCAGTCGCCCTCTCCAGTCGCCCTCTCCAGTCGCCCTCTCCAGTCGCCCTCTCCAGTCGCCCTCCCCAGTCGCCCTCCCCAGTCGCCCTCCCCAGTCGCCCTCCCCAGTCACTGCCACCCCCCATAAATAGAGAAAATAATAGTATTATTAAAAAAAAAAATGAGTGCTCCCCCCACTGTAACATCCAGCCCCGTCCCCCTCCCCCCCTCCCCCAAATCAAGAGAGCTCTGGCTACGTCACTGTTGACTCCTTAAGACAGAGGATTAGCAGCCAGAGAGCTGGGCCAGCCAGGCCTCTGTTGGGTCAGAATAATTAATAGACTTAACGGTTCCATTAATAATGGATTTCAAGATCTAAGGGTATATTCAGACAGAGAGCCGCTTTTCGAGCTAGCTCTTTTCAAATTAATGAACTCAATGGGGGTTCTGTAGAGCAAGTGATAAAATCTAAAATGTGCTCATGTTCATACAATGATGGTTAGCTCCAGAGCTAGAGTTGCAGAGGAGCTAAAAGGGACTCAAATATGTTACGTAATATGTGTTCGTGGGGTGACAGTACATGAGCTTCCCTCAGTGTGGGCTAAGTCAGTTGCATCCAAATGACAAATTACGGTAGAGCTAGGTCATAAAAAGAAGCCCACTGAGCTGAAAGCTGAGCTAGCCCCAACAAATTTTGGGGGTTTAGAATTGAAGCTGGCTAGCTCTGGAGCTGGTTAAAAAGGGGGAGCTCAGTTGCGTTCCAGCAGCAAATCTTTTAGATGAAGCTTGCCAGCTTTGTGGCTATCTTAAGAGTTAGTCCTCTGTCTGAAGGACCTATAAGCATTTTTCACAGCAAAACATCAATTAAGGACAACTGGAATTACTCCGTAGTCTTACCTGTGTGTCTCTGACTGCCATCCCCAGCATCTGATCGATGGCAGGTGCATCCACCACTTCAGGGGGGCTAGAGTCCACACGGAATCCATTAGATGTAGCCTGACTCCACCTACCAAGCCGGTTATAGGCACGCACAGTGATGTAGATATCAGTGCCTATGGGCATCTGGTCTGATGACGATAGGAATATCAGGGCGTCCTCTGACAGCTCAATGCGTGTAGAGGGGAGAATGTCATCCGCTCCCGGTGTAGTGCCGGCATACCATTCATAGTGGGAGAGGCCAGAGTGAGGGTCATGGAAGCCCCACCAATGAGCTCGTAGCTGGATCCTACAGATTAACATTACCATGCAACACAAAATTAGGAATTCTGATCAGTTATGATTATCACATAATTGGTACTTCAAAGGGAAAGCACAAGCAGGCCTACACAGTTTATAATACATGCACAACAGATAAACTTGTACATGAAACAAATGACACTAACAGCCTGATAGCAGGCTTCCATTTTTCATATTTTGAGAATAAAAGAAAATATTTGACAAGAGTTGGACTTGAACATATGTGACAACTGAGCTACATTGTTGTATGTTTACAGTCTCGGTAGTACTAGTGTGCCATTTTTCCATTTTTCCTTTTATCAGTTCCATCAGCATATAAGAGTTCCATTTCTCCTCAAACCAGCCAGAAATTTGTGACCATGCCCCACAAAACAAGAGGAAAGAAGCCACCTATATTTTAAAATATCTTGAAAATAGAGATTATGGTATTTCCTGAAAGCTTTAAGGCAGGACATCCATATTCAACAGATGGTATTATTAGTGGTACCACTGTTGTTGTTTTTTGCGGCACTGGTATACCCCATCAGGTAGATGTGATAATGACCTCATTCTTGATTTGTGACTTTACAGGAGCGGTTTCATCATATTGTAATTCATTACTGATCAAGAGTTAATGAATTATCTGCTATTTTGTTAACCTCAAGGTCATTTTACTCGTCAGAAAGTTGGGATTTCCTTTCATAAGCCTGATGCAAATAACTGAATGTGGTAGGCCTACCTCAGCAAAAACAACAGTACATAACCATACCCGTTTGTATAATAAGGATATTTCATCCCTAATTTGCTGTGTGTTGCTGCAGCTTATACCTAGGCCCTGCTATATAACCTTTTGAAGTTGTCAGTTTTGACCCATGTTTTGAGACAATTAATGAAGCTTAAAGAAAGTGAACTGTGCCCACTTTAATCCGAGTTCAAAAAAGAAAACACTCCCCTAAAGTTTTAAAACTTTAGGATATGATAGAATAGGGTGTTTTTTAATGCTAAAGTCTCAAAATCAACTTCCATTGAAAAATTCTTTCAGCTTGTAACAAAGAATGCCACAGTGCGACGTTCCTATCATTTCCTTGTGCCTGGTCAAGTTTATTGACAAAGCCTCTAGATTCTGACTCTTTTATAGATGTTCAGGATGACAGTTGCCCTGGCAATGATTTTAACTTGTGATCAACCTAACTGGTTCTCACCCACCTTGAGGACTGGAAGCTGATGTCACAACCACCAGGACTACCATCATACACACGCCCCGGCACCGGGGGTGAGTCATCAACTATGACCCCATCAGAGGTCACTGAGGTACAAAGGTCAGCAGCATTGCAGGCTATTACAGTCACGTAGTAGGTCAGGCCGGGCACCAGGTTTAGATTTTCAGCAAGTACATCTGAGAGTGAAATATTAGGACACGGATCGTTAAAGCAGTGTTGTAGCCAAACAAATAAAGTCCACTTATATAGTCCAAAACTGGAAAAAAACGACTCCGGCCCCCCCAGACTCCGGCCCCCCAGAAGTCCAGACTTGACTGTTTTTTCCCTAACAATACTTAACATGGAATTGCCCCATAGCATTTTTAAATGATCTCATTTAAAATGGCCACATTCTGGATAATTTGATTCACACATAATACACACATAAAGACTGAAATCAATCAAAACAATAAAGTTTGAAATAGGAACTTACTCGTGTCCAAGCCAACATGCTGCTCAGGCATGACATCACTACACCCTGGACACATCCCAGCTTTCCAGGAATAGCCAACGATGGCGCTGTGCGGGTCATGAAACCCTTCCCAGAATGCCCCGATTGTAGTCCGGTCCTCCTGGAAATCTCCGTCTCTGTGATTGGCAGGTGCAAGTGCCGGGTTTCCATCTAAAACATGACCAGCCAATGGGGGGCTTGCATCCACTGTGAATGCACCAAAACTCTTCAGCGCAATCAGTCCAACAGTGTTGATGGCCTAAAAAAAAAGTAGCAATTAAAACATTGGGTTTCTTTAATTAAATTTGTTATATTCTGAAGAGGCTTATTAAAGCACATGAATGCCACCAACTGCACAATTTAACTCAAAAGATGACATTTGCATATAGACCTTTTTTTATTGTCGTTGTGGATTTCACAAAAATTTTCGTGATCCTTTTTCATCAGTTTTATGTTAATATCTTTGCACCAAACACTGATAAGTCTAGCCTTTGGCTTGTCTTCCCCCAAAAGCAAAGTGAATGATCAATCAAAATGCGAGGTTAAAATGCTCATTATTATTTTGTTCATTAATCTGCAATATTTTATATAGCAGTCTGTCCCAAACTACATTGTTGCTGTTAACTAGCTCAGTCATGTCAGAAAAGTAATTTCATAAAATAGGATGCCACAGCATAGCTCCAACATACATTGTGCCCAGAAAGAAGTACAATATTCTCACAAAATCTCCCTGGATATTGGCATCAACTTACAAACTTCATTGTTGCTTTCAAACTTTCAAAGCATTGTACAAGTGTTTTTCAACATTTTAATTTTTAAAAATACAATTAAGAGTAGTTACTCTCCGTCAATACACAAGAGCCCGGTTGATATATGAGGATTCCAAATCCATTACAGACATTTGATGGAGAGGGAGTTCTCAAAACTTGCAAGCAAAAGGTTGTGGGTTTAAGACTGGCTACACTTTAGCAGTAGACTCAGAAGTAAAAGGTTTGGGGTTAAAGTTGCACTACAGGCAATAAGCCAGCTTGGTATTTAAAGGTCAAAGGTTATTCGGGATAAAATTGCTGATGTAATGTCACGCCATGTTACGCGAACGCCCATTCTGATTAAATTTAACATGTGCGCATCGTGCCAACACCTTTTGCGATCACACGCCCGCGTCAGGTCACGCGGGTCAATCGGGATAAAATATAATTGTGCACATGCGCAGTTGAAATACCGAACTGGCTTATTCTAAGAACTGAAGTTGAGATTAGTATTCGATATTAAAGCGGCAACAAATATAAAGTTCCCCGATTACAAAGTCGTGAGTAGGAAAAAAAGTGTCATCAAATTGCAAATCCATTAATAAATTTGTCTTTGCAGTTTGCTGCAATGGATTTTAAACAAAACGTAATCTTTACCTTTATGGAAACAAAATATGAATGACCCTCTTGCAGGGGCAAAGGTCGTGATGGGTCAGTGACCCCAATCTCTGAGTTCTCTCTAGTGAAAGGCATGATGTCTGCGTGACCTGGATGTGATCCCACGGCCCACTCATAGTATGCTATACCACTCTCCAAATCTGAGAAGACATTCCCCCATCTGAAAGAAATAACAGAAAACATTTGACATTTGTGACCTTACAATCCTCATTTTTTGCTAACTGATGAGCCTCATTGCTCATTTCACATCAAAGTGCTTGTTAACTTTAGAAACAAAATTTACTTCCAATTGTGACACAAACAAAAATAACAACAGAAGCAATATCACATTACCTTGCTGAGATTGATGTCATAGACCGGATGAAGCTTCCTCCAATGTCCAACGTACGGCCAGCATTGACGACAGGAGGGGAAGTATCAATGGTGACTGAGTCTGACATCGCTTGGGCAGACAGACCGACAAAGTCGGTGGCTGTGTGGAAGGAAAGGACAATATACAGGCAAGACTTGAGGTTAAACAATACAGTTAGAAACCAACTTTGTACTGACTTTTGCCTTACTATCAACCAGAAAGATTTCATACACAACCGGAAAGATTTCAGACTCATTTTAGACTCATTTAAAAAGGTTTTAGACTTTGCTTAATGACTCAAAGCTAAAGAAAAATTAGATGCTGATAATACCTACATGTAGGTATGAAGACTTGCACAGGAGATTTTTACCTTTCACAACATAAGTGGGACTCATGCAACCCATGACTTCCTGGTCATTAGTGTAGATGTCTTAACCACTCCACCACAGAGTTTGCTGTGATTGGCTGGCCGACCCCAGCAAGCTTGTTGGTCAAGTGGTTTAATAAGAAATCTACTCAGTAGGCAGGAGATCGTGGACCGTCTTGTCGTTATGGAGTTCTGTGCCCAAGTAAGCCTGTGAATTTTTCCCACAGGCTCTGAGCATACAGAAGGGCAAACAAGTCCCCTTCAAGCTAAAGTTACCTTCATAACTTAATACTGAACTGTGGTGTATACCACATCACTTGGTGCAGGTTTGGTGCATCTTTGGTTTACAACAATTGTTATGTGCACCATGCAATCACTGAATATGCAACAGCACCACAAGTACACAACACACACACTGAAATTTCAACCAACCACCAAAATGACACCAGAATATGTTAATTTACAATAAAGTAAACAAGAAGTGCACCACTACTACTCAACACCAACACCACCAAAAGTACACCACACACTCTTAAAAGAATTTTCCTAGCAATAAGGACATCAAAAGTACACCAGGAGGTGCTTTTTTTCTGGTGTGATTGTGGTGTAGGAGCACACTACACCACAGTGACACCGGAGCAGCACCAGTGGTGCTATTCTGGTGTACTCCTCTTACACCAGAGGTACACCACAACACTGTACACCAGAATGGCACCAGTGGTGTAGCTCTTGTGCTGATTTAATTTTCTGGAACACACCAGAAGTACACCAGAGTGTACTTTTATCCAGGCAGGGGTACACCAGAACTACACCACTATACAACTGTTGTACTTCTGGTGTACACCAGAGGCCTACACCAAAGCTGTACCACAAATGCACCAAAACTACACCACTGTAGGGTGAGGTTCAGCCTTTTATTGAGACTTCAGACAAGCCAAAAATATCTTTTGTAACAAAGTTGACAGTCCCAAATTTCACCTCTTAATACCATCACAAAAACCCGGCCCATGTCGGGTCTTTTCACTCGACAAATCCCCATCTCTTGCTTACCTCTTATAGTAGCATAATATGAATGTCCATTTTGCAATCTGATGTTGTGTACGATAACGCTGTTGGTAATTCCAACACGAGTGAACTCTATGACATCACTGCCCCCTTGCATTGAACCTGAAACATAACCATTGAATAATCAATCAATCAATCAATCAATCAATCAAAGCTAGACCTTATGTGTATAGTGGCCACCTTCAAGTCTTTGTTACCCTTGGCTTGGTGAAGTCCTTCTGTGCTTATTGTTACATAATTTGAAAGGCTAATCTTGGCAAACAACAATTGGAGTATTATCAACAAGTGACATGTCCAACCCGTGGAACAAAGACTCTTGACCACTTGTATTGCCAGTACAAAAGGGCATTCAAGTCGATTGAACGCCCACCTCTGGGCAATTCAGACCACTCAATGGTACAACTCGTGCCGGCTTACAAGCAGCAACTTAAGCATTCCAAGCCTGTGATTAAATAATTCGCCTTTGGTCTGAGTCATGTGCTGATAAGCTGTGTGGATGTTTTGAGGTCACTAATTGGGATGTTTTTAAGGATAGCGTAGTTGATCTCGACAAGTAAACCGACACGGTGACTTTGTACATAAAGTTCTGTGAAGAAGTGTGTCTAAACAAAGACTATTACTCAAAATCCGAATTCCAAACCTTGGTTCGACAATAGTATTCGCGCTAAAGTACGAGCAAAGGATCTTGCTTATAAACAGAAATCCATGGACCCGACTGCCTATAAAAAGGCGAAGTAAGACTTGGAAAAGCGTATCAATGCTGCCAAGTGTAAATATCGCCAGCGTTTAGAGGACAACTTGAAAAGTAACAGAAGTCAGGATCTGTGGGCGGGAGTTCAGAATATCACCAACTACAAGCAAAGTGCGCCAATTATATGTAGTCGAGTCCATCACAAGTCCCTGCTAGTCCCTGCTAGTCCCTGCAAGTTTTCTGCAAGTCCCTGCAAGTCCCTGCAAGTCCATGACAAGCCCTCCAGTCCTAATTCCAATCATAAGCTGTAGGAATATACCTTGACCATATATCTGTTATAGCGCCCTTGTCCACCGTCATGATGAGCACATGCAAACATGACATAGAAGCAGCCATCTTGAATAAAGCACTATCACATGAAAGATCGTCTCCACAATCTCTGTCGATATTACCAAATATTACACAAGCTATTCAAATGAGCTTTGACAAAGGCATTCCATTGTCATTGTTCAACCAGTTACTTGTGACTGGCTTTATGAAAAGACTTCTGACTGGACTTGCGAAAGGACTTGCGAAAGGACTTGCTAAAGGAATTGCAGGGATTCGACTACAACTCTGGTTGATAGAGGTCAAAACTTTGATACTGGTTAACCTACTCTGCAGTATCATATTACAGTTTAACAATGTTTTTGTTCCATATCATTTGACAGTTACAACAATTATGGGTGAAGATATTTATGCTTACCGATGGCATACTCGTAGTACTTGATGCCCGAGTGATGCCTTGCTAAGCCATGTTCCTCAATGTCAGTGAAAGACTCCCAGTGCAACACTAACTCAGAGCTGGAACTCTTAAAAAGCAAAAATAAGAACATATGTGGCACCAGCAAGGGAAATCAGACATCAGTTGAAAATTTTGAAAATCGAGATTTCCATTCCATAATATAATATATAATGTAAGCTTTGTAATGGTTAAAAAAAATTTGTTATACGATAATTTGGTTTTCGGTTAAAGCAGTCAATTCAGCATTGAGAACGGAAAATAATATGTAGTATGGTTTTTTTTCGCAAGTACGCCACAACAAAATGTCAAATTGTACACATTTAATGGTCACAACACAAAAGCAAACCTGATATTTTGAATTAAATATGCTTTAAACTACAGTATTTTTACAAAAACAGGAATCATGATTTTTTTGACGATTTTCATGTAAATGGCAATTACTCGAAAATAGTTCATGCGACTATTGTCCGATTTCCGTTGCGGACGCCACATATATTGAATAAAACAACAGTAACTCCTCCACAACCTCTTGACAAAAATAAAAAGAAATGTTGTACTCGTAAATATGAAAAGTACCTTACAGACAAAAAGAAATATCAAACACTGATGGAAAAAATGGGAGGAAAAATTCAATGAAGTTATTACTTGATAGACTTGATGTTGGTCCCAGCCAATCCACACAGAGCCAGGGGTTGGTGGGGTGGTATCTATCACGACACCATCGCTACAGCTGGACACGGAGGGAAGTGGTTCAGTCCAAAACTCATGCTCTAATGTCACTTCATTGGCGTGGATGCAAATACGGTAACGCTTCCCATGTTGCAGCAACAAACCAGCCACGTTGACAAACTCTTTATCTACAGGACATCACAAATACACCGCAATTAAGTCACTTGGCTGGCACGAAGATAATACTTTTCAACTACTATACCTGATTCTGTGAATTTTGTTTGATATTTGTCTGTGGTTTGCTCTAAAAGCATGGAATTTTTCAATCAATTAACCCCTTGAGTATGTTTTTTTACGTGAGACGTCAGGGTGCCGCAGCGGCTCTGGCAGCCAAGCGAAACGGCCACAATGTGTTTGTGCAGTCAAGCATAACAATATACACAATAATCCAACAATGGATTGAAACTGCACAAAAGAGCGGCCAATGGCGTCATCTGGCCTGGTGGCACTGTTTAATCCAACAATGGATTATTGAAACTGCACAAACAGAGGTCAATAGCATTATCCGGCCTGGTGGCACTGTTGGTGTTTTTGCACCATGTGGCGTCATCCGTACGCAAGGGGTTAACCCTCCCTCTCTTGGTGCCCAAATGGAGCCAACTACCCTACCTATCAAAACCTATCGAGTTTTAGGTTGAAACACACAAGCTGTTGGAGAGGAAGGGCTCAGGTTTTTTGATAGGTTATTATAGTTATAACAGTAGGAGGGTGTAATAAGAAGAATGAAAATGCATTAAACTGCTGCAAACTGCTAACTGACTGAATTCACCTGAAATATACAAGTCAACAAAATTAGCTGGCCTAAAGGAGAGATTAAGGACAAAGGGAGAGAGGCAGTAGGTGACCACCTCTCTCCCTTGGTCCTCAATCCTTCCTTGGTCCTTAAGTGTTTCTCTACCCACCCCCACCTGCCTGTGTATCCCCACATATTTGCTTCCTGCACCACTGTCATTTGCCTTTGAGAAAGAACTTGCTTAAGTTCAAAATGTTAGGCTAGCTAATTTTGTTGATAATTATCAAATTAATAAGATTTGTAAAGCGCACATGGGATACAATACTCAAACCCAGCTTTCTGGCAGTATAAACATCTGAACCATAAAAACCAGGTGAATATGTAATGTTGCCGTTAAATAAATTACGATGATCTTACCAGACCTTCATGCCCCACACTTGCCTATTCTGTTCACAGGCATGCCAGGACAATTTTACCAAAGGTCTGTGTAAGGCCCACACTCCTGGTGCTTTAACCCTTTGCGTACGGATGACGCCATGGCGCAAAAATGTGCCACCAGGCCGGATGACGCCATTTGCTGCCGTTTGTGCAGTTTCAATCCATTGTTGGATTATTGTGTATGTCACGCTTGACTGCGCAAACACATTGTGGCCGTTTCGCTTGGCTGCCAGAGCCGCCGCAACACCCCGACGTCTCCCGTAAAATACCGTGCTCACGGGGTTAAACCACTGATGTGGGAAAGAAGTACATTAATTGATACATCAGCACAAGGCAATTTGCATTTCAAGGCCCACTGCTCTGACTTGGTCTTGTCACTCTTTAGTCCACCCCAACTGCCAGACAGCTAGCTATAACTGTGGGTTATAGGGTGACTACAGCCCCAAGTGAAGTACAAAACTCCCCGCTGAGTGGGCTGCACATTTTTACAGCAGGAAAGATATGCAGGGTGAGTTCACAGTGTTTTACATGGCCTTAAGGTGTCCTCATCAGGTCTCACAAGGTGAAATTTTCACGGTGAATTCATTAGAAAATGTAGTATGAAATAGCTGTGAATTTTTTCACGTCAACATTACATAATTGACACCTGGTTTTTGTGGTTCAGATGTTCATAGCGTGGGAGTATATATACAACCCACTGGCAGGCTGTGAGTGCACATGTATAGGCTTATCCAACACATAACCATCACTACCCTCACAGGTACCATTTACAACTGGGTAGAGAGAAGCAACTTGTGATGTTGTGTCTTGCTCAAGGACACAAGCACCACGACCCCTGCTAGTCTTGAACCCACAATCTGTATCACCAAGATCTTGAGTTCAGTACACAAGACCACGAGGCAGTACACTAGACCACAGAGTTCCAGAACTTCCTTCACAGGTGTTTCCATGTATGTTTTCTCTGCCAACTTAGTTTTGCTCATTGTGTGCAGATCTACAGTTTACCCTTTGTGCTGTACAAGTGACGTCAGATCAGTTTCTTTTTTAAGCAATGAGGCGCTTATTTGCGTTGGAATAGGCATAATGGTGTTGCGTAATTGATTTGCATAGTAGCCTTTTACAAGCAGTGATATTCGTTGATTTCCTCTGTTGCTGTCATAGTTTTCATGAGATTCTTTGAAACCGGGGTTTTTACAAGAATGCTAATCCAATGGAAGTGAAGCTAACGACCAACTTGAAACCTTTAATTCTGGTGATTATTAGTGTGCAATTTTTTTAATTTGTCAGATAAATTTACGAGTTCAAAACCCGGTGTACATGTAGGCTTTGCTTCGATTCTGTAGCAGGAATTGATTAACTGAACCAGCGATCCCGTTGATTTTTGAATAATGCATAATTCAATAGCTTTTAATCATATCGATACCAATCGCGATAGAAATATGACAAGAATCGATACTATCTACATGTACTTCCGACTTTACCGGACAATGTTACAAAGAAATCAATAAATATTACTTTAACAAAATTTTGCACGCCTGATTTTATAACCTTCTTGTGCACATATATTTCTGGGGTACATCTGACAGAAAACCCCTATAAGAGATATTTTGAATGGTTCGTATTGTCATAGCGTTTGTACAGTATTTTGGCAACACGCCTAGTTGCCTCCCGATGTAAGACTATCTCACAGACATTATTATCAATGGCTACAGCTCTTTACCGTAGCCTGTCAATGGCCAAATTCGAAGCCGCAGCCACAAAAGACCCGATCCGGGCAACGGCTTATACTGTGCGAGTGCAGCATACATACCAGCCTGTGAATAAACTAAACAGATACACCTGCAATGGTACGTCAACATATGCGTTTCAAATGGTTTCTTGGCTTTGCAAGCTAAAGTACCATTGGCATTTTTGATGGGTAATCCTTGGTTCCATTACTTGCTATACCCATGATGCCAAGATCCAAGGCAACAGACTATAATTTTAAGATGCTGTGTCTGTTATTTGTTTAGCATTTATAGATGAATGAGCTTTCCAATGAGACATTCCACACAAAAATGACTGACGATAAGTAACACAGTTATAAACCTTTTGAATAGACAACGGCCATGGCAGCAGTTTGAAAAAGACCACCTTGCCGGTTGTCTATATGCGCATTTCTGTCATACTCAATCTATTGTTTGCATTATGTTTGGCAAGCCCGTCTTGGCTTACCAGCCAGCCAGAAGGCCTTTGTAAGTTTCAATTTTTTGCAAAATAAGCCAGATGCCCCTATTCTTACAGTGCTAAAGGCAATCATCATGCATAAAGTTAAGACAAAATATACTGTAAAGTTATTTTTTGGGGGAGATTGGTTTTTATGGCACAGTTGTAATCAAGTCAATCACAAGTCAGATCAAAAGGTAGATCACAAGTCAATCACAAGTCAGCTCACAAGCTACATGGGATGAACAATGACAAGGGAATGCTTTTGTTATTATAGTGTGTTTCAATAGCTTGTTACATGGCTTGAGACCAGAATTGTGAAGTGACTGGTGATGACTTGAAATGACTTGTGATTGACTTGATTACAACTGGTTTTTGTTGGGGGTTAAAAAATAAGGTTTTCTTCCATTCTTCGTTTGTGGGAGGAAATCTATTGAACTAAAATTTTCAACCAGAGCACAGCCATTACAGCAATAAATAAACCATGATTTTCATTTGTTTGGAAACCAAAAGTATGCATTCACTTATCCTGACAGGCTGTGATGCCCATTTACTAATAATTTATAATATTTAAAGGTTCACAAAAAACCAAATAGGAGAATTTTTTAAATGGTTCTGAAACAATTACGAATACACAGAAAATAAAGATTGAATGTATCTTTGTGTTTTACAAAACTCACAGTGCATAACGTGTGACTGTACGTGCACTGTATATCTCCGAGGACAAGAGAACAAAGGAAACACAAAGAAACCTTTCAGTCCTCGAACGTAGTCTTTTGTTGAAATAGGTCCTCGGTTGTAAGGATACATGCTTAGTCTATGGGGGTTGGTTATATTAAAGGAACAATAGGAAACACAAAGCATTGTCCTTGGACGTATTGGAGAAGTACGACTACGTGTGCAGGAGCGTGACAAGCATTTTTCCAATTTTAATTTCTGTGAACCTTAAAGCAGAGATGTATTCGAGTCATCACAATTAAGTGCCTGCAAGTCCCTGCAAGTCCCTGCAAGTCCATCACAAGCCCTCCAGTCCTAATCCCAATCACAAGCTATTCAAATGAGCTTTGACAAAGGCATTTCTTTGTCATTGTTCATCCAGTTACTTGTGACCAGCTTTATGAAAGACTTCTGACTGAACTTGCGAAAGGACTTGTGAAAGGACTTGCAGGGACTCGAGTACAACTCTGCCTTAAGACATAAGGTCATGGATATAGTCTTTCTATCTTTAAAATGAAAGTTGGACACTTAATGTAACACAAAAAATATTTACGTTTGATATCTCATCTATATAAAAGTATACACCTTTGAGCAAGAATCTTTCCTACCTGTTTCGCCACAGGCCTTGGCCATTGGATGATCACAGGGGTACTGCAGACCATTGTCCAAGTTTCCAAATTCAGTGGAGCCGGTGTCTTCAATGGCTGCCCAGACGTAGGCCCTGTGGCGTAGTGTCGGCCAGACAGCCGCCAAGGAGGACGTAGATGAGATGTAATTCTTGTCTGGTTCTAGCCACGCAGCATTTTGCTCCATGTTGACCTCATCTATGTTTGTAAGGCAAAAGGTGAAAGATCTAAAACACTGTGTAAAGTTGTAGATGCTTCCTGTACAAACAAACCCTTTCAATAATGAAACTGCACATACAGTTCCCAAATGCCCTAGGTTACAAGAGAATTGAAAACCAAACAAATTAATAGCACAAAATTCCATAGATCGAGTTATCTAAGGAGTGTGGATGTTAACCAATGAATGATCAGTCAACCAAATACATGACACCGGACGGCAGCAACGACTTCTTGAACTGAGAATTGCAAATATTCCTGACTGATACAAATGGCACTACAGATCATACAAGTTCATCATTTGTGTACTACCCTGTATGTGTATCATCAAGCCATAAGAGTTTCTTCTATGCCAAAACAAAGGTAAATGCTCACATTTCACAACGGCTATGAATTTGGCCGGTTTACTTCTCAAAGTCCAAAGTCAGACCCAAAATAGGCTTGAAATGTATCAAACTGTATCGTCAGCCCTGCTTGAAGATCAAGCGCAATATGACATCACGTAACAATGTGCCATTCGAATTCCATGGTGAAATTATATAATTAAATACCAACATACAGAAAGTACCAAAAAACCAGTTCCTGTGCTAATTAAGCTTAGGCACGACCCAAATGATATAACTCGATTAACTCTATATATCTTCATAGACAAATACTAAATTTTCTTTCATTTCTATAATTACTTCAGCGTTGATCGGTACAAAAATTTCATCTTCAGCTAGGGTCCGTCTATGTTTCGATATTACTCGATTATTCAATATTACTTTGATATCGATATCGCCGCTAGCATTTTTTTTATCATATCGAAATATCGCCAAATTAATATTGAGGACTGATATCGAAAGTATCAAAAATGTGTCAGATCATCGTCAAAATTAACCTCCCATTGGTGGTCAGTAAAATACAACTTGGCGGCAAATTTTGACTGGGAACAAAAAATTAATACCGGTCTATCATGACATGCCAAGCGGAGAGGTTTTGTGCTCTTTGTTCTCGGTGAATTCCAGCTTATCTCTCTTATCAGTGTAAACCTCAAAAGAAACCGCCCCAACAGGTGTTTGGGAGGCTCAAACTCCCATATTGCTGAGATTTGTTGAAATAAACGTTTGAGTAATTTTGCTCCAGATAAAGCTGTGTGACATTGAGAATTAAGATATTTTAACTTCCCCGCATTCTCTCATCGGTAATCCCCGGCACTGAGACTGGTTTAAATTCAAACTTTAGATATGTGAGGTGGAGAGCGGGATTTACATTTGATCTGAAGAAGTTCCGTTGTCTTGTAGGGCCCTAACGATTCAGTGATATGCATCGATAATCGCAATTATGAAATGCCACACTGCTAAACTAAAATACGCGAAAAATTAAAGACAAACATGACAAACAGCAGTTCATGGTGATATTTCGGAAGTAAGGCTTTATATTGGTTTCACCCATCCTCCGACAAATATTGGTTTGGACGGGTAAAAAAAAAATGCCATTGCATTCTCCGATGTAGGCCTACCACTCACTGCTACCAGACAGATTGTGACGATGACAGTACGATCGGACATCGGGTATTTTTCAGGCGAATCAGGCGCCGTCTTAATTTAGTCTAACTTGTACGTGTGTATAATCAATATATCAAATATATTCGATGTTGGATCTCCGATATATATATCGATATATTGAAAATTCTGATATCGACCAGACCCTATCTTCCGTAAGTTCCCACTGTAGACATAAAGCCAAATAGTACTGTGAAAACCACTTTAATGTGTTTTCATTGAACAAAAAAAATACACCCAGAAAATACTTCCAGTCGACAAAAAGTCCAGCTCGCTGCTTATAGCATCATGCACATGTGTGATAAATTCTCCATTCCCTGTGCCTGTTCCAGTGCCCCAATTGACAGCGTCTGTGTTACTTTGATCAATAGACACCATCAGACTGGGGGAGAGAGCAGGACTAGGATAGTGGATACAAATATAGGGATAAAAGTGTGATGACGCGGTCTTTACCACTTCAATAATAACCGAGGAGGGGCGTGACCGCTGTTAACATTAACAGTGGTCACGACCCTTTGAGGTTATTATTAACAGGTAAAGACCGGGTCATCACATTTTTATCCCCATTCATAAATGCCTTCTTACGAAAAATGCAAAAACCTCCCGTAAAAAGGACAAAATGCGAAGCTTTTTCACCCCACTTTTTCTCCCATTTGCTCAGTACAAAACACATGCGTACGTATCGACCTTGTGAGCGCGTGAAGGCGCTCCACGCCTGTCTGTCGCGTGCGCACACGCACGAGATGCAGCGTTTTATACGTGCATTAGCGTTGTCTCACATTATGAAGTTCAGTACAACTTCCAGCCGTGTTTAAACAACCACTTAAACACACCCACCTGACAGGCTCTCGACCAATAGGGATAGTGAAACTCGCTGAGGCATTTATGAATGTACTTTCAAAAAAGTACAAGTCTGGCAATGATGTTTGGATTGTTTTCCGAATGGAAGGGGAGGGGGTTCAGGGGTAAAAAAAAAAGAAACTCACGATCTGCATCAATGACAACATGAGGGACGACCAAAGTCACATCGTCACAGTCAACAATCTCGGTGCTTGCAATGGAGGACAGACCGGCCTTATTGTAGCCCCTCACTGACAGCCGAAGACAGACATCGTGGTCCAACAATCCATTGTATGATGCAGTGAAGCGAGCCTTTGGACCAAGAGAAGACGTGAGAAAGACTTTAGGATTGAGCTTTCAACTTTTTAGTGAGGGCTAAAACATAACATCAGTTATTAAGCAGTGAATGGAGACAGACGTTTAAACACAAATTCAGCCACTATCCTTAGACAAATTTTGACATCAATTTCTTCGTAAAATGAAGGGATTTTATAATGTCAAATGTAATGATATACCCATAGAACGCCTCATAACTCTGCCTCTTAATTTGGCCTGAAACGTGCCAAAACCTTGTCCAAAAAAAACAGACTTGCATTATTTTCTTCCTGAAATACACTTCATCAGACAAACCACAAGAGAAATGTACACGCTAATTTTATCAACTGTATTAAGAGTGAAGAAAGAAAACTGACTTAAACCTGCAACTAGCGATCACCATACCGGTGTCATATGAAAATCAGACCCCTATGAAAATCCGACTTCTTTTCCCTCTGATTGGTTAAACCCTCTCATGTGACCGGCCACTCTCCTAATAATTATCTTCACTTAGGCATGTGTGATACTACCAATGAGCCCGTATTTCATAGTGACTGAAATTCATGCTTACACCGGCACTCAACCAGAGCATCAAGTTGCACTATGCTTCTGAGTTACAAGCAGAAACAACAATTTTTTCGATGAAAAATCAGTTTTGAGATTTTAACATGTTTACATGAAAAACTCTAGCATTTCCCAAAGTTTTAAAACTGAATTCAATCTTGGGCAATTTCTTTTTCAAACTCAGGTTACAGTGTGCACATCAGTTCCCAAACTTTGAGCTTCAGTTTCTCAAAGGGTTAAAACTCAAACAACTTCAAAAGATTGTAGCGGGGCCGAGGAATGAGCTACAGCAACACACATTACATCAAATTAAAGCTTATTGGGGCCTTCATGTATTTTCAGGTAATACCACAATCTCAACTTTCAACTATCGCTACTTTCCACCTATTTCTTGGTTCCAGCTCACAATTATCTAGACGATTCCCTGTGTGGTTTGCTTGGTGATATGACAAAAGTCATGTTCTCATTGAGTGACAGACTACCACTTCCCAAGCTGTATCCATGTTGGGGATTGACCCCTCGATATACTGCATTACGGGCTTATGACTTCTGACAAGCACCCTCTGAACAACGATAATGACAAAATGGAATAATGCCAACATAGGGCAAAATAGCTCAGTATGTAGGGCAACAGTATGGTAACCCAGAGGTTGTAGGTTCAAGTCCACCTCTTGTCAATTTTCTTGTTAACTCTTAAATTAGAAAGACGAACAGTAGTATTTGATGCAGGTATTAACACCATGCCTAAGCTTCACTCAAACATAAACTCACTTCAAGTCCACCTCTCAATTCAAACCTCCATTTGTACCACTCCAACTTACCTTGCAAGCACAACCATAATATTTCTACTTTTACTCTTATCAATGCCTCAAATATTCTTCAGCAGTCACTCACCACATTCCCAGTAACAAGAAGATCTTCGATTCTTGTCCACTGTCTCAGCAGGGCTCCATCACTGCCATCCTCAGCAACGCTCCACTCGTAGAAATCCATCAATTCCAGTGGGTCATCGTGACGGACATAATCATGCGCAAAAGGCTGGAAGACCACACGAATCTCTGTCCTGCCTTGTACAGTCTCAATGTCACCGACTGTGACCTCGCCGACTTCAGGAGGTTGGGATAGTACCCAGAATCCATCAGTGACGATGGGCCGGAAGCAGACGTTAACATGGCAGAACTGAATCTAAACAACCAGCAAAAACACACCATATTGGCTGTTTAAGGCTAAACTCAATGTTGTATACAGTGCAGTTAATGACCTTAGATACCATAAAGCTTGACAAGATTGGGGTTTTAAGTGTTCCCCGTTATCATCTACAAGTCATTACTAATGCTACTGAATGAAGATAATGATCTGTAAGCAGTACAAACGAGGTACATGTACATATTTGTTCACTGTGTTAAATTCTTACGTTGTTGCTTTAATTTCACATTTTCGTTTTTTATATATTTAATTTTATTTACTTCTGAACACCCACTACTCATCAATGTACCATACATCAAGACTTGGTCAAATGGCATATCCTGGTTTCAGCACAATCCAGTGTAACAGCTCACCTTGAAATAATGCCAGGAACATATCTACAGGAGGTTTAGTTGGGCAAAGGCCTACCCCAAAATCAACAGCCCATCCGCCAGCTTATCCACCAGCCCAATCTAGTTCTAAAATGGCAAATGCCTCAGTTTAATATAAAAAGAATAATTCTCATCAACTCTTTTCTCATGTTAATCTCCCACCTCAGTCACTACTTATCCCCACCCTTCCCTCAGTTGACCCTTGGACCAGCGCCCGCGCCAATGCAAAACTAGTTTTTGATTTAAACATGATGTTGATTGCTGAGAGAAGTCTGCGTCATTTTGTAGTTTTTATGTAAATGCGTATTGTAACATAAAACAGCTAATTATTTCTGCCATGGAATAACAAAAAAAATGACTTTTTGAGAGCTATTTTTTATCAAGTCCCCTCTAGCTCAGCACAGCCCGCAGACTTCTGTCAGCAATCAACATCATCTTTAAAAAAAACTTTTTTCCACACTACCTTTGATCTGTAGTGAGCTCCGCCATGTAATCCTGCACCTCCCTCAACATGCTGGAAGGCCATGCCAAGATCTTGATAACCAAGCACTGGGATCCACTCCATCGTAGCATTCTCATCGTCTGTGGGGATACACAAAAACCTTCTGTAGGTTATTGTATACAAAATCAATTCAAAGGAAGATGACGCTTCACATAGGCTATCGCAGTAGGATAACGAGGTAGGTTTGCATAAATGAAGAAAAATGTAGACAAATTAAAATTGAATGACTGATCAATGATATTCCATTTTTCTCTAATACACGTCACAGGGATCAAATCCCTCCATCCCTCCCCCACCCTTCCCCCACCCCACCCAACCCCAAATATGGTATGTACCATGTGGTGGCCCAGCATCCTCTACCAATGGATATGCCCTTGCCAGCCCACCCAAAATAAAAAGAAAACATCAGCAATATACACTGAGAAGTACCCAGAAGAAAAGTTCCATGGGTCATTTGGCTTCAGCCCTTCTCTACATAACGATAGTATGAAAAAACAAAAACAAAGAAGAATACTTTCCATCTCTCAAATAACATTTTTCTTATTAAGTTTGGGGGAAAACAACTACAAAAAGAAAGATTTAACTTGCAAATATCATCTAATAAGAAGAAAAATGTCAGAATGCTTTTATAGTTCTGAGTAAAATTTTACAATAGACAAATGATCAAACTAAAATTAAAAGTTGTTTGAAAGGGTTTACCCCAATAAATTTCGATCTCCCGTTCAACTGCCCAGAGGATGTTAGTCACAAAGGGCTGCAGCATCTCAGGGATGGTCCATCGAGCCGAGATGTCAGCGGTAGAGGACTGATAGGTGATGTCATCCTCACAGGGCTGTTCAGGAGCAGATGAATGATGAGATAATCCTGATGGTGCAGATGCTGCAAGAAGGATGCAAGAAACCATCGATGGGATCGATGATTGAACCAAGAGGTCTGAGGTAGAGGACTGGAAAGGTGCATGTCATCCTCACAGAGTAGATCAGGAGCATATAAATGATGAGATAAGGTAAAAAAAATAGTTGTGTTGCCCTCCGCGACTGACCCTAAAAGTTGTGTCGTGTTTTTGTTTCCTTTTCAGTTTTTAGAGAAATTTTCAAAATCTCACCTTTTCCCACACAAAATAATTGTCTTTATACAGCTACATGGCACAATCATCCGAGTTACACGACATGTAGTATTGTTTTCAAGGAAGGTTGAAAAAAAAAGACCGACCCTCCCTTTCCAATTTTTTCTCATTTTAGGGCAACACAATTTATTTTTGGTCTAATTCTGATGGTGCAGACACTGCAAGAAAGATGCAATAAGTATGCTAGTCTTGGTTCAAGACGATAGTGATCGATATTGGATCGTGCAGCGTCGCGTAAATTCGTTTCACGCAGTGCGCTTTTTAACGGTACGATTAGACCAACTCATTCGCTCCCACTATCGTCTTGGGAATCCTGCAAGAATGTGGGCGCGGCAGTAATATGCAAATGAGTTTGTTAGTGTTAATATTCATAACCTCCGAACAACATGGCGCTTCTCTTGCAGTCGGTGACCCCATGACATACCATACGATATTGTCTGGTTTGTGGGATGCGTATAGTGCCGCACATACATGTAGCTAGTAGCTACTATGGGATCTTTGGAAGGAACAAATAACATGCAAAACATATTTCTCTGTTAAATAAACGTGAAATTTATGGTTTTCTAGGGATATCGTTGGGGATTATACTTCTGCATCACATTACGTGTGTGAAATACTCAAAGCACTGTCGGGAATCATGGACGCAATTTATGAATTGAAATTCGTACTGAAATTCAATATGAAATGCCACACAGGCTGGGGGTAAGGGTATACTGTGACAAGTCAGTGTTTATGATGGTTTTAAATATCCCTATTTCCAGAGAGTTCATATTTGCCCAAACCACTCTAGCTGGATGTGAGATTCGCCATGAGCATAGAGCTGGAATTTTCAAGCTAAATTTAAACCATCTATTTCATGCAGCTAGGTCCATTCAAATTGGAAAGAATTACTACAACAGTGCATGAATTCCTTTTCACTCTTGTGATGACACAATATATCAATGAATTGAGAGCCTGACCGCATACTCGTACTCGTACTCCAATTGTAGACAGACTCCGATTGCAGGAATTCCCACCTCGATCGAATGCTAAAAAAGGCCTCAGGGCTTACAAACACAAACGAATAGATACTAAGGAACGGTGTTCACGACTTGGTAGTTGCACGGAACGTTGGGGTACTAATAAACGACAGCTAGCACTAGCACCAGCAGTCACAGCAAAAATACATGAAAATGTAGTCTTGGGGGAAAATAAAAATTAAAAACAAAAACGATGCGGCTTCCAAAAAGTATGCGGGCAAGGACGATCAACTGGTGTTTTTATTACATGGCCTAAATTTTGGCTGCCAATATTTTCAATGAAAATTTACTGAAGCTGCAAATTTCTTAATTGCATCCTAAAATTACTTGATTAGAAGGGGTAGCTGTATAGCAGCTAGAGTCTGACAACTTCAGTCTCCCTTGACTAGGGCTGTAGTCGAGTCCCTGCAAGTCCTTTTACAAGTCCTTTCATAAAGCCAGTCACAAGTAACTGGATAAACAATGACAAAGGAATGCCTTTGTCAAAGCTCATTTAAATAGCTTGTGATTGGGATTATGACTGGAGGGTTTGTGATGGACTTGCAGGGACTTGTGATGGACTTGTGATAAACAGCCCTGCCCTTGACATGGCACAGAGTTGACTTGGCTTGAGACCAACACTGCACGTGTACATGTAAACATTAATAGAGAGGTTTAGCAGCAAGTATTACGCGAATGTCAACGCACAATGAAACGTTTAGCTGCACGTCACGACGGGTATCATGCACAACCACAGGTTTTCCAACACGAAAGCTTCACAAGCAAGGGATTTCTTTTAACTTCAAAAATACATCAAACTGGACTTAGTTTGACCATGGAGAATTCTCCATGGTTTGACCCAAAAATGCATCTTCAGTGTTGTTTATTCAATGAGCTTTAATTCTCATAAAAATAAATATTGATTGCAATGTCTACAAATGCTTAAAAATGTTGCAATTATACTCATGTTATGACCCAACGTGAACTCACCATTTTCACGTATTTGACGTCCATGTGAAATTCACGTACGTGAGTAACAATACGTTGGAATTGATGACGTCAGCAAAAGAACACAATTTTCGCGTTCGCGTTCACGTAAAACGTGCTGCTAAACCTCTCTATTGACTGCATCTAACAAGATGGCCGCTCACATGGACGGCCGCGATCACACACTTAGTGTCACAATTTTGAAGCTGCAATCATCCAAATAAGTCTTTTTTCTTCAAAAATGTGTGATTCCTTTGTCTATTTGAAACTCCGCAAGGTATAAACGGCAAACGCTCACTTTTCCCACGCTCTTTTAATTTTACAGTGATGACGTTACATTACAAACAAAGGGGGTATAACCATAGCTCAATTCCCCTCAAAAGAAACCTCTTTTGTAGTAGAATTCTCGTAATTTATGAAACAGTTAATGTGATTTAAATCAATGTCACAACACAACATACAACTTTAATAATTGTGTTATAAGCGGTAATTACCAAAAATAGAGCCGATTGTCGGTAAAGTACTCGGCACACATTGTCTACTGCATGTCCCACTGCATCAGCTGAGATGACGTAATACCCACTATAAGTCACGTGATGACATGTAAACATTGGTCGCGCAATCGGTCAATTGCACTGTTCTAACTCCACATATTGCGCAATACGCAAAACGCAGTACTGCACAATCCATTGGAAATTTAAAAGCTGCGCGTTTGCATCCCATGTGGATCGTCACGTCTGTTTTCCGGATCGCTTTCAATTTCTCCTGTTTTAAGAATGGTGTAGGCCTACGTAAAGAGGTCTATCAATAAGTTCAAGTTGTTTTTAAACACAGCCGCAGAAACCGACGCAAAAAAAAAAAAAAACACACCTAAAAACACTCTGTCTTGTTATTGACTTGATTTAGGAAAATATAAATAAATTTAGTACTCATCAGCAAATAAAATCGGCAAATCTTTGGACTCTTATTGATGCGCGCGTGTTCCAAGTTTGCTTGAAGATAAATTCGTTATCCCACTCGCACTCGTGGAACATGGAAAATGTAGTGCGTTTGTGTCCCGTATACCACTCGGCCTCGTGGAATATGGGACACGAGAACGAAAGAATTTCCACCCAAGGTTTGCAACAATGACTTGTGGATGAACATATGAATGTGAACAAAGATGTGGCGGCCGGCTCCACAGTCTCCACAATATGTCACAACTTTGAACCTTTTGAGGCAAGAAATATATTTTCTTCAAAAAGTAACCACATACAATTGTTGTAACCAGCATAATCATGGGTTTGTGCACTGTCTCTGGCTGTTTGAATATTCACTGTAGTGAGTAGAACTTAGAGACCGTATTGAAAATCCTAGGCAATGAGTAAATAACCAGGACATTTTGGGAGGTGCATGTGACTATAATTTTACAGGTTTATGCATTCACAATACAGTTAAACAAAAATCAAAAAGAAACTGAAAGTCTTACTTCCATTTCGATCACAGCCAAGTCCGTCTTTGATTGATGCCCCGTCCAATATCTGACCCTCCTGGATGACTTTGACACCATCTGAGGTCACATGGACACCCCCAGCTTCAGAGTTGGCACGAACAGTCACGTAGTAGGTCTGTTGAGTAACAAATATTCAAATGACAAAATAAATGACAGATTCTGTAAACTAACCTTCTGAGGTGATTCCTCGAAGCATTCTAGAATGCTCCAAAAATTATCATCCCCAAGAAATCAGTCATCAAACTACTTGACTCCACACAGATGGAAAATAACTATGTGTATGTCCTCTAAAAAGCTACATTATCCTGAACCTCAGTGCTGTAATTACCATGAGTGGTGTGAGATCAAGTCCCTCCAGTCGATAGAAGGTTGCATTGCCGACATCAATGAAACCACCGCTGACATCAGAGGAACCACCTCCTCCTGATCCGACGGCAATCTCATAGTCGATGTCAAGATGAGGATGCTCAAAGCCAAACCAACGAGCCGAGATGCTGGTGGTGTTCATCTGCACATCAATGTCCTTCGCCACCTGCCAAAATTAAGAACATTTGCTGGTGGACACTAGGATCTAATTCTAAGATTGGCCTCTGTCAGTTCAGTTTAATACCAACACAGACAAGCACTCATGAACAGTGGTACACTTAGGATTTGCCTTTATTTTGGGTTCAGGGGAGGGGGGAGGGGCGGCTCACCCCTTTTTTCCTAAAAAAAATGAAAAAAATGGAGAAAGAAAACACTCCCCTCCCAAATTTGTCTGGCAAGTAAATAATTTTCAAAGTGAAAACAGGCAGGAGTGGGATTCGAACCAGCGACCTCCGGAATACCGTACCAGCGTTCAACCAACTGAGTTATAAATTAGAACAGAGATGTTTTCTCTTTTGCCCTGTCCCGACTTAATATATGAAGCACTGTAAACTCGGTGCTTTCCGAGAGGCTGTGTGGAAAAATTCACAGGCTAACTCGGGCGGGATTCGAACCCACGACTTCCTGCTTACTAGTGCAGACGTCTTAACCACTCGACCACCGAGCTTGCCGGGGTCAGCTGGCCGATTCGAATCCAATTCAGCAGCATGTACCACATAATCCGTCAGAAGATAAGCCTGTATTTTCCAGCCTCTTGGAAAGCACTGAGTATACAGTGCTTCATATATTACGTCGGGACAGGGCAAAAGAGAAAACATCTCTGTTCTAATTTACATCATCCCCGACACAAACATTCCATCTTCTGACCAACTGATTTATCTTGCCCTATGTTGGTGGTCTTCCAAATTGTCAGTGTCTTTGTTTGGGGGGGGGGTGTAATTTGAGAAGTGGAGTGAGGGGCTAGGAGTCTTTCTGGTCAGTAGTGCAACCGGGATTTGTCTTTTGGGGAGATAAAACGAAATTTAAAAATAATTTGGTAAATGTTTTTTTAAACATTGGCCCAAACAATTTTACATCTGCAACACAATTTGAAAAGGGGATTGGATTGGTGGGGTAAGGGGTAACAATCTTTTTGATAGCACTATTGAACTTTACATTTTTAGCAACATTTGCAGACAATAGAGGCCTGTTGGCCAATTGAAATACCACAAAAACTACACCCAAAAAAATGACAACATCTCCTTGGGTGCGCTAATGATTTGGACATCAGTGGCACCATATTTCTCAGCTGCTTTTGATTCATGTGCACTCCACATGAAATAATGGCAACCCCAAAATAATGGCAACTTCTTCTAAGGGCCGGATATGGAGGAGGGGAAGGGGGCTCAAGCCACTGCTCATGAAGTTATAGCACTGCAGGTTCTACCAACCAAACTCCCCTCAGTACTTCTATCTACATGGTAACTTTAACAGTACACCACATGTGTACATTAAATCCAAATTATTTTCCTGTTCCAAGCTCACTTCCATGGGCAAGTAACATGTTCTCCAAAGGTTTTGCATATACCTTGAGTCATTAAAAAAATATTGAAACTAGCACTTTAAAGACTAAAAATATAAGGCATGAGTCATTGTAAATTAGAGATTAATGTTCATATGACACTAACCTGTATATAAAACAACAGGTTATTCAGAAGTTAAACACAACTGGTTTTCACAATAACAAAAATACACCAAATCACTGGCATTGATTTCAACATACATACCCCGAGGTCAACGTCCACCTCCTCCCCAGGGGGTGCAACATCCAATACAACACCCAGGGATGGCAACTGTACAATGTGTCTGTAAACGGAGGACGTTCCTACGGTTGCTAACCCAGCACCATTCTGTGCTCTGACTGACACGTAATACTCATGATCACCATGGAGATGCCAGTCTAGGGCCTCCAATGAGAATGCAGCACAAGATGTTTGGGACAAACACGGACCGATTTTGTAGTCTTTCTCCTTCTGAAAAGCCAGGGTTTCAGTGCCACCTGGGCTACTTCCTGAAATCGTACAGAGAAAAAACCAAATTCTTTTAAAAGTGCCCAAGTAGCATTTTGAGATTTCTATCAAATAGAGAGTATGTTTTATCACATTTCTCACTCATCAATCTATTCCTCTCGTCTGTGGATCTGTCTCCATTCATTTAGGTCAAGTATAGCTTCCTGCCTATTCCTTCCAAGAGGCCATATTTCCTTCTTTTTTGTTCATTCTTTGAATTCTGTTGGCAGTTGCATTTTACAATATCAAACTTTATTATTTCCAAAGAGGCATTCTGTAAAAAGTGCTACAGAACATTGCAAAATTGTTACGTTTCAAACAATAATGCCTTTTACCATTTTATAAGATTAAATGAAAAATTTCAAAAATTTCCAACCCCTTGAAAATTCCTGAAACTTTCCTTGGAAAATCATTGGATAGTGAAGCACACAAAATGACCAATATATTTTAGTGTTTCATGATTGTATTAGCTTGTTAAATGATACATTTGCAACCTCTTTCAAAAATCTCTCAATGTGGGCCACTCACCAATGCCAACTTGGTAGACCAGGCTGGTATCCACATCATCCATGAAGTCTCCGTCTCCCCATTCAGCAATCAAGAACTCATTCTCCACATGGACTGAGACACGCCCAACAAACACAGGTGGAGTGGTGTCCACTACAATCGGACCTATCGCCTTCATGACCAAATGTTTTAATGGATCAGTTATTACAAATTTTAGAGTGCCGGGATGCTAAACATGCTTTCATTTTTATTGTGCCCTAAGCCGCACAACTTCAGTTCAGGTCAACAGATAGGCCTAGTGAACATGTCCAGTCACATAGGTCATCATCAATGTCACATCTAAGTTTAGACCCGACTACAATGCTGTCCTTTCTAAAAAAAAAAATATTTCCAGCAAAATTCACTTGTGTTCAACAACAAACTAAACCACATTTTTACATAATATTTGAAGAGATTATTTTTGCAAAGTACTGATGTCTAGTCACATACCAATTGTTGAATATGATATCTGGTCATTTATATATTGTTGCATTTAAGTGTGAATTAATTAACTCAGAGTCACCTAAAACAGACTCAAAATCAGACTTCAGTTCATTCCAGAGTCAGTAGCTGTTAAAGTCCATCTGTGCAGGTTATCCATCAACAATCTGTCAGTCTATCTGTAAGTTGGGCTGCATTGCTGTCCGTGCATCCATCCGTCACCTTATGCCGTATGTTCACCTCACACGTACAATTTTGTATTTTCTACTTTATGAAGGACCAAAGTGTCATGTCATTTGCTGTTATTCTGGTTCATGCACTGGTTCACGTCCTTATGTCTTCACACACATTTCTAGAGAGCCTATACCAGAAACGTGCTATACTCTGGCAGTAATCAGTATTCATTTACCTTGGAAGTAGATAGCTGAGCCTTGTTGACTGCCTTCAGAACCAGATGGAACACAGATCCCTGGCTGATATGGGGATGGTACATCACAAAGTGATCATGACCGGACGTTGACATGAAGGTCACAAGGTCAGGGGTGGGGTTTGAGGGATCACTGCTGAGACCGATCTCGTAGTCAAAGATGGAGCTTTCGGCATCCTCTCCAGTCCAGGATATAGTCACCTATTTAGGGCAATACAAACAAACACATCTTAACCGAACTAAACTGAAATTCGTCAAACTCTTCTGAACTGAACCAAACTGAACCGAACTGAATCGGTCCATTCGGAATGTTAGGCAAACGTTTATATTATTATTAAAAAAGTGGGTTTTTTCTCAAACCTGTAAAATTACTTTTAACGGTAATTCGTTTTACTCCGGAGTGAAAGCCACAAAAATCCCTACCCCCCAAAAAAAAAATGTTTCCAAACCACACAAAGTTACTGTACCAATGTCCACATGACAGTCCGTCATCATCTGTGCTGTCATTGAAACAAAATCTTAAATCTTACAATAAACAGCCAATGCAACTTGAGGGCTGACTTGAAGCACTACACAAAGGGGTACCAATGAGGGTAGGGAACATTATTTTCTTTCAAAAAATCTGGGCATTTTAATACGGGGCTAATTGCCACAAGGGATTAACCAGATAATGTTACGTCACGAATCAACCACTAGTTGACCAATGTTCCTTGCTTGAACTTGCTTAAATCAGCAAGTTGCAATTGGGTTATTGTGCAGTAAAACTATTAATCTGGCCCTGGCACGGGAATCTTGAAGCAGCTTACATGTTTGTGGGTTGGAAGAAAGAATTTCTGCTGAATGGGTGAGATCCAGAGGCAGTCCAGGTCTCCTTGGAGAATCGCTGAGGAGTCATTGGTGGCAGCCATCTCAGGATAAACAGACAAATCATCCACCAGAGAGGCTTTGGAACTAGATTGGTACAAAAACGGTGAAAATGTGAATTAATACCCATAGCCCCCTTGCATTAATGCAAGCACTCTGGTCCGAGTTTCATGGGACTGCTGAATCCGAATATGAGCTTTATATTTGGGTGTTTATACCTGAACTTGTACAAGGATTCCAGCTTTCTCTTAACTCCAGATTTAATCTTCCGAAAAGAGATTATTACCAAGATAAATGATCGCCTACCACCAGCAGGGAAACATTAGTATCGCTTGATTAAAGGACTAGGTGCTAAATCTTTCCTGGATTGGCCTATGAAAGACAAATGGATTTGAAACAAATATAATACCCAGTCCAATGTTTGTTTTTGTCCTTTTATAATGAAACCATCTTCATGCTTTTTGATGGTTGAAATTGGTGTACAAAAAGCAAATCCAGATTTTGTGAATTGTGGAGCCATTTTTAACTTGAAGTTTCTGTAGGGATTTCTGCAAAGCAAATTTGGCAGGATATAAAAAATTCTTGTCCAGAGAGGACTGGCCACCCATGGTGTGGCAAACTGCCTTCAGGATTAACCGGATGTGAAATCCGGATTTGTTAAAAATAAAGGAAATACTGGTTTGAAAAAGGCCAGGTTTTTTAAAAAGAAAATGATGATATGGACATGTCACAAATACCATTGAAATTCTTGTAAACAAAAGAAATTTGCAGTAAAATAGTTAATTTTAACAGGATATTAATGATTGAGATGGTCTTAGTGTAGGGGTGAGATTGGCCAAAAATGAAAAATCCACGAAATGGAAAAAAAAATCCACGAGGACCCTAGATCAACATCAGTTTGTATTTGCTTATAAAGGCACCCCCTTAAAATATCCGTTTTTATTGGTCTATATCCACTTTTACAGGTAAAAACCCCTTTAGGACAACACCTCAGGAATTCAATATTGCAAAAGAGATTCTTTAAAAATTCTGAAATCCCAACAAAAAATCCTGAAATCATGAAAAAACCTGACAAATCTCACCCCTGTTAGTGTCAATACTTTAATCTTTGAGTTTTAACCCACTTTTGTGAACCACTCGATACCTCAAACTTCAAACGACATCTCCTACCTACAAGTGCTGGACGCATTGAGCAGCTGTGTCTTCCTACGCTGCTCATCAATGTACCACACCCGACCCTCGGCATCCGTGGCCAGACCGGGCCACATCCGAGCATCGCTGATAGCAATTTGGGACAACTCAGGAGGGCTTGGATCGATCACGACACCATCGGAGCAGACGGGCTCCGAGGGTTCCAGGGCACGGTTGTAAGCGATGACGGTAACGTAGTACACACCAGGAGAGGGCGCTGTCCAACTGGCATGCGTGGACGTGGTCCTTGTCATCTAGAGAAAGAATAACAGGAGCCAGTAGCCTACCAAATAATGATAGTGTGAGGAAGCAATTCTAACTAACTTGTTCAAACAGAGAGGAGTATGTTGCTAAAGATAGACTATAGGCTGAAGGCTCACTTGTGCTTCTCATAAATACCATTTTGTACAAAGGGCAAGAGAATGGTGCAAAGTGAACTGAAACTTTTTGCAATAATGGTTCAATCATACTTGACCACCATGACACTTTATATTAGAGTTTGGTTCTTGCCTCTCTCTCAGCGGCACGGCGACAGGTGGAGTTTTGGGTGTTTCACTTCTGCCCCAGGACCCCAAAAAATTAACCATTACAAGGTATTTAGGGATTCTACAGGTCTATCTGCAGTTGGCTCAAGAAGTGCAACTAAGGTCTATTTTGGCAGACCCTGTTGCTGAGTATATATATATGCATGAGCTCTAAAGGTTGAAGACTGGACTAGGATAATAAATCACATTCATAAATACCGTTCCTATTGGTCGAGGAGTTTGTCACATGGGTGGTTTTAAACGGCCGATAAAACACCAACCGGATTTAAACACTTTTTCCGGTGTCACATGAAATTTAGACTCCTATAAAATCTGGTCCCTTTTATTGGTTTAACACTCGCACGACCAGTCACTCTTATTACACAAGCGCAATACTACTGATGCGTCCGTATTTAGAGTCCATAATTTCACACTACACAAACACTGCTGCGTTCTGCGCCACATTGCGCACGCATCAGTCGCACCTTAATTTCCATATAAGGACATTTTTTACACTACTCGCGTGAGGCACAAAGGGGTGTTTTACAAATCAAGGTAACATTTTTTAAACAAAATCATCAGTAATTTATGATTTTCTGAGGTTTTTTCTGAATTATACAAAAAGGTATTTTGGCTTGGGTTATTATCAGTGACCAGGCCCCAAGGCGGTTTAAATGTACTTGTTTAAAACCAGCACAGCACATATTTATTCCCTTTATAGTCAATTTAATGACAATTTGCTACCTCATCTCGAATGCTGCCAATCGTTGTCTCGTTCATCCAGCAGGCATCATCAAACAGAAACTGGTAGAACTTGACACCACTCTCCTTGTCAAAGAATCCCTCCCAGTGAGCGGAGAGGTCACTGCCTTGTTGAAAGTCCACCTCATTGGACCCGCGTATCCCATCATGCACCACGCCAGCTTGAGGTGGTGATGTATCCACTGTTATCTGCGAGTTGGTAAAGGATAAGCAGAGATGTAAGCTAAATATAGCACATCTTCATAATTATAAGTTTGTAGAAGCTGCTTTAAAGATCACATGCATACCTTAATGGTCTTGGTTGTTACAAGTCTTGCCTGGTTGGTAACCGTCAGTGTGATGAAGTAATCATAGTCATGGACACCAATGTGGAATGTTGGACTGAAACCATAGTCTACAGCGTAACAGTCTCCAATCGGGACACACATACAGCTGACGGGATCACAGTCTTCAGTGTCCTAAGAAACAAATCAAGAATCAGGGTTTCAACTTTGCTTATTTTGAAAATCGAGTTACTGGTCTTTTCATATTGTTTAGTCTGATGTAATTAATCTTTCGGACCTTTATCACGTGTCATATCATGGAACACATAGTGTAGTGATGCTAATGACTGCTTATTATAGTAAACCAGTCAAGCTTTCTGCACGCACACATGGTTTAACCTGCTTCATAACGATACATGTACGATTCATAAAACTGTTGTCAAATTACTACAACTTTTCATGTTCTTTGCTCCGAAAAATGGGTGACAACTCTCAGAATTTCCCTCTGAGGTAAACCTGCAGCCAAAGCGGCTCGTTTAATAAATATAATAATAAATTATTGAATATATATTGCGCTCTCTCAAGGACCAGCCTGTTCGAGGGCTCATTACATTAAAATTCCTGATTAAAAATGACACAAGAGCCATTAAAATTACATCAAAATTCCTAAATAGAAATAAAGGATACACACATAAAAGTACACATGAACACGATAACTTCACACGATGAGGCTAAAACATTACCATAAATTAGCACAAATTAGTGTAAATTCAAATTAAAAACACATTACACATCACCAAATGCTTTCCTAAAAGGGAAGGTTTTTTAAGTTTACTTTTGAGAAGGCTTTTATTAATTATTACCTATTATTACTCTCAAAAAGTCTGGAGACTTTAACAAATAAATGGCTCTCCGATGCTCATGCTCTGCTGAAGTCTTCCCAGTTTGTTGGGATCAACTTACACCACCTATAACAACTGCATAAGTCACGTCATAATTTGTAGCTCAAGTCAACAAGTTTACACATTGCGTAACCTTTATGAAATCAATTTTAATATGTTGCACAACTTCGTGCTAAAATGTGGTACGGAACTGCATAAGGCTTTGTGAAATGGGCTGAGCTGGCCTATTCCTAGTTGGCACAGGTGTTCCAAATTAGAACAGACAATGTTCCCAATGAAAAATTCTAAACAATTTTACTGTTGAAACACTCCTGAATTGATGTTTGTTTTTAAATGATGACTTAGACTTCTTGGCATTGGTGATAGATTGGAAGAATTCTCATTTTTACAGTCTCACAATCAACAATAAATGAATATTACATTTTGTATTTTATGCCCCACTGTAACAGACGAACCCTACCTTACTTTGTTGTTGGTCTTTCTATCACATACCATTATTCTTGAACCCGGTTACTTATAATGAGGCGCCGGGGTGCCGGGCCGGCTTGTGCAGCCAAGCAAAATGGATGCAAGAGGCTTGTGCAGCCAAGCGTAACATACACAATAATCCAACAATGGATTGATCACTCAGTGCAGAGATTGCCTGTATAGATGTCGTCCGGCCAGCTGGTATATTTCTTTTTACTTGTACAGACGTCATCCGTCTTCAATGTGTTAAGTATTTGTCAACTCCAGCTTGGGTACTGAATACTGAAGTTGCTTGCAGTTATACGTACAAGGAAGGCCCCTATATCATGGCCACATTCATCCTACCCGTGCATAAAAGCTTGATCGGATTCGTCTATAGCATTTCCAAGTAGTCCTACATCTTCCTTCTGGTGAATCACTTTTTCACATTTGCAATTTCTTTGTCAATAGACTAATCAGATCATGAGTCAATCTCTTCAGAATTTTTCTCGTTTCATGAGCTGACTGTAGTACAACACATTACTATCAGAAGCTCCCCATATTGCTAGAATCTCATCCTTCATAAAGGACAGACATTAGAAATACTGATTAGAATGAAGTTATACTGATTCTGAGATTTTGAATAATGAAAAAAACGACTGAGAATTCCGATCACAAAGACTGCATGTTGAAAAACCTAATGTCTGTAACAATGTCTTTGTTTACTTACTGTGTTGATTTTCCTAGCTGGTACTGTCTGTCGGCCATGTTCATCCTCAGTTCCAGTGTGGTTGTCAAACAGACGCCACTCAATGGTTCTCACACCACTGTGAATGTCATACGTCCTGAACTCAACACTTGGGGAGACATACAAGAAAAACAAACATTTTCAATCTTAATCTGCCGACTGTTCTTTGGCTGAGACATGCGAATGATCCGGGCCCAATTTCATGGCTCTGCTTACCGTTAGCGAAAAATCCCCGCTTACTTTAGCAGAAAATGTTGTGCTTATGGCAAGCATATTTCATGCGTTAGCACAGAATTTTCGCTCCTGAGCATGCGTACATCCCGTAACTAAGGATTCTGTGCTTACAGGGTTAGGGCAGAATTTTTCCAGCGCAAAATGGTGATCGTAAGCGCGGAAAGCTGTGGTTCGCAGAGAGCCATGAAATTGGGCCCTGATTTGGGAAGAACTCAATCTCCATGAAAGTTAGGATTTCAATTTTACATCTGTAAAACCCATTTCTGTCATAGCCAACGTTATATAACTGAAATCAATTTCAAAATATTTTGGGTTGATTGAATTTTTGCTCTGAGAATAATTTATACTGTTCAATTACTTTTAGCTGAAAACAAGTGTTCATGTCTCTAACAAGTTATAGGGTGGGGTAGGAATGAACTACAACAGCAGATATCAAATAAAAACTGTAATCTCAATTATTAAATTTTGCTACTTTCTACCAACTCTCTGGTGCTATGTCACTTTTAACCACAGATCCACAAGGGAAACTGACTACATAGGTCATATCAATGTTTCAAAAGCCAACAACAAAAACTACCAGGAGTGAGATTTGAACCTGTGTCAGATTTGAACCAGATAGGATTGTGTATAAAAGTAACCTGCATCTATTTCCCTATTTTTGATTGTTCACCTAATTTGCATTTGCATGTAGTTGAATATTCATTTTATCCAGTAGTGCCATTAATTTGCATTTGAATTTGCATCTTGGGTTCTAGATTTTGGACCATGCTGCTTGGATCAACAATAAGGTAAGTATGCACAATTGGGTGGGGCCTTTTAATTAATTATATGTGCATTGGAGTGGGAGGTAGTGCCATTAATTTGCATTTGAATTTGCATCTTGGGTTCTAGATTTTGGACCATGCTGCTTGGATCAACAATATGGTAAGTATGCACAATTGGGTGGGGCCTTTTAATTATGTGCATTGGAGTGGGATGTAGTGGTGTGAGTTGGTTAGGCTATACCAGAGAGGACTTGGGACAATGGGGGATTAGGGATAACAATGACACCGAGGACTTGGGCCTAGTCCTCGAGAGAATTTCGTGTACAAACCTTATGGGAGCTGTTCAGAAAAAGTTAAAGTAGCCTACAAACAAAGGGAACAAAGAAGGGTTCCATTCATGGTCCTCATAAGTATAGGAAAATGCACATGGGTGTGTATGGGTGAGTATGTATATACCGGCAATCGTGGACCTAGGACAAAAGAATTCGGGCGCAGACAAAGGGTCCACGTTTGACCGAACGTCCACGATTGAAAATCGTGTACAAAACATATGGGAGGCCTTCCGAAAAAGTTAGAGTATAAACAAAAGAGGAACAATGGGACGTCCACGATTGCAGGTATTTGCACACTTGTGTGAGTTAGCGGTGCATACACTGTGTGGACCTGTGAATAAAAGATTTCGGCGTGAACAATAGATGAGAGACACTATGTGGACCTGGGTCAGGTCATAGTGTTTCGCTCTCTCTGGAAAAAGGCTTCAGAGGCAAAATGGGGTTAGGGTTATCTGTGGGAGAATAAAGATAATTACTTCAGGGGGCCACTATCAAAAATTGGGGTCGAAAAAATTTTCTGGATGTGAGAAAAATGAGGATTTTGGCCGAGAATTCTTAACTACACGAATACAAAGGAATGTCCACACTGCGTATGTGAAACTGAGCTGGGTGTGTATGGGCGTGTATATAAGTGTGCCTTCCATACTACCCATGGTCAGTTTTCTTGCTGCCTATATGCAACGTCACCAGTGGCTGAGCTGTCTGTTTTTCCTGCAAGCTTTTCTACACTTTCTTGGAGCTTTTGCTCTTCGGGTTTAACAAATTTGTTGCCCCGAATTTGCTTACTGGAAGTGTTCTCTTGGGAGTACTGCTAGACTCCCCAGTTTTGACTTTGGGACTGGTGACGGACTGCAGGCAACGATGGAGGCCACGAATCTTACAGATGTAAGTCTAAGATAAATATTTACTTAACGTAATTTGGAGTGTACATTTTGAAATATTCAATGATATATGAAGTTGTTTGCTTAGGGTGGAGTGCTTAATCGGTGGTCGGGCCAGGCCGTTGAAAAGCCTGGCCAAGCCCGTAGAACGCCTGGGCCTTCGGGCTTCAATAATCCCCTGGTTGTACACAAACTGTTCATTAATTCTGGAGTCCAGCGGGCTCCCATTGTTCACTAAGACTTGACTGACAGCTGAGGCATCTTTTGATCCTGCCGTGAATGGGTGCAGATTAGTGTGGGAGGGGCTACAACCAGGCCTGGCCTGGCAGAGGCCAGGCTTTATTGATTAGTTGATGCTCTATTGTTAGGTGATTTGTGGCTCACAATAGCAAGAGTAAAAGCCTGAAGGCCCGGGCTTGGCTGGGCTTTTCAAAGGCCTGGCCCGACCACAGATTAACCACTCCTCCCTTAGTGTTTATAATTACTTGAAGAGTACCATATAGTTCAATTGTCGATACATTTTACTTTTCATCTGAAAAGGGCATGACTGATGTAATCGATTCCGTATGTATTCAGTGTACATTAGTGTGCGTAATATAAATTCACAACTATTTTGGAGTTGGCTTTGGTAATTTTTCAGAGAGCCCTTTTATAAGTGGCGGTTACTACCGGGTGGTTTGCTACCAGTTCGAGAGCGGCGGAAACTTCTGTGCTCCGACTACTGTGTGGCCGGCTATAGGACTGATGGGGGCGTGAACATTCTCGCACTTGGACAATCGCCTACCTGTATGCTGCATCCAAGAGCTAGCGCAGTTGAACATTTCAATTGGTGGAGGGTTTATTTTGAGGAGTTTGTTCAATATTATACCGGTACTAGTTAGTAAGTGTGAATTTGAAGTTGAATGGTGCCTTTGTGACACATTTATTGGTTTGTGCCTTGGTGGCGCATTGATATTTATGGAAGTTGGCTTAGTGGCGAATTTATTGAATTGTGCCTTTGGTGGCATTGCTTGAATTGTGCCCAAGTGGTGTAAATTTACCGGTTTGAGCCTTTGTGGCACTTTTGATATTTATTAGCTGCCCTATAGTGGCATAGTATGGGAATTGTGCCTCGGTGGCATTTTGATATGTGATGTGACGAATTTATTGAATTTTGCCTTGGTGGCATTTTGATATGTGATGTGGCGAATTTATTGAATATTGCCTTGGTGACATTTTGATATGTGATGTGGCGATTTTATTAAATATTGCCTTGGTGACATTTTGATATGTGATGTGGCAAATTTATTGAATATTGCCTTGGTGACATTTTGATCTTTATGGTCATTGGACCTAGTGGTGTTTTCTTGGTTTGCACCTTGGTGGCGTGGTACGTGCGCCTTGGTGGCGGGGTATGGGAATTGTGCCTTGGTGGCATTATAATATTTGTAGATTTGCCCGTGTGGCGTAAAGATTGTGCAACTTTGCCTTGGTGGCGTATAGTGCATGTAGATGTGCCTTATGGCTCAGACGAGCGTTGTTTAGCCTGTTGGGCGGAGAGATGTACATTTTGCATTTTGGTGTAATTTTAGTGTATTTTGGAATTACATTGCATTGCCGTTTGGATGTGTGTTTGGAGCTATTTAGCGATTTTACAGCTGTTATAAATGAGTGAGTAAAACAGTGAGCCTTGGGACTGTAAATAAATTTAAAAAATAGGATCACTTAATAGATTTCCGACTAATTGAGTCTGTTTACTGACTGGGTTCTCACAACCTGTTACCACCAGATTACCATACCAGCACAGCAGCACTATACCAACTGAGCTATGAGGTCTCCCAATTTGTCAATAAAAGCACTGATCTATAAAGCCGTGTTTCCATTAGACTTTTTCTTCCGCAGCGTTGCGGAAACTTACCGCGACATGCCTTCACGTAATTCTACCGTGCGTTCCCACTTGGACTTTTATAACCGTGACAGAACGTTTATTCGCCTTGCGAGGCAGGCAGAATGTCACTCTTTTACGCACTGTGCACAACCACCTTTGACCTAAATGGGATAGACGTGGTGACGACTAGCGTAATTTTTCGCACGCTAAAATTGCATTGAATAGTCGGCTACCCATACCAGATGCGTCGACACAAAAAGATCAAGTCTAGTCTAGTACATTCATAGAAAATGGCATCGTCGTCAAATGCAACAAGTTTCAAAGCCTCCTCCAAAAAGGAAAAGCCGACCCAACTAACGGTAGTTCCAAGAGGAAGACGAACTGGGGCCACGCAGAAACTGTTGGGCTATATAATCGCAATTTGGGGATCTCTGCCTTCCCCAACATTTTTACTGACATCTAACCCAATTCCTCTAACAAAATTTATCACATCTGCCATGTTTCAAGCAGCGAACGGACGCAAAAATGTTCTTGTATGCACATACTGGGTCGTCGGTCGGTTTACTCCGCTGCAAAGCGCAAGGGAAACTGTATGTAATCACATGTGGGTGTGCTTTACACAAGGAGAAAGGGAACCGTACCACCATTTCCACACACACGCTATACATAATAATCGCTGTGTATAGTTTGATGTATTACAAGAAGGTGCATTGTTTACACTGGTTTTCTACATGGTGGCGGTAGTTTTACAGTGCGGGACCATTTCCATTGGTCTTTTTATTGTCCCTGATGACTTTCCGTGGCTGCGCGACAATCTTACACGAGAGCTTTCGGCCTGGTAGTTTTACATCATGGTCACAGTAAGTTGACAAGGACGTTAGTTTACCGCATGTCCCCATTGGACTTAATCATTCAAAAAAAAGTTGTAGAAATTGACAATAAGTCTAATGGAAACATGGCTATATAAGTCATAAACCTCGAAGTAACAAACAAAATGAGTTCCCTGTTTTATAGAATGCATTAGCCAGGAACATGGACACAACATAGGTCGTAAAAATAGGATTACTGGTGTGACAAGAAAATGCAGGCATAGTCGACTGTAGGAAATGCACAATATTACCTGATTTCATGCAGATCAACTGAATTATGAATGGCTAGATTGACCTCCCCGTCCCGCACCAGCCAGAAGTCTTCAATGATCGGCGGGGATGAATCAGCGTGAACCAACACACTGTCCCTCACATAGTGGCCAGCTATGTCCCTGGCCTCCACCCAGAACCGAATGGAATCACCATCCACTAGGGTCAGGTCATAGGTCGCCTGTGTGTTTATGGCTTCACGACTCCAGTTGTCAGAGTTGCCATCACTCACGGTGCCAATAGTCCTGCCACCGCTGTGGTCAATGTCATTGAATACACGGAACTCTGTCACACCAAGGGCATTGGGGACTGCTGCTCGGCCACGCTGGCCAAAGTACTGGTCATAATCTAGGAAAGAAACATTTCATCTACATGAACAACTGCACCATAAGGGCATCTTTTTTTAATTACTCGGATTACAGATTTTTGGTGTCTCAAAGTTGGGCAGGTAAAGGCAAAAAAGAAAAAGAAGAAAGTAGGCCCAACACCAAATTTATTTTCCAAGCAAAAAATCTAAAAAAGACAAAAATGGAAACAATTAAGAAGTTTTACTGAAACTCGGCAATCTAAGCAAAAAATCATCCTGCAATTCCCGAAGAAACAACGAAATTTGTTCGCCAAACACAAATCCATCACCTCGAACAAATTGAAATGATTTAACCAAATAAACAAACTAAACATAAGAATTCAATAAAATGGAAAGTCTACTGTATAACGTCAATATACAAAAGTAATCTATGTACTCACTGCTTTCAATGTTACCACTGACATATGACCCAATAGGTTTCAGCAATCCTTGGTTATGGTGATTAAGATTAATGAAATGGTTTGTCCAGACAAGATCCACAGATGTCATCCCTCCGCTGGAGTCTAGATTGGTCAGCCACTCGTAGTCTGTTTCTGTGGTCGCAGAAGATACACGTACAGGAGGATCACTCTGGATGGTGACATCATTTGGGTTGTTGTCAAAGAACACAAAGCGTCTACTGAATCTGAAGTTGCCTGCATTGTCAACGACAGTGAGGACGACGGAGTAGACACCTATAGGGAGAAATGAGGTAAGTATTGCAGTTTTTAAAATAGAAATACGTTGTTAAATTTCTGCTCAGTGCAGGTTTTCAATTGAGTTTTCAGTCCCTACCTCAATGCATATCATTTGGATTGAGTTTTCTGCCCATGCATACCTAAGTGCGCTATTTGGATTGACTTTACATGATGTCTACAACTCAGTGCACTATTTGTATTGAGTTTTCAGCCCCAACCTAAGCACTATTTAATACACATTGAGTTTTCAGTCCCTACATCAGTGCACTATTTGGATTGAGTTCTTAGTTCCTACCACACTATTTGGATTGAGTTCTCAGTCCCAACCTCAGTGCATTATTTGGATTGAGTTTTCAGCCCCAACCTCAGTGCTTTTCAATCCACATTTGAGTTTTCAGTCGACCCCTCCCTCTTTGAACAATTTGGACCGAGTTTTCTGTCCATATACCTGAGTGCATTATTCTAGTTTCTGCCTCTACCTCATCAGTGCATTATTTGGATTGTTTTCAGTCCCTACCTCATAACAGTACATTATTGAGATGATTTTAACCATTCTATTTTATTTTTACTAGATCGGTGCCATGAAAACTTGAAACTGGGTATCCATGCTGTAGAGTCTAATTCAGTCAATGCAGTCAGCTGTGCTCATCGGCAGCTTAACAATATACATACAGAATTGTGTCTTTTGTCTATATACACACTTTGCCTACATGTATGTTTGGTAACCCGGAGGTCGCAGGTTCGAATCCCGCTCCTGCCAGTTTCTTTGTTCACTTTGAAAAAGTATTCAAATTTACCGAGTCAGTTTCCCTTGTGGATTGTTTGACGAATTACATGTATAAGTTAAAAAGTTGTATCCTCATTGAGTGATCCTAACAATGTCGCTTCCCAGGTTGTATCGTAAAATTGGGTGTGATCCCTGGCTATACGGCATTCTGCGTTTATGACTTCTGACGAGCGCCACCCGAACAAAGATACTGACAATTTGGGAGACCGCCAACATAGGGCAAGATAGCTCTGTTGGTAGAGCGCCGGTACAGTAACCCGGAGGTCACAGGTTCAAATCCCACTCCTGCCAGTTTCTTTGTTCACTTTGAAAATGTATTCAAATTTACCTAGTCAGTTTCCCTTGTGGATTGTTTGACGTAATATAAAAGGAATTGCCAGATAATAAAAACGTTTTTTAAAATCCCGTCACACATAGGTCCGATTGTCATGAAACTTGGTCGGTAGGTAAATATTGTCACCAGCATGAAAAATCTGAAGTGACATCATGAAAAATAATCAGGAAAAGCCATATGTTCTGTTCCTTGAACAGACATACCCCAATTTGTTTGGTAATTTCTGAGCGAAACTCGTCACCAAGCAGGGAGGGGTTCATTTTAACCCCCAACGACCCCCCCCCCCCCCCCCCCTCCCAGCCTACAGGCCTGGTACAGGCTACGTGGGGCACCAGTCTCAATCTCATCAAGCATCATGTTCCCTGTACTTACCACTAGAAATGTTTTACGGAGTTCAACAAATGGTGAGCGGGTCAGATGTCAATGCTTCAGTTTTGTTCGGCATTACTCCATAAACATTACACATAATAAAATTTGGTATTTTAATTGTGACTGTTTGTACTTAATCAAATTAAACCAAACCTACCAACATGGGGCAAGGTGACAGATCGGCCGGAGTTGGTTACATCACTGTAAACAGGGCCACTGTCAAAGATTTCCGTCATTTCATTGCCATGATTACCGGACAGCTGTCGTACTTGCAGGTCGTATTCTTTGATGCCAGCAAGACTGTCTGCCCAGTTTTGCCACGTGACCGTAATGACTGCCTTTAATTAAGATGCAAAATTATTTTTTAAATGACACGCCAGTTGAATGGAATTTACTCAGCACGAACTATTTGCTCATTCATTTATTTCACAACAGATATTTGTTGTAGGTTAAACAATTGAACCCGAATGACGGCTATAGCCATGGTGTGAGACCAGTTGATGTCTACAGCCGCAATCCCGCACTACGTACGTAATGGGCCTGTTTACGTGTATTGTACATTATCGTACTGCTTTATTCATCATTTAGCTGTGGCTGGTGTGGGTTTCGCGGTGAATAGAGTTCGGGGAACTATACTGTTCTTGAATGGGGAGTGTACTGAATAGAAGGGTCTTTTCATTCATACTCCCTGTGATACTTGGCCGCACGTACCCACAAAATCCCCGCATGCCAGCACTTTATCTACGGCCTGCATGCCCATTTTGTCCGGTGCTCCACCGCCCTCTATTGGTAATACGCACTCTCGATAAAAGTGCCCCGGACTCATCAAGGGGTTAATTAACTGATGAGGATTATTCGACAAAAGTAAGACCGACAGATGTAAATGGAAAAAGCAACCTGACAAAATTATGTCAATCAAAGTTAGGGTGGCCCGACGGTTAGATTCTAGCAGAATCTCTCTCAAAGGCTTTGAGAAAGATCCTGCTAGGGACAACTACGTACATTCATTAATTATATACATTAGGGGCAGATTGCAATAACTAGTTTTAGACCGGTCTATGTGCTTATAACCGGATAACTTGAGTTGGGCTTCGACCGGTCCTTAATTACAGACTGCAATAGCGCACACTACAATTATAGATGGTCTTCCATTTTAATCGGTCTATAATCGGTCTAATAGACATGGTGCTGCAGTGATTATATAATTCAAAGAGTGATATCGAGAACCTGCAGGGTGGCCACAAAAAAAAAAAAAAACGCATACTTCCACTCCCTTTAGAGTCAAACCACACACGTACTGGTGGATGGAGAATCTTTTAAGAAGAAAAATGATACTAAGACCTCCCGATTCGGTGCAGTAGTTTTTGCTCCAGAGCCTATTTAATTGTAAAGTAAAATCAGGTCACTTGGCCATTTGTTCCATGCTATGCAGAAAGGAGCATGATGATAACATACTTGTGTTTATTCCTCGGAATTAGATGACCCCGACTTTGTTTCACAAAAGTGATTCTAGAACAAAAACTACTGGACCGAATTGGGAGATCTTGGTATATTATTTGTTTTACAAAATTACCCATGCATTGGTGTAGGTTGTTTGAGTCTTAGGGTAGTGGAAGTAGTGCCGTTCTGGTTTTTTTTTTTGGGGGGGGGGGGGGGGGGGGGACACGCACCCTGTATACAACCAAACATTGGAAGTACTGGTTCTCAAGAGAAAAGAAACATCTTACAAATTGCCTTTCCGATAAGTTAACCGAACCAAGAACAACTGTGTGGGCAGCAACAAATGTGACATCAAATGGTCTGCTTTTGTGTCTAGCACTATAGGCACAAAAGGGGACTTTGTTTGTTTGTTTGTTTGTTTGTTTGTTTGTTTGTTTGTTTGCTGCCCACAGTAATGACTTTTAGACAAATGGCACCAGCATGTTAGATGGCAAGAACTTGATAAAAACGGCCCTCTAAAGTAACTTTTTCATTAGTTCAAGGCAGAATTAATTGCCACAAATTGATGCAGATTTCTCTCAGCAAACAATTAACATTCTCTTTAAAATGTTCATTCACCGGGAGTGGGGGGTCCCGCCTAGCCCAGGTTGGACGATGTCTTCATTGTACTCCCTCGCAACGCGAAGGGAGTCCATATACTGGGCTAGGGTCCCGCCTGTCCCCTGCTGGATCCACAACTGCCTCAAAATATCTCTATAAACAATAAGCCCCTAATTCATAAATACCTAAGAATGTTTACCGGTTCTTATTGGTCGAGAGCCCGTCACGTGGATGGTTTTAAACGGCCGATAAAACACCAACCAGTTTGAAACACTGCTATGAAATCTGGTTGCTGGGCCGGTTTTAAACGTACGTTTAAAACCGCCTTGGGGCCTGGGCGCTTGATAATGACCCGAGCCGAAGGCGAGGGTCATTATCAGCGTCCAGGCCCCAAGGCGGTTTTAAACGTACGTTTAAAACCGGCCCAGCACATATTTATTCCCATTCATAAAATACCTTTTTGTATAATTAAGCAAAAAACACCGAAAATTATAAATTTCCAATGATTTTGTTTAATTTGTTTTACCTTGGTTTGTAAAACACCCCTTCAGCTATTTAATGGTTCGTGCCACGCGCGAGTAGTGGTAAACATGTCCTATGACGCGCGCGCGACGCGCTCGCCAGGTGGTGCAGAACGCAGCAGTGCCAGTGTAGCGTGAAATTATGGACTCTAAATACGGACGCATCGGTAGTATTGCGCTTGCGTTATTGGGAGAGTGGTCGCTCGAGTGTTCAACCAATAAAATGGACCGGATTTTGTAGGACTCTACATTTCGTGTGACACCGTGTTTAAACAACTTCCAGCCGTGTTTAAACCGTTTAAACACACCCACGTGACAGGCTCTCGACCAATAGGGATAGTGAAACTCGCTGAGGCATTTATGAAATAGGGAATAAATATGTGCTGGGCCGGTTTTAAACGTAAGTTTAAAACCGCCTTGGGGCCTGGACGCTGATATGACTCTCGCCTTCGGCTCAAGTCATTATCAAGTGCCCAGGCCCGGCCCCAAGGCAGTTTTAAACGTATACGTTTAAAACTGGCCCAGCACATTTTCCCCTTATTCATTCATCTCTCAGGCAAATGACACCACGTTAATCGTGGTGGATCCAAATCAACAATCCACTTACCTGTGTGGTGACATCACTCCCTGCATTCAACATGGTGGTTCGGCATCCACTGCCAACATCCACACAGTGGTAGGGGTCAACAAAGTCAAAGGTGAAAGTTGAATATCGGGAAGTTGTCCTGCCGCTGTAGTACCGTGTCATGATACTACTGGAACTGTCTCTGTTGTAGAGTTTCATGTATCCACCATTTGTTGAATACACATCATACCTCAGTCTGCAAATGAACAAGGCAAGTCTATGAAATTAAATTCATCCATATTTGAGATAAAAGGCAACAGAGAAAATCAGAAAAAAAGACGTTAATTCAGTTTGCTTCTGTAGCTATTCGGCCTTAATCATGTATAGGCTAGCCTGCTTTAATTACTTAATAGTAAGCTGAAAAATAAAATGTGTTGTGTCTGGCCCATTGAAATGAAGGGTAAGTCCCACTATGGCATTCTGATTTAGAAGCAAAATTAACCCTTTTTCAGTGGAAAATCAATAGGGCTGTCCCGAATATACCGATATTCGTCAACCGAATATTCGAATACCTTTTTACTGGTTCGAATATTCGAAAAAATATATATGCATGTACAGATACGACTCTGATGCTATTTTAATAGAAAAGTTACAGCGCTGAGCAGTGTCAAATGCCAGAGCGAGGTTTATTGTTCCCGTCCGTAAAAAACTTGACACTTATAAAATAATTACTGTAAAAAGGCAGGCTTTAATTTGGTTTGCTTTGTTATCAGAACGTTATGTACCCGTAATAATCTTCAGACAACAGGCACAGGTAAAATTCGATCGGGTGGTCCATAATATCGATTGCCGCACGTAAAACACCACCGTGCTTTGGGTGCAACGTTTTACCGGCGCGGCATGCAGTTGCAGCTGACGCATAAAAAACTTGATCGGCCAACGGTGGATCCAGGGGGCCAAAGGGGGCCATGCCCCCCCCCCCAAAAAAAAAGGCAGCCACTGCGTACACCCACATACAAAATAAAACAAAGTAAAAGAAAGGGAAGCAAGAACCCTCCGTTTTATCTGTGATTTGTGCAGGTTTCTTTTTTACCCCCTTTTTATGGGAAAATGTTTTTTACCCCCCCCCCCAAAAAAAAAACAATGTGTTCTGGATCCACCCTTATGATAGGCGAGTATCGAATATTCAAATATTCGGTCAAACACAGTTTCAAATAATCGAATACTATATTATTCGAAAATGAACACCCCTAAAAATTTATTTGGGGATTTTAGCATTTTATGTCTGAAAAACCCCTATCTAATAATATCCCAAAGATTTATAACTGAATTCAATCTCAAAATGTTATCTGGGGGATTGGTTATTTGGCGCTGAAGTTTGAGATCCATTTTGTGAAATGACATGGTAAATGCTTAAGTTCTGAAAAATTTGTTAAAACATTTTAGCCTTACCGCCCACTAATTTTTAGCTTAGAATTTCTCTTGACTTGAAAAGGCAAAGACTAAAATTGGACTACAGTATGTCCATGAGGTACAGACTTACACATCACCCGTAGCTGGTGTCCAGGATACGTAGTTCAAATTGAATGTGTGTTCACAGGTCACCAGGTCTGTAGCAGCGCTGTTTTGATTAAAAGAATTCCCAGATGTAGATGTTGAGCAGGTCGTTGTGCCTATCGAATATGTCACACTGGAACCACCTAATGCATGAGAAAATCAGTGGTTTTTATTGTTAATTACAATTTACAACGGGGTAGGCAACCACATGTATTTTCACGTATTTCTGAGCAGTATAATAATATTTCTGAGCAGTATAATATATAAATGGTAGAGCTGAAGTCAAATCCTTTTTAAAATCTCAAATCTATACTACTTAAAAACATAAAGGATCAGACATTTGCCTTTGAACATTTCAGGCAGGTGTGTACCTCAATGTTTTTACTTCTTGTATACTGCAGTGCATGTTCATGCTTGATTAAGCACCATAGAATATGAGATGATGCAACTGCTTAGTCATGTGTTTCAGAGTTCAGTTGACTGGAGCACTGGCGGATCCAGAACTAATTTTGTTGGTTTCTTTTTTTGGGGGGGGGGGGGGGGGGGGTCACAAGAATGCAAAAACACCCATACTCAAACCCATGCAGTGAATTTCATCGACAGAGATTTTGGACTGGAAGAGTACTCGACTACAACACTGGTAAACAGTGCCACCAACATCTGCTGGCTCAGTGTTCTTATTCTACCAGCTTGTGGGCTACAATGTGATGACCGATCAAGGCCAACACTGCAGCTTCTCAATCTCAGGATGGATTTCACCACCGGGCCACAAGTTGCACATCCATTAAGGGGGCTAGGGAGCACCCTATTCGTCATAAAGGCAAACTGGGTTTGAAACATCTCCTTAGGCAGGCCTCGCGTCCTAATAAGTTTTTTGTTTTTTAACTAGCCTACCGGGCAAGTTAACTGGGTTTTTTTACTAGCCTGCAGACATTTTTACTAGCCCACATTTAATGGAAACATTATAACATGGTGTAGCGCCGGTGCCGGTCGGCCAGCAGAGGGCGCCAGCATGGACCAACGGTGGAGACGTAGCAGTGGGGCCCCTGCTGGCAGGCCAGGGAGACCCGTTACCGGAGGGCACCGGCGCAGTAGAGTTTTCTTTGGTAACATCAATGTGCTTTTCTTGTGAGTTGTAATCGAATTGTTTTTGTGAAAGAGTGGTGAGAAATAAAGGCCTAGTGCCCCAAAATCCCAGAAGAGTACCTGTATTCCTTTTGTCAGGTGTGAGAAGACCCTACGGTCGACCGACGTTACATTGGTGGCAGCGGCGGCATGTTTGACAGAGGAAAACGTGTAAAACTTCGAGTGTTTTCTGTTCGGCACGAACACACCTGGTCCAGTCTGGCGTCCGTTTAGCCACGCAGCGGGGACGCAGGCTGGACCGGGGCCTCTCAGAGTGTGGGCCAACTTGGTACCAGGTCCCACGAGGAACCGCCCCGCGCTGCACACAGCGGCGTGGCAGACTCTCCGTTCCACTTGGAACTTTGTCAAATTGCGTCTGTCAATGCGGCGGGGACGGGGCTTCGTTTTGGGACACCCCACGATTTTTGTGCCAGTACACCTAGTGCCAGGTCACACAGGGAGCCGCCCCGCGCTGTAGGCGGCAGCGCAACAGACACTCCGTTCTATTCGGAACACTGCAACCAGAGCCCAAGCCAGAGCCCAAGCCAGATCCCAAGCCAGAGCGCAAGCCAGTGTAGCAAGTCACAGCCTCTATTTGGAGCGAGTCTGCACTGCAGCCAGAGCCCAAGCCAGAGCCCAACACAGAGCCGGAGCCAGTGTGGCAGCCCCGCACTAGATGCGGGAGCGGAACCCACGAAGCCGGTAGAGCTGCTCCGCACGGGAGTCAATGGAGCGGAGCCAGTAGAGCTGCTCCGCACGGGAGTCATGGAGCGGAACTGGTAGAGCTGCTAAGCACGGGAGTCTATGGGGCGGAGCCGTCGGGGCTGCTCCGCGCGTGTTTTAATTGTTGTTTTACTTTTACATCTAATGTTCATGTATATAATACCCGAAGTAGTGGTTGGGGGATATTTGTTCGTCCATTTCAATAGAACGTCAATGTCTAAAGATATTCATCGAGGCATCTCATACTGGAATAGTTTTGAGAATTCTCTTAAAATATCACCATCTCTGTCTGTCTTTGTTAAAAAGAGTCGTACTTGTAATTTTAGTCTTATTAGTGAACTAATAATTTTGCCTTGTCTCACACTAGTCTGTCTCTACGTACGTTGTGTTTTGTTGTTATTTGTCTGGTTCCCTGGTTGTATGTTTGTCTGTCCATAGGTTAGGGCACAAAAGCGTTATACGCTTAACCTTATTCCTAAATGTTGTCACTTAATTTGTTGCTTCTCTATTTAACTTGCTGTGTACATCCCTGGTAATTTCTATATGATTGTAAATATTGTAATGAATGACAACATTAAAATAAATGTTGCAACAACAACTATGGAGCAGGCGCAGCTGCTCCACACACGGCCAGTGGAGTCCGGCCAGTGGAGTCCGGCCAGTGGAGTCCGGCCAGTGGAGTCCGGCCAGTGGAGTCCGGCCAGTGGAGTCCGGCCAGTGGAGTCCGGCCAGTGGAGTCCGGCCAGTGGAGTCCGGCCAGTGGAGTCCGGCCAGTGGAGTCCGGCCAGTGGAGTCCGGCCAGTGGAGTCCGGCCAGTGGAGTCCGGCCAGTGGAGTCCGGCCAGTGGAGTCCGGCCAGTGGAGTCCGGCCAGTGGAGTCCGGCCAGTGGAGTCCGGCCAGTGGAGTCCGGCCAGTGGAGTCCGGCCAGTGGAGTCCGGCCAGTGGAGTCCGGCCAGTGGAGTCCGGCCAGTGGCGTCCGGCCAGTGGCGTCCGGCCAGTGGCGTCCGGCCAGTGGCGTCCGGCCAGTGGCGTCCGGCCAGTGGCGTCCGGCCAGTGGCGTCCGGCCAGTGGCGTCCGGCCAGTGGCGTCCGGCCAGTGGCGTCCGGCCAGTGGCGTCCGGCCAGTGGCGTCCGGCCAGTGGCGTCCGGCCAGTGGCGTCCGGCCAGTGGCGTCCGGCCAGTGGCGTCCGGCCAGTGGCGTCCGGCCAGCGGCGCCAGCGCAGCTGCTCAGCGCAGGAGGCAATGGAGCGGAGCCAGTTGGGCTGCTCCGCCACACAGAAGTACAGCCACGACCACCGCCCATCACGAACTAAAAGTCGGATGCCCCCTGCAAGCCTCGCCCCTTTCTTTTGACTGTTCTTTCTGTGTGTGTTGTGGGCGCCTCCCGGACCGGGGTCTCCCCGGTCATCCGGTCGCCGATGCTCGCCGCCTTTTCGGGGACGAACAAGGGTCCTCGGAGATGGCGGTGTAGCGCCGGTGCCGGTCGGCCAGCAGAGGGCACCAGCAAGGACCAACGATGGAGCCGTAGCGGTGGGCCCCTGCTGGCCGGCCAGGGAGACCCGTTGACGGAGGGCAGGTTAAAGAGTGCTTTTTACTAGCCCGCAGCAGTTTTTACTAGACATTGTACGCCGGGCCAGTGCTAAGGTCGAGGCCTGCCTTAGGCCTTTCCACACAAGAGCCCCTTCAACCCGCCAACCCCTAGCCGCCATAGGTTGCATCTTGATTGTTCAACCCTGTGTCATTTCACACTAATGCATGAGTTCAACCCTGGAGTGCGGAGCAGGATTGACTTCAACCCGAGTTGAAACCAATCTCGGGGTTGGCACAGGGTTGAAAACTGTCGAGTGTAAAACATTGCTTGTTTTCAACCATTTTAACAAACCCTCATCAAACCTGCATCAACCCCGAGATCTGTGTAGTGTGAAAAGGCCTCTTGGTTGAGACAACTAAGTTGTCTCAACCAAGAGGCCTTTTCACACTCTCTTGCCAAAAAGGCCACTAATGAAAATTCATGTATAAGACTGCATAGGTGGTTCTACCAGAAAGAGGGGTGTAGCCAGCAATAGCATTCCTAGTCTTTTCTTTTTCTCACCTGACACAGATCAAAATTTCAAAACTTTCTTTGAGATTCCTCTCTAAAAAGCGTGTCTGGCTTCAAACATGATATTCCATGCTCTGCCACCCAAAAATATTGGGGCTAGAAACAAGGCTGCCATTAGCAGGTACTGGCCAGTGCAAAGTCATAGACTAACTTTCTTTGAGATTTACTCACGGTTAACAACAGCTGTGACCCTAGCACCCACAACACCCAGCCGAACACCATTGATGTAAGGATGCCCACCGGCGCTGGGGTTTGGAAGTCCATTGGGCTGGTAGGAGCTTATCCATCTGATCCTGATGCTTGGGAAGTTTCGTACGTTGGTGTAGACGGTGGCCGTACTGCCCTGGACAGTTGGGGATTCCAGAGTTGTCGTCCCCATGATTAGAGTACCACGGTGCTCGGACACAACTGGTGCTTGACTAGAGCTCACTTTGAATAGAAAATAGAGATTGAAGTGTTTTTTCCAATTTCAGGATCATTTTCTAAAAGGGTTTTTATTGGATCGACCCCATACAGGTAAATTATCAATCGCAAAGTTTCTGTCATAAATTATGACTTCACTTGGGAGATGAAGGCTTTGGGAGGGTTGAAAATAACGAGTAATTAGAGGGAAAACACCACACTTTCCCTATATTTGGATTCCAAAATGTCCATTTCTGCTCCACATATTTTAACTCACTTGTTCTGCAGTCGGTTCCAGTGAATCCACTGCTGCATGAGCATTGGGCATTTGTACAGGATCCTGGGTAGCAGGCATTGCTGTTAGTCCTCCACGAACATTGCTCTGATAAAACGAAAAGTGGGTTTCTTTGACCAGAGAATCCTTAAAATGGCTTTGATGTTAATTCCTTATGCTATAATAAATTCTATAGAAATTGACATGCATGTGTAGCTCTTGTCATAACTGGAGTTGCAATGCATGTACGAACCATTTCACAAACATGAGTTGACCATGTTGTAAGCACTTTGGCAATGGTGTGAAACATGTCTTAAGATGTGTCTTTTGGGTCATTGTAAACTTACAATCTGTCAGTTTGAAACCAGTTTTACGGCATGACAAGTAAAAAAAAAGACCACATCAGGTGATAATGCACACAAAATGATTTTTATGAGAGTTGAGTACGTATGTGATTTACCTTGACAAAAATAGTTCAAATTTCCAATCAGATGATTGTCACAAGCTTGATTCAATCACATATCACCAACTGCCATTTTGTTTTATACAACGCCTGAATAAATCCCCGCCATCTGATTGGTGGATCGTCTATCACGTACATTGAATTATTTGTCCCATCGCACGACGCGAACCCGCACCGCAAAAAAGTTCTATCATATGGTTCTATCAAACAGTACGCGTTTGATAGAACTTCCCTAATTTCACGGGCACTATTGGTGGCACTACAACACGGCTGTCATTCACACAAAATAGCGGAAGATCTTCACGAATCACCGTTTGTTTTCCTAACTCTACAGACGATGAAATATAGGAACTCGTAGGTCATGCTGACGCTGCTAACACAAAGAAACAAATTAAATACGCAGTTAAACGATTAGATGACTTTGCAAGACATGCAGGAACAACAATTGAGCTTTACTGTTTCGGAACTGGACAACTTTTTGTTGCGGTTTTATGCGGGACTGAGAAGGGAAAACGGTATGTTGTACACACAAAAATCCATGCATGCAATCTGACGAGGATTAATTAAGGCGTTGTATAAAACAAATAATGAATGTTTCACATTCGTGCAATAGTAAGAATAATTTCATGAGGTGACAAATGGAATGTTCCATTCCACGAGGCGAATCTTACCATATCACTCATAAACATTCATTTTTTGTATATTATGATCTGTTACTTATTGAGAGAAAAATCTTAAGGTGCTGTATGGCATGTCATATGGTTTCCAGACCGAAATAGTATGAATATTCCTAATAAGTTACATCAGGGACCAGACTACTTAGGACGGTCTATTTGTTGCACTGACCTGGCTGAAGCTAGCCCGCGATTTAGTCTGCGATTCGCAATAGGGCCCGCGATTCGCCCGATCAGAGCAACCGCATATTGAAAACTATAATTCATTCGACAAAAGGATTTTTTTTTTATGAAATCGTTGGATTCAGGCAACGAATTTTTGAGAAAAAGTCAAGAAATTACATACCAATTTTGCATGAAATTTCAGAATAGGTATGAGCAAAGCTGTACATACATTGTATTATACTTAACATTGTTTTATGGGTCTTTTTTATGAAATAATTAGTCGTTTCGCGAGGGCCCATTTCAAAGGGTTTGCTACATCAATTCCTTTCGGCTCAGCACAATAGCTTCTGTTTGAAAGAAAGTGTACCGCACGTTTTTAAAAATTCATATTTTCCTTTCATATTCATAATTGCCACCTTCCTGATGGGCACACTTAATTTCAGCAAGGGCTTATTTGTTAGCTGCGTAAATGAGGAAATGTATTGCCTTTGTTTATAATATATTTGCTATTTAATTGATATCGTTATCTCATTTTCTGGGAAGTGGCATTTAGCGGCTTTTGCGCCTGAAGTCTTCACTTCCTTTCTTCAACTTTCTTCCACGATTGAGGTTCTATCCTAGCCCTAGAAGGACGCTATGATATAGCGTCCTAGCGCCCAAGTATGCAAAACAGTCCTATGCTAGAAACCGAAGATCAAAAATCACACATTACCTGCATAAATATTCTTGGCATCATTTTATTCAAACAGTTCAACAGCCCATCTCCCTGTACGGATAGAAATATTCCTCCAAGAATGTCAAGAACAGGAGATATTTGCGGCGCAAAATCGTCTCCATGCGACGCTGACTTCACAAACACGAGGAGTAATACCTTGTCCGCGCAGCTTGAACGTTCATCAACAACAGAGGGCGCAATTTCGGCCGTGCACGCGGCGACTGTAAATTGCGCCCTCTGTTGATGGACGTTCTAAATGTGGGTATTACTCCTCGTGTTTGTGAAGTCAGCGTCGCGTGGAGACGATTTTGCGCCGCAAATATCTCCTGTTCTTGACATTCTTGGAGGAATATTTCTACCCGTACAGGGAGATGGGCTGTTGAACTGTTTGAATAAAATGATGCCAAGAATATTTATGCAGGTAAAGTGTGATTTTTGATCTTCGGTTTCTAGCATAGGACTGTTTTGCATACTTGGGCGCTAGGACGCTATATCATAGCGTCCTTCTAGGGCTAGTTCTATCCATGCTTCCCAACACCTCTTAGCTGTCTGGTTATATGTTTTGTCAAACTGCTCCTATTTTGTTTCTAGGTCTGAGTCTTCCATTACAGCTTCCAACACTGAGAATTTGTTTCTCAGTTCCAATATGAATTTGTTCCTGGTCGCTTGGTTCTGCAATTTAGGAAATACCATCAGCTCATTTTTCAACTTTTGCTACTTTCCATCAGTTTTGTGGGGATATGTATTATGTTAATTGGAAAAGTTCACCACTGAAAATAAAATTTTGCTAAGAGCAACTTACTAATGCACTGCCGCATGTCGCCAGACTTCTTGTAGGCTGATCCGAGAGCCGAACCATACTCGCCATCACATCGATCGCATTTCTGGTCAGAAGAAGTGCTACAGAACACTTCAAGACAGTTTGAGATGGCCGAACACCCTGCAAAAACAAAAAAGATCAGAGTTAAGAAATATGAGCTATACATATGAGTTTCAACAAGAAATCTTTTTTTATGTTTGTTTCAAAGTGCTTCCATCTTTGTCTGGAATAAAAAAATAATAGTGGGGAGAAGAATTTGAATGTTGACATTTTTCAGCAGCGACCGACAAAGCCTCCTGATGAAGTGCAAGCTAGACTAAACAAAAAAATGCAACTTCTTGGGGGAGGGGGATTAAACCCCTGCCAGAAAAATACAGGTGCAAAGTTTATGGAGGAATTGCATGCTGGGAAATTCGGCGGCCATCTTGGTTTGAAGTAGACTCTGGGCTGTGTGAAACAGCGGTATTTTTGGTCGGGTATGTCTGCAGATGTTAGAGCCTGCCTGCACCGTTGTAATCTGTGTGCGAAAAAGGAATCCCCTCCAAAGCGGCAGGTGGAGCTCTTGGAGGAGTATAATGTTGAAGGAACCATGGACAGGGTAGCCATGGATCTGATTGGTCCCCTTCCTAAGACTAAGGAGGGAAACCAATGGATTCTTGTAGTAGGGAAATGCACTATACCAGATGAATGAAGGCACATGTGTTCCCAGATGCACGGGCTGAGACTGTTGCCGCTAAATTCGGTAGTGAGTTTACGTGCCCAGCAGTTCGGAGTGCCGAGAGCAGAGGTCCATTCGGACCAGAGGACCAACTTCGAATCTAGGTTTTTCCGATGTGTCGGGCGTCCCTTAAAGCAAGACAAAAAGTCGGATGGGCTTGTAGAGAGGTTCAACATGACACTCGTCACCATATTGTCAATGACGATGAATCCCCACATGGGTCAGCCCGATTGGGATAATTATCTCCTATTTGCGACCAGCGCATGATACCAATGTACGCCGCAAGAGAGCATCGGGGAATCCCCCAACCTGATGATGTTGGGGCGGGAGGTAGCGCTCCCATTGTACTTGACGATAGAGCATCCTGCCGCAAGCATGAATGAGACTGAAACGGACTATATGCAGAGTAATGTACCGTAATTTCGGAATATAGGCCGCGGCTTAGACGTTTATTCTCACGCTGAAAAATGTCCCTGCGGCTTGACCCGAATCCTATACCCGACCCGAAACCGACTTCGGGTTAGGTCGGGTCAGGTTGGTTTTTCCATCATTTTAGTCAGGTCAGGTCCCTAGCATCGCCAACCTGGGCCCAATTTCATGGCTCTGCTTACCGTTAGCGAAAAATCCCCGCTTACTGTAGCAGAAAATACTGTGCTTACGGCAAGCGTATTTCACGCGTTAGCGGGGAATTTTGGCTCCTGAGCATGCGTACATCCCGTAACTAAGGATTCTGTGTTTACAAGGTTAGTGCAGAATTTTTCCGCTAACGCTGTTAGCGCAAAATGGTGATCGTATGCGCGGAAAGCGGTGGTTAGCAGAGCCATGAAATTGGGCCCTGGTCGCCTGTGTTGATACTTAATGAGAAATCAGGAGCCGATGAGGATGCTGTCAGCATTGCTTCGTCAATGCCGCCTGTGGAACCCAGCCACAGCCCCGACATCAGCCCTACCCTCAGGATCAGCCATGTCTGCAGCGCCCGCCAAAACCCCAGTCACCGTCGGACTCAGTCACACCCCAACTGCATGTCATCGTTTTCCAGACCTGAACCACCCAGCCGTATCCAGCTGAGAAAACCGAGAGTGCCTGATTCACCGTGAATGAAGGCAGTTAATGTACTTCCAGAATGTTTTCGTAGATTGGATATCCATGCTTCCCAAGGCAAACTGTAAAAGAAACCCAAGCGGGGGACCACTAGGGTATTGTGTAACCGGCTTTTGCTGAAGACGTTTGAGTCACGTGTGCTTTTGATATTCCTGTTAATAATATAACTTTTAGTAGCCTTTTGCAGTTTCATGAAAAAAAGGTTATTGTACATGAATGATTTGAAAAGTTATTTTGTTATAAAATGCGAGAAGAAAAAGAGAAGAGAAAGGAAAGTGACTAAAACAACGTAATACATGTACTAGAAGGGATTTATATTATTTGAAAGGAGAAGTAGCAGTAAAGGAGAAGTATTATGTTATTTCTTTATTGACGATTTTTACGCATGAGTTAAACAGAAGAACCTCGACATTAAACAATTTTGTGTACGTATTGATAATTGGTAGGTACCAAACAAGTCCTTTACACCAAAGAAGTGCAATGTTAGAGGAATTAACATGTTTTCCAAGACATGTTGCAGCAAGAATAAACAGTTTTCGATTTTATTGTTCAGTAAATATTTGCATAAGTATTAAAGAGAAGAGATCAAACCAAAGCTGTTCAAAATGTTATTAGACGTTATTTCATTGTTAACTTTTCTTTTTTTAACAATGCAATAACGTCTAAAAAAATATCTTTAGAGAGGTTTTGGAAGTTATCACATGACCCTCTGTCGCGTTTTGTTAATTTGTAATCGGCTTTTTTGAATGGTGACATTCCAGACCCGTCAGGAGGCTATGTGATACGACAGAGGGCGTAATTCATCCGAAAACCTTTAGTTCACACAGCATGCATAGCAAGGACTAGGGGGCGTGCAGAGTGTAGCTTAGTACAGCCAGCATAGCGGATAGGCTTTGCCTAGTGCGTCATTAATGGCTCGTGGTTGGATAGTTGAGTTGGCCACGTGCAGCATGCATAGCGCAGTCGCGCGATTATTGCACTGGCGCGCGTTTATTGCACAGTAGATGCAAGCTGAGAAGCTAAAACAGGAAGCTATAAAAAGTGTTAAGGCTGCCTTGGAGTGGACAAGATCACAAGCACTCTGTCGAGCGATGCCACGGGTGTTGTTGGCAGTAGCAGTGCAGCGCAGAATATTGGTTGTGCGGTAGGGTTAACTTTTGAAGAAGCTATATACAGTTGTTTATGGGGTTAGTTGCCGTAACTCTTGCAGATTGTTGCGAGGCACGACACTACTGAATTAGCCTCTTAAGCTTACGTAGACTCAAATTGCGCTTGTGGTAAACCCTGGGTACGTTATCATAATGCACCTACCAATTGTTTCCCCCACGCCAATTTACTGAGATAGTCACTTCAGAGGTGACCAAATCCCCAACCCTGGGCACCATTCTTATGTACGACTAGACCGGCAAAGCTACCATGGCTCGCTGCTCAAGGTGGAAGGGAAGGCCCTACATCACCCCTCCACCCCACCGGACCAATTAGGAGGACCAATATTATAAGGCACAACAAAAAATTACCACTCCCGATGTACATCCAGGGGTTGGGCAGTACATGGGAGGAAAGAAACACTTGATAGGTTCATAATTTACATTGCCCTTTGGGCTCTTGCTATTAGCAAATGAAATGACTTTATGGAAACCATCTTTGTACTTACGATTGCATCGTGGAGAGTAGTAGCCTCGGTTACAAGAGCTGCAGTAGTCAGGACTAGTGCACGCTCCTCCATTGGGACAAGTTGTGATGCCAAAACAAATGGCTAGCAAATACGACAAGACGAAGAAAATAACATACAAGTCATGCTCAAAAACAAAGTGCTCATGGCCGTCAAGGGCAGTGAGTATACATCAGCCTTTTAAACTGTAGGAAAATCTTGGATTGCAAGTTATGTTCAATAAATGTATGCAAATTTGGCCTTTTCCCCCATCAAAATGGCAAGTCCACTTACGAGTACTGCAACCACTTGAGGTACTTCCTGTCCATCCGGAGCAACACTGATAGCAAGTTATATCCCTGCGAACGAAAAAGAAATATAATGATTTTGTTCCTATAAATTAAGATATTTAACATTCAGCCTTTTCAGCATCAAACTTTGCATACCTGCAATTTGATGCAGATTATACCAAATGACCTAGGTCACAGGGGAATTGGTAATGATCAAGCCACAGTTCCATGGTCACGCCGAATTATGGGAAACATGCAATGGATATCCGGTTCAACCTGTTTTCACACATATTACCACGTGTTACAAAAATACAAACGTTACCTAAATGTTTGTTTTCATTGGAATTTAAAAGAACCCGATGTTTTATTCAATTCTTAGAAAATCCTTGATCAGTTTATGCAAGAGGGTGCCATTTTTGTTTGGTAATGCAAGGCATTTCTTGTCAAAAGATCACAGGAACAGTAAACAAAAATCATAACCCACCAACACGTTTTTGGTCACCAATGTCCAAACAAGCTGCTGTGAAAATCAGGTAAAAAATGGAACCCAGTCCCAAGAATTTCTTTTTGATATTTTGACATATAGCTATAGAGATGCTGCAGTTGTGCCTCGGGTTACACCACGCTTCTCCTCATTACTTTGGAAATTTTCATTAGCATAAAACCAAAATTTCTTCCAAGAATTGTTACAAAGGAGGTGGGAGGTCATAGTAACATGTCAAGAGAGCTGCCGTGCATCATAAAAATCTAATTGCATGATTTCTTTAAATTTAGAAGTTAATCAGGACAATATTTTAGATACTGAAAATAATGTCTAGGTTTCTCCTTCTTGCAAGGAGAAGCACGGTACGGAGATTAACATTGGTTACTGCATGAAATATCCATGTACCTGGCAGACAGAAAGCAAATCATCATCCATTATTGCCCATCTGCCAGGCAGCCGACAAAATGTGACCCAGCAGCACAAAAATCGCAGAAATTAAGTCACGTACAGTATGGCATTCTCAATTACACCGAGATTTTTAATGGAAAATCGATCTTAGGATTTTCAACATTTTTACATTTGAAAACACCTTTAAATCAACCTCAAAATATTTTAGGGGCTACTTATTTCTATAAACTCAGGTAAATAGTGTGCACATTTCACAAAATTAATTTTAAGCTTCATTTTCTAAAAAAAAGGAGTCAAGACTAACAACTTCGAAAGGTTATAACAGGGCCTAGGTATGAGCTACAACACGCGTAACACATTAAATTAAACCTTATTGTCTGTACTTTCAGGAAATACCATGATCTCAATTTTCAACTGTTGATACCTTTCACCTGTTTTGTGGTACCATGCGGGTCACAAATAGTTCAACAATTTGGGACCTGTCAAGTCAATGGGAGTAAAAAACATGTTTAGCGTCCAGGTTTTAAACAAAAAGGAAGGAGGAGGGGCTTTTTTCTATTTAAAAAAGGCCACCATTTGTTTTATAATTTAAATGTCCTGACAACCGTATGTTTTTCAACTGTTCTAAATGTTTGACAACATAATTGAACATGTTTACAGTGGTTTTAATAAATTTAGTAAGCTATTTTATTTCCGACGGATCGGGTTAACATTTTGGTGGTGTGGTTTTTACCTAATTTTCACTGGTAAAAATGCTTAAAAATCCAGGCGGCCCCAAAAAAGGAAAGCGGGTGGGGACATGTTTTTCTTCTTTTTTTACTTCGCCTTAAGCCCGGTTCTTACTGCATGCGAATGCAGTTTCTTAGCGACTAGTGTTTGACTTTTTAATTACCATACAGTAATATCCTCCAATATTCCACACTGCAGAGATTTTTCCTGGCAAATTTGGAGTCCTAATTCGGATTCTAAAGTGATCGGATTTAATAGGCAATCAAATGCTACATACTATGGTGTACTATAAGGGCCACCGCTCTCACGAGATAAAGAAAGGTATAATTAACGTGGTAAGACACATGGAATGTCGCGGTATAGACACGTCATTGACGTGGTAAGAGTGTTTATTCGCGCGGTAAGAGTGTTGATTGACGCGGTAAGAATGTTGATTGACGCGGTAAAAGAGACTTTAGTGGCGTCAGTAAGCGTGTTGGACTGACGCGGTTACGAGACGTACTTGACGCGGCGACAAAGTGGGACTGACAAGGTAAGAGAGGCTTCAGTAACGTGGTAAGAGTGCAGTCAGACTGTCGCGGTATAAAGGGATTGCTACTACGGTTGCCGATAGACAACGTAATTTCAAAAATATACATGTAAATCATCCAATTCGGTCGTACTTTGATGTCAATTATGTCAATGATGTCAACATGGGCGGTGCGGGGATAGGGGGGCAAGGGGGCCCTTGCCCCCCCCCCCCCGGAAATTCAAAAAAGGGCAAAACAAATATTTAATATTTTCTATAATAGATGTGTTGTTTTTCAAAAATATTAATTTGAGACCCATAGGCGTCGCCAGGATTTTTTTCTAGAGAGGGAAAAGGGAGAAATCACCGGCCAGGGAAAAATCGAAAGGAGAGGGGGTAGGGTGCTGGACATCACTCGACGCTTTGTTCAATACCGCGATACCTAAGCCTATTGTAGCCGCATTTTAGGCCCCTTTCAGCAGGTTTCGAGTGTTTTAAATAATAAATTCAATTGAGTACGATATTGACTTCGCACCTCGTCTTCTTTTTTCTTTATTTTTAAAACAAAGTTTCACCTTTTTATATTTTCAGGGGGCAAGGGCCCCCGTGCCCCCCCCCCCCCCCCCCCCGCACCGCTCTTGTTGACACCACTGGCCGAAAGTATGAGCATTTCGTCAGTGTGCTATTTAACCAAAAAAATACACGACCGATTTGGAAGATTTACACGTATATTTTTAAAATTTCGTTGTCTATCGGCCACCGTAGTGGCAACCCCTTACCGCGACAGTCTGATTACACTCTCACCACGATAGCCTTTAGTCAAGGCGCGCGTGGCACCCCGGATGCTGGCAACACGAAAAAAAAAAGACCACTCGCTGGTTCCTTTTTCGTATTGAATGTAAGCATCCGGGGTGCCACGTGCGCCTTGACTAAAGGCTAGCCACGTTACTGAAGCCTCTCTTACCTCGTCAGTCCCACTTTGTCGCCACGTCAAGTACGTCTCGTACCGCGTCAGTCCAACACGCTTAATACGCCACTAAAGTCTCTTTTACCGCGTCAGTCAACATTCTTACCACGTCAATCAACACTCTTACCACGTCAATGACGTGTCTTTCCGCGACAATATTATGTGTCTTACTACGTTAATTATACCTTTTTTTATCTCGTCAGAACGGTGGCCCTTATAGTACACCATAACATGATGTGTTACTATTGCTGTTTGAACCAGCATGTGAGGATTACATTTCGAGGAATAAATAAGAAATAGACTGACTACCTATCCTACTTCAACGGGTGTGTTTCTTCACTCTGCACCTGTTATTCCTTCTATGAGGCAACACTGTGCACTTTTCTCCCACAAGTCAAACCATTCAAGATGCACAATAAAATCAGGATAGGCTTTGATCGTTGAACCACTCTTTTGTTTGTATTGCATGCAGATGGTTCACAATTTGGTGACATGTGGTTTCACTCACTGCTAATAGGGTATTTTAGTCAATGCGCTGGAGGACTCAAGTCCCAATTTTCAAGGACTCGGGCTCGGACTTGGACCCCGAGGACTCGACTACAGCACTGGTATTAGTATTACTAAGTAAACACCTCATTTTCAAAGTGAACAAAGAAACTGGCAGGAGGGGGATTCGAACCTGCTACCTTCGGGTTACCGTACCGGCGCTCTACCAACTGAGCTATCTTGCCTTATGTTGGCTGTCTCCCAAATTGTCAGTATCTTTGTTCGGGTGGGCGCTAATTATAAGTAAACACCTTAGTGGAGTTTGGAAGTCAATTGCTTAAAATCTGAATTGTGAAGGTAATGTTGCAATTTTGTCAGCTGAAAGCTGCGTAAAGTTGGCATATGACGTATCCAGGTTTTGGGTACGGGGCATGGGGGGTGATTTTTTTTAAGTAGCAAGCTACCCTTTGTGTATGTAAAGTGGTTCCTAAAAAAATTAAAATCTGAACAAATGCCGCAGATATTTTTGTAAGAAATAGTATATTTCTTACATTAATCCCCCACATCCGTTGGATATCTCCAGCACTTTCAACCGTGAAGGCATGTTCTTATTGTCCCATGTTGAACTATATAGAAGGGTCAACCTTGGCATTGTCAACTTCAAGCCTCATACATGACGCTCATCAAATGTAAACTAAAAACAGACCATTGCTTGCTTAAAGGTAGTGTACACAAAATCCTCAAAACATTTGTTTTTACTGAATTATTACGAAATACCTTACTAGACTGTAAGTTAATAGTAGTCTCAATTATCCTGTGAAATGATGGCACCAGGTGTGCTGTCGTTGTCAAGAAAAGTGGAAATTTATATCGTTTTCAAACGAGCGCCGTTTTTCTTTGTTGTTTTTGCCATCCAACAACGCAAAACTTTGAACAGGTCAGTGGAACGACATTTCCTATAATACTAACCCCCAAATCCGCTAATTTCTGAAAATTGCAACAATGACTAATCATGTACACTACATTTAAAATCAAAAACATTGGGAGGAATATATACACTAGCACCCCGACACCGATTTCTCAGCATATAGGAAGTTCTGATCAGTTGTAAAAAGTTGAATTAAAGACTGAGGTACCATACATTTGCATTTATTCGTCGGTCTATTTTTGACCTATCTATTTCTCCCCCAGCCCTCCCCTGCCAGGTAACCCAACCTCCGATGACGGTCACTTTAATATTCTGAAGTAACCCGCAACTGCCCTACGCCGGGTGGCTGGGGAGCCGTCTCCTGAATAGCTAAAATCACTATACTCTAAGGGTGCCACAGCACATGGCACCGTGGCGGCGGAACAGGGGGGGGGGGGCAGGGGGACAGGGGGCCAGGGGGGCCATGCCCCCCCCCCTTCCAACTTTTTCCACTTGGGGCAATTGCCCCCCCCCCCCCACTTTTGGCAGTTCCGCATAAAGAAAAACATAGCACCGGCGCTGCTTCCCCCCCCCCCCCCAACTTTTAAAAGTGTTCCGCCGCCCCCTGGCACATGAGACAACAGATAGGTGCATAATTTGTTCACGTAGGCTATATACTCTGTACTTTTTCAGTCGTTTGGCACTGACAATTTGAAAGGTGCATGTCATTTGTCTATCAGCTGGAAACCGACAAGTTCAGAATCAGATCTGTATACCCTAAAACTAGCTAAAGCTCCCTGTACAGCTCTCAGTGTAGCCTATACGTCCGTAGTACTATAGTAGGCTGCACTCCAGCAAGTTGTGCACATCCAACACTTTGACTTTGTTCTGAAACTAACATTCCCGAATGACAACCTGTGAACCTTTTTCACGTGCCGTCATGACGGTAAGCATACACTCTAAATACCCTCAGTCAGATTTAACTAGAAACCAGTTAAATTTGACTAGATATTCAGGGTCAGCTGGGTGCGACTGAAAATCAGTCAATCTGACTAGATTTTTCAGTATTGTTGACTAGAAAAAATAGTAATATAAATAACTACAATTGGAGTCAAATCCTACTACTTTTCCTAGTTTGTATGACTAAATCCGGTGTGATTTTGTTCATTTTTAGTCAACCAGAATTGGAGTCAAATCCTACTACTTTTCCCAGTTTGTATGACAAAATCCGTTGTCATTTTTATCAACCTTGAAACAAACAACAAGAGAAGACATTGGCAAGACTGTTTTCAATTCACCCTTTAATTAATACTCAAAGCAATGTGAACCATGGCACTGTCTTTCAATCGGTATAAATTTGACCACCTTTTCCAATAGCATCAACCAAATACACCAATAAGGAAACGTGCATCAGGCCAAATATCCCAACATCAAACAGCAGTATATTTTCCTTCCGCAACTATTTTCATGTTACTTTTGAGTCATAGTTGTCATTTTAAATGGTCTACATAAACACCATTCATACATTACCACTTTTCTGAAACGAGCAGCATAACTTCTGCTTTTCAAAATGACAAAATTAGAGCACTAGAATGTTTTTGTTTAAAACCAAACACTTCTATTAATTCTATTAATTTGAAGCAGACAAAAACGACATTTAGCCTATTCTCAGAAGTCGACACGCGATCGCGATATGCGCGATGCGATCTCGCCCCTTTGAGAAATGTTGGAAACCCGTCCGCCGCGTGACGTAAAATACGCAGTGACTAGAATCGTCGATCTTCGACGAAGTAAATAGGAATCTAGTCAAAGCAACTACCGGTCAACGTGAAACTTCGGATGGTTGACTAAATTCCGAGTCAGTTTTCAATAACTAGGAAAGCTAGTCAATATTTTAACTCAGTTGTTTTAAGAGTGTAGCGAACAACCAAACAGACATCGTCACACTTGTGCATATGCATATTATGAATGAATAGTCAAGTTCATGGTCACGTGGATGGTGAGCCGATATTGTTCGCTGTTGATCTATCGTAAACCACGACCGTGTCGTGACGATGATCCGGCGCGGCCAGCTGCTAGCGCAAAATGGTTGCTTATGATGAGCCGTCTATCATTACTCGAGCTCGCGCACGTGAGCACGTGAGCACGTAGGCTACGTGTGCAAGCTTATGGCGGCCGGATTTGCTACACCCCCTCCTCCCTACACATTACCCGGGAGGCCATGACGCCTCGGAGGGAGTGAGTGGGGAATAGCAGTGTTTATATTATTCATGGTCAGTGACCATGCGCTGTGTTGATGTAGGACTTCCTCAAGAAATAAATCACAGTGATCCAATTTTCCAAAAAGACCATAAAGAAACAATACAGCTGACTAGTTTTAAACCCTATAGTACACGCTTTATTAATCATCAAAACATCATATTTCATAGCCTATAGGCCTACATAGGTGATGTTTAACAACCATGCAAAATACAAAGGAAAACCGTACCAGCTCAGTCCGATGGTTTTTGTCGTTATAGCCCCCATTTCCAGTTTTTACAGCAGTAGCCCACACAGGCCCATCCATGCTCGGGCCAGTGCCAATAGACCTAACCGCCCTTGCAAGGCTTACTTACCCACCAGGGCCGATATGCATAAAACCCTGCTAGGCCTAGTTGGCTACTAAAATGGTCCTTGGTTGCCTGCTAAGCGTAGTTGATTACTAAATGTTATTCATAAAACCTCGCTTAGCTTAGTTATATTCTAAGTTGCTTGCTAAAGTTAGAGTTGATCTTGGGTAACTCTAAATGACTAGAAAGAAACTATAGCAACTAGTAGACACTATTTCAATGTCAACAAGTTTCTCAAAAGATTTCTGCTGCAGCTTTAACTTCTTTGATGCTGGACTACAACGCTCTTAAATATTTAGATGTTTAAGGAGTTGCTTCATCTACATTCATCCACTTCTAAAGGCTCTTTGACGTCATGTCCTGTACAAATATTAAATGTAAATTAGAAATTAGGATAAGAGTCGGATTAAAAAAAGCTAATTCATCTTTTTGTTAAAAGGAATGTGAAAGCATAACATAATTTTTGATATGACAAATAAAGAATAAACTCACCCATATTATCACAAGACACTTCCTCTGAATTTTTTCACTCCAGCGGACTCGACTTCCATCAACCCTTGAAAACCAGGCGTGTCCTCACACAAATCAAGAATTTGTTGTTGGGCAACAGTGGGTTCCTTGGGTGGCTTTCCTGCCCCTGTCGTCTTCCTTGATTTGTTCATGCTTTGGAGACACTCCTGCGACTCAGATTTGAGCTTTGACAATCTTGATTTCAGATCGTCTTACGATCGCTCAACTTGTGGGAGAATCTCAGTAGCGCAATGCTGGTTAAGAATGTTCTCCCATACCTCCACCTTTTTCTGATTTGTTCCTGAATCCTTATGTTTGACATCAATAGTGGCTTGGTGTTCAGCCAACAAGTTTCCATCAGGCGAGTAATTAGCTTTCCTTTGACTTTTAGAAGCCATTCCAAATTTACTAAAATCAGGTATAATCTATATAAAATAGGTAAGTCTATACTGTCATGTTTTGTATGAAAATGTATCTTAATACTGGACAAGTAGTTATATAGTATAGCCAGTCACCATATTGTATTTTACATCTGAACCATTCCCAGTCATCCTATTGTATTTGACATCTCCACCATTCCCAGTGACTCTAGCATGCAACTAGCATTTTATAGTATGCAACTAGCTAGCAATATTCCTAAAAAGGTTTTATGAATAAGAATTTAGTAATCAACTCCAGAGAAGGTAACTAGCGATTTAGCAGCTAACTACGCCCTAGTTGGCTGCTAAGTTAGTAAGGTTTTATGCATATCGGCCCTGGTCTTTGCGATATCTCCCTAATTTACTGTTTTGCCTTGTGACCGTTCAGCCATGCTTAAACGGCCGCAACAACAAATCGTCATTAAAAAAAACTTGGTATAAATGGCACTTTAATGAATGTGATAATTAAAGCGACACTCTCGGAGAAGACCGCTATGACTGTGATGGTGATGGGTGAAGATGTTGATGCCGAATGTGAAGGGCTGACGACCTGGGCCCATGTGCATAAAAGGCTACTAGTTTAGCTGCCAACTAGTGCTTAGTAAGATTATAAATTCCCTAGTTTATACCTACGGAGTTGGCAACTAATTTGTGTTGCATAAAACCTCACTAGGCACATTGCTTACTAGTTGCATACTAGGACAATTTGGTTTGTAACTGATTTGGGTGCTATGGCCTTGGAGAGGAGGTGATTATGTCAGATACAATAGGCTTGTAGACAAGTTTATTGTGTTTGAGCTTCGAATCACATTCCAAATTAGCATAACTCCTTTCTAAAGGTCTTTGTAACATTGCATTACTGCCCAGTACTTACATTTTGTAGAACTACATAAATTCTCTATACAAGGTTGCTACAGCTAGTACATAAAGTTACAACTACAACCATGAGTCTCAAGCGTGAAAGAAAAATTAATTTTACCCAAGACGAAAACCTATTTTTGGCCGACAAATATGAAGAGTTTAAACATGTCATAGATGCACCAACTACATTATGGAATGTTCCAGTTGCGTAATACTGCAGCGCAATTAGCACTTGCTGATATGGTAGCAGCGCATGGTTTCTGACAGTGTCATGTTCAATGTCTGGTGCCACTATGTCAGTAATTTGCATTATGCCTTCACGGCTAAATCTATACCGCTCATACACCTTATCATCATCAAAGAAGTCTAATGGATTTCTCCTGTCTCGGAAGACGCGTTCTTTTCTTATTTGACGACGCAGTTCAACTAGCTCCATGATTCTACGAGCCATGTTGTCAGGACGGTGTCCAAAGGCAGACTGATTAGTTGTCATCTAGTGACTTAGAGGTACCCCAGATCAACTCTAACTTTTGCCAGAATTTTAGAATGTTACTATATCTAGTTGGGTTTTATGCATCACAATTAGTAATCAACTAGGCTTAGTAAGCAACTTAAGTCCATTTTAGTTGCCAACTAGGCCTAGTAGCCTTTTATGCACATGGGCCCTGGGCCCATGTGCATAAAAGGCTACTAGTTTAGCTGCCAACTAGTGCTTAGTAAGATTATAAATTCCCTAGTTTATACCTACGGAGTTGGCAACTAATTTGTGTTGCATAAAACCTCACTAGGCACATTGCTTACTAGTTGCATACTAGGACAATTTGGTTTGTAACTGATTTGGGTGCTATGGCCTTGGAGAGGAGGTGATTATGTCAGATACAATAGGCTTGTAGACAAGTTTATTGTGTTTGAGCTTCGAATCACATTCCAAATTAGCATAACTCCTTTCTAAAGGTCTTTGTAACATTGCATTACTGTCCAGTACTTACATTTTGTAGAACTACATAAATTCTCTATACAAGGTTGCTACAGCTAGTACATAAAGTTACAACTACAACCATGAGTCTCAAGCGTGAAAGAAAAATTAATTTTACCCAAGACGAAAACCTATTTTTGGCCGACAAATATGAAGAGTTTAAACATGTCATAGATGCACCAACTACATTATGGAATGTTCCAGTTGCGTAATACTGCAGCGCAATTAGCACTTGCTGATATGGTAGCCCAGGGCCCATGTGCATAAAAGGCTACTAGGCCTAGTTGGCAACTAAAATGGACTTAAGTTGCTTACTAAGCCTAGTTGATTACTAATTGTGATGCATAAAACCCAACTAGATATAGTAACATTCTAAAATTCTGGCAAAAGTTAGAGTTGATCTGGGGTACCTCTAAGTCACTAGATGACAACTAGCCCAAAATAGGTTTTCGTCTTGGGTAAAATTAATTTTTCTTTCACGCTTGAGACTCATGGTTGTAGTTGTAACTTTATGTACTAGCTGTAGCAACCTTGTATAGAGAATTTATGTAGTTCTACAAAATGTAAGTACTGGACAGTAATGCAATGTTACAAAGACCTTTAGAAAGGAGTTATGCTAATTTGGAATGTGATTCGAAGCTCAAACACAATAAACTTGTCTACAAGCCTATTGTATCTGACATAATCACCTCCTCTCCAAGGCCATAGCACCCAAATCAGTTACAAACCAAATTGTCCTAGTATGCAACTAGTAAGCAATGTGCCTAGTGAGGTTTTATGCAACACAAATTAGTTGCCAACTCCGTAGGTATAAACTAGGGAATTTATAATCTTACTAAGCACTAGTTGGCAGCTAAACTAGTAGCCTTTTATGCACATGGGCCCAGGTGTCAGAAACTATAATTTAAGGCCTATAGTACCTTAAATTCCTTCCGGGCTTTGTTTAATTGCGGATTCTAAACAAAATAGACCTTATGCGTAGCGGCAAACTTCGAGGCTAATGTCTTCGTTACCATCATGGATAGACATGGGTAAACCTTTTGTGCTTACATTGTTACAGAATCTAAATGACAAAAGTACACCTCCAAGATAGCCGCTACGGAAGGTAGTACAGGATTTCACGGCTAATTTCAAGCAAACACTCCTCAATTTAATACCTGGCTCATTAAGTTTTGTTTGAAAATGAATGCTCCTTCTTAATCAGCATGCAATCGTCATTCGTTATTCGGGATAAAATAGAGTACCGAAGTCTGACGTCAGTTGCCGCGGCAATGGTTCCAAACACATGCAGTTTAGAATGTATTCTGGTTCCAAACATTGCATTGATTGACGTCATCACTTCGGTACTCTATTGCTGACGTAATGGCACGCAATGTTACGCGAACGCCCATTCTGATTGAATTTAACACGTGCGCGTTGTGCGACCACCCTTTACGTTCACACGCGCGCGTTAGGTCGCGCGGGTCATTCTGGATAAAATGTCATTGTGCACATGCGCAGTTTAAATGGAGTGTGTAGGGTGTATAGGGACAAGGGGGGGGGGGGGGGGTACCCCTTAGTCCCATAGAGTACCGAAGTCTGACGTCAGTTGGCGCGACAACTGGCTCCAAACAAATGTAGATTTCGACTGTTCCTTTGTTAACATCCAGTCATGCAAACACATTGACACAAAATAACCAAAGTATTCTGGTTCCAAACATTGCTCCCCCACCCCCCACGCGCCGAAAATCGAAATTGCACACAAAAACGTCTATAGTACTTTTACCCTGAAGTAGGCCTACTTTAACAGAAAAACATTGGTGCACCCCAGGTTCCCCCTGCTGCCGAGACCGCGCCGACACCGTCATTGATACAAGGCCTTTTCACTGCGATTAGCTTTACCTGCAGCTAATAATTCCGGACACACAAAAATCAAACTTAATGATACCATAACCATAAACCTCAGTGTAAAAGGTCCGTAATACCGGCCAGCGGCGTCGATTTCTCGCCAAGGTTGGGGGGACGGTGGACAATTGTTAAGCATTTTGTACTCGCCGTCTCTTGTTTCCTGGGAAATTGTGAAAATGTGTGCTGATCTTTGCGTATTCTTGTGCATATATACTTGTGCATGTAAAAGCCAATGACCCATTACATGTATATGACAAGGGGGAAATTATTGGGGAGGGGACACTACCGTAGCCGTCAACTCCTCCCAAATATTGCCCCCCCCCCCCCCCCCCGTGACCGCCGCCCATGATACCGGCCTGGCCTTTTATACCGGCGCAGTCTACACTTTACATGTCCACGGTCTCAACACAAAAGTTGATAAAAGGGGACACAAACTAATGTCGTGCTTGTCACTCTTTGTAAGTGACTGACAAACCTGTACTTGGTACAAGAGAACCAAGTGGTAATTCTCGAACAACCTGAAGTATAACGCTGCTGACAGCTGTAGGAACAGACTGTGGTCCTGAAAAATACAACAAACAGTTTGTGTCTTGTGTCTTGTGTGTATAGTCTAACACAACATTCGGAAATCGTGTTTCTCATGTGCTGCTATTTTGGAGGAAATTATTAAATTGTTTTGCCTATAGAAAATTATTTGCTGACAAACATGACTAGCGAAAGGTACCGGTAGCACTTTAAAGATTACCTAAAGTTACAAATATGGCATAAGCTTTCGTAAGCTTTTTACTACTGATCTTTATAGTGCCAAATTGCTCATTGCCTGCAATTCTGTGCTAACCGAACCAGCAAAGAAATTCTGCGCTAACTCCGGAAACATAAAATCCTTAGTTACGGGATGTGCGCATGCGTATAAGCCAAAGTCAGCGGCGATTTTCACCTTCTGTTGGAAATTTGTGTCTGCTCTGCATGGGACTAGAGTGACTGCAAGGACTGGGATCTTTGTTTTAGTGCCTATTGGTCACAAAACAAGCCCGTTATGTGTCAAGTGTTACCTCAATATTTAGAGCGCTGGTGTTGGGACTGGATGCCGAAGTCATGTCTCTAATTCGCAACTGATTCTTTAATCTAATTGAAGAATGTGCAGGCATTTAAACAACCATTTTTCACATGGCACGGCATGCAGCGCTGTCGGTGGCGTCAGTGGCGTCGGCGACGTTGGCGGCAGCGGCGGCGTTGGCGGCGGCGTTGGCGATGACATGGTTAACATATCAATGTGGTATAGGGAATGCCACAAACTATGGAAGCATTGAAAACCAGAGAGGCGGAAATAGAAAAACACAAGGGATAGTTCTTGTTTGTTTGTATTGGACAATTTATTTTACCGTAGTTTATCATAAACAAACTCACACACACATCATTATATTAATACAGTTATAAAAGAAATTAATTGCAGACACGATATTGAAGTTTATAGTTAACAGATTATGCGCATGGGTATTGGGTGAAGCAAATGTTCCACATTTGATAGAGGAATGACAAAATGACAAGTACCAACAAAGGGCAATGACAGACAAGCAGGAGCATCGTTGAGCTATGGCTACACTGTTAAAAGTTACATTGTGGTAAGATTTACAGTTTCTTTCTAATCTCACAGAAACTGTTTCTTCACAAATAATCCATTGTATGTTAACAATTGTGGAATTGTTGTGAATTGTAAATGAACAGTGACGTTCTGTAAATATCTACCACAATGCTTTTCGCCTTGTTCATTTACAGAGAATCTCATTACGCACAGCTGCCCAATCAGAATTGAGGCAATATGTATGCTCATAAGTCGTGTTAACCTCCTTTTTTTTGTCCAACAACACACTTTCCTGATGATAATATGTACTTTTTCAAAGAATTACGTACAAAATTACTTTTAACCAAACTTTATTAAATTATGTCATTACAACTCCAAGTTTGTGTTCAAAAATACCGAAACAGTCGATGACAAACCACGACTTCATAATGGCGTGATCAGATGATTATTAAACTAAATGCGCTACAATCTAAACAGTACGCCCTCGTAACGTCTGTACACCGTAGCATATACCGGTATTTGTCGCTCGTGTGAATCGTATCGTATTATACAAATACAGCATGGTTTGAGGGGAAGTAGTGGGAATTACTGGTCCCGAGGTGTAGGTCAGCTCGACTACCTCCCAACGCGAAGCGGAGGGAGGTAGTCGAGCTGACCTACACCGAGGGACCAGTAATTCCCACTATTTCTCAGAAATAAACCATGCTGTATTTGTTTTACTACACCTCATAAATATGACGGAAATGACGGAAATCAATCACGGTAATCTTACGTTACTCGTAGACGTCATTGTTGTTTTTGAGCTCAGCTGCAGAGTAGTTCCGTGTGTCATGGCAACAGGGTTGAAAAAGTCTGGTGCCAACACTCTTTAATGTGCCTTTACTGCAGTATTTACAAGGACTACAAACAACAGACTGGTTCCGTAAAGATTACATGCCATAGACTACATGTTTACGAGGCGGGTTCCAGAGGGAATTTTTTGTGCTACCAGAAAAGAATACCGCACGGCAGCGAGCTGGATACTCACCGGGATGACGTCACCTGGCGGCGTATCATTTTTACTTCCCGGACGCGCGGCGGAATCGGCCAATGACGCGCTCCAATTTGCTCATGAATATTTATGAGGTGTAGTAAAGGATAATACTGCAGTTAGTATCCAGAAACCCGGCAGAACAGAATAATAGAGAATCTCTGTTAATATACAAAGAAACTGTACTTTCAATGCGCAGAGCAGAATAACGGAACTATTCCAGAGACGATTCCATCTAGTGTACACAGAAATAGCAACAATCGGGGCTCATCACACCCTAAGTGAAACAAACCTGTATCTCGTGCACCGACTGCCACCCCAAAATCCACAAGATGTGTGGTAGCGCTGGGAGCAAGTGTATCCACAGACAGTGCCTCTAAAAAGAGAGGAAAATTAATACAAAATCCCTCTGTTACATATCTATTTGTATAATATGGATGGGTTGCGTTCTAAATATTCTGCACGCATTGAGTCCTTTTTAAACACAGAGAAACCACATAAAATCAAGTAATTTGATGTAACGACGAACATAAGTCAAAATACAATATCACGACCCTCTGTGCATACGCCCCTCTATTGTGCGGAGTGATTTTTCTGTCACAGTACAGTATAACAATTTGTTTTCTTCGAGATTTTATTACATAGATTTGGTTAGTACATGTATTATAAAGCAATGTAGGTATATAATAATATATAATTTTGAAAGGGGGATGCAAAGTAGCGCCGGTGCCGGCCGGCTGCTGCCGTTTTCTATGTGTTTCTTGTGCGCAACTTCCAAAAGTGAAAAAAGTGTGTGTGTGGGGGGGGGGGGCTTCCCCACTCCGTTCCACCGCCTATGCTGGGGATGCCGAGTGCCTTTCAAGTCATTCCAGCCTATACTGTAGTATGTTTATGGGGCGGAAACCAGTCTATTAGCACACGCTGATTTCCCCATCACAGTCTCAATAGACCGATCCATTAAGTAGTACTTTTTTCGTACTCGTACTCGCACTCGTACTCACATGAAAAAAAATTCCATGTACTCGTACTAGTCATCAAGTACTCGTACTCGTAAAGTACGGTACTCGTACTTCTCGTAAAGTACCGGTAGGCTACTTGTACTCATGACAGTGGGTGCGTTCGAGTAGCTCACCCGGATCGACTCGGGTGAAGGCAGACGGGTCAGCCACAAGAGCTAGGCTAATAGAACGGTCAAACGCCCTCTCCTGTTGATGTCACCTTGAACTCGAGTCGGCCATGGAGGAATAAGAGTCGGCGATTGTGTAGTTACAGACCCCTCTCTATATTTGATCCATTTCGAGTCAAGGTTGTTTTTATCATTCCAAAATGAATTTATCAACCTAAAGTATACGTCTCTCAATTCTAATGACATAATTTTTTGTAATTCTGAACAGTTTCCTGCGGGAGAAAATGCAATTTTCTTACGTGTTTTGCGGTTGGTGTCCTTGCGATCAGTGCGGTCTTCGCCATCTTTATTTTCGTGTTGCGTTTTGTCATCTTAGTTGTCGTTTTACCCACAAATTTCACCCAAAAAAATACAAACCTCTGCCCTTTATCTACGACATACCTGTTGGTTTGTAATGTCGCAATCTAGTTTGCGAAGTCCAATAACTTAAAAGTGGATTTTGTTCTCTTATAGGATCAGTCCTTAACTACACAATCGCCCTCGAGGTCAGTCATTTTTAATTCCCTGCTCCAGTAGAATCTATGGGTAGACAGACTTAACTACGCATGCGTGTGACGTAATTCCACCAGGGTCTGTGGTGGCTGACCCGAGTGAGCCCCGGGTATGATGTCAGAGCTAATCGAACGGCACGGGGTTAACACGAGTCGACCCGGGTGAGCTACTCGAACGCACCCAGTGCACCCAGATTGCCAGTCGATGTTTGGGCATCTAAGGGTGTTTCGTTGCGGGTGAGCTTAAGTTGCAGTATGATGACATGACCGTGGCACCACCTGCACCATTGACAGCGCGCCGTAGTGACCGCCGTGCCAGGACCCAGTATGGTGCATGGAATATTTCTTTTCTTTAGTGTTTTTAACAAAACACTTCAACTTCTACTGGTAGAAAGTACTTGTATTCGTACTCGCATGAAAAAAATTCCATGTACTCGTACTCGGGGTGAAGTACTCGTACTCATGCAAAAGTACTCTGGAAATGTACTCGACTACAACACTGTTAAGCACCGCCCTTGCCGTGTTGACCATGTTACAGCTGCGCTCGCCACGGTTTCGCCAATGGATCGGTCTACAGATGTGGATCTCGATCAGTAATCCGACTGTTAATTCACACATTGAATCTCATGTTAATGGTCCCGTCCATGATCCAGTACAGTGAACCAGCAACATATCAGGATGTGTGTGAAATAAACAGGCCTAAAAATGTTGACTGCGGGAGTCGTTGTACGTAGCGAAACTTGGAAGGCGAATAATGAAAGTGGCAGACAATACCTGCACAATATTTTGGGAAAAACCACCTTTTTTTCCCACTTGGGGAAATAAGTAGTGTGCTAGGCCTTAATTAAACACCAATATTCATATATGCAAATTTATCCATACGTCACTTCCTGTTTAACATAAATGAATATTAATTAAGCTTAAATGAATATTAATTAAGCTTAAAAGAATGGGGGATTGGGAAGTCTATTTGGGACAAAATGGGACAGTGTGGGCAGAAGTTAATCTGGCCGGCCTAAATGAGACACGATATGCACGAGTTGAATGTAGAACAAAGGGGCAAACCTGTAAGCCTAAATGAGACAGGATATGTACGAGTTTGATGTAAAACAAAGCGGGGAAACTTGTAAGCCTAAATGAGACAGGATATGCATAACCTTGGGGGAACCTAGAAATCTCAATAGGACAGGATGTGAATGGGGGCACGTAATTAGGTAGCATTGATGGTGAAGAAGATTCGGGTAAAATTATGTCTGTTTTTAATCAGCCTACTGTCTTCAGGTCTGTAGACTATAAACTGCATACTATAGGTCTGTACAGTGTAAACGATTACCAAGTTAATTACAGAACCCCGGGTTACCTTTGTGGAGCGTGCCGCACTGGTTTACTAACAAGATAGCTGGTGAGCTTACGTGATGTTGACCTTTAATCCGCAGCTAGGCAGGTCATTAATCCGCTCAACATAGATGTTGCAACGTTAATTGTACAAACAACCAAAATACAGGTACTATCCGTAAGCAAACAGGCAGAGGGCGTCACACCATGGAGGAAGGAATACACGGAGTCTATATGATAACCATCATGTAAACCTATTCCATTTAAAAATAAAACTCAAATAAATTCAATGTTTGTTCAATTTTATTTTTGTATTTGTTTATTCGTTTATTTATTTATTTATGTTATACATTTGTTTGTTTTTACAAACTTTGCCCATATTGAGGATTTCCTTATTTATCATTTCTCTGTTTTTCTTCTATGAAATGGACAAATATTTATGACAGATAAAGAAAATGTACATATGACACGTTTGGAAAACATTCGACGGTTCTGGCCCCGCTCTTTCCAACCTTGGAGGAATCAGAGTATCATTATGAGTTTCTTTGTTTAGTTATAAAAAAAAGTCCAAACGTGAGGGACAAAGTGTGAATTTTTCAGTCGACTTTCAGCTAAGTGATTCTTCTATACATGTGTTGGCGCAATCGGTCAACTCGGCTCAGCAAACCTTCCATGTGTAGGCCAATATTATTTTGTTTAACAGGCTTGATGGTCAATCGCGATGTACATACTTTCGTGTGTGTAAACAACATTGCTTAAGATCTTAAGCAATGTTGTTTACATACACGAAAGTATGTACATAGCGATACACCAGCAAAGTAATCCCTTTATTTGTTATTGTGACGTCGACCATACAAGGCCAATGAAAGAAAAGGGATAAACTCGTATAAACACGATGTTTTCGGACTACGTTATGACAGGCAAAGACTGTTGCTCCTAAATTTACTTCTTTTATCGGATTGGAAAGTACAAAGTGAGCCATAAAGGGTTTTAAAAGTAAGCGTGCGAAAAGTTCACGTAAAATTAATTTACATCAAACGTAAAATTGGAAATAATCAAAGTAAATGACCAAAAGGCGAAAAATAAAAGTAAAATAAAAAAATGTACACATTGAAAGTAAGTTTGTAAAATATACGCTATTGTGATTAACGTTCACCATAAAGAAGTAAAACTATAAAATTACAATAGTCTTTCTGAACTATTATTCTTTAATCATCACTGTCTTCCTCGCTCAGCCCGTCAAATGTGGCCTAGTGTTTAGGCATTATTAACTCTGTTCAGGGCTTTGTTTACTTCTAGACCCTTATTTACTTTTTCTTCGAGATCTTCCACAATATCTTGATGAGTATCACTACTATCTTTCAGATGTAGGTAACTCGACAAAAAATCCTTAATTGCCCAAACGGTCTTTCTGTTGGCTTTTTCCTTGGCTTGATCTTCACCCATACCACAGTTGACGTACTTTTCATATTTTTCACTCCACATCTCTTCAGTGGCTTCTTTGGCCTCTTCCAACTAGTCAAGATAGGTGGCATTGTCTTCCAATTCAGAACTAGACTCATCTTCATCCGATAAATCTTCTACCTCCGTTCCGGATTCCGAATCATTTTCGTCGAAATCTTCGTCTTCATCCTGCGTAGATTCAGTTTCACAGTTTTATATTTCTGAATCTTCAAATCTACGCTTTTTAAAACAGGATTCAGAATTATCCACGTCACAATTTCCAGATTTAACAGTTTCAATTTCAAGATCATCGTCAACTTGATTCATTTTAGATTCCTCTTCAGCATGTACATTTACTGGTGACAAGCATGGGGTTTGACTGCAGAAATAAAATTCATGTTGAATCTTTGAAGGTTAATCTCCGAAATGATGAAATCGTTTAATATAACTATTCATTTTGCTCATACCTCTGGTATTTGTGATCAATTGTACAATCCCTGCACATTCTCTTACTCTTTATGCTCCTGTGCAAACTCTTGGTCTTTGTATTGCTCATTTTACTAATATTGCTGCTCATTTGCTCATTTATTGCTCTTTTTGTTGCTTATTTTACTCATTTCGCTGCTCATTTATTGCTCTTTTTGTTGCTCATTTACTCATTTCGCTACTCATTTACTTTTGTTGCTCTTGAACAACAAAAAGAGCAAGAAATGAGCAAATGAGCAGCGAAATGAGTAAATGAGCAACGAAAAGAGCACGAAATGAGCAAATGAGCAGCGAAATGAGTAAATGAGCAACGAAAAGAGCAAGAAATTAGCAGATGAGCAGCGAAATGAGTAAATGAGCAACGAAAAGAGCAAGAAATTAGCAAATCAGCAGCGAAATTAGTAAAATGAGCAACAAAAAGAGCAAGAAATTAGCAAATCAGCAGTGAAATGAGTAAAATGAGCAAATGACCAGCGAAAGGAGTAAAATTAGCAACAAAAAGAGCAACAAATTAGTAAAATGAGCAACAAAAAGAGCAAGAAATGAGCATAAAGAGTTTGCACAGTGGCATAGAGAGCAAGAGAATGTGCATGGAATGTACAATTGATCACAAAAACCAGAGGTAGGAGCCAAATGAGTAGTTATATTAAACGATTTCATCATTTCGGAGCAGTAGCGTATATCCAGCTTTTTGTGCCAGGGAGGGCAAACAACGTCTGAACCGTCTGAAAACCGTCGCAAAAACACTATTTCCGTTTGTTTTTTATGATGCCTCAAATGCCGCCGGGGGGGGGGGGGGCAAGTTTCCCCCCCCCCCTGCCCTGCCCCTACCCCCCCCCCCCCCCCCCCCCCGCTTGATACGCCACTGTTTCGGAGATTAACCTTCAAAGACTCAACATGAATGTTATTTCTGCAGTCAAACCCCATGCTTGTCACCAGTGTAACAAAAACTTTGAACGGGGATATAACCTACGCAGGCATGCAGAAAATGTACATGCTGAAGAGGAATCCACAGTGAATCAAGTTGACCATGATCTTAAAATTGAAGCTATTCAATCTGGAAATTGTGACGTGGATAATTCTGAATCCTGCTTTAAAAAGCGTAGATTTGAAGATTCAGAAATAGAAAACTGTGAAACTGAATCTTCACAGGATGAAGACGAAGATTTCGACGAAAATGATTCGGAATCCGAAACTGAGGTAGAAGATGACGAATTATCGGATGAAGATGAGTCTAGTTCTGAATTGGAAGGCAATGCCACCTATCTAGACTGGTTGGAAGAGGCTAAAGAAGCCACTGAAGAGATGTGGAGTGAAAAATATGAAAAGTACGTCAACTGTGGTTTGGGTGAAGATCAAGCCAAGGAAAAAGCCAATAGAAAGACCCTTTGGGCAATTAGCGATACTCATCAAGATATTGTGGAAGATCTCGAAGAAAAAGTAAATAAGGGTCTAGAAGTGAACAAAGCCCTGAACAGAGTAATGCCTAAACACCAGGCCAAATTTGACGGGCTGTTCCAACTAGATGAAGAGGAACTTGAACAGCGAAGAAGACAGTGATAATTAAAGACTAATAGTTTTAGAAAGACTATTGTAATTTTTAGTTTTCCTTCTTTATGCTGAACGCTAATCACAATAGCTTATATTTTACAAACATACTTTCAATTTGTACATTTTTTTATTTTACTTTTAGTTTTCGCCTTTTGGTAATTTACATTGCTTATTTCCAATTTTACGTTTTATGTTTTAATTTTTACGTGAACTTTTCGCTCGCTTACTTTTAAAACCCTTTACATGGCTCACTTTGTACTTCCCAGTTCGATAAAAGAAGTAAATTTAGGAGCAACAGTCTTTGCCTGTCATAACAAAGTCCAAAAACATCGTGTTTATATGAGTTTATCCCTTCCTTTCATTGGCCTTGTATGGTCGTGTCACGTCACAATAACAAATAAAGGGATTACTAATTGCTGCATGCTGGTGCCTCTTAAGCAATGTTGTTTACACACACGAAAGTATGTACATAACTATTGACCATCACGCCTGTTAACCCCTTGCCACCGGGTGGCGCCGGGGCACCAGGCCGGGTTATGCAGCCAAGCGAAACGGAAACAAGAGGCTTGTGCAGCCAAGCATAACGTACACAATACCCCAATAATGGATTGAAAATGCAAAAATTTGCCTCTATTTGTGTCAACCGGCCAGGTGGCAATTTCAATCTGCACGTATTTGTGTCAACCGGTGGCAAAATAATATTGGCCTACACATAACGATTGACCATCACGCCTGTTAAACAAAATAATATTGGCCTACACATGGGTGAAGGTTTGCTACTGAGCCGAGTTGACCAATTGCGCCAACACGTGTACAGAATAATCACTTAGCTGAAAGTCGACTGAAAAATTTACAATTTGTCCCTCGCGTTTGGACTTTTTTGTAGAACTTGGCAAAGAAACTCATAATGATACTCTACGATTCCCCTAAGGTTGGAAAGAGCGGGGCCAGTAACCGTCGAATGTTTCCCAAACGTGTCATATGTAAATTTTCTTTCTGTCATAAATATTCGTCCATTTCATAGAATAACAACATGGAAATGACGATTAAGGAAATGGGAACAGTTTGTAAAAAACAAACAAATAAATAAATAAATAAATAAAATTGAACAAACATTGAATTTATTCGAGTTATATTGCAAAATGGAATAGGTTTACATAACGGTTATCATATAAACTCCGTGTATTGCTTCCTCCATGGTGTGACGCCCTCTGCCTGTTTGCTTGTGGATAGTACCTGAATTTTGGTTGTTTGTACAATTAACGTTGCAACATCTATATCGAGCGGGTTAATGACCTGCCTATATATATAGCTGCCGATTAAAGGTCAACATCACGTAAGCTCACCAGCTATCTTGTTAGTAAACCAGTGCGGCACGCTTCACAAAGGTAACCGGGGTTCGGTAATTAACTTGGTAATCATTTACACTGTTCATACATATAGTATACACTTTGTAGTATACAGACCTGAAGTACAGTAGGCTGATTAAAAGCACCTAGACGTAAATTTACCTGAATCCTCTTCACCATCAATGCTACCTAATTACCTGCCCCCATTCATATCCTGTCATATTGAGATTTCTAGGTTCCCCCCGAGGTAATGCATATCCTGTCTCATTTAGGCTTACAAGTTTCCTCGCTTTGTTTTACACCAAACTCGTACATATCCTGTCTCATTTAGGCTTACAGGTTTTCCCCTTTGTTCTACATCAAACTCGTATATATCCTGTCTCATTTAGGCTTACAGGTTTGCCCCTTTGTTTTACACCAAACTCGTACATATCCTCATTATCCTGTCTCATTTAGGCCGGCCAGATTAACTTCTGACCACACTGTCCCATTTAGACTTTTCGGTTTGTTTTGTCCCAAATAGACTTCCCAATCCCCCATTGTTTTAAGCCTTATTATTATTCATTTATGTTTAAAAACAACTAAAACGCCTATTACAATTTTTACTTTTTGGACTTATCTGATACTTTATGCCTCCCAAAACTAATATAACAAGTTTCATGAGTCTGAAAAAAAAAGTTGTTGAGCCTTTTCCTTATGATCCACTTTGACTCGATTCAGAAAAGGCCGAGGTCAACTGCGTGCCGTATCGCGCGAGTGATGACGTTCGTGTTGAAACATATGACGTCACTGTATTGTACGACAATGTTTTACGTAGAGTCTGTATGTATTTTTTTGTCTAAGGCTAGTATTACTTACTGTGCTTTTTGCATGATGATTCAGGTGTCACACCACGGTAAACATATTTTAAAGTGTCGACATCTTTGTGAGACATTTTAAATTGGGGTTGTTGGCTTTTTCTTGCTGAAAAGTTAGTGATGAGTCATAATAAGCCCATTTCACACGAGTGCTGGATACACGGGTCCCGTGCGATGAAATCGCATCGATGTCAACAACGCACGGATTCGGTGCCGTGTGAAAGTGTATCCCTGTCACCAAATCGCGCGGGTCCCGTGCGGTTTGTGACAGGGATTGAGACCTCCTCCAAAAGTTCGCATCGATGCCACATCCGTGCGACGATCGCCGAGATTGGTCGTGTGAAATGTATCGATGCGATTCTCCCGAGGATACGACGCGTGAATCACTATATACGCATGTGCAGTTTGCTGTTGCTCATGCCTAATTCACATTTGCCCCGGGCGCCGTGCGATAAATGGGTCTACGATTTTCCGTACGATTTTTTGTACGATTTTTTAGGCATCGTAGGTGGCTACGGGCTAAGGCGTATTGTGTTCACATTGTGTACGAGCATCGTGTGATTTCTCGTACGGGCCCTCGGGGGCAGGCCGTACAGAGGCTGCGCGGAGATGGTGCGGCCGCTGTGGGGTTGCCGCGGGATGACTGCTCAATATCCGTGCGATATCCGTGCGAATTCACGGGCACTGCACGGGCAGCGAGCGGCAACCTTGCGATAGCTGTGTGAGGGCCGTGCGATTGTCCCAAGAGCCTACAATCTCCGTACGATTTGTTTTGGCCCTAATGTCCACCTAAAATCTTGCGTTTTCTGCACGATTAGCGCGCGGCCTCCGCGCGGTGCCCGTGCGGAGATTGTGCAATGCCACCTACGACATGTCTACGGGCTATACGGGCTTACGATTTTTTCAAATTTGTATAACTTCTCGCTAAACAAATTCGTAGAGGCCGCGGCGCCCGTGAATCCGTACGAAAATCTCACGGCCGCCTCCTGCCTCCGCACAGAGGCCGCACGGAAAGGGGGATACCGGCAGGATACGGGCTCCGTAGACCCATCGCAGGCCAAATGTTAATTAGGCATCAGCTACAAAATGGCGGTTCACGAAAACATACTCCTGCATTTGATGAACAAAAAACGCCCAGTCGGGTCACGAAAGCGTGATCTGACGTCTCGCAGAGAGAGATACATACAAGGGTAATCTGCAACAGGCGAAAAATGTTTCATCGTCGAAGAATACGTGCACAAATGTTCGTGGTTGCGCTGAAAATGTGCATGTGCAAACCACATTAGCCTTTTTTTAATGCGTCAGAATTTCGTGGTTGTTTTCATGTTTCGATGTGTTGGTATAGCCATGGAGGAATAGAACACAGCAGAATGGTCTGCGACTGTAATTGGGTCTATTCACAATAATGACTTCATTTGGTGTGACATGGGAGGAGAATTTCAGATTGTAGTTATTATATAAAATAATTTTCCATTGATTATTGTCACAATACATTCAGTACCCAACAACAAGTTTGTTTTAGCAAAATAATCAACATCTAACAGAGTATTGAAGAAGTTAGACCTGGAATCATCTTCAAGATGTTATGTTTGTAACATATCAAACGTGTACAATTTCTGGACGGACATTTGTCGCAAAATGTCCGTCCATGTTTGAACATAATCTATATCACATCTTAATTTGTTAAAATACCTCAAAATTTGTCATAATTCCCACTGATAACAATCCTGATATTGTTAGAGATGTAAACTGACCAACATTTTGGAATGTTACTAAATTCCTCTTTTCTTTTTCCAGTCAATAATAAAGAAATGTCCATCCATGTTACAAACATAATGTCTTGAAGATGACCCATTAATTTCTTTATATCCAGAGTGTTGTCCTATTTTTTGTGTCAGTGTGATCACTAACAGCTCTGGAAAGCATCAGAAAAACATTTGGGCAAAATACTTGATTTGATGTCCCTCTTCCATGTCTTACTCCCATTGCTATCTTTTGATGCTAAATGGTCCCTTTAGTGTGGAAAGACCCAATTACAAAGCCAAGGGCATGTGTTTTCTACTTATAAATGTTAGCCTAGTTGTATTTCCTGACTAAAATATATTTATATATAAGTTGTTTATTAATAAAAATTTGTCCAGCTGAGATCATCATGGAAACGACCGCCCAATGTTGGTGTGACTTGTACTTGGTACAAAACGGCACGAATGCGAGACTATCCCAATTCACTGGTTCCAACAGCACATACCTATAAAGAATACTGGATGTTAACGGGGAACCAGCGGCACATATCATTGAACGTGCATGTGGTTTGGCTTCATACGTCTGTTTGCTTTGTATCTCAAAATAGTGCGGAATGAAAGCGCAGCACGCGCGTCGCGGGAAAATCACTGGTGCGCGGAAATTCCACCGCAGTACCAGCGAAAAACAGGTAACCTTTGACCCACGCACGCAAACGCTACAAAACGAGGGACGTTTGCTACCGGACTGTGTTTTATCGTGGGAAAGCCTGCGAGGAAATCGCAGGCATCGTGGGGTGTCAAACACCCGGCGCCAATCATCGCAGATGTGTGTTTCCAGCACTCGTGTGAAATGGGCTTATACTTTCCTTTGTTTGCAGTCGGCTTTTATTGGGACCTACGCGGCGAGTTGTGTGTGAGCTGATGCTGTACTCTAGTCCGGCGACTTTGCTTATGCAGCCCTTAAAAGGACCCGCACCTTCTCAGAACTGTACACACAATTTCTGTTATAAGGTACCAAACTTAATTGCATGGAGCCTATTTACGGTACCGTACGTGTACATTGCATGTTGAGTCAAGCAAGCGTGAACAGGGAGACGGCCGGGGCTCTGGCTGCTCAAGCCGGCAACCGCAGGGAACATCGTCGTGGTCTGGGGCGCGTGAGTCCGGGACAGGATTGGAATGCTCGGTGCCTTTAGAGTTGGAATGGCTCCAGCCTTCAAACGGAATTGTGCGTTCAAACCCAGCTGAGTTTTCATACTAACACTATCATCAATACAGTCTTTGGCAATATGTTCTGCACATATTTTCGACTATTTCGACAACCGAAAATCAGATATTGTATTGTCTACAAAGCGGACCCACTGTCGCCATTGAACTCCATTCAGCACTTGGAATCGCAGGAAGGTTAGATCAGGGTTTTTGTCGCTGTTCCTCGTACAACCCCTAACTACACACGATCGAGGCATAATGATTATCTCAGAACCATGCTCATCATATCAAAATTAGACAAAATAAAGGGGAAAACGTTATGTCGTCGACAAAAACTCTTCCAGCAGCATCAACTCCACGTACGTACATGCACTAGTGTTTGGCTGTAGCATCAACCGACTCTACACGTGTACGTCACGGGGTCACGCACATAATGAGCTTTCGCTTTCGGTAAATGGTTCAGAATAACGACCTTCTCTTTATAATAAAAAAATCCCTCTCGTCTGCAAACTAACCTCCATCAGTTAAAAGAGTATTTAAACTGTCGGAAAAGTCCAAAAAGTCAAAATTGTAATCTGCGTTTTAGTTGCTCTTAAAGGAATATTGGTGACTATTTAAGGCCTAGCACACTATTGAAATGGCCCCCCACCCACACTTTTGGCAGTTCCGCCCAAGAAAAACAAAGCAAAGTGCAGCAGCCGGCCGGCACCGGTGCTTCTTCCCCCCTCCCTACTTTCAAAAGAGTTTCGCCGCACCTGCTGATCATCTGTTTCACATTTTAAAAATAACAGTCTTCAAATATCAACCTGAAATAACAACACACTCACTGTGCATGTGGCAAAGTCGCCACTACGGCGAGTATGATACCCTCGATCAAGAGCATGATGTCAACTGCATGGGCACCAATTCCCTCAAGTAACAGCTGAAAAATGATGACAACATACGGTTAATATCCAATTGGTATTTTGACATTCTTTTTAAGGGTAAGGTATAGCTTAGGTAATGCTCGCATTCTTTTGCATTAGTTGCATTGCATTTATAAAGACGATGTCTGTCCCAATCCTTTTGAGAAATACGATTTGAAGCTTTGGTGGAAACGATGAGAAATAATTGAAAGATTGCGGGCGACACCCTGTGAAAATAATCTCTTTTAGAAAAAATGTATGGTTCGCAAAAGAACCGGGGTGATTATTTTCACGTGGTGTTACCCACAATCTTTTAATTATGTCTGAAGTGCTGTCATCTTCGAGAAAACTGTATAAAGACCTCCCAAAACCCTGTGGGTTATTTCGATTTCAACAATTTAAATAAGCTCATTTGAATGTGCACAAAAGCACGGATTTTCCAGAGGCCAATTTAGCAGATTTGGCGGCCAAATTATTGACCGATCACCCATTTTCTTACGAATTTGAATGCACGTCGAGATCAACATTTAATTAACCAAAAATATCATTCAATTTCAATGTAAAAGCATGCAATTGCACATTTGAATAACACAATTTTAACAACTGTCCATTTAAATAAAAACTGCCAACAAATTCGCATTTAAATTCGCTGGAGCTTCGAGCTGCGTAGGTAGGTTTGGTCATTCGAATTCGCCATTAAGCAAGCATGTTTAAAAAGTAAGTAAAGGTATTCGAACAAAGTCATTTGAATAGCCTGTGATTGGGATTAGGACTGGAGGGCTTGTGATGGACTTGCAGGGACTAGCAGGGACTTGTGATGGACTCGACTACATCTCTGCTAGAAACACCAATATGGTTGACACACCTACAGAAGCATATATCCTCGGCATCCAAGTGAATTATGTGCATGGATAAACAGTAAATTGAGAAAAAAATCTATAAAATTATGTTTAAAAAAAAATCACAATTTAAAATCGAAGACAAAAGAGAGAGGTCAAGAATAAAGAACATATATAAAGAGGGTAAAACATTACCTAGATTACTGTTGCCTAGGTTATGTCGACCTTTATGCTTAATTTTCTCACATTAGTTGTTTACACTTTTATTTCTTTAGAGTAAAAGACAGATATATTACAGAATGCGCGGAAATGAAATAAAAAATACGAATCTCATGCAAATAACCCTTAGCCAAACCCATTTCTAAATAGAATGAACACTTAAACTGAATGACATAACCTCAACTTGAGATGTGTTTAACGTGAAAATGTTAGGTATGGAAACGAATTTGAACGTCTGAATTCGTTTGCGAAACTGGCCGGGAAAACCTATATACGTTGTCTGGACTTGGTTGTCGAGACTCGGTTGTATATGTTGAATCCCACAAGGTATGACCGGTGCCCGCAACTGTGTTGTCAGCTCTGCCAATGATGTGATACATTTAATCAAATGTCGAAAAATTATTAAACTGCGTCACCGGGATTTTCCCTAAATGTTCCACCTGGTAGTCTCGGGGAAGTCAGTGGGCGATTTCCGATACAGAGGACAAGTTTCTATGTGCGAGTCTCTCACTAGACCTATTTAACCTAATAATCAATTTTATTCCAGGATCTATCTCGACCATGCTTGCCTGGTTGATCTAGGGGGAAACACGTTCGTTTTAACTAGTTTTTCATTAAGATTTATTTTGTTATACAAATGTTACTCTTAATAGTTCACACATGCCTTTGCGGCCAAATTGAGGGCTATGTTGTAGCTAGGTTTTTAGCCAAGATGTTTCAATTTTACTTAGAAGTAGATAAATTGTGCTCCCAAAAAGTAAAAATGAACGCTGACAAACAAAATGAACGTCGGGAAATCCAGCGATCGGAGACTAGTGCTCCGTTAGTTTACGCAGCAAACACAATAAATAAGTGCAGATAGATTTCCAATTTAAGTACAACTGAACACTTACGAGCCACAAATTCAGCCCACCGTCTCGCCTCCACAAACCGCCGTGGACCCCGCCGCACGAGTAGCTCCACCAGGCTCGGACGATCGGCTGCCGGATACAGAGGCTCCAACTCGCGATCTGAGACTTGACACTCATGGGACATTCATGCTTATAACTAAAATTTACATAATAAAATGAGTCCACAGAGATGGCCAATCAGAAGGCCACAGAAACCGTGTAGGCCGCGTCCATTACCAATAGGTTACAATCACGTAAGTATGCTCTGTTTTTCTGTTCAGTCTCAAATTTGTTTTATACATGGTACGTAATAGCATTTACATTGTAAAACCTTTAGCTAAATTACCTGCTAAACAAGTAAACAAATAGTGTGAAGTCAATTTCAATAATACTTTATTGAAATTACACAGGTCAGGTGTAACAGGGGCACCAAAAGACTCACTTTTGGACCCCAAATTTATGGAATGACCCATATGCCGCTGATCGCTTCTAAAAATAGTACGGGAGTAATAACTAATAATGGCTCGGCAAAGTTACACAAAAGAACAGAGCACCCGTGTACCATTTCGCATGTCATACGTTTGGATGAAGCGACGCCGTTCCAACCCACGCGCACTAGTGTATTATAGGCCTAGTATGAACTTGATCATGCCCGTCAAAATACAGTAGTTCAGGAAAATATTCTTATGAGCGTGGACACAAGCCCTACATCTCTAAACACGTTAACCATGTGAACCTCCATGCTGCAGTAATCTGAAAATCGTTTTCAGTTAAAATTCGCCAGCAGTTTTGGGGCAATTTAAAAGTAAACCAACATAGCCATAAAAACTTTGAATAACGTACTTCATAATCCGATTTATACAAGAAACCGTTTCAAGTTATGATCATGGGCGGCGATCCCGGGGGACAGGGGGGACACGTCCCGTCCCCCCCCCCCCAATATTTGTTGTGGGGGGGGGGGGGGCGCAGCTATGGCAGTGTCCCCTAATATATTGCCATGGGTCAGTGACTTTTACATGCACCAGTGTGCACCAAAACACACAGACATCAGCACACATTTTCAAAAATCTCTTAGAAGACACAAGAGACACCAAATACAAAATTTCCGATTACAAGATCTCTTTAATAACAGTAGAACTGATTGTGCGTTCTTCCGAAAATATATTGGTCAGGGATTGGTATGTAATCTCCAATATTTGTTGTTCGTATTTCTTTATTGATGAACGACTGGTCTGCAGCAGAGCAGCCAGGGTTGTCTCCTTAGGGGGCGAGTGGGGGAGGGGGAGGGCGAGTGGGGGGCGTGGTGGGGCTGGTTGTTACTATTATTTTCTGCGTTTGCGAAATTGTCAGTGGGGGGGGGGGGGGGGGCGACGATTCTTTTAGGGGGGGGGGGGGGGCGACGATTTTTTCATTTGCCAAACTTCCCACAACTTCACTATCTAGCGCCTAGGTATAAAACACACCAGAGCGACTGATGTGGTGGTCCGATCACAAAACGTTAGACCTATATACATTACTATACAGGCTTTTTTTCAAAATCAATCCTTCTCTGATGAGTTTGGGTGTACAGGGTGAATTAAAGAGTACACATATCACATTTAATCAAACTGGTATCATCAAATTAGTATCAGTCAGTAATATATGTGATATTGTCTTTACAATGATAGTCAATGACAGGCAAAGCGTTTCTTCTTGCAAAACAACAAGAGCGCACTCCTGCATGACTGAACTTGAAAGATTAAAAACATTAAAACCATCGTCTTTTCACTTTAAATGAAAACAAGCACTGAAATCATGCTCCCATTAATTGTAACAGTGTGTCACAAGAAGTGAAATTGGATACATGTTGAATATTTCCTTTAAGAACGACAGGCTTATTGCAAACCAAGCAACAAGAACACTTCTCCATTAATATTTTCAGAACAGTTAATATCCATAGCCTTGCTTGCAGGATGTGTTATTTCACGTTTACAAAATTACTAGTGCATACAGAGTTGTGTAAATATTAGCACAATGCCTGTTGAACGCATAAAAGATTTGATTATCGAACTTTAGGAATGATGTTGCGATGCCAGTGTGATTGCACTTTGCACTTTGCAATGTATGTTCTCATGAATAGGACAAGTCTAGTTATCAGCTTCACTCCCCCATCCCGTAAAAGGAAACTGAAAAAAACACAAAAATTCAAATAGCCCGAGTATCATCCGTTGGACGGAGCCATGCACCGATACATCGTCTGATATGCGTGCGTGCAAATCAGTCACATAGTCGAGTTGCACAACCACAGACGTTGGCTGCGCGAAAGTATAGGAAAGCATAACATTTTATTGGTTGTATTATTTCTTTCCTGAACTTCTCACGTTTGGATGACGAATGCAAGTAGTTATGACAAACGGCATCGGGTTCTATTTTTACAGCGGCCGATACAAGGTTTGCGAAAGTAGAGTGCTCAGTACATGTCTTGTAAACCAGCATCTTGGTGGGAATGGTTAGTAAATATCCCACACTCTCTTGCACAGTCTTCCCATGGTGCTTGCTGTCTTTTAATCCGCTTGTTCAGTTCTGCATCGAGAAACAAGTTTTTTATTATGATAGTTGAGCCATGACAAGTGAACTCCTCCAAGACGATGGTTTCCAATGCATGTGTTTGGCACCTCGCCGACATTTTGTCCCATGGCCTGCATTTTCTAGAGGCTAACGGTAGGCTAGGGCCAAATCTCTGCAGGCGCCAGCTAAATTTCTACAAGTCTCTGGAGACCAGCTTCAGAGTCAGACACCAAGGCTGCATCATCCGCGAAGAGCATTTCTTTGACTATCACTTGTTAAATCTTGGTCATTCGTAGGCGTGCCAAATTTAACAGATTTTCAGCTGACCTTGTTCGGAGATGTACGCCATCTTATGCGTTTCTGAAGGCGTGATACAAGAGCATCGAAAGGAAGATGCCGAAAAGCGTAGGGGCAATAAGAATGGCTCTGGAATGGCTCAGATGCGGAACAAACAGCACTATTCCCTGCCTATCTGCATGAAAGGAGACCATCATGCCCAGCAACTGGAGAGAACATCGTATCGACAGTTGATCTAAAGGCGGCCTCAGGTCGACCTTGCGACGAAACAGAACAGTCTGCGACTGACTTTTTAGGATTAAGCTACGCCTGCGCCACGACCGTCGGGAAGACATCAGTCGCCGATTTGTTTTGACCCGAGTTTAACTGCGACGATATTAAGATGACTGGCGTCAGTTACCGATAAAGAAAAAAATCACCAGTCGCAGGAGTAGAAAAAAATTCAACTTTTACGACGTGTTCCCGACAGACAGAATCAATCGCAGTCGACCTGTGTTTGAATTTACGACGTCGTGTGCGCATCAAGATCATCCTTTTTCATCGTCTATAGACTAATCCGGCGACCAAAATTATAAGCATTTACTACGGTGGCACCACGCTCGCATTGCGTATTTTACGCACGCACTCGATGCAGCTTCGACCAACAGGGTGTTTACAACTTCCAAAAATGCGCGCGCGACTGAAATTAAAGAACGCGGGCAACCTGCACGCGAGCGTGGTACCAGAGCAAAAATGGCTTCTACTCCTCGCGAGCGGCACACTACATCAAAGCTAGAGAGGTGTTTGAAAAACATGAATTAAAAATAAGGGGATAAAAGTGTGATGACCCGGTCTTAACCACGTCAATAATAACCGAGGAGGGGCGTGACCGCTGTTAATGGACCTAGCCGAAGGCGAGGTCCATTAACAGCGGTCACGACCCTTCGAGGTTAGTATTGACTGGTAAAGACCGGGTCATCACATTTTTCTCCCCATTCCATAAATGCCTTCTTACGAAAAATGCAAAAACCTCCTGGAAAAAGGACAAAATGCGAAGCTTTTTCACCCCACCATTTGCTCAGTACAAAACACATGCGTACGTATCGGCCTTGTGAGCGCGTAAAGGCGCTCCGCGCCTGTTTGTCGCGTGCGCGTACGCACACGGTGCAGCGTTTTATACGCGTGCATTAGCGTTGTCTTATACATTATGAAGTTAAATACATCTTGTGCGCGCACCTACTACGCTCTTCCTGTTGCGTATCGGCTGAGAACAGCCATCTGCCAGCAGCTGGCTGCTGGTTATGACGTCGTGTTTAAACAACTTCCAGCCATGTTTAAACAACCGTTTAAACACACAAACGTGACAGGCTCTCGACCAATAGACCTTTATCATGGTACAGCCATTTTGTTTTTCTCCTATTAAAATCAATGTAACCAAACCGAGGCTGGAAGGAAAATAGTCTGGCACCTTCATTCAATAATTAGAATCACTATTCATAATTGCTAATGCATACCGGGAACATGACAAAGATTGTAACGGCATGATCAAGGTCTAGAGGGATAGTGAAACTCGCTGAGGCATTTATAAATGTTGAACAAAATCGATGATAACTTATAATTTTTGACTTGTTTCGACACTTTGACTCAATCAAAGGTATTTATGGAATGGGAATATGCAAGTACGTTTAAGATCGTATCAGGGGAATGGGCGCTGATATTGACCCGAGCCGAACCGGCCAAGCACATTTATTCCCTCATTGTTAAATAAGTTACATAACTGTCTTTGCCGTGAAATTGTCGTGGATCGTCGCGTCGTGTGTGACTTGAGCACTTGTTGCGATTATTTTGCGTCGAAATACCGCTTGTTCCACGAGAATCCTATATATACGAATTCTCAGTTTTGTAACGCTAGCATTATTTTTCTGCCTAATGCCGACGGTTCCGTCGTGGCGCAAACAAATCGCAGGTCGAACTGAGGCCATCTTTACGCACACTGCGACTCCAGATAAACGCGAGTATACTTTGAAGCCTGTTGAGAACCACGCGTGCAAAGGCTTTCCCGACGATGCTCAAAAGAGAGATTCCTCAGTATTTGTTGCAGTCCGCGCGGTCGCTTTGTTCATATTATAGAGTGAGATGTTGGCGTCACGCACCATGGCACAGCAGAGTGTGGATATTGCGACGTATAGTGCTATAGGTTTCCACACTGGATCGCTTCAGGTGGGATTCTGTCGCTTCCAGGTGCTTCTACGTGACAGAGTCCATAGCCCGAGTATTAGCTCCTCAAAGGATGGCAGTTCGTCTGGCTCTTGCAAGACCGGCAGGTTCTTAAAACTGTTGATGGCCATCTCTGAGACTGAGTTTCGCGCGAATACAGTTATTGGCAATGTTTTGCCCAGCCTTCCATTTATTTGCCACGATGTGATGAGTGTTCCTGCTGCTGACTTCAGTGGAACGATGTTCTTCAAACCGAGAGCCCTTTTTACACGCTGCGTATTTTACCGCAGTCGGCTGCGCGCTGTATGCTCTTACGCGCGCAGGGTCGTGCAGTTTGCTGGACTATTTTCTAGTTCTTCAGAGTGCAGCGACGTTGACAGCACTAGTGTCTTTTTTTAGCTGATAAGAGCTTCTCGCTTGATTTGAATGGAGCTCAAGATAACAACTATGAATATATGAACCAAAAAACCAAGAAAAAAAGAGAAGAGCAGCAATAGAAAATTGACTACAGCCTTCCATAATTAAAACAAACCTGTATCTCGTGCACCGAGCCCAAAACCCCCAAAATCCACACGATGAGGAGTAGCGCTGGGAGCAAGTATCACTGCAGACTAAGGCTCTAAAAAACAGGAAAATGAAGGAAAGCTGTAACATTCAACATCGTTTCATATACCGACTATGGTGAGTCATAGTGTTCTCCAGTATTCTATATACGCTGATTCTCTAGAACAAAAGCTATTCCAATGCAGTTTCCCGAGGAGATCCTATTTTGTTCCTGCGCGATTTAAATGCTGCAATATCCTGGACATATTCTAACGGAACTTTGGCCAACTATTCCTTCTTTATTTGGCGACAATTTCATTAGATGTCATTTTATATTTTGTTGAAATACTAAAGAAATCCTGTATTATTTATCCTCCCAATGCTTTTCAAAGGCGGTAAAGCCAAGTATAAAAATGGTATTTAGCATCCCTATATACCCGCTTCCTTTTTAGCAATCTTTTGGGGGGTTTTCTTCCTTTCTTGGCCTTTTCTCTAATAAAAATCCACTAAAAATACAAACATAAGAGAGGGAATACCTCCCAGTCGATTCACTGCGGCTTTTTTTTTATCGACTTGGTGGACTCCACTTTCAGCGGAAGCCATCTTAAAGAGGCGGCCATCTTGGAAAATATAGCATGATCCAAAATTAGAGGAAGTATAAAACGGGCGCCCACTTTCCTTGTTTGGAAAAGGCATGACGCTAAGCAATTGTCATTGATTATCAAAACCATGAAGAAAGGAATAGTCACCAAATCGGCGACAAAAATGTGTAGATTTGATAGTAGGTAGATTTGATTCATGGCACAGCAAAATTGGGAGAAAATATTTGGGAATAGAAGGATTGTGTTTTTACCGCGGCCACTGGTATGCCTACCCGCATGAATTACGTCCTTTATATACTGCATCGTCCAATACTTGACTTAATATGTAAACATATTATCTATATACTTATATTATCTATATACTTATTATATAAAACAATAACACACAAAATAAGGAACTCACTGCGCACGTGGCAAATTAGCGACGACGGCGAGTTTGATGCACTTGATTAAACTCATGATGCCAACTCGGTACCAATCCGCTCTGCACTATGACCTGAATGAAAAAAAGCTAACTTCAAGTGTGGTTGCACTTCTTATTTCTGTATACCTATAAACAAACAAACAAACAAAAACAATTAGCGATGTAACAGCTGCAGAGAAGATGTACTAAAATGCTCCTGGATTTACCCATTCAGGCCTATAATGGCATCTTTAATTAAACTCCTCCTCAAAAAGAAACATGTAGAACCTAACAAAAAACCAAATCGATTACAAGAGTACTAAATAAACAGGTTTTACTAGGCCTAATGTCAACTACTAAAAGGGCACGCGACTTCGATGATTCTCGTCATTATCCGCAGTCCCCTATAAATATTGTCATTAATAGATAAAAACCAATACCATAGGTCACAAGTGTCATAGGCCATCTTCCTAACTATAGGGCCTTTTTGTAGGACTTTTTCATTTAGCTCTCCATAACGATCTCTATGTGCGCATGCATGTGGAGGTTGGTGCATCAGTGTCAAATTTGAAGCCTTGGGATATCCAGAGCTTGTCTGTTTTAGCCTCAAAGGACTTTACACCAGGTGCTGTAACAACCAACTCTTCGAATCTATTCCATGTGTCTGCAGCTCTGCATGCGCAATGGTGTACCAAGGAGAATTTCCCGCAAAACCCCTTGAATGCATCGTTAGAGCCGGCAATCAGAAAGACAATTTACAGCATTTTGTTATCACATGATATCGCATGGATCATCAGCAGCGAATGAAAGGCGGAAGTGGTTGCTAAAAATCAACAGATTACTCCAGTTCATCAAAATGTACATGCCGCAGCCAACTGCGTAGTCTACGTTCTTATGCCTACGAGAATAGCCTACACCACTGTAATTACGAATGGAAGGGAGACGGTTAAGCCTAGACCTAGGTCTACATCTTAAAACACGCAAACCCTCTCATCCTGCGTGAGTAAAACCCATAACTTCAACTTACGTTATAATTACAGGCCTGCTGCTTGTCCCTCCGACCGTCTCACTTTTTTCGGAGCAGAGTGAAGATGCCGTGCAGTCATGTGATGCAAGCTGTTGATTGGTCGATGGCTAGACTGACGCAAATGAACATGATGGCCTATATCTTTATGGGTGCGTTCGAGTAGTTTTCCAAACTGGTTTTCGGTAACATTCGGCTGTTAATGTTGCAGATCCCGGAATTTAAATTCTCAATTACATATAAAAGCTAAAAAATCAATTCCACAGTCTTGTAGTATTTTGCCGGCTGGATTTTGCAAGAATGTTAAATTTGAATGATGCCACTGACGTCACTCGGACTAACACTGTACGTCATGATCTATTTTAAACCGTGGTAGCTACCTGACCTAAGATATAGACGTCGGGGAATCTTCAGGTCAGGGAACCAGACTAATAAATATACTGGGGAAATGTACTGGGGAAATCGATGTATCCGTCCTTCTGTGACGAAATGAAATGATACACTTTGGAAAGTGAACTTGAAACATGATGTTATTTATAATTACCCCACCCCCCCCCCCCCCATTTGTATTGTTAATTACTACAAAAACATAATGAATATCGTAATGGGCATAAGGTAAATGGATAGCCGTATCAAGAAAATCCCGAAGGAGCATATCTACCAATTTTCCAAACCAAACCCCGAAGTGTGCGAAAATTCTCCATCACTTTACATAATTATGTTTGGACAAAACTCGGACAATCTTGGACAAAACTCGTTGGGGGACACCCCCTCCCCCATTTAATGTTGGCTCGGTGTGGTCAAAGGGCTACGACTGATGAAACTCGCAAACAGAAAAGCATATTATTAGCGCCACGTCTGCTAACAACTGGACGTCGGGGGGAGGGGGGGGGGTGATGATCTACTGTTAAGGTTCCCCAAGATTTGTGTCCAAGATTTAAGCCAAGGGTTGGCTGGCGGGCCGATTCGAATCCATCAGGCCTATAGTAACGGGTACCGCACAATCAGTGTGAAGATGGAATAAGATCGTCTCAGGATGCGCGTGCATTGATCGGTCGTTGACATCGGCATTGTGGCCTGAGTGCCCATAACTAGTGCAGCTGGTTTCCATCAGTTTTGCTTGAGAAATGTCGGTGACGGGAACCAGTGGACAAACACGCAATTCTTACGGTACGATACGGTCAAGCAAAGGAACAGGAGAGCATGGATATTGGATCAAGACGTACGTATGGAAAATAGAAGATTTCTTGCTCGATTTTGGGGCTAGACGCCGGGATTGCTTATTGAAGATTGAACAAAAAGCTTGTGCTTTTTTTTTAAATACTTTTTGCGGATCGTGTGGATTTTGTGGGCGGCGGTTTTGTTTTGTTTAGATTTTTATACATTTTTTGATTTTTTTTAAATTTATTTCTGAACGGAACTTGTCACCGAGCGGGGGGGGGGGGTTTGAAACCCCCCACCCCCTACGGGCCTGATATTTTACATCATCCTGGACGCAAAATTCCATCTTCACGTTGAAACTGTCCTACACTGACAGAAAATGAATGACGTCTTTCTCACATCCTGTTGGAAAGGCTCCTTTGTGCTAATTTGCAGGGAACTGATGATTGTAAAAACCAGCAAAGCCTCGTGTTCCCTCTACCGTAAAAACGAGCAAACAATCCCCGCTCTTTTAATCGGCAGTTGTTGACCAAGTGCGTGAACACATCCAAACAGCTCATTCTTCACGCGACCACTGATCCGCAGCGGTTGCTGAACTGTCAGTGCACTGGTGTTTTGTACAATGCGCATTTTAGCATTCCGTGCAAAAAGTCATCTTTTGGTGACGTTTTTGGTCGGATGATACGGATAGCGATGTACTTTGTTTCGTGAACGGCGGCGGCGGCGGCGGCGGCGGCGGCGGCGGTCTAACGACGCTAGTGACAGTTGTGACAATGATGGTTTAGAGACGGCTTTGGAAATGGGGGAAGGATATTTTCCCCAAAACAAATAGCCTAAAGGTGATCCCAATTGATCCCAAGCGAGGTGGGGGCAAGTAGCCTACTGGTTGTGAATTGGGGGCTTTCATTTTCTACGAAATATATAAATAAATAATATTACAAATGACAAAAGATCTCTGGGAGAAGTTGCCCCGCCCAACCGGATACTTCACTGGTATAGGGAATGTCAAAAATAAGGAGACATGAAAAACCAGACGAGTGAAGATGGTAAAACCATGGGAAATTAGTAATTCATAAAGTAATTCAAAAAAGCAATTCATAATCTACTACCGCCTTCTAAAACTGATACAAACCTGTTTCTTGAGCACCGATCCCAACCCAAGAATCCACACGATGTGTAGTAGCGCTGGGAGCAAGTATATCCGCAGACTTCGGCTCTAAAAGACAGAAAAATGAAGAAAAGCTATCATCTGCTGCACCATTCAATATCGTTTCATAATTATACTGGTAATGGTGCATCATAATGTTAATACAAACACAAACACTACAATGAAATCAAATTTATGAGAAATTCACAGTTTGCCGAGGAGGTCAATCTTTAGATCCTGCATGATTTAAACACCACAATATCCCGTATAGCGCTAGATATTCTTGCTGAACTTTGGCCACAAAGTTCTTTATTTGGTGTAATTTTCATGAGATTTTGTCATTTTATGGTTGTTGAAATACTACAGAAATTATGAATCATTAATCCTCTCAATGCTTTCCAAAGGTGGTAAGGCCGAGTAACTAAAGTGTTGCTCCTTCGAAATCATTGAAAAAAATCACTCGGGTGGGACTCGAACCCACAACCAACCCCGGCAAGCTCGGTGGTCGAGCGGTTAGACGTCTGCACTAGAAAGCAGGATGTCTTTGGTTCAAATCCCACTTGAGTGATTCTTTTCAAATAATTTCTCGGGACATCACTGGGTATGAAGTGTTTTTTAAATACGTCCGTGAACGGCAAAACCCAATATTAAATTTACATCACGCCGACGCAAAAAATCTATACTATGAGTAAAGTAAAACGTGTTTAGCGTTGCTATCCGCTTCCTTGTTAGCAGCCTTAAGGTCAATTTGACCTATCACATCAATTATAATTTCACGTGGAACGCGCAAAATCTGAGACAAACAAAAATTACCACACAAAATTCTCATAGGGTTGTCTAAGGGGCGATAGGTCAATACACTGATCAAGTAAACCCCGCCCATTACGCACATTACGTGTTCCTCTCCAATGCCACAACGCATGTTCCAGCCGCGCGCGTCACATGTCGGACTTTTTTGCACGCATGTGATTGGTCAGAACACCATCGGGCGACGCTCACTGAATCGGTCTATAGACCAGTTTCCTAATAAATTCAAATTTATGCACGCATCCGCATAAATGGCCCTGCAGACAAAAATCGAAATCGGCCCATTGAAAATGTACATGTCATGGGTCCAAAAAGTTGTAATTTTCTCTCAATTTCTCAAAGATTTGTCCCATTTGGCTTTGGAAAAGTATACCTGAAATCGTCATAGGTATTACTTTCTGGTCTAAGTGGATTTTTTGGGGTAAAAAATAAAAAACTTATAAATGTTTTTGTCCGGTGCGCACAAAGCCAAAGCAATTAAGCAGGGCTCCTTTCCACACGAGTGCCAACAACTAACCGTCTATTTTGAACCCCTCAAAAAACATTTAGACCATAAAGTAATACCTATGACGATTTCAGGGACTTTTCCAAAGCCAAATGGGACAAATCTTGGAGAAATTGAGAGAAAATTACAAAACTGTTTGAATCCCTGTACATTTTCAATGGGCCGATTTCGCTTTTTGCCCATTTATGCGCATGCGTGCATAACTTTAAATTTATTAGGAAACTGGTCTATTGACCTATCGCCGTTTGTGGGTTAGCCCCACCCCCACCCCCACCCCCACTGTGGATGAGGTGTTATAAATACGACTAGATGGGCAGCGCGTACAGACGCGCCATTGAGTGTTCACAAATTTCCCCGCTCTCTCATGGATGCTCTACGCCCATCTAGTCTTTTTAATTCTATATCTATGATACCGACATAGTCGCGCAACAATTTTTTTAATTCACGCAAATCAATTGGTGCGGTTTTTTTTCATTTACGCGACAGAGTCGTGCCAGAAGACGCTCATTGATTTGTGCGTATTTAGAAAAACGCGCGCCAATATCGCACGACAAAGTCGCGTATGTCTAAATTGGCCATAAATTGGCCTTCATCTTTTTCTTCTTCTGTTCTTAGCCTTCTTTCCAAAAAAATCGATTAAAGATACAAACGTAAGAGAGGGGATACTCCCAGTCGATTCACTGCGGCTTTTGAATCGACTTAGTGGACTCCACTATCAGCGGAAGCCATCTTTAAAAATAAGGAGAGGCCATCTTGGAAAATATTGCCTATCATGATCCTTCCTCTTGAAAAGGCATGACAGTAAACAATTACTTTCGTGAATTATCAAACACTGGTGTTGTTTTGAAAACATAATGCCACGAAATTTTCAGGAAACACTTCTAAATTACAAGGTAGATTTCAATCATGACGCAGCAAAATACAGAGGTCTTATCAGGGAATAGGAGGATTGCGTTTTCACGGCAGCAACGGGTACCAACATGTTTACCAGCGTAAGAATTACGTCTAATGACTGTATCGAATACCAACGTCTACATAGCAACAATAAAATAGTCCGCCATATTGTGGGGCAGGCATATGATAACATCGGCATGTATTATTGTCATGGCGTCATATTCGGTACGGTCTACCCACTTCATCGTCAAATATTTATGCTTGTCTGTAGGCATATATTAGTTATTATATTTAAATAGAAAAAAAAGTAATATTCAAGATAAGAAACTCACTGCGCATATGGAAAATTTGCGACGACGGCGAGTATGATGCACTTGATTAAAATCATGATACCAACTCGGCACCAATCCGCTCTGTACTGTGATCTGAAAAAAAAATAGTTAGAAGGTTGATGTTAGAATATCTTTAACTGCCTTTAAGTCTGGTTACACTTCTTAGTGTTTTAGGGTTTAAGGTTCGAAATAATACATAAAATAATTACCCTCAATTAAAAGTCGAAGTCCGCTGTTGTCCTCTGAAAGCAGCTACTGGACTCCTGGAACGTCAAACTTCTTGTCGTATTTAATATATAGGCTAAATATTTACAAAAAGGCAGTGTCCTTCCACGGGAATAGTCCCTATAAGGAGCAAACACTACCTAACCAGTTTCTATTCCCGCGTATGGACACAAGCTAAATGCTACTATGCTGTAGGAAAACGGACCACTGTAGAATGATGCGTCGACTCTCACGGTTAGCGAAGGAGTGAGGAATGAAAATGTGGTCCTGCTTTTTATACTGTGTGGAATTTAATGCCCTGCCCAGTCCATAGAATTCAATACAATAGACAATACAATTTTAAAATCCCTCTGCCGTGCAGGTAAAACTCAATGGAGAAAAAAAACAGGATTTAGCTGGTTATTGACTACTCTAAGCTAGACAGCGCAAAAAACAACAACTGCTGAAGGAATTTCACTACAGTGTTACAAACGGATAATTAAAAATGGAAAAACTCCAGAGAAGATGTACTGTAAGAGGGCATGCATTTTAATTTATGAAAAAAGGCTCGCTTTCGGTTATACTCATTACCTTATGCCATTGTAAATTAAACTCTTTCCCTCTAAAGGAAAATAATCTAAAACTAATATAGAAAAGCACAAAATCGATGACAAGACAGCTGTTACGAAGTGTATCGAAGAAACAAGTTTTACTCAGTCTGATGCAACCTATTAACAACCACCTGTACCCAACATCCATGACCATTCTCATCACTAGCTGCATGTAGTCCCCCATAATATTGTAGGACTTTTCCAACAGATTTCCATATGATCTCCTATTGAAATTACATGTGCGCATGATGTTGGTGCATCAATGTCAAAATTAATTTCAAGCGTTGAAATATCCAGAGCTTGCCCATTTTAGCCTCAAAGGATAGGTACTGTACCAACCAAATTTGTGTGTCTATTCCGTGTGTCTGCTGAACGGTGTATAGGAGAACATGCAATCAGATACAATTCACTGCACTTTTTAACACATGATATTGCAATAAATAGTTTTTCACTTTTAGACCTGTACGATGGTTCATCAGCAGTGAATATGAGGCGTAAGTGGTGGCCAAAATTTACCAGATTGTTCGAGTTCATCAAAATGCATGTCAGAGCTAACTTCATACTCTACGTTATTTTCCTATGAAACTAGCGACCACAGTAATTACACGTGGAAGGGAAATGGTTAGGTTTGTATCTTAAATACGCAAATTCTCTTCCATCCTGCGAGGGTAAAACCCCTAACTTCAACTTACGTTTGCTGCTATATAGACCTGCTGCTTGTCCCTTCCACCATCTCACTATTCATTATTCTGAATCACAAGCTTCGACGGATTTATAGACCCTCTTCAATTGTGTACAATGTAAACGATCAACGGCCCTATTCGGTTGCAACTACACAAACATGACCCGCTTCTCTATAAAACGTAACCCCACTCTCTGAAGCGCTTCAGAGTGAATAGGATGTGTAATAGAGATCCGTAAAGCTGATTGTGAAGTCGAAACGAACTGGTCCATTGTTAACCCATTTTTGAATTGTTATCCGGGGGGGAGATGTACATACCAAAAAACACACCTCTTGAGTTGGTGCCTAGCACTGAACATCTGATTGCAGCAGGCAACAATAAGGCGCCTGTCACATTAGGCCTATACTGTCCCCAAAAGAAATAAACAGGACATATTACAGGCAAGATGACGGCATCTTGGTAACAACTAACCTGGAGACAAGACCCGACATTCTGACAATTTGTAGGACATGTATATAGCCACCAACGTCACGTGACCAATCGATTACGTCACCGGAAAGAATTCCTCGCGGTTCCAAAAATGTCCGTTAACATTGGGATGTTCTTGTTGGTAATAGAAACTCGCTTTGGCCAAAAAATCAGTGTCATTGACCTACACCTGAAAAATTGACAAGCGTATTATTTTTTGAAAATGCTGCCACTGACGACGTCACTTGAACTGACATTGAGCGTAACCTTACGATTCCCCGACGACTCTTCACAAAGGGTAACCGGACAATACCTGACCTTTCGATTCATTAAAAATCGTCAAGGAATCGACAGGTTCACGTACCAGACTGATTTTACACCACCACTCGGCTAGGCCTATGTAAAAACGACGCTGGCTACAATAAACGTTTACAAAATAAGTGTTTCATACCTGATATAGTGAATTTCAAAGGCCTTCAGTTCCAACAAGTCCGTGTGGTTGATAACTTCCGTCAGTCTCGCCGATGACTTGTTGATAGCAACGGCTTTCGCGAGCCTGTACTGTAGCGACCGATTCTCGCGCTCTTCTTCAGCAGACCCGTGTATTGGATTTGCAGTGCTTAAGACTGCAGAAGTTTTCCCGTTTACTTCCGCATCCTAAATCGGCAAAACAATTATCCTTGTTTTGCCTAGCCTAAAAGTTTCGGTCATGACTTTAATGGTCTCATCTTCCGGGATCGAGTAACGCAGCCAAAGGGGTGGTGATGTTTAACAGGAGGCGTGGCGGGAAAGCAATTCATATTTTCACGCATGTATTAAAAGTTTTATTACAAATTGCATGTCTGTTGGAATGACTAGAAATAAATTATACAATTGGAAGGGCTTGGCGTTTCAATCCTGAGTAGAACATTTCTCATACGTATGGTTTCCCATGTATTGCAAACGTTCACACCTTTTGGTCTGACCACATCGTCATGTAATAATGACATGACTTGACGTGACCTGGGCAATTTGCAGTGTTTACTTCCATTAGCCTTTTAGAGGTATGGCGGACACAATAGGAGGGCGCTATTTGATTTGGGTAAACCTTTTGTCTGGCACAAAAGGTATACCCAAATCAAATAGCGCCCTCCTATTGTGTCCGCCATACCTCTAAAAGGCTAATGACGATTCGATTGCCATATACCACATAATACTGAAAAAAGGCTCCAGGTCATTACGGAGGTATTTAATATTCATATGACCACCCATCAACTTTAATTATTGCGCAACACCATAGTCGTTCAAAGACCCACGGGGTCTCAATCGACATAAGGGAAAGCCAGCTTCAATATGCAGTGTAACGTACCCAAGGATTGAGACGTCTGGGTTTATGTCTAAAACCGATGTGACTACATGCGCCTTTAAATGACTAGTGGATGGGCGTGCTATGAATAATACATACCCTCACAATCACCGGGAACCCTTATACAGCAATCGTCAGAGAGGTAAACATGGCTAATTTGCCTAGCAGGCCGAAATGCGGAGGGCAAATTATTCTTCCGTCACACAACATAAAAATGAAAAAAGTCCATGGACAAAAACTCCATAAATCAACAATGTTTTCACGTTCAGTATTGTAATTCATTACGCCAGTGTTTGTTTTTATGTTGTCAATTTATGTAATTAAAGTACAGCAACCTGTCATGCCTTGAGTTATGTTTGTGTAAATAACTGCAAAAGAGCTACTCCTACCTTCTCAGAGGTAAAATCCACTAATATGAAATTATCAATTTCGTATAACAATTCGTACTACATAGATCCCCGTTCTTAGGCACAAGTCAATCAGAAGTCAGATCAAAAGTCAGATTACAAAGGAATGCTTTGGTTATATTGTGTTTGAAAAGCTTGTTACATGGCTTGAGACCAGACTTGTAAAGTGACTTGTGATGACTCGATAACAACTCTGCTCCTAATTAGGTCGGATTCGTGAATGTGAAAGACCTTTTCCCACCCACTTGACCAGGTAGCGTGAAATGTAAACAAAACCGTACCACGTGTGGACCACGTGTGAACCGCTTTGGAGTGATCATCGTATCATCGCAACCTATATCGTATAGAGCAGGTTAAACTCATTGATCTCCATTAACCACATGCGCGCACAACGCAGGACGCTCGACTAATGTCTATAGCATCAGTGGTGCTGCACTATCAATGACGACACATGAACAAAGTCTATAAGTTTCGCTTTAAGTGACCTTGACCGTTTCCTTTCTGGCCCCGTAAACTATTTTTTGACGAGTGCCGCCAATATCCAAACGGATGCTCCGTCCGTATATGCAGGGCAACTCTTCACTCCATGCTGCAGTAAAGGGTACGGTAGCGTGCAAAACACACTTTGGCTCTGTGGTGAACTCAGTTCAAATACATATTATCCTGGAGATATACAATGTCATTATTTGGTGTTTTTTTATACAGCTCAGACACCCAAACTCCACGTGTTGACCATGCAGTCATTTAATTCCTGGCAATGTGGGGCGTATGACTGCTTGCATACGCAATGAGGGTCCTTGACAACATACAAATTACGATGTAAACAATGGCTTACGAAGTATGAAAAAGAAGCCATTTTGAATTCATGGACGTCCATGATATTATACTGACTAAATTTAGATCATTAATTTGGAATGAACTCTCAGTATCTGTAAAATTATACTGGGAACATGTTGCCAGGGAGCACGACATTAACAATTTCTTGGGTAAGAATGTTCCTTTTGGAATTAAAATTTCTCAGCTCCCACAGTTGAACATCTTAGACAACAGACAAAAACCTAAACTATACTAATTCAGTGGTTGTGTTTTACTCGATTTTTTCCCTTTCTTTTCTTTAGTATTTTAAATCTCCAAACTTCATTATGTCGCTCCGTACATAATCATTGAGCACCAGAGCTAAGCTGCAAGAGCACGTCGTGAAATGACCAGGTTATGTAACAATCGGCCGACAATCGTTGGAAATAGTCTAGTTCCCCTATACCTGATAATTACGTTGTCTAAATGGTCATGGAACCAGACTACTAGAACATAATTTTTCTTCTTGTTTCAGTCCAGCATCTATATAGGCACACACAGCTTTAAACAGGTCAGTGTTACAGTATTTGCTTGCACGCTATAAAATACTAACCCCCAAATCCATGTATTTCTGAAAATTACAGCAAAAGCAAATGATATATACTACCTTTAAGCCAAGAAAGGGGTGCGCGTTTTAAGGCCATGGATGGAAGTTTTTTATTTTATCCCCATGAGAAACAAACGGAGGTCCATTCATACCTGTATCTTGTACAGCGATCAAAGTTCAAAAATCCACACTTTGTCTTGTATCTCTGCGGACATGAATATCCACAGACTGTGCCCCTAAGGAAGAAAGAGAGAGTGAAAAATATCATCAGAAGCTATGAATGGGGATGGGAAACCAGACCTTTAAGCCAGATTTTAAATAAACTGTGTAGGCTAATTTGGCCAAGCTTTTATGGGCAAGATGAACGTGGCCGCGATAGGGGCTTTCCACACCTGTACAGTAAGCTATGCTTTGCATGACTGCAAGCATTGATTGCATTCAGTCAACCAAAGTTTCGATTTTAAAACCCTAACCATCCCTAACCTGCCAAAATCAAACACCCCATTGTGTTGAATTTTGTGTGATTGGGTACTGTAGAGCCTTAGCACCATCACTTTGCATGGGACTTGATGCCCTGATTTTGTCTTAGTACAAAGAATGTGCCATTGGTTTACTACACAGTGTTGGAGTTTGTGTGGTTAGGGAAGGATTCTAGTAAAAAGGCTTGGACTGTAGTGATAACAGTAATGGCCGCCTGTACCGGACTATTGCGGGCCAATAAACTTAGGGCCTGTTTGTTTCACACAGATCCGGATCTCGATCCAGTGATCCTTGCGTTTTTTCACACATTAAATTCCGCCTAATGGATGGAGCGAACCAGTGGTTGGATCACTGATCTAGATCCGGATCTGTGTGAAACAAACAGGCCCAAGGCCTATAGACCGTATCGAATATGACGTCGTGATGCATGTTGTGGGACACGCGTACAATAACACGTGCCGATATTATATGCCTGTCTCACAATATAATGGCATTTTGTTGTTGCTATAACGACAGTGAATATTCGATATGGTCTATATTCTGTAACCTATATTATTGCCAAATAACAACGCTGTCAAATTCTGGCTTATGAAACGCCAGCACTCTTCACTGCTTTTTCTTTTACATCCGGTTACAGTTCCAAATTAGACGAGAAATCGAATCAAATCAAAATTAAGTAAGTTAAAATGGGTCCAGCTGACAAAAAGGTAATAATTTGGACGAAAGAATCTATGTGAACTTCCATGTAAGTTTGGAGCACATTGGAAAAGTTCAGCGTTGTTGTTGGTACTTCAAAATATAGGCCTATGATTCAATGATGGGCATATCCCTTTTTTTGGGGGGGGGGGGGGGGCAATTTTGTTGATGGTAACATTTTGGCTAGGTTCACGAAGAAAGGAATCTGGTAACCTTTTTCCCCTTTCGGATGGGAAGGAGATAAAATTGAGTTCGTGGAAGCATTTTGACTGGGTTTAAGGGTAGGGCGGGAGAGGATCTAGCACACCTCTCTCGGTGCCTAAACCGTTGATAACAATGTGAACAAAACCCCGAGTCCAAAACCTCGTCGTAGCAATGTGTGTTTCGGAACGTGTACGTGAATTAAAGGTATATACGCAACATTTGCAAACATAACAAAAAACTTGAATTATTATGAAATACCTTACTTGACTTTAAGCAAATAATACGTCACCGTTTTCACGAACTGACACTCACGCGCACCTGTGTGTCAGTTCGTGAAACCGCGTACTGAGTAAATTTCGGTTTCACGAACTGACACCCAGGTGTACGCGCGTACATCGGGCACTGACTCGCTGGAGAAGAATTTTTGTTTTCACGAATTGACACGCAAGCATGTAGCGGAAATACCATTCCAAGAAAAACATTTTTAAAAGCTTTGACACGAATCTACTCCAATGTGTACTTGTGGGGTTACAGAACCATTGAACTGAAAACCTCTAAACTCGTGAAATTAAGAATGGTTTCAGTTCGTGAAAATATAAATTAATGTGGTTAGCGCGCGCTCCCCTACTTGGGTGTCAGTTCGTGAAAACGAAAATTACCCGGTTCTGTAAAATACGCGCGCGTGCGGGCACTCGCGCTAGAGAGTGTCAGTTTGTGGTGTTGGTGACGAATAGTTTCAAGCATCCTGTGAAATCATGGCACCTTGTTTGCAGTCATTTTCAAGAAAAGTGGAATTTTTGTATCAATTTCCACCGATGGTCGGCCGATCATCATTGGAAAAAAATAACTTTTTTCAAATACTGCCCCCAGTTTACCAAATTAAGTTAAGAAACATTTTGTTTGCAATTGGTCACACATCTGTAAATGAGTGTAAGCCATTCAGCTAGCTTTCCCTGACCTGACAATTTCTCAACATCTATAAATTGCTGTTTCGTGTGAAATAGGGTCAGGGATTCTGACTACAAGAACAACATTTTTGTTGGTTTTTCCTGCATCTATAAAGTTAAAACTTTACATGGGTCAGTGTAGCATTATTTGCTACAAAATACTAACCCCAAATCTATTTTGTAAATGACAGCAGAAGCAAATGTCGTACGTTACCTTTAGTCAATAATGACGATATCTGATTTTAGGGGGAAACAATTGTAAAAACATAATACAAAACAGTACTTACTGCGAAAGTGGCAAATACGCAGCCATGGCGATTATAACACAAGTGATGAAACACATCATGGTGTTTACCAGGTCAGAAGCATGTACAACACCGTGCAAGTAATGTTTTCTTTAATCAATCTCCTTCGCCTCAACAAAATGCTTGTCGTCCACTGACCTCGATTGAGGGATATTTCGAGATCAAGTCAAACCCTGTGAAAAGAAAACAGTTGTGCGTCTGACAGTTTTAAAGACATATTTTCCATCTTGTCTACACTCCTTTTGTCTCCGTTGTTCGTTCATTAATGTTTTGGTTATCCAATCAATACAGAATTTGAGTACATAATCTTTAGGCCAAGTCAGAGAAAAAAACATGTTTAGAGTGCCCGACCGCTTCCTTTTTAGAGGCTGCATATTTGTTTGTGCTGTCTTTTCTGAAAGCAAGCCATTATAAAAATGCAAAAAAGGAAAGAGAGGAAAATCCTCCCTGTAGCCGATCTATTACGTGCTTTGAATCGAGTTTGTGGTCTCCACTGTCAGCCAAAGCCATCTTGAAAAAAAGAGTGCCGTCTTGGAAAATACTGTCTGGTAGGATTTTCAAAAGGTAACAATTGAGTCCTCATTCATGTTTTGAAAAAGGCATGGCGTTAAACACGTTCTATTTTTTATTTCACCTCATCCGCCTCTTTGGAAAAGGAAAGAAAAAAAAGGAAATAAGGTATCACGTTTGTCGGTGGGAGGCGGATATTATCTCACCTTTCACCTTTCGGTGCCAAATTTCCCTTTTTGTTGACTCTATTTTCCGCTCTATGCTTTGGCAACTTTAGACGGGAGCTTCGAATCCTTCCCTATGCAAAGGAAGGTGCATAAAACTTAACTCTTTTTCAAACTTTTTCAAAGTGAACAAAGAAACTGGCAGGAGCGGGATTCGAACCTGCGACCTACGGAATACCGTACCGGCGCTCTATCTTGCCCTATGTTGGCGGTCTCCCAAATTGTCAGTATGTTTGTTCGGGTTTTTCAAACTATTAAATACGTATTCAATCAACTGTTAATTGGTTGGTACGAAAAAGAATTATGATATTCCAGAACTAAAAGGCCCCCAAAATATTGGAACTGATAACAAGTACGGCTATGGCGCTTTTTGGTGTCCATCGTGTAACAATTTCCGAATTCAATAAAGAGTTGGCTGCTGTTTTATTTATCGTAAATGGGTTTGAATCATGGCAAATGTTTATTTTGTTGATTGCACATGTGTTTTGGTAAGTTTTTGCCGCGGTAAAGATGCATTTTGGGGCAATGCTATGGGGACTCCACCACTGATGACATCATGCTTTGATTCATGAATATGAAAATCTGCATTCATTAAAACCCAAATTTTGCAGTTACTCCCTATAATTGCTACAGAGGATCTGGAAATTTACACTCACATGGAAATATCTGTATTCTGTCAGTGCGTTCAATTATGCCTAGGTCACACTTAGCCGCAGTGGGGTATCCAGCGGGGGCAGGGGGAAACTCCCCCCCCCCCCCCCCCCCCCCGGCGGCATTTGAGGCGTCATAAAAAACAAAAAGAAATAGTGTTTTCAGACGATTTTAAGACGATTCAGACGTTGTTTGCCCTCCCTGGCACAAAAAGCTGGATACGCTACTGCTTAGCCGTCTTGAGGTCCCCGTCCTCCCACGACCTGAAAGTTACCGACCACTGCCGACCTGATTTTAGTCTGGAGAGGACGGGACCGCTCCCAACCGTCTAATGACCATTCCCGTCGTATTCACGCACCAATGCAGTCTTAAAACCGTCTAGATACGCGACCTACGCCGCCTTGCTAACGACCTTTCCCGACTACTCCCAACCAACAACGGACCTACTAACGTCTATTCCCGCCCTGCCGACGTCCTTTCCCGACCTCTTCCCGACCTGCTAACGATCTCCTAACGACTAGCCCGTCCTTCTCTGACGCCCGCACGACCTGTATAAGACCGGCTCCCGTCTTGCCGTATAATCATTCTGAATACCTCCAGGGCTAAATAGTCAGCAGAAGTTCCAGTCTATGTTGATATATAGTTGCAAATGATGAGCGACATCAAAGTGCCCAAATATTTATACCCGCCGGCCAGCAGTCGTAGTGTATGAGGTCCCTGGGAGGACTGGAAAGGTCGGAATATAACGTGGAAAGTCGTTAAGGGGGCGTGAGAAGGCGTTAGTAGGTCGTTACAGAGGCGTTATTAAGTCGTAAGAGGTCGGCTACATTGGCCGTCCCAGATTTTCCCGACCATGCACGCCTTCCGCCGACTATGTTCACGACCACCTAACGTCCCTCGCACGACCGCTCTTCATTCCCGATCACTCCCGATTGTTTTGAGCAGTTCAAAATAGTCGGCAACACCTCGACCAAGTTCACCGACCTCTCAGGACCAATACCAGACCCGCCCCGCCCTTCCCTGACCCCCCCCCCCCCCCCCGACCTTACAAGACCTTTCCAGACCATCAAGGTCGGGAGAGGTCGGCCTCCAAATCGGCTAAGTGTGACCTAGGCATTACCTTTTCTCTAGCTTAATCGCGCTAGTGCAGCACCGTTCGGTTTATGTTTGACGTCATCATTCGTGCTGACTCCACTGATCTCCGAGTCCAAGCATACAAGTCTGGTTTGCGTATTGTAGACGCCCTCCGCCACCTCACCACTCCATCCATAACGTAACGCGAACGTACGCATATGTACAAAATTGTGTAAAGTCGTAGGCAGGCAGGTGCGCTGGGACTAGGACCAGGACGAGGCAGCACAATATTGGCCAATATTGTGCTGCCTCGTCCTCGACTCGTCCCAGTTGGATGGACATGCGCGCGCGCGCGTGTGCACGCACGGTTATAAGTTAGGCCAAACAAAACAAATGTTTGGTTGTCCTCCACACCCCTTCGCCAGTGGGGGGGGGGGGGGGGGGGGGTGGGGGGGGCGGGCGTATTTTATTTTCTTATTTTATATTTTTTTACATTCCCCAGAAGTCCAACTTCAAACCATACACAAAGTAAAACAAACACACAAAATGTTGTTTAATATACGTAATACGGCTGCCTCTTCAGCGATGGCCGCCGGGTCCTTCACTCTATCCGAACAACACATACCGTAGCCCTAAGGCTGCCAGTGCTGCCACTATTTCCTGGGGCTCAATGTCACTCTATGGACCACTTCTTGGTGGACGCGACCTTTGTGTGTTTCAGCTGTATTTGAGCTGGCTCAACATTCGACCAAAAAACCTCACGAAGTTTCGATGTGGTAGCCACACTGCACAAACAATCAAAGAAGACTTTTACACCCAGTTTGCAATGAATGCTGAGCGTGTATTAAAGACGCCATGTTGGCTTCCCTGTGCATACACGTTTAGTTGATGCATTTTTTTGTTCGAATATTTATTATTTAATCGTTAAATATACCCAAAAGAATTTCCAAACTAAATTTTAAAATATATAGTGATTAAAGAATATAATTAGAAAAATGTTGAGATTCTATTTTTTCATAAGTTCATTTCTCAAAATGCGATTTTCATAACATTTTAGCCTCGTCCGGTATACATGTGTGCACTGTGGCCACTCCTTGGGAATTTTGGTGGGAAAAATATGGATTGCACATGCGCAAAGTGCTTATTCCGATGCTCTTTGCAAAGTGTTTTCCCATCGCCTTGGGAATTCTTGGGAATTTTACTGGATGAATCTTGGGAATTTGAAACTTGATGAGCCGCCACGCTGCATTTGTGTATTTCGGTACCGCGTGTATTTCCATCGAGATATTTATTGTGCTAAGTCACACACTGATACTAGAATATGAACTTTCAAACTCTGGAGTAAAAGGTAGGGTCGTGTTTGTGTATTACAAATAACAAAATAAAGATGGAAACGAGATTGGAACGAATAAACCAGCGAAATCAATTCGAGTTTTGGGATAAAATTGAAAAAAAATTAAAACCGTCTGATTCTTATCGGCATCACTCAAGCGTCACGCACGATGCCATCAATAACCCTAAAGTGCTGCAATAACCCTAAATGTATTGATGACGTTTCGTACTGTTTACCGCAGTGCATCATGGGGGGAAATGGGGGTCACCGCCGCGCTCGTATACGACTTTTACATACATTAGCATTTTCCACGCTCATTTTTCGACCTTTTGTGGCCCCGAGGAAAATCTGTTTCCAACATGTTTCAGGATGATCTTGTTTGGGTTTCACGTAACAGTTGGCGAGAACAGATTTCCTAGAACAAAAATGAGCGAGCATAAGGTGGCTTGAATCAAGGCTAGCGCTACCCCAGCATTTACATATACTACCTATGTTGGACTCCTAACCACGAAAAGTGAAAGGAAAGAGAGAACTTTGCGGATGCACCATGTTTGGTAACTGAACTCAAAAAGAGTTTTATTCTTAGAAGAACGAGATTTATACTCCCCTGGAAGTTGAGAAGGTTTCACGAATGATTAATGGGCCTGATGAGCAGGGGTAATATATTAATCTAGTTGTGCTGTATATTGTTGAAGTTTTGTCTTTGTTTTGATGTATTTTTTTATTTAATGTGAGGGCCCCAAATGATCAGCTTCTGCTGGATGGGTTACCCTCATTAAAGATGGTTTTAAATAAATAAATAAATAAAAATAAAAGCGCTGTGATATACAGTTATAGTTTACTATAATATTTTGAGCGTTCTTAAATTCCTACAAATCAACCTTAAGGCGACACTTCTTTGGCGTCATTTTTTTATACCTTAGGGAGACAAGTGGAATTAGGAAGAAATTTCAGTGTCTCCCTAATTCCACAGCTCCTTTTCAGAGGCAAAATTTTATTGTCGCAAATAGGTTATATCGATAGAGTTCCTGAATAGATCACTGAGTGGAAATACTAATACAGGCCTAGACATCCAGGAAATATCAACATTCATTCATTCATTCGTGTATCCGGGTAGATTATATCATATCCAAACGCAGCAGGGAGCACAACAAAATAAATTGTCTGTGGTGTCATTATAAATAATAATAATAATAATAATGATAATCGACATTGTCATAGACACGTTCACAATTTTTTTTCAACTTTCATGAAACCTAACCCCACTTTACTTTATCCTACCCCCACGAATTTTGGTATATTTATGATTTGGAACAATATCTATCGATTAGAATAACTGGTTTGCGGTAGCACCATGTAATCAATCTCTTTTGTGAGTTTGTGTGGTTCTGAAAAGAACCGGAGGGAACTCAACGTTTCGGACAGTATGCTCTGCCCGTCGTCAGGAGAATGTGGGATTCCAACGGTGAAGCGGGCTTATATGGTGTCTGAAAGTGGTGACGCGTGAGAAGGATGCAAACTGGGATGCAGCTTGGGGGATGCTAGATGGTCATTGAGGCGTGTCAGTCTGAAGGAAGGGAGCGGACGGGGAGGTTGCCAAGGGTATAGGTGACCCATAGGCTGGTGAACTAAGTTGTCCTAGGGTATAGGCGACCCATCGGACTGTGAGTTGAGGATGGGGCCCCAGATGTCGCTAATGGAGAAACCGATGTCTTGAGGAACTGTGTTGTGTTTGAAGATTTCGATGGCTTCTCTGATGCGGCGTGGGTACCAGCGTTCAATGCTAGTGATGAGTTCGGCCTGGCTCCAGTTGATCTGATGGTCTGCTTCGTGGGAGTGTTTGACTATGGCTGATTTAGCATAGTCTCCCTTCCTGCCATGGGCTTTGTGTTCATTGAGTCTGGTGGGGAGGTCCCTGCCAGTCTCGCCGATGTACACTTTGCCACATTGGCCGGGGATCTTGTACACTCCTGGCCTGCGTTCTGGATCGGTCCTTATGTGAAGTCAGTAGATTCTGGATCTTGAGGGGGGCTGTGTGGAAGACACGAATTCCATGCTTGTGAAGAATGCGCTGGATTTGTTGAGAAGTACTACCTAAGTACACTGTGAACATCTAACAAAAGAAAACCCACGCAGTCCTTTGTTACAAACAAAGGACTGCGTGGGTTTTCTTTTGTTAGATGTTCATAGTGGTAGGGGAGGGTTACTGGACTAGGGGCCTTAACTAATTGGCTTTGGGTATAGGAGACCCTTAGGCCGGGGGTGGATCTGGGGTCTTGTGTCTTGACTTGGTTAGGCTTGTATCCATTGCGATGCAGTGATGTGGAGATGTGGTGAAGTTCCTGTGGGAGATGTTCCTTGTCGCAGACGTTGTATGCTCTGCGGACTAGAGCGCGGTTGACGGAAGTCTTGATCTTGGGATGATGAAAGGAATGCTGTGGAGGTATCTATCGGTGTGGGTAGGTTTGCGGTAGACACTGCGGGTAAGACCGTCATCCTGCTTTCGGGACACCTCAACATCAAGAAATGAGATGCTGCCATCTCTTTCTTGTTCCATGGTGAACTGGATGCTGCCGTGAAGCCCGTTGAGGTGTTCCAAGACAGGGGAACATCCTTCTTGTGTATCTTGGGCTGTCCGAAGAATCTGGGACACTTGGAGCTGGATGGCCGGAGCTGTCTGTACATGGCCTGAACTTTGCATGAACTTTGCCCTAGTCCCTCGATCATCACCCATAGAAGAGATAATACAACGCACCGAACCCACCCTACGCAAGCTTGACAAGTCTGCAGCTGATGAGGTCCGTCTGTAGATCAATCAGGCCCTCCGGAAACACAAACCAGCCAAGCCTAACATCTCAAGACAAGACCGGTTGGCCATCACATCCCTACGTCAAGACAAGTCCATCCACATTCTTCGTGCGGACAAGGGTAATGCCACCGTCATCATGGACAAGGGCGAGTATAACCGCAAGGTGGCGGATATCCTACACTCGGACTGTTTATACCGTGAACTCAAGAAAGACCCCACGTCATCCATCGAGAGGAGGCTGCAAGGCAAGCTTCTTTCTCTTCAGCGTTCCGGCAACATCTCACAGGCCTTGTACAGACAGCTCCGGCCATCCAGCTCCAAGTGTCCCAGATTCTTCGGGCAGCCCAAGATACACAAGAAGGATGTTCCCCTGCGCCCCATTGTAGCTTCCAGGGGTGGCCCCTCCTACGACACAACCAAGCATCTCGCCAAGATACTTCACCCCCTGGTGGGCAACACTGAACACCACATCAAGAACTCTGACCAGTTTTCCACCTTCATCCAAGGCCTCACCCTCCAGCCGGATGACATCATGGTCAGCTTTGATGTCGTCTCCCTCTTCACCAATGTACCCACCGCTGACGCCTGTACCATAGCCAAGGATAGACTCCAAGCAGACGCCACAATCAAGAACCGCACTGACCTCACTCTCGACCAACTTCATGATCTGCTCCTCGCATGCGTCAACTCTTCTAACTTTCGATGGCGGGACAAATTCTTTGAACAGTCGGCTGGAACCTCCATGGGATCTCCTATATCCCCGGTTCTGGCCGACATATTCATGGAAGAATTTGAGCATACTGCCATCGTCACAGCGGATCACAGGCCTAAGGTTTGGCTCCGATATGTGGATGACACATTTGTTATCTGGCAACACGGACAAGACAACGTCCGACACTTCTTGGAACACCTCAACATCTCATTTCTTGATGTTGAGGTGTCCCGAAAGCAGGATGGCGGTCTTACCCGCAGTGTCTACCGCAAACCTACCCACAGCAGTTCCTTTCATCACCCCAAGATCAAGACTTCCGTCAACCGCGCTCTAGTCCGCAGAGCATACAACGTCTGCGACAAGGAACATCTCCCACAGGAACTTCACCACATCTCCACATCACTGCATCGCAATGGATACAAGCCTAACCAAGTCAAGACACAAGACCCCAGATCCACCCCCGGCCTAAGGGTCTCCTATACCCAAAGCCAATTAGTTAAGGCCCCTAGTCCAGTAACCCTCCCCTACTTAGGTAGTACTTCTCATCAAATCCAGCGCATTCTTCACAAGCATGGAATTCGTGTCTTCCACACAGCCCCCCTCAAGATCCAGAATCTACTGACTTCACATAAGGACCGATCAGATCCAGAACGCAGGCCAGGAGTGTACAAGATCCCCTGCCAATGTGGCAAAGTGCACATCGGCGAGACTGGCAGGGACCTCCCCACCAGACTCAATGAACACAAAGTCCATGGCAGGAAGGGAGACTATGATAAATCAGCCATAGTCAAACACTCCCACGAAGCATGCCATCAGGTCAACTGGAGCCAGGCCGAACTCATCACTAGCATTGAACGCTGGTACCCACGCCGCATCAGAGAAGCCATCGAAATCTTCAAACACAACACAGTTCCTCAAGACATCGGTTTCTCCATTAGCGACATCTGGGGCCCCATCCTCAACTCACAGTCCGATGGGTCGCCTATACCCTAGGACAACTTAGTTCACCAGCCTATGGGTCACCTATACCCTTGGCAACCTCCCCGTCCGCTCCCTTCCTTCAGACTGACACGCCTCAATGACCATCTAGCATCCCCCAAGCTGCATCCCAGTTTGCATCCTTCTCACGCGTCACCACTTCCAGACACCATATAAGCCCGCTTCACCGTTGGAATCCCACATTCTCCTGACGACGGGCAGAGCATACTGTCCGAAACGTTGAGTTCCCTCCGGTTCTTTTCAGAACCACACAAACTCACAAAAGAGATTGATTACATGGTGCTACCGCAAACCAGTTATTCTAATCGATAGATATTGTTCCAAATCATAAATATACCAAAATTCGTGGGGGTAGGATAAAGTAAAGTGGGGTTAGGTTTCATGAAAGTTGAAAAACAATTGTGAACGTGTCTATGGCAATGTCGATTATCATTAATATTATTATTATTTATAATGACACCACAGACCATTTTTTTTTTGCTTCCTGCTGCGTTTGGATATGATATAATCTACCCGGATACACGAATGAATGAATGTTGATATTTCCTGGATGTCTAGGCCTGTATTAGTTTTTCCACTCAGTGATCTATTCAGGAACTGTTTCGTGTTAAAGGCACACAGTGCACTGAAATACCACACAATTGAATCACTTGTATGGTTACCCAGCCTATTTCCAAGGTCTTGGTGTAAACATTCTACATTAATATGTAGTATTTACGGCGAAATGAGCAAAAACCGAAGCACTGACATCCGCACATTCAAAGGACACCACTCTGGATTTTCCAATTTTCCAACGGTCCGACTTTTCCCGAACCAAACTAGTGTACTGAGACCCCGAATGATTCCCGTCAATATTTGACGCATTTTCAGGCGATGGTTGTGTACATTATTAGTCTACATTTTCATGATCTTCCCAGCCACAGCAATTTTAGGGTGAAAGCGTTTTGTAGCCCAACTAGGCGCCTCTAAGTCAATTTGCCCATTTAAGCTGTTATCTCGTTTCACTTTTCATTTCCAGCAGTCAACTATGCATTGAACATCTCATGCAAACAAATTTTTGTTTAAACGGCAAGACGCTAAACATGTTTCCTTTTATTTGTTTTTGCTTCACCTTGTGTATATAGAGAGAGTTATCCTTGACCCTATAACAAATATCTATATATTAAAGTTTTTAGACTATGCCTATTATACGTATTGGCCTACTGGCTCATTCATTTGAACAGTATAGGCCTACTGGCTCATTCATTTAAACAGTATACATGTACATTTGTTGTATAATTGAACTTGAAACAACTTTGGTAGCTGCCCTTAACCTAAAACAAAAAGAATAAATATACACATACAAATCAGGAAGTGAATATCCTGCATGAAGGATTCTACTCATCGTTTTTGTTTGTTTGTTATCGTTATGCCTATACTGAAAGTGCCTAAACAAATTTCCGCATATGTATAAGTAACGATTGAAATAGATGTGCTCTTGTAATAGATTACCTCTAACATTCTCATCTTGAAAGTGTGTACGCCAAGCTGATCAAATTGCAGATAAACACCAAGATATTCAGATGATGGTCAGGTCTTTACCGTGTGGATGATATTTCGTCCGCTCAGGCACGGTAACAGCTGCTCCCGATAGTAAACGCGCTCTCATACAAACTTTCTGCAAATTAACCTCTCTCATGGGCGGCAATTCCGGGGGAAAGGGAGGCATACCCCCAACCATTTTGGCCAGGGGGGTAATCCATAGGATCAGACTTTACAATACCAGAAGTAAGTTTCAGCGTGTATAGAGAGCGTACAAGTTAACCTCACAATCCAACGAGATTTGGCGAGAATACATACTTCCGGGCACACTGTTTACAACGTGCAGGAAGGCGTCCTATTGTATGGAATACTTTTAATTTCTGACTGGGAAAGTGTTTAGAAAAGTGTTGAGTTGCTAAACACTGTTTTTGCAGTGTAGTATTGGGCAGGCTGTATACCACCCGACAAGCTTGAGAACCAGCAATGAGAACCAGCTTAAATAAGCGACCTTCATGTTTGCGTTACTGGTTATTGAAGGATCAGTTTCGAGATCACGACAGTCTTAACAGAAGAAAGAATTGTTTCCAATGCTTGGCACTCAGCAGCCTTTTATACGGGAATTCGCCAAACAAAATTAGAAGCCATTTTTGCGGTGGTGCCACGCTCGCGTGCAGGTTGCCCGCGTTCTTTAATTTGAGTCGCGTGCGCATTTTGGCAAGTTGTAAACACCCTGTTGGTCGAAGCTGCATCGAGCGCGTGCGTATAACACGCACGCGAGCGTGGTGCCACCGCAGTAAATGCTTCTAATTTTGGTCGCTGGATTAGTCTGTAGAACCAGTTGCCATGCCAAATGACGTCACACTAGCAGTGTATTTGAATATGCATTTCATTATCACCACTACACAAGGCGATCCAATCACATGAAAACGGTCTGTTCGCAAGTCCAGGCACTTGGTTTATGCAGCTGCGTCACCACAGTCTCTGCGATGAAGCTTCACTGCAGCTACCGCATTATTTTTAGCTACAGCTAGAGCTAGCCCGGGTGTATTCAACCGTGTAATCAAAATCGTGTGTAGCTAGTCTGGTTCCCTGACCTGAAGATTCCCAAACGACTCTTGACAAATCTAAGGCCGTGTCCGAATTACTACGTCCGAGTGACGTCAGTGAGGACATTTAAAAATACTCTAGCAAAACCAGGTGGGTAAAATACTGCAAGAATATAGCGTGGATTTTTGATCTTCGACTTAATTGAGAATTCATAAATTTCAGGATCGACAACGGGCCTGACAGACATTTTGTTGTTAAATGTCATGGCGAACATCAACGATAACATCTGAACGTTGCCCAAAGTTCGGACATTTTGGGGCAAAGGAGGAATTCCCCTTTTTTGGTCACGTGGACATTGGCGCATACTGGCCTACGAATCGTAGAGAATAGTCAGATTCCTCGGGTCTGGTAACCAGACTAGTGTATAGCATATGGGGAAACCGACGGTATAGTGCTTACCTGTATCTTGTGCATCGATCCCAGTTCCAAAATCCACACTTGGTTTTGTATCTCTGAGGGCACGAATATCCACAGACTGTGCCACTGTAAGAAACAACAACATAATAGCGATAGGGACAGCCCCCTATAGGATTTTGTGTATCAAATTTATCGCAGACTGTCCCACAATGCAGTGCTGCATATACCTTCACTACACACTTCCGGGCTATCAGTAACAGGATCTATGGCCATTTCTCAAATGGCTTTGGCTTCCCCTATGTTTAGGTTCTGCGATGTGCCTACATCTAGGGATTTTTTTCTCTGAATGTACATCAAAGTCTTTTATTTGAACCCAGTGCCAGAACCCAGTATAAGCCAGTTCGGTATTTCAACTGCGCATGTGCACAATGACATTTTATCACGAATGACCCGCGTGACCTAGAGCGGGCGTGTGAACGCAAAAGGTGGTCACACAACGCACACATGTTAAATTCAATCAGAAAGGGCGTTCGCGTGATAACATCGCGTGACATTACGTCAGCAATTTTATCCCGAATAACCTTTGACCTTTGCGATACCGAACTGGCTTATTAAAGGCCGTCAAATTGGAAATGGAGCAGGGGATAACTGGAGACGAAGCCGAAGCCAAAACCGAAGCCAGTTTGAGTAATGGCCTTTGTGGCGTGACAACGGCGTGGGCACCAGCTGGGGTGAACCTCTCTTTTATTGTGCAGTGAAAAGAATAAGAGCCAGATATACTTACTCTGTATTTTGCCCGTTATAAAATTCGTTTCTTTCCTGTCAATTTGACCCAATTATTGAGAGATAGTGTGCCTTATTTTCATTCAAAATGTTAAATCAACTCAAAAAACTCCTTTCAGTTTGAGAAAGAACATTTTATGGAATTGCTGGTAAGACTATGTGAAATTAATCTCTTCTAGGAATAAGTGTGGTTCAACTGAAAAGAAAACATACGAAATGCTGCCACATGACATATCAAAGAATATTGATGTACTATGCATCTGCATAATGTGGCCAGTCACCGACGGTCTCAACGAAACACAAATTCAACCTGCACAGTGTTGACCAACTGTCCATTTTTTTTTAGTTCCTTAAGCTCGAGTGTATATATATTGTAAGTCTGCGGGCATGGTTATATTTGAGGTGTTGGAAAAATACATGGACTTTAGATTTTGTTTTTGATTTTTAAAATTATTTATTTGGCATAAAGCCGGGATAGCCCACGAAAATCTTTCGACTTATTTCCAGATAAAGAAGGAAGTTACAGTTTTAGACGTGGGAGGAAAACCTCAGAGAATAATTCTGGAGAAAACCCAATCCACATGTTGGCCCCAGCCGGGATTCGAACCGGGGTCACAGTGGTGGAAGGCGAGGAAAGTACCACTACACCAACCTGTTTCCCCTTGTATTTGAAATACAAGATTTACGATGATGACGATGGTGATGAATAAAAGGTAAGGATGCAGCGCACCCCTCCCAATTCTTTTTAGCCCATGTGTTCAAACCGCTCTTGAAAGTGGACTACAAAATCCAAAGCTATAATGGGAATTAGTTTCCTGTTGTGCACATGAATGTCACTCCATGGTTTTAAAATATGAAAAACAAAACATACGGTTTATTTATGGTGAATAAGCATTTTAAATACTTACTGTGAGCTTGGCAGATTCCAAGCCACGACGATTATTACACAACTGATGACAAACATCATGATGTTCGCTGAGTTCAAGACTAGACCTGGAAGAATTTTGGGGAAACAATTTTACATAATTTTCTCGGCTACATTTCTGGAATCAAGGTCAGCAGAGAAATATAATACACAGATTCATACAGTTTCTATTTCTTTTTCTGAAAATCTACTCCACGAACTGTTTCGTTTATTATTCGCTTGAAATAAATTCTTTGTTTTCAGTTTCGATAGGCCTATCCGTTTAATTGCATAGGCTTTATACACGGCTCTCTGGCAAACGGAAGTTTGTCTCGGCACTGGTCATGTTACAACTCCGTGATGAGAAAGCCAGGGGCTTTTTGAACGCGTTTACAACATACTTCAAAGTTAAACCATGGTTCACCAAACTATGGTAGCACATGTATATGGATTATCCAAGGACCGCGTGACACACATGTGAAACCATTACCGAGGGACCGCGTGATTTTAGGGACCGCATGACACTGTGAAACCCTTGGATAAAATTTTCTACTCAAAATGTACAGGATGGTTTGATTTTAACGATGAGGGTCCAAAATCACATCCGATTGAATGTGGCGACCGGAAAGCGAGACGTGATTTGTTTACGCGAATATTGAATTTATTTCGATGTCCCTTCAAAGCCATCATAACATCCAGAGTCCGGAATCACAACGAGATTTAAACTATAAGCTCTTTATTACTGCTACCAAAAATGTTATAGGTTTTCCCGGACAATTTGAGAATTTTTCTGATCATTCAAATTCGCGTGGTTTTTAATATCGGATCAAATTAAGGTTTCTTTTTCACTGTTTGGGCATTCAATTTTTAAGCACCGAAGATTTTGTTCCTATGGGCATTCTATTTCGTTTTGGTGCATTCAAGACTTCAATTATGGCATTTTTACATTGAGTTTTGTGACATCCTTTGACGGTTGAAGCATTCACATTAGGCCAAAAAAATTTGTTGGTTGTCCTCCACACCCCTTCTCCGGGTCCTTCACTCCTTTCGAACAACACATACCGTAGCACCAAGGCTGCCAGTGCTGACACTGTCTCCTGGGGCTCAATGTCACTCTATGGACCACTTTTTGGTGGACGCGACCTTTGTGTGTTTCAGCTGTATTTGAGCTGGATCAACATTCGACCAAAAAACCTCACGAAGCTTCGATGTGGTAGCCACACTGCACATAAAAACTTTTACACCAAGTTTGCAATGAATGCTGAGCGTGTATTAAAGACGCCATCTTGGCTTCCCCTGTGCCACGGATTTCCATGTATTTTTTATAGAAATTAGTGGCATATAGGGCCTACACGTTCAGTTGATGCAGTTTTTGTTTGAATATTTATTATTTAATCGTTTGTGTAAATGTACAACAAAACAATTCCAAACTAAATATTAAAATATACATAGTTATTAAAGAATATAATTAGAAACATGTTGAGATTTTATTTTTTCATAAGTTCATTTCTCAAAATGCGATTTTCATAACATTTTAGCCTCGTGCGTTATACATGTGTGCACTGTGGCCACTCCTTGGGATTTTTCACAAGATCTTGGGAATTTTGGTGGGAAAAATATGGATTGCACATGCGGAAAGTGCTTATTCCGATGCTCTTTGCACAGTGTTTTCCCATCGCCTTGGGAATTCTTGGGAATTTTACTGGATGAATCGTGGGAATTTGAAATTTGATTGAGTGGCCACGCTGCATTTGCGTATTTCCATCGAGATATTTATTGTGCGAAGTCACACACTGATACTAGAATATGAACTTTCAAACTCTGAAGTAAAAGGTAGGGTCGTGTTTGTGCATTACAAATAACAAAATAAAGATGGAAACGAGATTGGAACGAAGTTTTGGGATAAAATATTTTTAAAAAATTGGCGCGGGCCGAAAAATAGGGGCGGGCGGTCAACCAAACAATTTTGTTTTGGCCTTAGCGAACGTCGGTGTGCATTATGACGTATGACCATGCTTTTCTTTTCTTATTCGTTTATGGCAATCATTTTCATCAAATGGTCATTCAAATTAATCTAATTTTTTAAGTGATATATTTTCCTATTGTCTTCTGAGGTTTATGCAAAAGAATTGTAAAATGTATAATGTAACATCTGAACTGACATGAGGGATGGATGATGTAACGAACTAATGAAATAAAAAGGGCTAAGGAATTTTTCACTGTTGATCTTTGTTTATTTTATAGTTTGACCTAAAAAATAAGGGGCATCTGTATGTTGACATGTTTATGAATCCTTTAACCTTTTAACTTTGTTTATTGTTCTTTTTCGTTCTGATTTACCAATCGATCTCTTCATGTGCAAAACATGTTTGGTAATGGTTGGGCCGATTCCATCAGACGATCACACCCTCCCGTAGGCTCGCCATCTTATCTGTCTGAAGACTTAGTTAAGAAAGAGAGGTGTGCATCTACGAATTGATATGATTTACGTTGAGATAAATCTTCTTCATAGGAATACAGACATGCAGGGAAAAGATGCTTGAAAAAAAGGTGAAATATGTTTGCCCATTAATTAAAATGAATGGCCGATCAATACTGCTGGTCCGGACGAAATTGAATGAACAATACCACACTTTTTATTTAAATGCATCTTTTACAGGCACGGGTGAAGCTAAAAGACGATAAAATGCTCGGATAGTGATTTTGAATGATTATTTTTGATTGGCGAATGACGATCTGCGTAATCATTCAATTTCAATCTAAATTGAATGAGCCGGGCATTAAAATGAACGAAAACATGGTGAAATTGGCCGGGGAAACCTATACTTTTCTATATGTGAGCAGACAATACGTGAGCTATACGTGAGCAGACAATGCCAGACTGTCCGCTGTGAGACAATTCGGATTATTTTAAACTTTGGGCGGGAGTTTCAACCCGGTTGAGTTCAACCCGGGAGAAGTCAATCTCGGGGTTGGCGCGGGGTTGACAATTTTCAAGTGTGAAACCCGCACATTTTCAACCCCACCCCAACCTCGAGGTTTGTCGAGTGTAAAAAGCGGCTGTTGAGTTCAACCGGCCCGGGACGAAATCAATCTCGGTGTTGGTGCGGGGTTGACAATTTACGAGTGTGAAACGTCGCATATTTTTTTCAACCCCGCGTCAAATCTCGGGGTTGACGTGTGAAAAGGGCTTATGGTCCAAGTGTCATTCCATTTCAACTCGAAAGATGCTGCTACTCTTTAAATATACCCAGCAAGATATGGGACCAGGTGGCACCCCGCCTCCCCCCCCCCCCCCCCCCCCCCTTATCCCTATACACACTCCCTACTACTGTTACCTGAAATGAATTCCTGAGATTTCGGGAACACAAAGACCTATACAAAAGAGGGGGTTTCCCTCTGTCCCATATCTTGCTTCAAATGTCTTTAAAGGCGTAATGATCCCAGGATATTACACTCTTAAAACAACTTAGTTAAAATATTGACTAGCTTTCCTAGTTATTGAAAACTGACTCGGAATTTAGTCAAGCATCCGAAGTTTCACGTTGACCGGTAGTTGCTTTGACTAGATTCCTATTTACTTCGTCGAAGATCGACGATTCTAGTCACTGCGTATTTTACGTCACGCGGCGGACGGGTTTCCAACATTTCTCAAAGGGGCGAGATCGCATCGCGCATGTCGCGATTGCGCGTCGACTTCTGAGAATTGGTAAATGTTGTTTTTGTCTGCTTCAAATTAATAGAATTAATAGAAGTGTTTGGTTTTTAAAAAAGAAAATTCTAGTGCTCTAATTTTGTCATTTTGAAAAGCAGAAGTTATGCTGCTCGTTTCAGAAAAGTGTTAATGTATGAATGGTGTTTATGTAGACCATTTAAAATGACAACTATGACTCAAAAGTAACATGAAAATAGTTGCTGAAGGAAAATATACTGCTGTTTGATGTTGGGATATTTGGCCTTATGCACGTTTCCTTATTGGTGTATTTGGTTGATGCTATTGGAAAAGGTGGTCAAATTTATACCGATTGAAAGACAGTGCCATGGTTCACATTGCTTTGAGTATTAATTAAAGGGTGAATTGAAAACAGTCTTGCCAATGTCTTCTTTTGTTGTTTGTTTCAAAGTTGATAAAAATGACAACGGATTTTGTCATACAAACTGGGAAAAGTAGTTGGATTTGACTCCAATTGTAGCTATTTATATTACTATTTTTTCTAGTCAACAATACTGACTGGAAAAATCTAGTCGGATTGACTGATTTTCAGTCGCACCCAGCTGACCCTGAATATCTAGTCAAATTTAACTGGTTTCTAGTTAAATCTGACTGATGTTTTTTAGAGTGTAGTGTTGGCCTAGAAAAACTAAAACCTACTTTTAGATAAAATTAATACCCAGAAGGGGGGTGGCCGCATTCTGGATGTAGTGTTATACCAGGGCGACCCGTGGATAGGACGAAGCAAGCCCCTATTCCATGGCCCATTATTTAAAAATCAGTTTAATATACCGGCTGCTAATTAGTAGAAGATCAATCTTAATGTTTCGTGGGACTTTCGTGGGAACAAAGGTTTGACAGTGGTTTTGGGTTGCCTGAAGGATACTAAAAAAAATTGGATTGGATGTCCCTCTCGAAAGGTCCAGCAATTTTTGGTAGGGGTCAAAATGGGGTCAACTGGAGTCAAAATTCAAAAATGCCCCAATCCTTTCGAAATGTATACCAAATTACTCGTCTAGTCATACAGAATCTAAAAATATATAGTTTGCCCTATCTCCGACCTTCCGTTACGTCACTATGACCGGAAACGTGGAAAGGTCAATGCACTTTTGGTCAAGGGTCAAATTTACAAAATCTGTTATTATGGTCCGATTTTAGCAATTTTGGTGTCTAATCATATGTTTTCTGGCATGACAAATTCAACTAAGCAACTTTTAAAAACCACAATGGCAGCCTTAACCGTGAAATTTCAAAATGGCTGCCAAAATTACACATTTTATAACTTCATCCAACTTCAGAAATGGATGTGACGTCAAAGCCGTTTTGATCGCGCTAACTTTAATCGCGTGCATATGTTGTTGCCGTTCCATGGAGGGCGCGTGTGTTTATGGTTGTTTACCTAAAATACCTAAAAGTCACTTCCAGTCTCGAAGTTGGATAGAGTATAGATATGCATCATTAACTTGTTCTCCTGTGCCAAAATCAGGATTTTAAACATTTCAGTTAACCCCATCTTTTGGTCAACTGAATCATAGACGGTTCCGAATTTACGCAATCCTTTCCAGTCTTTTGCCTTGTCCTTGATGCTTTCCCATGCATCGAGTGAGAGTTTGCTCTTGTCACATTCTTCATTGCATAGGACACATTTTTCTGATACTGCATCTCTTCCTCTTTTTCTACTTGGACCCGGTTTCAGTAGAGCTGTTGACATTGTTCACAGATGATCTTGATAGGCCTATACACTAACACTACTACCTACATAAAAGAACAAATGGCAAGATAAACAAAAATATGAAAGCACAAGTGAGCCATGGATTATTTAAAAAAAATAATTGAAAAGAGCTATTATGAATCAAGCTTTTGTTTCTTCTTTTGACTGGTAGGCCTACTCTAAATATACAATAACTGAAACCTGAACATAACGCACACTGAACATTGAATCAGTCAGGGTGTACTATACAGCTTTCCGCGCTTTTACCAATTAATGTTAGGCCAACGTAATTTTAATTCCCTCAATCTAATCTTGCCAAAGTATACAAAAAACATGTGATTAATTATTGGAATGTTATCAACAATACCTACAAGCTTTACCCATACCTACAAGATGTATGATTTTGATATATGTAGCCTACATTGTGTATGACATTCACCTTGCCATGTGCTCATGCATGTGCTTTAAGCTTACTGCAATATAATCCAATGAACTGGCTTAAATCTCTTATTTTCAGAGTATCAATAATTGGCCTAAATATTATTTATCATGTGTAATGATTATAAAGATACTTACTTCTAGCTAAAACTGCAGTTTGATACCAAGAAACTTTCATTCAATTGTCTGCCACTACACACAGAACTTTTCAGTTTGTTTTTTTAAGTTATTCACAGCCTGTCATCTTCAATAGCTACTATATTTTGTATGGTGAGCAATAGGGGACATCAGTAACTTTTGTACATTGCATGCTTATACATTGTGCTTTGTAAAATTACATAGAGTAGAAATTATATTTTCAAGAAGTTGTTGTTCCTGATATTCTTAAAAACATATTATCTGTGGCTTGATTTTTTTTTTTTTTTTCTTTATCTAATTTTTTGACTGAAACATCTAATAAAAATATGTTTTACCAGGTTTATGTACAACATAATAGGTTAGAAATAAAAGGCTTACAATAAATGTTGGTACAGGGGATCAAGTTAATACATGCTTGTAAGTTATAAAATGTGTAATTTTGGCAGCCATTTTCAAATTTCACGGTTAAGGCTGCCATTGTGGTTTTTAAAAGTTGCTTAGTTGAATTTTTTATGCCAGAAAACATATGATTAGACACCAAAATTGCTAAAATCGGACCATAATAACAGATTTTGTAAATTTGACCCTTGACCAAAAGTGCGTTGACCTTTCCACGTTTCCGGTCATAGTGACGTAACGGAAGTTCGGAGATAGGGCAAACTATATATTTTTAGATTCTGTATGACTAGACGAGTAATTTGGTATACATTTCGAAAGGATTGGGGCATTTTTAAAACTTTGACCCCAGTTGACCCCATTTTGACCCCTACCAAAAATTGATGGGCCTTTCGAGAGGGACATACAATCTAATTTTTTTTAGTATCCTTTAGGCAACCCAAAACCACTGTCAAACCTTTGTTCCCACGAAAGTCCCATGAAACATTCAGATTGATCTTCTACTAAATGAACGGCATTTCAGATATTAAGCCGAAAAGAACAGTTTTTATACATTATCTTAGCCATCAGGCTGAGAAGCGATACCGTGTTTTAACCTCAACAATTAGTAATACTCCCAGTGTGCTTCTCAAAATCATGGTGGTAATTTTCAAATGCCAATTTGCCAGTTTTTAATTAACTCGTCCCTTCAAATTTTATAACGGCACCAATATAAAACAAAACAGCATATAATATATTTTTGGGGTTTTCAAAGTAACAACCGTATTTCTTGATTTGGGCACTTTTAACAAAAACAAAGTAGAAAAAACTGAATATTCAGAATTTGAAGCGGACACGGTTATGGCACATGCGCAGTAATGTCGTATGAATAATATGTAACATTCTGCACGCCTGCGCATATATATAGGCGAGCGTTCAGGCAGAAGTGAAGCTACTTTCCGTACAACATATGGGCGTTTGGTCTCGGTGCATCGGTCGATTTTTTCTAGTACATTGTTTCATTTTAAATTTTACGCACCATCTTTATATTGGTAAAAGGACAAAATTGATCTTTCTCTTCCGTTGGCATGGTCGATTTTGTAAGTTCAGGCCCGTACTCGGCGGCCGAATCCCCCCCCCCCCCCCCAATTCCCCAAAAGGTATGTTTTTCCCTTCAATTTAATCTTCTTATAGAATCTTGTACGTTGCTATGCGTCCTGTTTGAAAGTGGGTGAAGACTACTGAAAGTGTCAACTTTGCACAAGTGGATCCCAACCCCACCCCAACCCCAGAAAAAAAACATCGGGGTACATTATTGACGTTTTTTAAAGATTTGGTCCTAAAAATGTGGGTACGCCCCACCTCACAAAAGAAATCCTGCGTACGGGCCCGAATTTGCGTTTGAGACGTTTTTGGAGGAGAGGTTGTCTTCATGATTAGCCAAAAGTGTTTGATCTTCGGGTCTCTATTAGTGTTGGGCTGTTCCAGAATTTCTGGAGCCGGTTCCGGTTCTCTAAAAAGAAACGGTTCCGAGTCGGAACCGGCTCCCGGAAAATTGTTGTCCCGAATATACCGAATATTTGAATATTTGATCGTCAACCAAATATTCGAATACCTTTTTGCCGGTTTCAATATTCGAAAAAATATAAGCACGTACAGATATACTGACTCTCATAGTAATTTAATAGAAAGGTTACAGCGCTTATTAGTTTTGATGGTAACTTTTTGTGGATGAAGGTTTATTGTTCAAATAATTACTGCAAAAACACAGTAATTGTGCCCATAAAACACCGGCTGCTTTGCGTGCAACTTTTTACCGGCGCGGCATGCAGTTGCAGCTGACGCGTGAAAAACGTGATTGGCGAGTATCGAATGTTCGAATATTCGGTCAAACCCAGTTTCGAATAATCAAATACTAAATTATTCGAAAATTAACATCCCTAGAAAATTCAATGAGAAACATAAGCCAACGGTGTCACCTTGTGAGGTCCGTGCTCCGTGGATTTCGACGTGCAATACATGTTATTCCACTACACATATATTTGGTTTCAAATGTGTGTCTTTTTTTCCTGTGAAACTATGGAGATTGTGTTATTAAAAGCAAACTTAGCGTTTATGACTTTATTTTTTGTTCCTTGCTGATGATTTTATTTACCGCGACGACCGCCGACGTGTAGAATAGAATGATTCACTGCACGCGTACACTACCCAGCCTTCAATGCACGGGCTGGGCAAGCTTGACTCCTGTGAGGGCCTGTTTGTTTCACACAGATTCGGATCGCGATCAGTGATCCAGCCGCTGGTTCGCTCCATCCATTAGGCGCGCCGGATCTGGTGTGTGAACCAACGTACAGATCACTGATCGAATCCGGATCGCGATCAGTGATCCATGCGTTGGTTTACACGCGAAATCTCGCGTAATAGATGAAGCGAACAAGCGGTTGTAGTAATAATAATAATAATAATAATAATAATAATAATGCATTTATATAGCGCCAAATCCATCGATGCTCCATGGCGCATAGTACACAAAATACACAGAAAATTACACTTAAATTTATATTAAATTACATAACATCATAAAAATCAGTTTTATATAATTACAATTATAAGAGATGGGCAAACGCCTCTCTAAACAGAACAGTTTTCAATTTACTTTTAAAAACCTCAAGATTTTCTGTCTCTCTAACATTCCGATCCAATTTATTCCACCATTTTGGAGCCACAGCAGAAAACGCTCGGTCACCAAACGTGTACAACCTTGTTCTTTTATACTGTAACCTAGTTTGATCAGTTGACGAGCGTGTGTTCCTGCTTGAGGTAGAACTCAAAGTATGAAGCAGATCCTGAAGGTAATCGGGAGCGATACCATTTAAACATTTAAATACAAGAAGACAAACTTTATACACAATTCTATAATTTATAGGCAGCCAATGCAATTTAAACAAAACTGGAGTGATGTGTTCAGTTCTCTTTATACCAGTTAAAAGTCTGGCGGCACAATTTTGAACATGTTGTAGTGGATCAAGTGTGGATTTAGGTAAACCAGCAAGTAATGCATTACAATAATCAATACGAGACATCACAAGCATTACGACCAGCATCTCGAGGGTGGAATAATTGATATATTTTTTAATCTTACTAATGTTATGCAAATGATAAAAAGCATTCCTAGATATTTCTCGAATGTGATTCCGCATGTCCATATTATGGTCAATAACTACTCCCAAGTGTTTCAAGTTATTTACAGCTTTGATTTGATAATCCCCAATATTAGTATATACCGTGGGGAATTTCTGCAAGTTCGTAGATGTACCAACAACCAGAATATTAGTTTTATCCGTATTTAGTTTCATGTAATTAGATGCCATCCAATGTTGAATATCAACACAACAATTCTCAATAGCGTTTTAGTCTGGACATCATGAGATGATGGTGCAGACGAGATAAAAAGCATTGTGTCATCTGCATAGAAATGACATGTAAGGCCATGTTTTCGAATGACCTGACCTAGGGGCAATGTATATATGTTAAAAAGCACTGGCCCCAATACCGAACCCTGTGGAACACCGTACTCCAACGGATAATCTGACAATCCCCGTTGGTTTTCTTTACAAACTTTAATAGTCTGAGATCTATTAGAAAGATAGGACTCAAACCAACGGATGCTGTTCTGTGTCATTCCGATGTTAGATTTAAGTCTTCTCAACAGAACATCATGATCCAGTGCATCGAAAGCTGCACTAAGATCTAGCTACATTGAGAAGAATGTCATTCTGGATATTTATTAAAGCAGTCTCTGTTCCATGAAACCTACCATAGGCTGATTGAAATTTGTCATTCAATTTGTACTTGGACATATGACAATTCAACTGTTCAGCAACAACCTTCTCCAAGATTTTACTGCAAAAGGGTAAATTAGTAATAGGTCGGTAGTTGCTAAGATTCTCAGCAGCATCAACCGTGAATTTGCGTTTAGGAATAGGAGTAACAAGAGCCGACTTAAATGGTTCGGGCACGGTTCCATTAACAATAGATGAATTTACAATAGATGTAATTGTTGAAAGTACAATTGGAAGGCATGATTTTAACAGTTTAGTAGGAATTGGATCTAAATCACAAGATTTAGTAGGAGAATGGCGAATAATTTTCTCAGTCAAAGTTGATGGAACAGTAGTTAATAACAATTTATGGTCTGACATATTTGTGAGGCATACATCAATATCAGCTCGATCAAAACCAGACGAGTGCAGATTTTCAACACACTTCATTCGAATATTTTTAATCTTCAACCGAAAGAACTCACTAAACTTGTGGGCAATATCCGATGCTGAGCCACTGGCAGGTAAAAAGTTGGCTGTGTGAAACAAACGGGCCCATAATCTTCGCTGTACTGTGGGCATACAGGTACTTGGAACCTGCTCTGAGTCCTGGAATATCCGGCAAGGCTCCGAACGAGTCATAGTCCGGGAGCCCATCAGCAAGGTTTATTCAAAATGTCGAGTGCAAAAGCTTTGAAGCGTGGAACATGTTGAAATGACTGAGGCATCTGCAAAATAGGATTTCTCAAGTGTCACGTGTGGTGCCTTTGTTTGTTTGTTTGTTTGTTTGTTTGTTTGTTTGTTTGTTCAGGTGAGATCGTACTGAATTTGAGCTCTCGAAAAGTGTAAGTTTTTTGTAGCTTTCAGACCTTGTTATGGTCCCTAATTTGTAACATTGTTGTAATATAGTATATAGACTCTACTAGTTGAATTCTGTACATTCTTATTGTTGTAATTTTGTGTATTTTAGGGTTTTTACTTGTAACTTTCTATCTACAAGGGTGGATAGGAAGGCTGGCCACCATGGCCAGTCAAGCAAAACCCAACCCTGGTGTTCTGGGCCAGTCGACATCGCTGGCCCCTCTGGTGGAAATTTGCATACGAATACGCAGGAGCCTTTCACAGATATCACCAGGTACAATGGCGTGTTTTTCAAAGCCGCAGACAATGTGTCCATCCAGTCATATGTAAATGCTCTTGCTTATACTGTTCCTGCTAATACTATAGTATCAGCCAGCCGTATCTCAAATGGTCGTATCGCCATATACTTCAAGACAAGAGTAGCTCTCGAAGACGCTGTAATGTACGGCTTAGAATACAATGACACATACATCGAATTGACTCCTTTGGTTCAACCAACACAACGGTTAGTACTTTCCAATGTATATCCTGAAATGTCCAATGCCGTAATAGCCAAAAATATGTCAAGCTTTTGTAAATTAGTTTCGCCCATCCGACCCATTCCTCTTGGCATAAAATCCAAAGATCTTTCGCATGTTATGTCTTTCAGACGTCAGGTTCATGCCATTGTAGATGTTAATGTCACAATACCGGATCATATGAATATTTCTCATATGGGGGTAAATTACAGCATTTTCATCTCGAATAACTCGGTGAAGTGTTTCAATTGTGGAGAAAATGGACATATGAGTAAACAGTGTAAGAAGCCTAAAATCTCCAACAAACCCACCTCACACGATGATCCTAACGATAACAACAACCATGACAACAGTAATAACCATGACACAAATCCACTCAACCCACCTCCCGTCTTCATGCAAGGAAAGAAATCAGACCCACAACACCCACCGAAAAATCCCACACACACCACCAATGCCAATCAGAACAACGAAGACAAGACAACCACATCCACCACACCTAAAACACCAAAACCAAACGAAACAACAAGAACAAATGTGACAACACCTCTTCCAACAAATTCTAAGTCCCCCTCAAAAGCACCTACACAGAACATCCCAGCAACTCCCACACATACACCTCAAGGGAATGGATCGATCTGGGGCTCACCTCCTGCGCCAACGAGGAAAGCCTCTCCTTTGTTTTCTGAGATTGTTTCAAAGAGAAAACAATCTTCCCCATCTTCCAAGTCTTCGCCCTCTGGGAACGACGCTCCTGAGGGACGTCTTGTTCCTCTCCACTCTCCATCCCCACCAAGGAAAATCAGCAAAACACAAACAGACACACACATGGAAACAAACACCCTCACTCAAACTCTCAATGAAACACAACAATCCGCTCAGCCCTCTCCAGTAACACAAAGTCAAGAATACAGTGATAGTGACCAAGAATCAGTCTCCTCTGAACAGAGTCAACTAACCCAGGATGAAGATGGCCCCGAAAATCTTCAAGTTTCAGATGGACCATTGACAAATCAAGAGGTAATATCATTCTTGAAATGCGTTAAATCTCGACGCAAACCTCTTGATGTTGCCAAAAAGTTCACATCAGACATACCAGGTTTAATTAAACAAATAAGGCCTCTTCGTAACAGTCCTCTTCTTCGGAAAAGTATGCAGCAAAGGATCCGAACACTGATGAAAAATCTAGACCCTACTGACCCGTTCAACTTTCTTCCTAAATGATTTTGATCCAAGCCTTTTTGAGCATGATGGCACTCTCTTTTGCAACCTTAAATACAGGAGGGTGCTCCATGCCTATCAATAATGCTTCTATCCGAATCTACATAGATAACATACTTCATAACCCTGATATTGTTCTTTTACAAGAAAGTAATAATCTTAATAATGAAGATTTATGCTGGAAAGCTTGGCCCTATACTGTTTTCTGTACTCCTAGCAATACACGAGGTTCTGGAGTTGCCACTTTGATCAAGAATAATCAACAGGTTAACATTTTATCTTTTTGTACCATCTTCACAGGATACATTAACTATGTTAATCTGGAAGTCCAATCCATATCATACCATATTTATAATATTCTTATCCCGCAAGATGATAGTACAGCTTTAAAAGCTCTTTCAAAGATGTTTAACCATTGCAATCAACACACGGAAGGTGTTATTATTTTTGGTGGTGATTTTAATTGCACTCACCAACCTTTGCTTGATAGATCTTCTCACTCTAAAGAAAGAAGATCTAAGATTATCTCCTCTCTTGAAAACCTTGTTACCACTTTTTCTTTGTGCGACGTCTGGCGTAGACGTAATCCTGAAATTGTTAAATTTAGCTGGTTCGGAAAAAGTCCAGATCAACAAGGCAATATTCCTAAAGCAAGGCTTGATCGCATATATTTCCCAATTAATCTCATGTCTTCTGTTATCTCTTGTAATATCCATACTTGTTCTCTCTCCGATCATAGTGCTGTCGTGCTCGAAATAAATATCCCTAATAGTAAACAAAAGGGAAGTGCCTATTGGCTCTTCAACAATTCCTTGCTTGAAGATGAAACGTACAAAGAAATAATTAAACAATTTTGGTCAAACTGGCAACTTCAGAAAAATACTTTTACTAATGTTTGTACTTGGTGGGATATTGGAAAATCCCACATAAAATCTTTAACTCAAATGTATGGAGCTAAAGTTGCTCGAGAAAGGCGGGAACAAATTCTTACTTTGCAAAAAAACATTGATCAACTGCAATCTATGCCTGACATCTCTCAAGATTCTCTCAAAATTTTGAAGGAGCAGAGAGATTCACTCAATGAATTCTTTAAACAAGAAGCCAAAGGCGCCCTTATTAGAGCTCGGTTTACATATACATCCGAAATTGATACTTGCTCTAAATTCTTTTTCAACTTTGAAAAATCCCGCTCTGCCTCGAAAACTATCTCTAGTATTCGTTTACAATCTGGTAAAGTTTCTGATAACTGTAATGAAATCAAATCTCATATTCGTAATTTTTACAAAGATCTTTACAGTCAGGTTGAAACTGACGATAACGCTTTTAACTTACTAGTTGAAAATCTACCCACTTTGACTTTAGATGATGCTGAAGATTGCGATAAATTCATAACTCCAGAAGAAATGGATAATGCTGTCAAACAACTAAATAACAATAAATCACCTGGTCTTGACGGCCTCACTTCTGAATTTTATCAGACGTTTTGGCAAACTATAAAGGATGATTTAATGTTGGTTTTGAATAACTCTATTGACACCCTTCATTTACCTGTTTCTTGTCGAAGAGGAGTCATTACTCTTCTTCCAAAGAAAGGTGACTTATTAGAAATCTCTAATTGGCGTCCTATTTCTCTATTAAATACGGACTACAAGATCTTTGCTAAAATTATGGCTAATAGACTAAAAAATGTTATTACCACAATTATACATCCTGACCAGAGCTACACCGTTCCTGGTCGCTTTATTTATGATAATATTAATCTGATTAAAGATACTCTTATGTATGCTAATTCTGCTAATATTCCCTTGGCGGTGCTAAATCTAGATCAGAAAAAAGCATTTGATAATGTCGATCACCAATATCTATTTAAAGTTATGAAAACCATGGGTTTTGGTGACCGGTTTATTTCTTATGTTAAATTATTGTATACTGACACTCAAAGCTTAATTAAAGTTTGTGGCTCCTTGACTGCTCCCTTCCCTTTTGAAAAAGGGATCAGACAAGGATGTCCCCTTTCTGGTTTACTTTACTCCATAGCTATGGAACCTTTCTTGCATACTCTTAGACGTAAAATTAATAAGTATGGTCTCTGTATCCCAGAGAGTGACACTTATCTTGTTACCTCTGCTTATGCAGATGATGTTTCTATTTTTATAACTAATGATAATGGTTTTGATATTGTTAAAGATGTATATAATTTATTCAGCAAGTCTTCTGCTGCTTGTTTAAATGAACAGAAATCTCAAGGACTTTGGGTCGGTTCGTGGTTTAATAGAACTGATAAACCCTTAAACTTTCAATGGAATAATCAAGGTCTTAACTTCCTCGGAGTTCAATTAGGAAACTCTAACAGTTACATTCAACAAAATTGGCAAATTTGTCGGAAAAAACTTGAAAATGTTTTAAATCGCTGGAAAGGCCTGTCGAAGTTTCTTTCCTTTAGAGGTAAAGTTTTAATAGCTAACCAATTAGCCACCTCGAAACTTCTTCATGTACTTGCTGTCCTTTCCCCTCATCAGGATATCCTAAGTGAACTCCAGAGGAAGCTCATAAATTTTATATGGTCTGATGGCCGACATTGGCTGAAAGAAAAAATCTTGTATCAGACTCCTGACAAGGGCGGTTTAGGTTTAACCTGCCTCCATGCACGTACACTTACCTTTCGTTACAATATCATACAAAAATTTCTCAATAAATCCGCTCATCCTGTTTTTAAATTCACGAGTTACTTTTTACGACAATATCGTAAACTCAATTTTGATCTTAAATTTTTCCTTCTAAAACCTGCGATACTTTTTATGACCCATCTTCCTGTCTATTACAGTGATACAGTACGTGCATGGAAAACAATGAGAGCTCAAATTGTTGTACCACCTGATTCTATTAACTTTGTAATGAATTTACCTTTGAATTCTATTTTCTTTGATAATATCACTGATAATGACCAGCTCCTTTCGCCTCGGCTTCTGTCGTGTGGAATACGAACGGTGGAAGACCTGATGGACAAGGAGTCCGGTAAATGGAAAGCTGCGAACGACTTCACTGCAGACAACTTTCTTCGCAGAGCGTCATCCAGACTGCTTCAAGCAGAGCTCGACAAGGTTTGCCGCTCCCTCATACACATCTTCCCACACTTCTTCAACGCGTCTGGCTATCGACTTCCTATTCGCCACCTACAGGACATCATGGACTTTTCCGAACTACCACTTCAAGTCGTCATACCTCCGGACACTGACATAACCAACGCCCCTTCTAAACTCATCTACGAAACCATGAATGCTGAACTGAACAATTTGAAGGATCCTGTTAAAACCTACTGGCATGAACAGGAAATCATTCCTCCAACCAAAAGCATTCCATGGAAGGAACTGTATTGTCAGCCGTCTTCCAAAAAAGAGGGGAACATTCAGTTTCGTTTACTTCATAATATTCTGCCGAGCTTGGCAGTCCTTCATCATATCAACCCCGAATTTTCATCTTCATGTACCTGGTGTGGCGATAAAGGGACAACAATTCATCTGTTTATAGAATGTCCTGCTATTCAGCCAGCCCTCAACTTCCTGTCCTGTCTACTCAACCGGCTCTTCCCTGACCTAATACAAGATTTCGACCTCTACTGGTCCCTGCTTCCACACGGCAGAGGTCGAGCAAAGGAGATGGTCCATCTTGCTAATTATTTCATAATCAGTCTTAAAGCCACAATTTATTTTCTTTATTCACGTTCTTCGCCCTCCGATCCTCTAATGGTGTGGAAACACAGAATAAAGAGTAAAATTATGATTGATTTCCATTACTATCAATCGAAACACAACATAAATATGTTTACCCACAAATGGGATTATAACAATACCCTGTTCACCCTTCTTGATGGAAAACTTGTTTGGCTGATTTGATATATTAGCCAGTCTTTATCTAATATTTTGATGTACCGGTACTCGCCTTTTAGTCACTATATCTTTATTTTTGAGATTAGTTGACTAAATTTTGAGAAAATTGTCTTTTTGCCACTACTCTGTTGATCATTATGTGTTATTATTATTCACAACTGCATGAATGGCCTCTTACTACAATTTTTAGCTTGTAATTTTTTGTACATACATGTTTATTTTCTGTTCTGAAAATAAAGTTTCATTGAAAAGTGAAAGTGTTTGTTTGTTTGTTTGTTTGTTTGTTTGTTTGTTTGTTTGTTTGTTTGTTTGTTTGTTTGTTTGTTTGTTTGTTTGTTTGTTTGTTTGTTTGTTCTTAAATTTCTTTACAAATCCTGCACAGAAAGTGTACTGCAGCACGGGAAACAGGTATTTATTTTATAGCACAGCAGGATTCTTGAATCATATCTCACTTGCGCAAATTTGTTTTCTAGCTACGAAGATGTGTTCCCGTTTATTTCAAAGTCATGGAAATTAAAGTTAATTCAGAACGAGACAGTCATTAGGTGTATTTTTCTTAGAGTTTAAGGAATTCTCCTGAGGACGGTAAGAGCATACTGACCGAAACGTCGAGTTTATACCTCTGGTGCTTTTCAGAACCATTCTCTCATTTTAGAAATATTTCCACATGGTGTTTCCGCAAACCTTTCATCCATCAATTAAATCTTGCCCCAGGGTGGGGATTGGGTCATTTCAAAAGTCACAATCCAGTCACATCTTGGGTTTTAGGGAGAGGCCTGGGAGCAATTGACAGCTACATGTACAGCAGTTCAAAGGTGGGTAAAAATCTTCATTGAGGAGCCTATTGTACCCGACACGAGAGTAACCATATATCTTAATTTTCTATTAATTACCGGCAAGGCTAGTTTACATGTGGCCAGTTAGTCTATTTAACTCAGAATTTTATTTTGGCGATACATGTATTTAGCAAGCATTTACGTAATAGCGGCTATTGCAAAAAGAACAGTATTTAAGTTTGTTTTAAAACGTTTTTCATTCAAATTCAAAGATTCTGATATTCGAATTCGTCCAGGAGAATCGATTTCATACATTTGGAATGTTTAATTTCGTCTTTTGTAATACAATGTAAATTAAAGTTCATCGAATTCAAACCATGATCACACATTTTCGACAAGGGGGATTCAATTTCGTCTCGTCCACGCCGAACCGTGTACGTTGTTCAGAACGCAAATTAGTTTTTTGCCACACACTTTAATAACAAATTTGTTCAATTTCGTCATAATTCATTGTTGATTCTCTGTAAAATGCATGGAGGCCGTTGTTAAGGATAATTTCCAAATGTTTTTTTCAGCAAATAAATTGATTGTTTGTTTGTTTCTTTTAATTTAATTTTCTTTAAAATATGTTGGGACGCAAGGAAAATGCTTAAAGGAAACATGCTTCTCAAACTGGCCGGATCACATTTTATTTCATAAATAAATTCATTTATATGTATTAAATGTGAATTAAAAGCCAAACTGGTTCAAGTAAAGTTTTAGTGTGATTATTTGCCGCCCAAAAATTTACCCCCCCCCTTTTTGGAATTTGTTGAGACTCAAATTGAGGGCGCTGTTCGTGACGTAGACCGAGGCGCCGAAATTCATGGATCGACTCGATAGTCTGGACCCGTAAATAACGCATGTACATCGTATACACACTAGGTCTACACGTGCAATTTCGTAAGTTGCAACAACTAACATCGAACTTACCCTGATTTTCTCCCTTTTAGCGAAGGCTCCTCGGGGAATGGGCCGTTTAACTGCTTTCGCCTATACCTTACTCACGTGTAGGAACTTTGTTGGGATGGCAGTGGACTTGAGCATAAATTCATGGTCATCCCATGATTTGAAAATACCAGTATCGAAACACGACGGCTCAAAGTGGTCGCTACATACGCTGAGAAGCTGCTGGGGCCGGACCACTTCGCTCTTGTCACCTTCACTTTCGCCGTCCAAATTCTCCGATATTTCGCATCAGTTGGAAATAAATGAAGGCTTACTCCATCCTTCGTTGTTTTGCTGCACCTAGCAGCCACACACCTTGTCGGCATGGCCGAAAAACACTATATTTTGCTTAGATTTTGGACGAAGAATTTTCGCCGTTCTGCACACACACGTATATGTACACTCAATGCATACGCGTGATGAATGGGGCCGGCTCGCGCAGCAGAATCTGCAATGTGCCTCGGTCTACGTCACACACTTATGTTAATGAGGGTCCCACTCAGGGGGCGGAGTAGCTTGGACAAACATTTTCAAATTCTTTTTCTCATATTTAATCTGGGAAATAATTGTCTCTGGACACAAAATATCATTGTCAAGATAATACTTTATTGTTTTAAGCAGGAATAATGCAATATAAATCCTAAATCATGTTTCCTTTAACCCTGCGACGCAAGCCCCCCAAAAATCACTCGCACGCACAATGGGGAGACTTTGAAAGACACTTTCAATTATAGGGTAATAAAGTCTGTTTGGTGGACAATCCCGTCTCTAATGGTCTAAATAGATAAATGGAGGCCCCATGGACACATTTACCAAAGATAAAAGCATTCTGGACATGTTGGTTCAACACTGACTTTTTCAAAACATTTAATAAAAAACATACCGAAATGCACCGTTCAACAAAACTCCAAAACCGTTCAGCAAAAATCAAAAAAAGTCTAAACTAATAATACAAAGAAAGCACCCCACCACCACCCCTCCACCCCCACCCCACCCCCTCCCACCCCCTCCCACCCCCTCCCCCGCCCCCACTACCACTTATTCACACAGCATAAGTCTTTTACACACTATACTTGTTTTTCTGTACAGTAACAGTAACAATACAAAGGCTGTGAACATTACATGTATAGAGGGGCTACAATTTGGAATAATCTAAATGAAAACTTGAGAGCTGTTACAAATGTTGCTACTTTTAAACAAAGGTTACTACATGACCTCAAACAAAACCTGTATGATCGTGATACATTTTCCCTAGAACATAACATTTAGTACGTGTGTTCTGAACTTGCAATTCCTGCCTTTTAAATTTTTACTTGTACTTTTCGGATGTATGTCTGTTTGTTTGGCGGTTTGTTGGTTGGTCAGTGGGTAGGTCGGGTGGATGGTTGAGCTGTTGGGTTATTTCTTTGTCGGTTGGTCAGTCGGTTGGTCAGTCGGTTGGGCGGTCGGTTGGTTGATTGGTGGTTGGGTTGTTGGGTTGTTGGACAGTTTGTATGTTCGTCCCCGTTTGGGTTTCCTCGAGTGTTAAAGGTATCCATGAAATATTTCTTTCTTGTACTTTTAATATGAATTGGTTTTTTTTTGTTTTTTTTATCTGTAATTTGTTTCAAATATTGCCTTAGCTTTTTATTGTAATTTGTTGCTAAATGTACTTCTGTTTTAATGTCTTGTATATTTTGATTTTATGTATGATGGCCCATTGAAAATCACCTTTGTGGTGACATGGCTACCATCTTTAAATAAAGTTGTTATTATTATTATTATTATCCCCCTCCAAAAAGCATGGACATCAAACAGTCGTTGACAACATCACACAGTCACCCAGGCCTTTCTCTGGTTGGAAACACCTGTGTTTACATTCTGTCAGTAGGATGATTGATAGCTCCCATTAGGCCAACAAAAATAAATTGTTTGGTTGTCCTCCACACCCCTTCGCCAGTGGGGGGTGGGCGGGCGGATTTTTTTTCTTTCTTTTTTTACATTCCCCGGAAGTCCAACTTCAAACCATACACAAAGTAAAACAAACACACAAATGTTGTTATAGGCCGATAAACAGTTTAATATACGTAATACGGCTGCCTCTTCAGCGATGGCCGCCGGGTCCTTCACTCCATCCGAACAACACATACTGTAGCCCTAAGGCTGCCAGTGCTGACACTATCTCCTGGGGCTCAATGTCACTCTATGGACCACTTTTTGGTGGACGCGACCTTTGTGTATTTCAGCTGTATTTGAGCTGGCTCAACATTCGACCAAAAAACCTCACGAAGTTTCGATGTGGTAGCCACACTGCACATACAATCAAACAAGACTTTTACACCCAGTTTGCAATGAATGCTGAGCGTGTATTAAAGACACCATCTTGGCTTCTCCTGTGCATATACACGTTCAGTTGATGCATTTTTTTGTTTGAATATTTATTATTTAATCGTTTGTGTAAATATACAACCAAAAAATCCAAACTAAATATTAAAATATATAGTGATTAAAGAATATAATTAGAACAATTTTGATATTTCATTTTTTCAAATTGCAATTTTCATAACATTTTAGCCTCGTGCGTTATACATGTGTGCACTGTGGCTACTCCTTGGGATTTTTCCCAAGATTTGGGGAATTTTGGTGGGAAAAATATGGATTGCACATGCGCAAAGTGCTTATTCCGATGCTCTTTGCACAGTGTTTTCCCATCGCCTTGGGAATTCTTGGGAATTTTACTGGATGAATCTTGGCAATTTGAAATTTGATGAGTGGCCACGCTGCATTTGTGTATTTCTGTACCGCGTGTATTTCCATCGATTATTTATTGTGCGAAGTCACACACTGATACTAGAATATGAACTTTCAAAATCTGGAGTAAAAGGTAGGGTCGTGTTTGTGCATTACAAATAACAAAATAAAGAAGGAAACGAGATTGGAACGAATCAACCAGCGAAATCAATTCGAGTTTTGCGATTTCTCAAAGGATTAAGTTTTGTACACAAATGAATGGGGGCTTGGCTGAGGCCCAAATTTATCAGGGTCGGCCTGACCAATGAGTGAACTCACCATCAAGGGCGACTATACTATCTCAAATAGGGGGGTTCGATTGAGGATTACATGTAGTATGACCGGAATTGACCCAACGGTTTTTACGTAAATAACAGAAATACAAAAACGTGCCTAAGCTAACAGGCCACTGGCTGCACGCAGGGTTAAGTACGGATCAGACTAATTTACTTAAGAATTAAACATTGAATAATGCGAATTTGATCTCTGAATGCTGCATTCTGCAACAGCTAAGACGAATTTCATTTGTAAAGACCAATATTCTCGACCCCGTGTTTAAGTAGATTGACCAAAGTTTGAAATTGAATGGTAAATGACGAAATTGCTTTATCGAAAAGCAGGCGAAATTCGTCCTTGACGAATTTGAATATAGGTTTTCTCGGCCGAATTCGTCAAAACAGCAGTCAAATTCATTAACGTGCATTCGTGTCCGAGCGACTTTTCTCAGCTCGTTGCTACCATGCTTCATTTTAAAACTTTGAGCCTTCAATTTCGTTTGCAGACACTGAATTGTATACTTTCACGCATTCAATTTAGAGATAGCTTCATTCAATTAGAAGATGCACACCCGTCATTCAATTTGGCGCCGGGTGACTGGAAGGAGAATTCCCTTCCGAATTTTACTTTCGTTTTCGTCTATGGGCAATCATGATTTTCGCACTTCGAGCCTTCAAATTGGAGAAGGAAAGTACAATGTATATGAGGAAAACTTTAAGATAACAGGAATGCACGACAAATTAAGGTGTGTATAGAACAGAAAAGGAGAATATATATATATAAATATATGATAGAGGTATGTTCCACGTTTTGGCTTGTATCACAAACGATAAAAAACAGATCAGAAATGCATTTAGTCTAATAATGATTGGAGGCGATACTCGCCCTGGACCTTCATCACGGATGCTGATACAAAAATCCCTGAAATGCAGTTTATTGATTTGTAATTTGTACAACAAACACACACAGTTATATGCACACTCTGTGCATGTGTATTGTGATTTATGTCTGAATTTTGTCGCAATGGTTTATTTTCTTCATTTAGGGCCTATCACATTTTGAAAGTAATTATATATTTGTCTCTCCATTTTTCATTTGCTTTTTTCCATCCATTTTTTATGCACCCCCCCCCCCCCCTTTTTTCATTTATTACTCCTGTTATATATATGCTTACTTTGGGCTGTTTTATTTGATTGCACTTAGGTGTTATTCTTTCTTTTCATAATTATTCAAACAGAAACAAAATACGAATTAGAAGATTAACATTGTACGAATGTCACAAATGCTTGCCTATTCACGAAATTGAATGTCTAAACGCTTACCGCGGAGTGTCCGCGCGAATTTGAATGTTATTTGCATATTTTTCCAAATTAAATGCTTACTCTTCAATTTTGTATAACAAGAGTGTGCAATCGCATGCTCATGAATTTAAATTGAATGATCATTTTTGCTCTTTGAATGGTGATCTAGATCGTCAATCAATTTCGTGCTAAATTGAATGAACCTGTCGTTAATTCGGATGCTAAGTTTACGAAGTTGGGCGGGAACACCTATATTAGAATTAGTGAATTCGAATAAAAAAAACGTTTTAAAATAGCCGGGAAACCTATATTGGACAGTTGCAGTGTCTTGTTTACCTTCATCAGCAGTTGCCATCTTTACTGTAAATATATGTTTTCCCGGACGATTTCGGAAAATGTGCACATTAATTTGTAAAAGATGGATTCGTCTTCGTGCGAAATAGAATGAACGTTCACAATCCCGTTTTCTATTTAACAATTGATAATTCTATTTCCATAAAGGTGCTTTCAGTCGTAACAAATCAGCGTACGATTTCCCGAATGTGCACTGAATTGAGTATTTTGATAAAATGTATTTTAGCGCGAATTCGAATGCACATCTGTAATCCTGTTTTCCTTTTAATTTATCATCAATCTATTTCGCCAAATGTGCAGCCGATTTCCCGCTCAGTGTTTTTAATGCATGCCTGGTCAAGCATTGGAATTCATTTATGTGTTAACAAAAAAAAAAACCATTCTCAGACACTGATACAATGAGAGAGAACTCTTTAAGAAATACAGAAAGACATTGAAATACAATTAAGACAAAGAACCAACAATAAAAAAAGAACAAATACACTCATCATCAATACATTGATTAATTAATGAATCAATCAATCAAAATTGTATCATGAATTGTATAGGCCTATATACTTTATTTAAATTGAATGAAGAATTTGTGAATTCAAATTATAACAAATGAAAAAGAATATTCAATTCAGTCCGTGTAACAATGTCAAATGGATTTGCTGCGAAATAGATTGCATATTCTTAAGAATCGGCCACGCATACGTCAAACCGAAAGCCTAATCACGTATTTGTAATCGTTTAAATGAAACGTTATGCACATTTATTTATTTGAATGGTACAAAATGAAATCGAATGCTAGTTTTTGCGAAAATGAAACCCGGATATACGTCGTTCTCAAAATCAGCGCGAAATTTAATTCAAGTCATATAAATTCAAATTCACATTTTGCGAAATTGTCCGGGAAAACTTATATTACCAAGGCTATCGCTAACATGAGCAGCTGTCACAGTGATTTCACTGATTTACAATGAAGACGTGTTTAATGGCGTCCTTTTTTATTTCTATGGTTCTCCCCTTGATTTACGCACATGGTTCTCCACTTTAGGGGCTCGAAATAGCTGGGCCGTCAAAGTAAAATCCAGATTTCTGGTAGCAGAAAATTGAGTTTAAAAAAAAGAATCGCGTCTTGTAAAAACCTTGATTAAAATATACAAGCAGAAAATGAGAAAATTGGGGTTGTCCACTTTTGGGGCTCCATAAAAGTCGTCAAAGGAAAACCGAAATTTCTGTTGCCAGAAAATTGACATTTTTGAGAACAGTTTCCCCCACATAATTAAGTGGCGGCCGCCACATATTTAGTGGCGGCCGCCAGATAATTATGTGGCGGCTGCCAGATATTATGTGGCGGCCGCCAGATAATTAAGTGGCGGCCGCCAGATAAACGGTACAAAAATATTCTTGCGCGTTTGCAACAAAATATATTCATCCCTTTTCAGTAGCACTATCCGGCTTCCGTATACATGTGTGAGTCTGTGTGGTTTTCCCCGCCATTGTTTTGACTTGCCATAGTGAATGTCGCGGGCTTTCCGGTAGTTATGAAACCGATTCTCTGCTCTGGGCTTTGTGCACAGAGAATGGATAATTTACTATGAACTGATTCTTTTGGAGCTGGAACTGAGCGTAGCGCTAGCGGGTACCCGGTTCTTGAAAAGATTGGACTCGCGGTTCCGGTTCCCATATTAGGACCGGGTAGACTATCCTTGCTGAATGTGCTTCTATAACCATGGAAGTTGAGGCTGTGAATGTTTATCCTGTAGACGGCTTTTGGCAGTTCCGCATAAAGAAAAACATAACATCGGCGCTGCTTTGCCCCCCCCCCCCCCTTTCAAAAGTGTCCACCGCCCCTGGGAGGTTTACCTCCGGGTTCACTCGGAGGCAGTAACCAGCGAGGGAAAACAAGGTACTCGTACTATTAATACACTCCAACTATTCAGCCATTTAAATTTAGATTAGGGTTTTCTAGAAACGTCAACATATATTTTTTTATTGTTATTGAAATTCTCATGGAATCAAATTTAGGACTTATTTATGCCGTTGCCAAATTGCGGGTGTACAGCGACAATCTGTTTTTTATTAGAAAGCTAAATATTTTGACTATTCAATCAAGTTTCAACAAAGACTTCGGTACTTTTCAATGGTGAATCGGCGGCCATTCTTCTACCGATCAATCATTTTGGGGATTTCCGGCCGAGCCCTCAGGCAGGTGGGTTTTATTCTAAGGACGTCTGAAATTAAGCCCGTCATCGGAAACTATTGTGAAATATCAAAGTATGTCAGAGGCACTCTTACACAATATTGAACTTCGGTTGCAACGAGGCAAAAAAAAAAATGTTTTTATGTTGCCAAGGCAACGGTACACAAAGCTACCGCTCAAGGTCGGGATTAAGGACATTTCTCAAACCCTTGCTTCGGCTCGGGCTTCGGCTTCGCGTAATTTTATCTCCCCAGATTTGGCAAGATCTTGGATACTGTTTTTGCTACATGTATATCAAAGTCTGATAATCCGGAGCCCGAGTCTGTTAATATATTTAGGTATTCAAGGCTTCAGATTGGCAATGGGACTGGGGAATAGCTAGAGCCGAAGCCCAAGCCGAAGCCCAAGCCGAAGCCAGGGTTTGAGAAACCCCCCAGGTTTCGTTGGAAATGGTTTGGAGATCGTCTCCTAACCTGGCACACTATTCAAAAGTCAGTGTACCGTTTCCAGGGTATTGAGCAGTTGTCAGGGAAAATAATTTCACGGGCAATCATAGTTTAGTCTGACAAAAGACCAAATAATTGGTTTGCGTGTTTGATTAGTAGGCCTAATTTAATTCCCATGCAACAAATCGATGACAAGTGAAATCTTTTTGAAAACACATACAGACGAATTACTCTGAGATGCAAACGAATTCCTCTGATAGAGGGACTTTACAGCTAACGTCAACCCATGAGTGTATGTGTGCGTTGTCAAGGCAATGCTGAGTGTGTACATTTTCCCACGTGGACTGACTTGCAACGGCACTCTGGACGTGACATCAAACTCCAATTAAACTAGTAGTTTTCTATGAAAATTCTTTGAGAATAATTTGTTCCTTCTTTGTAAGCACAATTGTGATATGATCTGGGAAAACCCTTCACATGTCGCCGGACCTGCATTGAAGATAATGGCACAATAGTCCCCTAGATTTTTATTACCAATTTGGGTTTATGCTACCAATTAAATTATTAATATAGGTTTTCCCGGCTATTTAAACAAAAATTCATTCATATTCAGAAACTCTAACATTAAATTTCGTCTGAGAAAAAAATTCACATGCTTTTACCAAAGCGATTTAGTCATTTACCATTCAATTTCAAAGTTCGGTCACCACATTTAAGCACAGTGTCGAGAATATTCGTCATTCCAGATCAAATTCGTCTAAGCTGTTGCCGAATGGCAGCATTCAGAGATTGAATTCGTCTTATACCAATCAATTTAAAACTGTTGTTAAGTAAATTTATAGTCTGCCGTGTGCTATTTACAAGCATTTAATTTTAATTTATAATGTTAACTTTAATTTCAACTGCAAACAATACATTTACAACAAAAGTGTAAAATTAACAAGGACAGCAAAACAAAGTTCTTTTCAGTTTTATAATGAATAAAAAGAGTGAAAAAATAAAGACGACGATGCAAACAAAAAAGTCGATGACCCTTATTTTCCTGTGTTACATTTCTGTGTAGGCTGCCTATAATGAGTCTATAACATATTTTCAAGAATTCGTCAAACAATCCATAAGGGAAACTGACTAGGTAAATTTTAAATACATTTTCAAAGTGAACAAAGAAACTGGCAGGAGCGGGATTCGAACCTGCGACCTCCGGAATACCGTACCGGCGCTCTACCAACTGAGCTATATATCTTGCCCTATGTTGGCAGTCTTCCAAATTGTCAGTATCTTTGTTCGGATGGGCGCTAGTCAGAAGTCATAAACCCAGAATGCCCTGTAGCCAGGGATCACACCCAATTTACGATACAACCTGGGAAGCGACATTGTGGGGATCACTCAATGAGGATACGACTTTTTAACTTATAATTCGTCAAACAATCCACAAGGGAAACTGACTAGGTAAATTTTGAATACATTTTGAAAGCGAACAAAGAAACTGGCAGGAGCGGGATTCGAACCTGCGACCTCCTCCCAGGTTGTATCGTAAATTGGGTGTGATCCCTGGCTACACGGCATTCTGGGTTTATGACTTCTGACTAGCGCCCACCCGAACAAAGATACTGACAATTTGGAAGACAGCCAACATAGGGCAAGATAGCTCAGTTGGTAGAGCGCCGGTACGGTGTTCCGGAGGTCGCAGGTTCGAATCCCGCGCCTGTCAGTTTCTTTGTTCACTTTGAAAAAATATTTTTTTATAAGAAAATTGATTCGAAAGAATCAAGCAATAGGCCTATATTTATGAATAACAGGGAAAGAACAGAAAAATAGTGGAGAAATTATCCTCATCTGCGACCTTTATGCCTTCTGCAGAAGATGTCGTAATGAAGTGTATCGAAATTGAACAAACTTATCATTAAATTGTGTGGCAAAAGACGAATTTGTTTTCTGAATAAAACTGTCCGGCGTAGAAGAGACGAAATTGAATACTCCTCGCCGAAAATGGGTGTTCGTGGATTGAATTCGATTGAACAACAATTGAAATTGTATGACAAAAGACGAAATTAAACCTTGGAAGTGCACTAAATCGATGCTAATGGACGAATTTGAATATTAAAGACGGTGAATTCGAATGATAAATGTTTTAAAATAGCCGGGGAAACCTATATCGAAATTATCATTCCCTGAAAATATTAATTAACAAGTCCATCATTTTAAATGTAACAATTTGCAATTTTGCAGTCACTTTTTGTGCAAATACGCAGAAGTTTGAAGCTTGATTTCTCAAAATGATGTCCGCTGGTTTTCTTAAATTCCTGACAGCATAATTTAAGTTACAGATTTCCTAGAATCATGAATAAAACAGTTTGAAAACAACACAGAGCCTTCATTAATGTTATGCATATAACACACACAATTATAAATTTCACCGTGTGAAGGGTTTTCCAGATCACACTTCCTAAAACTGAGATTTATATTTGGTCCTAAAAATGTTGGTACGCCCCCACCTCACAAAAAAATCCTGCGTAGCTGCCCGAATTTGCGTTTGAGGCGTTTTTGGAGGCGAGGTTGTCTTCATGATTACCAAATAATGTTTGATCTTCGAGTTTCTATCCCTGCTGAATGTGCTTCTGTTGCCAGGCGCCGTATTATGAAGCAAGTCACCACATTGTACACGTATGTCACATAACGAGACATGGAAATACCCGGTTGGGCAACAAACTGATAATGTCCATGAGGAATGTTTGAAATGAATTGATGTTTGTCCTTATGTATAATGCATCCAAAGTCCAAAGAACTTGGATGAGTATCGTCCATGTAACGCACTTGCGTAGTTCACAGCCAACATGGAAAAGTAAAGTGATGTTGATTCGGGAAACCTAACCTAACTGTCGACTATATTCTTCTGCAGCTCTCGGACAAATAGTTCAATGTAGGCTTACATGTCCGTTTTGTGTCTAGGGTGTAATCAATTAGTTAAATCTAGTAAAATCTAGGCTTCTGTAGGAACCACACCCTAAAACGTGGTAGCTAAAACCTGTACAAAACATTGTACTTTCGATGACAATAATACTAAACCAAAAAAATTGGATTTGCATTGTTGCTTGTTTTCCTTAGACTCAGTGTATCTCAGAAATTCGCAAAAGTCCATCACCGATCGCAAAAGTCCATCACCGATCGCAAAAGTCTTTCACTGATCGCAAAAGTTGATCACCGATGGCGAAAGTCTATCACCTATCGCGAAAGTCCATCACCGATCGTGAAAGTATATCACCGATCGTGAAAGTGCATCACCGATTCGATGATCGCATTCAAATTGCCTCTTTGCCGTTCCATAGTATTGCTGTAAGCTGCGCAGTGGTGTATTATTATTGACGTACTGGTGAGGACAAAAATGAGGGTATAACAAAAGGAACAATACTGTCCTCACGAATTTTCTTTTGTCTTGAAGGTGTCCTCACGAGTAAACGTGTGCTTAGTCTATGGGGATGGGTTAGTGTGTAGGAACAAAAAGTCCTGACCACGTTGGTGGGAAGAGTACTACTGTATTGCTTCAAGAGTTGTGCAAGGCATTACTTACTAGGCCAAGCAGTGCGATGGTATAGCTGCGTATTGCTACTAGGACTTCCACAAACGAGTACAGGTTGCAATAAAGATAACCCCAATACACCCGTCACAAAAACAAGTAATATAGACATTTAATATTAAAAGTTTGAATTTGGAAAGCTGGTACTGTAATATGATCCACAAAAACATATGCTAGGAGCGCGCGCAATCCTACACCTTCAAAAATGCCTAAAACTCTGGAGCTTCGTGGGGGATCGGACCAGGCAAGCCTCTGGTTGGACCCCAACCGTTAAAGGTAGACAGAAATTGGGGTTGTTCTAAAAATACTCGACCCCCTCGACCCCCTCAACCCCCTCAACCCCCACGATCCACGACCCCTCGACTTACGCTCATAAACGAAGCACACACATTTGTACATTTACTGGTTAATACTGTATACGTTCAAGGACAAGAGGAGAAAGAAAATACAAAGGAATCTTCCTTGTCCTCGGGAGTCGGTCTTTTGTTAAAATCGGTCCTCAGACGTAAAAATACGTGCTAAGTCTATGGGGTTGTGTTATATTAAAGGAACAATAGGAAACACAAAACATTGTCCTCAGTAGTACAGGGAAACATGGGTGTGTGCGTACGAGTTTGTTTTTGCATTCAATAGGGACCTTTAACAATAGAGGACAATAGGGTCCCCGATTGAAAAAGGTCCCCGTCTGAAAATCGTGTACAAAACCAATGAGGGCCTTTGCCAAAAAGTTTAAAGTATGAACAATAGGAGGACAATAGGAGGTCACCGATTGCAGGCGTTTACACACTTGTGCTTGCTTTGTTTTTTAGCGTAGGTCGAGGAGTCGTAGGTCGTGGGGGTCGAGGGGGTTTTAGAACAACCATAGAAATTAGATTCGGAAAAGACGCCCGCCGCGTTCGCTTCACAGTGCATAATAATTCTTGACTTCAGTGATGTCCCCCACATTTGAAATTGCATTGACGCTCCCCTGGTTCAAATAGAAAGCGATAGAAAGTGATCGTGACATCGCGACATTTCACGCTCTGTTGCCGTGACTACACCCAAGGCCGATCCGGTAACATTTTGCCTGCCCTGAAAATGTTTTGTAAAAAGCGTTTTGAGGCTCATGTGCATTTGAGGGATTTTAAATTATAGGAGTTTCACCTCACTCCAGCATCTGTTTGTGAGCATTTTTTAGATAAACTAGCCACTAGATTTTGCAATGTTTAGCCAAAGAGTGAAGTTTTTTTTTGGAAAAGGGCTGCTCTGCAGTTTAGACGGTTGGCCTTCACTAATTCACTGGTATACAAATAGTGAATGTTTATGAGTGCGATGGTAAGAATAATTTCATGAGGTGACAGATTGAATGTTCCATTCCACGAGGCGAAGCCGAGTGGAATGGGACATTCCATCTGTCACCGAATGAAATTATTCTTACAATTGCACGAATGTGAAACATTCATTATTTGTTTTATACAAAGCCTGAATAAATCCGACAGATTGCATGAATGGATTTCTTGGTGTAACGTTACAACGTGCCGTTTACTTTCTCAGTCCCGCATAAAACCGCGACAAAAATTTGTCGAGTTCCGAATCAGTTAAAGCTTCAATTGTTGTTCCTGCGTGTCTTGCAAATTCATCTAATCGTTTCACTGCATATTTTATTTGTCTCTTTGTATTTGGAGCGTCAGCATCGCCTACGAGTTCCAATATTTCGTCGTCTGTTAGGAGAACAAACCGCGGCAGTTCGGGAAACTCGGCCGCCATGTTGTGTGAATGACAGCCCTGTTGTAGCGCCACCATAGTGACCGTGAAATTATGGAAGTTCTTTTGGTTCTATCAATGCGCGCGCACCGTTTGATAGAACCATGTGATAGAACGTTTTGGGCGGTGCGGGTTCGCGTCGTGTGATGGGTCGAATAATTCAATGCACGTGATCGACGATCCACCAATCGGATGGCTGGGATTTATTCAGGTGTTGTATAAAGGAGAATATCATCAGAAAGTTATCGCTGATCCCCTTTCTTTATTAATACAGGTGACATATGAGAGGTGATGAGCCAAACTTTATTCGTGAGTGTAGTTTATCACCTTGACTATAGTTTTAACTATTTTCTCCAAGTTTTTGAAGTCGGTTTATTTACCGTTGATGACTATGGAATTTTTTTTAAATTGTGCATCCACGGGTGACTTGTTACAATACTGCCGGCGTCATATGAATATCCGACTCCCAATGAATCTCCGACTCCTTTTTCCTATTATTGATTAAACCCTCTCACATGACCGGCCACTCTCCTAATTATCTTCTCATAGGTGTGTGCAACACTACAACAGTGCTTATATTTCATAGCGACTGAAATTCACGCTACACTTGTTGTTTAGATGTTTTACTGAACTCGTCACAATAAAGTAATAAATGTGTTCCAATCACTACTTACCTCTTATAAGCCACTTGCATAGATTCTCCTTTGTAATCCTGAAGCCTTCTTGTACTTTATACAACTCTGTGAAAATTTACCTGACGAATTTACAACTCTTCTTTTCAATAATTCTGTCAGTTTGGTACACAAGTGGTCTTCAGTATAATCTCTCGTACTGTAAAAATTCCGCCAATAAAAGATCAAAATGTGAGTTTTATGGGCTTATTAGCACGGCGCCATAGTAGATTGTTGCGTGCAATGCCGAGTCAAAATATACCTGAACGGTCATAACTATTGGAGTGGAATCATCTGGGTATTCCCGTATACATGTATAGGAAGTGTCTCGGTTCCTTCCTTCTTCGTTTGCTAAGCTTGGCTAATCACGGAAAGTCTCCTGACTGGCTCAGCAATAGTAACCAAGATCATAGTCTGGGCGTGGCTTACAGTGAAGCTATCTGATGGAATTCGCATGCAGAGCTTTCTATATTTTTAGTCAATGAACCATTTTGTTTCAGCATGCTACTCCATTGTTTCAGGTATTGTTGTACTGCATGAACTTTATTAGGTGTTTAACCTTCCGGTTTCACGGTTTGGTATCTTGAATTAATGTGTGATAATTATGGTTCTGTTTCAGTGAATAGTGTGTACAACCAAAGTGTCGTGAACTTGTATTAGACGGTGCTGCTGTCAGTGTCGCAGTGTCGCCACTGCAGCTTTTGCTGCCACTAACAGTGTTCACCGACGACAGGGGAGTCAGGCAGGGAACTCATATAGAAGGTAAGACATCCACTGTGAGTTTTAAGACACACACCGTGCATTCATTATCTGACAGAAATTGGAAAAGACACCCAGTGATCATGGGAAATATTGTACGTAGTGCGCCGTAGATCATAGTGCTTGTGTTCCTAGGCAAGACACATGACTGCAATTGCCTGAGTATGATTTCGGATACTTCTGAGGAGATAGAGAATAGACTGCACTGATCTGGATGTAATGCATAAAACTTACCTGATGGCCTGATGACCAAGGGTAGTCATTCTGAAGTGCTTTGAGACCTCTGCATAAACCTCTAGAAGTAGCATACATGTAATATTATATTGTTGCAAACATAATTGTCACCTTTCATTAGTGGCGAAAGTGATGTGGAGAGCCGAGGTGACATTGGCCGAGATTTTTACCAGGGACCAATTTCTTGTCACTTCTAAGCAACAATTTTCTGCTCACGGGGTCTTCTTCCATTCTACGGATACCTTTTGCTCAGCGAAGACGTCGCTCAGTTCAGAAGCAAAATTAGCTTAAATAGTGATGGGACAATAGAAGTCTGGGTGTATGCGTAGGCGTCAGAACGGCCTGGCCTGGGCACAATTCATGCTGTCAAACAGAAAATGTTGCGAGCTTAGTGAACGTCAAGTGAGAGTCACAACCAATTCACATAACATCCCCTAAAAATTGTTCCTAGGCCCCTCCCCGCATCTTAGAGCCTGTACTCCCACTGGGCCAAAATATTCCCCCACTCAGCTGAGGCCTTAGGCCCGCTCTAAACGCCGTGCTACTGCCGCGCCGAACTCAAATAAATCTATTTTTAAAAATTCGGCACGGCAGTAGCACAACGTTTAGAACCATTCGGCTCGGCAAATTGAATTCGGTATGGCATCGCCCTCTGGCTCTGGCCGAATGTAAAATACATTCGAAGTTGGCATGGGCGTCAATCTTTTGGGGGACAGGGGGACACGTCCCCCCATGTTTTGAAGGATGGGGGACACAATATCAAATGTCCCCCCCCCCCATGTTTTTGAACTTGTGTATCTCATATAGGGTCTCAAGCGGAAAGTGTGCAGACTGGGCGGAGCCAAGCGCTCAGCGATATCTAGCCGGGCGATCGCGCGTGCCAGCGAGCTGTGAAGACGTAAGTTTTGGCTGTCTCGCTGTGTGCATGTTTTGATAGCTCCTGCAGCGCGTTCTGTTCTCTATGCGCGGGTAGACTGTTTATGCGCCAATCAATTGCTTCCCCCACCCCTCCCCCCGGGCTGCTCCACCCAAGATGTGGGGATTGTTTCGATAAAAATAAGCAGTTCTAAAAGCCGACTAAACAGAATTGTTTTTGTGTTGTTGGATTGCTCGCGATACGGGATACCAGACCTTAAGAAACCCGACTAATTCGACTGAAATCGTAGTTACGTACTCAATATATTTCGAGAGCAGTTTCTGACCAACAAAAAGATGCTAAAAACATAAGATGTGAGTTTGATTTGATGAAGCAATTTTTTGAATATCGGAGATCACAAATTCAGAAATGTTGCGCTATTTTTAGTGTTTTATATCGACATTTACACAGAAACTTTTAAATAATGTCGACAAATATATTTGTTTTGGGGGCAATAATAAAACGCGGTCTAGCAAAAATCTAGCAAAAATGTGTTCACAAATTTGGTGACTTGATGGCTCCATCGTTGTCTACAAATTATGTTCTTGTCGAGAACAAAATGGTACTAAATGTAAACAAACGACATTTTGAGAAAAGACAGCTGTTTAATAAAATCAATGTTTCTTCGTTCTCAGAAAAATATTTGTGAATATTTTCATCGATATATATACAGTGATTGAACCAAATAGTGATACAACAACAACTTCTTCCAAATTAGGTGGTCTATAAACGATTAAAAAACAAAGCTATCTTTTGGAGTCGCATCATCGGCGTAGAATCAGCAGCCCTCATTACGTATGCAAATAACCTTAGGAGTCGCACATGCCCAGTGAAAAGTGCGGTTGAAACATGCGTGAATAGGGGCTGTTTGTATTGACTAAATTGAATGATAATGTCATGATCATTGAATTTTGCCTGTCATATGTTTGTTTTAACAAAGCATGTACAATCGAAAATAGAAGATTATTCGCCACACTTCGGCTATTAAACGTACAAACACACTCATAAATGCGTTGTTTTCTCGAAAGGAACGAGTCACAAATGAATTATAAACCTTTATTGAAATAGGTAAAACACCTAAAATAGAACTTAGGTCTATACTAGGCCTCGGTTATCCAAGTCTAAATTAACAATCATGCATATTCTTTGACAATGGAAGTAAAAAATACAAGCATGCAGACATCATATGCATAACCTACAAAGTCATCGCATTCTATTTTTGATATCACATGTCGCTACAAAACAATTGATCCCAAGTAGGCCAACTGAAAACGAATCATGGTAAAATGCGAATGGAACCAAAACTGAACAGAACAGTTTGAAAATGACCAGGAAACCTCTAAACGGAAATGTGAAAAGGAGACTTGTATATACCACCCCGTCTATACAGACCTATGTCTTTTCAGAAAACATATCGGTAACTGAAAAGAAAGAGAAAATACATTATTTCAAAGCGGATTCTGATGACCAGAATGATGAGTGGAATGATATAGCCAGAAGTTGATCACCACTCGCGAAAGTCCATCACCTATTGTGAAAGTCCATCACCAATCGTGAATGCGAACGCCCCTCAACAATCACGTGCAAAAGTCCATCACCGATCGCAAAAGTTGATCAGCGATCGCGAAAGTTGATCACCGATATCGCGGAAGACCATCACCCGGAACACCATCACAAAAAAGAAGTAATTAGGTGAAGGCTGAAGGATAATTATTATAGACAGTTAATTTAAACAGTTTAAATTTGGAAAGCATGGTGCTGTAATATGATCCACTAAAATATGCCAGGAGCGCGCTTCTGACACCTTATAATGCCTAAAAATATGGAGCTTCCTTGGGATCCTCCCCCTGGACCCCCGCCTGGGCTTTGTCGCTGGCCCCACCAGTGACCCTAAGGCAATCCCTGGTTGGACCCCTCCTGTTAAAGGTATACAGAAATATGATTCGCAAAGACGCCCGCCGTGTGTGCTTCACAGTGCATTAATCTTGACTTCAGTGATGCCCCCCCCCCCCCCCCCCCCCACTTCAAATTGGATTGACGCCCCTGGAAGTTGGTACGCACTGTCGCACCATTCAGGAATGCGCATGGTCAAACATCTCCGAGGAAAGAACTGTAAACAAACACACGTCAATGGAGCCTGAAAGTAAAATGTCGCGCGTCGGGCTCGCTTCCGGACCGACCTCGCGCGGCCCGCCTGTGCACATTTTACACTGCATTGCGCTTCCACCTGCTGTAATTTTTGGTAGAATGATTTCTAACCTTAACCTGCCCAAGAAATACTTAGGGTGGAATTTAATGCCATTATTTTTCAAATAGAATTGCGGAAAAAACACTCGTAGACAGGGGAAAGGGAAATGTTATTTTTAACCAGTTTACATCCGTTGTTTATTTATTTATATATTTCTTACATTTCTTTACCCAGGGTGTGCCCAAACAGTTTAAAACTGGTTTCCAGTGGGGCGCTGCATATTATTAGTTAAAACTGAATATTTTCACATTCATACAAAATATTTAAACAAATACAATAATGTTTACACAAATAAATATATAACTTTTCAACTCTCCAGTAGAAGCCTATTGCTGATTTACGGGATAGGCGAAAAACCCGAGAAAAAAACTTTTAGGGTGAAAAACAAGGGGAAATTCCCATCCGGCTCCAAAGTATTTTGGCAACCAAGTTTATAACTCCGCAGATCAGCGTAGGCCTAAATGGCAGAAATATCACTGATAGATGGCTTTACGTAGCTCCGATTTAAATGTACTTAAGGAGTTTATGGTTCTCATTTGTTCAGGCAGATTATTCCATATACTGGCACCACTCACAGCGAAACTTGTCACGTTGCATTCCTTTTTAGCTAAAGGAACTTTCAGTGCCATTTGGGTTGATTGTCGTGTTTCACGAATTACTGTAAGTGGTGTGAACAGATTTGTCATGTACAAAGGAGTCATTTTGTTAAGGCTTTTGAAAACAAGGATAACCTTTTTGGACTGAACGCTTTCATTAAAAGGAATCCAATTTAGTCTGGCAAACATCAGCTGAGGGGGTGAGGGAGGTACATTTAAGGATTATCCTTACAAAGAGTGTGTACAGGTTGCTTTGGGGAACGTAATCACGAATTCTGTTTAACACACCCAATTTAGACGAAACAGTCTTCCTTACGTATTCAACATGTGTACCCCAACTTAATGTTTCATCAACAACTACACCCAAGCATTTACAAGATTTCACTTTTTCGATAACCTTATCAGCAATGCACACGTTCAGGTCGACGTTGGATATTTTCTGCCTTGAACCAATAAGCATACATTTGGTTTTGTTGGCATTTAATGCTAGATTGTTTCTTAGGCACCAGTTGTGAATACTAGCAAGAGCTACATTCAAGTTCCTTTCTATTTCGTTAATATAGGTTTTCCCGGACGATTTCGCAAGATGTGCATAAATGTTTGTAAAACTTGAATTCAATTTCGCGCTGATTTTGAGAACGACGTATATCCGGGTTTCATTTTCGCAAAATATAAAAAATGGTGAAAATGTAGACATCAAAAATATGGTTGATATTGGACTATGGTTCTCATTGTACCTAATGATAATCACGTTAGGCAGATTTTATCGTTTCAGCCAAAGGCCCAAGGCCACCAACAGAATAGGTAAAAGCTCTTCTCTTTATGTGACAAGCGTAATAGTACATCCTAATATTGTTACGTTCGGGGGAATAACATTTTCACATTTTATACGGTTAACAGAAATTCTCAAAATTCTCTAACCCTTCTAAATTCCCGAAACTTTCAATGACAAGTTTCCCACACTTTGCAAACCCTGGATACGCACAGCAATAACAATTTAAACCTGAAGTGACCCAAGAAAATTGTTTGCACCTCAGTTGCCCTATATGCAAATTGGATCCTATTGAGCTACTGCAGAAATATATTAATTGTTTTTTTCCTCAAGTCAAAATGGTTTACAACAAAAAAGCAAAGTACAGTTACATTGAACAGTCCCTATGTGTTCTGATTCAGAGGCTTATGAGAGACTTTTCGTTTTCATGGAATGCGGCATAATTACACTTACTATCAGAGTATCGCTTTAATTTCGGTTTCGTCTTTACAAGGAAGTTCAATAGAATAGTGCCATGTGTTTGAATCTGCTGTTACAACACTTGCAACTGCAATTAGCAATGATTGTGTGCTACTGTCTGGCGGGCGGGAGGCGGAAATATTAGTGGGCATTGGCATTCCCCATGCTTTGGAACCGAGAAGAGAACAGAATCTATTTTTAAAAGGAGTCAACCCAGGTCTCTCCCTTTGGGGAGGGGCCGATGGATAATTACCGGTATTGTGGGGAAAAGGTGACGCTTTCAGTAGGAACTAAATTTTCCTCAATTGCCGGATAGGGCGACACATAATGCTATAAAACTGTCGCCCTATTGTGAAGGTCGCCCCTTTGGATTGTTTTTTAGTAAGGCGTCTGGGGAAAGTGCTCTAAATTTTCACAGGATGCTTAAGACTGCTATTTACTTACAGTCCATAGTACGGTATTTCGTAATAATTTTGTAGTTTTGTTTTTGGATGTTTGCAAATGTTGTACACTATACGTTTAATGGAAGTCGCCCAATAGCCATATAAGGCTAAAAGCCACTTTACGTAAAGGGCTACAACAGAGGTGGTGGGGTTGGCCACATTTTAGGTTGCCACCCCCACCACCACCTTTCCTTGGTCCAGATCTAATGGAGATTAAATCTTCGATAGATACCGAAGAAAGTATCCCAATTGTCAAACCTATACACCAAGAGACCAACTCACCTCTCGATCTCTCCAGTGTATTCATGGTGGGGGTGGTTAACCAAGGCATTTACATTATTGTTTGTTAATTTCTGATGATTCTGTAGAGAAATAAACCATGAACCATAAAACAACTGGTGGCAGGGGGAAACTTGTCCACTCGTGACATTTTTCCATTTTTGTTTTAAGTATTATCATTACATTTCCTTACCCGGGGTGTGCCCAAACAGTTTAAAACTGGTTTCCACTGGGGCCCTGCATACATTTTTAAAATAAAAAATGAATATTTACACACATACAAGAATATTTAGACAAATAAATCTAATAGTTAAGTTTTCAACTTAAGGCTATTGCTGATTGGGCGAAAAACCAGCGGAAACAAAAACTTTGTGAAAAGATTCGTCATGTACAAAGGAGTCATTTTGTTCAGACTTTTATGAATAAGGATAGCCTTTTTGGACTTAACTCCAGGGTTGCACAAAGTGTTTCCTTTCCCAGGAGCAAGGTTTTGAGCCGAACATTTCCCCACCTACCTTCCTTAGGGGGTCCGGGGCATGTCCCCCGGAAATTTTTGAAATTATAGACGCTAAATGGATAGGGCATAATTTGTAAGCTAAATTTGGTAAACATTTTTAGGAAAAACAATTGGAAAGTTTATTATTTGGTTTGATAACAATCAGATCAACATTTACGTTGTTCATATCCAAATCAACTATACACAGTTTCCACAACTTTAACCTAAAGTGCATTTTTTCCCTTTATCTTTTTTCCCCCACTATTTTTTCTTTTCCCCCAATTCTGCTCATCATTTTCCGGGAGCGGTGCTCTCTGCTCCCTCATTTTGTGCAACCCAACTTAACTCTTTCAGAAGAAAAGGAACCCAATGATAGCAAACATCCGCTGAAGGGGTGAGGGGGAGGTACCGTAAATGATTATAGGGCCTATAAACCGTGCGCATGCGTTTAATGCCCCTTCGAGGTCAGTTGAATGGAATTCGAGCTCAGAGTCAAAAGACAAGCCGTTGGAAATGTGGGCTAAGTACAGCTTACCGACAACAGTTCCCAGAAATTCGTAACTACCAATTTTCATTTTTGCCTTTTTATAGACATGATAACATAATGCATCTACATTTTGAATCACAACTATTGTCTGAAATCGATTACTTGCTATATAGCCCCAGTTGGCCCTTAATAAAACAACCATTGAGAAACACGACCAATAGAAAGTGAGTGATGTAAACCAATGTTAAAAGTAATATACAACATTTGCAAACATAACAAAACCAAAACGGCTAAATTATTAGGAAATACCTTACTTGACTGTAAGTAAATAATAATAATCTCAAGCATCATGTGAAATCATGGCGCCTGGTGTGCTGTCATTTTCAAGAAAAGTGGAATTTTTGTATCAATTTCCAGCGATGTTCGGCCACCATCCGTCGTTGGAAATGGTCTAGTTTCCCGACCTGATAATTCCCTGATGTCTTTAAATTGCTCCTTTTTGTCTGAAATATATAGGGTCAGGGAACCAGACTACTGGAACGGCACTTTTGTTCTCTTTATTTTCCAAGCATTTATGCAAATAGAACTTTACACGTGTCAGTGTTACAGTATTTGCTATACTAACCCCAAATCCATTTATTTCTGAAAATTACAGCAAAAGCAAATGTTGTATGCTACCTCTAAAAAATGCTAAATTTTCGCGTAATGTTTGGGTCTGCATAAGTGATGGCCCCCATTCCACAAGCGGAAGTTTTGGATAATTTTGTGTAATGAAACAGCAACTATACACTGTAAAAACAGTGTTTAGCAAGTAAACACTTTTCTAAACACTTTCTTGCTATCAGTTTGTAAACACGTTTACATGCTAAACATGTTTAGCATGTTGACGGATAGTGTTTAGCCATTGAACGCTGATGTTTAGGAATTGGACACGTAATGTTTAGCTTCTAAACATGTTTACAAACTGATAGCAAGATTGTGTTTAATTGCTAAACACAGTTTTTAGAGTGTAGATTTTGTATCTGTATACTTAACTCAAAATACCGCGCTCATTTCAATTAAGTTCGGCACGGCAGTAGCACGGCGTTTAGAGCGGGCCTCCACAGGGGTCCCGTTTCCCTCGCTGAAGATTGAAGATGTGCCTCGGGTTTCAAAATTCCTAGGAATTTTGAACGCGGCAAATTTAAACTGGGATTTATGAAAATGGTAGCACTTTTTAAGAACTTTCAGAGAAAGTCATAAATTTAGTCGTCAAAAATATGGTTGATCTTGGACTATGGTTCTCATTGTAGCTGATGATAATCATGTGAGGCAGATTTTATCGTTTCAGCCAAAGGCCCAAGGCCACCAACAGAATATGTAAAAGCTCTTCTCTTTATGTGACAAGCGTAATAGTACATCCTAATATTGTTACGTTCGGGGGAATAACATTTTCACATTTTATACGGTTAACAGAAATTCTCAAAATTCTCTAACCCTTCGAAATTCCCGGAACTTTCAATGACAAGTTTCCCACACTTTGCAAACCCTGGATACGCACAGCAATAACAATTTAAACCTGAAGTGACCCAAGAAAATTGTTTGCACCTCAGTTGCCCTATATGCAAATTGGATCCTATTGAGCTACTGCAGAAATATATTAATTGTTTTTTCCTCAAGTCAAAATGGTTTACAACAAAAAAGCAAAGTACAGTTACATTGAACAGTCCCTATGTGTTGTGATTCAGAGGCTTATGAGAGACTTTTCGTTTTCATGGAATGCGGCATAATTACACTTACTATCAGAGTATCGCTTTAATTTCGGTTTCGTCTTTACAAGGAAGTTCAATAGAAGAGTGCCATGTGTTTGAATCTGCTGTTACAACACTTGCAACTGCAATTAGCAATGATTGTGTGCTACTGTCTGGCGGGCGGGAGGCGGAAATATTAGTGGGCATTGGCATTCCCCATGCTTTGGAACCGAGAAGAGAACAGAATCTATTTTTAAAAGGAGTCAACCCAGGTCTCTCCCTTTGGGGAGGGGCCGATGGATAATTACCGGTATTGTGGGGAAAAGGTGACGCTTTCAGTAGGAACTAAATTTTCCTCAATTGCCGGATAGGGCGACACATAATGCTATAAAACTGTCGCCCTATTGTGAAGGTCGCCCCTTTGGATTGTTTTTTAGTAAGGCGTCTGGGGAAAGTGCTCTAAATTTTCACAGGATGCTTAAGACTGCTATTTACTTACAGTCCATAGTACGGTATTTCGTAATAATTTTGTAGTTTTGTTTTTGGATGTTTGCAAATGTTGTACACTATACGTTTAATGGAAGTCGCCCAATAGCCATATAAGGCTAAAAGCTACTTTACGTAAAGGGCTACAACAGAGGTGGTGGGGTTGGCCACATTTTAGGTTGCCACCCCCACCACCACCTTTCCTTGGTCTAGATCTAATGGAGATTAAATCTTTAATAGATACCGAAGAAAGTATCCCAATTGTCAAACCTATACACCAAGAGACCAACTCACCTCTCGATCTCTCCAGTGTATTCATGGTGGGGGTGGTTAACCAAGGCATTTACATTATTGTTTGTTAATTTCTGATGATTCTGTAGAGAAATATACCATGAACCATAAAACAACTGGTGGCAGGGGGAAACTTGTCCACTCGTGACATTTTTCCATTTTTGTTTTAAGTATTATCATTACATTTCCTTACCCGGGGTGTGCCCAAACAGTTTAAAACTGGTTTCCACTGGGGCCCTGTATACATTTTTTAAATTTAAATTGAATATTTACACACATACAAGAATATTTAGACAAATAAATCTAATGGTTAAGTTTTCAACTTAAGGCTATTGCTGATTGGGCGAAAAACCAGCGGAAACAAAAACTTTGTGAAAAGATTCGTCATGTACAAAGGAGTCATTTTGTTAAGACTTTTAAGAATAAGGATAGCCTTTTTGGACTTAACTCCAGGGTTGCACAAAGTGTTTTCTTCCCCAGGAGCAAGGTTTTAAGCCGAACATTTCTCCAGCTACTTTACTTAGGGGGTCCGGGGCATGTCCCCCGGAATTTTTTGAAATTCTAGACGTTAAATGGTGCTATTTAACTCATTTACGGCATAATTTGTAAGCTAAATTTGGTAAACATTTTTAGGAAAAACAATTGGAAAGTTTATTATTTGGTTTGATAACAATCAGATCAACATTTACTTTTTTCACATCCAAATCTACTATACACAGTTTCCCCAACTAAATCCCAAAGTTGCATTTTTTCCCTTTATCTTTTTCCCCCCACTACTTTTTCTTTTCCCCCAATTCTGCTCATCATTTCCCGGGAGCGGTGCTCTCTGCTCCCTCATTTTGTGCAACCCTACTTAACTCTTTCAGAAGAAAGGGAACCGAATGATAGCAAACATCCGCTGAAGGGGTGAGGGAGGTACCGTAAATGATTATACGACAAGCCGTTGGAAATGTAGGCTAAGTACGGCTTAAAATACAGACAACAGTTCCCAGAAACTCGTAACTACCAATTTTCATTTTTGCCTTTTTATAGACATGATAACATAATGCATCTACATTTTAAATCACAACCATTGGCTGAAATAGCCCCAGTTGGCCCTTAATAAAACAACCATTGAGAAACACGACCAATAGAAAGTGAGTGATGTAAACCAATGTTAAAAGTAATATACAACATTTGCAAACATAAACCAAAAAAACGGCTGAATTATTAGGAAATACCTTACTTGACTGTAAGTAAAAAATATTCTCAAGCATCATGTGAAATCATGGCGCCTGGTGTGCTGTCATTTTCAAGAAAAGTTGAATTTTTGTATCAATTTCCAGCGATGTTCGGCCACCATCCGTCGTTGGAAATGGTCAAGTTTCCCGACCTGATAATTCCCTGATGTCTTTAAATTGCTCCTTTTTGTCTGAAGTATATAGGTCAGGGAACTAGACTATACTGGAACTGCACTTTTTTCTCTTTGTTTTCCAAGCATTTATGCAAATAATACTTTACACGTGTCAGTGTTACAGTATTTGCTATACTAACCCCAAATCCATGTATTTCTGAAAATTACAGCAAAAGCAAATGTTGTATGCTACCTCTAAAAAATGCTAAATTTTCGCGTAATGTTTGGGTCTGCATAAGTGATGGCCCCCATTCCACAAGCGGAAGTTTTGGATAAAAAATTGAATGAAACAGCAAGTACAGATTTTGTATCTGTATACTTAATTCAAAATACCAAATTTGAAATGAAAATAGAGTGAGCTGGAATCTTTTATTTTCGGGAGTCAACCTGTGCTTGAATTTGGAATTTACCATCACTCAGCTAGTGGAGTTATCTTAAAAGGATGTTGATTGCTGAGAGAGGTCTGTGTCACTTTTTTGCATTATGTAGATTGCGTATTGTAAAATAAAACAAGTCCCCTCTTGCGCATGCCAGCACAGCCCGCTGGTGCCATTTGTCTAAAAGTCGTCGCTGCAGGCAGCAAACAAATCTGACGTCATAATAAGAATTCGCTTTTGTGTCTAGCGACGACTTTTAGACAAGTGGCACCTGCGGGCTAGAGGGGACTTGATAAAAATAGTTCTCAAAAGTAAATTTTGTGTTTTTTCATGGCAGTAATAACTGACTGTTTTATTTTACAACACGCAATTTACATAAAACTACAGTGCAGACTTCTCTCAGCAATCGACATTATCTTTATTAAACACGTACATCACAAACAGGACATCCGACCAGTTTTCAAACCGACCCATAGCCGTAACGTTATAGCTCCAAAATACCGACACGATTTTATTTTTAAGTTTCTTTCAGCACTTTTCAGGTCAAGCCGGCCTGGGTCAGGCCTTTCGAGATCATGGCTTTGCCGGCAACTAGGCCCGATCTTCGGGCCAATGTCACCGTACTAAAGGTCATCCTGGTCTTCTTCGCTGTCGGCCTGGTCAGTCCAGTAACGACCAGTTTCATCCGGTTTAAACCGGACACCGAGTACATCTACACTTTCCGCTCGTCAACGGATCTGAAGAAAGTTCGTACGTTGCACGCAGATGCTAAGGTATTTTTATTATCACAATACACCTATGCTTGAGTATAGGCTAGCGTGGTCAGTCCTTCTTGAAACTTGCCCACACTGCAAAAAGTGTGGCGTTAGATTTCAACACCAAATTTAACATGTCAATCTTTCGGGTGTTAAGATTATTGCATTAACACCAGCAACTAGATTAACAACCGGTTGGATGAGAGTAAACGAACGATCTCGGGTCACTCGAGTGACGTTAACGCGGCTGGTGACAACATCTCTGTAGACCTGGTGGCGCTATTTGCGATGCCCAATTTTCTGTCATCGCTGTGATCAGCTTATAATTTTTTTATTTTTTTGGGATCATTTATTGACAAATATTTGATGTTTGTTAATTGTTTCTATTTTAAATGACTCATAGAATTATTTTTATTTTTATAACAAATTGATAAGAAATGAATGAGGCTCAAATTTTCAAATTCTTTTGTTTAGCAATTTAGCAATATGGTCACAACTTTTTAACTGAAATTGTCCTCCAGAATGACCAAAAATTAAATCAACAAAAATCCATAGCTTTGCATAGGGTTAACCTATCATGACCATTGACCCCTCAATTTATTTCTATATTTGTTACTCTTTCCAGTGATATAATATTTAAAAGAATTGAAGCAACTTAACATTTTCATAAATCTGCTTTGTTAGGCGGAGTGTCCATGATTGATGGACAGGCAGAATCAGAGCCCCATTTTAAAGTGGATTGGTTTAAAATAAAGTGACATACTTGACTGAAGCCATGGTGCTTCATTCGCAAAATGTGCAAATTTACGTCAATCGTCCTGAGTAATTTGGAAAGAAATATTTGTCCGCTGTTTTGAATTAATTTCCCACCGCTGGCGCATCGCCGGACGTGGCAGCCATGTTTTTAGCATGGCCTTATGGGATACTTACCCTACTAACCGGCTCGGCGGGTCGGTTAGTAGGGCCAGGCCCGAGTAAGCGCGAGAAGTCACGTGAGAGCTAAATCGAACGGGCTCGCGCTTGCAATTGCATGAGTAAGCGCGGGGTAAGTAATCGAACGCGGTCAAGTTGTCTGTAGATGCGCGTCGTACAAATTTTATTCACCGAGTTGTCTATAGATGCGCAATATTGTCTATTTTGCCGACTTTTCTTTTTTGCCCTAATGGCCGCCCATACTTCTAGACACTCACGCAAAGCTTCGAATTGTTTTCTGTAACCTTGGAAGTTGAGGCTGTGAATGTTTATCCCGTAGATCGGCTTTGTATTGGTGGAAAGTTCCCGTAACAACAACGGGCGCCAGGAGGTTTACATCCGGGTTCACTCCGCGGCAGTAACCAGCGAGGGAGAACAAGGTACCGGTACTTGAACTATTAATACACTCCAACTATTCAGCCATTCAAATTTAGATTAGGATTTTTTCCAGAAACATGCACATTCTTTTTCTTAATTGTTGTTGACATTCTCGTGGAACCAGGACTTATTTATGCCGTTGTCAAATTCCGGGTGTACAGCGATTTTCTTTCCTTTCTATTAGAAAGCTAAATATTCTCACTATTCAATCAAGTTTCAACAAAGACTTCGGTCCTTTCCAACGGTGAATCGGCGGCCATTCTTCTACCGATCAATCATTTTGGGGGATTTCCGGTCGAGCCCTCGGGCAGGTGGGTTTTATTCAAAGGGAAGCCCGTCATCGGAAACTATTGTGAAGTATCAAAGTATGTCAGAGGCACTCTTAGACAATATTGAACTTCGGTGTAGGGGAAAAAAATATCATTTGCAACAAGACAACGGTACACAAAGCTACCGTTCAAGGCTGGGATTAGGTTTTGTTGGAAATGGTTTGGAAACCTAGCACACTATTCAAAAGTCAGTGTACCGTTTCCAGGGTATTGAGTGGTTGTCAGGGAAAATTATTTCACGGGCAATCATAGTTTAGTCTGACAATAGACCAAATAATTGGTTTGCGTGTTTGATTAGTAATTTAAATTCCATGCAACAACTCGGTGACTAATGAAATCTTTTTTGAAAACGCATACAAAGAGATGCAAACGAATTAATCTGACAAAAGGGACTTTACAGCTAACGTCAATGTGTGAGTGTATGCGTGCGTTGTCAAGGCAACGCTGAGTATGTACATTTTCCTATACGTGGACTGACTTGCAACGGCACTCTGGACGTGACATCAGACTCTGAACTAGTAGTTTTCTATGAAAATTCTTTGAGAATATTACTTTGTAAGCACATCTGGGAAAACCCTTCACATGTCATCGAACCTGCATTGAAGATAATGGCACAATAGTCCCCAAATTATTAATATCCAAATTATCATTCCTGAAAATATTAACTAAAAACAATTTGCAATCTTTAAGTCACTTTTTGCTGCAAACTCAATGAGTTACGCAGAAGTTTAAAGCTTGATTTCTCAAAATGAAGTCAGCTTGTTTTCTTGAAGGAAGTGTACACGATTGGTAATCCTCCCAAATTTGTTACTGAATTATTACGAAATACCAGTCTGGACTGTAAGTTAGTAGCAGTCTTAATCATCATTTGAAATGATGGCACCTGGTGTGCTGTCGTTTTCAAGAAAAGTTGGAAAACTGCCCTCTATTGACCGAATGTAGTTAATCTGTGTTGTGTCTAAAGAAGGGTTAACAATCCGAAAACAGGCGCACGCGTAGTTTACCAAAGCGACTCGTTGTAACCAGGGCATGCAGTGGACCTTGGACGTTCCGCTCGGCCTCATGTTCATTTTATTTGACCAATTGAAAACGTTCCCATTTACAAAAATTGGGTTTATTTTACAAGAGGGCGCTATAAACAAATGCCGCCCGACGGTTGAAAACGAAGGCTTTTTTCTCAGGTTTTTTGTTTCGCCATCCAAGAATGTAAAACTTTGAACAGGTCAGTAGAACGATATTTCCTATAAAATACTAACCCCCAAATCCGCCCATTTCTAAAAATTGCAACAACGACCAATTATGTACACTACCTTTAAATTCCTGACAGCATAACTCAAGTTACATACATCCTAGAATCATGAATCAAACAGTTTTGAAAACAACACAGTGCTTTCATTAAACACAAAAATGATAAAGTTCACCTTGTGAAGGGTTTCCCCATTACATCACAATTTGTCAACGATTGTGTACATTTAACACATGTAGATTGAAATGGACGTGACGTTGGACACTTTAAATATTACTAGGTCCCGCTCGAGCGACATGTTCAACAAGTTCTATGAGGAATGCGGGAAATAGTTGCGGTAACGTTCCTGCTAACTCGGGGGTATTTCAGGGTTAAGGTTTAGCCTTGCCAAACATAACCCTAAAATAACCCAGAGATTTCGAAGTGAAGCGCCGGGCTGCTACTGTGTTTAAAGACTTGTCAGTTTCTGTTCTTTTTTGTCATTTAGCCTTTGACAAAGATTCTGCTATAGGATCGAACGTATAACTTCTATCAGTTATATAATTCAGTTCATTTCAGATAGCAAGCAGTTTGTAGCAGCATATTATTCCTTTATTTGAATAATTTTGTCTTTCTTTTAGATTGTAATCAAAGCCTTTTGATCATTTTAGCGAACAGAGAAAGCATAACGAAAATAGCAAGACTGTTAGATCACAAGCCTTCGGAGGCTTGAAGTTACCCTCCACGTTTCCATGGTTTCTAAGAGCATGAAAAGTGCCTTTCGTCGCATCTTGAAAAAATGGAATACTTAAATAATTTAAGACATTTTCCGAGATAGCATTTTCATAGAAAGATGCCATTCCGATTCAGATACCATGGAAGACCTCTTTCTGAGTCATGGAAAAGCGACAGACATAGATGTGTGACTTTTCCATCATTCCATATCATTCCGTCATTCTATTCTCTGAAACGTGGAAATGTGGATGGTATAAGGAAGCCTCCGTAAAAGCATATGCTTAATGTAAACTGTATGCACATCATAAATAGCAAGCATCATGTCTTTGCTAATGTTTTTCTGGTTTTCTTCCAGTGCTGTTAAATGACAAGATGGATTTTAGCGAGTGGTAAGTTTGTCCTCTTGATTGCCTAATTACAGGTGCTGACATGTTTGATCACTTGATCGTTTGATTTTGTTTCTGTTGTGTGTGTGAGTGTTTTGTGTGTTATTTTAATATTTTTAAGGATATCTCTATGGACGCAGGTAAAATACAATGCATAATCTGAATGGCAACCCCCGTCAGTATTTCAAATAATTGTCCAAAACGCAAAGTTTTGAGCGAAATGTGACACCCCCCCCCCAAGAGATTCAACTCATAAAGAAAATCGTCCTCTTCCACCAGGCTGACTGGGTATCTGACTACGTCTGTTCTGTACGGCCAGAGCATCATCTATACATCGCCATTTCTCAAGGTGGCTTCGGCTTTGTCTCGAGATATATTCCCTATAGCCCCATTGCCAATCTAAAGTCTTGAATACTTGAACAAAGTAATAAGGCTCTGTCTGTTGGTTCAAATAAGACTTTGATGTATACATTTAGAAAAAAAAGTGCCACAGGTCTCGCAGCATCTTAGGACTTAAAAATTCAGGAAAGCCGAAGCCAAAGGTGGCCAGTTTCACAATGGCCCAGGTTAAACCCCCCGCAGAGAACCAGACGCTATTGTGTTATCGTAGATTCAACCTGATATACACGGATTGTACCTGGATTGTATAAAATAAGGGGAATTATTGCAGTCATGATAAAAAAGTATTGGATAAACATGCACAATAGGATTTGTCTGCACTTGTTTCATCCCATACAGGCTATAAACCTCAGCTGTCTTCAATAAGATGATTTCCCGACTCATTGATTCTTTGAGAGACTAATTTTTTGCTCCTCATTATGGAGCTCTTACCTACACAAAAATGGTACAGGGTGCGTATGAGGTTGAATATACCATAGGAACGTGCATACAGGCCGCCGGAGTCGAGGATGAGAAAATTTGCCTTGTGTGTAAAAAATGAGAAATTTGTAACGCTTGCTTTTCGCTTTTCAAACTTTTTTTTCCAAGTTGTGCTCTTACACGTAACAGTCTCAGACCGAACCCAAACGCTGACCTCTTTTAGACGAACAAAAAAAAGGTTTGGCATGATCCCCCTTCAAAAATGTCTGGAGCAGCCCCTGAGCACTGTGTCGTATCTAGTTTCAATTGGTCTTTTTGAGAAATGGAGGACACAAGTGGAGGAGGTTACTTGCTTTGGGCGAACTCTTTTGTATTCGCTCAAGCGCGGTGGTGACCTCATATTGTGTCCTCAATTTCTCATAATGGGGCTGGTTCGTGTTTGCTCAACTCATTGGGAAGAATAAACGAAATGCACGATTCTATTCCGTGGATTTTGCAATGCTCAAATACTTAACTAGCTGACGGAAACGTTTGCCATTGGCCCTTCAGTTACATGATCAATTTTCACAACGCATGCAAGATCCGTTGCTGTATATACACAGTTGTATACACAGACATAAAACAATAATGCAATACACTAAAGTTAATCATGTCTGCAATTAACGCTAGCGATTATATCGGAGAGGCACATTATTTGGAGCTTTTGAGCCATGATGTTACAAGGGTCTGATTTAAAATCTGTAGATGGGAGTTTCGGGGGGCGGATCCAGGATTTTTTGCAACGGGGGTTTCTGAAATTTGCCCAGAAAGGTGACTCCCAAAATGTTTCGTCTGCGAAAAAATTAATACAAGCGGGGGAGGGGGGGGGGGGAGGGGTTGGGGGGGGGGGGGGTTGGGGTGGGGACTGAGGGCTGACACACTTTCTTACCGTTGGTGGCGCTATTTAACCTCTTTGTTTTGTTCTTACCCGTAGACAAAATAAGACCTGTAGGGTTTCTGCTTTTCTGGTTTGCAAGGCGTAAGCCCCTACTCTCTAAATCTCAAAGAGTGAAATTACAGGGACTAGACGATTTAGAGTGAAAATTACTCTGTTTTTAGATTGAATACTCTAAAAAAGAACCAATTCAGTCGCCACTCGAGTCAAAATTCGATCTTTTCGATTGAATGAATTTTACTCTTAAACGTCTGGCCCCTAGTTTCAGATTGTGGGAGTGAATTTTCACTCGAATAGAGTGAATTTTCACTCTTTAGAAATAAGAGAGTACAAGCAAAAAACAAACAAACAAAACGAGCAGGGGGTGGGGGTCGACCCCCCCCCCCCCCCCCCCCTAGGATCCGCGCCTGGAGTGTTATTTGCGCAATGTGAGAGGAAACAATTTTTGAATCTTAATTCGTCAAACAAACCACAAGGGAAACTTGGCCAATTTCCCCACGTTTTCTTCATTTTAATGCCTGGCTCGTTCAGTTTGGATTGAAATTGAATGATTACGCAGATCGTCGTTCGACAATTAAGAATAATCATTCAACAATTAAAAATAATCATTCAAATTCACTATCTGAGCATTTTATCGTCTTTTAGCTTTATTCGTACCTGTAAAAGATGCATTCAAATTAAAAGCATGGTATTGTTCATTCAAATTCGTCTGAAACAGCGGTATGGTTGATTGGGCATTTATTTTTAATAATGGGAAAACATATTTCACCTTTTTTTCCAGCATCTTTTCCTGCATGTCTGTATTCCTATAAAAGTCTGATTTATCTCAACGTAAATCATATCTGACGTCTTCAATCCGTAGATGCACACCTCTCTTTCTTAACTAAGTCTTCAGACAGATAAGATGGCGAGCCTACGGGCGGGGAGGTGTGATCATCTAATGGAATCGGCCCAAGAAAATAAATTCCCTAAGAGCCCCGATGTCTTGCACATGACGAGGTCGATGGGTTAATCAGAACGAAAAAGAACAGTAAACATGGTTAACAAGTTAAAGGATTCATAAACATGAAAATGAAATGAAATAAACATGAAAATGATCAGAAACATTCGCCCAGGAAAACCTATAGTGTTTTCCGAAAAAAATCACTCTGGTTGTACTCTTCACTATGCAAAGCTTCAAGTCACATTTATTTGACCTCCATCAAGTGAGGCAGTCATTTAATGTTTTCTACTTTATTATAGTCATCATTTTTAGTATCACTCTAAAAGCTGTGTTTAGCAATTAGACACAATCCTGCTATCAGTTTGTAAACAGTTTGTACGTGTCCAGTTCCTAAACATCAATGTTCAATAGCTAAAACACCATCGTTCAATACGCTAAACATGTTTAGTATATAAATGTGTTTAGAGAAGTGTTTACATGCTAAACACTGTTTTTGCAGCGTATTTTTCTGTTGCATCTCTATTTTAAGTCTCAATCAATTCCAACACTTATTGGTAGGTTTTCCTTTGACGTCAGCGAGAAAGGAGAGATTAACCGGGTGTACTACCCACGTGATGAGGATGACCACGTGATAGGAGTGAAGAAGGGTATGGCCAGCCTGTTAGCCGGTAATCTGCAACATCCCCCAGAAGGCAAGGTTAGAGAGGATTTGGACGATAAGATCAAATAATATACCAGTGATGTTTGAATACAAGTTTTATATCAGAGTTATGTGTAGCGTCCATCCAGTCAAAATTAAGAATACATTTTTTTAGCGTGCCATATCCGCTTCCTTTTTCAAAGCCACGTCCTTTTTGTTTGTTGTCTCCCCCCCCCCCCCCAAAAGTCAGCAAGTCAGCAAGTCAGCAAGCAAGCAAGCAAGCAAGCAAGCAAGCGGCAAGCAAGCGGCAAGCAAGCAGGCAAGCATGCAGGCACTCAAAAACCTCCTTAAAACCCCTTGAGTACGGTTTTACTGGTGAGGCGCCGGGGTGCGGCCATGTTGGCTTTGCAGCCAAGCGAAACGGACACAAAAGGGTTGTGCAGCCAAGCGTAACGAACACAATAATCCAACAATGGATTAAAATGCAGAAAATGGCGTGTATAGACGTCATTCGGCCTGGTGGCAATATTTGTTTAGCGCCATTTGGCGTCATCCGTACGCTAGGGGTTTTAAAACTGAGGAGAGAGGAAATGCCTCCCGGTCGACAGTTGATTTATTGGATGTTTTGAATAGATTATAGGGGGACTCGGTGCCCAGTTCTGGAATATAACACACTAGTCTCCCACGTGCATGTCTTCGAATTGTCTGATTTCCATGGGTTTCTTTTCTTGACAATTTGGACAGGTGATGAAACAGAGCAGCTGGAGCTACGACTGCAATGAGACTGGTCACGAGGGTCCCCATGAGGCATCCTACACGGCTCAGATGGCACCAGGCAACGATGGAATCATTGTCTTCACCAAGACTAGGCGTACTCACCCAATACCTTACGGCAAATCCAAGCATCAAAAGGTATACGCGTGGTCATCTGGTCAGATTACAATATTGTCAACAAGGAGGAAGAACAATGCCAATAAACTAAAATATCCTGCCAAGATACCGACTAACTGACCTATACCAGTCAACCCAACAACCGACTGACAACCACACTGGACAAAAAATTCCCGTATTTTACGGTGAAAAGCATGTAAATATTCACTGTAAGTAAAAGTAAATGGACTGCTCGTTACATTTTACGGGCAAATCCGTAAAAAGGCCGTACGTTATAGCAATTGCACGACCAATCAGAAATGAGGTAATTTGTGTTCACAGAAGTTAGGTTAAATTGCAGTGTTTAGTCCAAAGATACACTTTTCTTGACCATGATATTATTTATTCCACAATAGAATTTTGATTTTTTACAAACATAGGTGAAGATTCTTATTACATCTCCTTTCGTATTCAAATATTGAAATTCTTCATGGGAAACCATGGCTAAGCTGAATGTAAAGCTAAAGCACGATATAGTGTTTATATGTTACCGTAGCATTTGTACACTCTACCATAGTAATGTATTTACGGGGGTCGGCTGAAAAGTTCATAGGTTGACTCTGAAGGAGTAATGCCAGATCAACGAAACTTAGCATGCATTTAGTTCAAACCTTTTGATAACTAGTCACAAGGGAAACTGACTAGGTAAATTTGAATACATTTTCAAAGTAAACAAAGAAACTGGCAGGAGCGGGATTCGAACCTGCGACCTCCGGGTTACCGTACTGGCGCTCTACCAATTGAGCTATCTTGCCCTATGTTGGCGGTCTCCATTTCTTTGTTCACTTTGAAAATATTTTGATAACTAATTGCATTGTTTATTTCCAGGTAAGGACGGTATTTAGTGGTTTGTAGACAACTTCGTAAAAATTGACAAAATTTGACATCGAAAAGACCTTGGCCTTCTTTGGAGGGGATGAGAACGTGTGTTTCCACTGCATGGATTGTCTCTTTGTCTCTGGCTCAAAGTGATGGACCCAGCACTCATCCTGGGTTAGGAAACGTTCGATTAAATTAGCTTGATCTGCTTCAAAATGCTCCAAGTTATTCCTTGACATGACCAGCCTGGTGCGCTTTTAATCAGGGGTCAAAGACGAGGCACCCAACGAGCAGAAACCTTTGACATTCCAAGTTCTGTACTCAGAATATTTTCAACTCTCTCACGGGAGATTCCAACAGCATGCAATTATAGGGTTAAAATAAATGCATATAAAGTGTCATTGATCTGGCATAATCCTTCAGTGTCAACCTACGAACTCAGTTACAGCCGACCCTCGTATAAGTTATAGGCTACTTCCGTTTAGTCTGGTTCCCATTTCATTCATTTCTGTTAATTATGGCTACCTAACTTCCAGTACAATACCTTTTCTGTTTTTCTAAAAAACAAACGGTCCCCGTAAAAATCGCAGTATTCAAAGATTTTTCACCGTAAAAAATAGGGTTTACTCAGTAAATTTAAATACGGTTTGACCGTAAAAATATGATAGACGGCACCTTGCTGCACGCCATTCGACCGTTAATTTTACGGGCATTTTTCTTTACAGTGCAATGAACCAAACGACGGAGAGACCGCCCAACCGTCAACCAGACCGATTGACCAACCAACGAAAACCAGACAACCAGCCATGATCTTTCCAATCGCCAGACCGACTGACCAACCACACACAAGCCAACCAAATGACCGATCGACCGAATGACCACTCAACCATAGCCTGACCAACTGATTGACAGACTGACTATGGTAGGCCTACCAACCAACCAACCGACTGACCGACTGACTGAGCGACAGAGTGACCGACTGAATGGCCAACCTACTGACTTACTGACCAGCCGACTGACTGATCGACTGACTGATCAAGCGACAGACCAACGTACTGACAGACCGACCAGCAGTTTTGCAGATGATGTTTGACAACATTGCGAAGGGATTCGGTTCTTTATAAATCACTTCCTTGCCTATTCCGTATTCAGCAGGATTTTGTTTTAGCAAACCTTCATAAAGTTTAATTGAAGTGTCCATGTCCTGTACCTCACAGGAGATCCACTACCACCCAGGTATGCATCTGCCAACAATGGTGAAGATCCTGGATCATTTTGACGCACCAATGGAGTCCGCACCAGGGTAAGATTTACCAATACACTGCTTTATTTTGGCGGCTGACCCTTTTTTTCTTAGGTTATATAACAAAGAATAATTTCCATCATTTCAAAATTTTCAATTGAAGAAATATTGCTTGCAAGAAGAACGTGCGTTGTTAAATAGCGCCCTCATTTTTGATCAAATGTCGTGCATATGTATTTGTATTGAAAGCCCAAAGGGTTGAGACGACGACGTCTAAAATTTGTTATACATTGCACAATGAACCTTTGCACGAAAAATGCGAATCATAAACTGTGCATGGTGAGTAAAAAAACATACTGGAGTTGAAAACCAAATATATCCCAGATTAATCAAATAGATGTCACCAAAATATATCATAATGTGGCCTGGGGTCGTCCCTTTAAAATGATAGGTCACTCACCCCAGATCAGATCAGATCAGATCAGTAAATACTGAGCATGATATGTAACAAACATCAGATTAATATTGGATAAAGGTCTATATTTTCTGTATATGTTTGACTCCATTTATGAATGAGAATGGAACCGACTCAGTACACCGTAATGAGGTAAATCACACCAGCCGACGTCTGCCAAATGAACGTCGGTCAATCAATCAATATATTAATCAGGTCGAGGCTATACGGCAGCTCGAGCCTGCTCGGGGATCTTGGTCTAGATGTCCCGGTCCAGCATGCAGGAGCGCAGTTCCTCTGCGCTGGCCAAGCCGGTGTCCCGTTTCAGCATATCTACGAAGGAGACACGTCTTCTCCCACATGAGGCTGTGCCCCGTGCGGGCTTTTAGAGAATGGTTGTGCTATAGGGGCAAGCTTTGGGTGACGGACGCAGTGCCCTGCAAGCTTGAGACAGCGTTCACGGATCTTTTCCGTCACCTTCGGCATGCCGGCGTATTCCTCATGTGGTCCTGCCACGAGATGTTTAGGGCCATACGCAGCATCCTGGTATAACACCCATCCAAAGACTTCTCCGTCTTAGTAGTGAGGGTCCAGGTCTCAGCCCCGTACAAAAGTACTGCCTCAACCGTAGACACAAACAGTAACCTTTTCAGTTGATCACTGAGCGCCGATGACCACACCTTTTTCATGTTGTGGAGCGCTGACCACGCCTGTCCTCTTCGGGTCTTGAGGTCTTTATCACTAGAGTTGATCCCAGCTCCAGGGTACTTGAAGTCTGATTCGACCCTGAGAGTTGTACCATCCCTCGTGCGGACAGCCGTGTCATTGGTGTTGTAGGCTAGCACCTTGGTCTTCTTTGTGTTCAGCTGGAGGCCAACCTTCAAACACTCCTCCTTGACCGATGACAAAAGGTCTCGAGCCTGCTCCACTGTATTTGAGACCAGTGCGATGTCATCTGCGAAGTCCATGTCAGTGATCGTCACAGGAGACACTCGCCGGCTCTTGCGGGGTACCATGGTAAAACCTAGCTCCTCTTCTCTCCCGTCGATGGCCTTCCTCAGGGCGTAGTCGAGGACAATGATGAAGAGAAATGGGGCCAATGTGTCACCCTGAAGCACACCTGCCAGGATGTCAAAGGACTCTGTGTCACCCACCATCTGGTGAAGTGACCCTGGCCTGGGTGTTTGCGTAGGTTATCGAACTTTTGATTACTTATTTCGCCATAAAGTAGTATGTTTTATCCCGAAAAATACAAGTATCACAAGTTTAGCAAGTAAACTAAGGCTATCGAAAATGTTGTACGACATCACAAAATATGATGGGGGGGGGGGGGGGGGGGGTGTTGTAAGGCATAGACCAAGTAAAAAGAAAAAGAAAAATGAATTTGCTACCGCGCGCCATTAACCCTATATAGTCTTGGTTCCAAGACGTCATTAGCGGTGCGATGCAACCACAGACAAGGACCATCTTTGAACAAGTGGGTCTTGGATTTGGTCTGGGGATAGGTCTGTTCTATCATGGACCTCGGGGTCGTGTTGGAGGCGTTCCTTGGCTATGAGGCAGGCTTCTTGGGTGGGAACATTGGTGAACAAGGAGACCACGTCAAAGCTGACAAGTATGTCGGTGGGCTTGAGTTTGATGTTCTTGATGATGTCCACGAACTGGCTGGAATTGGAGATGTGGTGTGTTGTAGGTGTGAGGACGACGTGAGGCAACAATCGGGCAAAGGGGAATGTCGGGCTTGTGGATCTTGGGTTGGCCGAAGAATCTTGGGCAGGAGGAGCTAGATGGTCTGAGATGTCTATACAGGGTTGTGGAGATTGCTTCGGCTCTTTCGAGGGCTAACAGCTTGGCGGTGATCTTCCTCTCGATGACAGGTGTTGGGTTGCTGGAAAGTCGGCGATAGGTGACCGTGAAAAGGATGTCACCCACTTTGCGGCGTAGTCCTGGATGGACATGACTACTGTGCCATTACCCTTATCCGCCTGCATGGTGTGGATGGACCGGTCTTGAGGGCTGCGGACGGCGGCTCGTTCACTTCAAGTTGTGTTGGACTTGGGGGCTTGGCGTTCTTAAGGGTTTGCTGGACTTGGATGCGGACTTCGAAGTTCATTCCCTTGGATCTTGGTTTCTTGGGCAGTGAGGGAACGGTGGGTGATGTTGACGACCCCGAGCTCCAGGATGGAACAGACCTATCCCCAGACCAAATCAAAGACATCCTCCATACCTGCGTCTCCTCCACGTTTTTGTTTCGAATGGAGGGACCATGAATAATCCACCGGGGCCGCCATGGGATCACCTCTATCCCCGGTCCTGGCAGATTTGTTCATGGAGCTAGGAATTTGAAACCACCACCATTGAGGCAGCCGACCTACGACCTGATCTGTGGCTTACGCTACGTTGATGACACCTTCGTAGTGTGGCCACACGGCACAGAACAACTGCAGATCTTCCTCGAGCATATCAACAGCCAACACCCCCTCATCAAGTTCACCATGGAACAAGTACAGAACAACTCCATCTCATTCCTTGACGTCAAGCTCACCAGATGGCACCATATCTCACACAGTCTACCGCAAGCCCACACAAAGATCGCTATCTCCACAACTCTTCGTTCCACCATTTTTTTATTTGTTTATTTATTTATTACATTTCTTTACCCAGGGTGTGCCCAAACAGTTTAAAACTGGTTTTCTATTGGGGCCCTGTATATTATTAGTTAAAAGTGAATATTTACACATTCATACAAAATATTTAAACAACTACAATAATGTTTACACAAATATATCTATTTTCGGTTAACTTTTCAACTCTCCAGATCAGAAGCCTATTGCTGATTTACGGGATTGGCGAAAAACCCGCGAAAATTTTTTTTTAGGGTGAAAAACAAGGGAAAATTCCCATCCCGCTCCAGACGACAAAACGCATCGCGAAAATGAAGATGGCGATCACCGCGACGCACAGTAAACACGCAACCGCGTTGATTCGCATGGCAACCGCCGTAAAGCGCTTAAGAAAATTGAATTTTCTACCGGAATAAACTGTTCAAAATTACAAAAATATATGTAGATACTGACAATATGTAGATACTGACAAAATATATAATAGATACTGACAATTTGGAAGACCGCCAACATAGGGCAAGATAGCTCAGTTGGTAGAGCGCCGGTACGGTAACTCGCAGGTTCGAATCCCGCTCCTGCCAGTTTCTTTGTTCACTTTGAAAAATATATGTCAATATAGACCCATAACGTAATGGCGTCACGCCTTGTTTACATGTGCGCTTATCTATGTCCCTACCTTGTCTGGTGCCCTGACCTGGCTCCCTGACCTGGCTCCCATAGGAAAGCGCACATGTAAACAAAGCTTGACGTCATTACGTCTTGGGTCTATTGTCAATACATGTATAATTAAGAGAAGTCTGCTTTAGGTTGAAAAGGTCATTTTGGAATGAAAACAATATCCTTGACTCTAATTAATTTTGATCAAAACTAAATAGGGGACCTACACTATACACAATCGCCCTAAACAAATATCTAGCCTAGTTGTAAATTCTGAACAATTTGAAGAGTTTGTATAGCGACACGTCAAACAAGTAACTATTTTGTTCTTTTTGCCGACCATATGCTTTACATGTTGTTGCGGCCCGAGGTCAAAGTGCGTTGTTACTGGAGGCATTTTTACTCCAACAAACAAACGACCACGTTTTGCTCTCAACGTTTTTCATGCACGTCGCTGGAGGTAGTCACTTCGTTTTGACCGAACTTTTTACCAAGCTTTCTTGTTGCTGTTATTCGTCAAACATAGTAAATATCTTCGTCTACATGTACTTCGTTTTCGTCTTCGTCAACTGTAAATAACTGTTAGTCCTCGTAAACTTTGTGAACGTTATTTCGCCACACTTAGTGGAGACATATCCGGACTGTGAGTGTTGACTTTGTCCGCGCGTCTGGATCGAGCACGGCATTGTCGGGTTGAGATCGTCGGGAGCGCACTCAGTGCTTTCCTTTGCCGCTGTGCCGTTAAGACAACCGTCCTTCCAACAACTGTAGGAGAGGTGAGTCGACATATAGACATATCCCTCCTACAAATTGATGACTCTGACGTGATGGCCGAGTCGGGCCCACCACCGGAATCAAACGCTGTTCCTGCCGTGTCTGCGCCGGCATGGCCGGTGGCTGCAGTGAGCTTGAAGTTGCCGCCATTTTGACCGAACGACCACACCCTATGGTTCGCCCAGGTAGAGGCGCAGTTCCTTACGCGCAACATCACGGCACAAGACACAAAATTCGCTTATGTTGTTGGCTCTCTTCAACACAATATTGCACATAAGAGGTTCGTGACTTGCTGATTTCACCACCCACGCTATGATAATCTCAAGACAGAACTTATCAAGCGGACTTCTGCCTCCGAGCAGAAACGCTTGCACCAACTGCTGATAGCCGAGGAGTTAGGAGATTGCAAGCCATCCCAACTATTGCATCGCATGAGGCAGCTACTTGGGTAGAATACACTTCAAGAAAAGATTCTTAAACAGATTTTTCTTCAACGGTTGCCCACCAACATCTACCCTAGTCCGAGTAACCTTGACCCTTCTGAAAATATGTCTGAAGTCCCAACAAAAACATCTGATTTCACCCTTAAAACGACCACCAAAATACTAGATACGCCACCTGAGGAACAAGTGGAGTTCCCTGATTAGATGGAGGTACGTGTACTAAGGTTCACTTACCATCTGGATAAAAAGTGAAATTTACCGTTCAATTCACAGAGACACCCGTAAGACGTACATGTCTTTTCGCAGTCATGGAGTTCAAATCGTGAACCCTCGACCTTATGACGTCACCCCTGCGCGGGCGCACGCACGCATGCGCGACAAGCAGTATGCCGGCGACTGTCGCAGATGCGTGCGTACTGTGTACGTGTACGTAGTGATCGATGCGCGTGATGCGGACGGTAACGGACACAATGGCAGTGCATGCCGTGCGCGCCGTACTTCATATTTTTCACATGAATAATCATGAGCTTGTCTGGTGACCCCCGCACATGACCCGCCCGGCAACCGTCGCATCGTGTGTCTCTGTCGGATCGGAGATTTTTTTTACTTTTTTTTCTCGAAAATTGGAACCGATTCCAGCGATCTTTGGCTTGGCGCACACAAGGTGAGGATATAAATAATGACCTGACGGATTTTTGGGGTAAACTGTGCAGCGGTTTTCGTGCGCACAGTGTAAACACAGGGCATGGAAATTGAATTCTTATTCTTGCTGTATAAGCCTATGGGAAAAATAGGCTTCTTGCTATGGGGTTCCGGTAGAAGCCCCATATTTCTAGGGGTAACCAACATCCAGGGGATTCTTGCGTCCACATCTACGGCTGTGAACATAGAATAACTGGCCGACATTGCAGATAATATAATGGAAGTATCTGTACCATCAGTCTCTGCAGTCAACACTGCTGTTCCCAGCACCGAGACCGTCGATCCATACAGGCGCAAGCATCCAAACCCTCGTGATGAGGATCAACCAACTTACTGATCAAGTCCAGGCCCTCACTTGCCAGCTAGCCGACAACGTTCACGCAGCCGGGGTTCTCACATGAGGATTATGAGGTTCTCATGAGCCCACCGAATGCTGGTACCACTGGCGTTACGGATTAAAGGCCCAGAAGTGTAATCAGCCATGCTCCTACAAGAGTAACCCCAACCAACAGGGAAACGTGGAGGCCAACAGCTAGGGGCGACAAGTCCTGCTGGCGTACCAACAACCAGTCGCCTTTTCTTTGTGACAGACAGGCGTTCAGGGACACGTTTCCTCATTGACACAGGTGCCGAGGTGAGTGTTTTTCCCAATCGGGATACGGATAAAAACCACTCAACTTCATCTGCCAATCTTCAAGCAGTCAATAAGTCAGCAATACCTACTTACGGGGAGCGTTCTCTCACTTTAGACATTCGGTTACGCCGTGTTTTTCGCTGGATTTTCATCGTGATTGATTTGCCAGTAGCTATTGTAGGGGCTGATTTTCTACGGCATTTTGGACTCCTAGTTGACGTAAAGAACCACAGACTCATAGACTCCGTAACTAGCATGACAGTTAATGGAGTTCTATTTTCAGTCCGGTGTTAGTGAAACCATCGCCTTCACAATTCGAAACACTCTTGTCTGATAGAGATATCCTGCATTGTCATCCTGTGTACCAAAACACGGAGGTGAGTCACAGTGTAACTCACCACATTGAGACAGTCAATTCCCCAGTAGCAGCACGACCACGTCACCTCGCTCCAGACCGATTACCTATCGCAAAGGCAGAATTCGATCACATGCTCGAGTTGGGTATTGTACTGCAGTCAAGCAGCAGCTGCTCATCACCACTCCATAGAGGAAATCTCTGGAGACAGGTGCCCGTGCGGTGACTACCGTTTGCTCAATAGAAACACCATACCTGACAGTTACCCGATACCTTATCTGCAAGATTTCGCGAGCGCCCTGCACGGAAAAAGCATCTACTCGAAAAAAATTCTAATACGTGCCTATCATCAAATACCGGTGGAGCCCAGTGACGTCCACAAGACAGCGATTACAACACAATTCGGCTTGTTCGAATTTGTCTGCATGCCTTTTGGCCTGAGGAACGCGGCACAAACCTTTCAACTATTTATCGATGAGGTCATCCAACGTTTACCGTTCGTCTACGCATACATCGATGATCTACTTGTCGCCAGTTCATCGGTTGCCGAGCATGAGGTTCATCTACGGACCATTTTCGATCGCCTGGCCAAGTACGGTATTGTCATTAACCCAAGCAAGTGCCAGTTTGGAGTGTCGTCACTTACCTTCCTCGGTCATTCCGTCGATGAGCATGGCATCCGCCCCTTACAAGAGAAGATACAGATCATCAGTGATTTTCCTAAGCCTACGTCACTCCGCAAACTTCGTGAATTACTGGGATTCGTGAACTTTACAGGTGTTTTGTGCCTAACTGCGCAGAAGTGTTACAACCACTCACGGATATGCTGCTGGCCAAAAGCAAGAAGAATTCACCAATCACCCTTGATGTCACTCAGCGTACAGCTTTCGACAAAGCGAAACATCAGTTAGCAGAGGCCACACTGCTAGTACACCCCAGCCTCGATGCACCATTGTGCCTAATCACAGATGCATCTGATGTCGGGATTGGTGGAGTTCTACAACAGCAAGTACAAGGTGTATGGCAGCCACTCTCCTATTCCAAACGGTTGCAACCCGCTGAACGTTGGTATAGCACCTTCGGGATAAAACTCTTAGCGGTCTAGCTTTCCATCAAGCATTTCCGGCACATGCTTGAGGGTCGCTCATTCTACGTGTGCACAGACCATAAGCCACTCACTTATGCCCTGAGATCCAAGCCTGATCGCCACTTACCGCGAGAGGTCCGCCAACTGGACTACATATCGCAGTTCACATCCGATTTGAGACACATACGCGGGAAACACAACTCTGCAGCTGACGCGCTTTCACGCTTGGCAGTAGGGGCCTTGGAGGTGTCCGCAGTCATGGACTTTCCAGCAGTTGCTAAGGCTCAGAAGACAGACAACGAACTGCGTCAGCTGTCTGATACTTCACTCCAGCTGTCTAATACTTCACTCCAGCTGACAGAAGTACCCTTGCCCATGTCCCCTGCAGCAGCTGGCACGATCCCCCCGACCCTACATACCATCCCAGTATCGTCGAGCCTTTGTTGACGCCCTGCATGGTTTGTCCCACCCAGGTATCCAGGCAACACGGCAGTTAGTAGCTGCACGGTTTGTGTGGCCTGGTGTAAACAAAGATGTACATGCATCGACCAAATCTTGTCACCAGTGTCAGCGGTGCAAAATTCACCAGCACACCAAGACAGCTTTCCAGACCTCAGCACCCGATACCAGGTTTGATCACGTACACATTGATATTGTGGGGCCAATTCCTCCCTCGAATGGTCAATCCTACCTGTTGACTGCTGTAGACAGATTCACACGATGGCCAGAGGCAGTTAGTACCCATTTCGGATGTCACAGCAGAAACTGTAGCTCGCGCATTCGTCACGCATTGGGTGTCGCGATTCGGAGTGCCGTCCACTGTAACCACCGACAGAGGACGGCAGTTTAAGTGTGCCCTCTTTAAGGCACTCACCGACATGCTTAGCACTACCAGAATACGGACCACGGCATACCACCCGTCTGCGAATGGACTGGTCGAGCGGTTGCACAGGCAGTTAAAGGCATCGCTGAAAGCACATTCCAACTAGCAGTGGATAGAGACACTTCCCCTCGTCCTGCTGGGTATCCAGACAGTAGTCAAAGCAGTTATGGAGTGTTCAGCAGCGAAATTGGTCCTTGGCACAACCATTCGATTGCCCGGTCAATTCGTGGAGCATACACCGACAGCCAGTGATCTTGATCCTAGCAACTATGTCCACCGCCTAAAACGTGTAATGCAAGACTTGCGACCCTCACCTGCAAGGTCTCGACTGCGGAAGTCACAAATCCACCCCGATCTCGCCACTTGCACCCACGTATTCGTCAGGCGCGATGCTGTCAGGAAGCCGCTGCAGGCCCCATACGATGGCCCATATCGAGTCCTCAAAAGAGCAGATAAGTACTTTGTTCTAGAACTCAATGGCAAAAGGGACACCGTTAGCATCGACTGTCTCAAAGTAGGATTTGGTCACCCATGGCACAACCATCAGCACCAGGGGATGAGCAGTCATGCGCCAATTGCAACACCGACTTCGGCTCCTAGGCCCGACACATTGCCTCCTGACGAGACCGAGTCAGGTCATCGAACAACGCGTTCCGGACGACACGTGCACTGGCCAGCAAAATATGTGTAGTATGATTGCTGTTGAAAGGTGTGCTACATGGAAAAGTACAACCTTTTGTATCGATCGTTTTGTTAGATCACGATCTACGGGGGAGCTACTGTAGCGACACGTCAAACAAGTAACTATTTTGTCCTTTTTGCCGACCATATGCTTTACATGTTACTGCGGCCCGAGGTCAAAGTGCGTTGTTACTGGAGGCATTTTTACTCCAACAAACAAACAAACGACAACGTTTTGCTCTCAACGTTTTTTATGCACGTCGCTGGAGATAGTCACTTCGTTTTGACCGAACTTTACCAAGCTTTCTTGTTGCTGTTATTCGTCAAATATCTTCGTGTACATACTTCGTTTTCGTCTTCGCCAACTGTAAATAACTGTCATCATGAACTTTGTGAACGTTATTTCGCCACACTTAGTGGAGACATATCCGGACTGTTGTCCGCGCGTCTGGATCGAGCACGGCATTGTCGGGTTGAGATCGTTGGGAGTGCATTCACCCACTCAGTGCTTTCCTTTGCCGCTGTGCCGTTAAGACAACCGTCCTTCCAACAACTGTACGAGAGGTGAGTCGACATACAAGTTCCAATCTAAAAAAAATTTAGTGATGTTTTGCCGGATTCAATGACGCTGGTTGGGAGACTATTCTGGTTTTGGCATCGGCCTACATGCATTAATTTAATTTGTGTTTATGGATGTTCAAGTATTCGTACCAGTAGTTTAACAAAGACCTCTGCTGGTACTTCAACTGTGCTGTTTATTATCTGCTGATTTTCCTTCATTGCTCAACTTAAGGTAGCTTGAAAATTCCAGCTCTAGGCTCATGACATGTGAGAATTTTCAAGCTAAACTCAAGGGTAAATTTATAAGCCATCCATGGTTCTGATGTAGTGATGTAATTGTGCCCTGGTGATGTGTTGTAGATTAATCTAACTGCCTGTCTTTGAACTCATTCCAATTGAAGAATGTCTGAATTCAGGTGAGGATCCCTCAGGCTGGAAGATGAAGCATATTCCAGTATTATAGGGCATCACTAGTCCCGAATATTAAACTTGGACCCTACTTATTGCCTTTTTAAAATTTGGACATGATCTGGCTAGGGTCCAAGGCAAATACTGCCATCGTCCTACATTTAACTGAAAAAGTCTGAAGGCCCAACGAAAACATCAGCTTTCACCCTTCAAATGGCCACAAAAATATTAGATAAGTTGATATGCCATCTGAGATATAAGTTCAAGTAGAGTTCAAGGATTAAGATAGGGGTACTACATGTATAAGGTACTTATGATATGGATTTCCTGTTCAATTCCGAGGGGCACGAGCGCATGTTGTCCTGTTGTTGGCAATCTGAACGCATGTGCCTACATATTGTACAGTTGCATGCATTTGCGAGCTCGAGTCGGGTCACGACTTAAGCACAAATGCATGCAACTGCACACTGGGGCAAAAGGGGGACATTGGGCCAAAATCTGACCATCTCAGACCATATTAAATAGGGAAGACTCTAGGGGTCATTTTACTTTTTAGATCAACTCTCTAGCCATTCGGGAACCGTTTTTATTGAATTTCAAAGTCCAGAGAAACAAAACGTAACGAAATAGTCAAATATCTAAATATTTTCAAATTATGTAGAAGCTACGGAATATTTAAAAATTGAAATTGAATTCCCAAAACATACTCTACACCTTTGTATGGTTTCTACCTATCCTGGAGGTATTTGTTGACAAGAATATATATATCAAATTTCACCGAAAAATTGGGTCACAAAATAGAAACGAATTGCCCAAAATTTTGACCGTTTTTAAGGGCTACTAAAAAAGCACATGCAAATTTTTTTCGGGTCACTTTGGTTCAATTGTGTATTTAAATGATAAGTGATATGTTTGGAACAACATATCAAAAAAGTGTCTTGGGCTCCCTAGCAATTTTTTTGGGAATTGTTTTTTAAAAGTTTCCGGCCCCGGCTAGATTTTGCCGAAAATTTAGGTAAAAAACCCCATGAAATACCCTTTTGAAAACAGCTGAACAATATTAATTAGAAACTTTTATTTTGTCTATTTGTGCTTTAACAGAAAATTAACACTCAAAAACAAAGTTGTAAATATTATATACGAAAGATTAAGAATATCGGAGACAGTTTATTCTATACGACTAAGAGGGAAAATGGCTGTGGTTAGTGAAGATGTTTTAATACAAACCATTGTTGTGATATCTGTGCTCAATGGTATTATCCTCTGGCTTAATAATAGCTATAAAGAAACTTCCTTGTGTTGTGCTAAGTTGAACTTTTTGAAAAGTAAAACAGAATGAACTTTATTAAAAGTACACTTTTTATTAAAGTGAAAATTACCCCCCCCTCAACTTTTTTACCCCAAAATCTGATATCTCAAAAATGTGTAGGGGGGGGGGGGGGGGGGGGGGGGTAGAGGGTGAGAGGGATTGGATAGCTCCGAACAATGGATTGAACAGGCACTACATGTTCTTTTTGAGGTGTCTCTCTTCAGCCGGGGCTGGTTTTATTGCTGTTCCCCTGTATGAACCTGCACAAGCTGTGAAAGATTGTGCAGGCAGTAAGAATACAGAACATTTTTATTTAGACAGATTTTTATGTAAATATGACTGGCATTTAAAAGAATATTAATAAACTAAAAGTGACTATTAGAAAAGCTGCTTCTAATTCTCTGCTCCTTAATTTGTCTAAACTTGTCTCCTTTTGCAAACAGCATTCCTTTCAATAAATTCAATCTATCAATTACAACCAGCAGTATTCAAAATCAATTAATTAAACTAGATTGTGTAGGCTGCACCGATGTCACAGAAACGCTAGGCAAAAGGGATATGGGACACAAACACACATAGCTGGGCCCAGCACCACACATTCATACACAGAAAATACACACCCATTCCCCCAAAGTTCAGCGCCACTAGCGACATCAATGCAACCCGCCACAACCGACAATGTAATACATTGTAATTAAATATTTCATGCGCAGCTGACTGCCTCCACTAAATCACTTCATATAGCACTTACGTACATGTGCTCTAGCATAAAAGGCACCGCGCGTGCGTTGTGCACAGCAACTGTCACGACTAAACTAAAGGGCGCCACCGTTCGCCGTCCGGCGGAGAGAGATAACGCAACCTATACAAATAGAAACTCAGAGCGGTTTCTCAAATGCCGCTAAAACATTAAGAACACCTAAACATTAGGAACACATCCTCACAACCTTTCCCGTCTTGGAGTCATCGTCCCTTGATGACTCTCGGATATACGTACGCCGGTGTGCGTTGCCAGGAAATGAAAGGTTAAGCAACATTCTCAAACGCACAATGGATCAACCTGAGCTAGAAGTCTATATAAGATGTCACACTGATCCTTCTCTAAAATCTCTTCATTAAGAAGATATATCACACAAAGTCAGAATAAAGATGCGAGATCAAGTATAGCCGGTCACCTGAGGAATCTACAGCCAAAAGATGGCTCACCCCCTGTGTATAAGGGAGCTAATTCAGACGATACACACCTCGCACAATATGAGGATTTACGAACAGTAAATATATGCACTGGCTAAACTAGATGGGAGCAACCCGCAAAATTTGTGGCCAGGGCAACCGGACAGAGTTAATATCGTACTTGGTTTATACGGTTAGCATGTCTGTTGGCTTGCCATGGGTGGACCGCAACGGGTAGCGGTGCGACGATGTAGTCTCTTCTGCGCCAGCGTTGACATCTGACTTACCATCAGTGGTGTGGGAGCGGCGGTTGTCTGGCCTAGAGGGAGGAGTGGTTTGATCAAGAACGGGAACAGGACGGAGAACATATCCTCGGGAATGGAGAGGATCCTCTCCATTCCCGAGGATATGTTCTCCGTCAGATGAAGAAAATACTGCATCACTCACACTTGAAGGAGATAGGTAGTTGTTGGGTAGCCATGGGCAGAGTTTTAGTTCACTGCGAGAACCTTTTCCTGATTTTGACGGTTGCGAACCACATATCCCGGTTGTCCTTCAAATGGCTGCTTAACGATCATAAATGGCTCTTCCTCCCAGTAGTCCTGGATCTTTGAACGGCCCTTGTGGGATCGACAGCGAATGAGGACATATTGTCTAACGCCAAGGGGTTTCTCGAACATTTTTCCAGCTCTCGCAGCCTTCCGAGCCGCCACCGCTTTATCTGTGTGTTGTGTTGCCACCTTACGGGCAGCTTGCAACCGTGACTGGTGCTGCAAGACATATGAGTCGATATCCTTGGCCTTGGAATGGGTGGCTTCCCCGCCCAAGTCTGGACTATGAGGGAAGTGAGCATTCCTCCCAAACATGAGGAAGAAGGGATCAACCCCGGTAGTTGAGTGCTCTGAGCTGTTGTAAGCGAAGACAATTGCCTGCAGGTATTCTGTCCACCTAGCCTTCTTCTTTGGAGGTAGAGAGGCGAGCGTGTTGTGGAGGGTGCGGTTAAACCGCTCGCATTGACCGTTGCCTGCCGGATGATATGATGTGGTGTGGCTTCGTTTGACTCCATATAAATTCGCACAACTCTGGGACAATATGGGACTCAAAATTGCGGCCATTGCCGGAGTGCAGTCGCAGTGGACAGCCGTAGGGGATAAACACTTGCTTGACAAAAGCTTTGGCCACTGTCGATGCTCTTTGGTCCTTGGTAGGGATGGCCCATGCATACTTCGTAAATACATCTGTGACAATGAGAACATTTTCATACCCATCTCTGGATGCCTCGAGGAGGGTAAAGTCCATAGCAACCACTTCCATTGGAGCTGTTGCAGATATCGTACCGAAGGGGGGCTTGGTGCGTCTCATAGGATGTTTACTGACGGCACATCTCTTGCATTTGGTACACCACTGTTTGACAAAATCTTGCATGACAAAATCTCGGCCAGATGAACTTGAAAGTGCGCTTTGGGCCAAAGTATCCAATCTCATCATGGAATCTTGTCAAGACTTCATCACGAAGGAGTGATATGAGTAACAGCTGATACATGTAGTATGTTTGCTGGTCAGATGGTGATGTAACTTTATGATACAGACATCCATCCTGAAGAGAGAGTCTCTCCCAATCCCGAATGAGCCGCAGAACATCATGAGGGCAGCTGACCCGCTCTCGGCATGATGGTGTTGCTTCCTCTCTACAAATTCAATGACCTTTCCCAGAGTGGGGTCTGCTTACTGTTTCTCTGCCACTTGACGAAGTGTGTATCCCGGCAGCCGACTGGACCCTCATGTACGACAAGCATCAATGTGATGACAGAAGGCAGGGTGTAGTCGTGTGCCTGTTGAATAGCTCTGTAGGTTACGACAGGGCTTGTTGGGTGTTCAACTTGGTCAACTTCACCAGGGTCTTCTTGCTGGCCCCTCCTGGACAGAACATCTGCGGCTTGGTTGAATTGCTTCTGCCTGGCTGATATACGAGCTTATACTCAAATGAACTCAAGTGTTAAATCCACTTCATCTCTGTGCAATCCAAGTTGGCTGTATCAAGGTATTTTAAGGGATGGTGATATCTCACGATGCTACACTTATGGCCCAGGAGATAGTCCTTGAAAACCTCTGTCACTGCCCATTTAATTGCTAACGGCTCCAATTTGAAAATGAATTAAACTGTTGCAAAAAATTAGCTGGCCTGGCATTCTGAACTTAAGCAAGTTCTTTCTCAAAGGCAAATGACAAGAAACAAACATGTAGGGAACACACATGCATGAAGGGGTGGGTGGAGAAACACAAAAGAGGGATGCAAAGGAGCATGGCAGTGGGTAAACATCAAAGGGAGGGGAAAGGACAGCCAGGAAGAAAGGAACAAAGAAGTGTGGTTAGGGTAAGGATGAAGGAGTGGAGGGATTAAGATGAAGGATTCGCCGAACAAAATAAGAAGCCATTTTTACGGTGGTGCCGCAACCGCGTGCAGGCTGCCCGCGTTCTTTAATTTGAGTCGCGTGCACATTTTGGCAAGTTGTAAACACCCTGTTGGTCGAAGCTGCGTTGATCGCGCGCGTGCGTCTAACACGCACGCAAGCGCCTCGCCACCGCATAAATGCTTCTAATTTTGGTCGCCGGATTCGTCTATAGTGCTCTAGCATAAAACGCACCGCGCGTGCAATGCGCACAGCAACTGTCACGACTAAACTTTTGACACTTGACAAGTTTCCAAACTCTAAAATCACACTTTTAGATACCAAGTTTTACTTAAAATGAACAATATGCTTGAGCTATAGACATAAGCGGATAAACTGAAAATAATAATAGATATATATCATTATAGTGCATCCTCTCGAAAATCTAGGTTGAAATATTCAATCAAAAATTGACATTCTCACCTGTGAAAGATTGTGCAGGCAGTAAGGCGCCTGGGGTCATGAAACTTTTACATGTGCATGTACATTGTATAAGACAAAGGGCGCCACCTTTTGCCGTCCGGCGGAGAGAGATAACACAACTAAGGGTGGAGTGGTTAATCTGTGGTCGGGCTAAGCCTGGCCAAGCCCCTGGAACGCCCGGGCCTTCGGGCTTCTATAATCCCCTGGTTGTACACAGTAAACTGCGCATTAATTCTGGAGTCCAGCGGGCTTGACTGACAGCTGAGGCATCTTTTGATCCTGCTGTGAATGGGTATAGATTAGTGTGGGAGGGGCTACAACTAGGCCTGGCCTGGCAGAGGCCGGGCTTTATTGATTAGTTGATGCTCTATTGTTAGGTGATTTGTGGCTCACAATAGCAAGAGTAAAAGCCCAAAGGCCCGGGCGTGGCTGGGCTTTTCAAAGGCTTGGCCCGACCACAGATTAACCACTCCTCCCTAATACAAATAGAAACTCAGAAGAACACCTAAACATTAGGAACACATCCTCACAAATGGACAGTCTGGTTATCTCTAAACATGCCTAAAACAACTTCTGGCGCAAATTGAATTACCCCCATGAGTGCTGTGACTTTGGTCCTAAACTAAAATAGTCCAACATCCCCCTTTACCCCTAAATGCCCCACTGTGAACTGTACAATATGTACATGTAGGCATATGCATTTGGATCGCCTCCATGACATAACTTTGAACTATTACTAATATTTGTTTATACTCTACAATTAAACCTGGATAATTACTCTAAAGAGAAATGATGCAAAGTTGAAACATGGTCAGTCGTGTCAGTTAATTTGAAATGAATAGTACTAAAATTTAACCGCTTGAATCCATTCTATGTGTTTGTGTTGGACTACATATTACATGTAAATCAGCCCTTTTCTATTTATAGATATCACCACGAGCACCATGGAAATGAAAAAGAAGATGATATTGGTAATTATCTTCAGGAAAATTCAATTTCTCCACTAATTCAAGTTTTCCCATTTTCATAACCAAAAAATTTCAATTTAATGGATTTTACCCTCTGATGAAAAGTAACTGTTTCTAAATGAAAAAGCATTTATTACACTGTGCATTCTATTTGGTCATCTTGAAATATATTATTTTATTATGTGCCACACATAAAGGTTAATGCACATTGTAGGGCCCCCCACTCCTAATTCAGAATGTTAGCCCTACATGTACATGTAATCGATGGTTTACTTATTATCAGTTGATTTCTTTTTAATGTTTGATTGGAAAGCTCATAACTTTAATATCTAAATGCAGTTTATGATGTTTTGAAATTGTATGTTGAGTTTTAGGTTTATGAGAAATTATTGCAGAGCCAAAAGTTCTGACATGGGGGATATGCTTCAGGGATATAGGATTATAGACCCTTTTCACCCATGTGACCAGATCACATGACGCAAAACCTCCATCATGTGGACCTCCGTGTAGTGATAATTATGGTATGGAGAAAGTTAAACCACTTGCACACACGCAGCACTACATGCTTGACTGGTTTACTTGAAGAACTCATTAGCATAACTATATACTATGAGTTCATTATGTCAGTTCCTATCTTTTTAATGCGTTTTTAGAGTTTCCTGAGATGCAGACCTTCTCTGAAGGGCAGCTGACCTTTGTTCGACAGGAGTATTACCCATCACCCACAGGGCCATCTGACAATGAAGATCTTGTCACCGATTCAATACACATGAAGAAGGTATGAAAGAGGAAACAAACAAACCAATTAACAACTGCATGTAAAAAATTAATTTGTAGGTCTGTACTCACAAATTATCACTGGATTTTAAAATTTCCAGCTTTTTTATCGACTCAACTGGTTTATTTTTTATATGAAATGAAGAGATGATTCCTGTCTATTAAAGCGTGGAGCTTGTAATGAATGCCTGTATGGAAGGGGAAAACACTGAAGCAATTTAGTTGAGTGATAACAATTAAGGACGTGACATAGGCAGGCGACAGATCAAATAAGAACATGTCCAGGGTAGAACATGCTTGAAGTGGAGTTCATCAGATTGAGGGTTGGATGCAGAAGTTGGAATCATAGAGCTTGTGACCTTGAGCAAGACACTTTACCCTAATTGTCATCAAAATGATACATACAGGTGCATGTATGTTATTGTGTAGGTGATTTTTGGCTGGAATTGCTACTTGGTCATGCATGTTCCTTTGGGAGTTCTGGAAAATTCCCAGATGTCATCATTCAGGACCCAATTTCATGGCTCAAAACCACAAAATTCTGTGCTTTGAAGCTCCATTCGGTGCTTACAGCACTAGGAAAGAAAATTTGTGCTAATCCTGTAAGCACAGAATCAGTAGCTTATCCAGGTCTTAGGTCGGGGGCAGGGGGTGGAATTGCACATTTGGTTGAAAAGGTAACCCCAAAATTGTATTGGCACTGGAATTGGCAAAATGTTCTCACTGCACAGAATCCACACAAGCCAAACAGTCCTCGCCAACCGCAGGATTACCTAAGCCATAAGCACAGAATTTCCTGCTGTAGATATTGCCTTTCTATGCAGTTGGTAACCAGAGCAGTGATTGTTCCCAGGGTTAGTAGGCAAATTTTGTGAAGAAACCACAACAAACAGGGTGGGAAGTAGCAAAAGTTGAAAACGGAGATTATGGTACTTCCTGAAAGTACAGATAATAAACTTTAATATTTGATGCATTGTGTGTTGATGTAGCCCATTCCTAGCCAATGGTATAACCTTTTTAATTTGCCTGAGTTATGTCCCCTTGTTTTAGAGAACGTGAAGCTAAAGTCTGTGAACTGTGCGAACTATAGACAATGTGCCCTCTGACATCAAGTGTTTACATCTGTACCGAAATGTGCCCGTTGTTATGCACAAGCAGGGTGTTTTGCATAAAATTTGGTTTAGGAGTGAAATCGTAGGTCCTTTGAATTATGTGATGTCACTTCTTAACTAGCTACCCCCCCCCCCCCCCCCCCCCCTCACACAACATAGAATGTAAGCTGTCATGGTAGTTCTGTGGTCTCATACTCAGTCTCTTGGATATAAATTTAAAAGAACTGAATTTTCATCATAACTTTCTCTATAGGCTCTAGATAGTCATCTTAACTTCAACATGACCGAAGTGAAGGAATTCATTACTGGTAACCTGACATGCATGAGGACAGCACCACTACAAGGTGAGGTTGGCAGTCTTACCATAGGGTTGTCTTACATGTATGGCAGAATATTTCTGTGGTCAATACACTTCTATTAGAATTCTCCATGATACTAATAATAGTAGCTATGTGTCGATCTGGATGGCAATTATGTTAATATACAGGGTTTCTTTAAAAAAACGGAAACCGAGATTAATCTGTTTATTTCTCAGATACTGCTAAATTTTGTTTAAAATGGTAACCACCATCTATTACTTAATGATGACGTGTAAACTTTGTCCTTAAGATACCCCCACAGAAAGAAGTCACAGGGTGTAAGGTCCGGGGACCTTGGTGTGGCCACTCAATCTCATGGTTCAAAGCAATTACTCTCATGTTAAATAGACCTGTGGTGCATCTGGTACAAAGCCATTTCTGACATGGTCCGTTGCACAGCTTTGTGCTCAATCATTCGTGATGGTAGCATGGATTTCTTGGTGTCATATGAAAGAGGACATCATTAAGTAATAGATGGTGGTTACCATTTTAAACAAAATTGAGCAGTATCTGAAAAATAAATAGATTAATCTCGGTTTCCTTTTTTTTAAGACAACCCTGTATTGTTTTTGGAATTATAAGATAGCTTTGTTAACATGCTTTTCATTTCCCAGCTGAGTTTGATGAAATACGTTCAAGTTTGGCTGCAGAAAACCATTCCCAGTGTGGATGTGATGGTTTGTTTTTAGTGCCAAGACATTGGCCTCATTCTTAAGCTCATTCACATAATGCTGATGTGAATGGCTAAATGACAACCTACATGTAAGAAGAGTATTGTGGTGATATTTTTTAGTAATAATTTCAATGAAGTGACAGCAAAAAGCTTGTCAAAAAAGGGTTATTCCAAAACATTGGGCTGTTAACAATTCAATCACTATTAAAATGATTGTATCATAAAGTGTGGTTTATCAACTCTCCATTAATACCTTTCTGACTGGCATCCTGGTAGTCTCACCACTGTTAGATGCCATGTAACTCTGCAAAGAAACTGGCCTGTAACTCAAAGGAAATAGTCACAGTGTTTGAGATTTAAAGTTATAAGTATTCATGCCAGAATGTGTTCAAAGCTCAGCTTCAGTGGCGTATCTAGTGGTTGAAGGAGGGGGGGGGGGGGGGGGGGGTCAAGGGGGAAACCTCTCCCCCCCCCCCCCCCCCCCCCCCGGCAGCATTAAGGCATCATAAAAAATAAATAGTGTTTTTAAGAAGACGGTTTTAAGATAGTTCGTCGTTGTTTACCCTTCCTGGCACAAAAAGCTGTATACGCGCTCAGTTTGGGCATACAAGCTAACTTGGAAAAAAGTGCCACTGTTTTTAAATGAGTGATGCTCAGTCATTCCTGACTGCAGGAATGCCAGTATACATAAGGGAAACTCAGTTTGGCTGTTTGGGGAAAAAATACTGTTTAAAGTCCCACGATTGTAATTCCAGTTTAGAGGCAAGAAAACTATTATTATGAGGGAAAATACACCACAAGTTGAATTTTAACGAATTATCCTTAGGCCTATTAAAATGGCACAGTTAATTGTTCTGATGGACCTTGGCATTTAACCTGTCCACCAGATAGCAGGCACAGGAATTGCTACTCTAACCCAAACTTTGGTTCTATTTTGTCTCTTGCAGGGTCTCATCAACGAAGCCATTGTTTCCAGGATCTATTGGACACCTTGCTGTCAGTGCCCAATGGGCAGCAACTGGCTGAGATTGTGGCTCCAATGTACAGGCTACCAGTATCCAGGTATCTATTGATGTTTGAGTGTTCAGATTAAAGAGACCTCCAACACAGGTCGAGGTAGTTCAGTTGGTAGATCAATGGTACAGTGTTCCAGAGTTTGCATGTTCAAATCCCACTCTTGTGAAATTTCTTTGATAACTCTTAACATTGAGTATTAATTACTTAGTCAGATTCCCAAATGGTATATTTGACTATTGAAAGCATTTTTTATCTAATCGCTACTTAATGACTTATTGGCTTCATCAATTCTGGAATCCCCCCCCCCCCCCCCCCCCAAAAAAGAAAAAATCTTCAAGTCCTTGATGGCAGTCGTCAGTTTTCAATGCATATTTCTATTGTGCACTGTACGCAAGGTGAATTTGTTCAGGCAGGTAAGTTTGTTAATTGCAGTCTGGTGTTGAAGTCAAGTCCAGGTCTGAGTTGGAGGCAATAATTATCAGCATGAAAAAGCAGAATTAAAGTCAACTTGAGTTCAGACTTTGGACTCAAGCATACTTTTGAATGTCTTAATTGCCCTGTTGTGGCTGCACATCCGGAATCGGGTGGGTCCGGACTCAGCAAGTCTAGGCATAATTCCAAGACCATTATGATGTGTTATAAAGTGCTTTTGAGTCCAGCATCAAGTCTACTTTTTGAGCAGGGCTCTAGTCAAGTCAAGATTTGTTGTGTGTGTTTTGGGCTCCTAGTGGACTAAAGTTCACCCTATCACCAAATTGGCATTAGACTCTGATCCAAATTAGACTGTGATAGTCGACAGACTTTGTGATAAACAAAAATGTGCTCTATATGGATATACTTGAAACTGAGGATTTGGGGGCAAAAAGGTGTTCCGTGTCACACTGGTAACTCTTGACAAAAAGTGTCCATTGCTCCTTATAGACGCATCCGTGACAAGGAGGACAGGCTGAACTTGTTGGATGGGGTTGCCGGGATGCACACTGATGCATCTCAGTCTCTTCTCACCGATCTCATCCTGCTGTCTCCAAGACCAAACAAGGAGCTGGTAGAGAGACTGCTCATTGCCTCAGCTGGCTTCATTCACACGATTTCGGAGGTACTGTCCCTTCAGTGTCTTTTTGGGGGAATGTTTGGAACGTGTCGGAATGTTTGGAATGTTCAAGGGAGAACATTGCCTGTGTGAAGGAATGATATAGCTTTGGTAATGATAAAAACATAAAAAGATTATTTTAAATCTGAAATATGTTTTTAAAGACGATACTAGTACAGAACCTGTAGAGAAATATTTGAAATGCTCTCATCTTCGAGAAAATTTAATCTAAAGACCTCCTAAAATGCCAGTGGCTCATTTCGACTTCAATAATCAAAATAGCACATAATGAATGATTGCTGCACTATGCTGCACTCTACACGCTGCCCTGTGCCTTGCTGCGCATGCTGTATAAGGTGAGGGTTTTCGCATGAAGTACACCCTCTGTCACGTCACATAGCCTCCCGACAGGTCTAAATGTCCTCGTTTAGAATGAGCCAAAAATTATTATACAACGCGACAGAGGGTCTAACTTTCAACTTCAACTCATAAACAAAAAGTTTTATAAAACACTTCCAATAAACAAGAAGGACTGTAGCTTGACCACCAGCAAAAATTATGCAAATAAAGTACAAAAATATATGTTGTTGCTCGCCAGCAGGTTTTACTATAAAGTAAACAAATCAAAACCCTGTTTCTTCTTTTTTTCATAGAAAAGTATAAACGTGTTTGATATTCACACTTTGGCTTTATGACAGCAATGTAGACAATTTCCTCTATAATAAAAATAAACAATATTTCCCCACCATTATCAAGCTGATTCTCACTTTAGGTATGTATACATGAGGTTCTTTGGCAATAAGTAGGAAAGACTTCACTAAACTCCAGATGAGTAAACAAACAAGTTAACAGTTCGAACCAAGGCAACTTTACATCCTAGAGATCTCTCGTCTGGTTCCTGGCAGTGTTTGACAGAGGTCGAGTGTAGGTACAGTCAATGAGGATGTCCTGGCAGAAGGTGCACAGCCTCATTTCCCAATGGATCATCACACCATCCACATACGTGTACGTTTAGATGTGCACAATGATGGTGGCTAGCTTTGGAACTCTGAGCTTCTTTAGCTGGATGTGTGAGGGCGCTTTGGTCCATGGGGGTCGAAGGAGTGGGCACGGGCAAGGTTGTTGCAGGGGCTGAAGATGTGGTCATTGCCATTGTGACTGGTACGGGAGCAGGGCCTCCAACTTCATCTTCCATATCTGGTATATGCTGCTCACCAGCAATCTCCCTGGCTTCTCGGGGGGACGACTTGGCTGCCACATACTTATGTTATGGGATGCTGGGAGTGGTGAGAGCAGAGGCACTTCCATGGGACGACCTCATCCATGGCCTTTTGACCTGGTTGCTCGCTGCCATTAGACTGGCCGGTCTCAGTAGTTCTGCTCGGGTGCAGGTAACCTCTGTATCTGGCAAACAACATCGGACAACTTCTGTAGCACAAGATATGACCCCTCCCACTTGGGTTGCAGTTTAGGGCTAACCCCTAAGGTTAAACATCCACATAAACTCATGCTCCTGGATTCACAAGTCAGCTGCTCTCCGGTCACAGTTCCTCTTCTTCCATGTCAAGCCTTTTCTCAGGCAAGCTTGTGTAACCTCGTGAGACTTCTCAATCCTGTTCCTCAGATTCTCTGCATAATCAGTCTGTGTCTCAAACGTATTTACAGCAGTATGCTCTATGGAATAAGTCTACAAGAAAACTACTTTTTGGCCCAATATCATCATATTCGAGGATTGCCCAATATTCTCCTATGGCGTACATCAGTACGCGCTGGTACCTCTCCACAAGCCCACTTAGGATTGTCAGCCATTGTGCTCGTTTTGCTTATCCAAAGCATCCGACACATCTCCTGAAAAACCTTGGATTCAAATTGGTCCCCTTGTCCGAATGGACCTCTCTTGGCATTCTGAACTGACAAACAAACTTGCTAACAAATTTAGCAGCAAAAGTCTCAGCCCTTGTATCTGGGAGCGCGTATGCCTTCATCCATCTGGTAGTGTATTCTTCACTACCAAAATCCATTGGCTTTCCTCCTTAGTCTTGGGAAGGGGACCACTCAGATCCATGGCTACCCTGTCTATGGTTTCTCCAACATTATACTCCTCCAAGGGCGCCACCTGCCTCTTTGGAGGGGATTTTCTTTTTGCACACTGATTACAATGGCGCAGGCAGGCTCTAACATCTGTCAATATTCCCGACCAGAAATGCCGCTGTTTCAGACAGGCCAATGTTTCTTTAAACCAAGAACAAGATGGCCAATGAATTTCCCAGCATGCAATTCTTCAATGAACTTGCACTTGTACTTTTTGGACACCATTGCTCTCAATTGAACGGAATTACCATCATCTGACTCTCAACATTGGTATAACATGCCTTCTTGTACCAACAACTGATCCCGGTAAGACCAATATGTCTTACTCGCTGGGGGCATATTGTGAGTTATATCCAAAGAGTTCGCTCTTTTCCCTCTCTTAGCAACCACTAAACTAGTTCATGATCTCATCAACCATTTGGATATCGCCGAGACCGTTGTTACTTATAGCGATGGCTGGAAGATGGTGACCTTGCCTATTTTTCATCAAGGTTAAACTACTACATGCACCATCACCATCATCATTAGTTTCAGCACGGCAGTAACTGCATTGTTTACACTGTTTGCTTTATGTGGTTTTTACATGAAGCATGCCCCCCTGTCACGTCACTATATCTTTCCTCATATCAACTCTGCATGATACCTAAGCACTTAAGAAATTCATCATTATTATGAACTTTTCCAGTAGTTATTTTCAGCAGCAGCAAATACACTCATCAGAATTTTCTTCTTTTGTAACTTAGCCTGATTTTCCATAGCCCTTCACATAATGATGTTGCAATGCTAATATTCTAAAATATTACAAAAATGTGAGCAGCCCATCATTGATCGCATTGCCTTCAAGATCCTCCTCCTCGCTTTCAAGTCGCTACAAGGAACTTCACCGGACTACATAACGGACATTATCACGCAATATCAACCGCCACGTAGTCTTCGTTCGGCCAGAGCACTACAGCTTTCTGTTCCCCGTACCAGGCACTCTTGGGGAGACTGCTCTTTGTCACGCGCCGCTCCCGAACTCTGGAACAATCTACCCCTTGAAATTCGTCAGTCATCATCATTGTCTGTATTTAAATCTTCTCTTAAAACCCACATGTTTACCTCATGATTTTGTGTTTAATGAGTTGGTATTCATTATTTCTGTTACTGATTTCTGTTAATCAAATTTGATTAATTTAAATTTAATTTAATTTATATTTCATTGTATTGTGCGCCATGAGCGTCTTGCTTGGCGGATACCGGCGCCTTATAAATGTTCATTATTATTATTATTATTATTATTATTAGCATTGATGACATGTTTTCATATCTTTTTCAGCATTACCTAGAAACTGTTGAGGACATCGTTTTCCGACCTGGAAAGTTTCCAGGTGAGTTCGGTCAATTTGAATTGCCTCAAGACAATTACATTGCCAGATACTAGCCATGACTTTTGAATACCTAAAAGTAGATTTAGAGTCACCGGAGTCACATATGTGTTTCTATTTTGATGTTAGCTAACGTTTTATGACCTACAAATGTGGATCTTGTTTATTCAGAATCTCTAAGAGACCTTGAGATTCAGAGAGTTGCTGTGCTGGTACTCGGTGCCTTGGCTGGTCATCGATGGCAGGCCGGTCACAAAACTCAGGCAGAATCGATTGTCATGAAGATTGAGGACAGATTGGGTGTTCATGGTAAGTGTGGAAAGCACAAAAATGTGCAATGTTAAAAAGTTAGCTGGGCCAATTCACTAAAATTGTGAATTTAGCCTGACTTCAGGTTTTTTGTGTGTGAAACTGAATTCAGACTTTAACATGTATAATCGGGTTTCCCTTGCCTTATTTTCAGGCTCTGGACAAGAACATCACTGGCATCCCTGCCTGTGATACTGAAAGGGATAATGTTAAAGGGATAATCGATTTAGTTTCTAGAAGCCAATTCATTAAAGGAGCACATTGCCTTGGAGGGTGAAAAAGTGCTTGTCCTAACATAAACAAAATGTGCATACTATGGGGTTTCCAACAGTCCAAACTGGCCTCCCCGACATGATTTTCATCAATGATTTGAAGACAGATGGCACATTTTCAAGGCATGGTCGTGATATTCTGGTGTTATTTTTTTTTTTTGGGGGGGGGGAAGCTTTCCAACCACAGCAATTTTAGTACGAACACTTTTTGTAGCCCAGTTTAAGTTAAGTGCCTTCAATGTGTCCCTTTTTAAAATAGTCTGGTACTATACTCCTGCAAGGCTTTTTAAAGCTGATTTTGAAGATGACTTCCCACTATTATATGAGAGTTTTGGCTCGATATTTGGTCAATCCTTGTTCACTTCATAAGTATATGGGTAACTAGGTCTGAAAATTGGGCTAATTTCTCTGGAATCTGTTGAAGAATTATCCTCTATTTAGATCTGTGACCAGGAAATCTGTAAGGGTGGTAGGGTTGGCAATTCAAAATGTCACCAAATGTCTGATCGTAACCCTTAACCTAGAGTGGCTTTTAGCCTTGGATTGGGGGATTTCAATTTTTAAAAAGTAGCATTAACTTCCGGGTGCAAATACATGGTACTTTATGAACAGCACATGACCTTACACAAATGTGTACTATTCATTTGTCATTCAACTGTCACGAAAAGTAATAGGCCTATGAAAATCTGAACGTTCTTTAATAATCCTTACTCTTAAAAGTTACGAATTTCAAATAGTCCACTCAAAACCTGGTGTTGAATTGTTGCTGGAAAGGCAGGATTGATACGGCATTCAGATTCAATCCTGACATTATTTACATGTACTCAAAATCAGTTTCAATATTACTGGGTACCAACCAAATTAGAAATAACACAAAACGTACACATACACACGTCACATTTGTAATCGTAGTGTATAGTATAATGTGTACGCAATATCCGTGTTATGTGGAATTACTGCACCGATTGATTACCAATTGGAATTTTGAAATGTTGGCAGCTTTGCAAATACATTGCACCTCTAGGTCCAAAATGTTGTGACACTTAAAAGTAACGATGGGATATAAATCCAGATTTGTTAACATTTGGTTTGAATTTTACTATTCGGTTTTGTATTGGAAACCGGATATTTGAAAGAACCCGAAGCCTTCCATTTTTGTGAAACAGGCTAAAGAAAACAACTGGAACATCCTCCAATTTGCACCGTAAACTCTGATTGTAACTGCATTCGCTAGTGGTCTTGTTGGTATATGAATAGCCTGACCATTTTTTTTCAACATTACAGCTCTGGAGCGCTTTTGTATTAGGCCCAGTGGTCACTGAATCCTGAGTCATTAGGAGGGCTTTTCATGTGGCACCCCAATCGTCACTTTTTGTTTGCATGACTATGAGCTAGATGGGAACTTATAATAACCATTAACCGTTTTTCGGTTTGAATAAAATTAGATTTTGAAATATCTGATTTCTCCCACCTATACTTCCTGAGAGGATATGGACAACATGTTTTGTAGGCATATGCCTGGGCATATATGTGACCGGCTCTGCAAAAAAGGCTATTAAGTCGCAAAATTAGAAAAATTAGTTATATACATAGTTGAATTTATCACATCCTAAGCTTTAATTTGGTGTAGGTTTGACCCCTGTGGCATTTTGTGGTCTCGAGATATCTTTACATTTGTATACTCATATTTTCCAAATTTAACGGAAGTGCGTTTAGAGATACAGGCCTTTAAACACAAAAAGTGCAAAGAAATATGATAGAAGTAATTTTTATCAACATTTATTTTTTATTTTTTATTTATCAATATTAATTTTTCTGAGAATAAATTCTGAAAATATAGATATAACAGAAGCCAACAAACCAAAAACTAAAAAAATCACTTACGTGAATATTTTTTCGCCTGCTTCACATAAAACAGCCCTGTGTGTGTTTTCACATAGTGCGACATAATACCCCTTTTTGCAGAGCCGGTCACATATACTGATACTGAAATTTGACAGTATTAATCTTGCATGTCATCAGATCCATGGGCATATGAGAAGACCCTGACGTCTCTCACCGAGGATGAACGAGAGAAGTTCCACCATGATACAGTGGCTTGGATTGAATCCCTGGGCAACGCTGGGCTGCATCGCTCCTTCCCTCATATCCAGAGCTACACCAACTCCAGCTCTACTCATCCCCTGCTGAAGAGGGCTGGCCTGCACTCCATGAGGGACTACCATCATGACATGGTAAATTAATAATCCCTTTCCTCCTGTGGTATCTAGAGTGTCGGTTATTTTGTCTAGTTTTTGGTGAATGCGGATGCTGTCTGTTTCAAAATGGGAGCCGACGCGTCTGTATGGCAATCTTGAGTGGTCTTAGATGATGACGCAGGATCAGATGAGATGTTGTTTGCTTTCCCCCATTGCTCTGGACTATTGTACATGGTTGATTTTGTTGTCTGAGGGGTTCCCCATGCTTCTGATTGTAAGATAACTGAAAGATTATAAGCTCCGTAGTGGCGGCAAGCTTAGAAGAATTTAATTGAAAAATTGGGAGAGCCTGACAGATCAGTGTGCACAGTTTAAGCTAATGACATGAAATTTAGACCCGTTTTTTTATGAAGGGATGGGTATGTCACATTTTTGCTAATTGATGTCATACTCATTCATTTAGACTTGCTTTTATGAGCAGAAGCTAATTGATATCGTATTTAGACTAATTGTCCAAGGGCCTGAATGTCAAATAATTGCATTATGCATTTTCATGAAGAGATGCAAACATACCTGCCCCTTGAACACGCCCAAAACATGTGGCACGGAAATTTGTAAAAGTATATAGGTCAACTGAGATTTGGGGTTCCACAAAGGGATGGGCATTTTTGATACCTTGGCAGATTGCATCTGTGGGAAAACAGTTTGTGATAGTTAACAACATCATAGAAAAATTTAACTTTCAAAGAACCGTACGAGTGTTTTTCCCTGCTTACAATTATTTTAATCTTTTACTTTTTGCACTTTTAAAATAACTTTAAGTGCGATTATCTTGAAATGTGCATTTCTTGAAAATTCACATGCTTGTTTCTTTGTGAAAACGGTCACAAAGTGTTGTACAATCTTGCATGCACTGGTATTATTGCAGTGCTACTGAATTGATGATTAGATTTGACTTATAAAGTTCATTTCAGGTTTCTGGAGATGCTGGAATTTCTTGAACCGTATCTTTTACCTTTAACATGCATAGGCAGCAGAGAGTCTCTTAAAGTCTGCCCTGGATGAAGATGAGAATGAACATGTGAGGTACGAAGCATCGCTGCTCTACCAGAATCACCCCAACGGGGGTTTCCAGAATGTCTCCAAGTTCATCAGCCCAGAGGAGTGAGTAGAAATATCATGCAGACATCCTTGAATTAAAATTAGTAAATATGCAAGCACGGACCACAAATGCTATTTCCAATATCAGCCAGCTGGATAAATGTAAGTCTGCGAAGAGAAGTTTTATTTTATTTTATTTTATTGGGGAGACCTTTCTGAGACTACACTATTTTTCAAAGGTGCCCACTGGCACAAATACATATACAGGGAATAAAAACCTAAAAATTATACAATTAGATACATAACAAAACACATACTTGTCAACATCAAACAAGGAAAAGAATTTAAGGACGTAGTCTGGCCACTTGGAACATTCCAATGAGAACATTCCCGGTTCCAATCGGGAACATCCACTGTTCCTACTAGGAACAGCTTGGGAATGCTGCACGATTATGTATGGGAACAGTGCTCTGTATAAGTCTGTGTGCATACTTACAAGAATGGCCTGTTCCAACGGGGAAGACCCACTCTTCCTACTGGGAAAAGCTTGGGAATCCTGTATGGGAAAAGTGGTCTGTGTGTGTGTGCATAATACAGGTATGGCCTGTTCCTATCGGGAAGACCCACTCTTCCTACTATAGCTTAGGAATACTGCGCGATCCTGTATGGGAACAGTGTACATGTACATGTTCTGTATATACGTCCAAGGACAAGAGAAGAAAGAAAATACAAAGGAACCTTTCTTGTCCTCGCGAGTCGGTCTTTTGTTGAAATCGGTCCTCGGACGTAAAAATATATGCTTAGTCTATGGGGTTGGGTTATATTAAAGAAACACCTTGCCTGTATATGCACCTTGCCTGTATGCACCTTGCCTGTGACGTCACTTCTACACCGTCCTAGTATAGCTGAATAGCTGAATAAGGATATCACCACTCAAGACTCAAAACAAAAGGAAACACAAAGCATTGTCCTCGGAAGTATTGGGAAAGTACGACTGTGTGGTCTGTGTGTGTGCATACTTACACAGTTATGGCCTAATCCAATCGGGAACACCCACTGCTCCCACTGGGACCCGCTTGGGAATACTGCGCGATCCTGTATGGGAACAGTTGTCTGTGTGTGTGCATACTTACAGGAATGGCCTGTTCTAATAAGGAAGACCCACTTTTCCTGCTGGGAACAGCTTGGGAATGCTGCACGATCCTGTATGGGAACAAGGGTCTGTGTGTATACATACTTACGGGAATGTCCTGTTTCAATCGGGAACACCCACTGTTCCCACTGGAACCAGCTTGGAAATTCTGCGCAATCCTGTATGTGAACAGTGGTCTGTGTGCGTGCTTACTTAATACAGAAAAGGCCTGTTGCAATCAGGAACACCCACTGTTCCTGCTGGGACCAGCTTAACTGCGCAATCCTTTATAGGAATCAAGAAGTTCAAAACTAGTGTAAAGTGCCCGTAACTTTATATGTCGGGGCATTCCAATTTGTGATTCTCTCAAGTGTTCCAGGCGCAGTATAATTTCTCCTCGAGCCATACAAACTTAAGTCACTATTTCGTGGATAACTCCTGCACGATATGCTGGAGTTATCGAAGATGTATCACATGGAAGGGTGAAATGCAAAGATGCTCGTGGTTGACGCAGTGGTGCCGGTTACCTATCAGTCGGGTTGCTACAAGGCAAAGGTCGTCAGAGTTTCCGGTGAGTTTTTGGTTGAGGCTTTTAAAAATTGTGTTAATTATTATTAGTAGTATTGTAGTGACGGCGTGGCATTCGCGTGAAATTCCATTTTCAACTTGATGGTCCCATTTCTTTCCCGCTGTTGTCACGGCATCCATTATTAATTGACATGTTTTTCACTATCCGTTATTGGCTTTCTTTGTCATGAAAGCACAGAAAGTAAAGCAGAGATTTGTGTTACCACTTTTATTAACAAAATCTCCAGGTTGTGGATTCAAATATTATCGGGTGTTGCATGTACTTACTTATTAACGGAACTGAAGCTCTTGACTTGATTGTTAAAAGTGAACTTTTTTGACAGGGGGGAATTTGTTGTGGTGTTGCTAATTCCTCTATTTTTTTTTATTTATCCACTTCTCAGTTGTCGGGAGAATTTGAGTATGTGTATAAGTTTTCTTATGCCTCATTTGACCAGTATCAACGGAGGATATTTTTGTAGATAAAAACTGTCAGAAAAAAAAAAAAAACTTTAGTCCAAAACAAATTGTTCCACTGGAAAAAGAATTTGTGATCCCTTTTTCCCCCTGTTTGTTTACAACTTCAGTGGGCATTGGCCATGAAACAGTTGCCTGTCCATTATCACCCAGCATTTGTAACTCACCAAAAGCGAATCTCAGGTCAGTTGACTGTTTACTTTTCACTGCTTTAATTCAGGTTCTCTTTGTGACCAGGATGACTACGATTATGAACCCCTCATCTCCCTTGTTCTTGGGGATAGGTGCAAGATGGGAATGAGTGATTTATCAGGAGATAGTGGGCCACCAGGTGCCAAACGTCTCCGTCTGCATTCACCCCATCACCTCAATCGGCTCCATTGTCGGCAACCTCCCCATCGCCTGCAACCGCCTCATCGCCTTCACCCACTCAGTCGCCTGCTCTTGCTCTGCCATGTCTGCTGCACCATCTCCATTGCCTCCACCGGCTCCATCGTCGGCAACCACCCATGGCCTTCATTGCCTGCTCTCGCTTAGCCACCTCTATCTAGCTGCCACATCATCTCCATTGCCTCCACCGGCTCCATCAGCGGCAACCACCCCATCGCCTTCATCGCATGCTCTCGCTCCGCCACCTCCATCTGCCACACCATCTCCATCGCCTCCACTGACTCCATCGTCTGCAACCACATCATCGCATTCATCGCCTCCACCCACTCCGCTGCCTGCCCTCGCCCCACTGCCTCCATCGGCCATGTCATCTCCATTGTCTCAGTCAGCCAAGTCGCCTCTTCCTCCACCCCACTCCCCGAAACAGAATGTGACCAGCGCTTCGTTGTCAAATGACTTTTTAAACAGTTTGTTTGTATCTCCTGAAGAACTATTGCAATAATAAGGTGAATAAAAAAGAACTCATAAAGGAGATAATGGCAGTTAACACAGATGTGAGAGGTCTCAAGGCGGAGCTTCTGTCATTGCGAGGTCTTTTTGAGACGAATGTGGAAGCTTTGACAGCTGCACTTCGACAGCATCAACCCCACCATTTCACCCGGATGCAGACGTAATCGGCCACAGCCATCATACATTTCTTGAAGCGCCAGTAGTAGCGTTGTCCTAATCAGGGATTCAGAAGTGGCAATACTGGCCATTGAGCGGCGAGTCCATTAAGATGCCTACTACAAAAGCAGTAGTGGCACTGAGCTCCTCCTAAAGCTCCTACCCATTGTTCTACTCGAGGGAGAAACTGTCTCAACGATCGTACAACGGTGGTGTGGCACCCAGCAAATCTGGGCCAGTTCTCAAAGTGACTCTCAGCCGAGAGGAACGATTTCAGGCATTGTTAACTCAGGTGGAGAAGGAGTATCCAGGGTGCTCTACCGGAGAAGACCTTCGCCAGCTCAGAGACAGTGGCAATGCCAAATGCCGTAAACTCTAAAGCCAAGTTTGCAAGCTCATTATTTAAACGCTTTATTTGGTTACCTCACTTGTAACAATTTGGCCACTTAAAAATTATCTTCCAATGTGGACTTTTATGTGTCCTCTTATGAGTTTAAAGCAGAAGTTTGCAAGCTAATTATTTAAACACTGTATTTGGTTACCTCACTTGTATTGTTTATATACAAATTCAGTTGTTTTCTCCTTTATGTGGGTTTTCGAGTGCCGTTTGTTTAATAACTTATATATCATATTACTGTTGCAAAGAAAAATAGAGAGATGTCATGGAATTGAATGCTTAGTGTTGACGCTATATGTGACCGGCTCTACAAAAAGGGATATTATTGTTTTTGTTCAAGGTGGGGGATGGGGGTTGAAACCAGTGCTGGAGTCGAGTCCTCAAATCTGAGTACAGAGTACTCGGAGTACTTTAGGGGCCAAGTCCCGGGCCGAGTCCAAGTACACTGTTGACAAAAGTTTGCAAAGAAAAATAGAGATATGTCATGGAATTTAATGCTTAGTGTTGACGCTATATGTGACCGGCTCTACAAAAAGGGATATTATGTCGCCAAATTTGAAGATTTTGAGTGATATATATATTTGAATTTGTCACAACTTAAGCTTTAATTTGGTGTAGGTTTGACCCCTGTGGCATTTTGTGTACTCATATTTTCCAATTTTAACGGAAGTACGTTTGGAGATATGTGTAAAGTGTAAAGAAATGAGATCAAAATAATTTCTAGCAACATTTGTTTCTATCATCTTTACTTATCAATATTAATTTTTCTGAAAATATATTTTGAAAATATAGATATAATCGAAGCCAACAAGCCCCAAAAATGAAGATTAACATGTATTTTAACACGCTGCGACATAATACCCGTTTTTTGTAGAGCGGGTCGCATATTAGAGCAACAATTTTTCGCTAAAAAGTTAACTTTGGGATTTTAACATTTTTACATTTAAAAAGACTCATTCCTTTATATCCCAAAGTTTTAAATCCGAATATCATTTTGAAATATTTTGGGCGTGATTGATTTTTAAACTCCGGATAAAGGTGCGCACAGGCCACAAACTTTGAGCATCATTTTCTTAAAACAAGGGGACAAAGACTAAGCTTCAAAAGGTTACAATGGGGCCCAGGAATGAGCTACAGTTACACACAATTAAAAGCTTATTGCAAGTATTTATTTAGGAAAAACCATAATCTCAATTTTCAACTTTTTTAGTCTCCACCTGTTCCATGGTGGCAGGTCACATTGTGCTCCAGAATGCTTGTTTTTGTTCAAGGTGGGGGATGGGGGTTGAGACCAGTGTTGGAGTCGAGTCCTCAAATCTGAGTACGGAGTACTCAGAGTACTTTAGGGGCCAAGTCCCAGGCCGAGTCCAAGTACACTGGTGACGAGTCCAAGTCCAAAGCACCGAGTACGAGTACATTCAAGGCCGAGTACTGGGCCAAGTCCGAGTACCTAAGTCCGAGTCCGAGTCCGAGTCCGAGTACAGTACCAACAAAGTACAAAAACAAACTTTATATCCCCATTTAATTATGTCCGAAACTGATGACATATTGAATCTTTCATGCATACACTTACAAAAAAGTTCTATAGAATTCTATAAAAAAAAATTCTATAGAATTTCTATTCGATATTCTATAGAATTCCTTTATAGAATTTTTATAGAGTTTCTTTAGAGTTTCTTTAGAGTTTCTTTAGAGATTCTTTGGAGTTTCTTTAGAAAATGGGCCACTTTTCTAGAAAACATTTTATAGAATTCTATAGAAATTTTACAATTCTATAAAAGATAATTCTATAGAATGTCTGTAAGATTCTACAGAGTTTTTCTATAGATTTGTATATATAATTGTTATAATTTCTTTAGAGATCCTCTATAGTTTTTATAGAATTCTTAAGAAAATTTGCCTTTTTTCTATAAAACATCTGGTAGAATTCTGTAGAAATATGACCTCTTTTCTATAAAACATCTGGTAGAATTCTATAGAAATATGACCACTTTTCTATAAAACATTTAATAGAATTATATAGAAATATGACCCCATTTTTATAAATTATCATAAATATTTACAAACTTGGTAACTTTTCTAAACATTTTAATTGAATACTTTATATGTACATATGTCGACTTTTCTATCAACCTATGGCATTACTCTTGACAAGAAAATATCAACGTGATACACTTCATCCTTCAAAATTGAAACAATTGGAGATCAATACTTTTTTGCTGTGTACTTTTCACTGAATTTATTTCCAGCATAGGCCATGGCCAAAACAGTCCTGAATTGTTCCAAATCTACATGTAATACATGAATAATTTCACACAGGGAGTTAATGAAAAATGTATAAATACATGTATAAGCACCCGATATGCGTTCAACATTAATTAAATAGGAAACTACATAATTCCACATACATCATTGTTTCTATATTTAAAAAAATAGTAGGCAAAAAGGTATTTTTTTTTCAATTTTGGACGGATACAAAACAAGTAAATTAAAGAAGGCTTAAATAGTTTTGTATTTTATAAACAAAGGCAAAGAGACGAACAAGAATGATTAAAATATGAAAGATAAAAGAGCCTAAAACACATGAATCTTTAACAATGGAAATAGATCCCACCATAAATCTCTGAAATTTCACAGAGATTTTAAGGGGGAAACTACATTTTCGTTGTTAAAATATTAATAGTGAACAATCACCCCTGTTGGCGCACTTCCGGAGACCTTAAATTGGAAAACTTACATTGATCTCTTAAGAAGATCAGCCCTGAAAAAGGTCTTTGTGAAATTTTTACTAGTACATGTATATAAATTTGTGAAAACTGATAAATCACCTGACGTAAAGAGAAATGTCCTGGCGAAAAATTGAACTCATACTAACGAAAATCTAAAATACACACAGACTAGTGAAACTCGGTTTACTCCGGACACAGATAAACATATATAAAAATAATTTTGTGGCGATCAATAGGCAAAAATTGAAAGTTAAATAAAACTATTTTTGAGGGTTAAATGGACTTTCTAACGGGCGATCAGGGGGGACACCCCCCCCCCCAATATTTTGTCATATACATTTTATTTTCCCTTTTCATTTGAAATTTAGACAGCTAACTGGCTAACAACTGTTTTGTTTAATCACTAACATACAAAGCAACAATGGGGACAATCTTTACAGAATATAAGTCAAAATAAGATTGTGTAAGCTAAAAAAGGGAATGTCACCTCCTACTATAGTAACAATTGTAGACTTACTGCATACAAAAGGGTTTAACAAGTGTACAATTAAGATAAGATCTTATATAATATACATGTTACTCGGAAGATCTTACCGGAGAGGACTTGAGCGAGGACTCTGACGACTTAGGCAGCTCTGTGATGGGCGAGGACTTGGATAGCTCTGCATATGCAACGGATGAGGACGACTCCAAATGGTGCGGGCGAACACAGTTCGATGCTAACGAGCTTGAACATGGGGCGAATTCACCTCCAACAAACAGCCGCAAAGAGACGAAACAGCGGGGGATGACACACACTGGCTCCCGTCGCAAAAATATGGGGATACGAGACCCCAAATACTGAACCGTAGCCGTAGGCCTATACACAGATGAAAATTTATGAAATAATTTTGTGGCGATCAATAGGCATAAATTGAAAGTTACAAATGGACTTAAAACATGGCAATCCGGGGGGACACGTCCCCCCCCCCCCCCCCCCCCCCCGAATATTTTTGGAGGGGACGGCTATGGCAGTGTGTTCCCCCCCAATAATTTCCCCTTTGTCATATGCATTTTATTTTCCCTTTATATTTGAAATTTAGACAGCTAACTGGCTAACAACTGTTTTGTTATCACTAACATACAAAGCAACAATGGGGACAATCTTTACAGAATATTAGTCAAAATAAGATTGTGTTAAGCCAAAAAAGGGAATGTCACCTCCTACTATAGTAACAATTGTAGACTTACCGCATACAAACAGCTTGTGATCAGCGTGTCGACATATGGTTCAACATGTTGCTTGTACGTGTGATCGAGTTGTACTCGAGTACGAGTATGAGTACGGGGAGAGTACTCCAACACTGGTTGAGACACATACAGGAACTCACGATAGGGCTCTGGATCAGGGGTAATAATATTGCCATATAATGCTATAGTAGAAACACTATAATTGCTTGCACTACTGTTTCTGTTTCAGGTATTCTGAATTCAATTCATCCCAAGAATTGGCAACCGCAGTAACAAGTGTTCCCTCCAGGCATCGTGTGAGACGCGGCTTCTGGGAGGGCATCTCGTTCAAGCTGGCCAGTCCATCCATACACTGGAGGAAGCTCATCGGCAGCTCCAAGGCTGGAGCAGAGTTTGGTCTGACCATCAGGAATGAATTCGATCTGAAGATTGGTAAAATCACAAACCCACGACTTTCTCCATATGTGACCCGCTCTGCAAAAAGGGCACTTATGTTGCAAAATTTGAAAATGGTGTTTTATATATAGCTGGAAAGGCCATTTTATAAGCTTTCATATGGTATATGTCTGAGGTCTCAAGCATTTTGCAATCACGAGATATTAGGAAATTTGCATGTTTGTTTTCAGGAATTTCTTGAAATTACTTAAGGAGAAACAGCCAATTAAAAAAAACAAAAAGCAAAGCAATAGATGGAAGCACTCGACAAAAACATTTTCTTTTTCCAACTTTACTCACTGAAATCAAAGATTTTGGTTATGAAATAGAATAACATAGGTATCAAAGATACAAAAAATTCCCTCCCTTCAAAATCACTTGTTTGAAGAATTTTTCACCCTCTTCACATTGAACGGCCCATAACTCATAAAAGCATACAGCGACTTATGTGCCCTTTTTGCAGAGCGGGTCACATATGCGTTTGCGGTCACATGAGCAATGTCGCTTTGGCAGAAAAAATGGGGATTGATCTTTGTCTCAAAAACTAAAGCAAAGAAAAAAATGGTTGTGTTGCCCTTGGACCGACCGACCATACACATTTTTTAAATAACAACAAAATATCAATAAAAACATAACTCGGCCCCTCTGTATCAAGAAGTGTTTGTATTTGATGTACCTTCTTTACTTTATGCATATATTCATGTAAAAAAAATGAAACCAGGGGGTTCGTCCAACGTTTAGGCCTAAACACGCCCGGGTGAGCATGAAGACTATTTTGATCCGTCACGTTCGTTAAAGCTCCATTTGGGCTGAAGAGTAGCCTAGCTAAAAACCCTAAACTTTGGGTCTGGGGAGCTCTAGCAAGTAAAAAAACAAGAACAGCATTTGTGAAAATGCTGTGTACATACAACCAAATCAATCTCTCACAAGTAGATCAATGTCTCACCCATCTGAAAGTTGGTGATTCTAGGTTAAAATAACTCAGAAACTTTAAACCCCTTCTGTTCAGCTGTTATTGTGTGCTGGTATGCCAATACAGGCTTGTGCAGCCAAGTTTTATGCAAACAATAGGCAAACAATGGATTGAGAAGGCAACCAATGGATTGAGACGACAACTGGCCAGGTGGTCTTTTTCAAACCATGGCTATGGCCATCGTCTGTTTTCAATGGAAAGTTTCTCCACATCATCATATCCTGTTTATGTGTGTACTGCATGCTCATAACATCATCATGGGCCAAGCTGTAGGCAGGGACAGTAAATATTAGGTTCTACAAGCCCATCCTGACGGAGTGACAATCTAGTTTTCTAGTGTTTAAGTCCACGTACCCAGGCCTCAAGCTATTATGATTTGAGGTCCAGAATTTTGAGGGCGTTTCCCCAAGATCTTGGAGCATTATTTTTTTAAATGGACACTAAGAATGTCATCATCCATAGTTCTGCAAGGCACAAAAAGTGGCATGGAAAGAGTGGCGGAAGGATATTTAATCTAGTATTTGGTCTGCATAACAAGAAGCTCTGTCCTTGTCGTGCAGGAACAATTTCAACTTGCCTAACTGTTGAACCTGTACACCTGACTTTTTTTCCCTGATAGCTCCACTGAGTGGTCACCTGCGTGTGGATCTTCTAGACGAAGCATATGCTACAGTCCTGGTTGGTCTTGTTGGTGTTACATTTGATGTTGCCCGGGCACGTTTCTGCTTTGGTGGTTTCATTGACTATAACCTCAACATTTTGCAGGTGAGCAGTACTGCAGAAAAACTGGGTGTAACTTTGGGCCATTTTATATAAGCCTGTTCGATATGACGATATTTCCCGATATTTCGATATTTTTTTCATATCGAAAATCGTATCGGCCCCTTTAAAAAAAAACGGAATATCGGGGACTTCGATATACGAAGAATATCGCGATATATGTTCCTTTTGGCCGCATTACGTGTGGATTTGTCCAGTTTACTTTGCTCGAAATTCCAGTTATTTCCAATTATTGGACGGTAGGAATAGTATATATTGTATCATGATGTACCATGGAGGAATAACAAAATACATACATGCACTAAATGTGTCTTTCTTTGACCGTTTTCTAAACCCCGACATGACATCTCCGCGCGCTCCGCGCGATTTACCTTCCGCGCGATTTACCCTCCGCGCCGTACGTTGTCAAGTGCAAACAACGTCTTATTCCCAGTGTACAATGTACGTACCTACACGCTTGCGAACTCATCTTGAGATCGAGGGGTATGGCAATTGTTTGCAATAAGGTCAACCCCTGTAGCGCATCTGCGCGTGCGCGTTGCTTTGTTGCTAGCCTTGGTCAAGTGCAAGCAACCGCACTGAATGCCACCGTCTTTCCCCAGTGTACAAGGCACACGTAGTTAGGTGTAGTTACGTGTAGCGAACTGCGTCGCGTCTTGAGAAAAGATTAAAACACGTGCCGCGCATCCATTGTACATTGTGCAATGTACGTCATGTCGTCTTCACAAAATATACGACACGATCGTTTGTTGACAGCTCGCATGTGATCGTCCATGGTATTATCATCTGTGTTACTAATCAACAATGCTGAAATAGAAACAAACGCTAGTCTTTCTGGAGTGCCATAAAGTAGCCAACTGAAGGTAAATGTCGTAAAACTCCAAATACTCAACGAGCGAAGGGAAGCTTTGTCAAACCATGGTCAAACCGGCCCCCCGTTCCGATCCTGCCGCTCAATCCCGGCGGTCCCGATCCCGGTGGCCCCGATCTCATGATGCCGTGGTGACTTCCGTCATGTATTTTTTTTATTCCTCCGTTCTTCCGGTAATGAAAAAAGTGACGTCATCACGATAATATCGAATATCGCGATATTTTTCTGCCGATATTTCGGTATCAAAATAAATGGATATCGAACAGCCTTAATTTTATACACTTACGATGAAATTTCTTCTTCACCAAACCTAACTGATTTTTATTTTCGTATTATTAAGAACAGTCTTCACTTTAATTTCGAATATTTTTTAGATGCTATAAAGCAGCTGATTTGTGACATTTGACCCCCGTAGACACCATCTGGCCTTTCAGGCTCTCTCATAAACATGTAATTATAATTTTCAATTAACCTGTTTCTTACCAATGTTGAGTTTACTCGACAAACCACAAACAGAATATCCAAACAACAAATATATTCACAATGTTTCAAGAACTGTAGTGCTTGGGTTTTTTGCTGTCCATACATGATCTATTTACCAACAGAAAGAGTTTGTTCGGATCTTTCCAATGGTGTTATCAAATGCATGTGTCACTATTACAATATTTTGAGAAAACTGTATCTGAAGTTTCAATTTAGAGTTATGTGTATGGAGTCATTGGATTGCCATTGGTTCATGTGACAAACAACTGTTTGATAAAGTGGGCCAGAAGAGAAAACGGCCGTAACTTTGCTATTTTAGCAGGATTTATGACTTAAATTTGTACACTATTTGAAAGATAAATTTTCATGGAACAAACAACATTTTTCCTTTCCAATCAATTCTTGAGGGTGAAATCTTTGGTTGAAAATACAACCATTCAACAAGCAGTCAGCTGCTTTTTCTGCGTAAGTGGTTTTATTCTTGACTGAACAAAGAATGTGGTACTTGGGGAAAGATAAGCTAATAAACAATGTGGTAAGAAAAGGGTTAAAAACTTATTTTTGGCCAAAAGTTGGGGGTTTTAGGCCAATTGTCAGACATTATGAATATTAAATTTTAAGTGTTTGAAATTGGCTTGCCTATTTCTGAATAAAATTACATCAAATACGTCCCAATCTGCTGTATATATATTTAAACAAATAGAAACATTATATTACGTTGACTGCCAGCCATAATTTATAGGGCGCCACCACATTGCCATTGTGCAATCTGGACATACAGCGCATGCGTCCGTACTGATGAGGTGCTTTCAAGCTGTCTCTATCGATCACAACCATTCCATACATTGATGTACTCATACTGCCAGCAGCGTATTTGATGCGTCTTCGGTGATGCCAGAGTATTCAATTACCATAACAATATCGTTTGGTTCACTACGAGTATACTCGTAGTGGCAGAATCCGGTACACCCGTCACTACGAATATACTCGTAGTCGGCAGTCAACGTGTTAAAACCCCCGAAGTGGCTACTGACCAAAGTTACCCAGCTTACCAAAGTTATACCCCATCTTAGTGATACACCTTCTCCCAGTCTGAGTCCCCTCATTGGTGATCTTTGCTCTGTAAACGTCTCAACTAATAACTATTTAATTTACTGTTTTGCTGTGAATGTAATTCCAGGTAATTTTACACATTGGTGACATAGCTCAGTGAATTGAGCGGAAAGTTGCACTGTTACATTTTGAGTTGCACTTTACTGGCAGAAAAAAATATTTTTGGGGATTTTAATATTTTTACATTTTTACATTCGGAAAACCCATGTTTTATAACTGAATTCAAATTTACTAATATTGTTTTGGGGTGATATTATTTTTGCACAGTGAGTTTAATTCGAACAGTTTACAAAGCTTTATTTTCTCAAAACAAGTAGCCATGACTTTAATAATGTCCAAAGGATATACATGTGGGGGTTAGGAATGAGCTAAATGCATCAGTACATTTAAGAATTGTGATTGTGGTATTTTCTGAGAGTGCAAGTTATAAGCTTGCACTGTCAGGAAATACCATAATCATAATTCTTAACTTTTGCTACTTTAACTTTCCACCCATTTTGTGGTGCTTGGTCTCATTTAATAGAGGCTGGCAGGAGTCCTGTCCTACCACTACGAAATACATGTTGTTTTGTAGATTTTATTGGCCACAGCACTTGGAGGATTACATTGGACAGGCATAGCTGTAAATAGACTGACATCGGAAACAAGGATTAAACAGTGCTCAAGAATAGCTGTAAACAGTTAGGCTGAAAATTAGGGCCAAGGATTATACAGTGGTTTAAAGTAGCTGTAAACAGTTAGGCTGAAATCAGGGCCAAGGATTATTCATCAAGAATAGCTGTAAACAGTTAGGCTGAAATCGGGGTCAGGATTTTACAGTGGTTAGGAATAGCTGTAAACAGTTAGGCTGAAATCAGGGTCAATGATTGTACAGTGGTTTAGAATAGCTGTAAACAGTTAGGCTGAAATCAGGGCCAAGGATTATTCAGGGGTCAAGAATAGCTGTAAACAGTTAGGCTGAAATCAGGGTCAGGATTTTACAGTGGTTAGGAATTATAGCTGTAAACAGTTAGGCTGAAATCAGGGCCAAGAACAGGCTGTGCATAGTGTAGAGTGGTCCTGTTCATCGCAATTGGAGCCCCCCCCCCCCCCCCCCTTTCATGTGAATGAAACTTGAAAGCTTTGTTAATTATACTCTATTAATTATACTCCCATTCAAGAACATTATAGTTGAACAATGAATGGACTGTGTTTGAGCAGGAAATGTGGCTATTCACGTCAACCGGCCCAGGCGTCTTGCCTATTACACCAAGCTATATGGCTGTCGTCCTGCTACAAGGAGTTAAATTTTACTTATTTAAAGTTTAATTTCTCAACCAAAGAAACCGGTGCTGTGTATAAGTCTGCCATGTGATATATCTGCCATTCATCACCAATTTCATATTATACATGTTCGTATCAGTATATTTTGTGACTATGCAAAATAAACAAATCAATTCAATATACTTTTTAGTGTATTAATATTACCTGATGGAATGCACAAATCCTTGTAGTTAAAATCCATTGTTTTGTCTTCTGACAATCAGGAGTTTGGGGTTGAACGCATCAGTGACTTTGTCAAAGCATACGATCTCATCATCGGGCAAGTGGTTGGAAACATCAGGAGGGCGGTAGACATTGTCGTTGGCCTCTTCAATGGTGACATCAGCATCAGTATGCTGTTTGACAACTTTGTTCAGAGTGTGGAGGACATACCTACACTCATTAGTGTAAGTGTTACAGATTAGTTTTATCACTTTTTTAACTGACTTCACTAAAGCGTTTGATACGATTAATCATCATATTGCTTTTAAAAATCTTCTGGACCTGGGGGTTTCCCCTGTTGTTGTGCATTGGATTGTGGATTTTTTAAGAGAACGCAAACAGAGGGTTGTATACAAACAAGTGTTCTCTGATTGGCAAACACTCTCTGGTGGAGTGCCACAGGGGACAAAACTGGGTCCAGTGATTTTTTTGGCTTGTATTAACAGTGCAGTTGACCCAGCTAACAGCAAATGCTGGAAATACGTTGATGATCTCACCTTCAGTGAAAATAGATCATATGTCAGTGAAAGCAAAATCCAAACTGATTTGAATAATCTGAGTACTTGGGCCTGTAACAATGGACTGACATTAAACCCTGTCAAGTGTCAAGCTTTACAAGTGTATTTTGGCAAAAGAAACCCCCCAGATGTGCGGTACAGTATATCCAACTCTCAACTAGAATTTGTCACAAGGGTTAAGCTTTTGGGAGTCATCTTCCAACAAAATTTGAAATGGGATGCCCATGTAGACGAAATGGCCTCTAAAGCTAATAAGAAATTGTTTATGGTTAGAAAACTTTAAAAATATGGCCTTAATACTGAGGAACTTATTGTTGTGTATAAAGGCTATATCAGACCAGTCATGGAATATGCGGCTCCAGTTTGGCACTCAAGTATCACATCACATCAAACTAATCAAATTGAGATTATTCAAAAGAGAATTTGTCGAATAATCCTTGGAAACAATTACACAAGTTATGGTAAAGCTTTGGCTTCATTGGGAATTCAGTCTCTAGTAGATAGACGGATACGTTTGTGTCAAGAGTTTGCTCAGAAAACGTACAAGTCGGGAAATTTTAGTCAGTGGTTTCCAGTGTCAAAAAGGAGCCACAATATGTGTCTTAGATCTTGCCGCACCATAGATGAACCAACTAGCTCAACAAACAGATTTAAGAACAGTCCAGTGCCATATTTCACAAGAATTTTGAATCAATTGTTAGATTAGCTTAAATTGTGGATTGTAACATTTTGTTTGTAATTTTATGTCGTCAGTGATTGAGTGAATTTGTATGTGGGTTTTTGATGAGCATTTTAAAACTATTTAATTGTTTTCTTTAGTGAAGCAAACAATGTACTTTTAAATTAACGTGTTTTTTGTTTTATTGTAATCCACCGTGCAATTTAGCCTAAGGGCTACTAAACGAGATGGAAAATAAACCAGTAATAATAATAATAATAAAATCATTGGACCTTTTTCATGTGACGTCACATATGGAGAACTTAATTTCCCCGTTATTCGCACAAAATTCCCTCTGCCCACACATACAGTGGACAGCATGCATTGCATGCAGCGCACAACGCATACGTGTCGTTTTTGTGGACTCTACCATTTTATGTGATGGGGAAAGACAACTACAATCCACTAATAAATAGTCGGGTTAAAAAAAGAAACAATTGTGGAAATCTGTCACTAAACATCAAAATATCTTTGTCATAATGTAAGACATATTAAACTGGCATCGGATCCTATGAACTGTAAAACACTTATGTATTTATTACTTTTACACAACAAAGTAAGTACTGCATAACGGATATGGTCCTTTCAGAAGTTCTTTTAATTCAATCTCTTCTGTGTATGAAATACCACATTAATGTATTATGGCAGAACTAAACCAAAGTATGAAAGTTAATGAATTACTGTTTCAACTTTCTCGGAAGGAGCTCTGCGCTGGCCCAAACCTACAATACGCCACGCCTTTCAGTCATATTGTATGATCCCATGTAGGTCATTGACAAGTGTGGTTCTGGTCCCATTCTGAATCTATACAATGTGCATCGTACTATAGTTTATTGCACAGTCCGTAGACCAGAATATGAATAAAGCCGGCACCAAGCTAGTCGAAACGCGATTCGTGATTTGATGTGAAAAGTGCCCCTTTTTCTTCTTATCCAATCAAAACGACTTTTACATGGATTGAAAGCTAATTCTATCTAGTTTCTGAAGCCGTACGAGGTAATTCTGTACGATCTTCACAGCGAGCGTGCCATTTGATTCATCAGTGGCCGACCCAAAATGTGACTTGACCTCCACTTCTAGGAATCGTCAGAATTTAGTTGTTTAGACATGTTTTTTCAACAAAAAAGTGCCCTTCTTTCTCCAAGCAGAATTATAGGGTAACTATATTCATTGGAAAGATGGATACTTTCAAATGCCAGGCAAGTTAACACGTTTGACAAAGGCACTTTCCATACACAGCACAGCTGGTGCATCATTTCACAGGATGATTGAGACTACTATTAACTTACAGTCTAGTAAGGTATTTCGTAATAATTTAGTAAAACAAATTGGAAGATTACCAATAGTGTACACTACCTTTAAACACTGCTCAGTGAAGGTCAGTGAGCAAATGCGTGCTAGTTCTCCATATTCATATTGGACTTCCTGGTGTTAATGATGGTAATGAAATGCTAATAGACCTACATGTATGCACAAATGTCATGACACTGTTCACCTTTTTACCAAGTGGGGCATGCAGAAAGATTACCACGGTGTAGTATATGACTTCTCTGATGAAATGCACCTTCTTGATGCACCTCGGTGGCATATCTTGCAGCACGTTTTCTAAATTGAAAGTACCACCACTTCACAACTAGCACTAACATATTTTGACGTGCCACGTCATTTTAAAAAAAATGTGCAATTTTGTCCTCCCCACTAGGGGCGTACATCGGAACCGGGTACCCGAGTGCCCGACCATTCATGTCAGGAACTGGTTCCAGATTATGGAATCGAGTACCTGTACAACTTTACATTATCGCATAGTAACTTCCCAGACAATGAAAAAAGAAAGGTTTCGAATGTTATTTGTTGGGAATTTTCAAAATTAAAACCAGACTTAACATGGAAACCAGCACAGATTTCATGTTTATGACGCTCACGAAACTTGACAATAAAGGGAATTTACCGGTCATGGTTTTTGTAGTCTGGGGATGGATAAAGATCCTCGACGAGACATAAAAGCATGCTTCATTCCACAATAATTACAATTGTATAAAGCTTCGGGGCAACCGTCTTTTGTGATATGCTGGCGCGTGCACGTGCCGGCACACGTAAAGGCGAAGTGATCATAATAAATACTAGACAGGCATGAGATTTTTCAGACTTTTGTCTGAAATCAGACTTTTTGAATCTCAGAGAAAGACATTAGGGCCTATTACAACTTCTGGGATTGGAAGTTTTGGGTTGGGTTTCTTTAACAGGTACCGGGGTACCCGTATTTTTTTCAATCGGCTACCCGGTTCTTTTACTACCCATAAATGCACACCTCTACTCCCTAACTGACCCAAAACCTGGATATGCCACTGAGGCATCTGGTGGGTTTGAGCTGGCTACACCAGAGGTGAGATACCAAAATGTATCTCTGTATCAACTTGAACAAATTCACCTAGAAAGAAGTAGTGTACAATTATTTGGATGAGAATTTTACATTATGTAATTCTTTGTTCAGACATATTAGTATTTACAAATTAAGTTCTCTCTGAAACAAAATCCCTAGGCAAAAAATATAATAAGGGGTACCCGATTGAAAATAATATGGATACTCGGGTACCCGTTAGACAAACCCATGCAACCCAAAACTTCCAATCCCGGAAGTTGTAATAATGTCTTTCTCTGAGATTCAAAAAGTCTGATTTCAGACAAAAGTCTGAAAAATCTGTCCAACGTATGATCACTTCTCTGCCTTTGCATATATGCTGGCACGTGCATGCGCCGACATATCACAAAAGATGATTGTCCGGAAGCTTTATACAGTTGTATTTGTGGAATGAGGTACGCTATTTTGTCTGGTCGAGGCTATAATATTTATGCCCAGACTACATAAACCACGACCAGTAAAAAATTCCCTTCATTGTCAACTTTCGTGAGCACCATAGATGTGAAATCTGTACTGGTTTCCCTGTAGTCGGGTTTCAATTTTGAAAATTCACGACAAATAACATTCAAAACCTTTCCTTTTTCATTGTCTGTTAAGTTGTACGGGTACTCAATTCCATAATCTGGAACCGGTTTCTGGCATAAACGGACAGGTTCTCGGGTACCCGGTTCCGCGATACACACCCCTAAAAATATTATATATCACAAATAAGTTTGTAATACTGCTGAACAGTGCTTGCCAACAGAAATGACCTGAAATGTACAATGAAAGTTATAAGGGCTTGATGTTTTGATCAAAGCAGAATCTTTCTCAAAGGCTATAATTATAAACTTTGACTTTTACTTGTAATTTTGCACGTTTGACTAAATTGTCTGCCAGCCTTGGCTTCTATTGATTATTATTGTATTCTGGTGTAGGTATAAATATTCTGTATTCATTCCTTTATCAGAATATAAGATCAGTGGCTGCCAATGCAGTCGCCCGATTGTCTCGATTTGACCCAGACCAACTCCCACCCTCTATCAGAGGCGTCATCAATGTAGTCAACAAGGCTGCTCAGCTATTCAGTGATATCAAGACCGATGTCATGGAGTTCTACCAGGTCAGTTGTTTCTCAGAGATGAAACTTTTCTATTTTTATCGGAAAACTGACTTTTTGAGTACAATTTGTCCAACAAAATTTTATTTTTAAACCATTCCAAAATGTGCGATTTTATTTAAATTATAATTAAGAAGAAAACTGACGTAAAAATTATCGTGAGCGTAGTTTTAATCTCTTTCACCAGTCGTAAATGGAGTGTTTCTGTGGTAGATACACCGAGGTCTACACTGATCGGAGCCTTTTCCGGCTGGATAAAAGGTTAAACATTGACCTGTGACATGCAAAAATTACCGCGCATGTGTCAGTGTGTGGTGCGTGCGTACCACGTGTGCGTGCACCTCGCAGATGCAACAGTACCAGTGCCACCGTACAACCTACAGCGGACCGCCCGCTAGCACAGCGGACCGCCCGCTAGCACAGCGGGCCGCCCGCTAGCACAGCGGGCCGCCCGCTAGCACAGCGGGCCGCCCGCTAGCACAGCGAGCACAGCGGGCCGCCCGCTAGCACAGCGGGCCGCCCGCTAGCACAGCGGGCCGCCCGCTAGCACAGCGGGCCGCCCGCTAGCACAGCGGGCCGCCCGCTAGCACAGCGGGCCGCCCGCTAGCACAGCGGGCCGCCCGCTAGCACAGCGGGCCGCCCGCTAGCACAGCGGGCCGCCCGCTAGCACAGCGGGCCGCCCGCTAGCACAGCGGGCCGCCCGCTAGCACAGCGGGCCGCCCGCTAGCACAGCGGGCGGCGCGGTGTAGGTTGTACGGTGGTACCGTTGCATATTGCCGGCCGGCCGGGTACGGGTAGGGACATAAACGATCCGATGGATAAAATCCAACATGTGCAATTTTCGGAGGTTTCAGATTTAGTTATATAAAATGCAATGCTTTAAAAATCACATTGATTACCTTGAGGATGGCGAAGAGAGCATAAGTGATACATTTCACTGACAGTTGTTGGAACTTGAGAAAAAGACGAGAATTTTCCCACGTACGTAAGTGGAGTTTTGTTGAACTTGAATCATGGACATGATTGATCATGGAGAAATAATGATTGAATGGTGTCACGAATGGTGCCCTTTTCTGTCGGACTTTTTCCTTGACTTTCTCAAGCAAGGAAGTGAACTTCTTTTGATGAGTCTGTGACTCTTACCGTAAATCAGACTTTTAAATTTTGTTAAACATTTTTTTCATTGTAAGATTTACAGGAGGCAGTGTCCGGAAATTGGGCATGAAGTGTATTATACATGTACCGGTACATGTGTAACTGCAGCGTGGCCCAGATTTCGGACATGTATTTTTGTCCGACTGATTTTGTTTCCATATGCCAGTTTCATCTCTGCATGGTTTCTGTTTTTAACAAATACCCAGTATAGCTACATTGTGCCAATGCGTTCACACTCTCAGACCTTGCACTGTACAAGTGGTTACTAATTACTCAGTGGTATGTGGGATCTGGAGGTCAGCTGTAAGTTGAAAGGAGTCAAATATGTCAACTTTAAACCACCACAGGAATTTCCTCATAAAGCACAAATTTAGAGTTTGTCAGGCCTTTGTTAATACAGGATAATTGTAATTGTTTCAATGGTGATGGATACATTTATCTTGTTAGTGGTTCTAAGGGCATCTAAGGGCATCCAGTTTAAATTCTGCAGTATACTCATTTCCGACATGACCTATAACTTTGGCTCCCGACCAAGACCCGTCCGAAAAAAGAAAAACAAGAAAGAAGGTGAAAAAAAAAAACAGGGTTCCTTCACACTCAGTGAAAATCCTGGAATTTAAAGCCATCATGGAAAGTCATGCAGAAGTCATGGAATTTTGTTGATTTTGGGAAAGTTGACATTGGTATAATTGCTAAAATTGAAATATACCCACATAGTACTATTGTTATAAACAGTTTATCATTACCAAAAACTGTCATACATGTACCTTTAAACTCAAACTCATGTTGTCACATTGCATTCTTGGCAGCTTCCGCAGTTGTAACATTCATGAACTGCATCATACAAAGCAAGTGTCGAGGCACAAGTGTACATAATTGCTTGATTATACAGAAGCAATATTAATTTATCTTTTTCCCAGGTTTATTTTTGACCGACCGACCGACCGACCTCATGTGCTTCAAATGCAAAAACGTATGGGAAACATAGAATTGAAATGGACGCCCTGATGAGCTGAATCATGTAAATCTTGAGTCCCTTTGCATTTCTCCAGGCTGTCAGTGAGGCTATCAGCGTCACCCTGCCGTGGGCAGCTGAGCAGATTTGGGAGTCCATCGTTGCCATTGCGGATTCCATCAGTGATTTAATGAGATCGCCCCTGAAAGCCATTGGGGATATCTTCAAAGGAGTCCTGAAGTGAGTTTGCAGAATGACGCCATGAGTTGACAATACGGCATACTGAACATTTGCCTTTGCCTTCAAAATTGTTTATACACTGTTTCAAACAACCACTGTATTGAAAGTTTTTGTGGATTCCATGATGTTCGTTCTAGTTGCATTCTACTGTACAAAGATTAGAAATTTGCAGGTGTAATCGTTGCACTGTTTAGGAAGTTAATTTTAGTTCTGTACTTTTGGCTGCTAAATACTCCATTAACCCCTTGCTTCCGGCTGTCATTGATGGGGTGCTGGTACATGTATGCCAAGAATAGGGCTGTGCAGCCAAACATAAACACAAACAATAAACACCACACTGAATAGAGTGGTCCCATTCATCGCACTTGGAGCCCCCCCTTTTGTATGAATGAAAGCTTTGTTTGAAAAAGCTCCATCCATTAATTACACTCTCATTCAAGAACAATATAGGTTCGACAAAAATGAATGGATTGATTAAGCGCAGGTATGCGCCTATAAACATCAACCGGCAAAGGTGGTCTTTTTCAAAGCACGGCTATATGGCCGTCGTGGCTTGAGTGCCGAGGGCTGTAGGTATTATACAACTTCATCTTAGAATGAAATGCCTCCCTGCTTCAGAAAGATGTGTATGAAGCATGTTACAGAGTTACACAAAATGAATAGGACTATGTGAGGTCGTGTAACTGTCGGCGTTACAGACCAGTATTGGAGAATTTAGCCGTGAGCTTGTACTAAAGCAATGGGTCTGTAGTTTTTGCTGGGTTGAGATTCACAGTTGTAGAATGCATTAAAGCCATGGTATTTGTGACATTGGCACCACAAAGTGGATGGAAAGTAGTCAAAGTTCAAAATGGATTCTGGTATTTCCTGCAATTAAGTAAAAGTAATAAGATTTAATTTGATGTACCGGTATCGTGTGTTCCTCTCACTCATTCTTAGCCCAAGCTATAACATTTTCAAAGTCAATGGACTTTACAAACTGTACTCCCAGTGCAAAAAAACCCCCAAGTCACCCCAAAAGAGTATTTTGAGAGTGAATTCGTTCATTAAACTTGGAACATGATAGAAAAGTCATCAAATCCTGACTTTGACCTTCCAGTGAAAGAAATTTTGTTTCTGCAATTTTGACCATCTGCTCATTTTATACAACACCAGTAAAAATCCCCACCATCTGATTGGTGGATTGTCAATCACGTGCATTAAATTATTCGTACCAAATTCGTACCAAATACCGGAACTCGTAGGCGACGCTGCTAACACAAAGAAACAAATTAAATACGCAGCTAGTCAAACGACTAGATGAATTTGCAAGACATGCAGGAACAACAATTGAAGCTTTAGCCGATTTTGAACTGGACAACTTTGTCACGGTTTTATGCGGGACTAAGAAGGGAAAACGGCGTGTTGTACACAAAGAAATCCATGCAATCTGACAAGGATTTATTCAGGCGTTGTATAAAACAATGTAATTTTAAGGGCTTATTCAGTGACAGGTGGAATGGAACATTCAATCTGTCACCTCATGAAATTATTATTACCATTGCACTCATAAACATTCATTATTTGTATATTATTCAGTAGGGTCAGTAAAGTCCACCTCCTGTTTTACCCCCAAACAGTCTGTTGACTTCTGCCTGCATTCCTTGCCAGCCACAGTGCAACACATTTGTTTGCACTTGTGACATAGAAGGGGCGTAACATTGGAAGGCCTTGTACCTTGATGCTACTCTGCAAAATTTTCTCACAAACAAACACTTAAACATTTGCACATCTCATTGTTGTTTTTTTCTATTTAGCATCAAGACAGCCATTGATGCCATCTTGGAAGCCAAGATGGAGGTAGAAGAAGCCAACTTCTTCAAGGAAGGTAAGGAAGGGCCAACATTAGTTTGAAATCTTCTGGACATTCAGGGGGGGGGGGGGGGGGGGGTGGGTGTTTAGTGGATTAAGCAAAATAGATATGCAGCAGTAGATATATTTAAGTTGAGAACATTTGGGGGGCTTAAGTGTCCTCCACCTATTCAACTTCCCCCTCGCAATAAACTTCCCCCGCCATTTCATGATGTTTTGTCTTGACAATGGGAAGTGACAAAGACTTCATGTGTGAGTGGAAGATTGGGGACAAGACTTCAGAAAAGGAAAGACTTTATTTAAGAGCTAAAGTTGAATGTAGTGCTCTTCAACTTCTGTGTGAACAGAAAAAAAACCATTACAAAGTTTCTTGCTCTGGGACACATACCAAGCCACATATTACTCGTAAGCAGAAGATGCAATCACAACAGGAATGATGCTTATACACTAGTCAATTAACTTGGTAAATGTGTAATTAACTTGGTAAATAATGTTGGGCGATTGTAGAGTTTAGGACACCCCCCGTTCTTTTTATTCATAAAAAAGTTTTGTTGCTCCGAAGTTTGGAAGCTCAGACAACGTTCATTTAATTATACAGACCCTATTTTTTTCCGAAATTTTGAAGAGAATTTTGGAAGAAAAGATGACTTTATAAACTGGTTTTCCGGTGGCGAGCATGCGAATTGACACTCACACTGCCGCATGATATGCCTCCCCTCGCTATTCTGGACCAATCAGAGAGTGGCTTCTAAATAAATAATCAACCAATCAGGGACAGTCTACCAAACCAGCTTGTGCACTGTTGCCATGTTTGGTTTCAGTTTGTGTGCGTTTGTCATCATTTTACCCAATAATTTCCCTCAAAAATCAAAACTCTGCCCTCTTTCCACAAAATTAATCCTGTAGATATTCAACTTTATGTCATCGCCATCTACTGAGGTGAGTCCAAAAAGTTAAAAGTCGATTTTCATTCTCTTATAGGAACGGGGTCCTAAACTCCACAATCGCCGAATGTTGGATCCGATAGATGTTGTAACTTGAGAAGCAACACGCCGGCGATAGTACAGAGACAAATAGTACATATAGTATCAGGTTACAGGAGAGGAGTCAGAAGCTCCTAGATGATAAATGAAGTTATGGACGAATAGAAAAGAATAGTGCAGATAATCTCTTTGGCACAGTATGTCTAAAATTTGAGAAACTTGTCGTCTTGTGTATGCTTCACAGGTCAAAGACCCTACTGGTTTGATCTGCCCAAGGTCATAAGCGACATGCTCCAAGAATTAGGAGACCACCTCAGAAACATTCGAAGAGATCTTACAGTCTGGGTGGATGAGGTCAAGAGTTCATCAGATCCCATCAAGAAGCTGACTGGAGGCGCTGTGGACTCGGTGAGAATATAAACGGAAATTTTGTGTTTAATGTTACCAGGAAAAGAGCTGGAAAGTTTTTAAAAGATAACTTATGTAAAAAAAAAACAGTACTTTGCAAGGAATCAAACCTGTGACCCCCTGCTTAATTACTAGTGCAGCTGTCTTAAGCCCTGAGAAAACTGACCAGGTAACTTTTCCCAAGACGATAAGTCCAGTGCGGACAGTGCGAGTCAATAAAAGCGGCTCAGGAAAGCGTACATCCGGCCCGAGCGCGAGGTCATGCTACACAGGGACACCACGCATGTGCTTTGCATTGTTTCACCGTGGTGCGGTGCATGTGGCAAGTTTCCAAATTCCAGTGCGTTGTTCCTCTTTTGGTCACAATGATCATGGCAGATTTTATTATTGATACAGTCGGAAGTTTGATTGGTGCTAAAGACATAGGCCTGCGTGTACACATCGGCCGGAAAAATTAAAAGACACGCGTGATTTGGGTTAATCGCGTCAATGTAGAAAGGTCTCGCAAAGCGCCCTCATGAGTTATTATACTGACAGCTCGGTTACTTCTACCATGGTCTTGGTAAAATTTTCCCATGTCGAAAGTCCAAGTGCGGACAGTGGTCACATTTGACCATTTTGTATTTTACCATCGTCTCGGTAAAACCTTCCAAAAAAGAAGTCCAGTGTGGACACGGCTTTAGCCACTTGACCATCAAGCTTGTCGGCGTTGGTTTAATAGCTGGCCAATTCGATTCCAGTATAGCAGCTTTTACTGCATAAGATAGATAAACTAATGGTTTATAAGTTCACCCAAAGACGGGATGTGGCAATCACTGATTGAATTGAATCCAGTCAATACAAGACAAGTACAGGCTTTCAAGGATTCCTACTTAGTTTTTTAGCTTGCTCCTATTTTTCCTACTTCTTTTACGAAATTTCTATTTTTCCTACTTTTTTGGTCCCACAACTCCGGAAAATGAAATCTCATGTTTACATACTGTCATATGAAAATCACACAAAGAGCTTTGGTAAGGGAGTACTGCAACTTTACTTCTAAGAACTTAGTTGAGGATGGACAACAAGTGTTGTGAGTACAGAACATGCCAAATGAGGCTTGTGATGCTGTGGATATGGGTGAGTATCAATGAAAACTACTCCTGAAAGCCCGCAAAAGTCCTACTTTTATCCTGATTTTTGTCCTCCAAAGTCCTACTTTTTTTAATACAAATTCTAATCCTACTTTTCTACTTTGTCACCTGGGTCTGCTTAAAAGCAAAAGTGTACATAAAAACAAAAGTGTACATAAATCCAAATAAAATTTTATGAAACCATGTTCCCCCTTCATTTAGAAAAAAGAAAGAAAACAAGTACAAATGAAAACAATGTAACAGAAACATGCGTGTCTGTCCCAACCTCACTAATGCATAGCTTTCAAGTTCCAAGCTTCAATAATTTCTTTTTTGCCCCCTGTACAACATAATGAATTCATACAGTATCAATCAGCTGGGCTAAAGATAACTTTACATTGCATTATTTTCAAAAGCTGGCCACTTCAATCAATTCAGTATGAACAATAACTAAAAAGACTACTCCACTAACTACTGTTATAACTATCACAACCTATCAAAAATCCAACCCCCTTCCTCTCCCATAGCTTGTGTGTTACAACCTGTCACTTGGTAGGTTTTAATAGATATTTGATATGTATTTGGCTCCATTTTGGCACATAGAGAGGGAGGGTTAAGAACAACTATTAATAACATGACACAGTGGTGTAGCTAAGGGGGGCTGGGGGGGGGGGGAACATGCCCCCCCCCCCCATACAAAATCGTCGTTGCCCCCCACTGAAAATTTCACAAACGCAGAAAATAATAGTATAAAGAAAAAAACACTCTGAGCGCCCCTCCACTGTAACAACCAGCCCCCCCCAACTCGTCCCCTATGGAGAAAGCCCTGGCTACGCTGCTGACATGACAGTATCCTGATGGACAAACAAAAATTTCAAGCAAAATCGATGCCTTCCCGTTCCCCACTCCTTGAGGAAAGGTCAAACACAACAGCCGAGGGCTTCCCTTTAGAGAGAGATAGCACTAGCTGAACATTACATTAACATGAGCCTTTGTTCTTGTTAACTCGTATTCAATCTTGCTAAAAAGTTTGTTTCTTTGGTCTCACAGTACACACTGAGGAGAAGGGTCCGAGACGAAATTGAGTCAATTTTCCAAGAACTGATGGATCCCATTCGGCCAATCAAGGATCTCCTGGCACCATTCTTTGAGCTCTACGACCTCGTATTCAACACCGTTGATGCAATCAAAGAGGCCTATCAGACCCTGAAGGAAGGGTAAGTAGAAGATGGATTGGAGCAGCATAACGCAATGTCAAATATACCCAACAAATATAAAAACAAAATATAACCCTAAATATAAAAAAAAGCATTTTAAAACAAATTAAAATATACATCCCAAAATTGGTACAAAAACTGGCATTTAGAATACATTTCTCTTAAAATTGGAAAAAAATACCGCCCAAAAAATAACAAATGAAAAAAAATAAACAAATCACTAAAAGGCTGAGTGACTGGGCAGTGTCTTGAAGGCAAATGACAGTTTGTACAAGAAACAAACATGAGGGGGACAGGTGTCCTCCACGTTTGTTTCTTGTGATGCCAAGATTGGATTCTTTGTAAAGCACTGGTGGCCAGAGGACCACACAGTCCTCATGAATATCGTAATGAGGAAACTGCCTGTGTGCACTGACCTGTATAGGATACAAGCTCAATGTGTCAGCCAACTCAGTGTTAATACTGTACTTCAAAAAAATGGTGTTACCGCAATTGATACCGCTTCACCTGCTGAGGCAAAATTAGTAATGTCCCCCAAAAATCAAAACTGATGTGCCTGAAGTCAACTTACACGCGAATATTTTTGTCAAAATCTATTTTTGTTTTTTTGCATTTGTTGATAGCCTTGGTATCAAAGACCCCCCCCATTATATTTGTTTTTGTAAGAAAGCTCAATCAAGATAATACAAAACAGGAGGAATTTTGAAGTGTGTTTGTTTCCTTTTTTTCACTGAAATCGAAGGATTGTATCGTTTAGGCAACAGAAAATTACCATGTTCCGAGCGCCTTTTCATAGCGTTCGATTAATGCCACTGAGTTCGTGAAGTTCGGTATCATTTGAAAGAGCATTTTGCCCCGTGTACCTATTTATAGCAATGACATCACTGTGTAGACGTCTGCCAACCCATAATAAGCTCCTAAAGGAAATAAACAAACCGTCCCTGTTGCATCTGGTTCGTGAACAGGGCCTACGTATGCAAAATACAGCCATTTCATTGGACGCCAGCTTGTGCGCTGTTCCCACTGTTTACCTAGATACGTGACGTAGGGTTTCGTAAGCAAAATAATGGTATTTCATTGGACCCTACTCATTCCAATTATACGCGCGGTTTGGGCTGTTTACTTAGATATGTGACGTAGGCTGCGCTTGTCCAATCTGCGTGCATAAGAGCCGCTAAAAGATACTTTTTCCACGCGCTATGGATGTGTAGCTGTATTTACGTGTACGTGTGCATGCGTGCACACATTGCCGGTTTTTTCCTGACTTGGCTTGACCGTATCTTCTAGCCAGAAATGTTCGAATTTGTACGCTATTTGCGGACAGTTCTGTCAGTGTATAGTTATCCCCTGTATTGTAGTTTCATTGTTCCTGAAGCAGAAGTACTGTACCGTTTTCGTGCTAACCCCTGTGTGATGGGAAAATTACTCTCAAACGGTAATGATGTGAACGCCATGATAGTAAAGTATCTGTTCGAAATCGTGGTTTTAAACGTGCAGTTTACACTTAAATTTCTCCTGTTTTACCAAAGATACCATAATAAAACTTTTAGAAAATAACATTAAATTTGTGAATTTACCTCGGCAGAAATTTCAAAGTCATAGGCTGTTTGGAACTATGGCGTTGCTATGGCGATTTAAATTGTGCACGTACACAGCACGCACGGACATACAAGTGCACGTTATCAACGTAGGTGGCGCATCGCATGTTCTTTTTTCAAAGCCGTTTTTCTCAAAAACAGTTCTTGGCCATCATGACGCGCTGTGTCGTCTTTCTCACGTCATATTTTCGGAATTAAGTAAGGTACAGGAATAATATTTGTATCATTGGAAAGTTCATTTATCACTTTTTATTCTCCTGTATATAACTCAAAAAGTTGGGGGTTATTACTCGTTATGCTAAAGCAGGTCACATAGGTCTCATATTACATTTTTTTCAGAGTCATTTTAATTGCAATGCCACAGTCGAGGATCAGTGTAAGAAATGACTTGGGATTTCTTTTTCAGATACCAAAAGTCTCAAGCTCTTGTCATGAGGCTTTTTGGTCCCAAGGCCCACAAGATATTCCCAAGGAAGTATCGGGAACCTGGATCAGGGGAGTGTGCGTCGGGGGGTTTCTACCCGACTGACTCAGCCGGACACTACCAGGACCAAGGTGTAGATCTGGAAATGCCACCAAGAGCAATGGTACGTTATTCATCTCTCTAGCTATTAGTGTTTGGTATTTGCTGCTTCCAACCCAGCTAGGAATAGATATCAAAGAGTGTGCCAGCAAGATACTTAAGGGTTATTCTATAAATTAGCGGTCGAATTTTGGTGTCTCTGTTACATAGTTACATGTATAGGATTTTGCAATTCAGGACACATTCTTTAACCCTTTGCGTACGGAATACGTCTGTGGATGCATAAAAACAGTGCCAGCAGGCCGGATGACGCCCACAGCTGTTATTTTTGTGCAGCTTCAATCCATTGTTGGATTATTGTGTATGTTACGCTTGACTGCACAAACACATTGTAACCGTTTCGCTTGGCTGCCAGAGCCGCCGCGACACCCCGACGTCTCCCGTAAAAAACGTACTCAAGGGGTTAATGCCTTCTATCTCCAAGGGTGATTATGTAAAGCAATTAAATATCAAGTAAGCCAAACAAGTAAAAAATGGTATGAAGTAAATTTTAATGATACTTGATGTAACAGGGACACATGTCACACTTGAACCCCTTACCCTAAACCGTATAATTGTTCATGTAAAGTCAGGCTGTGTACCAGTGTAAAGCTGGCTTTCCAAGAGTATGCTTTAAGGTCCATTTTGTGTCCATTGCATTTCAGGCCCCTAGATAGGTTACTCGAAGACCTAAGATGAAACAGGCACAAAACTGATTAAAAGTGCACACAGCATTAGGGTAGCGTTCTATCGATACCTGGCATTCTACTGTGACCTATCGCGGTAGTAGCTTGTAAAACAAATGCTCAATCACATCATCTGCAATTTGACAGGGAACGTGCAAAATTTTAGACTAAAATACTGTACAAAATTCCACGGGATTGTGTGTATAGGAGCATGGCTGCACATCATTTAATGACAGGCCAAAATGTTGCGTAAGAGGTTGTATTATGAAGGGTGGTTCCGGAGGAAGGGAGAGGGGGGTCCTAACCTTTATGAAAAAGTACCATGATATAACCGTAGTAATCATGGATATATGTGACACGCTTTGCAAAAATGAGTCGGATGCCATGCATTACACTTTCCCGTATGGGGTGGTTTAATGTAGCAGATTTTAATATAACTACAATTTATAAGAAATCACACTGAAAAAAGTTTTGCCATATACGGAATGGAAGCTTATTTCGTGCTCTTTCAGACCAACTGTAAAGCTTAAAAAGTTTTTTTTAACAAATCCGACTTTTTGTAGAGCGGGTCACATATGGTGATTACCATAGTAAATTCATTGTAAAACCATGGTCATGGGCAAAGGGATTGAATAGCACCACTATAACATCATAAAAAACAGGGGTCTCCCCCACCCAACTCATAAAATTATTTTATCAGTGGTCAATTTTTTTTGGTCTGACTTTAAGCCAAATTTTCTTTTAAAACAATGGAATTACAGTCATAATTTGACAGATACTTCAATTTTTTGGAATAAGTAAAAAGCAAAGATAATAGGAATATTGCACCTTTTTTGTGTGTGCTAAATTGTATTAATTTGTTTTGGTGTCTACACCCTATCTTCAGTCCTCTAGTACCTTGTTTCGTTGTAGTTGGTGGCACCATTTTCAGGCATCATATACAGGAGCAAGGGCAAACCCAAACAGGTCACTCTTGAAGCTGGTGGTGGTGCCTTCCGAAACATCAAGATCTTCATTGACAACATCGAGCCCAATGACACCATCTCCGAAAACCAGGGACTAAATGTGAGTTGAAAACAGCTTGGCTGGATTTTCTCTTTTATACTTCACAATGTACGGTAATGCAGTCAACTGATTTCCCAACAAAACTGTCTGAAAAAGACTGTCTAGCTAATGTAATTGTTGGATATAGTCTTTACTGACAGTCCATCAAGATTATTTCAAAAGCGATCATGCAGTGTCATCTACTATAGCTTTTCATAAACACTGCAGTTCATGCATGTATTGGATGCGGTTACTGTTAAAGAGTTCATCAAGAGCTTGTTGATTATTTTAAAAAATATATTTAGCCTATTACAACTTTATTGAGAGTAACAGCCAATTTACACATGTATACATGACTTTGTCGCACGACAATGTTGGATATTTGTCTCACGACACACAAGTCAGTGCACAAAGTCGTACTTTCCCAATACGTGCGAGGACAATGCTTTGTATTTCCTATTGTTCCTTTAATATAACCCACGTACTTCTATGTGTGAGGACCGATTTCAACAAAAGACTTGACGTGCGAGGACTGAAAGGTTTCTTTGTATTTCCTTTGTCTTCTTGTCCTCGGAGATATATACAGAACTTGTACGTACACACATCCTCACATACGTATATATACGGGATACATCTATTGTGGACTTTACTTCCCTTCTGTTATTCTCCCTTTGTCCCCAATGAAATCTCAAAAGCCATAGCGTTAACTCTCTGGGGTAGGTCGATTTCTAAAGACACACTTGTGGGGTAGCATTGTCCCCATTGTTGCCCTTTGTTATACCTACCCCACAACCACCCCTATACGCGTACACACAGTCGTACGTTTCCAATACTTCCAAGGACATTGCTTTGTGTTTCCTATTGTTCCTTTAATATAACCCAACCCAAGCACGTACTTCTACTTGCGAGGATCGATTTCAACAAAAGACTTGACTTGCTAGGACTGAAAGGTTTCTTTGTATTTTTGTTCTCCTCTTGTCCTTGGAAGTATATACAGAACCTGTACACATGACTTTGTCGCATCAATGGAAACACACTCAATGATTTGTGTGTATAAAAGAAAAATGTGTCATAAAATTGGGCGTAATCCCTGACTACACGGCATTATAGGCTTATGACTTCTGACTAGCGCCCTCCGAACAAAGATACTGACAGTTTGGGAGACCGCCAACATAGGGCAAGTAAGCTCAGTTGGTAAAGCGCTGGTACGATGTTCCGGAGGTCACAGGCTCGAATCCCGCTCCTGCCAGTTTTCTTTCTTTTGGAAGCTTTATTCAAATTGATCAGGCAGGTTTGATGAAGAAAAATGTTGCACGATGGTTAAGTATGTGTAAATTGGCCTCAATGCAAACATCTGCTGGTGAAGGTGTGTTCTGTTATGGTCATTCCTGATTTTCTGTCTGGTCATTATTGTTTTTATTTATTCGACCTCAGTCAAGAAAATACGAAATGAAAACCCAAAAAAACACTGATAAATGGAAACCCCCCAAAAAACACCCAAAGATTTTAATGGTATTATATCATAAAAAGTTGTATTATCATTAAGTGACCCCCAAATTCTCATTGTTCCCAAGAACTTTTGCAGAGTGGAATAAATTACCACCAGAAACTCGTCAGGAACCAAGTAATGGGGTCTTTAAAACCCATTTCACACGAGTGCTGGATACACAGGTCCTGTGCGATGAAATCGCATCGAAGTCACCAACGCACGGATTCGGTGCCGTGTGAAAGTGTATCCCTGTCACCAAATCGCGTGGGTCCCGTTCGTTTTGTGACAGGGATTGAGACCTCCTCCAAAAGTTCGCATCGATGCGACATCCATGCGACCATCACCGAGATTGGTATGGTGTAATGTATCGATGCGATTCTCGCAAGGATACGACGCGTGAATCGCTATATACGCATGTGCAGTTTGCTGTTGCTCAGCTACAAAATGGCGGTTCACGAAAACATACTGATGATGTAACTACTCCAGCATTTAATGAACAAAAAACGCCCAGTCGGGTCACGAAATCGTAATATGACGTCTCGCAGAAAGAGATACATACAAGGGTAATCTGCAACAGGCGAGAAATGTTTCATCGTTGAAGAATACGTGCACAAATGTTCGTGGTTGCGCTGAAAATGCGCATGTGCAAAGCCACATTAGCCTTTTTTAAATGCGTCAGAATTTCGTGGTTGTTTTCATGTTTCGATGTGTTGGTATAGCCATGGAGGAATAAAACACAGCAGAATGGTCTGCGACTGTAATTACAAAGGCAAGGGCATGTGTTTTCTACTTATAAATGTTAGCCTAGTTGTATTTCCTGACTAAATATTAGGAGAAAAATTGTTTAATTTATAAAATTTGTCCAACTGAGATCAATTCATGGAAAGGAATGGCCCAATGTTGGTGTGACTTGTACTTGGTGCAAAACGGCACGAATGCGAGACTATCCCAATTCACTGGTTCCAACATCACGTACCCATAAAGAATACTAGATGTTAACGGGGAGCCAGCGGCACATATCATTTGAACGTGCATGTGGTTTGGCTTCATACGTCTGTTTGCTTTGTATCTCAAAATGATGCGGAATAAAAAATGCAGCATGTGCATCGCAGGAATATCACTGGTGTGCGGAAATTCCACCGTTCAAAAATTATCGCAGTACCAGCGAATAACAGGTAACCTTTGACCCACGCACGCAAACGCTACAAAATGAGGGACGTTCGCTACCGGACTGTGTTGTATCGTGGGAAAGCCTGCGAGGACATCGCAGGCATCGTGGGCTGTCAGACACCCGGCGCCAATCATCGCAGATGTGTGTTTCCAGCACTCCTGTGAAATGGGCTTAAGTCACAACTTCAAACTCTACACATGACTGACATCACCAGGGGGCCCACTTTATGTAAACAGCCTGCTCGGTCATCTTGCACCTGCATAGTATGTCCCTGCTGAGGAGATTATGCAGTACCTCACCAGAACCAGAACCACTGTGCTGCTTCCCAGGTTGTATCCTAAAGTTGGGGTGTGATCACTGGCTGTATGGCATTATGGGTTTATGATTTCTGAGCAGCTTCACGTGAACAAAGATACTGACAAATTAGGAGACCACCAACACAGCTCACTTGGTAGAGCACAGTACGATAATCTGGAGGTCTGAAGTTTTAAAAACCCGCTCCTGCCAGTTTTCTTTGTTCACTTTGAAAATGAATCAAAATTACATAGTCAGATTCCTGTGGGGTTTGTTTAATTCTCAGAGTGAACAAAGAAAACTGGCAGGAGCGGGATTTAAACCTCCGGAACACCGTACAAGTGCAACTGAGCTGTGTTGGCGGTCTCCCAAATTGTTAGTGTCTTTGTTCAGAGGGGCACTAGTCAGAAGTCATAAACCCATAATGCCGTATGGCCAGGGATCATGCCCCAACTTGACGATACAACCTGGGAAGCGACATTGTGGGGATCGCTCAATTACAGTTTCCCTTGTTGTTCAAGGATAGAAAACAATGTAAATGTCAGCTAATGATCTGAAAATCTGAAGAATTCTTAATGTTGGGGCACCCCTCATTATTTATAGAAACAAGTGAATAAATACAATTGTTTGGGTCAGAGGCTGTAAAACATTACAAACAGTTTCTACTATGATAGTCGCATTAAGCGAGGGGTTGTGGGTCGACCAATCAGAGACATCACCAAGGGCAACAACACGCGTGAGCGTAGTGCCACACTGACTGACTTTCCAGAAGCTTCTACACTGGCGCGCGAGTAGCCTTTAGTCAAGGCGCGCATGGCACAAACCCTGGTTTTTTCGCGTTGAATGTAAGCACCTGGGGTGTCACGCGCCCCTTGACTAAAGGCTAGCGCACGAGCAGATCGTGCAGGCTTGGCGGCCGAGAGGTTCATGAGAACAACAATTTGTTTGGTCGAAGGTACGGGGGTTTAGTTTCGCCAATACTTTTGAATGACCAATCAGAATAAAGCTTATAAAATTCTGCATGTCGTCGTGGGTGAGCATTATCAGCCAGAGTGAAGGAGCGCCAGGTATCCAGACGTGTTTATGTACAGTGAGATGCGAATCAGCTGTCCACACACTGCAGGGATTCACGTGTAAATCCCCACAACATAACATGGCTGAGTGAATTCAAATAGTCATGCACACAGGAGACAAAATGTACGAAGTACGAGTTATTACTTATTATACACCACCTGCATAAATCCCAGCCATCCGATTGGTGGATCGTCGATCACGTGCATTGAATTATTCGACCCATCACACGACGCGAACCCGCACCGCCCAAAACGTTCTATCACATGGTTCTATCAAACGGTGCGCGCGCATTGATAGAACCAATAGAACTTCCCTAATTTCACGGTCACTATTATTACTGCGCTCAGGGCTGTCATTCACACAACATGGCGGCCGAGTTTCCCGAACTGCCACGGTTTGTTCTCCTAACAGACGACGAAATATTGGAACTCGTAGGCGATGCTGACGCTCCAAATACAAAGAGACAAATCAAATATGCAGTGAAACGATTAGATGAATTTGCAAGACACGCAGAAACAACAATAGAAGCTTTTTTTAACTGATTCGGAACTCGACAATTTTTTGTCGCGGTTTTATGCGGGACTGAGAAGGTAAACGGCACGTTGTATACGTTACACAAAGAAATCCATGCATGCAATGTCGGATTTATTCAGGCGTTGTACAAAACAAATAATGAATGTTTCACATTCGTGCAATGGTAAGAATAATTTCATTCGGTGACAGATGGAATGTCCCATTCCACTCGGCTTCGCCTCGTGGAATGGAACATTCAATCTGTCACCTCATGAAATTATTCTTACCATCGCACTCATAAACATTCATTATTTGTATAGTAGCTTATTTCGCCCAAAACACCAGGTATGTCATTAAAATATACTATCCCCTACTACAAAGTAGGTGTGCAATATGTGAATAATTTCTTTAAATGGTCAAAAGGCCATGGGAAAATGGGGGTCTGTGGGAATCAGTACGGCCAACTTGAATGCCGTCTGTGCGTGTGTTGTTCGCCTACGTAGTTTGTAATGAGCGAATCTAATCACTGTGTGCTGAGAAGGATAATGAAACCTCTTCTTTATTACAGGTGATAGCTGGTACTGTGATTGGCCGAGTTGGCTGGTCCACAACATGCACACCGCCTAACTACATTCACCTGTCCATGAAGGACTCAAAGCCCAACCGTCTGGCTTGGATTCTGGACAGCGTCTTTGGTGATGAGCCCTCAGCAGTCGATCTGGCTGCCAAGGAGGGGTATGTGGACCCCAGCAACTACCTGGCCAGGAGGCCGCTGGAGATACCCAAATGGGTACAACTCTGTGATGATTACAAGCTGGTCTGGCTGGTAGGTCTTTATGATGTTTTTGTGTGTACTAATAAGGTAGCATATCTTTGAAAATCAGGGGTCAATTTCATATACCTCATTGAAGGTTGGCAGAAAAGTTGCGGTCATATGATTTTTAACCCCTTGCTTACGGATGACGCCATATTGCGCAAAAAAACAGTGCCACCAGGCCGGATTACGCCATTGGCCGCTGTTTGTGCAGTTTCAATCCATTGTTGGATTAAACAGTGCCACCAGGCCGGATGATGCCATTGGCCGCTGTTTGTGCAGTTTCAATACATTGTTGGATTAATGGGTACAACTCTGTGATGATTACAAGCTGGTCTGGCTGGTAGGTCTTTATAATGTTTTTGTGTGTACTTATAAGGTAATTTCATACAGCTTTTTGAAGGTTAGCTGAAACGTTCTAACTTTAGCTTTAAAAGTTGTGTTAACTGTAGCAGAAGGTTGCAGTCATATGATTTGTTATCAATAAACCAACCAATATACCAATAAGTAAAGTGTCATGAAATTAAAATATGAGAGCAAAATAGACAACAGGATGATACAACCACCAGAAATAACCAAGCTGCGATTGTTTCCATGAAGGGGATACGAGGTACCAAACTATGTGGTAGAAAACCCATGCATTGCAGGTACATCATAATTTTCTAGGGCAGTGCAGGGAATGTCCAAGTCAGTTCAGGTGGGGCTCTATATACCAACAAAACTTGACTGACTAGGATAAAAAACAATTTAGATGACGTATCTGTAGGTTGTGGCAATCAAACCCATTTTTTCAAATTTTTGAAGATTTCTGTTTGTGTGCTTTTTCAAGTGCAGTTCTGGGAACATTTAATTGACCGAATCATTACAGGCAATTATTACAAATAATCAGACTGTTACGGTGGTAACCAATCAGAATAAGGCAAGGTACATTTCCTTCCAGGGTCTACTAATGAGACCAAGGATGAAAGCAGACTCCGAAAAACAAGGTTTTACTTGAGTATCAATTTGTAATGAAAGTATTGTGTTCTTAATAATGTTAAACAGGGAGAGACAGTGAAGGAAGGTTCACTGCTCGGACCCAATAACAGAAACGGAGAGGAGATGGACACCAGCCCTGACCGCGAACCTCCACCGGATACTACCACTGATAGACCAGAACCAAGCAGGCGACCACCAATCCGGACATCCCCTCTCAATCAAGCAATCTCACAAGGTAACGGGATCATTTGGGGTCCTGTCTGGAACTGGATCCGGATTTTGTGATCTGGATCCCGGCTGAAGCAAACTTGAAAGTAGATCCGGATACCTAGTGTCCTGTGCTTTAGGCGCAATATCTCATAACGACACCTCTCCGGTGTACGTAAAATCACACGGTAAGAGAAAACCCCTAAAAATCACACAAAACATTTTTACAACATTACATTTGTTTTATTTTGTTTTTATTGCAAAGGGTCCAAAATCACATCCAGAGCCCAGAATTACAGTGATTTTAATCCGTTAAACCCAGAACTCTCAATGTACTCTTTGTCAAAGTGGGAGAATAGTTTACAAGCTTCAGATGTGATTTTGAAAAGCACTGTCAATATCACATTATCGTAATCGTCCTGTGAAATCTGAATAGAAAATCACATCTATGAGGTTCACAGTGTTGTGTGTCCAAGAAGAAGATGGACGGTTTAATAATCTATCCAGAACTTGCGGTTTGTCTGACGATATTGGAAGTTAAAGTCGCATCCTCATTGAGTGATTCCCACAGTGCAATTTCCAGGGTGTATCATAAAGTTGGGGTGTGATCCCTGGCCAGCATTATGGGTTTATGACTTCTGACAAGCACCCCCGAACGAAGACACTGACAATTTGGGAGACTGCCAACATAGGGCAAGATAGCTCAGTTGGTAGAGCGCCGGTACGGTGTTCCGGAGGTCGCAGGTTCAAATCCCGCTCCTGCCAGTATCATATGTTCTCCTTCAAAATTCATTCAAATTGCCTATTAAAGCAGTTTCCCTTGCGGTTTGATTGACATTACAGAACTATAGTTACAAGTTAAACAAGACTTGTAGGTTTGCATGGTGGACATGAACAAAGTATGGAAGGTTTGCGATACCACCATGTGAAGTTTATCTCTTTTGATTTGTGTGGTTCTGAGAAGAACTGTTTGTTTTAACTCTGCTGGACTAATATTAGCCACCACTAATTAGGCCCCCTGCGCAAGTAAGAGTCCAGCAATCTCCTGATGACCAAGAGAGCATACTAATCGAAACGCGAGTTAAAACAAACAGTTCTTCTCAGAATTACACAACTTGTAAAAAAAAAGATATATTTCACATGGTGTTACTGCAAACTTTCCATACTTGGGGAGAAAAGGACTGTAATTAGGGGAAATAACAATGTGATACAAGTGGCTTTCCAGATTGTTCACATTACACTATACTACAATCATTACAGAGAATAAAGAGCAGACTAAGGAGGCACTTGACCTGCCTGAGCCCAAGATCGGCTCGGGATCACCCTTCAAGAACTTCACGCTCAGGAACTTGAAGATTGGATCCATTCTGGCGTTTGCCCGTAAGCTTGGGCTGGAGGACACAGCGGACGCTCTGCTGACTGTCGTCAAGACGATTGTAGTAAGTTGAAAAGTCTCACAGGGCACATGCTTTGCACACGTGTTGAATTCACTGAGATTGTCCATAGGACTTTCACTGGTGCACTGTTGTATGAGCATTGCATTCACTATGTGGACCTGCAAACAAAGAATGTCCACACAAGGCAGAAGATCAAGACATTGTGTGGACTTGCACATCATGTCCACAGTGCATTTTCCACTTTCTGTAAAGTGGTCTTTCGGAAAATAAAGTAGAATAGTCAAGGGCATCACGGTTGAAATGAAATTTCTTTTAATATCCAAAAAAGTGGCAACAGTTTGAAACATGTTTTGTCCTAAACTACATAAGAACAAAAGAATACCCACACAAGGTATACAACGACGGTGTGTCTGCATGCTTTTGATTCGTGGAGATTGCAAACATTTTAAAGATACAAACTTTTAAATATATTCTCTGCACTGATATTTTTTTAAGTGAAGCCATGCAGCTTCAGTTCAATAACATTGATCGCAGCTTGGTTATTTCTGGTGGTTGTATCATCCTGTTGTCTATTTTGCTCTCATATTTTAATTTCATGACACTTTACCATTCCTATTTGGCAGGATGATAGCTCTGACACGATACCGCATAATCATTCATAGAAAAACTCATGTGAAGTTCAATTTTGTTTAATCGTAGAAATTGGTGAGTGACAAGCCATGTGTACTACCCGAGTCTTTGACCAATGATGCCTTGAGGATTGAGCTGCAGCAGCGTGGTCTCAGTTCACAGGGAGATAGGAAGACATTACTGCAACGATACAAACAGCCTGATGATCGTAAGTTGTTAGTGTGAGAGTCTGTTGGTCTGTTCATGTCTTCGTTTGTCCCTCTGTTTTTCCCATTATTTCTACCAATGATGCCTTAACCCCTTGCATACGGATGACGGAATATGGCGCAAAAAAACACTGCCACTAGGCCGGATGACGCAATTGGCTGCTGTTTGTGCAGTTTCAATCCATTGTTGGATTAAACAGTGCCACCAGGCCGGATGACGCCATTGGCCGCTGTTTGTGCAGTTTCAATCCATTGTTGGATTATTGTGTATAGGCTACGCTTGACTGCACAAACACATTGTAGCGGTTCGCTTGGCTGCCAGAGCCGCCGCGGCACCCCGACGTCTCCCTTAAAATACCGTATACTCAAGGGGTTAAGGATTGAGCTCCAACAGCGTGGCCTCGTCTCACCGAGGAAAACATGATACAAACAGCCTGATGATCGTAAGTTGTCAGTGTGAGAGTCTGTTGGTCTGTCAGTGTGTTTGTCTGTCTCTGTGTTCTTCCTGCTGTTCTTGCCTATGATGCCATGAGGATTGAGCTCCAACAGCAAAGCCTCAGTTCACAGGGAGATAGGAAGACGTTACTGCAATGATACAAACAGCCTGAGTTGTCAGTGTGAGAGTCTGTTGGTCTGTCAGTGTGTTTGTCTGTCTCTGTGTTCTTCCCGTTATTGAGCTCCAACAGCAAAGCCTTAATAGCTCACAGGGAGATAGGAAGATGTTTAATACTGCAATGATACAAACAGCCCGATGATCGTAAGTTGTCAGTTTAAGAGTCTGTTGGTCTGTCGATTTCTTTTCTCTCTCGGTGCTTTACCTGTTATTTCCACCAGCAGGGGTGAGATTTGTCAGGATTTTTCCTGATTTCAGGATTTTTCTTCAGGATTTCAGAATTTTTACAGAATCTGTTTTGCAATCTGGAATTCCTGAGGTGTTGTCCTAAAAGTGTTTTTATCTGTAAAAGTGGATATAGACCAATAAAAAAGGATATTTTAAGGTGGTGCCTTTAGGCAAATACAAACTATATGTTGATCTGGGGTCCTCGTGGATTTCGTGGATTTTCAATTTTTTGCCAATTTCACCCCTGCACCAGTAATGTCTCGTGTTTGTGGTGCATCCCATGAACATCAATGCTCATTTATTTGCATTGTTGCAATGGTTTCCTTGGTTTCCTGCAGGCTGTCCTCTGCTTCAAGTGTCCCTGCCCAAGAATGTATACTGTAAGATCGATGAGAGCTGTCTGGGTGTAGAGTGCTGTATGAATGTCAAACTCTTCATGATATCGCTGGCCTTCAAGGCATTCATGCGCTTTGACCCTTGTGAGTTCCAGTTTATACTCGGAATCAACTCTTGGAACTACACCATTCAGATATTGGATGCTGAATTTGGTAAGTGTTAAACTTCTATTTTGGTCTTAATCAATGAAAAAGAAAAAAAATAGGGAAACTTAAGATAACTGTGAAGTTGGAAGAGATTAGATTAAGCTCAGATTTTCTAAATTTGTCTTTGAATATTTATAGTGGTTCTTTTATTTATGATGAGGATATTTTACACAGACAGCTGTTTTTTTTTTCCCCCACCCTAGGCAAAGAATGGGATGTGCCAGTGCCCTTTGACATCCCGTTTATTGATGATATGGAGCTACGTCTCAGGTAGAGATTTATTTTTTATATTTTATGCTCCTGCTGTTAAATTTGATATTGCCATTATGGCTGTATAATGTGTGCCCTTTAAAAACAATAAGAACTATTGAAACTTTTTAAAGGTTGTTAGTTGTTCATGTAAGGACCACTTGTAGCCTAGGGCTGTACCGAATATTCGGTTGATTAATGAATATTCAAATATTTTTATTCGATTTCGAATATTCAAAGGTGAAATGCAAAGGAATATAAGAAGGGGAAAATGGTTCAAATTTTGATAACGAAATTACATCCATGGCTTCCGGAGTGGTTTCTGTCCAAATAATTGTACGACAGCGGGCTATCTATCTGTGCTACATGCAGATAGTACCTGATGAATGTACCTGGAAAATAAAATTTTCTCACCGGGGCAAAATAGTATTTTTGCATTTTTGCACATGTGCTAAACCTTTACTAAATCATTCCTTGGTGCTGGCAATAGTCATAACAGTGGGAATTTGTTGTAATGATGATAATCAGCAGTTTCTAGCATTAATTAGACTGCCTCTGTACATTTGTTTACCCAAAAATTTGTTTCGGGACAACCGAGTATTCAAATATTCGATCGAATGGAATGTTGAATATTGGAACATTCAATTGTTCGTTTTGACTCGGCCCTAACCACTTATGTTTGAAAATGCCGCGGCATTGGTAAAGCGAATCTTAATTACTATCCTAATTATTACAGCCTTGGAGTGACATAAAGTATTTTTTGTCTGGGATTCTCACAGATATTGGGAGGAAGACCTAGGAATGACACCCACAGCAGGGTATCTGCGGGTCTTTAAAAAGTCCTAAAAAGTCTGAAATTGAATTTTCTTAATTTAAGGCCTTAAAAAGCATTAAAAAGTATTAAATTGAGTTCTCCAAGGTCTTACAAAAATGGATGAAGCGAGTAATGAATTTTTTTATCAGTTCGTAAATAACAATCACACAGTGTGTATAAAAAGATCCGGAAAGCTGATCGCACGTGACAGACACCGCACAATGTATTTACCAAGCATTCCAATCCCAGGATCTAAAATCCAAAAATACATCTGGTGTCAGTCTGCTTATTTTTGGTCATAAATTTTTAGGGCAGCATTCAAAGGGTCTTAAAAAGTCTTAAATTTGACTTTCTAAAACATGCACAGAATCTTACAGGGACTATGGAAACAGTCTCATTGGTCAAGCACCCGCTTTGTACATATGCCAAATTAGCATTTTTGTGTGAAAATGCATATTTAATTTTTTAAGTTCGCACAATTAAAGCATTGGGGCAAATGGTTTTTGCTTTAAGTACTACTCATTGAAACCTCCGAAGCAAAATCAGACCGATGGTAGTTGCGGTTTTGTCGGAAAATCCATTTTTGTACTGTAAAAACTCGACATTTTTGCACGGAGATTTGACGTAAACAACAGCTTTTACCGTACCGCCTCCTCTTCCGCAAGCCGATTAAAATTTGTATGTGAATGCAGAAACTCCACTGTTTAAATTAACTAAACACAAGCAGAAAAGTTATACATCCATTCATATTGTATTGTATGAGCACCTCTGATGTAAATAGAATGTTAATCAGCTTAGTCTTGGTTGTGTTGTGTAAATTTGCAATGTGCATGCCATGAGATGGGTTTAAACATTCAGACAATTTAATGGAAAGTCACAGGCCTAGTCACAGAGGTGAAAAGCCAGGAAACAAGCACTTCACCCACCTTACTCCCCAACAGTAATGTACTTTGTAGTCGGAGGTTAACTATTGCTAAAAGTATTGAGATTTTTTTAAATGGAAGTCACCCAATACAAGACTAAAAGCCACTCTCGGTAAAGGGCTACAAATGTACAATAGAGGTGGTGGGGTTGGCCACATTTTAGGTTGCCAGTCGTACCACCTTTACGGTGTATCTTGGTCCAGATCTAAACAGAGGATAAATCTTCAATAGCTACCAAAAGAAATTATCCCAATTTTACATTAAAGATATATTTTATTGCTATTGCTATTGTATCTGCTCTTCAAATATTAGGCATTTTCCATTGAATAACCTTGCCTAATTCCCCCCTCCCACTCAACATTTGGACAGGTATGGCATTGAGAAAACCAGTACTCAACTGCTTGTCAGCTTGGCTGTTGGTTTCTGTCCAACGACTGGAGATGCTGAATGCTTGACGTTCATCGATGTACTGAGGGATTCTGTAGTCCCCTTACCCATCTGCCATCCTAACGGGACCTTTACATGGCCTGATAGTAAGTTTCAGTGATGACTAAACAACGAATGTAGTCTTACGATTCCAGCATTAGGCTTTTGGGGATATGGCGGACACACTAGGAGGCACTATTTGATTTGGGTAAACCTTTTGTGCCATACGAAAGGTTTACCCAAATCAGATAGTGCCCTCCTATTGTGTCCGGCATATCCCCAAAAGGCTAAAACATTGATTATTGATTATTATTATACTAGTACATCACACAACCTGTACGTTTGCTTTACAGTACTTACTTATAGAGATGTTAGTATTACGATAACATTTGTTGGCTGTTTGCATCAAGAAAATCTTGAAAAATTTCTTTTATGATGCAGCAGTTACCAATATGTCAATCTGAAGATACTGAGAAAAAAAAGCAAGTTACATGTATGGCAACTTTGTACAGGCCTATATGCAATTTTTGTATATGCATGGTGAATGTTTTCCAGAGTTTCCTGGCCAAATTGTAATTCACTTCAAAAAGTTATCCCAACTGTTTGCGTCAGTCCATAATATTTGGAAATGTTTTTGGGGATGGAGGCAAGTTCCGGTTTTAAAGTTTGGGTGCTTTTACAACAATTGTCTGAGGGGGGTCATTCTACTTTATCTATTAACAAAAAAGTGATTAAAAAATTACGTGAGTGTAACATTTTTCCTGTATATCAAGCTTAGTATGAATATTCATGTTTCTTGAGTGTGCCAGTCAAAACGTTGGGAATATTTCTGGTCCCATGTATTTATGGTCTTGCATCCTAATGTTCATGTTTTAGTTGATCTGGAGGAGTATTTTAGCCGTGCTGCCCTGAAGAAGATTATCAAAGACACAGGGGAGGAGTTACTGCAAGCAGGCATAGAAGCCGCATTGAACTATGTCCTGGATAAGCTGGGCATACCAAGAGTAAGTCCGACAAGGCCTGACTTCTATGGTTCCGCTAAGCATGGAATTCTGTGCTTTACAGTACATTGCTGTTGAAAGGTAACTCGGCAATGGGAATTTCTCAACACTTTTTCTCTTCCCAGGGAATTCATTTTTATTTCACAAAATATATAAAAAAGTTTTCCCCATTTCAGTTCATGCCTTTTCACACAAGTGGGAAAACATTTTAACGCCTTTTCACACAAGTGGGAAAATATTTTCACACCTTTTCGAAGGGGGGAAAGTTGCTTGGGAAATTCGAATGCGAATTCAAATTTGTTTCCACAATATTTCCGATTCATTGTTAGCTTTCAATTGCAATGTATTGTACAGTCACCAATATTGGCACACAATGCTAGCACACAAATTCTGTACTAGAATTCCCATTGCCGAGCAAAGAATGCTTAGTTACAGGGATGGATGCATGTGTATTAAAGCCAAAGTTCCACGCTAAACCGGTATAAGCAGAGACGATATAAACCTAACTGGGCCTAGATTTCTTGGTAACGTAACCTCCCTTTCACAGAGACCATAAGCAGTAAGCACAGCAAAAGGCTCGCTAACTTCGGGAGCAAAATTTGCTTAACATGAAGCAACAACAGAAATCATCAATGGGCGCGCAGGCATTAACACAACTTGGCCATGAAATACAGTTAAGGTTAGCGAATTGTTTCTGCTACTGTAAGCACAACTTTGTCGTCAACCACTAAATTAAGCAGCGTCATAAAACTGGCCCCAGGTCTCAATGTGTTCCTTCGTTTTGATCCTAACACAGGACGTTCATTTACGTCACAGCCAATGAAATGCTTTGCTTATAACGCTCCGCCTACTGCCCACCGTGACTGTTCACTGCCTTACTTTTATTATTTATATTCAACAGTGCTTCGGGTCGGGTGGGGGTGGGATCAGGGTGGGCCGGGGTAGTCATTGTGAGGTGGAGGGGGTCGGGGTGGGATCTGGGTGGGGGTGGGATGCATGGGGTCAGGGTGAGCAGGGGTGGAGCCTGGTTTGGAGGAGGTGGCGGGGGTGGAGCCTGGTTTGGAGGGGGTATCGGGGGTGGAGCCTGGATTGGAGGAGGTGGCAGTGGAGGGGGTGGCAGCGTGGAGCATGGTTTGGAGAAGGTGGCGGGGTGGAGCCTGGTTTGAATGGGGTGGCAGGGGTGGAACCTGGATTGGAGGTGGCAGGGTAGAGCCTGGTTTGTAGGGGGTGGCAGGGGTGGAGCCTGGTTTGGAGGGGGTCTCAGTGGTGGAGCCTGGTTTTGAAGAGGTGGCAGGGGTGGAGCCTGGTTTGGATGAGGTGGCATGCAGGGGTGGAGCCTGGTTTGGAGGGGGTGGCGGGGCTGGAGCCTGGATTGGAGGAGGTGGCAGGGGTGGAGCCTGGTTTGGAGAAAGTGGTGGGGTGGAGTCTGGTTTGGAGGGGGTGGCAGGGTGGAGCCTGGTTTGGAGGGGGTGGTGGGTGTGGAGCCTGGTTTGGAGGAGGTCGCTGTTTGCAGGTGTGGAGCCAGAACTTGAGGTTGGTGTCATTGCAGAGGTGGAGCCTGGAACGGATCATTTAACATTCCCTTCGTTGAGCTGGGTCCCCTCTTGCAGCATACCACATTGCCTGGAATCACTGATCTTGAAGTCTGGAAACCAAAGAATATTGAATTAGCTTATAATATTATGTTATTAATATTAAAGATCTGAAATAAAGTTCTCCTTTGTGTTTTGTAGTCCGGAAAAGATCTTTGCTCATCTCTATGACAGGTATTGCACCGGGGAAGCATTTTCTGCTTACCGAGCAACATCCCTATTTATAATATCCCGCACTCTTCTCCTGAGTTGTACATTAATCCTCCTATGATGGAATTGTGCAGTAGGGCCCTGTGGGTCAGCATTTTCAATGACGGTGGTTAACCACAAGGGCCCATTGGGGTCCATGGAGGCGATATGCATTCAGAACAAGCTTTCCTCATCATTGATGTTCATCCTCCCATTTATCTGTCGAGCGTGTCCCCATTTCGTGCATAGTCTTGAAAACTCCTCCTTGAAAATTGTCATCGCAGCACGGTCATGGACGTCTCCCACACGCTGAATCTGGGATTCACCAGTCCACTTGGTAAAATAATCCAGAAATATGGCATTCAGTACCACTGCTATGCAGACGACATTCAACTGTTTACATCAGCCCACTTCAGTCAAGTGCTGTAGTTGCCATAACGAAGCTCGAGGCTTGCATCGATCACATCAGAACATGGATGCATGAGCTCCAACTGCCTCAAGCTGAACGATGCCAAATCATGTTTCATTATGTTTTTCACCGAGAGCAACCTTGCCAAGTTGAATATCTCTTCAATATGCATTGGTGCTAGCTGCATCAGTACGTTTGCAAAGCTCAAAACCTGGGGGTTATCTTTGACAGTCATGACCTTAATGATCATATATCCAGCTTATCCAAGTCGGTCAAATTTCATCTATAAAAGAAATCTTGGATCCATTCGCAAATACCTGACCAGCACAGCTACGAAACAACTTGTGCATGCACTTATATCTTCTCGACTGGATTTCTGCAACTCGATCTTGTATAACCTGCCCCAGTATCAACTTGACAGACTCCAACGACTTCAAAATTCTGCTGCTAGATTAGTAACATTGACCAAACGCTCAGAGCACATCAGTCCAGTGCTGAAGTCTCTCCATGGCTACCTGTCCAGAACCGAATCATATTCAAGATTCTCCTACTTGCGTTCCACATACTCGGTGGATCCGCACCAGTAGACTCATCGAAGCTCTATACCCAGGTATAAACCAACTCGGAATCTTCGATCATCCCAGTCCATCTCTTTGGTTGTTCCCCGTGTTCATCGCTCATGGGGACCACGCGCCATACATTCAGCAGCTTCACTTTGGAACCAATTACCGGCACACATCAGCACGGCCACATCTATTGACACTTTTAAGAAACTTTTGAAGACTCACTTGTTTCTCCTGTAGCCCATTCATAGCCAGCATGTGTTTTAAGTGCAAATGTTTTTGTCTGTCTTTATCAACCAGAAATATGTCTTGTCCACTGTCAGTCCGATCATTTGTCTGTTTGTTATGTGTTTCCCATTCTGTTTCAGTCTTTTCTAACTCTCTTTGCTGTGGTCATCGCACTGTTTGCATTGGTTGATGCTATGTATCTGTTCGTCTCTATCTGCCTGTTTTGATAATTTAAATAATGTACACCTATTTCTATTTGTTTTTTAAAGATTTGTTATTGTATAATATTTAAATGTTTTTAAAATTTAATTGGATTTAATTGTATATTTGTGAAGCATCAAATTTTTTGGCCTGCAACTCTCCTCTAATTGACCCTCACCTTCTCTCATTTCCCCTTGGAAGACTGTCAATGTTTGTGTAGTACATTTTACTTACACATGCTTAAAGATTTTAGACTACATTTTGTCTATTGTCAGTCTGTCTGTTCCCAGCAGGCACAACACCGTTGTATCAACGTTGATACGACGTCATGTACTAACATTGGATCAACGTTGAAAATACATTGGATTTGAAAGTTGGATCAACGTCAGGATTTCCACGTTGGATCAACGGCAGGATTTCCACGTTGAATCAACGTCAGGATTTCCACGTTGGATCAACGTCAGGATTAATCGGGGTTGCAGCCACCTTAATTTTACTATCCTCTGTTGTGGAGATTCTGTGTGTATTGAACCATGCAGATCATGGCCTGTGTGTTTTGCACCTCGCTGTATCAGCCATTTTATTGACAATCCAATTGCACACAGAATCCCTGCAACAAAATTGTTGAGATGATGTCCATTACATTTTTAAGGAGGTGGAAATAAAGGAAAAAATGCACAAAGAAAAGCACTGGAATGAAGGAAGGCCATGACAATTTTATTGAAAGAAAAACTTTAGTGTCCAGGATAACATATTTACAATTAACCCCAACACTAGCTAACAGTCCAGAATCTTCCAATTTCAATGCACCCTATAGGGGGGGGGGGGGGGTTAGGCTTAATATAGATACCTCGGAGTGTTTAGCCATTCTGAACCGTTCAGAGATGATCATGATCATGTGCCATGTATTAAATGCTGTTTAAGACAAAGGTGCCAACCGTATTTGAACAACTACATGTATAATGATCCCACATATTACAGCTCACTCTGTGTGACCCACTCTGTGAAAATGAGTGACATGGACCACACTTTGGAACTTGAACTTCATATGTGGCTAGAAAGAGCATTATCTTTAATTTGGAATAAGTTTGGAGGTATGCCACATTTTACAAAGCATTAATTGTATGCCAGAATTATTTTCAGATAAAACAAGCTGAATGAAAACAAGTAAACATGTCATTCATACAAAATGTTGAAAACATAGCAAAAACAATTACATGTACTAACTTAAAGATGACTCAGTTAATCATTCAGATTGATTGGAAATAATTATGGTAAAATACGACGAAAGCTACGAACTCAAAATTGCATCACGAACCCAGAAATAAGTTGCACAGGGATATGGGTGATTCTATAAATCAGGGGTCCAAACTTGTGACATTTTGGTGTCCTCCGTTACACGTGCAACCATTCAGTTTTTTTTCATGTAATATTATAACAACTTAATGAAACATTTTGTAGATTGAACAGTGTATTATACATAAAAAATGTTTCATTAAGTTGTTATACTATTACATGCAAAAAAACTGGATACGCGCGGTCAGCTCGATCGTGAATCGTGTTAATGACGTTATAAATCATACGAAAAATATGGCATATTATAGCGGCAAGTACGTATTATTTTGACACCAAAACAATATTGAAAGAACGAATTATCATGATCGACAGTACCGTGATAATTAATTTGTCACAAAAACGATGCTAAATCAAGGAATATTTTTGACAAAAAGTTAGTTAAAGAAAAAGAAATCAAATTTATTTGGGCTTATTTGTCAGAAAATCAACGTTGAATCAACGTCTGTTTTCGACATAAAAGCAACGTCACAAAAACGACGTTGAATCAACGTCGTGTTTATGTTGATCGACGTCACAACGTCATATCAACCTGTTTTCGACGTCATATCGACGTCGTGTGCCGGCTGGGTTGTGTGTGTGTTTGGTGTATGTCTCTCTGTCATCGCTGTCATGTTGTATGTTTGCATTTGTGTCGTGTGTGTCAGGGTTTGTATGTCTGTCCATCTGGCCTGTCCATTCGTATGTCTCATGCTTAATTGTCTGTTTTAATATTTTTGTTTGTCTTTATCTACCAGAATATGTCTCTAATTGTCTACTGTTAGTCCGTTCATTTGTCCGTCTGTTGTGTGTTTTCTACTCTGTTGTTTCTTCTAAGTCTCTTTGTGTGGTCGTCTTGCTGTTTGCATTGATTGATGTTCTGTGTCTGTCCGGTTTTTTTTATCTGTCTGTTTTTTACAATTTAATTAATGTACACCTATTAATGTACACATATTTGTATTTGGATTTCTTATTGTGTAATTTTTGATGTTTTTTTTAAATATATATATATTTGTTTTTTAATTGTATTTTTGCGAAGCGCTTTGAGCGTAAATTTTTGATGGATTTGGCGCTATACAAGAATTAGTTATTATTATTATTATGATAATTTGAATATCATTGACGAAGGATTGTGAAAATGAAACTTTGACAGTGCTTAGTAATAAGGGCATAAAAAGGGTAAATACAAGGAATTCTTTTTTACCCCTTTTGAGCAATTTATCTACTGCTCATTAAGCCCCCTAACACATAGCCATGCTCCATAGAAAACTCCACGGAATTGTGTGCACCAAATTTTTGTTTGCCTAAGATTTCCCTGTTAAACTGTGTCTTGTCGAACGTTGTTTCACAAGATGCATTCACATTATTCTACCACGTTATTTCAATAATATGTTCCCAGCCAATAACCACTGAGATTTATCTTAGGGCCATGTCACACAAGGCAATTCACAGGCAGTCGGTTCCAGGCAATATCCAAGAAGAACATTCACATTCCGATTTGTGTACAGCTTTCTCAGGAATGTCGGCATACTGTCAGCAAAATTTCTTTTCTTTTACCTAAGCATTCCTGTGGCCTGCAGTGCCATCATATCAGTTGCATCCAAGTTAATTGCTTATGAAAGTTGCCTTTGTGTGACAAGGCCCTTAGGACAAAAGAAGAAAACAAATAGTTTTGTGCATTTTTGTCCAAAAGAATTTAAAGGAAGCATTGTCTTTCATTTCTAGGAATTTTTAGAGGGTAAAGAACCATGCCCTACACCAACCAGTCTAAGTACGTCACAGCTGATTGCTACACTCCAGGAAAGGCAACTTACAACCACGGGAAATAGGACAGAGCTGGAAGCCAGGCTATCTCTAGATGATAGAAGTAAGTAAAACAAACAAAGAAATCCATCACATTTTGTGTGACCAGCAACTAAAGTTTGAGCACTTAAAGGTCTCACGAAATGGAATTTTAAATACTTAAACCCACACCAATTTACCATCACTTTCGACCATTGGTTTTCCATTCTGAGAGGCATTTATGCCCCTTTAGCAATCTCTTGGATTTTATGCTGATGTGAATTTACATATTCATGAGTGCAGGAGTGATGTCACAAAAAGGGGAAAGCTGCAGTATCATACCTGATTTGTGCATTTAATTTTACCTGTATTAACTTGCGAGAATCTTGTGCTAATCTTTCCAGCTTGTCAGTTCTTCACCTTGCCGGCGTTCCCACCGGAGCTGGCTAAGATAGCCTACTGCTCCCTGAGTCCGAACTGCCTCCGTCTGGACTGCTGTTTGGAGCTGAACGTTGAGGTGGTGAAATTCCGCCGGTCATTCAAAGTTTTTGTTGAAGTGGATGCCTGCGATTTCACACTCTATGTGGCCTTCCTGCATCTGCAGTACAAGAAGTTGTTGTTGAGCTACAACTGGGGTGAGTTGAGCTGAAATCATGTTAAATTACTAGAGCACTTTACTTCTCATCCCATCATGCAGAAGTGCTTTAAATTTGTGTGGCTGTAGAACAAATTTATTATCTGAAAGAGTTATTGTGTTGCTGTTCTGCATGCATCTTTCATGTGTGTCTGTAAACATTGAGGACTTTCATTCAAAAATGTGTTTATTCGTGTACTTCAAATATGAACGAGCATTAAATTGGCGCGTTTATCTTGCTCAGTCCAGACCGTTGTTGAGATGTAGAACGAAATGCCATGTCGATGGGTTTCCCCTTGTCAGGTTATCTGCCGGTCATTTAAAGAGTCATAAAGAGTCTTAAAAAGTCTTTTCTAAATTTAAGGCTTTAAAAAGCATTAGATTGAGTTCTTCAAGGTCTTAAAAAAATTGACGTATTAAAGTAATGACTTTTCTTATCAGCTCGTAAATAACGATCACAGTGTAAAGAAAATTCCCGAAAACTGACTGCACTTGGCAGCCACACACATTGTATTTACCAAGCGTTCTGTCCCCAGGATCCCAAATCCATCCCTACATCTAGCGTCGGTCATGAACAGTACGCTAGTGGTTATGATTATTAGTTCCAGGAACTTCATTAGCTACATGTATAGCTATTGTTCTCGTTCTTGTCGCATCAGAGGAGTTGTGGCTCTGGTAAGAACTCCGGCCCTCCTCCCTCCACTATCAGTTGAAGCGTTCTCCTATCAATTATGCCAAGTTCCACCTGATTCAGCAAGGTTTGATCTTTCCCTCGTACTGCCATTCTGGCTACATCACCCCAACTCCTTCCCCTACATATTAATCTTTCAGTGGACCAGCGTGCCTTTTGTAATCGCAGCTCCAGCTCCGTAAACCGGTCACAAATTCTGATGAGGACATCATCTTGAGCCATTGTCAGCTCCCCAAAAGCTATTGTCGGCTTATTTTTTTGGTCTTAAATTTTGTTTAGGGTAACATTAAAAAAGGTCTTAAAAAGTCTTACATTTGACTTTCAGAAACGTGCAGATACCCTGCCTTGTTGTCTATCTCTATGGAATTCTTTGCCTGGTGCATGTTTCCCTCTATCTTACGATCTTTCCTGCTTCAAGAGGAATCTTAATTCCTACCTCCTGCATCATTCATTCTCTTTAGTTTTGCAGCTCCGTGCCTTAAGTAGCTTTTAGCTTTGTTTTGGCAAACTTTTTAAAAAGCTGTGAGGTTAAAACAACTACATGTGATTGAAAATCCATTATCATAAATAACTCTAGTTCATATCTTCTTCAGAGAGCTCTGCAAACTGCTTTTAGTGCAGTTGCAGTTTCAAGTCATTGACCACATTCAAATAGCTTTCCTGACAACCACAATTATAGACATAAAACATTTGCCTCCCTTGGTTTTTGCCAGTGTAATGCACATGGCTGGTGGTTTTTGACCAATGTTGCAGTAATCCGGACTGTTTTTGCAACTTGAGTTGCAGTGTAATCAAGAAGCATTCTTATGATTGAAAAATCCACTATCTTAAGTAACTGCTTTGGTGCAAATTTCAAGACATTGACTACTTTCAAATAGTTTTCCTGAAATCAAGACATCTCACAATCATCAGGGTTCCCTACAAATATTGTACATCTACAGGACAACCAGAGCAGCAAACCATTGGAGCCATTACCCTGAGTTACTCCATCAACAAACTGGATGCACAGAAGGAGTTTGAGATTGACTTTGGTGCATCCATATGCCCCAGCGGTGAAGATTGCATCTTCGACATTGATATCATCCAGGACTACAGGGTTCCCATTCCATTCTGCAACTCCAACTTTTCATTCTCGCTTCCAGGTAAATTAAGTCATAGTGATGGAACACAATTTGTAAAAAATTGCTGTCCCAAACTTTGTGTGCATTTACGAAGGGGCTTGACCAGAACCAGTGTTATAGCCAGGATGAAATTATAGCGATGGGGTAATGGAACTCAATTTGTCCAAATTTGCTATATCCCAAACTTTAGCCTGATTCACACGAGTGCTGGAAACACACATCTGCGGGTGTGCAGGGGCGGATCAAGGGGGAGGGGGGGTTGTGGGGGTTGCAACCCCCCTCTTGGGCTGCTGAGCAAAGTTGTGATAAGCCATTTTTCAGCCCAATATGAGCAAATTCTTGCAGCTTCAAACGGTGCATAAATATCTTCCAAAGTAAGTTGACCTCTTGGGAATTGACCTCTTGGGAAAGGCTCAGCCCCTCAACAAAGATTGCAGGAGAAAGCCCCCGAATTTCAAAAATTTTCGGACCCCTCGGACCCCCCAAGTGGAGGAGGTCTCGATCCCTGTCACGAACCGCACAGGACCCATGCGATTTGGTGACAGGGATACACTTTCACACGGCACGGAATCCGTGTGTTCTTGATGACATCGATGCGATTTCATTACATGGGACCCGTGTTTACAATGCTCGTGTGAAACGGGCTTTTGTGTGCATTTGTGAAGTGGCTTTGCAAGACCTACTTTCAGTGGTACAAAGGGAGGAAGTTTGTTGAGAGGGCTGAGCCTTTCCCAAGAGGTCAATTCCCAAGAGGTCAACTTACTGCGAAAGATTTTCATAATGTGAATTTTGATTATGATCACTCCTGACAGACCAGAGATTCCTAAAGGCATCAATACCTCTCTGCCTAAAGCCATGTTCTCTATTGCCCTTTCTTACTCTGGTTCTTTAATAATAAAAGCAGAAAAGATACTTTCTAGTGGCTTTGCTATTTTTTTGTCATCAGGTGGAACCACCTTCAGGGAGTTTGTGGCTGAAGTTGGAAAGAATGCTGGGGAGCAAGCCGTTAACATCTTGCTGGAGTACATTGGGCTTCGGGACAAGATTAATGACGGACCATGTGACTCAACAGCACTGGTCACTGGGGATGAAGAGGGTAAGGATGTCACGGCAGAATTGTTTGCGTGATAGGCATTTTTGCATAACTTTTTAGACTTTATTACGCCCAAAAAAACACACTTGTGTTACGGTGAGTATCAACAAAAACTGCTCCTGAAAGGCAGCAGAAGTTCTTCTTTTATCCTGATTATGTCCTACAGAGTCCTACTTTTGTCTGTTTTTGAAAATGTTGATCCTACTTTTCTCCTACTTTTTCACCTGGGTGTGCTTGAAAGCCTGCTGTATAGCCAGGGGTCACGTCAAATTAAATATTGCAATCTTGGAATAGGCAGTGTGGGGATCATTCAATGAGGATACAACTTTATAAAAATCAAATGTACCACACAAGTTGAGCAACTCCAGAGATTGCAACTTTGATAGTGTCTGATTTTGTGTCAGGTTAATGCTTTATTATACTCCGCTCACTCTTTGTTTAATGATTCTTGTTTGATATCCAGTGTGCACAGATGTCAACCTCCCGTCACTTCCAAGTGTGGTGACCTGTGACCTTTCACATCATTGCCTTGGCATTCGATGCTGTGTTGAACTGGATCTGAAAGTCACCATATTGTCAGTCAACATGTGGCTGATTCTAGACCCCTGTGAGTTCACCCTATCCATGGGATTCGGCAAGTGGTCCTTGATGTTCACCATATTTGACTACCACTGGGGTGAGTACATAATGACTGCAATTACCAATTTATGTATCCTGTGTGTATGATATTTATACATGAGATTTCTCATCATGATAATTTTCCTGTGCAGAGGTGATGAAGTACAAATTCTACAACTTATTCCAATATACTCACAGCTAACCATATTCTCATGTGAAGTATTGTTAAACTCCATGGAAATGGGCTGGTTTGCACTGTAAAATTGAAGTTGTTGATCCAACCTCTTACGTCAACTTTCTTTGATTGAAATCTTAATCCAACTTTACCAAAGTAACTTACATTTGTTTTAGATTAGAATTATATTCCTTTTAAAGCACATTTGGAGAACTAGCGCGCATTTGCTCACATGACCTTCACTGAGCAGTGTTTAACACGGGGAAATATCGCTCCATTATTTTGAGCATGCACTCTGAGCAAACTTTCCACTGTGCATGGAAAGTGCCTTTGTTAAACATGTTACCTTGCCTGGCATTCAAAAGTATAATTATCCATCTTTCCAATGAATATAGTTACCCTATCATTCTGCTTGGAGAAAGAAGGGCACGTTTTTTTGTTGAAATTCATGTCTAACAACTAAATTCTGAGGATTCCTATGAAGGTCAAGTCACATTTTGGCTATTTTTTCAGCGGGGTCGGCCACTGAATCAAATGGCACGCTCGCTGTGAAGGTCGTACAGAATTACCTTGGACGGATTCAGAAACTAGATAGAATTGAGCTTTCAATCCATGTAATAGTTGTTGTGATTGGTTAAGAAGAAAAAGGGTAACTTTTCACGTCGAATCACAAATCGCGTTTCGAGTATCTCGGTGCCGGGTCTGGTCTACGGACTGTGCAATATAGTGCGATGCACATTGTATATAGGTTTAGAACGGGACCAGCAGAACCACACTTGTCAATGATCCAAGTGGGATATCATACCATATGACTGAAAGGGGTGGCGTATTTTAGGTTTGGGCCAGCGCAGAGCTCCTTCTGAGAAAGTTGATACAGTAATTCATTAACTTTCATACTTTCGTTTTAATAGTTCTGACATAATACATTAATGTGGTATTTCATTAAAAGAATTAAAAGAACTTCTGAAAGGACAATATCCTTTATGCAGTACTTATACTCTGTTGTGTATGTAAGTGTTTCACAGTTCATATGATCTGAGGCCAGTTTAATGTGTCTTACATTATGACCAAGATATTTGTATGTTTAGTGACAGATTTCCACACAAAAAATATTGTAAAAACTTACTATTTTTAATAGTGGATTGTAGTTGTATTTCCCCACCAGATAAAATGGTAGAGTCCACCCACACGTATGCGTTGTGCGCTGTACGCAAATGAACGCCGTCCACTGTATGTGTGGGCACATGGATTTTGTGTGCGAATAACGGGGAAAGTTCTCCGTATGTTCAGTATATCAGTTTGAAAGTACATACAAAATATGTAAATGTAAAATGTTTACAGCTAATGATTTCCATTTTCTCTAGCATTCAATGGTATTGATACCTTTTCTGGAAAACAAATTCAGAAGCTGTTCCAAGCATTTAAGGATATAACACTGTGAACAAGTAACAATGGATTGAGTGCCAAGTAACAATGGATATTCATTGTTAGTGCACCGTTTTTCTTTTGGTAGATGTTCATAGTGTAAGTCCAGTTTTAATTAGACTTTAATTTGGTTTTCTCAAATTTATTAGATACCTCAGGTCTAAACTTGTATAAATAGACTGAGTCTTTCCTTTATGTACTAAGTCTTCCTTCATTAAAACTGTAAAATGTTGTAGTTGTATGTTTTTTTCCACCAGGTACCCAAGAACAGATCCCCATCGGCAAAGCTTTGACCCTCGTCTACTCTATTGACAAGCTGACTGAGGACAAGGTGTTTGTACTGGACCTGGCACTCTCCCTGTGTCTACCTGAGTCCGAGTGCGACACACCCTCCATTGAAATCATGAAAGGAGTCCAGGTGCCGATACCACTCTGCAACGAGAATGCAACGTTCGCCCTTCCAGGTTTGAATTTTGAAATGCTGATGATTATTTAACTAATTCCATTATTAATATGCAGTGTTCTTTTATATTTCAGGTATTCCCCTAATAAACAGGGCCCAATTTCATAGGTAGGTTTTTAAGTATTACCACTTTTCCTACTTTTCCTAATTTTATTTTACCTTAATTGCTCCTACTTTTCCTTGAAATTCCTATTTTTTCCTGCTTTTCCTACTTTTTTGTCCCACAACTCTGAAAAATAGAATCGCATTGAATATTGTTCATAACAGTGTTACACACTATCATAATGAAAATCACACAATGAAGGGCTTGGGTACAGGAGTACTGCAACTTTTACTTCCAAGAGCTTAGTTGAGGATGGAGCACAAGTGTTGTGAGTACAGCACATGCCAAATGAGGCTTGTGATGCTGTGGACAAGGGTGAGTATCAACAAAACTATTCCCGAAGGCCTGCAAAAGTGCTCCTTTTTTCCTGAATTTGTCCTCCAAACTCCTACTTTTGTCCTGTTCTTTTTTTATCCTACTGTTCTCCAACTTTTTCACCTGGGTCTGCTTGAAAGCCTGCACAGGGTTGCTCAGTGCATAATTTTCTGCTAATGGAACCTCCATCCATTTCATAGAGACCGTAAACTTTAAGCCCAGGAAGAGCCTTGCTTACTTCAGAGGCAGAGTTTGCTTAAAATTGTGACGCAAAAATAGAAATCTCTGTGCGTGAGCAGGCATTAGCATCACTTGACTGTGAAATAGCACTCAAGCTAGAAAAATATTTCTGCTATAGTCAGCACAACTTTCCTGCTTACAGTTAAACAACCCCATGAAATCGAACCCAGAGATTATTCTTGCTGCTTTTTTTCTCATTTAATGGAACAGGATAAGTTCCAATGTTTGCACATTTCTCAAGTAGCTCTACAAAGGATACTCTTTAATAACCCATCCTATCTGGCTGTTATTAATGTGGTGGTGGTATGCTAATACAGGCTTGTGCAGCCAAGTGTAATGCAAACAATAGGCAAACAATGGATTGAGTAAGCGCAGGAATGCCCAAAAAGATGTCAACTGGCCAGGTGTTGTTTTTTCTCCAGTGGCATGAAATGCAAATTCTTCTGTTTTAATTATCATACAAAATGCTGAGCAACTGTAATTCTGAAAATGAATTAAGGCCCCAAGTCCAAATAGGGCCGGTATGTATACCGGCTCCCGGTATGCAAACCGGTTCATTTTAATCCTCCCAAACCGGGTTGGATACCGTCCGAGCCTCTACTGGAAGGCTGGCTTTGTTTGGGAGTCTATGTTGTCCAGTTCCTGGGCTGGTGAACTCCTTCTAAACGCAGACAATGGGGTGACTTTAATCCGATAATAATTTTCAAGGGGTTAACAAAGGCCCTAAGCGTTTGCTCAGTTTCAAAGAGTGTGCCGCTGGACAGATCTGACCACACAGTATTCACACTTCAGTAATCACCTACACATACTGTAGGCGTACATACTCAGTCAGTCATGAGTCAATAAACTCCCCATTGTAAACACTCTGCAGGGTCAGGCAGCAGGCTATAGCCAACAAGCTCAACCGCAAGTCTATTAGGTGGCTTTGAAATGCCGACGAGCAAGTGGACATTGTACCATCCGGGAGGGGTATAATACCGGCCGCGGTTTAACCCCATGAGTACGGTATTTTACGGGAGACGCCAGGGTGCCGCGGCGGCTCTGGCAGCCAAACGAACCGCTACAATGTGTTTGTGCAGTCAAGCGTAACATAAACAATAATCCAACAATGGATTGAAACTGCACAAACAGCAGCCAATGGCGTCATCCGGCCTGGTGGCACTGTTTTTTTTGGCGCCATATGGCGTCATCCGTGCGCAAGGGGTTAAACCGGTCTGATACTGGGAGCCGGTATGCAGACCGGCCCTAAATGGACTTTGGGCCTCAACTGTAACTGACTGGATTGACCAGAAATATACAAATCAACAAAATTAGCTGGCTTAACTTTTCAAACTTAAGAAAGTTCTTTCTCAAAGGCAAAGGACAGTGGTACAAGAAACAAACAAACAAACAAACAAACAAACAAACATGTGGAGGACACACAAGCATGCAGGGGTGGATGGACAAACACAAAAGAGAGTTTAAGGACCAAGGGAGAGTGGTACTGCAAGTGAGAAAGAACTTTTTTACAGTTTGAAACATTAGGCCAGCTATTTTTGTTGATTATAATTATAATAGCTGGTTGATTCAGAACAAATCGCTTGATGGTCTTGGTTAGTCAAAGTTTGATTAGTGTATGTATGCTGCACCAAGGAATTTTACCATGAAAAACACAATCTCTAAAGAATTGTTTTGTATTCCTTAGGGGATGGAACTGTCAAGGGCTTCTTGCAGATGGTCGGCCAGAATGCTGCAGAATCAGCCGTGGATGCAATTCTGGAATATCTAGGACTTTCTGTAAGTCATTGTTCAGGCCTAAAAGTCATTATTTGATTACCAATCAACATACACCAAAACAGTATGCCGTTGCATTCAGCCAGTGTGCCAATGTGAGTTTCATGTGCACTGCTACATTATATAATACAAAACTTAATTTTAGTTCAGACAGTTAGCTGTAAGTTAATGCTGTTGTAAGTCATTGCTGATAAAATATTGTTTAACCTATACAATTATTACGGTGAATTTTAAGGTCTCACATCGGATAATTTGTTTGAAGTTTAAGTGTTATGTTTCTGGTTTTGACAACCAAGTATACCAAGAAGAGGCTGTGGTACTACAAGAAGTCTCATGTCTTGATGTAGACACAAAGACAGTTGATTATACTTTGATATTTAATAACAATATCCGATTGGTTGAGAACTGGTCACATATCTTATTACAAAAGTTCATGCGTCACTCCAAAAGGGCTCTACTCTGGGGTGCTTGCATATGCATTAACCTTTTGAATAAGGACGATGGCCATAGCCCTGGTTTGAAAAAGACCACCTGGCCGGTTGATATCTGTAGGCACATTCCTGCACATACTCAATCCATTTATGTTTCAAAAAAAAAAATCAGAAATTGTTTCCACTCATTTATATCTCGGTTATTTCAGACCTGTTTGTATCGTGTTGCATATCAGTGAAAGGTTCATCATTCCCCTTCACAACGACACCACATTTGTAACAATCACTTGCTTCACAGCTGAGTACCTCTCCTGTGAATACAGGTGGGTCTCAAACAGAATGTGCCAAATTTGCCATTCTCTGTGCTCAACAGAACAACAAACTGTGTAGTAACCAGGAATAAAGAAGACATATTGGCCAATTTGACACTATTCATTACACAAACAACGGTCACTAACATCAATAGCGGGTGGAAGAATCATACGCAGCCACAACAGCCTGGCACCTCCTCCTCATGCTGCTCACCAGTCTTCTTGGGATGCCCACCACCAGTAATCGCGTAATTTTGCTTTCAATTTTGAGATGGTACATACTAGGGCTCACTCCAAAAATTGTTGCAACTTGGTTCTGGGGAACACCAGCTTGAAGCTGCCCTATAGCACGAGCCTTCTCAAATAACCGAGATATAAATAAGTGGAAAAAATTTCTCGAATTTGTTTTGAAGAGTTTATATTCTTGAATATTGAGCTATTGAGCTGTGTCGATTGGTACCCACGCAATTTTCATCTACACTGTTGACGACAGTAAATTATAATGGGAGCAGCGGACTACCAGGCGATCAGCTGTTTTGATTGCATGATTTGTTGAGTTAATTTCCACCGAGCAAGGCAAGTTGAACTGAAAAAAACTGGTTGGCGATAAAACAAAACAATTTTTGAATGCTGTGATGTGGTATATGTTGTTTTTAACACCCTCGGAGATGCATAGCACCCTCGGCTTCGTCTCGGGTGCTGTGCATCCCTCGGGTGTTAAAAACGTGATATCCCACATCACAGCAGTCAACAACTGTTAAATGTTGTGCTTTCCTTCACACTGTGTGCTAATGCGTTTGATTTGGAGCGATGTGTTCTCCTTTTATTCCACACTGTCCCCTGATAACTGGATGAACCATCATTTCTTGAATTGTACCATACTTTTTACATTTCCATGTAGGATTACATCGATCAGGCACCATGTGTCCGTCCTCAAGTCACACAGAATGGTTGGCAAAGACGTGAGTCAGCTTAAATCTTTCGCTGTTTTTTCTACAAGTCTATAGACATCACCAAAAAGATTTAAGACTGAAAGGGTTTGGGGTTCACATTAAACAGTCTTAAAAAAGTCATAAAAAGGCATACACGCAGTGTGCACTCAGTTCTTTTTGAGGGCCTGTAGGAATACATGTACTTGGGTGGGACTCGAACCAACGACCTCATGTTTACTAGTGCAGACATCTTTAACTATTTCACAGGCTCTCGGAAACCACTGAGCATACAGTGCTCAACATCACATTGGCAAGGGCAAAGATTCTGTTCCAATTTGACGTCGCCCTGCAATGTCTGGAATCAGATCTTCATGGCATAGGTTTGCACGACTTGTTAAAAACAAAGGAACCGTTTCATATTCGTGATAGGCTGTCATAAATGTTTTTCCCTCTGTAATTTGTCCGAGAGATGTCCAACTTCCCCATTTTCTCAAAAACCTGCACTCAATTTCATGGAATCTATAACGGTTAGTGGAAAATCGCTGCCAACTATAGTAGACAATTCTGTGCTAATGGGTAGCGTATTTCACAGGCTAGCAAGGAATTCTGGGTAAGAATTCTGTGCTTACGGAATGTCTTTGCACATATTTTCTTTGCTACCTTGGTTAGCACAGAATTCGGCATTGCGGATTCCGTTAAATTGGCCCCCTGATCTACACTTTTCCATGCAAGTGTCTGAGGCTTGATTGCAGTTGGAATTTAAATAGTCTATTACCATTCCTGTGTAGTTTCTTTCCTTGGAAAGCATATCCTTTTCCCTTTTGCAGTTTGCCCAAGAGATGTCCGACTTCCCCATCTCCCCAGAAACCTGATCTGCACGCTCCCTGAGAAGTGTCTAGGATTCGATTGCTGCCTGGAGCTGCCCATCCCAGGGATCACTCCTATCAGTACCCAGGTCTCCTTCATCTTTGATCCCTGTAACTACCAACTGTCAATCAGTCTGGGAAGCTGGAGGCTGGAACTGAAGATCTTCTCCTACCAGTGGGGTCAGCGGGAAGAGATTGCCGTTGGAAAACCTATCACATTGAGGTGTGTTTAAGGGAATATCACTGACATTAGTATACCACAGGGTAATTCAAAGACAGTACACAGAATTGCCCTATCGTGGTAGAACCAAGTCAATACAGCTTTTGAAAAAAAAATTCTAATTAGATCAACTATAATTCAACGTTATAGTTGATTGGGAGTCAGGTCAGGTTGGCCTAGTGGTACTTTCTTCACCTTCCACCGCTGACACCCAGGTTTAAATACCACCAGGGCCGACATGTGGATTGGGTTTGCCTGATTCCTTGGGTTTTCCGTAGAATATTTTGGGGTTTTCCTCCCACTTCTAAAACTGAATATTTTTTCATCGTCTTCCTGGCTACAGTACATTGCAGTTGAAAGTCAACACTGTAAATGGGAATGGGAAATTGTGTGAAAAGAATTCACATTCACATTTCACATTTCTCATACAACTTTTCCCACCTGTGAGTTCAAGTGGGAAATTATTTTCCCACTTCAAGAAAAGGTGTGAAAATATTTTCCCACTTGTGTGAAAAGGTGTGAAAATGTTTTCCCACTTGTGTGAAAAGGTGTGAAAATGTTTACCCACTTTTGTGAAAAGGTGTGAAAATGTTTTTCCACTTTGTGAAAAGGCATGAAAATGTTTTCCCACTTGTGGGAAAATGTGTAAAAAATGTTTTCCCACTTTGTGAAAAGGTGTGAAAATGGTTTCCCACTTTGGGAATTTTTTTACATTTTGTGAAATTGAAATGAATTCCCTGGGAAGAGAAAAAGTGTGAAGAGAAATTCACATTTTGAGGTTAACTTTCAATTGCAATGTACTGCACAGTGCGATATGAGCTTTTGGGGAATCCTTGGCTTCATAACAAATTAAAATTAATAAATAAATAAATAAATATCATGGGATGTGAAAATACACACAAAGTTCCATAGGGTTGTCTGAGTGGCGTGGCTACACGGCAGGTAGCGACAGGTCAGGTAACGGTACTATAAACCCACTTTTGGTACTATAGGGCCCACAAAAACGTATCTTACCTTTTGGCCGCAGCATAAATTTACACAAACACTAATAGATCAAGAGAGTTACCGTTTGGCAGGGTTCCCGTCTCATGCTACTCTTTGTATTTTCATGAACATGATGATCATTGGATGGCCCTGTAACATTGGTAGGAGGCTTCTACAACAGTCGTATGTTTAGTTGTGTGATGGGGAGGTAAGTTGGTCCCACCAATGACGGAAGTTACCCTGCCTGGGTATAGGTCCAAAGTTTTGTTGACTGAGTATAACTCTTAGTACTGAAGATAATTGCAGCATATGGGTTGTTTAGCTGAAAATTATTGATACACTTGTAGGTCTGTGAAAAAAACCTCATAAAGTAAAACTCTGACACATTAGGAAGACACAAGAAAAAAAGTTAAGAAAACAGAAAAGTGCAAACAAATTTCTCTTTTCTCCATCCTCGCAGCATGACCATCAACAAGTTAGATGCGGAGCAATCCTTCCAGATCAATTTAGACATCTCCATCTGCATCGATGATGACTGCAGCGTTACCCCGGTGCTCCGTGATTCCCTGGTCCCCATCCCGTTCTGTAATCTCAATGCCTCCTTTGAGCTGCCGGGGGATGGCAGCTTTGCGGGGCTTGCCCGGGATCTTGCTGGGAATGTTGGGGAGCTGGCCATCCAGGCTGGTCTCCGAAAGCTTGGAATCCAGGTAGGTTTTGGAACCGCGAAATAAAGTGATACCCAAGTAATATATTGGTCTGTTGATAGAATGGAGTCTGTAGAATAACATTGGGCACTTCTGGTTTCAATCTGTACTGGACTTGTCCCAGCGTAAACCAACAAATATTTGTCAGGCTTTATTGGAAAGGTGAGATTGTGTATATTATTTTCTTTGTGTACAATATACATGTAGGAAAGTGTAACATGTGACCTGGCACTACAAAATGGGTGGAAAGTTGCAAAATTTGAGATTATGGTATTTCTTGAAAGTTGAGTTAAAAATCTTTAATGAACAATTGTTGACTACTGTGATGTGGGATTTGACATTTTTAACACCTAAACTACTAAAGTTCGCTGCTCGCATTATAGTTTACCACCGTCAACAGTGAAAATTGTGTGGGTACCAATGAGCTAGCTGGCTGATGTGTGATATCATGCTTGGAGTGTACAAGTCGTTTTTATAGACCGGACACGTGATCGTTCTAGGCCAATCAAAATACCAGTATCCAAGACGGAGATATAACAATATGGTGTATTGCATGTTGGTAATCCTGTAACATGCTATTACCTTTTTGAAGGTACTAGAGTCATAACGGCTTGTTTTGAGAAAAATTAGAGCTCATCAAAGTCTGTGAATTGTGTAGACTGAACATTGAAAACAAAATCCCCTAGAATATCATCTCCTCAATAAAAATACCTGAAGAATTTCTTTCTGGAAAATGATTTGAAAAGGGGAGGAAGGCATCTCCCCTTTTTTTATGGATTCCAGTCAGGAATGTGAAATTTCCTATATTTGTGTTATTTCCTACAGCAATATGTGAGCAACCAGGAATGTGAAATGGAGGTACTTGCCCCCAGTGAAAATAGTAAGTTTGCTGAATTGTTAAAAGGAAGGTCATTAAATATTCAGGGATTAAAAAAAAACGTGCAATGCATGTGTCTTTGGAAAAAAAAAGCTCATTGCAGCAATGATAAAGAATTCCTAGTAAGGCACAGTATTCGTCTGTTAAAAAAAATTCACAGAGATTGGTGTTACGAGTTTGAAAAAAATTAAAACAGAACATCTAATTCCAAACTTTGTAAATACTCTTTTTCTAGCATGAACCTTCAAAGAGCCAGCATTTTTAAGGGGGGATTCTCCCCCCCCCCCTCCACATCTCATCCAAACAGGAACAGATTTTTAGGAAATTAAAGTGTGCAAATGAGGCCGCCCTGTGGTAATTTACCGTGCCAAATTTTATTCTAATTTATTAACCAAAGGGTTTTGTAGTTATGATGCATTGTACATGCCGCACCACTATGGATGCATGGTTTCTATGTACAAGGTCATTGAAACGATCATGGCAGTTTCACCCATCATCAGGAAAAAGTTGCATTGAGCGAGAATGGCACCCCCATTTTTATAAATTTGGTGTGAAAATGTGACTAAGACGATATGCCCTCAGATCCTAGCAAGTAGGTTTAATGGTTATTTTATACTATAAAAAGTATGTAGAACAAATGACAATTTTATGAAGTAGATGAGACTGATTGGTTTATGCAACATGTACGTCCTCTCTACACAATAGAATGTCCACTGCTGAGAGTCCCACCTCCAACCAGCTACCTAACCTGCACAGTAGATGACCGGTGCCTCGGCCTGACATGCTGTGCTACCCTCGACCTGGTCTTCACACAGCTGTCCACCACCGCTTGGGCCATCCTGGATCCCTGTGAATTCAAGCTGTCCATCGGGCTGGGGTTGTGGTCAAAGAACGTGACGCTCCTTGAGTATGATTGGGGAGTGGAGAGAACGCTTGATGTCAGTGATTCTGTTCGCATAGTGTGAGTAGACATGTGAAAAAAAAATTATTTGAGGTTTCCATAAGAAATTCAGACTTTTTTGATAAAAGTCGCCCAAGGCTAAAAGCCACTCTAGGTAAAGGGCTACAACAGAGGTGGTGGGGTTGGTGACATTTTTAGGTTGCCAGCCCTACCGCCCTTACAGTTTTCTTAGGTCCAGATCTAAATAGAGGATAAATCCTCAATAGATAACAAAGAAATTATTCCAATTTTCAGACCTATAGATCCAGGCAGGGTCTATAGGTCTGGAGGAATTTCGTCCTGGAAGTGAATTGACGAAGATTTTTGTGACGTTGTACTGATAAAAGGGAGGTCATGATTTAAAAGGGAGAGGAGAGTTGGTCTCAACAATGGTGGAAGTTACCCCGCCTGGGTCTGTAGGTCTGAAAATTGGGATAATTTCTTTGGCAGCTGAAGATTTATCCTCTATTTAGATCTGGACCCAGGAAAACCATAAGGGTGGTAAGGTTGTCCATAGCCCTTTACCGAGAGTGGCTTTTAGCCTTGTATTGGGTGGCTTACACATGTACATTAAAAAGAAAAAAGATTAAATTTATGTTTGTCTGTTCAGGTTTAACATTGACAAGCTGACTGAGCAGAAGGAATTCCTGATTGATCTGTCAGTAACCCTATGCATAGATGGCACCTGTAGACCCATCAACCTGCTACAGGGAGCCCATGTACCTATCCCACTCTGCAACCCCAATGCCACCCTCACCCTGCCTGGTGATGGGACCATCGGCGGGTACCTGGCTGACTTGGGTGGTCAGGTTACTGATGCAGCGGTAGACTTGGTGCTAGACTATCTCGGTCTGAAGGTAATCATCTGCAGGCCTGGGTTTTGCACTATATACTCAAACACCATGGAAGTTAATTCCAGGGGTCAATTTGATGGAGCTATCTACCCTAACTCCCTATAAAAGGCGTGTGGAAAATCATATTAAAATTGGAGGATTCAGGATTTTAATCATAAATATTTGCTTATAGTACCGAAAAGTCTTGTTTAGTAAAAACAGGTTACCAGCCAAAACTCTGTGATTTTCATGCTGAGCAAAAAGTTGTTGAATACCAGTCACAAGGAATATACCACAGTCAGAAGATGGAATGTTTGCGTCGGGGGATGATGTAAATTAGAACAGAGATGTTTTCTCTTTTGCCCTGTCCCGACGTAATATATGAAGCACTTTATACTCAGTGCTTTCCGAGAGCCTGTGTGAACAAAATTCACAGGCTTACTCTGGCGGGATTCGAACCCACAACCTCCTGCTTACCAGTGCAGACGTTCTAACCACTCGACCACCGAGCTTGCCGGGGTCGGCTGGCCGATTCGAATCCAATGCAGCAGCAGGTACCGCGTAATCAGTCAGAAGATGGAATATACCACACATAAAAATTACATCAAACAAACCACAAGGGTTAAAAAGTGGATGTCGTTTCCCAGGTTGCATTGTAAAGTTGGATTGTGATCCCTGGCTACACAGGATTATGGATTTATAACTTCTGACTAGCACCCCCCCCCCCCAAACAAAGACCCAAACATAGGGCAGGATAGCTGAGTTGTTAGAGCTCCGTTACTGTATTCCGGAGGTCACAGGTTTGATTCCCACTCCTGCCAGTTTTCTTTGTTCACTTTAAAAATTTACCACGGATCGTAAGTAAATTCTGGGGGAAAATTTCATGGAGCTGGTAAGCATAAAAATTTGCTTATCGCCGAAAAGTAAAAACAGGTTATGAGCCAAAACTCCATGTGATTTTCATGCTAAGCAAAAAGTAGCTGAATATCAATCAAATGGAATCACATTGAAATTTGGGTGGTATCCTGTTTTTGCCGAGGAAGTCTTTTCATGCTAAGCACATTTTTGGAATAAACTGACAATTAACCGATGATCGACACTTGACAATTAAGAAAGTTTACCGGCTGTCCGCACCGGACTTATTTTGGTCAAGTTGACAGTTGTTTCCGTACATTTTACCAAACAAAGTTCAATGCGGACACGGCTTAAGTTATTCATCGTGGTTATCATGTGTGTAATTTGTTTGTATATGTGTAAATATTCACTTTTTTGTATTTGTGTAAATATTCATTTTTAATTAAAATGGAAACCAGTTTTAAACTGTTTGGACACACCCCGGGGTAAAGAAATGTTATAAATAAATATTCTACAATTGTAATGGTGGTACAACGTTATAAGAAATGTCTGAAGAGTTTTTGCAGTGTTTATACCTTCTCTTGGTTTGTGCTTAGCAGGTTTTTATTCTTGAAACTTGCAACAAAATAGATTACACTTTTGTAGAGTTTGGTGTTTTAGTTATCTTATAAATGGTTTTACTTTTCAGAATTTCCTGTCCAGGAATCCCTGTAATTTACCTCTAGCATTACCAGCTGCTAATGACAGTAAGTATCAATAGTATACAAATAATGAATGTCTATTCGGTGACAGATGGAATGTCCCATTCCACTCAGCTTCGCCTTGTTAAATGGAACATTCCATCTAGTCACATATCATGAAATTATTCTTGACATTGCACGAATGCGAAACATTCCTTATTTGTTTTATACAACGCCTGAATAAATCCTCGTCGGATTGCATGCATAACGGATTTCTTTGTGTACAACGTGCCGTTTTCCCTTCTCAGTCCCGCATAAAGCCGCGACAGAAAGTTAATTTTCCTGTGTGTCTTGCAAATTCATCTAATCGTTTGACTGCGTATTTAATTTGTTTTATTTGTTTTAATCAGCGTCGGCATCGTCTGTTAGGAGTAGGTAAACTAGAACAAACTGTGATTCGCGAACATCGTTCACCAGCGCACGTTCAGCATAGTAAGTTGTTTACTTAGCACTGGGATCCTCGCTTTCAAACCCAGAAGTGTGCAGATCAGGGCTACATGTATTTTTATCAATATAGGATTTGTCTATTAGCTTTTCCGCAATTCCTGCGGAAAAGGTATTGTTTTTGTTCTGATTTTTTCTATTCTTCTTCTTCTTCTTCTCCCCCAAATCCCATAGACTTTGTACACGTTTTTGCTGTGCGGCACTTTGGTCACTTCAAAAGCTCATATCTTCATCATACTTTGCCAAAACAAAGATCCCATACTAGAGGTGTGCATCGAAGTGTGACGTCATGATGACGTCATCACGTGTCACGTGACGTCATCTTAAAGGGGCATTTTTGAAGGACACATATCTAGAGAACCGTACGTCCGATTGTATTCAGAGTTAGTATGCTGATAGGCCGGTACGTGTTATAGATGAAAATCGATGTGACGTCATGATGACGTCATCATACGATTTTATAGGAATTTTTAAATTGTTGGACCTTTACGCCATATCTCATCAACGGAACATGCTAATTTCGAAATTCTTTTTGTAATAGATTTGTTAGGTCATAAATACCTACGTATAAATGTAAAAAATGTGTGACGTCATGATGACGTCATCAAAAATGTGCTTATTTGAAACACATATAAGGGTAGTTCCGATCGTCACGAAAATTGGTGGGTAGGTAGATATTGTTACCAGCATGCAAAATCCAAAGTAACGTCATGACGTCATCGGCTGATTTTCTGTGAATTTTTAAATGTTTTAAATTTCATTGTACCCTCAAAATTGTACACTATCAGTGATCAGATTAATTCCAAACATGACACAGACCAAGACCACGTTGCAAATGTTTGCTTTGACAACTGCCATTGTGATGACGTCATCATGGGTCACGTGACGTCATCTTAGAGGTGCATACTTTAAGGTCAGATATCTAGAGAACCGCAGGTCTGATTGGATTTAATATTATTGTGCGGGTAGGCCAGGGTGTGTTTAAGATGAAAATTGACGTGACGTCATGATGACGTAATCAGAAGGTCATTAAATCATGCTAAAAATTTAGAGTATTTAGCAATCTGCTATGACAAAACAGCTTATACACATGTATACAATGAATTTTGCTCTAACTAATTCCACATTTTCATGATCGTGGCTCACTCAATTGTAAAATAGCAGCCATTTCGAAATTTAGATCAAAACAATATAAAACAAAAGAATTCTGGGAAGGGCAGAAAACCGTGACTGCAATGTAGCACGTTGTAAATATATTCCACACTCGAACGCATAGTTGTGTGTGGTACTGCGGGCTGCGATACGTGCTATACGTTTATACAGTACGTGCTACAGCATGTACCAATGGTGTATGGTGGCTCAGAAGGGACATCGCAAATCGTACATATTTAAGTCAATATATTCCCCTCCAAAAAAATCACTTCAAAATAATATTGACAGAAGATTTTTGACAGTCCGATTTGGTTTAAAGTTGGTATGGTGTTAGACCGGCAATGTGTTAAAGATGAAAATTGATGTGACGTCATGATGACGTCATCATACACATTTATATTTTGAATAGTTACGTTTTGAACCTGTCAGCCATATTTCGTCAACAAAACATGCTAAAGTCAAAATTCCTTTTGTAACAGGTTTCTTAGGTCGTAGATATTTTTTATATCAATGTGAAAAATGTGTGACGTCATGATGAGGTCATCAAAAATGAGCTTTTTCGAAAAACGCATAAGCGTAGGTTCGATTGTCATGAAAATCGGTGGGTATGTAGATATTGTCATTAGTATGCAAAATTCAAAGTGACAAAAATAATGCGGAAAAGCATGTGTTCTGTTTTAAAACAGGCACACTTCTAGTTCTTGTATGAATCGTTCCTATCCCAGGTTGCCCGGTTCAGTTCCCGGACACCCTTCCCCAGTTGTCCTGTCATATCAGCAGCCGATGCACCAGTCTCCACTGCTGTCTGAATCTGGATCTGAAGGTGACCCAGATTAGCTCCAAAGCCTGGTTTATCATTGACCCCTGTGACTACACGTTGTCTGTGGGGCTAGAGTTATGGTTCTTCAATGTGTCGCTGTTCTCTTACCAGTGGGGAGCAATGGAGAGTTTCATGATTGGAGATGCTCTTCATGTCAGGTGAGATTAAATTACAATGATATTGGTATATATACAGTGTCTTTTTCAAAAAGGCTTATAATGTTGTTATAATGCATGCAGCTTCAATGCTGTTATAATGAATGCAGACAGTGTAGCCGTCTCCTGCGTGATTTTCTACTGGGTGTGTCTGTCGTGAATCAGTTATTTACTCAGTTATCGGCAAAGAGCAAGTTCAAGCAAGGAACATTGGTCACCCAGTAATTGATTCTTAATGTGCTTTCCACCTGTGCAAAGACATCCAAGCATGAATGATAGCTGATAACTGTTTTGTAAATGTTTTTATTAAATTGAAATCATCCAATACAAGGCTAAAAGCCACTCTAGGTAAAGGTGCCCTCACACCATAGCGATCACCAGTTGCGTATGGTTGCGAATAAAAAATAGTGGTCATAAGTTCCGAACGCAACTCACACGCAACTAATAGGTTTTATAGGTTTGAAGTACGCAACAAGCACGCAGGTGATCGCAGACACACGCAGAGTACGTTCAGAAATTTTGAACATGTTCAATAATTCTCTGCGAATGCCTGCGATCAATTTATACGCAACAGGGACGCAACAGGTACGCTACGCACGCAACACGATCGCAACAGGTACGCAACTCATAAGTTATGGGGTAACATTTTGAATTGCCAACTCTACCACCCTTACAGTTTCCCTGAGCCCAGATCTAGATAGAGGATAATTCTTCAACAGATTCCAGAGAAATTATCCCCAATTTTCAGACCTAAGACCCAGTCAAGGTACCTTCCACTGTTGGTGAGACCGACTCACCTCTCCCTTCACCGCCTCACTCTGATTCCCTTTTCGCATACACACTACTATTGATAACCAGCATGACCATGCCTTGAGGGCTGATTGACTTCAAGAATTACCTACAGTCGTTAACTTGTTTAAACTTGCTCATTGTTAAATCTGGTTCAACTCTTCCGACTAGCTCCAACCCCCAATGTCATGTTCGCAGTGTCTTCCAGTGAAATTTCCAAAGTCTGCGTTGCCATGGGGGCCTTTTCAGCGGTGTTGTCTGGATTTGTTACAGCTATATAGCAACTATGCTTAAATTAGCTAGGTTTGAGGTATGGAATGTGGTGCTGCAAAGAAAAATACAGGTACCGCAATCAGTATCGCATCTGGACAATGATATGCTCCCTAAAATGGATTTGAAATCCTTTGTATCCAGGTTTTCTATTGACAAACTGGATGCCACTAAGGAGTACGAGGTGGATCTTACCTTCTCTCTCCTGGTTGATGGTATCAGCACAGACTTCCCTGTCATGGCTGACAAGAGAATTCCCATCCCTCTCTGTAATGCCAACTTCTCCCTTGCCTTGCCTGGTGACGGCACGGTCAAAGGTTTCCTGGAGGAACTTGGAGACAATGTGGGACAGGCAGCCATCCAGCTGGTCCTGCAGAAGCTCAATCTACAGGTAGGATCTAAGGACATGCAGATTTTCCTCAATGTCCCTATTTTAGGGAATCGAAATGTGAATATAGAAATTAATTGATGAGTTCTCAAAAGATTAAAAAGTCATAAATTTGGGTCCAAAATTGTGACATTTTTGGTGTCCCTGTTACACCTGACCTTTATAATGTCCCATCAAGTATCATTAAAATTGTCTTCACATTATTTTTTACTTGTTTGGCAGTTACTTTGCTTTTTACTTAATCACTCTTGGAGATAGAAGGCATTAAAGAATGTGTCCTGAATTGCAAAATCTTATACATGTCAGATGTAACGGGGACACCCAAATTGGACCCCAGATTTATGGAATGACCCAAGTGCTAAATCGTAAATTTGCTGATGTTTTAAAACTTTTGCTTGTCTAGGATGTTATCAGTGGAAAGACCTGTGAGTTACCTCCAGCAACCGCAACAAATAATCGTAAGTAATGTTTTTCCCTCTTCCTTTAAAGATGCTGTCTCCATGCGAGGCACCCTGAAGGATAAATTCTCAAATTGAATTGCTAATTTGTTAGCATGAGATAAGTTATGAGCTTTCCAGTGAGACATTCCACACAAACAAATTAATTGAAGATAAGTAGCGCATTGGACCAAACAGTGATTCCTATTAAAAATGGATCTCAGTGCACTAGGGTAGGGCTGAATTCCAGTCTTTTAAACAATTACAAAATATGACCCACTCCTGCAAAATGAGTCCTATAAGGATATATTTTGACTTGTGTGTTACTTCCATTTGAATTGAATTCTGGGCTCCCACAGTCACAGAAAATCCTGGAATTTGAAGTATCATGGAAAGTCATGGCATTTTGTTACTAATTCACAAGGAGTCATGGAAAATTTATATTTCAAGAAGAAAGCTGTTGGAAAGTCATGGAATCATGGTTGGTATATTGTAAATAGACTCTTTATGATGTAAAAAAATAGCATAAGAATTGGTCATTTTCCACTGGAAAGTCATGGAAAAGTCATGGATTTGAAGATTTCTGTGGGAACCCTGATTATGGGATCTTCATTTTGATATACATCACTACGTTATATTTATCCTGATGAATATGAACATATTTGAATGATAACCTTGACAGTTCCTAATGAAAGTCACATTTGAGAGCCTGCAATTTAAAAGTAGCTCTGTGGCTCAATTTGTTGGGTTGGGTCAGAAAATTGTTCTAAATTTTCAATTTTAAAACAAAATCTTATGACGGTGTCATAACAAGATGTAATCTTATATTTTCTTTTGAAAGGTAACTTGAACAAAATATGGTCAAGCCTTTAACTCTGAATTTTTAAGCGTTTCGGTATGCGGGTAGAAGTGGTACAAAAATGCTAAATTGTAATCATTTTCCATTATTTTGTTTTGCCACAGACTGCCCAATGATCTCCCTACCGTTCCTGGAGGATGTCATTCAGTGCTCTATTGACGACCGTTGCCTTGGCATCCAGTGCTGTATCAATCTTGACTTTGTCATCACTAAACTCATGTTGAGTGCAAGGATCCAAGTGGACCCTTGTAACTTCCAGCTGTACATGGCCTTTGAGAACTGGGAGCTGAATATTACTCTCTTCAGCTACACATGGGGAAAGATGGAATCAATCCAGATTGGAAATGCTGCGACATTAAGGTATTCAAGTTTCCATGTATTGTCCCACAATTTTTTTTGGACCTTTTGAAAGATGTCTGATACCATGCACTTCAATCTCTCTTAATTTTGTGATGTCTGTGTATTTTTGATGCTGAACCTTCAATTTGGAAATTTGATTAATATCAAATTACAAACTTGTTCAAATGGTAGGTTGTTTCCTCTGGTATGTTGTAGCAAATGGTTTTATGTTTACAGTATAAAAGCACAGGACTGACAGTTGGGCCTTCATAGCTTGCAAAATGTTACCTGTTCCCACGAAATGAGCTGAAAGTAGCAAAATTTGAAAATCAAGATTATGGTATTTCCTAAAATTACAGGTTAATAACTTTAATTTGACATATTGTGTGTTGTGGTATCTCATTCCTAGCCACTAATACAACTTTTTGGAGTTGTCAGAGTCTTTACGCCTTCTATTGAGAAAATGAAGCTCAAAGTTTGTGATCTGTGCACACTTTAACTCGAGTTAAAAAAAGAAATCCCCCAAAAATATTTTGAGAATAGACTCGGTTTAAAAACTTTTTAATAGGATATGATAGAATAAGGTTTCTAAAATATACAGTTTTTAAAATCCTAAAATTGACTTTTCAGTGAAAAATTGTTGTTTCTGCTTATAACCAGAAAACCATAGTGCGACATTAAGCTCATTTTGTGCTGCTGGGTCACAAATATTAAATTTAAATAATTTTAAATGAACTTTAGTAATCATAAACTTGCTTTGTGTAGTGTAATTCGGAGCGAAGTTTGAAAAAGAGGCAAATCTAGTTTAATTCTTGCCGGGGCTCATGCAGTCAAGTCCTTATTTAAGTCCAATGTAAAAACAGTGAAAAAGTGGAAGTAGTCCACTAGGAGTCCGAAACTCCAAGAAAATGAGCTCCAAACTGGACTGGACTAGAGTCGTGGCTTAAATGTAGACTTACACCTGGTTCAACCATGATTTAAGACCATGTCATTTTGTTCAAGTAATTTAGAATCTAGCTTCAAGTCTACATTTCAGTCCGGGCTCTAATCAAGTCCAGATTGGAGCTCATTGTTTGAGTTTTGGACTCCCAGTGGACTTATGTCCACTCTTTTTAAATCTATTGTTGCATTGGACTCGGATCGGATTGGACTGCAGCCCTAGACGCTTGTATTTGAACATTTGGGCCAAGTTTTCCTTTTTGCCTTAATGAACTCAAAGGGTTTAACCCTAACCCTCTAGGGTGCATGCAAAATCATATTAAAATTGTTGGATTTCGCAAGGTTAGGGTTAAAGGAGCTTAAAAAATGATGTTTGATCATATGACCACAATGTGTTGTCATTTTAGATGAACCAATATATTTAATATATAGGCCCTACAGTAAATCAATATATTTAATTATCTTGGATAAAATATAAACACTATTTGATGTCATTGGGAGTGCAGATGTTAGTGTAATGTTGCTCATTTAATTGCCTCTATTTTAAACATCATTTTCACAACTGTGATGGGGTTATCAAGGGAACTCAATTGTGGCACATTTAACTATAAGTGTTTAGTCCATTGAATTAGTCATCACAGAATTCTTCGAGAAGGTGCCTTAAAATTGGTGCATTTTGCTCTTAATCCACAGCTATTCAGTTGACAAGCTAACTGCAAAGAAAGTCTTTTCTGTGACGCTCAATCTCGGGCTGTGCATTGATGACACCTGCACCACAACCCCAGTACTGGACCACGTCTGGGTTCCTATACCCCTATGCAACACCAACACGTCCTCATTCACCTTGCCTGGTGATGGGACAGTGGAGGGATTCATACGAGAACTTGGCGGTCGGATTGGGAACTCCGCCATTGACCTGGTGCTAGAAAAATTTGGCCTGAGTGTAAGTGATTGCCATTGCCGATTTCGGTATTAATCTTTGAACCATCGGTGGTTTTAAAAAAAGAATTCTTTCTTGCATACTGCCTGTAAAATTTGGCCAAACCATGTAATGTGCTCATGGACCTCATACTTCAGGGATCATTTCATATTGTCTGAAAGTGGCTTTCTGGCTGATCCATCTGGCTGCACAATGGGGAATTAAAGTGTTCCAAACCAGAGCTCTTAATAAACATTCATTGCAGCATGACCTCTGCCAATAGGGTTCTAGCTCCATGGTCTGACCATTGCAAACTAGAAATCCCTGACTGATTATTCAGTTATTTAAGCCTCCAGGCTTCCCATTCATCAGCTGGGTTTGAGGTGAGGAAAGCAGCACCACAAAGAAAAACACTAAAAACAGTTTTACTGCAGTCAATACAGGGTTTCCCCTTAACTTTGTTTCCACTGGCCGCCAGACTTGTTAGTTAGACTTTTAACTAGTCCGCCAGCATTTTCACTGGTCCGCTTTTTGTTCTTTCCTTTTTCAAGTACTGTTTTTCTAATTATGAGGTGGTAGGAAAAGCTCCATAAAAAATGATACGTAAAACTGAGTTACTACAAAGAGCTTATTTATTTTACTTTTTCTCTACTAAAGAGTCAACTTATACACATCACTGAGTTACTTGACACTGTGAATAAGCAGGATGTTAATTTTTGTTAATTATTATTTTTCTTCCAAATGGTCATTCATCAAATGACATGTAAAAGGAAATTCAAAAGTTGTCAATCTGTGTCCTATCATTGCCTTGTGCAAAGATGTTTTTGTTATCTATTGGAGAGTGGAGACCACCCAAAATTAATATGATTTGAGGCTTTGCATGGTGGCAGATAATCAAAGAGAAAGAAGGTTTCACCATGTAAAATTGATCCCTCAAGTTCTTATGAACTATTAGTCCCAAGTACAGACTAATAATCAGAGTCATCTGATAGAAGGTTATTGAGAAATGGGAAGAAAAATAACTAAGTGTTTTCATCAGTGCATATGCTGCACAAGAAAGTCAGTGCAAATAGTTTATTTTGCTGGATTTCATAAGTCCACAGAAAACGCTACACGTTCTCAAACTCAAAATGTTTAACAACTGGACTGTGCCAAGCCGGTACAACCAGTGTATTTTTATACATTTTTGATACATTTCGTGTATTAATTCTAGCATACATTACACCACTTTGTAGAAATTGCGTTTAATGTCTATTTCATTCTGACTAGCTCGGTCTTTGTAGAAATTGCAGTTAATGTTTATTTTATTCTGACTCGGTACGGTAGTAATATGTATAATAGCTGTAATTATTTGCTCTGGCTGGCATAATTTTCTGCACGCTTTCGTTGGGCTATGCATGCACTATACATAGTGAATTTTTTAGGGTAGCATATTTTAACTGGCCCGCCGGACTTGTTGGAAAGGGTTTTAACTAGTTCGCTGCCGTCTTTAACTGGCATTTGGCCAGCGGACCAGTGTGAAGGTCGAACCCTGCAATACCAAATTTGGACAATATGAAATGCTCCCTTATATGCAAGTATACAATTTCTACCTTTACCTCATTTATGTTTAGGTCTATTCTTTTGACTTTTTTCAGAGAAACCACACTTACCAAAAACATTGCGATTTGTGTTTTGTATTTTGTCTGTACGGACATTCAGATTGTTGGCCATATGTTTGGTGATTAAATATGCCAAAATGGAGATGTTCATGAATTTATCCAATTTGGCCAGTTTCGACCTCTCAGATATCATTATTTGAATTTGTGTATTTATCACAGGAATCATTATACACAAAATTTAATTCAAATTTATTCAAATTTAATTGAATTTATTTGAAAGTGTTCTTTTAAATTTGTACATTTTTATCTGTTTGAATTTACAATAGCAATATCTTCAGACTGCTCCGTGTGACAGGGGAACTCCAGGGACCTTAAGAAGTAGTAAGTCAAAATTTGATAAAAAATTATAACGGTATTTCTATAAGTTTGTAGAAATGTAGCAGTGAGAGTTGTAGTCTGGTAGTTTGTACATAAATCACTCCATATAGCCTTGTGGGTAAATTTCCAGCTTTAGGGTTGAATGCACAATTTGTATCTCCCTCCGAAAGACTATCATTTGCCCCCTCAACAGGTTGTGTTGCTGTTGATGTCACCCATCTTCTTGATTTCCTCTCATTGACCCCTGTCTCTACTTGTCACTGGTTGTCATCGATTGTTGTTATCATCAGGTTGTTTTGACATTGATGTCACCCATCGTCCTGACTAATTCCTCTCATGTACCGTCACTGACTCCTGTCTTGTCACTGTTTGTCATTGATTTTTGTCTCGCCTGAACGAAGTTCAGAAAGAGACTATGCAATCACTATTTCTGTACGTAGTCCGTCCGTATGTGTCATTTTGGTTAAAGTTTCGACAAATTGGTCTTATATGCAAAGTTGAAGTCCGATTGCAATCAAACTTGGGTCATGCAATAAATAGTGTGACCTTTATATGATAGTCGTGTCAAAGGTCAAGTACTGATGTCAAAGGTCATCTGAGGTCAAAGGTCATCTGAGGTCAAGTTGTAAAATGGGCTGGAATTGCATAATTTGTCTTATATGCAAAGTTGAAGTCCGATTGCAATCAAACTTGGGTCATGCATTCAATAGTGCGACCTTTATATGATAGTCGTGTCAAAGGTCATTTGAGGTCAAGTTGTAAAATAGGCTGGAATTGTCCAACTTGTCTCAACTCTCTCATCTCACACCCCACTCAAACTTCCATAACTTTGGACAACATTTTCCTTCCACATTGCTTTTGTCACTTACCATTGTTTTAGGCATGCTCATCGGTTCTTGCTCGTGATAACTTACCATTTCATTCTCTTTTTACACTAACCCTTGCTCCTTCACCCAGTGCCCCTGCATTCTTCCCGGGTAATCACAAAACTAAAGCAGGCGAGACGCGTGGTTCGAGAACCACCTTGTTGTTATCATCAGGTTGTTTTGACATTGATGTCACCCATCGTCCTGACTAATTCCTCTCATGTATTGTCACTGACTCCTGTCTCAACTTATCATTGTTGTTGTTTATCATCGATTGTTGTTCTTCTCATCAGGTTGTCCTGCCGTTGATGTCAGCAGTCTTGCTGACTTCCTCTCATGTACCATCACTGACTCCTGTCTGAACTTGTCACTGTTGTTGTTTATCATCGATTGTTGTTCTTCTCATCAGGTTTTCCTGCCGTTGATGTCAGCAGTCTTGCTGACTTCCTCTCATGTACCATCACTGACTCCTGTCTCCACTTGTCACTGTTGTTGTTTATCATCGATTATTGTTCTTCTCATCAGGTTGTCCTTCCGTTGATGTCAGCAATCTTCCTGACTTCCTCTCATGTACCATCACTGACTCCTGTCTCAACTTGTCACTGTTGTTGTTTATCATCGATTATTGTTCTTCTCATCAGGTTGTCCTGCCGTTGATGTCAGCCATCTTCCTGACTTCCTCTCATGTACCATCACTGACTCCTGTCTCAACTTGTCACTGTTGTTGTTTATCATCGATTATTGTTCTTCTCATCAGGTTGTCCTGCCGTTGATGTCAGCAATCTTCCTGACTTCCTCTCATGTACCATCACTGACTCCTGTCTCAACTTGTCACTGTTGTTGTTTATCATCGATTATTGTTCTTCTCATCAGGTTGTCCTGCCGTTGATGTCAGCCATCTTCCTGACTTCCTCTCATGTACCATCACTGACTCCTGTCTCAACTTGTCACTGTTGTTGTTTATCATCGATTATTGTTCTTCTCATCAGGTTGTCCTGCCGTTGATGTCAGCAATCTTCCTGACTTCCTCTCATGTACCATCACTGACTCCTGTCTCAACTTGTCACTGTTGTTGTTTATCATCGATTATTGTTCTTCTCATCAGGTTGTCCTGCCGTTGATGTCAGCCATCTTCCTGACTTCCTCTCATGTACCATCACTGACTCCTGTCTCAACTTGTCACTGTTGTTGTTTATCATCGATTATTGTTCTTCTCATCAGGTTGTCCTGCCGTTGATGTCAGCAATCTTCCTGACTTCCTCTCATGTACCATCACTGACTCCTGTCTCTACTTGTCACTGTTGTTGTTTATCATCGATTATTGTTCTTCTCATCAGGTTGTCCTGCCGTTGATGTCAGCAATCTTCCTGACTTCCTCTCATGTACCATCACTGACTCCTGTCTCTACTTGTCACTGTTGTTGTTTATCATCGATTATTGTTCTTCTCATCAGGTTGTCCTGCCGTTGATGTCAGCAATCTTCCTGACTTCCTCTCATGTACCATCACTGACTCCTGTCTCTACTTGTCACTGTTGTTGTTTATCATCGATTATTGTTCTTCTCATCAGGTTGTCCTGCCGTTGATGTCAGCAATCTTCCTGACTTCCTCTCATGTACCATCACTGACTCCTGTCTCAACTTGTCACTGTTGTTGTTTATCATCGATTATTGTTCTTCTCATCAGGTTGTCCTGCCGTTGATGTCAGCAATCTTCCTGACTTCCTCTCATGTACCGTCACTGACTCCTGTCTCTACTTGTCACTGTTGTTGTTTATCATTGATTGTTGTTCTTCTCATCAGGTTGTCCTTCCGTTGATGTCAGCAATCTTCCTGACTTCCTCTCATGTACCGTCACTGACTCCTGTCTCTACTTGTCACTGTTGTTGTTTATCATTGATTGTTGTTCTTCTCATCAGGTTGTCCTGCCGTTGATGTCAGCAATCTTCCTGACTTCCTCTCATGTACCGTCACTGACTCCTGTCTCTACTTGTCACTGTTGTTGTTTATCATTGATTGTTGTTCTTCTCATCAGGTTGTCCTGCCGTTGATGTCAGCAATCTTCCTGACTTCCTCTCATGTACCATCACTGACTCCTGTCTCAACTTGTCACTGTTGTTGTTTATCATTGATTGTTGTTCTTCTCATCAGGTTGTCCTTCCGTTGATGTCAGCAATCTTCCTGACTTCCTCTCATGTACCATCACTGACTCCTGTCTCAACTTGTCACTGTTGTTGTTTATCATCGATTATTGTTCTTCTCATCAGGTTGTCCTGCCGTTGATGTCAGCAATCTTCCTGACTTCCTCTCATGTACCATCACTGACTCCTGTCTCTACTTGTCACTGTTGTTGTTTATCATCGATTATTGTTCTTCTCATCAGGTTGTCCTGCCGTTGATGTCAGCAATCTTCCTGACTTCCTCTCATGTACCATCACTGACTCCTGTCTCAACTTGTCACTGTTGTTGTTTATCATCGATTATTGTTCTTCTCATCAGGTTGTCCTGCCGTTGATGTCAGCAATCTTCCTGACTTCCTCTCATGTACCATCACTGACTCCTGTCTCTACTTGTCACTGTTGTTGTTTATCATCGATTATTGTTCTTCTCATCAGGTTGTCCTGCCGTTGATGTCAGCAATCTTCCTGACTTCCTCTCATGTACCATCACTGACTCCTGTCTCAACTTGTCACTGTTGTTGTTTATCATCGATTATTGTTCTTCTCATCAGGTTGTCCTGCCGTTGATGTCAGCAATCTTCCTGACTTCCTCTCATGTACCGTCACTGACTCCTGTCTCTACTTGTCACTGTTGTTGTTTATCATTGATTGTTGTTCTTCTCATCAGGTTGTCCTTCCGTTGATGTCAGCAATCTTCCTGACTTCCTCTCATGTACCGTCACTGACTCCTGTCTCTACTTGTCACTGTTGTTGTTTATCATTGATTGTTGTTCTTCTCATCAGGTTGTCCTGCCGTTGATGTCAGCAATCTTCCTGACTTCCTCTCATGTACCATCACTGACTCCTGTCTCAACTTGTCACTGTTGTTGTTTATCATTGATTGTTGTTCTTCTCATCAGGTTGTCCTTCCGTTGATGTCAGCAATCTTCCTGACTTCCTCTCATGTACCGTCACTGACTCCTGTCTCTACTTGTCACTGTTGTTGTTTATCATTGATTGTTGTTCTTCTCATCAGGTTGTCCTGCCGTTGATGTCAGCAATCTTCCTGACTTCCTCTCATGTACCGTCACTGACTCCTGTCTCTACTTGTCACTGTTGTTGTTTATCATTGATTGTTGTTCTTCTCATCAGGTTGTCCTGCCGTTGATGTCAGCAATCTTCCTGACTTCCTCTCATGTACCATCACTGACTCCTGTCTCTACTTGTCACTGTTGTTGTTTATCATTGATTGTTGTTCTTCTCATCAGGTTGTCCTGCCGTTGATGTCGCCCATCTTCCTGACTTCCTCTCATGTACTGTCACTGACTCCTGCCTGGGCATCAGATGTTGTCTTGAGATGGACTTGAAGATCACTACTCGTAGTGTCAATGCCTGGGTCATCCTGGAGCCCTGCAACTTCAACCTGTCTGTCGGCTTTGAGAAGTGGGAACGTAGCGTGACCTTGTTCCACTATCCCTTGGGGGATCTCATGGAAGAAGTTGTGAATAGCGTCCTGAGAGTAAGGTACGACTAATTTCCACTGCCATTCATGTTTGTACATTAAGATTAATCCAATTTATCTGTGTACCATTCACTTGCACATTGTCTACAATCTCTACATTTGTGACGTGTTCTTGCAAAAAATCTGATGAAACTGGGAATTACTCAAAAATAACCAGGAATTACTTTAATTACTTGAAAATGAGTTCGTAGATTCTGAAAGAGGAGTACATCTCCAGAGATGCCAAATTCGATTTGAGTGTAGCATGTATGAATTTGAGTCATGGAAATGACTCTATGCTTATCTGATTTAAATACGTGATGCCACCTGGCTATCTAAAGCAGACCCTGCACAATGGTTGACCCTTTCCTTACCAATGTTGAGACTCCACAGGCCACCGCACCCCTACTGCTTACCAATGTCAAGTTTACTGGACAGGGAAACCACACACCAGAGCATCCAAACAAAAGATATATTCAACATGCTTCAACAACCTGTAGTGCTTGTGTTTTTTTACTGTCCATACATGAGTTTTGTACAAGTAGAAAGAGCTTGTTCGGATCTTTGTAATGGAGCTGCCAAATTCATGTGTCACCATTATAATACTTTGAGAAAGCCTGTCCGAACTTTCCCAGTACAGTTGTGCGTATGGGGTGTCATTTGTTCATGTGACAAACATGTTTCCTGTTTGATAAAGTGGGACAAAACAGAAGACAGCCCTAACTTTGCTGTTTTAGCAGTTATGAGTTTTGTTTTTTACACCACATGAAAAAGTAATTTTCATGGAACAAACTGTACGCATAACATTTTCCTTTTCAATTAACTCTTCAGGGTGAAATCTTTGGTTGAAAATACAACCATTCAACGAGCAGTCATAGATCAGCTGCTTTTTCTGCATAAGTAGTTTTATGCTTGACTTAAACAAAGAATGTGGTACTGGGGGAAGACAAGCCAATAAAGCAGTGTGGTACTGTGCCTCATTGAATCACAAATGTTATATGGTTTTAATGACTTATTTTTGTTATATTTATCTCACAGATGGCGCGTGGCCAAGATCACCGAAGACAAGCAATTTGAGATAGACTTGTCCCTAGTCTTCTGTGTCGATGGAACATGCAACACTCTGACTGTGGTTGACGGCAGTCGTGTGCCGATACCACTGTGTAACACTGAAGATGCGTTCACCCTACCTGGTAGGTTGGAAGCATAGGCCCTGTAACTGGAATAAACCAGTTCGGTATCTCAAAGGTCAAAGGGTATTCTGGATAAAATTGCTGATGCCATGTTAGGCGAACGCCCATTCTGATTGAATTTAACACGTGCGCGTTGTGCGACCACCTTTTGCGTTCACACCCGCGCGTTGGGTGACGCGGGTCATTCGAGATAAAATGTCATTGTGCACATGCGCAGTTGAAATACTGAACTGGCTTATTGGATAACATTGTGAACCCCTTGTATGTGATTACAAGGGGGTTACGACAATGGGATTTCGTTAGGGGGCTTAGAAAAATCACATCCTACTCTTTTCAAAATCACATTTGAAGCCAAAGTCTCCATTTGACAAAGACTCCATTGTGACTTGTGGATTTAACAGTTTTGGGCTGTGGATGTCATTTTGCACCTTCACTATAATATCCACCTAATCCTGCTGTCCATGTTGAGTAGAAAATCACATCACAATAGGGAATAATACAGAAACCGAGGCTCAGTATTTTGATTAAATCATCCGTTGATTGATTTTGATTGATTGAGTTGATTTGAGCTGCTAGAGTTTGCAATTTCACAAGCAGAACAACTCAAGAAACACAGGTAGCTAATCTATAAGCATAGGACTTGACCTGTTGTAAAATTGAAAGAGCACAATTTGTAAAATAATGTTTAATCACATCAACTGTAATTTGATGCAGAATGCGTGAAATCTGAGACGAAACATTACTGAACAAAGTTCCATAGAGTTATATAGGGACGTAGCCAAGTGCCAATCAGCGATAAACCAATTGTCAATGGATTTGTTAAAGGTAGTATACAACATTTGCAAACATCAAAAACAAAACTATGGAATTACTACGAAATACCGTACTAGACTGAAAGTAAATAGCAGTCTCAAGCAGCCTTTGAAATCATGGCACCTGGTGTACTGCCGTTTTAAAGAAAAGTGGAAATTTATATCATTTTCCAATGATTGTCGGCTGACAATCGTTGGAAATAGTCTAGTTTCCCGACCTGATAATTCCCTGACTATAAATTGTTCCATTTTGTCTAAAGTATGGTCTGGGAACCAGACTACTAAAATAAATACGATTTTTTTTTCCCTCTGTTTTCCCAGCATCTATGAACACAAAACTTTAAACAGGTCAGTGTTACAGTATTTGCTCTACGCTATAAAATACCAACCCCCAAATCCATTTATTTCTGAAAATTACAGCAAAAGCAAATGTTGTATACTACCTTGAAGTCACTCTCTTGTGTTTGTTTTTGTTATTTTATTGTAGGTGATGGTACTGTATCAGGTTTTTTGAATTACCTCGGTGGTAATATCGGGCAGTTTGCTGTGGATGCTGCCTTGCGTCATCTCAACCTTGCCGGCTTCCTCACAGGAAAGGCATGCACCTATCACAGACAAGGTGGGTTTAGACATAGTGAAGCTATTGGCAGTAATCAATGGTTCTGCAATAAGGCATATGGTACATTTTTGACGTCGAGCACGAATTCAGCCTTCTGCATTGAAAGAATGTTTCATTACACGGAAACAATTAAACGTTCGAGTATGAAATGCAATTTCCTTTGCAAGTGTTGGATATCTTGGTCAAAACATGGCACCAGGTTTGTTAGCTACCTGCACCATGGGTGTCGCCAGGATATTTTTCTAGAGGGGGCAAAGCACTCACCAGAAAGCAGCAAAAGGAGAAATCACCGGCCGCGGAAAACCAAAAGGGGAGGGGGGTGCTGGACATCACACGACGCTTAATTTGTTCAAGACTGCGATACCTAGGCCTATTGCATATAGCCGCATTTTAGGCCCCTTTCAGCAGGTTTTGAGTGTTAAAAATACATTTAAGTGAGTACGACATTGACTTGGGCCGTCTTTTCTTTTTTAGTTATTAAAAAAAATGTTTTTCTCCTTTTTTGGTTTTGTTATTATTTCTGCGGGGGGGGGGGACTTCCCCTCCCTCCTACAATGCCCATGCACATGTTGTATTAAGAACTTTCTGAAAATGCTTTTGTGGCAGAAATCTAGAGATACTGCATCAATTCATTTAAAAACAGGTCATGCTTAGCAAGAAAAAAAAATTGCTGACGAGGGACATGGGAAATCTTGGAATACGTTTGCTAGCTCTTTTTCAACCGGTTAGCAGCAATATGTAACAGCCAATAAATGTGTTCCTTCTAAAATTATACAGTTTTGATGTTACAGATACTCCACTTTAACCCTAACGGTCCTAAATCCTCCAATTTTAATATGATTTTCCACACACCCTAGGTAGTTAGGGTTAATAACAGCGACGTTAATAACAGTTACGTAGTCAGTTATCCTTGTGGTTTGTTTCATGATATAAGTTCTGAAGTCGTATCCTCACTGAGTGATCCCCCATATTGCTGCTTTCCAGGTTGTATCGTAAAATTTGGGTATAATTGCTGACTGCACAGCGTTATGGATGTATGACTTATGACTAGTGCCCCCCTCCCCCTGAACAAGAACACTGACAATTTGGGAGACCACCAACATAGGGAAAGAAAGCTCAGTTGGTCGAGCGCCGGTACGGTATTCCGGAGATTGTAGGTTCAAATGCCTAATTCTTAATCTAGGCATTTATGAATTAAAAATCACCATATCAATTGGTACTTTTATTGTCTTTTTTTCAAGACGTTTGTGTCAGCTCCACTAGTTTCCTAGGCAACTGTTCCCTGATTGGTGACACCTGCACAGAGCTCCGATGCTGCTTAAACCTGGATCTGAAGATAGCAGACCTCTCAGCCACGGCCTGGTTCAAGTTTGATCCCTGTGACTTCACCTTCACATTGGGCCTGGAGAAGTGGTCATTCCATGGCTCTGTCTTCACCTATCAGTGGGGTAAGGGATTCCTGTCTGGGGACTGGTCTTGGAGAGTTACAGGACATTTTTAATTGGGGGGATAATTGGGAGGGGAGTGGACCATAGTGGGACTAAAAGTGAAGGCCGCACTTTCCCTAAAATGAGAATAGAGTGGATGGTAGGTTTCATATTAGCCTTGCCCAAGGTGGCCTCGGTTTAGTAACAGCTGCATGATACAGCTACCACTATGAATTTCAACACCGTGAAAATAGAGTTTCCCCTTAAACCACCGTGAAACTTTTTTACACTGCACTTAATCCCTTTTTCACGGTGCAAAATTTGCCAGATTAGCGGAGGAAAAGTTTACTGCAGTTTCACAGCGTTTTTACATCAGCCTCCCCAGACCCAGAGTTCTATTGTTATTCGAAACATGGAGCGAAATAACCCTTTGAAAGTTATGTACACAATCATCTTGTCACCGCTAGAGTCGCTATCCACATAACTCAGGCAGGTAACGGTACTTGTTTATGAGGGGATTAGGCCATAAAATCAATGAACCGCTTAACGGATTAACTCTACTGCAAAGTTAATGAGCTAGACCACAAGGAGGGACTCACCGCATTTTCACAGTGTTTTGCTTGACCTTAAGGCGTCCTCCTTAGGTCACACCGGGGGATTTGTTCACGGCGATTTCACCGATAATCTGCTGTGTAATCGCCGTGAAAAAAAAAATTCACGGTAAACTAGATATTTACCGCAATTTCACGTGTTGAGATTCATAGTGTACATACTGTACAGTAGGCATGATTCACATGTAGCAATTAGCCAGCTAGGGGGGTTCCGGAGTGTGTATAGAGAAGGGCCTGTGGTTGTAGTCCAGGCCAGGACCATGAAGACTTGACTTTTAATACATACAATCATTGTCCCACCCAAAATCGGTTCGCGAGTGCTAGCTAGGTGCCCAGCGTCTTGGTCAAGGCTAGTTTCAAATCTGTTATGTATGGCAAGGGCCCAATTGTTGTAGCTATGCCAACCATTCCATGCTTACTGAGCGAGCTCAGAAATAATGTGCTGATATGTGCTGGGTAAACTAACAAAATAAATTACAAAGTGAACAAAGAAAACCAGGAGCGGGTTTTGAACCTGCGACCTCTGGAATACTGTACCGGTGCTCTACCAACTGAGCTATCTTTCCCAGAGTCTATCTTTTCCTTTGTCAGGGTCTTTGTTAGGGTGGGTGCTTGTCAGAGGTCATAAACCCATAATGCTGTATATCCAGGGATCATGCCCCAACTGTATGATAGAAGTGACATTGTGGGGATCAGTCAATCAGGATACAACTTTTTAACTTATAATACCGTTAAACAAACCACATGGGAAACTGACTAGGTAATTTGAATGAATTTCAAAGTGAACAAAGAAAACTGGCAGGAGCGGGATTTGAACCTGCGAACTCCAGACAAAGACACTGACAATTCAGGAGACTGCCAACATAGAGCACGATATAGTTCACTGGATATAGCACCAGTACGGTATTCCGGAGGTCACAGGTTCAATCCCACTCCTGCCAGTTTTCTTTTCTTTGAAAATTCATTCAATAGAGTCAGTTTCCCTTGTGTTTTGTTTGACGAAATAAATTACATCAATAGAGAAATCAACTCAACTCAAGATGTTTGGAAATAACAGTGACTGGGACTAATATTTTTCACCAGTTGGTATATTTTACTTATGTAGGAGAAGAGATGACAGTTTCCATTGCTTCAGGATTGAATCTAAGGTGAGTATATCTAAAAAAAATACCAACTATTTTTACCCCTTCGCTTAAAAGGGTTTATGCTTTAAAATCAGTAAATTTCTAAATTGTTTGCTTCCCAGTGGTGTTAAGAATATACTTTAAAAAAGTGTTTGTGCTTTTATGATCACAGTCATGGAAAGATTGTTCATGTAGTCCTATATGTAGGGCCTTTGAAATGCTGTAAGCAGTGGCTTAAATTTGTTAACAAAGTGGGGGATGATCAAGTTTTTGGGGGAAATTACTCCAAAGAATGACTCCAAAAACATATCGGGGGAGGGGGTTAGGATAGGTGGGAAAGTTGAGGTGTTGTCCAACACAGGTATACCATATTCACAGGCAGCTGTGAATATGTACGCACAACTTGTTGCAGTTGTAAATGTGTGTTTTGATCATTTCGCCTGGAAATAAGCTTTTTGGGTAGTGTAATTTGTATGGGGTTAATCCTATGGAACATCCCCCCCAGGTCAAAAAGTTGGGGGTATGTATATCCCATCCCGCCAAGATTTACACTCCAGGCTGTAAATAAGAAAGATGCTATATAAAATGTTACCTTGCTTGAGTATTTAAACACAGTATGGATGAGTGCCTTGAAATTGCAAGTTTTCCCCTGTACATGATTCTGACTTATTTTTCCTTAATAGATATTCTATCGACAAGCGAAATGACACTAAAGAGTTTGTAGTGAGCATGACGCTGGAGTACTGCATTGATGGAGTGTGTACTGACATAGACATACAGCATAACATCCCTATCCCAGTGTGCAACCCAGGCTTCAGTAACTACTCATTATCTGGTGAGTCAAACTCCACACAACTCTGTCCCTTGACCTAAAAAGCATTATCCACCTCAACCCTCAACCCCCCACCCCCCAACCCCCCAACCCCCCACCCCCACCCCAACCCCCAACCCCCAACCCCCAACCCCCAACCCCCAACCCCCAACCCCCAACCCCCAACCCCCAACCCCCAACCCCCAACCCCCAACCCCCAACCCCCAACCCCCAACCCCCAACCCCCAACCCCCAACCCCCAACCCCCAACCCCCAACCCCCAACCCCAACCCCTAGCCCCCAGCCCCCAACCCCCCCCAGCCCCCAACCCCCCCCAGCCCCCAACCCCCCCAGCCCCCAACCCCCCCAGCCCCCAACTGCCCAGCCCCCAACTGCCCAGCCCCCAACTCCCCAGCCCCCAACTCCCCAGCCCCCAACTCCCCAGCCCCCAACTCCCCAGCCCCCAACTCCCCAGCCCCCAACTCCCCAGCCCCCAACTCCCCAGCCCCCAACTCCCCAGCCCCCAACTCCCCAGCCCCCAACTCCCCCAGCCCCCAACTCCCCCAGCCCCCAACTCCCCCAGCCCCCAACTCCCCCAGCCCCCAACTCCCCCAGCCCCCAACTCCCCCAGCCCCCAACTCCCCCAGCCCCCAACTCCCCCAGCCCCCAACTCCCCCAGCCCCCAACTCCCCCAGCCCCCAACTCCCCCAGCCCCCAACTCTCCCAGCCCCCAACTCTCCCAACTCCCCAACCCCAACTCCCCCAGCCCCCAACCCCAACTCCCCCAACTCCCCCAGCCCCCAACCCCAACTCCCCACACCCCCCAACCCCAACTCCCCACACCCCCAACCCCCCAACTCCCACACCCCATCCCAACCCATTCAAAATGGTCTAGCACGACACTTTGCTTTGACTGGAGTACTGATCCTCCCTATTCCCTAACTCCGACTCACCCTACCCTGTAGTTCATGCCAAACCAGCCTGACCTAATTGGTTACCCGAATTCACCCAACTCCAATCCAAGCCCACACAACCTACATGTAGCTCGACCCTCACCAACCCCAACCTGACTTCAATAACCAAACAAACCAGCTCAGGCTACTCCAACTTTCATTATCAGTGAGCCTCAGTCCAATCCTTTGTCACACAAACAGTGTGCGCGCGTACTTTGGACAGTGAATTCACAAAGTTAAATGCATGTTGCGGAAATACAATTCAGAGAAAAACACTTTAAAAATGTTTGGCAGGAATTATATTCTTGTTGGGTTACAGAAAAAAGTAATAAAAACCTTCAAACTGGTGAAATAAGGATGGGTGTTTAGTTCGTGGAAACAAAAATAACTCAGTTCTCTAAAATATGTGTGTGGCATGCACTCAAGTCAACTCACTTTGTGGTGTCGGTGACGAAATGTATCAACTAAATCTTGTTTCATTCTTCAATTCAGTGGATGGTTTCGTAGAGACAGCATCAGGACAGGTTATCCAAGGAGCAACATTAGCCCTTCTATCACGGCTTGGAATAGACCCTGACTTCTTCAGCAGTCAGCCATGTGTCAACTTCAGTGGGTCTCAGTCTTTTGGCAGTAAGTATACATTAATCATAATAATTTGGCTTTTTTTTTTTTATGCACTGCAGCCTGGATTTGAACCTTGGACTACAGAATCACTTACCTTGTACTGTTTTACAAGGGTCAGCTGAAAAGTTTGTAGGTTGACTCTGAAGGAGTAGTGCCAGATCAATGAAACGTAGCATGCATTTGTTTCAACCCTTTTGATGATTCTCATTGCATTGTTTGTTTCCAGGTAAGGCCGTATTTGGTGGTTCATGGACAACTAAGTAAAAATGGACAAAATTTGGCATCGAAACGACCTTGGCATTCTTTGGAGGGGTTGAGGACATGCGTTTCCAATACATGGATTGCCTCTTTGTCTCTGGCTCAAAGTGATGGACCCAGCACTCATCCTGGGTTAGGAAACATTCGATGAAATTAACAGGATCTGCTTCAAAACACTCCAAGTTATCCCTTGACATGACCAGCACCTGGTGCTCTTTTGATCAGGGGTCAGAAGACGTGGCACCCACCGAATAGAAACTTTTGACATTCCAAGTTCTGTAATCAGAATGTTCTCAACTCTCTCACGGGAGATTCCAACAGCATGCAATTAGTTATCACAAGCATTGAAATAGATGCATTTTAAGTTTCATTGATCTGGCATAACTCCTTCAGAGTCAACCTACAAACTTTTTTCAGCCGACCCTCGTATGCATAAATACAGACAAACTAACCTTGCAAACCATCAGAGTTAGAGTCGAGTCCCTGCAAGTCCTTTCACAAGTACTTTTGCAAGCCCAGTCAGAAGTCCTTTCATAAAGCCGGTCACAAGTAACTGGATGAACAATGACAAAGGAATGCCTTTGTCAAAGTTCATTTGAATAGCTTGTGATTGGGATTAGGACTGGAGGGCTTGTGATGGACTTGCAGGGACTTGCAGGGGCTTGTGATGGACTCGACTACATCTCTGCAAATCATTTTGTGTGCAGCTCCTAGTGATCCAAGCTCCCTGGTCCCAGTGTGGAATCCTTGATACTGTTTTGGCTTTACAGTGCTACCTGGATATGAACCTTGAACCCTTTAGTCTAATTTTATATTATTACCTTCCACAAGTTGGTATTTTTTTATCGAGCTCGGAAGTATCTACCTCCTGATGATATTATTTACCTTCACAAGACAAGTATACATCCTCTGATGGAGTACTGTTCCTGCATCTGGGCTGGTGCTTCTGCTTGTCACTTATCATGTTAATTTGGTTGGAGAAGAGTTGGGCTCATCCTTACAATCACTCTCTCACCGGAGATCTGTTGCTACTGTTGGTCTGTTCTACAGATATTTTCATGGTAAATGTTCCACCGGCTTGTCCAGCTTGGTTCCTCCAGTTAGGGTGTTTGAGCATGAAACTTGGCTCTCCGCCTGTTCCCACCAATATACTCTAGCTGTACCCAGATGTAGAACAAAAAGCTATGCCAATAGCCTTTTCCCTCGTTCTGTATCTCTATGGAATTCTCTGGCTGGTGCATGTTTCCCTTCAACTTAAGATCTTTCCTTGTATCTTTTTTTTGTTTTTCGCTCCATACCTCGAGTGGCTTGCATAAAAACCAAAACAAAAATAAACAATATGGTTTTATCTCATTCCTTAATACCCGAAAGTTCAGCTTTACAGAGACTTAACCCAACTTAACACAGCTGAATTGAATGCATCTTGGATGTGAACCTCAGACCATTGAATCACACATTACAGCATATTCTCATTTTATTCAAGATTGTCCCAGCATGCAGCTCTCTAATAACCTGACCTCAATGGCACATTGTGGCATCCTCAACACTTGCTTTGGCATACGATGCTGTCTTGATGTGAACCTTGGACCACTGAATCATGCGTTTAGTGCCTCTATGGTTATTGACCCATGCCTGGGCCGGCTCACACTACATTTTGGAAACTGGCAGTACAGTAAAACACTCTCCCACCTGGACTTTGACGTTAGCAAGGAGGTTGCCATCGGGAACTTTGTAACACTCGGGTAATTAATAAAGAGCTATTTTAGTTTTGTGGGACCGAAGTTGAAATTTTAAACATGATCTGCAAAAGTTGTTCATGGGCTGATAACAAGTTGTGATAAATCTTGGGAATTTGTTGATAAATTATATTGGCAAGCAAGCTTCTAACTAGTAACTTATGTGTTTACCTTTTGATCAGCAATTTAACCTCTTAAGTACGGACGACGGCCATAGCCGCGGTTTGAAAAAGACCATCTGGCCGGTTGTCATCTATGCACGCATTTCTGTGTATACTCAATATATTCATGTTTCAACTATTTTGTTCTTGAATGGGAGTCTAATGAATAGATGGAGCTTTTTCAAACAAAGTTTTTCATTCACACGAAAGGGGGGCTCTAAGTGCAATGAATAGGACCACTCTATTCAGTGTGGTGCCTATTGTTTTCGTTTATGCTTGGCTGCACAGCATGTTCTTGGCATACCAGCCCCCCATCAATAACAGCCAGACACAAGGGGTTAATAAACCTGTTGAAGAATATACGCTCAGTGAATTGTAGTAGTTGTGCTAGCAGAAGTGCTATTCTTTAATAGAAACTTAGACACCTAAAGACACCTCACTTAGACACCTAAAGACACCTCACTTAGACACCTTACTTTCTCATTTTCTTTGGTGTAACATGTACAGTGCTCTTTTGAAGAGTTTGTAACTGGATATATTTATGCAAATTAGATGACTATTAAATATTCCAAATTTTTGAATAGTTGAATTTGCTTGCAACGGATAAACGTCTAGAGGAACATAAGTCTGGCTTTCACAGATGACCTCCAAATTGTGTTGAAAATAAGTTCATCACTTTCATCACTTTAGTTTTACAATCAACAAATCTTGTCCCGTGGCTGTGACAATGCAGGTACAAGCTGGAGCTAATGGATGGAAAACTATCAGTTACTCTGTCTGTGGATGCATGCATTGATGGTCATTGCACTGGAGAAGTTATGATCTTAGATGGTGCAGTATCCCCTCTTCCTATGTGCTACCCCAACGGAACTATCTCCTGGAGTAATCTACCAGGTGAGAATTTATTTACAGGTAGATACAGAAGACAACTTGTACAGTTTTGTTGTTTCATATTTGAGTTTGTCGGTTGTGTTTCAGTGACAATTTGAACAATGTGCTTTATGTTTTCCTAGGAATCACCTCAATCTCTCAGTTGGAAAGCCTGGACGTTGGATTTGAAGCTGTTGCTCAGGCTCTAGGGTTACCATCTCATCTAGTCTCAGCCTCACCGTGCCCCCCTGTGATCCAGCCTGGTCAGTCCGGAGGTGGGGACAATTAAATGCACCTATACGTGGTTATAGGCTTTTTGTCCAATGTGAAAAATCAGTTCAGATCTTGTTAAGAAATTGTTTGCTACGTGTACAAGAACCCAGCAGTGTTTGATTATTATCCATAGGTATAGCCTTTGGAAATATTATGGCTGTCGGTATGTACCCAATCTGTAACTTTTGTAAGGGATCATTTCATATTGTCTGAAATTGGTATAAATTGTGGTTACGCTGTTTTTTCATGCTAGCAGCACTAATGCCCAGCTGGCTGAGATAATGAGCTTGTTCTATACAACGGTTAATACAGGCACGTCACTAGTGGGGCCCGGAGGATCCATGCCCCTCTGGCAACCAATTGCCCCCCCCCCCCCCCCTCCCCCCCGGCAAAAACCAAAAGCATTAAAATTATATATAGTTGTTTTTTTCTTGTGATGTGGCCACTAGCTGGCACTGTGTCCCCCCAATGGCCTGGGTTAATAATAAACATTCATTTATACAACAATGCAAAACCACTAATGGAATTCCATGTCCATGGTTGGATCATGCCTATATTCAGCATTTAATGACCGTTGTTAACTGGGAATTTTTGACAAGCTGACTAGGCTTTAATGAGCTCCCAGCTCCAGTTTTACCTCATGATTATTCAGTTATTCAAGGCGCCTGGCTTCCCATTCATCAGCTAGGTGTGAGGTACCGTATGAATCGCTGCAAAGAACAGTGGTAGTGCAATCGATACCGCACCTGCACAATATGAAATGCTTCCTAAGGGATTCCTTATGAAACTTGGATGAATTATAATTCATACAAATGAAAGTGAAGTAAATTTGTTATGATTTTGATAGGCATTACACCAAATATACTGCTATAGATGTTTTACTTTCGTAATTGCCTGAAACAAAAACTTGCCTTTAGTCATGTACAAAAGTATGAAACTGAGATATAATATTAAAAACACATTCCTTATGATTCATTTTTGCTTTCCTTATTTCGTTCAGTCTGTCCACACCTGCCTTCTCTGCCCACCCTTCCGTCAGGGGGTGTATGTCACTATTCAGATGCCTGCCTAGGGGTGGAGTGTTGTATGGCAGTAGACCTCGGTATCGTCAGTCGCACCCTGAGGACGTGGCTGATTGTGGACCCCTGTGACTTCAGACTGAGCGCCGGATTTGAGAACTGGAGTTACAATGTGACTCTCTTGAGGTATGTACCAATATGTAGTGGACTCTGTAAATCTGTAATTGATATATGGACAACTGTTGATGTTGTTAAAGGATGATAGTCATTATTTTTATTAAACTGAAATATATCCATGTAGTTTCGTGTAATAGTAACGAGTTTGATCATCACTTTGGTCAATAGTGATGGCGAGTGCATTGTTTTAGGGAAAACAAATAGTGTAGTTTTTAATTCATTTTAAAATTCTTGACCAGAATTTGAAAAAAAGCAGCATTAGTGTATAAGTTTTTGCATATAAATGCTGAAGTTGACAAACTATACAGCTTCACCTCGGGAACTTAGTTTGTCAACTTCCAATACCTCGTTGAGCTAATATTGACAGTCCACCCTCAAACCATCTTATATACATTTGTATACTGTCTCCTGGAGGAAGTGCGGTAAGGTTAGTTCAAGTGCACTGTACTATATCAGCTGTGGTCATGGTATATCGGTGACTGTCGGCAGTTACAAGTGGGGCAAGGATAGTTGAGCAGTTTGTGCATATCAGTTGTAGTCAAGCAATATCTATGACTGTCTCCATTTACAAGTGGGGCAAGGATAGTTGAGGAATAGTTTGTGCTATATCAGTTGTAGTCCTGCAATATCGATGACTGTCTCCAGTTACAAGTGGGGCAAGGATAGTTGAGGAGCAGTTTGTGCTATATCAGTTGTAATCCTGCAATATCTATGACTGTCTCCAGTTACAAGTGGGGCAAGGATAGTTGAGGAGCAGTTTGTGCTATATCAGTTGTAGTCAAGCAATATCGATGACTGTCTCCAGTTACAAGTGGGGCAATTAGGATAGTTAAGGAATAGTTTGTGCTATATCAGTTGTAATCCTGCAATATCTATGACTGTCTCCAGTTACAAGTGGGGCAAGGATAGTTGAGGAGCAGTTTGTGCTATATCAGTTGTAGTCAAGCAATATCTATGACTGTCTCCATTTACAAGTGGGGCAAGGATAGTTGAGGAATAGTTTGTGCTATATCAGTTGTAGTCAAGCAATATCTGTGACTGTCTCCAGTTACAAGTGGGGCAAGGATACTTGAGGTAATGTGTGTGCTATCTATAACTGTCTGCAGTTACAAGTGGGGCAAGGTGACAAGGGAGAGACTGAGCGATGCCGTCTTGCTCACCTTCACCATCGACAAGACCTCAGACAACCGGAACTTCCTCCTCTCTCTCTCTGTCAAACTCTGCATCGCTGGAGTCTGTGCTCCAGATATTGTCATCCTTCAGGACTTCACAGCGCCTATACCATTCTGTAATCCCAATGGAACGTTGGATTGGGCTCAAGACTTGGGTGAGTTTTTTACACCTGACTCTCTTTACCCCTAGCCGTGGTGTGAGGCAAGACACCTGGGTAGTCGATGTGAATAGCTGCTTTTAATATACACAATCCATTCATGTTTTAACTATATTGTTCTTGAATGGGAGTGTAATGAATAGATCGGGCTTTTTCAAACAAAGCTTTTCATTCACATAAAAGGGAGGGGGGCTAATTCGATGAATAGGGCCACTCTTTTCAGCGTGGCGCCTATTGTTCATGTTTACACCCGGCTGCACAGCCCTTTCAGTGAGAGCCTGGCACCTCAATCAGCATTCCATCAATAACAGCTGACTGCAAGGTGTTAGTAAGGGGTAAAAAGTAAAAGAAAATCTAAAGGTTGACCACACAAAGTTCAATAAGTTTGTTTATTCATTAAAAAATTGTGCCCAAAGAAGCTGAATGGATTGGTTAAATTATTCTCACAATCGTGCTGCTTATCTTGTATCTCAAAATGCTGAGAATTCAAAGGAAATGGCTGTGGATTTTCAGATGTCCAAAAGTATCTTCAATATTTACGTTTCTTTAAATCTATAATGACTGCAGTTTCAAGTCAGATCTCAACTTTTGAATGCTCTTAATTCTTTCCTGAATGGTTAATAATATGCCTATATGTTTGCAACAACACGATGCCATTTAAAAAAAAGAATTTCAATTCAATACTTGTAGCCAGAGGAAGACGATTGTTGTATCTGGTGTACACAGATCATCAGTATGAAAATGTAGCTTTGAATTCCCAATTTAAACTTTGTCTCTGTGCTTCTATTTCCAAGTTGGCAATGTTAGAGATTATGCAAGTGGCCTGGTGGTGAACCGTCTCGGCGTCAGCGATGATGTTCTTCTGCCTCAACCTTGCAGTGGTCCACCGGAGCAGATCACTCCAACAATCTCAGGTAATTTGTTGAAATCAGGTGTGATTTAGTTGTATTAAAGGTAGCTGTCGGACTGGATAGTTTGTCACTGACCTGGTTGGTGATCTGGAATTTTAAAATTATGATTGGGTCCACCTTTAGATTTGGTGACAGTTCCTATCTGTTTGTTTGTACCTTGTACCAAGGCATCGTTCATCTACTGCAGGATGTAGCCTTCTTTCAGACCACTCCAGGTTGCTCTTTGTTTTGCTGTTCCTGTCCAGGTCTCACCCCCAACCAACTTTATTATGTAATCCATGTTTTAAGTACACCCCTGGATCATTTTTTTGTTTGTTCTTGGTTGCCATTCCTGCTGCCCGTCCCGACACCGCTGGTCATGTTTACCAAATTAATAAAGGCCCTAAACTTTATCCTGTTCTAAAAATTCTGATCAAGTAGGCATATGTTTTTGTTTACCTTCAAATGTCTGCAAAAGATGTTTTTTTCCCCTTCTGTGTTGATGTGACATGTGCATCTGTTAAGATTCAACAGTTAAAACACATTTATCCTATCCTATTTTAATCCATACGTATGATGTAAAGAAACTATGCCATAATGCAACCACACAGAGAACTTGTTCGGAGAGAAAAAAACGGCTTTGAAAAAATTTCAACATTTTCAAAACAAAATGACACCTTGAGATTGAATTTCTGCCAGCTTACTTCAGAAGAAAAAAGTGATTTTGTTCATGTGTATCAGCAACATGCATTGCACATGTCAAGCACGCTGCTATTTTCTTTCATTCTCGCTCCCAGAAATTTGTTCATTTGACAGTGTCTGTGTAGATCAGGGATGTGGTCGAGTCCATCACAAGTCTCTGCAAGTCTCTGCAAGTCCCTGCAAGTCCCTGCAAGTCCCTGCAAGTCCATCACAAGCCCTCCAGTCATAATCCCAATCACAAGCTATTCAAATGAGCTTTGACAAAGACATTCCTTTGTCATTGGTCATCCAGTTACTTGTGACCGGCTTTATTGAAAGGACTTGTGACTGGACTTGCGAAAGGACTTGTGAAAAGACTTGCAGGGACTCGACTACAGCTCTGGTGTAGATAGGTAGTACAACTTTGACCCCAGTAATATGGAAGCCTTCGAAGGACACCTTGACAAAAATTCTGCTTTTTAAACCTGAAATTGCTGATTAACTGGCAAGTATCCGACAAACATAACAAGCCAGTTTTGTTTCTATTTAGATAAAGGTAATTTACAAGTAGTTTGAACTTACCAGCTGATCATTACAAACGTGAAGAATAATTGGAGGTGTCTCACGGCCTATTAATGATACTAAAGCTTTACAAAAATACAACTTATCTCAAAGTTGATTCTGCTAGGAATGTTTACATATGCATGACTTCAAGTGATGATTACTCCCAAATGCTTGTGGATTGTTGGATGAATTGTTATTAAAAAAATATTTTATGTTACAACAGGTTGCGGTTCCTTCTCTCTGCCAATGTCCATTGCACCATACTGCGATGTGGATGAGTCATGCCTCGGGGTAGGTTGCTGCTTGAACCTTGACCTAGGCATAGTTCAGAGGTCATTCACTGTCTGGGTTAAGCTGGACCCCTGCGCTCAGAGTTTCTCCTTTGGGTTTGAGAAATGGAGTCACATGGAGACGCTCGGCATACAGCTGTTGCAGAGTAAGACACCTTTTAGTTTGAAAATACTTTCTTCCTTTGAAATCATGACACACCTCAACATTTGTCCTTTCGGGCCTCTCCCTATCTAGTATATCAAAGGTTATATCACACACCACTGGACCTGTACCCAGGATATCTCACACTGAAGGTCAGTCGTAAGTCAAGTTTATCGGGCCTCATCTCCTTTGTATATCAAAGGTTATATCACACACCTCAGCATTTGTCCTTTCTGGCCTCATGATCATCTCCCTTGTATATCAAAGGTTATATCACACACCTCCGGATCCTGTACCCAGGATATCCCAGGCTGAAGGTCAATCATATATGTCAAGTTTATCGGGCCTCATCTTCCTTGTATATCAAAGGTTATATCACACACCTCCGGATCCTGTACCCAGGATATCCCAGGCTGAAGGTCAATCATATGTCAAGTTTATAGGGCCTCATCTTCCTTGTATATCAAAGGTTATATCACACACCTCCGGATCCTGTACCCAGGATATCCCAGGCTGAAGGTCAATCGTATGTCAAGTTTATCGGGCCTCATCTCCCTTTGTATATCAAAGGTTATATCACACACCTCCGGATCCTGTACCCAGGATATCCCAGGCTGAAGGTCAATCATATATGTCAAGTTTATCGGGCCTCATCTTCCTTGTATATCAAAGGTTATATCACACACCTCCGGATCCTGTACCCAGGATATCCCAGGCTGAAGGTCAATCGTATGTCAAGTTTATCGGGCCTCATCTCCCTTTGTATATCAAAGGTTATATCACACACCTCCGGATCCTGTACCCAGGATATCTCACGCTGAAGGTCAATCGTATGTCAAGTTTATCAGGCCTCATCTCCCTTGTATATCAAAGGTTAAATCACACACCTCTGGATCCTGTACCCAGGATATCTCACGCTGAAGGTCAATCGAATGTCAAGTTTATCGTACTAAATGTGTTGCCAGCTATTGTGCGAGGTGGATTATAAGTCTCAAAGTACCGGTACTTAAACCACTATCAAACCAAAATCAGACCATATATAAGTGTTTGTAATCAGGTAGGCCATATTAACCCCTGGCGTACGGATGACGTCTGTGGACGCAAACAAAAAAGTGCCACCATGCCGGATGACGCCATTGGCCGCTGTTTGTGCAGTTTCAATCCATTGTTGGATTATTGTTTATGATACGCTGGACTGCACAAACACATTGTAGTGGTTCGATTTGGCTACCAGAACCGCCGCGACACCCCGACGTCTCCCGTAAAATATCGTGCCCAAGGGGTTAAGACTAATCCACAGCATGTAAAAATACAGCCCAAATTCTTATGAAATGTAATTCCCTTGTGGATTGTTTGACGAAATGTAATTCCATTACCGTGGAATTGCCCAGATGTATACTCTAACTATATGGGATCTGAAGGTATAATACAGTGATGGATGGGTGAATGTTGGGGCTGACTTCCCATTCTCAAGGTAGTTTTTTCTCTTTGCAGGTCATTCCTTTGAGAAAAACATTGGTGTTCTGAAAATCAGGTAAGGTCGATGGCGTTCAGGCCCCGGGGGGGTTTGGGGGGAGGGAACAAGGCAGGCTTAGGCTAGGTTAACTTATTGTAAGAGGGATCCTGCAAGAGTGTCTCCCGGCACAAAGCTATTACAGAGTACATTATGGCTGGGCAGAGCCAAGAACTTCGAATACCTAGGCCTGTTGCTGTTCATTGGTTGTTAGCATTTCACTGCAGTGGTATGATTGGCTTATTTTACTGGCCTTTGAAACTCATTCTGTAAGTGTGTGTTTAACCTCTTGAATATGGACAGCAGCCATAGCCTCGGTTTGAAAAAGACCACCTGAGCCGGTGGTTGGCTATACATGCATTCCTGCACATACTCAATCTATTCATGTTTCAACTATATTGTTCTTGAAGTATTGTAATGAATAGATGGAGCTTATCCAAACAAAGCTTTCATTCTCACGAAAGGGGTCTCCAAGTACGATGAATAGGACTACTCTATTCATTGTGGTGGCTATATATTGGTTGCGTTTACACTTGGCTGCACAGCCTGTTCTTGGCATACCAGCCCCCATCAAAAATAGCCAGACACAAGGGATTAATCATTATGATTTTTGTCCGCTTATTTTGTAACGACCTCCTCTTACCCCCCGCCCATTCTTCTTCTGCCAAGAAACTGTGCACAGAAATTAACTTGTGACGTTTTATTTTTAAAAAAGCAAAAACTTTCAGAAATAAATTGAATTGGCCGAAACAATTATCCAAATAATGATAATTTTGAAATTGGAAGTATCAAGGTGTTTGGATGTTGTGGGTTATTAAAATACTAACATTATCGTCATAAATTGAATAGGGGTATGCATTTACAGGTAGTACAAGAATCAGGTACTCGATTGAAAAAAACATGGGTACCCGGGTGCCCCTTAAAGAAAGCCATTCCCAAAAATTATATCTCGGGAAATTGCTTTTCATATTTTTCGTAAAGGTCCGCATAATAATACTACCACATTGGTGTATCAATTCAGCAAGATTCAAGTGTGTACAGTGAGCTCTATAGCTCTGCGATTTAAATCGCATTTTTGCAAATGTCATAAACGTTAATCTGTTTCATTGTGGAAATTATTACCCACAAATGACATTCAAAAACTTTCTTTGTCTTTGTCTGAGAAATTTCTGCATTAGCTGTCGGGTACTCGGGTACCCCGTTCGGATGCACAGCCCTAAAATTGAAAATTGAAGTACAGTGGATCGAACGCCGCTATAATGAACATCGCGGGATCCACAGATTTTGTTCGGTATAACGATCGTTCAGTATAGCGATTTTCAGCCGCCGGTCCGCCGCGTGCCAATTTTTCAACATGGCGTCCGTTCTTTTAGATAGTGCCCTCTTGCGACGTATTTGAAGTGCGCCCTCTTTTGATTGTAATCGAACATGTGCCGGCCATTGAATCATGTGATTACATACTTTCTAAGCTTACCGAATTCTAAAGCAACAGTTGGCTTTTCTTTTCTATTCCTTGGGGAAATAATAGCCACCTGTCACTCTTCAACATAAAGCTGCGGCTGTTTGTTAATTACAAACAGCCCAAATACCCGGTAATTCTTTTTAATCCGTTGCCTTTTTTTTTCAAACAACAATGTTCGGTAAGTTTTGTACACAAAATATGGGAGCCAAGGATGGTGTTCGGTATAGCCGAATGTTCAGTATAGCATTGTTTGGTATAGCGGCGTTCCACTGTAGTATCCTTGTCTTTGCAGGTATGATGTAGAGCGGCCTCACAGCACTGTCTACGATGTGGATCTAGACATCAGCTTATGCTGGCAGGGTGTGTGTGACGAGCCCATCGTCATTCTCAGAGATGCAATGTTCTCAGGATCACATTGTGGTGATGCAGGTGGAGGCAGCAGCACAAGGAGAAAGAGAAGAAGTGTAGACGACCTGTGAGTTGAAATAAGTTTTGCTTTTGAGACATCATTAATATTTTGGGGGCATTAATATGTACAATGTTGCTTACCAGGTTGTATCCTAAAGGTTGGGCGTGATCCCTGGCTATGTGCCATTATGGGTTTATGAATAATTCTGACTAGCACGGAGCATGGACCTCACAAGGTGACACCGTTTACTTTACATGTAATTTCAAGGGCTTATTTTTTTCATTGAATTTTCTGGAACTGGCTCCATAAATTCTGGAACCGCCCAACACTACTGACAATATGGGTGATCACCAACATAGAGCAAAATAGCTCAGTTGGTGGAGCACCGGTACGGTATTCCGGAGGTCGTGGGTTCAAATCTCACTCCTGCCAGTTTGCTTTGTTCACTTTAATAGAAAATAGATTTTCACTATATGATTACTATATATTGATTTTCCATAGCACCAGTGAATCTGCAGAGGGAATGGACAGCATGGACGTCAGCCCAATAGACATGGCCAGGGATTACTTCAGGACCCTCCTGAAAGGAGACGCCACGTCGTTTTCATCCAAGGATAACTCCATGATGCAGCTCCGACCTGACAAAGTTGTCAAGCCCAGTGAGTTACCATTGCCTTAATAAGGGTTCCCTGTCACTTCGGAAATCAGGGAAAACCCTGAAAATGAGATTCCATTTTTCCAGTTAGGGAAAACTTCCAGTTAGGGAAATTTGAAAGTGACCCGGAAGGGAAAGGTTTTCACCAGTTTGGCGTACGTGCATCTTGTGCCATGTGTCTAAGTTTTGTTCACTGATTGGCTATGGTGGCTCTTCAGTATTTATGCAATGTGAATAGTACCCACCTCTCCAAATAATAACAATGCATGTGCCTCTAATTTAATACATTTAGACATAGTTGCTTTGCTGCAACTACCTGTTGATTTAGCAGCAACCTCATTAAAGTGAAAATATTTCTCATAGAATTTTGGAAATTTTTGAGGGGCTGTCGGGGAAAACTCAGGGGATTTTGGTTTCATAAATCGTTGGGAATCCTACTTTATTTTAAAATAAATGTGGGATCTCGGCTGGGACTTGAACCCAAGACCTTGGACTGCTGTTCCAGTGCCCAACCAAGTGGGCTCTCCATCCCTTTCTGGCTTGCATGTAAGCAGTTGTTTACTTTAGGAAACCATAATCCATATTACATACGGCAGAACCCTCCTATCGTTATAACTATCACAGCCTATCAAAAAATCTACCCACCAACTCTCACAGCTTGTGTGTGTTTCAACCTGTCACTTGATAGGTTTTGATATATAGGGTAGTTGGCTCCATTTTGGCACCGAGAGAGGGAGGGTTATTGAGCACACCAGGTGGGATATAACTCCAGATTCTTTAACATTTGGTTTAAATTGCATTATTTGGTTTCAATTTGGAAACCGGATGTTTGAAAGCAACCTTAAAATAAATGTAGCCTTCCAGTTTTTGCGACACAGGCTAAAGAAAACAACTGGAACATCCTCCAATTTGCTCTGTGGTTTTTTATTGTAACTGCATTCACTCACTAGTGGTCTTCTTGGTATATAAATAGCCTGTACCTATTTTTTATTTTTTTTACATTACAGCTCTAGAGTGTTTTTGTAAAGGCCCAGTCTCACCGAATCCTGCCAAACTATATCCAGTTTAATTGAGCGGCACCTCAAGCCCAGTTCATACTTCATGCAAATGCGAATGCGAAGCGAATTTATGACGTCAACACAAAATATTCGCGCTGCGAATTCGCACAAGTTGAACACATTTCAACTTGTGCGAAGCTTCGCTGCGAATGTTTCATGACGTCAAATTCGCATTCGCATTCGCATGAAGTATGAACCGGGCTTCACTCGTCACTTTTTTATTGGCATGACTATGAGCTAGATGGGAACTTCCGGTGAAATCAGACAATCGTTACTCACATGTTGCTACTTTGAGCAGTTTGCCTCTGTATCTGATGACAGGATTTAATTAAATTAAAAAAATCTCTTCGGCATGGTGCTGTGCCTCTGAATCTACAGTTATTAATTACTTTTTGTACAAGCGCAATACATAAATTGAGCAAACGGTCAGCCAGGGTTTTCAGGTTCAAATCCAATAAAAAGATAGATCTTGTATTATGAACTCTGGCAGCCATTTGCAACCATAATTCGAACTCGGACCAAATTGTTGTGGCAGGAGCACAATCACCAAACTAATGCTCATTTGTCTAGAACACTACAATCTTGCAACATACAAGATTTATATACAGTGACTTTTGTGTGTCATACTAGTGAGCTTGAAAGTGTGGCTGGCAACATGTGCAGTCTGTCCTTAAGGTATTTTCGTCTTGATACTGCAGGGGTTGCTGATTCAGGCACAGCAAGCCGTCGCTCCATGGGTCTTCTCGTCTTTGGTGAGGAGGATGAAACTCCAGTGACTAGTAGGAGGAGAAGGGATGTCTCAGTCTCTGTGACTTCAGGTAATGAGCTACTTAAAGCTAACTATAATTGACAATTGTTGGACTAGTTGTGCGTAAGCCCTGTCTACTCAACCATGTACAGTCGACCATATGGAACCAGCCTACAGGGCATGGCCATGCTGGGTTTAAAAAAAATTCAATTCACTTGAATTCAGTAACAACATTTATGACGACCCACGCCAAAACCAGGCTGTTCTCACATTTAATTAGTGGCATTAAAGAGGATATTAATTGCTGAGAGAAGTCTATGCACATTTTGTATTTTTATGGAGATTGCGTATTGTAAAAAAAAACAGCCAATTATTTCTGCCATGAAATAATAAGACAAAATTGACTTTTGAGAGCTATTTGTATCAAGTCCCCTCTAGCGCAGCATGGCCCGCTGGTGCCATTTGTCTAAAAGTTGTTGTCATGGGCAACAAACAAATCTGACGTTACTAGTGCTGTAGACACAAAAGTTTGTGTTATAACATCAGATTTGTTTCAGAAGATGGAATGTTTTGCATCGGGGATGATGTAAATTAGAACAGAGATGTGGTTTTTTTCTTCTTTTTTTCTTCCTCTTGCACTAGTAAGCAGGAAGTCATGGGTTCGAATCCCGCCCGAGTAAGCCTGTGAATTTTTTCACACAGGCTCTCGGAAAGCACCGAGTATACAGTGCTTCATATATTACGTCGGGACAGGGCAAAAGAGAAAAAAAAAGAACATCTCTGTTCTAATTTACATCAGATTTGTTAGCTGCCCGCAGCAACGATTTTTAGGTAAATGGTACAAGTGGGCTGGAGGGGACTTGATAAAAACAGATCTCCAAAGCCCCTTTAATATTTTATGGCAGAAATTAATTGGCTGTGTTATTTTACAATACGCAATCTACGTAAAACTACAAAATGATGCAGACTTCTCTCAGCAATCAACATCCTCTTTAAATAAAAAAAATAACCTGATCAAAAGTGGTAATCTGTTTTAATGCCATTCCCCTGATTAAACATTCCATTACTTGTTAAATTCTTCACCTGTAGATCCTGATGAGGGCTCATTTTAAAGTTCTTGAACTCCTTTAAATGATGGGCCAAAAAGAAAATTTAGATTTTTGGCAGGATGTGTCTGGTTTTGGCATGGAGTGTCACATTTATTTCCATCAGAGTATTGCTATTGAGTTTTTACTTTGGTTGCACAAGAATTCCATATATACATTGATATCCTCATGTGCCAGGAAATAGAATTAACTAGTTCCAAAAGAAAAACAAGACCGGCATCATTTTCACTTAGAGTAAACAAGAGAGTCCCCATTTTGCTCAATTCTCCAGTAGCACTGACATCTGTAAAAGAAATATTTAAATAAACACCTCACAAAAGTATCGAAACACTTGAATCAGACCCCATCATTTGAAAATTATAGCTGCGTAATAAAAATGAATGGTCCCTTTGAATTCCCAGTTTTGTCCCGAGCATTTTGACACCTCATGTGTTATGATCTGACATCAATTACCGGAGTGATGATCATTTGAAGGATGTAATTTTGTATATGAATAAAACAAGAGATGTAAATGCACCTTACACTATGAACATCTAACAAAAGAAAACCCACCCAGTCCTTTGTTACAAACAAAGGACTGCGTGGGTTTTCTTTTGTTAGATGTTCATAGTGTTAATTAATAAGTTAAATTTAGCAACAACAAAAAAAAATAACAAAATAAACAAAGAAGTGTGATTAAGACAGTAAAAATGAGTATGCTTATGCAAAAAATGAAAATTGATTAAAACAATATAATTAGGTGCAACTTAAAAGGTTAACTTTGAGTACTGACTTTTAGCAGAAGCATTTAGGGCTAGGGGTATTAAGTATTGAAATCCATAATTATCCCATAACATTCGCTTGCATGCGCATTCTCCCTAAGTGCAAAGGTCAAACACCTGAGCTGATGGTCTTGGGTGACACTTGACGTTTTGAAGGGCGACGCGCGATGTTTTAAAGGGCGACGGGCGATGCTCGAACTTTTGAAGGGCGACGCGCAACGTCTTGAAGGGCGACAGACGACGTTTAAAATGGCAGATATGGAATTCCATAGTGAAGGGTTTTACGGACGGGAACAATAAACCTCCAACAAAAAGTTACCGTTGACAAAAGTACGGCATTTGACAATGCTAAGCGCCAATAAACTTTTCTCTTAAAATAGCATCAGAGTCGTAAAGTGCATATACATTTTTTCGAATATTCGAACTGGCAAAAAGGTTTTCAAATATTCGGTTGACGGTTGAATATTCAAATGTTCCAATTATTCGGGACAGCCCTAAATGCAATAATTATTTCCTTATTCGATTGTAGGGGGAGCCAGTCTGTTTGACCTCAGCCTAGCACCGGGCGCTGACTCTGGCACATGGCAAGGAAATGTTATCATTGGTGGTGGACTAACACGTAAGTTTTAAATGAAGTTTTGAAATGATGATAATGTGTTTGAACTAGTTTTCACAGGTTAGTGCACAAACAGGACATTGGTAAGCCTACCAGATGAGTTGACCCCCTTGCATCCAGCTATTATCGATGGGGTTGCTGGTAGGCCAAGAACCAATGCAAACAGTAGGCACCACACTAAATAGAGTGGTCCTATTCATCTCACTTGGAGCCCTCCTTTTTCGTGTAAATAAAAGCTGTTTTGATTGCAAAAAACTCTATCAGCTCATTACACTCCCATTCAAGAACAATATAGTTGAAACATGAATGGATTGAGTAAGCGCAGGAATGTGCCTATAGACATCAACCGGCCGGGTGGTCTTTTTTGCAAATCGTGCCTATGCCCATCGCCCGGTTAATCTATGACTGATTTTGCAGCATTTGAACCTGCTGAAAGATTTACAGCATGATGTAGTCGCCATTCAAGATTTATGACATGATTATTTTTTCAAAATACTGTTTGCGAATTTGCACCTCTATTACAAAATCTGAGTGTGCTTGTGGTTGGTCTCCTGCAGAGAAGGGTCTTGATGCTCTGGGTCGACGTATCGCCAACATGACCATCGGGGAGTTAGAGGCAATGCTAGATCTTCAGAATCTTGACCCGTTCACTGTGGTTCAGCTGATGAAAGACCTACGCGCTCTCTTCAGAACATTTGTGAGTGTGACTACCCTTGGTTTCAAGTCCATGTGTTTTTCTCATACGTCATTACTAAACAGATGAAGTTGTTATGAACCAGTCTTTAACACTTCAATTCTCTTCATAGCTAGATGAGCAAGTTTACTTGACAAGCCACAGCACTCCTGCTGAATACCAATGTTGAGTTTACTCGACAATGAAACCACACACCAGAGCATCCACACAACAGCTATAGTCACCAAGTTTCAACAGACTGTGCTGCTTGTGTTTTTCGCTGTTCTTACATGATCCTGATACCAACAGAAAGAGCTTTTTCGGATCTTACTAATGGTGCTGTCCAATTCATGTGTCACCATAACAATATTTTGAGAAAACTGTATTCCAAGTTTCCTGTACAGTTATGTGTATGGAGTGCCATGTGACGAACAACTTTCCTGTTCGATATAAAAAGTGGGCCAGAAGAGAAAACGGCCGTAACTTTGCTATTTTAGCAGTTATGACTTGCATTTTTACACCATAGGAAGGAGTAATTGTCATAGAACAAACTTTACAATAGACAATGTGGTATTGAAAGGGTTCATGGTAGGCATAATCTTATTTTTACTGTAAGGTTGAAGAATTGATCGACGTTGTCACCAATGGCAAAGCGGAGGATAACTTTCAGCAGTTTGACATCGTGCTAAGCGGGACCATTCCATTCCCAAGGAGGGAGGCTGTGTTTTTCCAGCTCCAATGGGGAACACTGGTTGGTGGGTTTATCTACCTGGAGTTCAGTAAGTTCTTGAAAATTCCTCGATCATTCCCAATCCTTCATTTGTCAAAGTGTAAATGGGTTTTATTAAGCATAATAAAATGATTATAAATATGTGCTGTGTATCTCCCTGAAAAATGCCAATTCTATTAGCATTAGATAAGGCCTGGTCAAATTCCCCAAATGCAAATTCTGAGAAAATGTCACACAGCATGCATCACCCATGAAGAACTAGGCCCAATTTCATGGCTCTGCTTACCGTAGCAGAAAATTCTGTGCTTACGGCAAGCATATTTCACGCGTTAGCGGGGAATTTTTGCTCCTGAGCATGCATACATCCCATAACTAAGGATTCTGTGCTTACAGGGTTAGCGCAGAATTTTTCCGCAAAATGGTGATCGTAAGCGCGGAAAGCTGTGGTTAGCAGAGCCATGAAATTGGGCCCTGTTCTAGCATACCACGGCTTTTCCAGTAAGAATCAAAATGCAAATTAACACCATCATGCCCAATTTAAAGCTCTCGATCAACACCAATATACTGGGCCCACTGATGCAAATTCAAGCAATCTGTACGTGATATGCACAGAACTCGCCCATCACAATATTGTCTAATCTAAAAAAGCAGCATTTTTATTTGATAGTCACAAGCGTGGACTCCGAGAATATAAAGCGGCTGGTAAATTCTCCATTTTCACACACATGGCTGAGGGATCATGGGACTACTAGACATTAAACACAGCTCGCATATCACAAATGCCTGTGAACTACTGCCCTCGCTGGCTTTGTAGAAGTCTAAAATATCGGGAAATGAAATGGATCATCGAAAGAATGGTGCCAAGAAATTTTTTTTAAAAGGATACGGCTTCAAAAAAGGATGCGGGTGGGGACGATCAACTGGTGTTTTTTTTTTCTTTTTACTTGGCCTAAGTTCTAAGCTTTACGATGAGACATTTTACCAAAAAGTTGACAATAAATAACACACTGAATAGTTCAAATTTTTAATTCCAACAGTATCCATGTACATCAATCTTCACACATAGCATATAATAAAACAATATATTTTAGGAAGACTATTAGGCCAAAAAGAGTCCACATTGCAGTAAATATTTATTTACTTTTTGGGAGTCGCTTGCTTCCTTGGTCGGTTGGTTGTTTGTTTATTGATGTGTTTAGTCTTTAGAATTTTGTCTTACGTTGCTTGTCTTTTGAGCAATAGTTTGAAATTTGAGTTTTGTTATTAAGGGGATAAAAGTGTGATGAACCAGTCTTGACCATGTCAATGATAACCGATGGGTGTGACCGCTGTTAATAAACCGAGCCAAAAGCAAAGATCTCCTGTAAAAGGGACAAAATGTGAAGCTTTTTCACCCCACTTGAGCAAGTCAACCATCACTAACGTTACATTTTAGTACACGTACGTACACATAACTATACACATGCAATAACGCAAGAAAAATAACTTTTCGGTGCACAGATCGGACAAGCGCAGCCCCACGTCACACATCTAAGCAAATTTGTCTAAAAGTCGTCGCTGTGGGCAGCGAACAAATCTGATGTGACGTCATAACACCTTGCACCTTTTGTGTCTAGCACTAGGCACAAAAGGTGCAAGGTGTTTTGACGTCAAATTTTTTTGCTGCCCGCAGCGACGACATTTTGACAAATGGCACCAGCGGGCTAGAGGGGACCTGATAAAAACAGCTCTCAAAAGTCACTTTGGCACCAGTGGGCTGTGCTGCGCACTAGAGGGGGACTTGATTAAAATAGCTCTCTTTTTTTGGTTATTTTAATGGCAAAAATAATGTTTAATTTTACAATATGGAATCTTCAGAAAACGACAAAATGACGCAGACTTCTCTCAGCAGTCAACATCCTCTTTAACTCTTCCGCTACGGCGCACCGCTCGCAGCGGCTCGAAAAAAGCCTATCCCTGCCGGCAAGCAGGCAAAACAATTACGTCACAGCCCCCATTATAATACCATAGTGAAAGAGTTAAGGGGAAAAAGGACGCATACATGTGTACTTTAATAATCTTCCTTTTTGTCATCTTTATTGGATGGATAGAAGCAACTTGTGACAAAGTGTCTAGCGCAAGGACACAAACACCACTCTTGTCACGTTATTTTGTAGCAAGTTGTGGTTCATTATATTTACAGCTATAAGATTGGCCATCTGATAATAACAGCTCTGTTTTTTCATTGCCTGTATTCAATATCACGAGGAAAGTAATGATTAAGTGTTCCACTAAGGAATGGTGGCATATTAAAATGTGAAATTGATTCCTTTTTGAACATTTTGTTTCAGGCATTAAAGCTGGGGGTTTCTTTGACATGGAGATACCAGTATCCATTTACCTCATTTCTATGAAAGCCACGGTAGGTTATGCATGTTGTACACCTCAAACAAATTAAAAGATCAGACATTTGCCTTTAAAATTTCAGCCAGCTGTGTACCTCATTGATTGTACATATTTATTTATCTATTTATTACATTTCTTTACCCAGGGTGTGCCCAAACAGTTTAAAACTGGTTTCCATTGGGGCCCTGCATATTATTAGTTAAAACTGAATATTTACACATTCATACAAAATATTTTAACAAATACAATAATGTTTACACAAATAAATATATTTTCGGTTAACTTTTCAACTCCCTAACCCTCCAGGGTATTTTGGCTAGAAACCCTGCCAGACGCATCAGATTGCATACTTTGTCACATTGACTTGTGTGCAGAGTGCAGCAAGGTCAAGCTGTCACCACAGATGCACTGTGCTGCATCTGGCAGGGTTAGAGTTATTGAACACTGCTGCGTGTGTTAATGCTTGGTTAAGCATTTTGAATGTGGGATGATGCAATAAGCCAGTTCGGTATCTCAAAGGTCAAAGGTTATTCGGGATAAAATTGCTGACGTAATGTCACGCCATATTACGCGAATGCCTATTCTGATTAAATTAAACACATATGCGCGTTGTGCGACTACCTTTTGCATTCACACGCGCGCATTAGGTCACGCAGGTTATTCGGGGATTCGCTGGGGATATTTTGGGGATCCTTGGTTGTGGAAGGGACGGCCGTCTGGGTATGGCATCAGTCTATGTTTTGTGGCGGCACTCAGGGCTGGGATATGCGGGGAAGGGGTATTTGGCTCGACGTCGCGCTCGCCGCGCATAACGCTGCATGCCGTGCCACCGTACACCTGATCAGCTGACCGGGTCCACGCGCACGGTAATGCCACACGTCTGCGACTTAACCCGCCATGCGCACATGTAAATACCTAAACATCGACGGGCAACCCGTGTTGAAAATACCACGCGCTCCGCTTGCTACATTATGTACAACGCATCGCACGGTCGAGTTGTCATGCATGTCAAAGTCGACTTGTCTCAACGGACGACTTGGCAAACGGTCAAGTTTTCTCAATGGTCGAGTTGTCTCAACGGTCGAGTTGTCTCGAGTCGAGTCGTCCAACAGTCGAGTTGTCCGACATCCGATGCTGGTATGCCAAGAACGGGCTGTGCAACGTAAACACAAACAATAGGCAGAGTGGTCCTATTCATCGTACTTTGAGCCCTCCTTTCATGTCATTATACTCCCATTAACGAACAATATATTTGAAACATGAATGGATTGAGTATGCACAGGAATGTGCCTATAGACGTCAACGGGCCAGCTGGTCTTTTTCAAACGGCTATGGCCATTGTTCGTACTCAAGAGGTTAAAGCTTGTAACCTGGGGCCAATTTAGCACAAACATTTCTTCCTTTATAAAACCAAGATAACCAACTAAATGTCCATGTGTTGTATATTGCTTGTGACTGGCATTTTGCTGTTTGCAATAGCATGAAAATCACATGGAGTTGTCACTGGTAACCTATTTTTAGTAAGCAAGACATTTTTGTGCTTAGCAAATTGTTGTGCTTAGCAAATTTTTGTGCTTAGTGGCTTCGTGAAATTGGCCCCTATCGCTCATTACCTCGAGCATTAAACTGCTTGTATCAGGTGTTAAGAATTATGCATGAAAAGAAATAATTTCATGTGTGTGATAAACTTACAGGGCGGCATTACTCCAATGGTCGGAGCATATGTTAAAGCGGGCGTTTCTATAGGATTCATCCTGCATGGAGAGTTGGAACTCATTGCCGATGTACTGCACACTAGCTTCCCCACAGTGGCTGAGATTTTGTTCTCTAAGTTCCCGCTGGATGTTGGGTGAGCAATTCAATTAACCCGTCGCCGTTCATAAGCATTAGTGAATCATGTACAGCATCTCTTAAATGTAGCATATGTAGCATATTTGCTTTTGCTGTCAATTTTTTAGAAATAAATGGATTTATGGTTAGTATTTTATAGTTTTGTGCGCATAGAAGCTGGGAAAAGAGAAACAAATTCTGTTCTAGTGGTCTGTTTTCCGGACCCTACTTTAGACAAAACGGAGCAATTTATAGAGTCGGGGAATTATCAGGTTGGGGAACTAGACTATTTCCAAACGATTGTCAGCCTGACAATAATTGGAAAACGATATAAATTTCCACCTTTCTTAAAAACCGCAGCACACCAGGTGCCATGATTTCACAGGATGCTTGAGACTGCTGTTTACTTACAGTCTAGTACGGTATTTCTTAATAAATTAGTAGTTTTTTAATTTTATGTTTGCACATGTTGTATACTACCTTTTCTAACACTTAGACAAACACAAAACTTCAAAACAGGTGTAAGCACCTGCATGTTTGTGTTGTTTATTGAAATGCAATGAGTAGATGCACGTCAAACATAGTGATTTGACTGCAGCATGATGTGGTCCGTTACTTTTATGCTTGTAAATGCTATGAGAAAGTCATCTCGGACAAAACATTAGACATCTCCAGTCGGAGATACGTGCAGCAAATGCTTTATGAGCACTTGTATTTGCATTGCGTCGTTACTGCTATTACTACATGTGCTGCATATGGCAAAGTTGTCCAAAAACTCACAAATGTGACCCGCTCCAGAAAAAGGTGATATAAGTCGCGCTATGCATTTACGTGTAATGGCCCTTTCAATGTTGAGAGGGTAAACATTTTCGTCAAAATTCATTTTTTGGTTTTTGTCTTTAATGACATCTTAATTATCTGAAGTGTCAGGTTTGGATCACAGCAATGTTGATTTCAGTGAATAAAGTGAACAAATAACCTTTTTAGAGTGCATTGTGCCATTGCATTGTATAAGAACTAGCTATTTCAAAGCCTGATTTCTCTGTTGTGCAATTTGAACTCCATAGAACTAATTAATATGCAAAAACTTGATATCTCCAGAACGGAAAGGGCTTTGGAGCTCTATCATGTACCAAATGAAAGCTTACTTTGCGGGCTTTCCAAACATACATAAAACTCATTTTTAATATTTTGCGACATAATATACCTTATTCCAGAGCGGGTCACAAATGGTGACAGTTCAATTTACTTTCAGTCAGTAGAAAAGAAAATGTGATACCAGGTAAAGATTTTACTTTAATACCCCCACCAAAATCAGTTAGAAACAGCAAATCTTGGAAAATAACCATCCATTTGTGTTCATAATTGTATGAACACTTGGCACAACCTTTAATTTTGAAGATTTTGTTGGGACATTTTAGTGCAATATAGGGAAAGAAAGTTTGTGTTTTCTGTGTTAGAAGTTCTTGGCAGTTGGCACCATGTATGGTCACTCCAAAGTGTGCACATATACTGTGTTGATTTCTTCCTCATTTTTTACAGATTTTGCTGAAATAAATCTTGAAATAACAGGTTGTGCCACATGTTTAGACAGTTGTTATCAAGGAGGGTTGGTTATTTTCCAAGATGTTGCTGTTCTTGACCGATTTTGGTGGGGGGTATTAAAGTAAAATCTTTCCGATACCAGTCTGACGAAGCCCGACACATGTGCAGGTCTGAAGGATTGAATATTGTCTTGAAAGTGAACTTGGGGGAAACAAGATGGTTTGTGAGAAAGGTTTTAAAACTTGTGGGAAATTAAGTTCCTCTGTCAGTGTCATGAGTAGTTAGGGGAGAAATGTAATATGGGTCATTCCATAAATTTGGGGTCCAAAGGTGTGACTTTTTTTTGGTGTCCCTGTTACACCTGACCTGTGTAATTTCCCCTCAAGTATCATTAAAATTGACTTCACACAGTTGTTTACTTGTTTGGCGGGTGCTTTGCTTTACATAATCACCCTTGGCAATAGAAGGCATTAAAGATTGTGACCAGAATTGCAAAACTATATGTCACTGTGTAACAGCTAGGGACACCAAAAATGTCACACATAACAATCATTTTATAATGAGCTGAAGGCTGGTCTGGGCGCCGGGCTGTGCCGCACTTTGAGGTGAAAACCCAGCCTTGAAAAAGGCCCCATGATGCGCCGTGGCGGCTCTCGGCGCGCCAAGTAAAATAATACTGGTGGTGGGCCTAGAAAGATGAGTGACATGTGATCTCTTGGTGATTTGGAGATTTTCTATATTATGTTTGTAGAGTTATTAACCACATTTTTAACATTCAAGCTGGTTGAAAACATGACCAAATGCAGAAGATCTGCTACCTTTTACCTCCCACGTACACATGAAACAACTGTTTGCATTGGAGACAATTGTTTTCAATAAACAAGGGCAACAGGTTAGGGCTGACCAATCACTTATGTGAATAAAATGAGAAATTATGAGTATTTAAGAATCCATTTAAAGCCAAGTTTACTGCAATGCACGGTGTGGAATTCATAGCAGGGTTGGTTATGCGCGTACCGCAAAATTCGCTGTTTTGTCACTCTCACTTTCGCCATAGACATAAAGGGGGAACTTGATTTTTGAAAACAAAAGGGCAATTTGTTCCTGTTCAACAGCATGTAAAAATGAATTGAAAGAGCATGTATTTTTTTTTAAAGGTAAATGATCCATAAATATTGCCCTTGTTGATCTCGAGATATTTGTTATATATAATGTAATTCATCACTTAAAAAGTGAGTTTGTATTATAACAGTACAAATGAGTGCTGTTTTCCATTATGTTAAATTACTTGCAAAGAATTTAGAGAAATCATCCTTGGGATTGTTTTCCTTTCTTGAAAAAAGTGAAATAATAATTGACCCATTTTCTTTTTCCTCTGTTCTCCTTTTTTTCCTTCACATTTTTAGATTGAAGTTGGATATTGAAATGATCCCCCTGATCATCCGTCTACGAGCATTGGTGACATTGAAAATCCCGTTCTTTGGGAGAAAAGTCCTGTTTAAGGTCGACCTGTTTCGGTATGAAGCACCGAAGATAAACAGAAACATATTTGACATTCACACTAAGGAGCCGGACACTTCACCGCCAGAGATCGCACCTTACTCAACACCAGTGGTAACCCTCAAATCTTCTCTTAGATTTAATTTTCTTTTTTTGTTTTGTACGGGGGTGCTAGGAAATGCCCCCAACTGACCTAGAGTACATACGTTGCATTCGAAAGATAACCTGGGAATGTGAATTTTTCTAGTAGAAAGGCTATTTGGAAAGACGTGTTAAGAAAGAAAATGACAGTTTTAGGGGTAAATTTAGCTCGGGTGTGGTGAAAAACTTCTTTAACCCTAATTACTATCTGTTTGATGAAGAATAATGACGGATCGTCAAGAAGGAGTGCAACAGCCCGCAGTAAATGTGGACTTGAGCAGGTCCCGGGGCTAGACTACACGGAACCAGCTTTCCAGCTTGAGATAGTGGCAGCAGACGACAAGAGCTTGGTGACCTACTTCTACCAGGTCGGGACTGCCCCAGGAGCCAGTGACGTAGTCTCTAAGACGGGGTTTGGCGGACCCTCAGCCATCATAACACAGGTGTGGATTTTGTTGGTTTTTCACCCGTGGTGTAAATGTGTTCTAAGAAATGACGTAAAATAAGGATTGGTGCCTATCCTGTCAGATTTGCTACAATAAAATCCATTGAAATTGGAAACAAATGCAAGTAACACCGTGAGACCATTTCGGACATTATTGTAAAAAGACCCAACATTCAGAAGTACGATCAGCCCCCGACAACCCCCCAGGAATATTGTACGAAATGTCCAGGAAGTTCTTCAAAAACTTTCACTGTGGTTATTTCATCAGGCTTTGAGAATCTACCAAAGTTCTGCAAATTTAAGAGTTATGAAAGTTCAAATTGTTGTGGCTAATACCGGTTTCACACTACTCTGAACTTACCCGGGTAATTTATTACCCGGGTAGTTGTCATTACCCGGGTGGAAACTAACCCGGAGAATCGGTTTCACACTACAAAATTAACCCTGCAATTCTGCTTACCCGCTTCAGCGCGCACCCGGGTAACTTGTAGCTGCATTCACACTATGCGAATGGTAGCCTGGAGAATGTGCATTGCTTGACCTCTGCCCTAGCCATTGTTTCGTCGGCGTAAAAGAGCGAAGTGAGAGCGGCGCGAGAGCATGCAATGCAAATTGAAAATAGATCAGATCAGCATTGGTACATGTAGCGTGCACGCGTCATTCTTTAGACTTGAAGACAAGTCGTTTAGACAGTCGTGTTTTGTCTGCAGGCGCCGCATTTACCAGCGCGGTACGCTGTGAGGGCTCCTTTGGAAAGCAGTTTACTAAAACTGAAATGGACTACCCTCGGTAAAGATTACAATTAATAAAAAAATAAATACAATAATATGCCCGCCTTTCGTGAAGTTCCGACATGTCTTCTTTCCTTCATGGTCAGTAATTGGACAGTCGACACACACGCATCTTGGGGCCAAGGTTGCACGAACGTTCCCACATGTTATTATACCGCTCGCTACACGTAACCCCTGCAAAGTGCGGAGTAAGTATTATAATACGCGGTGGTGCAGTCGGACTAATGCCGACCAATTACCGACTTGATTTCAAGTTTAGTTATCCTTCAACTGTGCGGTCTAGACTGGTGCCTTGCATTAAGTGTATGTAAAATGCACTTATTAAGACGAGGCATCATCTACGGAAGACTGGTGCCTTTCATTAAGTATACGTAAAAATAAACTTATTAAATCGAAGTACCAGCCACGGCGGCCGTACTAATAAATTACGTTACCTTCGCAAAGTTGGCCGATTAAAACACGACAAAGCGCACGCACCCACCCACCTACCCGGGTAGAAGAAAACCCGGCTAGCATTCACACTACTGATGGTAACCCGGAGAATCGTCTCAAGGTCGTCGTTAACCCCGAGATTGGTGGGTTAACCCACCTCGCGAGCAGGGTTAGAAATTACCCGGGTAAGTGGGGTTTTGGAGCAGTTAACCCGGAGAATTTCTAACCCAGAGAATTGTAGTGGGAACGCTCCACATTACCCAGGTAATTGCCGGGTTAAATTTTTCGTTAACCCGGCAATTACCCGGGCAAGAGCATAATGTGAAACCAGCATTAGACTGTGCAGCATATACTGAAACAAATAGCCAGAGTTCCTATAGCTGTATTCCTGGACTTTCCTAGCGTCTTCAGACTTTAACTCCTTGTGTCCGGCAGTTATTGATTGGGTGCTGGTATGCCAAGATTGGGCTGTGCAGCCAAGCGTAAATGCAAACACTAAGTCCTATTTATCACACTTGGAGCCCCCTTTCATGTGAATAAAAGTTTTGTTTTGAAAGCTCCATCTATTCATTGCACTCCCATTCAAGAACAATATAGTTGAAACATGATGGATTGAGTATGCGCAGGAATGCGCCTATAGCAGTTTTTCAATCTGTGGCTATGGCCATCGTCCATATTCAAAAAGATATTCAAACAGTGATATAGAATATCAGAGTACAAAAGGGATAGCTGTGTACCATCAGTGGGTTTCATCCACAGTTTTCAATATTTCATTCTGTATTCTGTGTACAGACTCTTCTTGGTGGTCACCCCTTGTACTTCACCGTGTATGCTATGAACAATGGCGGTGGCACTTCCACGGCAACCTGCAGCATCCCAACTTACGACATCACCCTCCCGACGGGACGGATCACACCAGACTTCACCTCCACCAGTCACCCTTACATACTCCGTGCCTCGGCGGTGGTGTACGATGATTCCGTCATCTTGATGCAGAAGGAAGGGGTGGGGTTTGGCCCCGAGATCTGGGGAGATCAGATCGTACCGTGGAACACTATTGATTTAACAGAAAGGCAACACCTTGGAACATCAGGTAAGCAGACATTAGTGGATACAAGATAGATAGGTGTACAAAATGACATGGACCACATCACAGCAGACAACAATTGTAGAATGTAATAATAGGAATTAAAAGACTGTATGTACTTCATGTTTTATTTATCCCTAATCCTTGCGACTTTAAACAGTGAATGCAGTGAATGACTTCCACTACTTCACCGCTGCCAAGATTGGCCGCCTGGTCACTAAGCCGACATCAACCATCATCCACCGCAATCCCAACTTCTGTGCTCGGGACTGCCTGGCCCTCCCTGAGACCAAGTGTCTGAGTATCAACTACAACTACGAAGACTTCACTTGTGAACTACTGGAGGAGATCGAAGGTCATGGGGTCGAAGTTCACAAGGTACAAACATTAGTGACAAAAGTTTCTTTTGAATACCAGCCTAGAGTTCAGTCAATCCAGTATATAATTATGCAGAATACTTGCACTGGCTTATAATGAAGTTAATTACAAAATTGGCTTCTTACAGTACTGTAATTAAGGCTCTTGTGAGCTCTTTCACAAATCATTATCTTCTCCAAAGCAAGTCTCAACTGAGACACTTTTTCTGTCATATCACTTTTATTTATGAAAGTGGGTACATGTAGCTCGGATGAAATTCGGTTTCCATTCGTCTTCCACAAATCAATCACAACTGTACATGGACTAAATTAACTTACACACAATCAATGCTGAAAATGGCGTGGCTATGAAAAAGAGCTCGAGAGTAGCAATCTAATGATGCTTTCCGTTCAACTGCCAAACTCGATCTGCTGAATTTACGGCGGGAGCACAATTTTTGTCCAGTATTTGCACTATGTGCTTGCACGGACACTGGGAATCCAGGGTCGCATGCGCACCACGCGAGGCGATCTGCAAACCAAAATCGCGAGCTGAACAGCGCCCCCAGTGACCAATCTGTCACACTACCCCCTCCTTTAAGAAGATGTGACCCCACATCACAATTACACTAAAAATTCATAACCAACGCCGAATTTACAAACCTAAAAATCTTACTCAAAAAGTCTCTGTCACTGGACAATTTGAAAATCTGAACAGCCAAAGATGTTTCTTCCTCAAACAATAAAATTATAAAAAATACTCTACTCAAAACGTTAAAAGTTCCGGTCCTCAACTTATATTCCTTAAACAATTCAACAATTGTTTTAACTTTCAACATGACAAAAGGTCTGGTCCTCAATTTATATTCCTTAAACAATTGTAAGAACATTTTATCCTTTTCAACATGACAAAAAGTCTGGTCCTCAATTTATATTCCTTAAACAAATGTAAGAACATTTTATCCTTTTCAAGGGATAGGTGTCTCCAAGCACCCCACAATGTTTTCAACCAAGGACCTTCCGCTGATATTTCTTCCCAAGTCGGTCTTGGTTAGTCATTTCAAGCCAGTTGATGACTTTTCGTAGGACGTGTTCTTCCAACTGTTTATCTCAAAGATTTGAGGTCGACATACCCTCAAGCCAATTGGACGCTAAACCTAACGCTGCTCGACAATTCGCCACTTGTGTCATGGCATTCTCATCAGACTGCAGAGCTTCGAGTTCTTCTTCTGAATCAACTTCTTCATCTGGGTTAATTGGCAAACTTGTCAGTTTAATGTCTGTTAGGACAGAGCTTTTCTCTTCTTTCCATGGATACTGACACTGATTGCATGGCATCCTCGACATTGCATCTGCATTGTTGTGTTGACGACCCTGTCGATGCTCTATGGTGAAATTATACTCAGCCAGGAGTTGCAACCACCGTGCCACTTGTCCTATGGGTTCTTTAAAATTAATTTCTTCTGCCAACTGGGCCAAACTTTCAGAGGGTTTCTGGCGACGGTTTCTGAGCTGAGCTCTATGTAGCTCCTTCCTCCCCGTCGGATCAAATCTGGCTTGCAGGGATTTATAAACCAATGTTTGGTAATCATTTGATTCCAGACTTCCCAAAACCTGTTGGGCTGAGCCCGTTAGTAGCACAGCAAGATATTGGCACTTTGTTACCTCATCCCAACCATTGAAGCACAAACTCAAAGTGTTTAATATATGGTTCCCATGGGCCTTTCCCATCATAACGATCCGGCTTTATTACTGGTCGTTCTTTACCCTGTTGCACCCTTCTTTGGTGACTAATATCTTCATTGTCTACCTTGCATCCTCTGAAAGTCGACTGAGCTGGTGTTACGGAAGCTTTATCCTTTTCATTGTCAGTTTGATGTGTATCCAGCAGTCGAGGGACTTCCGGAACTATTGGTGATAAATTCGGCATTTTATCTTCTAATTGTATATGGTCCCTTTTTGTGTCTGTCCATATGTGATCCGAGGTTTTATTATGGGACTTTGATCGTTTCATTGATGACCCATCGATTGGAAACTCTCCCCATTGTGTGTCAGACGTGGGTATCGCAAATGAGACAATAGGGCGCCCTCTGTCGCTAGGTTGCGGTGCTCGCCAAACTGCAGGGTTTCGTGACTCATTCCCCACCCCTGTACTCGGGAAAACTACTGCCGGATACTGTCCTCCAATGTCCCTATTGCCTATATTTGGTATTGCCAAGTCTGGCCAAAGGAAATAGCCACTCCGACTATTGTTGACTATGTGTTCTCTTCCTTTAGGCTCGGAACCGTTTTGATGGGGTTGCGGGGCAGTACTGAATTCCCGATTCATTTCCTGAACATTTTCGGGATCAGACCACAATGTGCGATGAGCAGCACCAAGTTTCGCTGGGAATACCACGGTTTCTTGTCCCACCAACGAGTTGAACCATGCCCGATGTTTTTATGTGGAAGGCTTACACCAGTACTCATTTCTTTGTACCCCCTCCATTTATCACCACCCTGTTCTGATGCAGGACACCAGTGATCACTGGGAAGATCTGTGGCACTCGTCGCGATCTCTTTTTCTTTTACCTCAGGCTCATGTTTAGTATTTGCTTTGGTAGACCCATTGCTCTCATTTCTTTGTTGAGAAACTAGATTTAAACTCCGTGACAAGTTTTCTATTTCTTGGCTCACTCTCTGGTATTCCATTTCAAGAAAACTGTACAAATCTGCGCATTGGGCTGTACAAATCTGCGCATTGGGCTGTACAAATCTGCGCATTGGGCTTTACCCTCCATACTAAAGTTAAAGTGTAATCCCGAATGGTCAATTAAAACAAGTACCCTGTATAATCTGCGCTTATACCAGGCCTAATTCTTTATTCAATTTTATTGAATCCGGGCAGACAAAATCCTTGCGGCGTGTACCTCGATCCGGGCGGATGTAAACATCCCGGCGGATGTAAATATCCGGGCGGATGTAAATATCCGGGCGGATGTAAATATCCGGGCGGATGTAAATATCCGGGCGGATGTAAATATCCGGGCGGATGTAAATACAGGGAATCCAGGGTCGCGCGTGCATGCGCACCACGCGAGGCGATCTGCAAACCAAAATCGCGAGCTGATACAGCGCCCCCAGTGACCAATCTGTCACAATACCAAGTATGGCTTTGTTTGAAAAAGCTCCATCTATTCATTACTCTCCCATTGACAACATAGTTGAAACTTGAAACTTGAATGGATTGAGCATGTGCAGGAATGCACCTCAACAGGCCAAGGGAAAACCGCGGCTATGGCCATCGTCCGTATTCAAGAGGTTAACTATGTGATGTCTCTGGGGTAGTCTCTGTCCATGAAAAATGTGGCCATCTTTGAAGCTTGTTGCCTGAAATCGTTGTCATCGCTACAGATGCGTCGAAGTCTTAGAAACTGTGAGTAAGGAATAATATCCTTATGTGAGGATGTGAGGAGTCATATTGCAGATAGCTGTGAGAGTCAGTAGGCTTGTAGAACATAGAGGTTACTAACCGTTCACCATCAATCCGAAGTTGAATGTCGAGGAAAGGGAGTGTGGTCTCTGAAACCTCTGAAGTGAACTGCAGGGCAGGATGATATTTGCCGACAAATTCAATGAAGTTGTTCAGTTCCTCCCTTGTGGATGATGTTGCACCAATTATGTCATCTATGTACCTCCTGTAGAGCAGAGGCAATGGACCAGTGTAGTCTTCCAACAGGTTAGCTTCGACATACCCGACGAAAAGGCAGGCGTAACTTGGCCCCATGCGCGTTCCCATAGTGACTCCACTTTGCTGAGTGTAGTGTCTGTTGTTGAATAGATGGAGCTTTTTCAAACAAAGCTTTCATTCACACAAAGGGGGGGGGGGGGGGGGGGGGGGCTCCAAGTGTGATGATAAGGACCACTCTATTCAGTTTGGTGCCTATTGTTTGCTGCACATCCCGATCTTGGCATACCAGACCCCATCAACAACAGCCGGATGCAAGGGGTTTACAAATCTGTGGAATAAATTATTTGGGGTGCCAGCCTTTGTGAAATATCCAGAAATTATTCCTGAGGGGTTAAATTAATAATAATAGTAATAAGTAGCATTTAGAACGCTGTCTAAATCCCAGTATTTACAGCTCTTATCCCTGCTCTTCATCCTAACAATCATTCCTGAAATAGCTACCTGGGGAGCAGACAGCCCCAGCTGCAAGTTAAGCACACACAGGCTAATTAAACTATCCCTGCCATCACCGTTACCCATTTACTCCCGAGTGACAAAGCGTCTTGCTCAAGAACACAAGCACATGACCCCCCTGCTGGCCTCAAAACCCACAATCTGTAATATCACCAAGATCTTGAGTTCAATACACTAGACCATGAGGCCACACCACTCTGACTTCACAGCAAAATGGCAAAGTCACAAGAAGTACAATGTATGTTCACAGTACTGGCTGGCTGCTGTTCACTGTTTGGCCATACTTGACACCCTAAACATCTGAACATCTTGTGGTTGGTGGTGGGGGGAGGGATTCCATTCAGTCATCTCATTATGGTGAGAACTGAGTGTTGCGTATTTTTAGTGTTTTTACGGGTAGTACGGGAATCAAGTGCCCTATTGAAAACAAGCAAAGGTACCCAGTCACCTGTTAAAGAAAGCCAATCTCAAAAATGAAATCTTGGAAATTGCTGTTCATATTGTTTGTAAATCCACACATTATTACTACCGCATCAGTGCATCAACACAGTCAAGATGCAAGTGTGTGCAGTGAGCTCTATAGCTTTACGGTGTAAATTAAATTTTTTGCAAGCATCATAAATGTTAAATCTGTTTTGTTTTTCTTTGTACCCTGGTTTTCATTTTGAAAATTCCTCACAAATGATATACAGAAACTTTCTATTTCGTTGTCTGAGAAATTACTATAAAGTAACGTTTATTCAGTTACGGGTACTCGATTCCATAATCTGGAACCGGTTCCTGACGTAAGCGATCGGATACTCTGGTACCCGGTTCGGTTGCACAGCCCTATTTACCTATTCCCATTAGCTGTTTTGAGATACGGTGGACACAAAATGAGGGCGTTGTTTGAGTTGTGGAACCCATTTCTAATCACCCAACTCAAATATCAGATCTCAAGGAGCTCATGGTTGTCAAATTTACTTCCCTCTTGCAATCCAGTTTGGACACTTCTCCCATTTTGAACGCCTCGGCATCGGCCACGCTGTGGAGTTTAACCACGAATCACTCCAACTCATTCACAACAACCTGTACTACTTCAACATAGAGCTCCTGAACTATGTGGGATATGAGAACGTCATCACGTCTGTAGGCATCATTGCAGACTTTACCACACCGGAACCAGGCTTGATCATCAACGGGACTGCAGATGAAGTAGTGCATGAACCTTGTGTGGACTTCACTCCAGAGGAATGGGAGAGACGATGTATTGAAGACACACCGCTGGATAACCATAGGTGGTCCAAAAACACAGTTTGATCAATTTGTGTTCATTCAATAGATTAAAGGTAGTATACAACATTTGCAAACATCAAAAAACAAAACTACTGAATTATTAAGAAATACTGTACTAGACTGTAAGTACATGTAAATAGCAGTCTCAAGCATCCCGTGAAATCAGGAAATTTCAAGAAAAGTGGAAATTTATATAGTTTTCCGATTGTAGGCCCGACAATCGTTGGAAATAGTCTAGTTACCTGATAATTCCTTGACTTAATAAACTTGCTCCAAATTGGTCAAAAGTAGGGCCAAGGAACCAGACTACTTTTTTTTCCTCCATGTTTTCTCAGCATCTATGCGCACTTCACAGGTCAGTGTTACAGTATTTGCTAGCACGCTATAAAATACTAACCCCCAAATCTATTTATTTCTGAAAATTACAGCAAAAGCAAATGATGTATACCACCTTTAACAGGGTATCTGTGGGTCTTTTAAAAGGTTTTTAAAAAGTCTGAAATTAAATTTTCTCAATTAAAGGCCTTAAAAAATATTAATAGGTATTAAATTGAGTTTTCCAAGGTCTTAAAAAACAAACGAAGCGAATGATTTTTTTTATCAGTACATAAATAACATTTTCACATTGTGTATAAAAAAAATCAGCTATTGGCGCGCACAGCATATTTTTCCGGAAAGCAGATCGCACGTGGCAGGCACCACACAATGCATAACCGAGCATTCCAATCCCGAGATACAAAATCCATCCATACATCTAGTGTCTGTCTGCTTATTTTTGGTATTAAATTTTGTTTAGGGCAGCATTAAAAGGGTCTTAAATTTGACTTTCTGAAACATGCAGATACCATGTTTAAGCACCACCCCCTTGTATTGACTAATCACAGCCACCATTTATGGTTGGACAAAAGTCTGACAATTGCAGGAGAGATTTTTTTGCTCATTTCCGACGTAGTGCATTAAGCACTGTGTGCTCAGTTCTTTTTGAGTGCCTGTGGGAACAAAAAATAACAGGCTTACTAGAACCCACAGACTCTTGCTTACTAGTGCAGATGTCTTAACCACTCGACCACAGAGCTTGCTGGGGTCGGCTGGCCGATTCGAATCCAATGTAGCAGTGAGTACCGCGTTATCAGTGTGAAGATGGAATTTGCATCGATGATGATTTAAAGTACAAGAGAGATAGTTTGCCCTTTCTGGACGTAATCACTTAATGTTCAGTCTGACAAAAGTGACACGTTTCGCTTGCGGCAGTGATAGGTCAGTGCATCAAGGGTCACTGCACAATGGATCGGTCTATTGCGATTTGCCTTTTCAACCATATTTTAAATTTTGATGAGCACTGTTATGGCGACACATAATGCTATAAAAGAGTGGGTTAGGGCAACAGTGTTGATTAGGGCAACATATAACTCGCCCCAATGTGAAAGTCGCCCCTTTGGAGTATTTTTTAGTATTGCCACGTGGGGAAAATGCTATAAAAGGGCGACACTGATGTCGCCCTATTGAGGTTATTATTAGAAGTGTTGCCCGTTTATTGCATTCATAAGAATTTGTATTATTATTATTAATATTATTTCCACATTATAGAAACAAAACAAAACTAGATGTCTGTTTACGAACAGAACACAGGGCTTTTCCCGCATTATTTTTTATGATTCGTCAAACAATCCCCAAGTGCCCACCCCAACAAAGATGCTGACAATTTGGGAGACCGCCGACATAGGGCAAGATAGCTCAGTTGGTAGAGCGCCGGTACGGTATTCCGGAGGTCGCAGGTTTGAATCCCGCTCCTGCCAGTTTCTTTGTTCACTTTGAAAGTTATTTTTTATGACATCACTTCGAATTTTGTATACTATTGACAACATTTACTTACCCACCAAGTTTCATGACAATCGGACATACCCTTTCAAGAAATCATGCTTTTGATGACGTCGTCATGACATTTTGCACATTTATATGTAAGTACCTATGACCTAACAAACTTATTACAAAAGGAATTTCAAAATTAGCATGTTCTGTTGATGAGACATGGCTTAAAGGTCCAAAAACTTCAAAATCGTATGATGACGTCATAATGACATCACATCAATACCTTTTTCGCAACTTGCGGAAAAGCTAAAAATTTAATTAAAACAGGTAGCCATATGCCTTAAAATGTTAACTGAGAATCTCTGACCCAAACACCTTTATTTCCAATGCAGACAAAACTAGCAAGCTTGGTTAGAATCAAGTGGTTCGAAGACATAGCGTTAAAGCAAAATATTTCATTGACTCGAGTTCTGCCCCTGCTAAGGGGAAGAATTTTTTCGCACAGGCTTCTAAAAAAACAAATGATCATATAATTATTGTTATTTGACAACCAAAACAAAAAAATTGATGGGAAATACCTTCACTTTGATACAGAACGAAATCCATGTTCTATAAACAGTGATACCTTAACTTTTCCGGTCAAATTCTTGAAGTTTATGTAGGCCTACATGAAACGCTTCAAATCTGTGCATATTAAAAATATGAACTTTTTACAAGTGATACTGTAAATCTATATCGTTTCGGTTTGCGGTAACACCATTCTCCTGACGAAGATTAGAGCAGGCTAATCGAAACGTTGAGAACAACCCGAGAAGTCCCCATGGTTCTCCCTGAACCATATTAACCCGTGAAGTCCCCATGGTTCTCCCCTGAATCATATTTCTCACTTATCGACAGTAGAGAAAACGAGTTGCAGAAAATTGGTTCTCCCCTTGAACCCTTCTCACTTAACGAAGGTTGAGATACGAGTTGTGCGATAAGGTTCTTTTCAGAACCCATACCTCTCGTTAGTTGAGATAAACACATGGTGTTACCGCAAACCGAAACGATATCGATATTCCACCATGCAAAGCCTCAAAACTTATAACTGTAAATCTAGCTCCCAAGCTGATTCATGGAGCATTCTCTTTTTCCCGAAGTCAGCAGAAAGAGAGAAAAAATAGAACACTCTGTGAATGATCTCTGGAGACCAGTTTGACTGTCATGAGTGAAAACAGTCCACATTTGTTGTATGACACCCCAGGCCTTTATCTCCGTGTACTTTTGGAAAATAAACTGAGAAATCCCCCACCCTCCCCAGGGGTCAAATTGTTTTCAACAGAAAAAAAACCAATGTGCATCGTTCTACTTGAAATTGAATATGCATGCTATCTGTCCACTGCTGCACGCACTTTTACATAGGATCTCTGGTTGCTGCGGTTGTAGGACTTTGGTAACCATGGGATAGCACTTCTGGCCATTGGATCTATAGTCTTTTTGAGAGTTGAGTGGTGATGCAGTAAAAATAGCAAATGCCTTGTGACATGTTCTAAGCCAATCAGGAGAAAGATTCTATGCATGAGGTCTAAGCATACAGTTATTCAAAAATGTGAAGGAAAACAAATATTTGTGTGACTCTTTTGTGTGTGTTGGATAACCACAGGTATATCACTGATGGTCCTGGTTCTACGACAGTGTTCAACGGCCATGAAGAACTGGTAGACATGATGTATACAAGAAGTAATACCTTTATGGCAGGTAATGGACACACTTCCTCATTGATTGACTTGTCTTGAGAGTCAATTCTTTGGTTGAAAATACAACCATTCGGCAAGCAGTCCACTGCTTTTTCTGCTTGAGTGGCTTACGCTTGACTGAACAAAGGATGTGTTTACTGCAGGGAAGATAAGCCATAAACAACTAAAGTCGTTGAAAATGGTATTATACCAGTGCTGTTGTCAAATCTGTGTCCGAGTATGAAGTTAACTTCAGTCAAAAACTGGGGAAACAGACACAACTTCAAATGAACTTCAAATGACCAAGTTCGGACTTGCTGGGGCGTATTCGAAACCCCATGCTCGTGTTGACTGAACATGAGAACGGGGTATCAAATGTCGAGAACCAGTACACCAACACCGTTCGCCAACAGGATTTTCACTGCCCGCTATCTGGGGAGTGGATAAAAAACAAGAAGAAAACAGATGGCTGACAGCGCAGGACATTTGTATGCCCTCGGATCCTGGAATGCCTTTTTGGAATAAGAGAAGTTGTAGCAAACAGGAATTTTGGATCATCTGTTTTCAATTCGTCTTCTTCATCCGAAGAATTAAACAACATAAAAGCCTATTCAAAATCGGCAAAACGCCCACTGAGTCCAGGCTTGAGTCTAAGATAGTGACAGCATTCTTGAATGCAAAATATAATCTTAATCGGAGCCAGTGCTCAGTTCAAGACTGGACCCCACTCTCTTTTTTGAGGTTTGGACTCAGACTCAAAAACTTCTAGTCTATTTGCTTAACTGGATTGACCCCTGTGCTCGGATCTACTCTTGACTACAACACTGTATTATATAGTCCTGGAATAAGAACTCTTCAGATAAAATACCTGTAAAGAGTCTTCTAGACGAAATTTCTCTTTCCTTTTCAGCAAACTGGGAAGGTTTCCATGACAACGAGACTGGTATCCATGGCTACACCTGGTCCATTGGTTACGATGTCTGTGATGATGATGTCAGCATGCATATTGATCCCCACGCTCATCTGTTTGATGAGTCGGAGTGGACTCACCAGGGACTAGTTGTCAACGTCAGTCTTGCAGGTATTTTTCCACAAATTGTCTAACATTTCAAGTATCTTTAGACTATGATAGATTGAAATAAAGTTGTTCTGGATACGAATTGTATTTTGTCGATTGCCTGGATTAAACTAGGTAATTAATTCAGGGAATACATGTGTGAACTTTATTTCGAAAAGCACATTCGTTCCACTCTCTCAAAAACCAAAATTTCAGCAGGTGATGAATGATATGAAAGTTGGGTTTAATTTGCTGTCCTTCCATTGTCATTCATTCTTTAGAATTATATTTAGCATTTGTGAAAAATGCAATATAATACTTCTCCATGGACAGCCATGTATCCAGTCATTTATCTTTTTTCAAGTAAAATTAAATTTGCCCGCAAAATTTCCTTTAGTACTAAAAATAAAATGGATTTGAAAATAAAGTCAGTTTCCTTGTTTCCGGGATTCATATATGGTGTGTTGTAAGGGAGCATTTCATATTGTCCAGATGTGGCATACCCAGCATGATATGCGAGCAAGGGGTACCCCCCCCCCCCCCCCTCTTGTCCCTATACCCTGATACCCTGCACGATATGGGGGGAAAAGGTACCCCCCTTTTATCCCTATACCCTAAGCACACTACAGATTATTGTTATCTAACACATCCCCCTAGATTTCTTAATAGAATTCCTAAGATTCCGGGAACACAATGACCAACACAAAAGAGGGGGGGTCCCTTTTCCCTCCATATCGTGCTTCATATGTATACCCTATACACACTCCAGCCTATTGTTACCTAACACATCCTAGATTTCTTAAAAGAATTGCTGAGATTCCGGGAACACAATGACCGACACAAAAGAGGGGGGGTTCCCTTGCCCTTACTTCAAATGAGATGCGGTATCTATTGCTTTACGGCTGTTTTCTTTGTGGTGCCGCATTCCTTACTCAAACTAAGTTGATGAGTGGGAAGCCAGGCAGCTTAAATATCTGAATAATGAGGTCTGAACTGGGGCTTGGAGCTTATTTTCGGTCGGTCGGTCGGTCCGTCGGTCGGTCGGTCGGTCGGTCGGTCAAAGATTTCCAGCTGCCAGCGGTAATTTAATGCTGAATAGGCATGGGCCAGTTAGTTGAGGTTTTGCATGTTTGCAGTGAATGCATATTTTTAATAGCTCTGACCTGGAATACTTTAATCCCCCATTTTCCATGGAGACGGATTAGCCAGAGAGTGGAGGGATTAGTGATCCACAATTGGATTTTTTTGTAAAGCAATGGCGGACAGCGGACCTCACACTCCTTGTGAATATTATACTGATGAAACTGCCTGTGTGCATATTATCTCAGTCATCTGTTAATGCTGGTACTGCAACAAAAAACCAGCGTTACTGCAATTGATACTGCTTTCAGACAATATGAAATGATCCCTAAAGGTCTTTCAGCCTCTGTCAACTATGTTGTGTGCTTTTCAGATGGTGCGTATTTCATCTCTGTGCGTGCCCTCAACAAGGTAGAGTTTGGTGGTCCCATGGCACTCACAGTGTGTCATAGCACCCCTCTCATTATTGACAACACTCCGCCCATCATTTACAGCATTGGTGACATCACATATGACTCGTCTGTTGGTAGAATTGGAGTGCGTGTCAATGCAACGTGAGTATGCCAAATACTTCCGTGGAATATTTGAGTCATTACAGCTTTAACTATTACGATTTTGTCCTGTTTTTCGTTGGCACGCTAGCGATACTCGTATACTTGACGTAATACAGGAAGTTGCATTGTTTACACAATGGTTTTTCCGTGTGGTCGTGGTAGTTCTACAGTGCGGGGCTGTTTTCATTGGACTTATTATCGTCCCTGATGACTTTACGCAGCCGTGCGGATATCTTCCGCGACCGCTTTCGGCCTGGCTGTTTTACATCAAGGTCGCGGTAAGTTGACAGTGATGTAAGTTTACCGCATGTCCCCATTGGACTTAATTTTGTCATTCTACAGAAAAGTCGCAGACGATTGACAAAAATAAATCCAATGGAAACACGGCTATAGAGTAGAAGTCTCCATGCATGCACAAGAGTTAGCAGGACTTTAACCATGAAATACGCGTATACATTTAAGCAATTTTTCTGCTGTAGTTAGCACAACTTTTCTGCTTACCATTAAGCAAGACTACAAAATTGGGCCCAGGCCTGCTTGCCTTTCTTCGTTTCCCTTTTGATTTGCTTGTGTGGTTGGTCAGGAACTGGCATCTTACCTGGAACCCCTTCATGTCTGACGCTCTGTTGCTTCATTGAGCCTCTTTTATTGTTACTAGTCATGGGATGTGTTTCAGTGGCCCTTCATCATTATTTCCCCTGTCCAAACGTTCATCACATCCTTTCACTGTTGTTCCAACGGCTAGTACTGTGAGATACTCTTCAAGTTTTTTTCCCCTCGTACTGCGCCTCTCCTTACCTGTAACCTGCTTCCCTTCCACCTATTATCTTTCACAATTCAAGCAAAATGTGAATAGATATCTGCTATTCCTTTTTGTCTACCCACACATTCAGGGAACTTTGGTCCTTGTATCGGGCGATACCCATACAAAATAGTAGTCTCAGACCAAGCCTGTTCACTTCTTAATATTTTTTTTAAAGGATGTCGGGCCTGCACCACAACCCACCCCAACCCCCCTGACAAAAACTCTTGAATCACCCCTGTATCTTTCATGATATCCTTCTCGTCTCTCCACTTTGCAGGGGTGAGATTTGTCAGGATCTTTCCTGATTTCAGGATTTTTTGTCGGGATTTCAGAAGTTTTAAAGAATCTCTTTTGCAATCTGGAATTCCTGAGGTGTTGTCCGAAAGCCTGTTTTTACCTGTAAAAGTGGATATAGACCAATAGAAATGGATATTTTAAGGGGGTGCCTTTAGGCAAATACCAACTATACGTTGATTTGGGGTCCTCGTGGATTTTTTGTTGATTTTTGGTGGATTTCGTGGATTAATAATTTTTGGCCAATCTCACCCCTGACTTCGGTATGATTTTGTACAGCGATCCAGAATCTCACCTGTTTAAGTATCACGTTGCAGCAGGGAGGACACCCAGGGACAAATCACTGCGTGATTGGGAGGCTCATGTTTTGGCAAAACAGCTCTTCATGGACTTCAGGATACCTAGTGGCGTACCATGCTGGGTTAAAGTCAGGGCTGTCAACAACGGTAAGCGAAGATGCTAGTTCGGTATTTCAACTGCACATGTGTACAATGACATGTGTCACTGGTCATTCGGGATAAGTAACAGGCACGTATGAACGCGCGATGTAGTTGCACAACGCGCAACGTAGTTGCACAACGCGCACGCGTTAAATTTATTCAGAATAGGCGTTTGCGTGACATTATGTCAGCAATTTTATCCCTAATAACCCTTGACCTAGGGCCAATTTCACATAAGATGCGTCTTATCTCGAATTAGGACGAATAACTCGTCCTAACTTATGACGCGTCCTAAGAACGATTTCACAAAAGATAAGAAGGGTTTAACATTATTGCTTCCCCACATTCAACCCCTTTTTGACTCTTTCCCCAGTATCCTTATGGTTCAATGCAAGCATACTGAACGCATGCAGCGATCTACACTTAGTCCCCACATAGCGCGAAGTATAATACATGATGCTATGTGCCGAGCGTACACTATGTACTGCCCGCTATGTGTACAATTGCGAATAAGGATGTACATGTAAGTCACGGTAAACCACAGGACAAGGTTGTCAAACATATTGTTTTTGGCATGGTAAGATGGATTCAATCAGCTTCAACTCCACAGACGCATTGCAGGTCCAGGTTATGTATATACAGGTACGTCCATGGTACACACATCCATGTGCTACATTTCAAAAACATGTAGACATGATGTAATTGCACTGCTATAAAAGCGTGATAGCCAATGACTAATCATTGTTTATTATGCACGTACACACCAACGTTATCCATCCACAAGATGTATCTTACATTAAATGTAGTATACAACATTTGCAAACATCAACAAACAAACCTACCGAATTATTACGAAAATAGCAGTCTCAAGCATCCTGTGAAATCATGGCACCTGGTGTGCTGTCGTTTTTAAGAAAAGTGGAAATTTATATCATTTTCCAACGATTGTCGGCCGACAATCGTTGCAAATAGTCTAGTCCCCCAACCTGATAATTCCCTGACATCTATACATTGCTCTGTTTTATCTAAGGTATGGTCAGGGAACCAGACTATTAGAACATAATTTTTCTCTGTTTTCCCAGCATCTATATGCCCACAAAACTTTAAACAGGTCAGTGTTACAGTATTTGCTAGCACGCAATACTAACCCCCAAATCCATTTATTTCTGAAAATTACAACAAAAGCAAATCTTGTATACCACCTTTAATCAATTATTGAGAAGAATCCTAACATATACCTGTAGCTTGTTTTGTACTGAATTCTACTATGAGTTCGGATACAAAAGCAGATTGATACCACTTCACAAAAAACTGAGATAATCAGTATTAGTACATGTACATTACTCTTGATGTCTTACTATCCTACAAATGTGATAATAATAATAATACAGAACTGTGCAGCCAAGCATAAATGCTAACAATAGGCACCACACTGAATAGAGTGGTCCTATTCATCGCACTTGGAGCCCCCCTTTCATGTGAATGAAAGCTTTGTTTGAAAAGGTCCATCCATTCATTACACTCCCATTCAAGAACAATATAGTTGAAACATGAATGGATTGAGTATGCGCAGGAATGTGTATATAGATTAAATTGCAGCTATACGGCCGTTTTCCGTATTCAAGTGGTTAACAGCAGACAAACACAACACACAGTTTCATCAGTATCAAGAGAAATCAAAATCATCCAACATCGAAAATGTATCATACGTAAGACAGTAAAACGTAAAAAAAAAAACTAATAACTGAGCTTATAATAATGAAACAGGACTTGAATAATAGATGATAAATTTCATAACGATTAATATGCAATAAATACAAATCCATATTTTATTTTTTTTATGCAACAGGCACCCCTTTCTTTAAAGAATTGTTTTATTAGCGCAAGTAAAATGTTTATGATACACACCAAAAATATCTACAAATCTTACACAGGGAATACAAAAAAAATGCAAATCGCCCATCACAAGCCCTAGGGTACTTAAGGTGTGAGCTACAGAGGATTATGTGGAAGAACCAGCCCCTCACACTGAAACAAGACCAGCTAATCTCTTCACAGTATGAATAGGGTCGGAATGGTTAACTAGTAAACTGCAAGACATTAATAATGCCTCTACCCATATTGAGCGTAGAAGTGCTATAGCCCAGGACTGGGCTCGAACCCACAACCTGCAGAATTACCCACAGACCTTGAATTCAATGTGCCAAACCACTAGGCCACAGCACTTCCACAAGAGTTCATGATAAGAGTGACAATTATTATACAAAACTGTTTTGTTTTCAAAGTAACTCCTTGAAAGCTGTAACAGTGAGATACAAACATTTGACATTTGAAAAAAAATTCTTTCCCTTATAAAATGTCATTGGTCGGCCTATATATTACAATGATATTTACAAGTGTAATAAGTATAAGCAATATAAGCGTAGCGTGTGTCAGGCATGCCTTTACAAAACCAACAAACAAAACAAACACACTAAAAACAATTCTATATGCTAAACGTATCAATGTACAAAATAAATATTGAAATTAATAAAGGGATGAATAGATGAATGTGGGCTAAGAGAATGCTAGATTGATATAGTTACATTCCACATGACAAGATTTACAAAAGATACAATTTTTAGTTCATGTTTAAATATATTGTAAGACCTTGTTTCCATGAGGGAGGGCAGTAAATTGTTCCATAATAGTGGTTCAGAGAATTTAATATTTCAATACAAAGGCGCATTGAAGTAAACCCCTAAAAAGTTAGAGAATGTCACATCAATATTACACTGATGAATTCTGAAAGTTTGTGGTTAAGGTAATTTGGTGAAAACGGGTTTTTATTTGTACCCAAATTGTTCATTTTACAACTTGATTCATCTAACCTTACTTGAGTGTAAGTAAATAATAGTCTCAAGCATCCTGTGAAGTCATGGCACCTGGTGTCAGGGATTTAGCTGAGTCCGTCACAAGTCTCTGCCAGTCCATCACAAGCCATCCAGTAGGCCTACTAATCACAATCACAAGCTATTCAAATGAGCTTTGACAAAGGCATTCCTTTGTCATTGTTCATCCAGTTTATGAAAGGACTTCTGACTGGACTTGCAAAAGGACTTGTGAAAGGACTTGCAGCAACTCGACAACAACTCTGCCTGGTGTGCTGTCATTTTCAAGAAAATTCGAATTTTTGTTTAAAAAACAGCTGGTGTTTTTTTTAATACTTCCCCCAGTTTACCAACTTAGTTCACGTTTTGTTTGGCAGTTGGTTACACATTCGTGAATGGGTGCAAGCCAGCTAGTCTAGTTCCCCGACCTAATAATGCAAAGGTAGTTTGCTATTTAATTTAGGAGGGTACAGAGCTAGATTGCCAGGTTGGTAAAGCACTGGAACGGTAGTCCAGAGTCTCTGGTTCAAGTCCTGAACAAGGATCTTCCGTCTTTAAATAGTTGCATCTATTATCATAGTCTTTATATATGTGTCTGTCAATTATGAGTGGTTGCTGTTTCACACGTTTGCTTTTATTAAGCAGTTTTGTTTTTGTTTAAGCAATTTTTGTGCTTAAGCAGCTATGTGAAATTGGCCCCTGGTCTTTGATGCAGCTCACTCGGGAGTATACAGCGCTGGCTGCAAGTTAAGCGTACATGGGCTAATCAAACACATAACCATCACTGCCCTCATGTACCCATAGTACTCCTGGGTGGAGAGAAGCAACTTGTGAAAAGTGCCTTGGACACAAGCACCATGACCCCAGCCGGTCTCGAAACCCACAATCTGCAGCATCACCGAGATCTTGAATCCGGTACATTAAGCCACTATATAGGCCACAGCGCTCCTCAAGTCCTGAACAAGGATTGTATATCTTTAAGCAGTTGACCAGTGTAAAGCTATGGTTGTTGTCAGAAAATTGTTGACGGAAAAAGATACCTGACGCACGCTCTGGTGTCTGACAGAAAAAATGTGACGGCGTTTACTATCAGTATCTTTGCAACTTGGCTTGTCTCCCCCTCTTCCTCTTCCCCCTCCCCCCGGTAATTTAAGCTTCATGTGCAATGCAGTGAATATTCTGGTTTAATAAAATAAAAATTGTAGTCATAAACAGTATTTTTGGCAATTAGGAATTTTTACAGCTCATTGGTTTTGCGTCAGTTTTGAGTGTTTTGGGCTTGGGCATCTGCAGGATAATTTTGAGTGGAAAATGTTTGAGTGGAAAATGGCACAGTTGGAAAATATTTGAAACTGTACATGTACAATAATATATTATTAAAAATTCAATATTAAAATATAAATTTCTTTATGTAAAAATAGAGATCAGCCACATTTTTTTGAGCAAGCATTCAGGTGGTGAAAATTGTACATTTTGTTTTGTAGTTTTTAATTCATGAACCTGTTTCCCTCATGAATTTGTCATGATTTTAACCCCTTGAGTACGGTTATTGTAGTGTGCAGCCAAGCAAAATGGCCACAATGTGCTTGTGCAGTCAAGCGTAACATACACAATAATCCAACAATAGATTGAAACTGCACAAATAGCGACAAATGGCGTCATCCGGCCTGGTGCCACTGTTTTTTGGCGCCATTTGGCGTCATCCGTACGCAAGGGGTTAAACAGATGGAAAATGCCACTGTTTGCTGACATGTCTGTTTTGATTGTTCAGTTGACCTGCGCACTGTAGACCATGCTGATTCACCAATTTTGGTCGACGATACGCCACCGATCCAAGGAGACTTGTATGACGGTTCCTACGCAGGCCGAGATCTTTTATTCACTAAAGACAGAAATAAGGTAAAAGTGCTCATCCACATTTTGACAAATTGGTCTTATATGCAAAGTTGAAGTCCGATTGCAATCAAACTTGGGTCATGCATTCAATAGTGCGACCTTTATATGATGGTCGTGTCAAAGGTCAAGTACTGAGGTCAAAGGTCATCTGAGGTCAAGTTGTAAAATGGGCTGGAATTGCATAATTTTTCTTATATGCAAAGTTGAAGTCCGATTGCAATCAAACATGGGTCATGCATTCAATAGTGCGACCTTTATATGATGGTCCTGTCAAAGGTCCAGTACTGGGGTCAAAGGGCATCTGCGGTCAAAGGGCATCTGCGGTCAAAGGGCATCTGCGGTCAAAGGGCATCTGCGGTCAAAGGACATCTGGGGTCAAAGGGCATCTGCGGTCAAAGGGCATCTGCGGTCAAAGGGCATCTGCGGTCAAGTTGTAAAATCGGTCTTATATCGGTCATACATTCAATATTGCAACCTTTATATGATGGTCGTGTCAGTAATCTCCATGCTTTCATCCTCTCTCGTCTCATACCCCACTCAAACTTCCATAACTTTGGACAATATTTTCCTTCCACATTGCTTTTGTCACCTACCATTGTTTTAGGCATGCTCATCGGTTCTTGCTTGTGATAACTTACCATTTCATTCTCTTTTTACACTAACCCTTGCTCCTTCAAATGTTATCAGTGCCCCTGCATTCTTCCCGGGTAATCACAAAACTAAAGCAGGCGAGACGCGTGGTTCGAGAACCACCTTGTTTATTTATGAATGCACCTGACGTTTTTTATACACAGTCAGATAATTTGAAAAAACAAAAAATTCACCTTGATCGAAATGTGATAATCCTGTTGTTTAAAAAATTAATATAACTGTTTTTTTTTCCTTTGTTTTTTTCCTTGCCCACCACAACTTTCGGAATGGTTATACCTTTTTTCCTTAAATAAACATCTGTGCTAGTTGGTACAACTTCGTTAAAGAGAAGATGGAATTTGAGTCAGGGATGATGTATATTTAGAGATTTTTGCCCTTTGACTTCTCACTGATTACGTGGCACCTGCTGCTACATTGGATTTTCAAGGAAAGACATCTGCACTAGTAAGCACTAATCAAGAGGTCGTGGGTTCGAGTCCCACCTGAGTAATCCTGTGAATTTTGTTGTCCTCAAATTGATTTTATCATTCCAAAAAGACCTCTGCAACCTGAAAGTCTTCTTTAATTAATTCTAATGACCCTGTTTTTGGCAATTTGAACTGTATCTTTTGGTAGAAAATGCAGTTTTCTTATGCATTTTTCAGCAATGCCATACAAATATATTCCTCCAAATGTTTCGTGGGTTTCCATTTTCCTCGAATCTTACCCCTGATTTGTTGTGTTTCGTTCACTTTGCCGCGATTGGACTAACTATTGGCAAAAGTTACCATGCGTGATTGTTAACACTCCACTGAGGTTATACCGTGCGTCCCGTACTTGGATTGCATGGCTTGCGGAAAGTCCTTGGCCACGTTAACTGCAGTGGTCAAGCACAGAAAGCACATAATCAAAATGCATGTTTTACATTACAATGGCTGTCCGCACTGGACTTTTCAGCGACGTATAACTGCCACGTAACTCTTCCGCTACACGGTTGGCCGTGTAAAACTTGCCGCTGCGGAGGGATAAACTGACAACCGGCGATCAACACTTGACAATTTCGTCACACTTTTCACAAAGAGACAAATTCCCTATTTCCTCAGTACACTAAATTTGTCTCTTCGTGAAAACTGTGACGATTTGGAAAGTTTACCGGCTGTCCGCACTGGACCTAATTTTGACAAGTTGACAACAGTCTCTGTACGTTTTACCAAAGAAAGTCCAATGCGGACACTGCTTTTCATGCTTTTCATCTCACATATATCCATGAATGCCGGTACAGTAATCCACAGGTAGTAGGTTCGAGCCTCACTGCTGTAAATTTTCTGTATTGACTCTATGAAATATTATATTTCTGCAGGTCAACAGCCTTTTATTTTTTTTCTCTCCTCTCAGCTTGATACGATACACTTACAATATTTGACAGTATTTATATCAATGTGATTTGACACTTTGGATGGAGAGTACAACTAGGGAGAATACCATATGAAGTAATAAACTCCAAAAAGAGATATTTTTGGATCAACTTGATGTTTCAGTCAGTAGGCCCCCTATGCTTTGATCATAATTCTTCTGATGGTAGTCGGAGCATATAAGCTCAAGCTGTGAGTTTATACCTCTGATTCTTTTAAAGGTAATATACAACATTTGAAAACAAAACTACTGAATTATTATGAAATACCGTACTATAGTCTCAAGTATCCTGTGAAATCATTGTACCTGGTGTGCTGTCAATCGTTGGAAATGGCCTAGTTCCCTGACTTGATAATTCCCCGACGTCTATTGCTCCATTTTGTCTGAAGTAGGGTCAGGGAACCAGACTACAACAACAGCATTTTTTTCTTTGTTTTCCCAACATCTATGCACACAAAACTTTAACTAGGTCAGTGTTTCAGTATTTGCTATAAAATACTAAACCCCAAATCCATTCGTTGCTGAAAATACCAGCAAAAGAAAATATTGTATATTTCCTTTAATAAGAACCCACATTTTGGGGGCTGACTTATAGTTCTTTTGTTAAATTTCTCTCTAATTTCTCTCTGTTCATGTGTTTATCTACAACATGTAGATTTGTGCCAACTGGTACAACTGGTACGACCCAGAGTCTGGAATCTTCTCCTACCAGTGGGCGGTAGGTACTCGGCTTGGCCTGAGTAATGTGGTAGACTATGTCACAGTTTCTCGTCGTGAGCATGGTGCCTGCTCTGGCTATGTGACCCTACAGCACGGGGAGACTTATTACTCTACACTGATAGCCTTCCATGGTGGATATGATAAGCTCAATGTGTCCGCTTCATCAGATGGAGGTAATTTTGAATTGGTGTTGTTGACGTCATCATTGGCTTCGTGACAGATGTCATGTAAATCATAAGCCATCATCATTGTCACCAACCTCAATGTCAACATTGCCAGCACGATTGTCATCATTATTATTGTCACTGAATGTCACATTGTCATAGTCGTTATTAGTCTTATTTACCCTTTGCCATTCAGCAGTGTAATCGAGTGCCATTGCCATAATCATTATCATAATATCAATGTCTCACTTTAATTTGTCCTTTTTCAGTTACTGTTGACTAAACCCTTAAATACAAGAAAGTGTATATACAGGGGCAGTCAACCCTCTCCCTACTCTGTACCAATTATTGTGTTCTTTTCCTTGTTTATGATTAAGTTTCAGACCAGGTCCATTTGTCAACTTCCCCCCCCCCCCCCCCCATTTTTCCCCACTGCTACCAGTGTCTTACCAGGCTGATTCGCACAACTTTGCAAACGGGTATTAGAAAAATCTTTCAGGCCCGACCCCCAGCTAAATTCCTGGATCTGCCCCTGATATCATTGACATCATCATTATTTAATAAATCCAGTCACAATCAGTATTTTAATTATTTGTGAATGATTATTAATCACAGTTATGAAGTTTGTTATCAATCTTCCATCTCCTCAGTGACTGTGGACCTAACCCCACCAGTACAGGGAAGTGTGTATGACGGTCTACTCCCAGGACCTACAGACCTAGACTTCTCCTCAAGGCCAGCCACAGTGGAAGCTCAGTGGCAAGGCTTCTATGATCCCGAGTCTGGTATTGAAGACTACCTAGTCACAGTCTATCGTAAGCATGACAGGTAAAAAGAGTTTTGTATAAATTGGACCTGAAGAAATTATTTAAGGATGAGGTCTATGAATTGGAATCTTTGCAGTGCGATCATTGTAAAATTTGAGTCTTGTCCTGGTTCTTTTAGTTCTAACAGCACATATTCCTGATAGAAGATGGAAAACAGAAAAAAGAAAATTTTATTCCCATTCTGTGCAGTTCCAATGCCACAAAAGACTTTGAGGTCATCTACGAGGCAGCATCCGTGGGTAAAGAGACATCGTCCATTGAGTGGCATCACTTCCATCTCCACCACAAGGATCAGATCTACGTCAACCTACGCACCATCAACCAGGCACTGAATCACATTGATACCCCTACTAATGGATTCTTGATAGACCTGACCCCACCAATGCTGAGAACCCTGGGAGATGGTCTGGTGGTTGGTCAAGATGCAGACTACCAGGTGAGTTGCTGTCATTGCAATCGCATTGATACATGTACTAAATAGCTTCATGATAGACCTGACTCCTCCAATGCTACAAGCACTTGGAGATGTTCTAGTGGTTGGACAAGATGCAGAATACCAGGTGAGTTGCCGTCAATCACATTAATACCACTACAAATGGCTTCTCGATAGACCCGACCCTTCCAGTGCTACGAACCCTGGGAGATGAGCTGGTAGTTGAACAAAATGCAGTATAACGGGCGAGTTGCACTGAATCACATTGACACCCCTACTAATGACTTCTTTGTAGATGCTACCTCTCAATCTGCAAACACTGGCATTCTGGCTGCCAACTTCCGGAGAGTACATTAATGACTTTGAGCTGGACCTTGCATTCGATTTCATTTTTTCCTGGTAATATATACCTTGATTTCCATCACACCAACAATAGATTTCCATTCCGTTTTTTTGTAAACACAATTTTGAAAACATGATACTTGTGGTTTTGTTTGCAGTCACATTCTGACAGTCTGGCTGTACATTGGGACTACTTCGATGATGAGTCTGGCATCGAATCCTTTGAGCTGGCTATCTATGAGATGCGACAGGGGAACAAACGCAAGATCTTTCCCATGGGTAAGTTTGGAAACTCCTGTTGTCTAGAAAAGCTTGCTCTCTGAGTAAAGTCTCTTTGCCCTGTCATAAATGTTCTGCGGAATTATATTTTAACATGTACGAGTCATTGAAGATCACAACAAGTTAAAGCATTGGACTTAATTTTAAACTTGAGGATTCATCAAACAATCCGCACGGGAAACGGACTAGGTACATTTGAATACATTTTTAAAGTGAACAAAGAAAACTGGTAGGAGCGGGATTTGAACCTGCGACCTCCGGGCTGAGCTATCTTGCCGTATGTTGGCGGTCACCCAAATTGTCAGTGTCTTTGTTTGGGGGGCACTAATCAGAAGTCAATAACCCATAATGCCGTACAGCCAGGGATCACACCCCAACTTTACGATACATCCTGGGAAGTGACATTGTGGGGATCACTCAATGAAGATACAACTTTTTAACATTATCATTATGTTGATTTGATTCACGTTTAGTGTGTGTCAAATGCCCAAGAACTGAGTCTAGAAAAATCAATCAAGCTATATTTGATTTGTCTCTATCTATCTTTGGAAGACAAAGGAAATCAACAAAAGTGTGCCAAGTTTTCATTGTTACATACTACTTGTATGAAAAGTAAATAAAAATACAAGCATTGTTGAAAGATTGTCATGATCTTCCACACTGGTTTAGGGAACATCTCTCAAGTCCAAACATTTCTATTGTATTTGGAATGCTGCATCTGGAAACCCTGTGCACTTCCATTCAAACACGCTGTATTCCCAACGAGTTCCCAACTGGAAATGGTCATTTATAAACAAGAACACACATGCAGAGACCAGTATACAAGTAATGAATGTTTATGAGTGCAGTGGAAGGAATATTTTCATGAGGAGATTGGCTGTTCTATTCAATGAGGTGTAGCCGAGTTAAATGGAGCAGTAAATCTTTCAATGAATGAAAATATTCCTTCCATTGCACAAATTAAAACAACATATTGAGGCTTTCAAGTATTCCTACTTTTCCTACTTTTTCCTAATTTTTTTTCCTTGCTCCTGCTTTTCCTACTTTTTTCTTGAAATTCCTATTTTTCCTACTTCTTGTCCAACAACTGCGAAAAATGGAATCCCATTGACTATTTTGCATAACAGTGTTACACACTGTCATATGAAAATCACACAATAAAGGGCTTGGGTGCAGGAGTGCTGCAACTTTTCCAAGAGCTTAGTTGCGGACGGAGCACAAGTGTTGTGAGTACCGAACATGCCAAATGAGGCTTGTGATGCTATGGACATCGGTGGGTATCAACGAAAGTCCTACTTCTTATCCTGATTTTGTCCTCCAAAGTTCTACTTTTGTCCTGTTTTTTTTTATCTGCTTGAAAGCCTGCATATTATACAACACCTAAATAGATGTTTGTCATTTGATATTTTATAAAAACACACATTGTACGGTCAATGTGTAACGCTGCAATCTCATAGCAATAGAAAAGTTCTTGCTCTGCGATCGATATCAAGGCGTGTGTACAGTGGAGTGAAACAAATGGAATCAAAATGCACAGTAAATGGAACCAAATTGCATGATGTATGATGTAAATCATACAATGGGATATTTGTCATTGAAATGGGGCAAATGATTCAATGTCATGTGACTAAATTCCACCAATCAAATGACAAGGATCTATTTAGGTGTTGTATAATGTTGGAATAATACGTGATCACATGGTGTCCTCAGGTTGTTCCGATTGAGAACAGTACGTCTTCCAGATTTGAACAAACGATGTTCGCAGTGGAACATTTTAAGTTAGTATACTTATCATGAGATATTGTCCTTACTTTTTTTTTCAGATACAAACCCAAACAGCTTTGAATTGATATCAGATGTCACGGTTAGGTCCCATGTGCAGAATGGTCTGACGCTACGTCCAGGGACACGCTACATCACAAGAATCAAAGCTACAAACCAGGCCAAACTGGTCGCATCTCATGAGACCAGTGGTATCATGGTGGATCCAAGCCCTCCTGCTGTGAGTCTTATGAGCATATTATTGTAGACACAGATCTAGGGTGTTTGAGCGTATAGCTCGACTTTCCACCTGTTCCCACCAATATACTCTAGCTGTGTACCTAGATGAACAAAAAGCTATGCCAATAACTTTTCCCTCATTCTGTATCTCCATGGAATTCTTTGCCTGGTGCATGTTTCCCTTCATCTTAAGATCTCCCCTGCTTGAAGAGGAATATTAATTCCTACCTCTTTTATCTTTGCTACTTTTTCTTTTTGTAGCTCCTTACCTTGAGTGGCTTTTAGCCTTGATGGGGGCGACTTGAAATTTAGAAAAAGCTGTAAAGTTTTTTTTTAAAAGATTACATGTAATTTGAAACAAAAAAAGTGGTAGGCATTGTACATTTTAATATGAGTAGACATTTTACAGTCCTGTACTAGAGATATTGGAAAACTTGATTCACTCTTTGTTTTTTTTGTTCCGAGTTAACCTATTGAATACAGATGACAGTCATAGCCGCAGTTTGAAAAAGACCACCTGGCCGGTTGTTGTCTATACCCACGCTCTTCTACATATATTCAACCCATTGTTCGCTTTTTGCATTACGCTTGGCTGCACAAGCCCTTTAGGCTGCACAAGCCCTTTAGGCTGCACAAGCCCTTTAGGCTGCACAAGCCCTTTAGGCTGCACAAGCCCTTTAGGCTGCACAAGCCCTTTAGGCTGCACAAGCCCTTTAGGCTGCACAAGCCCTTTAGGCTGCACAAGCCCTTTTGGCTGCACAAGCCCTTTTGGCTGCACAAGCCCTTTTGGCTGCACAAGCCCTTTTGGCTGCACAAGCCCTTTTGGCTGCACAAGCCCTTTTGGCTGCACAAGCCCTTTTGGCTGCACAAGCCCTTTTGGCTGCACAAGCCCTTTTGGCTGCACAAGCCCTTTTGGCTGCACAAGCCCTTTTGGCTGCACAAGCCCTTTTGGCTGCACAAGCCCTTTTGGCTGCACAAGCCCTTTTGGCTGCACAAGCCCTTTTGGCTGCACAAGCCCTTTTGGCTGCACAAGCCCTTTTGGCTGCACAAGCCCTTTTGGCTGCACAAGCCCTTTTGGCTGCACAAGCCCTTTTGGCTGCACAAGCCCTTTTGGCTGCACAAGCCCTTTTGGCTGCACAAGCCCTTTTGGCTGCACAAGCCCTTTTGGCTGCACAAGCCCTTTTGGCTGCACAAGCCCTTTTGGCTGCACAAGCCCTTTTGGCTGCACAAGCCCTTTTGGCTGCACAAGCCCTTTTGGCTGCACAAGCCCTTTTGGCATATTGGCGTCCCATTATAACAGCAGGGCAGAAGGGGTTAACAGTGAAAAGTGTGCATAATGAAACTTGTACTAGAATTTTGTGTCATAACAAAAGTGATGTAAGAACAACCAACCTTAATTACAAGACAACCACAATTATATTTTTTCCCAAACCCTCAATAAATAGATGAGGTATGTCCGGGGAGGCAATCTCGATGGTGAGAGGGAAGAAGTCATCAATGGATTCTTGTATCAGAACAGTCGCAGCACCATCCAGGCATCCTGGCTGGCTGTAGATGGACAGAGTGGCATTAAGAGCTACTGGGTGGCAGTCGGAACAGCTCCAAGTGAGTACAGCAATTGATTTTTTATTTTTTTTCCAAATATCATCAGTTCAACATTTTGATGGATTTTGCCCCCTTTTTTGTGACCCCTTTTGAGGCAGACCGCAGACAACCTTTGTGTTTATAGGCCTACTCGTCTGAAAGATGCCCAAGTAGCAACTGTAGGAGAGCTCGCAAACCTGATGGAAGATCGTTCTACCTGGCAATCTATAAAGAAGGCTCATCTGTGAATGCCTTGATGATAATGATGGTGGTAATTTTGACCCAATATCAGGTTTTGATCGGCATATTGTTTTTGGATATCCTTGCTCTACATTGTAGATTCTGAAGACATCCGACCTTTCACCTCAATGGGTTCAAAGAGCAATGGTCTTTTATCAAACCTTAATCTCCAACTCACCGACCCATCAACGTGCAACTATGAAGCATTCACCGAGAATTGCCAGCCAGTCTACTACGTGTGTGTCAAGAGTGAGAATGGTGCAGGGGCTTTCAGTGACATCAGGTGCTCATCACCCATCAGAGTGGTAGAGGAGGACCAGACAGGTTGGTTGTTGGCATATTTCCACTGACGTTAAAATTAATTGGATGTGGTTTGGAGGAAAAGAGGATGCTTACATCAGTTGGATCTATCATGAGAATGTTTTGCTGTTGCCATTGTTATGCTTCAGTATTGTTAATCTCCAAAAAGCTATGCTATACATGGTGGCCCAAAAACAAAAAAAAAGAACGGCATACTTCCGCTACCCTTAAAAAATGATACCGATTCGGTCCAATAGTTTTTGTTGTAGAAGCTATTTTGTGAAGCAAAGTCAGGGGTCATTTGGTCCCGAGGTATAACTAAACCGCGCCAACGAATTTGACTTAATTGGATAGAGGGATTGTTATGCAATAATACTCATATGAAAGATGTTTGCAAGGGTTTCTGTTCAGTTAAATAATGAAGTTGGATATCTATGTTATACCTGTATTTCATTATTTCTTTGTTCATTACTCAGGATGAATTCTGTTTTAAACACAAGTATGCTATCATCATGCTCTTTTCTGCATGGAACAAATAACCAAGTGACCTGACTTTGCTTCACAAAATAGGCTCTGGAGCAAAAACTACTAGACCGAATCGGGAGGTCTTAGTATCATTTTTCTTCTGAAAGGATTCTCCATCCATCAGTACAGGTGGTTTGACTCTTAAGTATGCCGTTCTGTTGTTTTTTTTGGCCACCCTGTATAAGTCCCGGGCCTTCAGCACAGTCCAAGATATTGACTTTGAATAGAGCTACCTTTATGTTTGGGGAGCATTTCATATTATCCAGATGTGGTATTGATTGCAGTACCTCTTTATTTCTTTGTGGCGCTGCATTCCTTACCTCAAACCTTGGCTTGAATAACTAAATAATCATGAGATGGAGCTTGGAACTCATTAGAACCCAGTCAGCTCTCCTATTAAAATCAATGTGACCAAACCGAATCTGGAAGGAAAAATAGTCTGGCCCCTTCGTTTAATAGTTGGAATCACTATTCATAATTGCTAATGCATACAGGGAACAAGACAAAGATGGTGACAACATGATAAAGGTCTATTAGTGGAGGTCTTGCTGCAATGAACGTTGATCAAGAGCTCTGGCTTGGAACACTTTAATTGCCCATTGTCAACCAAGATGGATTAGCTGAAGATTAGGATCCACAATTGGATTCTCGCTGCCAGCAGACCACACTCTTATACCCCGCAAGATATGGGACCAAGGGGTACACCCCCTCTTGTCCCTATACCCTTTACACACTCCAGACTATTGTTACCTAACAAATATTTGCATTGTTGCATCCCTGTGGAGACATGGCATTCTTCTCCCCTTTGTCCCTGTACTTAAGCAAACCCCCATAGACTTTGTACACAACATTCCTTATGGAGACAACCTAACCCGTAGAATTGCCCTGTGGAGACCTATTCAGTCCCTTTGTTCCTGTGTGTTCATGTCTCCACAGGGTACGGTATATCTCTCTACCCTCCCCCACAGATATCTGAAAGGAATTCCTGAGATTCCAGGATTACAACGACCAACACAAAAGAGAGGGGGGTGGGGGGTTCCCTCCGTCCCATATCTTGCTTCAAATGTATACTCTGCATGAATATTGCCTGTGTGCACTGACCTATATAGAACGTGTGTCTGAGCCAGCTGGGTGTTAATACTGGTACTGCAAAAAACAGCAACAACTTTCAGACAATATGAAACGATCCCTTACAGACCCTTAAACAAATCAACATGATGAAAGTCAGAGTATTACTGCCAGTGTTTTCACTCACATGATTTATATCAACAGGATGTCAAACTGAGTGATATTTAACAATTGTTGACTGCTGTGATGTGGGATATGACGTTTTTAACACCCGAGGGATGCATAGCACTTGAGGCGAAGCCGAGGGTGTTAAAAAGGTCATATCCCACATCACAGCAGTCAACAATTGTTTTGTTATATCGCCAAACCCAGCTGTTTCAGTTCAACTTGCCTTGCTTGGTGGAAATTAACTCAAACAAATCACGCGGTAAAAATAGCTAATTGTCTGCTCGTCCGCTGCTCCCACTATAGTTTACTATCATCAACAGTGTAGGTGAAAATTACTGGGGTACCAATGATACAGCTGATTGGCTGCTAGTTCACTGCTCCCATTATAGTTTACTATCGTCAACAGTGTTGGTGAAAATTGCATGGGTACCATACAGCTGATCGTCTGGTAGTCACTACCGTCAACAGTGTAGGTGGAAATTGCGTGGGTACCAATGAGTACGTTAGCTGGCTGATGTGTGATATCAAGCTTGGAGTGTGCCAGTTGTTTTTATACACCGGACACGTGATCGTTCTAGGCCAATCAAAATACAGTATCCAAAACGGCGATATAGCAATATGTGACCCGCTCTGCAAAAAGGGCACTTATGTTGCAAAATTTAAAAATAGTGTTCTATATATAGCTGGAAAGGCCAATTTATAAGCTTTCATATGGTATATGTCCGAGGTCTCTAGCATTTTGCAATCACGAGATATTTGGAAATTTGCATGTTTGTTTTCAGGAATTTCTTGAAATGACTTTAGGAGAAACAAGCCATTTAAAAACACAAAAAGCAAAGCAATAGATGGAAGCACTCGACAAAAACATTCTTTTTCCAACTTTATTCACTGAAATCAAAGATTTTGGTTATGAAATAGAATAATATAGGTATCAAAGATGCGAAAAAATTCCCTCCTTTCAAAATCACTTGTTTGAAGAATTGTTCACCCTCTTCACATTGAACGGCCCATAACTCGTAAAAGCATACTGCGACTTATGTGCCCTTTTTGCAGAGCGGGTCACCTATTGGTTATCCCATGAGTGCGAGTGCATTACAGAATAATGCACATCTGTGTCCAATATATGGCATTCAGGTCAAAAGCCGAGTGGCATATGAAACACAGACACGTGTACCTTTTTGTCTTCAGCTAACGCAAGTGGTATAACAAATTTATCTTGAAGCAAACGTGACGCACAGTATCGATCCTCAGCAATATATAGTGTATGCTGTGTTTGCTTTTCAGCAGTTATCGACGTATACATGCAGCAGTAACGCACGCAACTTACAACACCACACAATGCACACCATGCAATATGTGACCCGCTCTGCAAAAAGGGCACATAAGTCGCTGTATGCTTTTACGAGTTATGGGCCGTTCAATGTGAAGAGGGTGAAAAATTCTTCAAACAAGTGATTTTGAAGGGAGGGAATTTTTTTGCATCTTTGATACCTATATTATTCTATTTCATAACCAAAATCTTTGATTTCAGTGAATAAAGTTGGAAAAAGAATGTGTTTTTGTCGAGTGCTTCCATCTATTGCTTTGCTTTTTGTTTTTTTAAATGGCTTGTTTCTCCTTAAGTCATTTCAAGAAATTCCTGAAAACAAACATGCAAATTTCCAAATATCTCGTGATTGCAAAATTCTAGAGACCTCAGACATATACCATATGAAAGCTTATAAAATGGCCTTTCCAGCTATATATAAAACACTATTTTCAAATTATGCAACATAAGTGCCCTTTTTGCAGAGCGGGTCACATATAGACTGTGCAAAATGGGATGTCATAATGTTGTTGCTATGGACTCACCAATTAGAATAAAGGATTCAAGTTTGCTTAAAGACAAATGAAAATAGCAGCCGAGTATGTGTGTCTAACGCATGTGAAACTCTAATACTGTACGTAAGTGGAGAAAATGTTCCCAAGGCATTCCGTACACAGAATACAGTCACAAATGGTTTAGTGTCTTGCAAGCATAGGCCTATTAGAAGTATACGGCAGATTCAAAGTGTTGAGAAATGAAGTGGAGTAGTATGAGTGTGACATCCATTGCCATTGTTCTGTATAGGGTATGTGACTGATGGTCCAAGCATGCTGCAGGATATAGATGCACAGCAAGAGAGAACCACCGTCACTATCTGGTTCGACGACTTTGAGGTAGGATTGGTTTGTTAACCAGGTACTGAAGGTACTTAAGGTACTGAAGTACAATGTTCTGATAATAATTTGGATACTTGTAACATCTAAATGTTAGTTATCTAAAACACTAAGTTTGGAACTCATGCTTCAGTTTTCTTGAGGTTTAAAATCCATTCACAATTCATACAGATGTCTCAAGTGGCAAGCAAAATGTGGCACATAGCAAGTTCAACTAAGAATAAAGGAAGGACAAATACTAATTTTGAGTTTTGAGTTTATAAATCTATCAGTGGTGAGTATAAATACACACTTTTCACCTTACAATGTCAATAGGGCCTGAAGACAAACAAGGAATGGCTCACATGGCTGGAATTGACCGACCAAATAATCCAAGTATTCTCACTAATTTCCATTTCAAATGTGATGATAAATCTCAAATGCAATCATAAAATATATATATGTTGTAACTTACATTTTTGCTGACCTTCCAAATGATGTCATATAAATGGCAGTAGTGTTGTCGAGGCATGTCTGGATAGATGTGTACACGTACAGAACATATGGGCATATGTTTATGCACGTCCAAAGAACTGGCCATACCCAAAAAACAGCACCCTCAATTATATTAACGCAAAATGTTACAAGAGTCAAATTCTGTCTCTAACACTTGTATACAAACTCTTTAAACTTTTCATGACTGCAAAAAATAAGAGGAAAAATTTGGTCTACAAATAACTTTTTTGAAGATCTCGAGTCTTTACCAATATCATATGAACTTCAACAGAAATCTTTATTCCTTAATACGCTTTAAAATCATTTTTCAAATTAGACCAACAAGTTAGTTTTATGAATATTACAACATTTTGTACAATGAAGTGGAAATTTAAAAACTTCCATAGTCTCAAGCATAAGAATAGCTTACAAACATATGAATGGGTGACCGTCCTAAATGGCAGGAATCGTGTATAATGTTCACGATTTAGCATTCATGTAGAAATTCCTCTCAATCTCGCATTGACAAATGATGTCACTCTTAAAGAGCGCTGCAACCATAGTCATCTTGAACCTGTCTACATTTGATCAAGTGATGAGATCACCCACCTTTGCCACCCTCTCTGAAGTGGAGGAATCTGTAAAAATCAGTTCTGACTGGAATTCCCTATCATAGTTTTTAGACATCCTCCGAAGTGACAGTGAATTTTACTGGCTGATATTGAGAAAGGGGTAAGCGGTTCACCAGATGTTTGAGGGTAGGTAAACGGGTAAGCAGAGGCAGCAAGGATGATGTGTAGGGGTTCAGGGGCTCAGGGCATGTAGTGAGTGGTGTGATGTTCTTGCTGAGGGATTTGGATGACCTAGGGCCAATTTCACAAAACTCTTCTTATCTTTAAGGATCGATCCTAGGATTTAAGAAGAGTCCCAGCTATAAGGTCGATCTTAAGATCGATTTCACAAAACCCGTCTTAAGCAGGACGCATCGGAAATATAATAAAACCGTAAGATATTTAGTGAACGAGGCTAAATTTGCATAAGCGACGGCTATTTGATATCTGTATTGCTCTGTTAATAAAGCAGCCATCGGAACCTTCTGCACTCCACATGATTCAAGATGGCTGATTGGCGAGTTGACGTTGTACAACTTTTGGCTCCAAACTTTTAGGGAAAATTTCGTCTGCAAACTCAATAACAATAAACCACTACCGCCGAATAAAAGATTTCTTTGCGTGTAATGACGTGGTTATAGAATATATCTACATATCAATACACTGACTAATGGTGGCGCTAAACAAAATTAAAACAACGCTTGCAGGCGATAGTCCTATGCGTGCTAATATGAACGGTCGTTAAAACAATAAGAATCTAATTATTAACGTTCGTTTATTATTTTCTAATTACCCGTGTTTTGTGTTGTTTGTTCACCAACCCTGTCTAGCAGTTCTATTATCCCCTGCCTCGTGAATCTGTATCTACAGACAATTTCCTCGTCATTCAAACGTTCTAACGGATCCCGTCTGGCTTCGTGGTCAGCCAGCGCCAGTAGCATAACAATGCCAATATTGCATCAAGCGGTCAGCAATTTAAGCATGCGTACAGCATCAGTTAAGACGACCGAGACACCAGTCTTAACTTAAGGGAAAGAGTTCCATATATAGCCATCACTTATTTTCCCTTAATATGATTAAAAAATTAGCAAAAAGTGTAAATCTGATGAAGAAACCTGAATTTAGGAGGACAAAATTTCAACTTATTCTTTTAAAATACTTTGACTTTTTCTGTCATGGCCCATAGACTTTGTGCACGAGGTCTAAGTGATGGCCGGATATGGAACTCTTTCCAACTTAAGTTAAGAACGGTTCTGCCCCGTTGTCAATGTAGTTAGGACGTGTTAAACCCTTCTAATCTTTTGTGAAATCGTTCTTAGGACTCGTCACAAGTTAGGACGAGTTACTCGTCCTAACTCGAGATAAGACACGTCTTAGCGCTTTGTGAAATCGGCCCCTAGGCTATCTTGTGGAATAGTTCCCACATGGGTCGCAGGGGAACTCGTCTCCTTGTCTGGATTGTACCTTCTGGAGATGTCAGCGCAGGTTACACTCCTGGGTGCACGTCTTCTTGCAACCTTCATGGGGATACTATGCTTGTGTCCATGTGGATCATGGTGTGTGGGTCTGCTTGGTGATCTGTGTTGGTCCATGCCATCCCAGTCTGCATTACTCTCTTCTCGCCATCCTACTTCTCTTCAGGCATGCTGACTTCTGGTGAACAGGCTTTGGTGGATGAATTCACAGTGAACCATCCTGGTGAGGAATGTTCAAGTGAGATGTGTTGTTGGAATATCCCAGTGGAGTATCTCTGCAGAATATCTTGGTGGAATATCACAGTGAGGATTTGTTTCCCAATATTACATTTATTTCAATAATCTACAATCATGTATTACAAGAATATTTGAATATGAAGCTATAGGATAAACAATACATACACAAATGCCATGAGTAAACAAGAAGGTAACCATATTTAGGTGTAAGGTGAAGCATGGAACTTTTGTACCCTGCCTATGAACATGCACAAAATGACAAACATATGTGGAATGTCATTAGTGGAATGTCAGGATGGAATAGCACAGTGGAATATTGTCTTGGTGGAATATTCCAGTTGAATAGTCACTTGAGTTGTTTGGCATCTGTGTTCTGACATTGAAGTCCAAGTATGAAATCACGCAATGTGCCGATGTTTGTTTTTATGACAAGTACAGCCTTGTGGGGTTCTCACACAATGTGTAACAGTACCCCACAGGAGAAATTCTAAAGATACAATGGGAGCACAATGCAAGTACCCCACAAACCCAAAGTATGGGCTTGTCTGCACCGGTGTAGCCTGGTGTGCATGTGCACTTTGCACACAATGCAGGAGGCAGCATCTCATGCATGCACAGATTACTTTGCATGCCCCCAGCGTTGCTACTGATGACAGGAGACACACGAGGGCACTATAATAGTAACGCTTTTTAATTTAAATTTCATGGCGAATGTCACCTGCTACTCATTGTACTTAGTACAACATCTTCTTTGCCATCACGGCATGAAAAGGAGTTCATCTGTGATTATGCCTATAATCATTCATAGCGTAATCCTTAAACATAATAACGGCACAACATCAGGTGGATGTGTTAGCTCTTCATGACTGCATGCAAACAATCCATGATGCACTTTGCAAATTCACATATTTTAATGAAGATAGCAAATAGATAAAGTTTCTTTTTTTATGGGTATTACCCAACACAAGGCCAAAAGGCCACTCATCAAGGTGTGGGCTACTACAGACAAGAAAAGACAGAAATCACCGGAATAGAAGGTATCTATTCACATTTCATTTGAATTCTAAAAGATTATAAGTGGAAGGGAAGCAGGTTACAGGTAAGCAGTTCCAAAGAAAGGCAGTATGAGGGAAAATACTTGAAGAGTATCTCAAAGTACTAGCCTTTGGAACAGTCAGAGGATATGTGATGAGACAGTCAGGCGAGTGCCTAGAAGTTTGGACAGGGAGAACTGATGATGAAAAGCCACTGGAACACCTTCGATGATAGTATCAATAAAAGGCTCAATGATGCAACAGAGCGTTGGACATGGAGGGGTTGCAGGTCCTTACCAACCAGATTTGAAACACACTGCTGAATGTTATCAAAAAGGGACAAATAGCAAGCTGGAGCACCAGCCTAGATGTGGTACGTAGCAGTATTCCATGAAGTATTCCTTTGTATTTACTCCTACAAAGTAATCAACTGTTTGGAGGCATTTTCTGTTTGCCTAGTGGTGCTCTGAAACATCTTGTCAAATTTGCAACCAGCAAAACCAGTCATTTAGCAAGTTGACTGGAAAGTTAAATAATATTTGTAAACTCATTCACTTGTTATTAAATGCAGAGCCAGTTGCATGGCATTTCTCACTATGAGTGGGCAGTGGGTACAACCCCTGGGGGTGAGGACATCCAACCTTTGACCTCTGACGGAATCGTTCCTGGAAGTGATATGGCCACACCAGGTACAGTTTAATACCAAAATGATACAGGTATTATTTCACAGGGAGCTAATATATTTAGAATCAACACAAACATTGTTTGCATATATTATTTTATCCTCTATTTCTTGCATGGGCTAAGTTTACAATTTATGTTAGCAGTTGTCAAAGCCAAGAAAGATATTGCATATGCAGCTTCAGAATGTACGTGCGCATAATAAGTCTAGATACAGACATGCATGCAAGATTTTTTTTAAATCAATACAATGCTAAAAGCCACTCTAGGTTAAGTACTGCAACAGAGTTGGTGCACTACATTTTAGGTTGCCAGCCTTACCACCACCTTTACGGTTTTCTTTGGTCCAGTATCTAAATGGAGGATAAATCTTCAATAAGATTTATATAGGTTTGCATGGTGAAGATAACAATTTGGTAAGGGTTTGCGGTAACACCATGTGAAATCGTTTCTCTTTTGTGAGTTTGTGTGGTTCTGAAAAGAACCGGGGAAACTCAACGTTTCGAACAGTATGCTCTGTCCGTCGTCAGGAGAGCATACTGTTCGAAATGTTGAGTTTCCCCGGTTCTTTTCAGAACCACACAAACTCACAAAAGAGATATGATTTTACATGATGTTACCGCAAACCCTTACCATATTGAAATCTTGAATAGATACCAAAGAAATTATCCCAGTTTTCAGAGCTATAGACCCAGGTGAAGTAACTTCCATCAGATGCATACAGAATGGGTATAAGATGACAATGCTTCAGTTGGTCACCCCCCCCCCCCCCCCCCCCCAAAAAGAAAAAAACCTTCTTGATCTAATCATGTTGAACTCAAGTGGGAAAGGGAGAGTTTAATTAGCACTGTTTGATTTGTAGTAAATTCACTGGTACTGATGAGGCCTAATCATAGTTTGAAGTTTGCATTATACCTGTAGACCAAGTCAAGTAATTAAACATGGATGCCAGTTAGCCTGACTTCAGACTTTTTCATGTCAAATATTAGGCTAATTAAGGCCTTAACATGTATCATTAGGCTTCCTTAGGCCTTGGTCATGTTGGTCTAGCAGACTCCAAAGTGGCTAGTGTTTGTCTTTCAAATAATCTTACATTTTTTACATTAACCTCAGATTTCGAACTTGAAACGAGTGAAGTCTGTTGTCAGTTATTTGACAAATGTTCTATTATTCTCTTTGTGTATTGTTAACCTGTGGGCCCAAAATATTGTTTACTCTGTGGACAGCTCTTGAAGCAGCATGGGTGTGTACTCCATTCATTTGCATTACATTTAACAAGTTAACAGCACACCTGCACTTAAGGTCTAATTAAAACCCTGTCCGCACTGGACTTATTTTGGTAAAACTTACCGAGACGATGGGTACTTTTCCCATTCTACGTCCAGCGGTTACTTCTACCGGGCAACTGCTGCCCAGGAAAACTGACCAGGTAACTTTTCCTGAGACGATAAGTCCAGTGCGGACAGTGCGAGTCGGTAAAAGCGGCTCGGGAAAGCGTACATCTGGCCCGAGCGCGAGGTCATGCTTCACAGGGACACCACGCATGCGCTTTGCATTGTTTTACCGTGGTACGGTACACGTGGCAAGTATCCAAATTCCAGTGTGTTTTCCTTTTTGGTCGTAATCATGGCAGATTTTATTATTGATACAGTCGGAAGTTTGATTGGTGCTAATCGATGTAGTCCTATGTGTACACATCAGCCGAAAAAATGAAAAGGCACACGTGATTTAGGTCAATCGCGTCAATGTAGAAAGGTCACGCAAAGCGCCCTCATAAGTCCTTATACTGACAGCTCGGTTACTTCTACCATGGTCTCGGTAAAATGTTCCCGTGTCGAAAGTCCAAGTGCGGACAGTGGTCACATTTGACCATTTTTCATTTTACCATCGTCTCGGTTAAAACCTTCCCCAAAAAAAGTCCAGTGCGGACACGGCTTAAGTGGATTTTCATAGACACATCGAGTCTAGGCTAAGACGGGTTTTCAAGTATTCCAATTCCTTTCTTGAAATTCCTGTTTTTCCTACTTTTTCCTACTGTTTTGTCCCACAACTCAGTAAAATGAAATCTCATTGAGTGTGGAAATCACACAATGAAGGGCTTGGGTGCAGGAGTACTGCAACTTTACTTTCAAGAACTTAGTTGAGGATGGAGCATAAAGGTTGTTGCCAAATGATGCTTGTGATGCTGTGGACATTGGTGAATATCAACGGAAACTACTCCTCAAAGCCCACAAAATCCTCTAAAGTCCTGCTTTTGTCCTGTTTTTCTAATAATTTTGATCCTACTATTCTGCTTTTTCACCTGGGTCTGCTTCAAAGCCTGCTAAAGATACGCTGTGTGAATGATATCCATTGCAGTAGTTTGTATTTTACTTTCAGGATTAGCCAGTCAAGGCAAGGCCCAGTCCTCCCTTCCTCTTCAGCATGGTTTGACTTACCACAGCACACTCAGGGCCATCACTAATGACAAGAATATCATGGAATCCACATCCAACGGCTTCCTGGTGGATATCACTCCACCAGAGATAATGATCACAGGCCTGGGACAGTATGACGCAAGTGTAGACCTGGTGAGTGGATTATTTTGCCTGACTTTTAACCCCTTCTGTCCGGCTGTTATTGACGGGGTGCTGGTCACGAGTTGCGCTGATTCATTTGCGCGCGGCATTCTAACATTTCCCAAACTCACCAAAAGAGGGCGGGCTTTTCACGGTTTGCCCGTCAAAGGCCGAATTCATGAATATTCATAAGATACTTTATAAATAAATAACTAGACTTCAGCTGCTGTTAGCACATCCGGGACTTTAATGCTGGAGAACTACAATTCTCTGCCGACTTTGTAAAAAAAACACAAAGAAGATGGGTCATCATGAACACTTGATATGGCTCTCCACCTTTTGTAATCAAAATGACGTCATTACAACTCAAAAGACGAAACTTTTTTAGCAATAGCTTCTAAAATCGCTCAAAATACACAGCAAACAGGCTTGGTTGTGACTTTTTACCTCGTATCCATCCGCCTTATACGGTCGTTGCAATGATGTCATCCCTCATGGTTCACGATATAGACCATCAGAAAATTGGTTCTGAATCCTTTGTTTAAGCTTAAATGATGACGTCATCATTTCTTACATTTCGGAAAAAGCGTTTTTTAACACGATCCTCAAGGTTTCACTGCTTAATATGTAATTACAAGCAAAATAGATGTTATTTCAAAGTAGTTCCATGTATACTAAGCGATATTACTCCGCCATTCATCAACAAAGCAACGTACACAGTCCTTGCCTATATATCCTGCATGTTGTGTGTCAACATTTTTCCGCTTGTGATGTGCCGTGACCGAGGAAAATTCCTCTTTTCGGGCAACTTGGCTCAAAATACAAGTCAAATGTCATCATAAATGCAGGTTCACATCTTAGATGTTAATACAAATAGTCATTCTATCAAAATACTGCCTGATATTATTTTGAAAATTAGTGATTTTCATGGCGATTGACTGCTGATTCTGGACGATGTTACCATTCAGTTTTTTTAAAATGGCGGACCTCGCGTAACTTAATCTTCACGAAATAGATGCAGTAGTATTCCGCGCTGAATTTGTTTGAATTATGGTTCCGCAAGTGTTTTTTTTACTAGAAGGAATACGTTGATTTTGTTATTTTTGTTGGATAGATGATTTTAGTTTTTTGTTTTTGATAAGGCTTGCCCTTTGGAGGGGGGGGGGGGGGTGGGGGGGGGGGGGGGGGGTGGGGGGGGGGGGGGTGGGCGAGAGAGAGAGTTTGGAGTGGATGTCCGGAGTGATTCTACTTAATCTGTCGGGGATAGCAAAATCCTGGAAAATCACCCCTGCTTAAAACGCAGCACAAACTTTTATTTCAATTTTTATGTCGGTAAAATCATTGAGGAAGAAAAATCCATGGCATAACAAATGAGACAAACCAACAACATGTGTCAACACTGAGTAAACAGGGTAAGCAGTAAACAGGCCTACATCACTACACCAAGAACAGAGAAAACCAAAACTTTCTGAGTACATGTTTTTTTTTTAAGGTTGGGGGGGGGGGCCTTGAAATTTATATGCAAATAGTCTTTGGCTGAAAGGTCTTGTTTTTTTGTTTTTTATAGATGAAACATGTTAAACCATACTTCTCCCTAGAAAATACATAATTAACATTTGCTAAAAATAAAATTCAGATTGGTGACATGGCCGTGCAATAATCTTAAAGATCAGCACTGTGACAATTCAAAATTATCTTGCCAAGTCACAGAATCATCATCATTTAATTTTGAATGCACATTTAGCTTCCCCTAGCAGTGACAATATTTCCTTGTATTTATCATAAGTTCAATGTTTACTGTCACATAGAGCCATGTAACAATTTTGTTTAATGGAATAGAAGATTATGTATCATGGCATGTTAAAATAATGAACTAAGTTTTTGTGTCTTCACAACTTATATGGTAGTGGTCATCACCTCACCCCATGGGCAGCTACCTTAAAATTAGAGACAAAGCAAAGGAACATCAGGCTCATCCACCATGACCCCATCCCCAATGGATGACCCTGATTTATTCAATGTTTATTTATGTTATTTTTTTTTTTTTTTTTTTTTTTTGGGGGGGTGCATTAGATCCATAAACACCAAGATGAGAGTACGTCGTGATAACTGGATACCCCAAGACTTACCACAACCCTCTCTCACTTTGCTGATATGGAGAAAAATGCAATTTTAGATTTGTTTTTTTGTTTGCTTAGATCCATAATACACCAAAATGAGAGTACGTTGTGATAACTGGATACCCCAAGACTTACCACAACCCTCTCTCACTTTGCTGATATAGAGAAAAATGCAATTTTAGATACAAAACAACTTATTATTAAAATGGTGTAAGTACGTTCATGCATGAAAGATGACCCAAAGTAGACCGATCCAGTAAGCGGCGACCCAATTTTTGTCCCACATAATGTGCCAAAAAGTTGTGTGCATGTGCGATGATGCTGCGCGCACGGCTAGAGCATGCAGTGAGCTATTAAAGAGGAGTATGCCTGTTAATTACCAAGATGCGCAGTGGCTAAGGCTTACTGGACCTGTCTATTCCTAATGTTTACAACTTAATATGTGCAAGTTTGGGTGAGCTGTACTGGGCATGGTGTCTGATTTGCAATTTCTGTCGCTTAGCAGGCTGGCGAACTGTGCAAAACATGCGTTCATATTTGTTCAAATGGGCATGGATACTTTCTGTTGCCTGCTCAGACATCATGCCGACAGTACCTAAGACCCGTGCTTGTCGAGGGACCTCTACTGTCAATAAATGAAACTTTCTCTTGATGTTTTCCTTTGGAAATGTTACTGGGAACCAGCAACCAAACTCGGAACATCGCAAGGCTAATAGCTCCACCTCATGCTTGCAAAGCATCCTGTTGAGTGTATACAAGTCATAACAGGATTTGAACTTCAGAAACATTGTGTGCATTTTATCGGACAGTTCTTTAGAGCCAAATGATTTGCATCCTGTGGTAGTGTCAATTACAATTGGCAGACAAATTTCTGAAAGTTTCTGAAAATTCCCCTCCTTCAAAATTTTGTTCACGTCAGGGCCAATTAGTGATCCCCCATGATACGACTGTTTTCTGATACCAAATTGTTCCTGAACTTTGTTGAATTTAGTCATGAATGGCCCAGTGACATTCCTAATATCTTGTTCAATTTTATCCCTCATTTTTTGATTTTGATTTATCTCTTTATTCAAGCGTTGAACCTGATGATTGATTTCCTTGATTTCAGCATTGAGCTGGTGAACCAGTTTCCAAGATTCTTTAGCAAGTGCACTGTTGTCAGTATATAGTCGACCATTTTTTGTGAAGTGGTTTCGGTTATTTGCCTGAGCCTGAGCAATCTGCTCATGCTTAGCCACAAGTTTGACATCAGTCTCCCCTTTTGAATTGCACAAATCTTCATGTTCCTTTCTGATATCTTCAACATGCGCATACAGATCATCGACCCCGTTGTATATCCCATGATTTTGAAGGACCTCACTGTCCAAACTCTTTGCATTTTTCTCAACAATTTCAAATAATTGCAAACCAAGCCCTAAGCTAATATGCAAGGGACTGACAGATACTTGTTCTGTGACAAAGCCTTCAGTACCTACAAGTGGCAATTGAATGCAGTTATCATAGTTTTTTGCGCGATCTTTTTTTGCACCATTTTCTTGGAACTCTGTGGCTTTTGCATGGCAGGTTGACAGTTTTCTTGGAGCAACTGCAGGAATACCATCTTCTTCATCGTCATCTCTGAAATCTTCAAGAATGTGCAGCGCATGTGGTTTACCCTTTTTTAGCTCTGGCAATGAGGCTAGGCAGTGTGGGCAGAAATGATAACCATTCGGCCCTGTCAAACCAAGAATCTTGGCAATCCATTCCCAATCCCCACCCCAAGTCAGTTTGCATTTTGTGTAAATTTTAGGGACTTCAGAGTTTGTTGACTTTGTAGCTTCAGATGAAGATGAAGAACACTGGCAATACCTGCAGCTGGGGCTAATGTACCTGTTGTCTGGATTTAGTTCGTTGAGTGGAGTGAAATCCAGCTTTTCATCCAGTGATTGAACCATGTCATCTGTGTACATGTGTTCAATGTGATCAATGTTGGGACATGGAAGCTGTAACCTTGCAATGTCCCCAGTGACCTTCACCAAGTCTTCAAATACTGGCTTGAATGCGGTCTCAATGTTGACCCTATCATCTTTTCCACCCTCAAAAATTCCCAGTATTTTTAGTGACCTTACAGAGTGGCGATCTTTTGAGTTCAGAGTCTGGATTACCATTTTGGTAGTTTTCCCCCCCTTATCACCCGACACGTGAAGCCATAGCGTATTGTCAAAGCTTTCAACAATGTGATTATTTTGAACCTGTTCAGTAACCATGTTAGTGATAAGATTCTTAACACTTAAGATCCTAGTGAAGTGAACAGGATTCCCACCACTTCCATCAAACTTGCCATACTCAAACTCGTAAGGAAGCTCTGCTGAAGAACGCATTGATTGCCGTGTTCCCATGAGTTTTTGACCCGTTTCAAACTCGATTCTGCTTTTGATTAATGTCCACATTGTTTCTGGCATCAGACAGCGCAACCCATCAACTGTCTCCCTTGAAAACTTGGTGCATACTTTTAGACCCGCTACTTTAGATGCTGCTGCATACCCATCTTTTTGTCTCTTGATATTTGCTGCTCGTTGAACAGCAATATTATCAGAGATTGTACTACTAGGAGTAGTATGACTAGGGACTTGAACAGGATGGGGTGATCCTGTAGCTGAAGAAGATTGTCCAGAGCTTGATGAGGAACTTCCTGTAGGCCAACAACTTTTGGCAGAAAATGTGCCACCTGAAACTAATGTCTCTACTTTTTCTAGGATTTGGCTCCTCTTTCTGAGTGTTCTCTCACTACAAGTAGAACTTCCTACTTCAGCTACAGGAACACGAACATACAATTTCGGACGCCCATGTGAGCCCTCAACTTTAAGTGTTTCTGGGTCTTGACTCTGTGCACTTTTTACAATGTAATTGTGGGCCACAGTTCTAAATTGTTGTACCCCAATGGAACTATCCACCCCAAGTTGTTCCATGACATGTTCTTCAAATTTGTGAAGTCGTTTGATTTCTGCTTCAAGTTTTCCAATATGTCCCTTCAAATAAGCCATCTCCTCCGAGCTTGATAAACTTGAATTTGTGTCACAATCTGCGCTAGCGGTATGTTCTTGTTCCTTAACACATCTATTGCGATTTCCCCCGATCTGGCGTTTCTCAGATAGAATCTTGATATCTACACGATGGTTGAAATTTAGTGAATTGTTTTGCCGAAATTTCTGAACGCACCCCATGCATGTACAACACAGAAAACCATCCCTTTCTTCTTGAAGCAAAAAACAAACCTGCAAGTCATCTTTGTACGCTGTTGTCGCATGAAATCTACTACTTACACCAGTCTTACAAATGCAACACTTTTGCTTATTGGAAGACATTTCTAAAGTAGGAATTTGACGATAAAATCAGGAAAGATTGTCAACGTGAGGTCGGCGTGATGAGCACACTTTTAACGACGGTCGGAAGCCTAGAATCTTCACAGTGCATCACTAACGTGTGCTGTGCGGTGAGGACGGCACCATACTGTTGCAGGAAAACAAATGGACCAAGTTGAACAAAAGAGGGCGCAATTGAGCGACGGCCGAGTCAGCGGGTCGTGTGGTATAGCAAAGACGGGCTTGTGCAGCCAAGCGTAATGCAAAAATAGACAAACAAAGGATTGAGTATGTTTAGGATTGTGCATATAGATGACAACTGGCCAGGTAGTCTTTGTCAAACTGTGGCTATGACCGTTGTCCGTGAGGTTTACAATATGACACCTACAAAGACGGGCTTGTGCAGCCAAGCGTAATGCAAACAATAGGCAAACAATGGATTGAGTATGTGCAGGAATGTGCATATAGATGACAACTGGCCAGGTGGTCTTTGTCAAACTGTGGCTATGACCGTTGTCCGTGAGGTTTACAATATGACACCTACCAACCTATGTTTCTTTTCATGATGGCATTTCATTTACCGGAAGTGACACCATATTGGAAGCTAATCTTACACCAAAATTAAAATCCTCATCAAAACGATGCTATGGTCATGCGTAGGAGTACACATGTGACCAGATACTGGAGTGGTTTTTATATAGCTCTTGTTGACAGGAGATGTAGTTGGTCCGAGGATTAAAAAGCAACATATCAGCAGGCTATTTTTCACAGTTTGCTCCACACATCTGCACCCTGACAGCTCGTAGTTGCAAAAATAAATATCCTTGTGGCAGCTTTTATAAGAGTACTCTATAGGGTTGTTTCACATAGAAATAGCTCATCACACCTATCCTCTTCAGGCCTCGTAGCCAATGAGGCTATGGTGAACGTGCTCTAGCTTCCTCTCTCTGACAAAAGGCGTTGGGTCATTCCATGACCTTCATCCTAGCACACTCCTTCCATCTCCATAATTGGTCTCCTTGAACTTGGCCGCCCACTTCCTGTCTCCCTTCAGACTTTCATGCCATTACCGTCATGCATTGACTGTCACCCTTCATTGTCAGGATTAAGAGAACATTTGGCAGACAAATTAATAGCTTTGTAAACTAGAGTGAAACAAAATGTACAAAATGTTTGTGCACTGCTTATCAATTTGTAAGCGCTCCTTTTCAAGCGTCCACGCAGTCACCGATTTTTCCGCTATGAGAACTGCCATCAAAAACTGATTTGTTATACATTTTTTGTACACCATTGAAAAGAGGAACAACATTCTCATTTCTTAAAAGATTATAAGGAAGAAAACATAATTCTACATTAAACTGATATAAAATAATGAATTTTGAATGAAAAGAAAGCCTGTAGTCTAATTTTAAGGTTAAAAATCATAGTTTTAGCACAATTTATCACCATTTTGTGTGTAAAATCGTGGTTTTCAGTAGACCGACGTCCCCTTAACTCACCGTAAATAGAAACAGCGCCCACCGTATAACCTTAAAAAGATTATTAAGGGAGGTTCTGGTCTAAGTAATAATATAAAACTTATTCTGATTGGACCTTGTTAATGGCCTTACTTTTAAGGTTAAAGAAGATGATCACCAATGATAATCCCGCTTACGCTAGTATTTAAGCTATTGTTTATACGTGGTACTATAGTTGAGTCATGCCGGCCGCAGACTGCACTGTGTTTTTGTACGTACATGCTCCTATCCTTTACACACACACAGTCTGCGTGCGCATACGCACAACTGGATAACATTTTGTTACAATCGTGACACACGCAAAATCGAGTAAAAAAAGTAGGAGCGGTTTTGGCCCCAAACAATTTGATATGCAGCCCAGTAGCTGGTCTATAGTTGCATGGCTGTGGCAAGTCTAATGAAGACAGGTTTGGCATGGGTCTGAAAGCCGAGGGCCACTCACCCTCAAAATGATGGTACACAACTGCTCATTAACCCTAACAGTCCTGAATCCTCCAATTTCAATATGCTTTTCCACACACACTAGTTAAGAGATACCCTAAGCCCGTTTCACACTATGCTCAATACCCGGGTAATTGCCGGGTTAACAAATTTAACCCAGAGATTACCCGGGTAATGTGGAGCGTTCTCACTACAATTCTCCGTGTTAGAAATTCTCCGGGTTAGAAATTCTCCGGGTTAACTGCCTCAAAACCCCACTTAACCCCGGGATATTTCTAACCCTGCTCATGAGATGGGTTAACCCACCAATCTTGGGGTTAACGACAACCTTGAGACGATTCTCCGGGTTACCAACAATAGTGCTTGCCGGGTGTTCTTCTACCCGGGTCGGTGGGTGCGATTCGTTGTGTTTTATCGGCTAGCTTATGGCTCCATTTCCAAACTCATGTCACGTTACAGTTGATTGAGAAACACCCAATCAAAAACCCTGCGAGTTAGCATCGATTCATTTTTTGAATCACCCATACCCAACTGATGAGTGCCACACGCCAAGGCACGAAAGCATGCTCTTGCTCATAAGAGGATCTGAGAACTACGATCCTCCACTCGCACCTCCAACCACCAAACCTAACTGGTCACAGCTCCCTTATGTCCGCCCATCTCCACCATGCTATACAGACATAACAAGCAAAAACTCATACTTAAGATCGACTCTAAACGAGTTCGGGATTAAGTGACACAAGTCACCAGAAGGGAAGTGTTACTGAATGGGATAGCGCCATCATTCTCTCAAACTCAAACCGTTTCGCCGTAATCAAGCCATAAGTAGCCAGCATCAGTCCAGTACCGTCATGTTTGTTGGGAATGCACATTCTCCGGGTTGCCATTCGCATAGTGTGAACGCGGCTACAAGTTACCAGGGTGCGTGCTGAAGTGGGTAAGCTGAATTGCGGGGTAAATTTTGTAGTGTGAAACCGATTCTCCTGGTTAGTTTCTACCTGGGTAATGACAACTACCGAGGTAAGTTCAGAGTAGTGTGAAACCCATACTAGTTTCACTACTTGACATATGATAGACTTCCTGTTTTGTATTGACAGAGCCTAGATGGAGGAGTCCCCCTCTATCAGTCCAACACTGACTCTGTTGATGCCACATGGGATATCAATGAAGGAGAGAGCGATGTTATTACTACCTACTTCTCCATTGGCTGGTACCCAGGAAATAGTGATATTTTTCCTGTGACTGAAACAAACAAACCCTACATTCCATCAGCACTGATGAGTCCGGCTGAAACAGGTACGCTTTGAAGGCTTGCTTAAAGGCTTATAAATAAACCTTTTTTGACAAACAAACCATGTAATTTATACACAAACCTATTGCCCTGTGAACCAGTCCAAACATTCATTGAGAGATACTTTTTTCACATATCTTTGCATGGGGCATAAGGAATATGATAACCAGCAAAAGCAATTTGGGCAATAAAAGTATGGAAATAATTGGGGAATCCCTCTCAGGGTACCAGTTACTCATGAATGCACTACTCTGGGATTAGAACAGCTAATAATTTAATATTATTAGCCAATCAGAATAGGATTTTACAACCATGACAACCAATATGACCAATCACATTCATTCTACTGTGCATGCCGTAACGTTTGTCATCCAATCCCATGATGCATTGAGAAAGTCGAAAAGGTTTATTACTTCACATGGTGTGTCTGCAAAAACATTCAAAAATTTTTCATTGTACAACTTCTAGTTTGTAGTCTAATTACAAACTCTCTTTGTTGGATCTAGGACTCCCTAATATATTGAGTGTTCAAGCAATCAACAGTGTTGGGTTGAGGCAGACGGTTTATGCGACAAGTTTGACTGTGGATAACACTCCACCAGGTGTTGGTCACGTAAGTACACTTTGGTATATTTTCATCTTCAGACAAAAACTTAGTAACTTACAGTACAAGTATAGTTCATTTACAACCATCTGGACATGACGATGGAATTTGCGTCGGGAATGAAATCAATAAAAAGAGATATTTTTGCCCTTTCCTGACGTAAGGTATTAAAGCTCTGTATGCTCAGTGCTTTCCAAGAGCCTGCAGGAAAAAATGTACAGGCTTACTCGGGTGGGGCTTGAACCCATGACCTTCTCAAACACTCATACGAACACGACCATTGCATCAACTGCAATCAAGCAAAGATCATCGCCCCCATCACCTTCTGGCAACCCACATACATCAGAGAAGCCATCGAAATCCGCAGACACAACACGGTTACCCAAGACATCGGCTTCCACATCAATGACATCTGGGCTCAACTCCTCAAGCACCGACCATCCTCCACCCACACAGCCCAACAAGCTACTGCCACAACCCAGTGCACAAAACAACATCCAGTCATCACACTCCACTATTTAAAGGACAGACAGAGCACACTGTCCAAAACGTTGAGATCCATTCTCACCCGGGTTCTTTTCAGAACCACCCATCTTCCTAGAAGAGATTATTTTTGCATGGCGTCACCCGCAATTTTAGAAAAATATTCCCATGACCTCCTGTTACATTGAATTCAAATCGGCTAGCCGACCCATTAAGCTCAGTGGTTCAGTGGTTAAGATGTCTGCACTAGTAAGCAGAAGGTTGTGGGTTTGGGTTCCACCCTGAGTAAGCCTGTGAATTTTTTCCCACAAGCTCTCGGAAAGCACTGAGCATACACTACGTCTGGAAAGGGCAAACATCTCTCTTCTAACCAACATGTATGGGCCTCCGATTGTTAATATAAGAGCACTTCCCAACAAATTCAAAGTGCTCCATTTGTAAAACACTGTGTATTAAGCATGTTCCTCTTTCTTGCTTGCTGTTTGTCAGGTCCAGTGCCCTGCATTCATCCACGCAGACAGCGCTCTCTTGTGTAGTTGGACTGATTTTCTAGATGCCGAGTCGGGTGTTGACCGTGTCCGTTTCCTTGTTGGGACGGCGCAGGGCCTGGATGATGTGTTTCGATCTAGTGACTTGCCTGGTGACCGCACTCACTACAGTGTCAAAGGTGGGTTGACTCAGAATCAGACTTAGGTTGCGTCCAAATCAACTGGGTGTGGCCGCGATTATGGTCATTGGCAGGGTGTTAGAGACGTGCCCGAATTACTTGCCAGCGGCCGCAACTACCACAATGTCACAACACAAATATTTAGTGATAAATGAAGTTAACTGTGACACTTTACCACTTATCACTGGATTTCATCAGTAAATCAGATTGACCGACTGACTGTTTTGACAATGACGAGCTATTTGTTCTAGACTAGTTATTTGCACTCAAGTTTGTGCATCAGAGTGGGTAACTATCAGCTGCGTTTGTGCATACATGACTATGTGTACTTTATAATACCCTTGTCGGTTTCTGTATTCATCAATCCAAGTCGAGTCAAAATTGTATTTTTCACATCTGGCCAGTGAACAGACATGCGTCCATAGCCGCAACCAGCCAATTAATTTGGACACGACCATATTCATCTTTGTTGAAACTTCAGTGTGGATTATCCTGCCTCTTTATTGTTGTACAGACCATGTGCATCTGTTTGAAGTGCATAACTGTGAAACAGTTGCCATACTTAGACCTTGATGCTTCTCTGAAGAGCATCTCATGAAAGTTATCCCATGAAAAAGAATAAAACTGCTGCAAACTGCTGACTGACTGAATGGACCTGAAATATACAAATACAAAAATTGTCATTTGTTTACAGATTATCCTCCTGGCAAACCCTCTTGGTTTTGTTTGGCCAAATGGGGCTGTCTTTCCATTTCCTGTTTATCCTTGCCACTTCTCTTTGTTCCTTCTCTTGCCCTATTACCACCTTCAATTCAACCCCCCCCCCCCCCCCCCCCCCCTCTGGCCCCTAACCACACTCCTTTGTCCAATTCCCCAGCTTCAACCTTCATCTTAATCCCTCCCCTCCTTCATCCCTTCCAAAACCACACTTCTTTGTTCCTGCCTTCCTGGCTGTGCTTTCATCTCCCTTTGATGTTTACCCACTGCCATGCTCCTTTGCATCCCTCTTTTGTGTTTCTCCACCCACCCCCTCATGCATGTGTGTTCCCTACATGTTTGTTTCTTGTACTGTCATTTGCCTTTGAGAAAGAACTTGCTTAAGTTCGAAACGTCAGGCCAGCTAATTTTTTGAAAGTTATCCCAGACAGTTTGCTCAGTGGAAGAACAAGTGGCACACTACCGAAGTTAAGGGACATCGACGGTAGGCAGTACTTGCACACCATGTTATTGCTTGCATTAGCGTGTCTAGCAATAATCAGTGCATTGGTCTGGGGCATGACAGGCCCTTATTCATCTACAAAGGGTAACGTCCTTCGGATGGGACATTAACCTGGAGGTCCCGTGTGCTCTATAGGATCAGTTCACGTAAAAGAACCCAGAGCACCTGTCGTGAATGAGCAGGGGTTTCCCCAGTGCCTTTGGCCTCCAGCACAAAGATGGCCCATTGTAAAGTTAAACCTGTTATTAGTATTATTATTAAAGAAATTCCATTGCCAATAATATAAAATATGGAAAAGACAAACTGAAAGTATCCTCTCTATTACAAAGGATGTTCCTCCCCATGTTGGTGTATTTTTCAAACCGAATGGGTGAAAGTTAACAAATATGTTCTTAACAGATCTGAATCTGGTTCACAACAAAGTCTACTACGTGACTGTGGAGGCCTTCAATGCTGTCAACCAGAGCTCCATGGCATTCTCTGATCCTATTGAGATTGACGACACCCCTCCTTCCTACGGCGTTGTGGTTGAGCTGTCTGGAGTGCATAGTTTCAATTTCAGTGATCCTGTGAACCTACCGGAGTGGGATTGTCTTGATGAGGAGGAATGCTTAAGCCTTGATGGAGAGTGTCTGGAATCCATCACCCAACTGCAGATCTTATGGCAGCCGTTTACAGACGAAGACACTCAAATCACCAAGTATGAGGTAGCCCTGGGCACCACACCAGGAGGGTCACAGGTCAAACCCTTCTACGAGGTGTCCAGGGACCAGACCTCGGAGCTCATCACCAACATCGATCTGACCAATGTCCGCAAGGTCTATGCCACGGTGAGGGGATACAATGAAGCCGGCTTGACCAGCACTGCGGTGTCCAACGGCATCTATGTCAGCAGGTTGACTGCCGGGCTTCAGCCACTTCAACCCTTCGAGGTCAAAGATGGGGTCATTGATGATGAACTTGATGACATGGACTTCCAGACGTCACTGCATGAAATGAGTGCATCATGGGATTTCAGTGGGGACCCATGTCCCATCAAGAAGTACATGTGGGCTATTTATAGAATTGATGGGAAGGAGATTCAGCCGTTGACAGATGTTGGAGGTAAAGTAATTGTGCACACATATTATCATCTTAATTCACATTCAAATTCAGGACAATGTCCATATTTATTGCAGAATGTTGTAGTTCCAAAAATAATTAAAGTTGCTATATCTTTGCTTTTTCGGCATGGCACCCTAAATAATTTCTAAATTTCATTATCAGAGTTATTAGCTGGTGGGTGGAGAAACACAAAAGAGGGATTCAAAGGAGAGTGGGAGTGGCTGAACATCAAAGGGAGGGGAAGGGACAGCAAGGAATAAAGGAACAAAGGAGTGTGGTTAGGGTAAGGATGAAAGAGGAGAGGGATGAAGCTGGGGAAGGGGAACAAAGGAGTATGTTAACCTGAATGATCTTCAGTATAGTTTGCCTTCTGTAAGAAAGACAAAATATACAATTGATGTGTAAAGTTTTTTTAAATAGTCAAAATGCTCATAGATGCAGTCCATGTATCAATTGATCTTACAAAATCAGTGTATCCAATTATGAAATCAATCGCAGATGTCATCAGCTCTATATAAGTCTCATGCTTGCCTCTGGTTGTGTTTACCAAACAGTACAAACATCAGACACCAACACGGATGTTGAAATGACAGACGGTGAGACCTACTACAGCGTTGTGCGTGCTACCAATGCCCTCGGCCTGACCATCACGGTCCGATCTGATGGGATCACTGTGCAGCGTGATCCCTTGATACCTGGCCAGGTCTATGATGGGCTCCTGGTGGGCTTTGATCTGACTTATCAGAAGGAGACGGACAGCATATCAGCAAGCTGGAAGGGATTCGGAGAGGGGATGCCTGTCAAAGAAAAGGTGCAACACACAGGTACATAGAGAAGCATTAATATTATGGGCCATATTCTGTAGTAGTAGTAGTAGTAGTGCCTATGGTTGCACTCTGCAGAAGCTCTGAATTATTGGATTCTTATGACAAAACATCAATTGTTGTATTTTTTGGGGGGTGGGGGTTAAATTTTTGTCAATAATTTGTTTTTACTTTGATGTGATGGGATAGATACCAACAGGCCCATTGGCCACACCGCACTACGTACGTAGTGCGGGATTGTGGCTATAGATGTCAACTAGCCAGTAGCCTCATGCCATGGCTATAGGCATTATCCAGGCTCAATGGGTTAAAAGTCAATTGTGTGTTCAGCATTGGCTGAACAAAATCTAAGGCCCCGCTCTCACTTGAACAATTTTCTACGCGAATGCCGTGCGACTACCAAATCGCACAGGGCGTACAGGAGTCGCACGGCAGTCTGTTGATGATTTGCACAGGTTGTAGGGATGTCATGTGTAATTCGGACGGGTCGCATGCTCTTGCGAGTTTTTTCAAATGTTGAACATTTTCATACGGCTGTCGCACGGTTCGCATGGGGTCAAGTGTTGACATCAAGTGCGGTTTTGAAGATCGACGCAAAAAGGCCCTTCTTTTATGCGATTCACGCGGATCGAACGGGCTTGTACGGCGGTCGCACGGGGCTCTGATTAGTTGTACGGCGATTGTACCACATGCGCACAGGTCGCACACTATAGTGGAACAACAATCGCACGGTGCTTGCGCGGGACTCGAACAGAACTTGAACTGTTATCGGATGTTTCAGGAGGAAAAGTCGCACAAGAGTTGAACGGCAGTCGCACGGCAGTTGTACAAGAAAAAACTGCGCGGGAAAGAAACAGAAGTCATACAGAAATCGCACGGCTGAACGATTTTTTAGTCGCACCGCAGTTGTACAAAAAATTGTTCAAGTGAGAATGGGGTATAAGTAATATTTTGTTTTGCTGTTTGTGGACTCACTAATGGGTTAAAAGTAGTAAACGTTCTGAGTCAAAGACTATTACGAATATGCAATTATGCACTGTGTCCTTTCTCACAGCGTATAAACGTACATATAGAAAGAGTCGAGACAAGTTCAAAAAGTGGTTAGTAAAAACAAGTTGTGGGGCAGTAAATTTACGACTGAGGGCAGCGAGATGAATGCGTGGTGGTAACCAAAAAATAACGTGGGCGTGGGGCAGGCAATTGTGAAACGCTGTGAATTGTGGACGTTATGGCGAACATTGAGAATATTTCAGACTCTGGGGGGGGGGGGGGGATGGATTTGTATTCAGCAAGCAAATGTCGTTGGATTCTTTTTGTTTGTGTGTCTGTTTTTAAGATGTTTTGCCAGGAGAATAAATTTGGGGTTATTTTTTTTCTTGCGCACATGAAATTAACGTGACTGTTTATATGTCATATGTTTGTCGCCCAGATGATATTCCCCCATTAACAATCATGGGCTACGTGATAAGGAACAGCAAATAAATCACTCGCTGCTAACTGCTTATAAAATAGGAATCATATATTTTTGCCAAACCTTCGGGAAAAAGTGTGAAAGTGTGCACCAGGTTTTGCCTTTGTACACACACTATGGCTGCATCGGGGCAGCTTAACGTTTAAACGGTGCGTGAAAGTTTTGCTAAACTTTTACCAAATTAAACATGGAATCCCATCGTTAACCGTAACCCATAAGGTGTTTGGACATTAGTACTGATATTGATGGATTCGGTACTGTTAGGGTTTATGGATACTAGGTTTATTGACCTATTTTTCTTCTATAATTTTGTCTACTTATTCATTTTAATATGATACCATGCTACAGTGCGTTTTCACTGTTGATTCTGTATTTAATTTATTAAGATAATATCTGTTTACTTTAAAAATGTAAACATACCAATTATACAGTCTTTGGACTGCTGGCATGTTAACATTTAAAACTGCATTGAATTGAATTGAACTGAATTTAATCAATACCTCTGGGAAAGGAAATATTTTTAATAATCTAAAAAACAAAATGAGCCCTCTTCCCTAGTCAGATCCTTCGTGAACCACAGATTCAGTGATACCTGCCCTACTAGAAAATTCAGTCATCAATTGGTCATCGTTAGTAGAATTGGGCATCATTTGGTCATCATTAGGTCATCAATAATAATAATAATAATAATAATAATAATAATAATAATAATAATAATAATGCTTATAATAGCGCTTTATACAAAAGTCTCAAAGCGCTTCACAAAGAAAAAGAGCAATAAAAAGTAAAAGATAATCAAATTGTTAAAAAACCTTCATAAAACAGTTGTGGAATCCAACATTTAAAATATTTCAATATAGATAATTCAATATTACAAATAACACTGCTATCAACAATAACCTACAAACCAGAAAAAGAAACAGACTAAACAAATGGCAAATGATATTTATATCATTCATCACACGTTCAATCCACCCCCCCCCCCCCCCCCCCCCCCCCCCCCCCCCCCCCCCGACCTGGAAGTTTGCTTGAAACACGGAAAAAATATACTGGACTTCCAACTACACCTATCAGTAAAAAGAATTATTGTTTAAAAGGATATGTCTTTAAGAGTTTCTTAAAAGTTGATAGAGAGTCAGCATTGCGTACACAATCTAGCAGATTGTTCCAAAGACTCGGTGCTGCATGTTTCAATGCTCGTCGACCGTAAAAATCTGTGGACGGATGAGCTGGAGTGACCAGGAGATTTCTCAATGAAGATCGGAGCTGAAGTGGAGGCCTGTACTCTTGAAGCAGATCTGCGATATAGCCTGGTCCCATTCCATGCAGGCTCTTGTAGGTCAGTAGAAGGACCTTGTATACCGCCCGTTGTCTGATTGGGAGCCAGTGAAGGGATTGCAAGGTTGGCATGATATGTTGACAGCGTGGTGTGCGTGCAACAAGTCCGGCTGCACTATTTTGTACGCGCTGAAGCTTATGGGTTTCTGACTCGGGGAGGCCGTACAGAAGGGAGTTGCAGAAATCCAGCCTAGATGTAACAAAGGCATGGACGAGTTTAGCAGTACTATCCTCGTCAAGATACTGTCTAATCTGGCCAATGCCACGTAGTGCAGCAAAAGATGAACGGCATATGCTGTTGACATGGTCAGTCATGCGAAGATTTTGATCAACAATGACTCCCAGACTTCTCGCCGACTCTTTATAGGATGGATTATTTGTTGACCTACAATGAGAGATTGAGGGTCCATGGGCATTAGGCATCATTTGGTCATCACTGGGCAAAAATGTCATCAAAAGGCATAAAATGTCATCAAGCAGGCATCATTTGGTCATCATGAGGCATCGATGGTCATCATAATCTGACATCACAGTCATCATCAATCATCACAGTGCATGACTGTTCCGAAATTTTCTGAGAAAGAGGCATCATATCCTCCAAAAACTAAGTTTCAGTCATCAGAGAGGTTGCCTCTTTGATGACTGAAATTTGGTTTAATTTCTCAGTCCATTGATGCAGTGGACTTTGATAAATTACTCTTCGCACATTATTTATTTAGGCAGTTTGTGAAATGGACATTTTAACTGACTTTTTTGTTATACACACATATAAATGTACAAAGCCAAAGTTAAGGTTTTAATTACCAACTTCAATAATGTCTAAACTGTACTTTATCACATAATATACCGTAAGATAAAATTTTGGGCCCAATAGACCCTAAGGATGTAATGACTGTTTACATTTGCCAGAAAAACTTCATTTATAAATGAGTGCACCAGAAGTGCACCAATTCCACTCAGCCCCCATAGCATTACACCAAATCTGCATTACATAAGCTTCTTCTCTCACCAAGCACACCAAAAGCACACTCTTAAAAGAATTTTCATGTGGTGATGGACTGATCTGATTGTATTAAAGAGAGGGGGTGTAAAATGCCTTGTTGCCATTAGACTTTTTTTCAATCTACATGTATGTACCGCGACTTTTCTGTTTAATGAAAAAAATTAAGTCCAATCGGGACACACGGTAAACTAATGTCCCTGTCACCTTACCGCGACCGTGATGTAAAACTACCAGGCGGAAAGCATTCAGGGAAGATTGCCGCGAGGCCGCAGAGAGTCATCAGGGACGATAAAAAGTCTGGCTATTCAATTCAATTTTACTGCGCGAAAAATTATGCTAGGTCACCGCGTCTATCCCGTTTAGGTCAAAGGTGATTGTGCACATTGCCCACAATGTGTCATGGTTTAAAAGTCCAAGTGGGAACTCACGGTTGAATTACACAAAGGCATGTTGCGGTAAGTTTCCGCGAGGCCGCAGAAGAAAAGTCCAATAGAAACACGGCTTTAGTCGCATATCAGTGTGGAGATATACATCTACATGTACATCAACCTGATGAGTCTTCAGTGTATGTGATTATTGATCACCAATACCCACTTCTCCCAACACCCACCTAGGAAATGAGGAACTCGCCAAAGACGAGACCACACAGCAAACTGTGGATTACTATGAGGCAGCCGTGGGCACTGACCGACGCTACCCTAAGACCAGAGACAATGTAGTGCCCTTCACCTACGTTGGTCAGAACACAACGGTCACCTTCGCAAACCTTAACCTGATGGTGCGGGCCTCGACATACTATGTGACGGTCAGAGCGTACAGTGTTAGTTTTGACAAGGCTGAGGTAACATCAAATGGGATCAATGTTGGTGTGGGAAGCACAGTGTTGGGTAAGTTTCTTTTCATGGTCTTCCCTTAAACTTCTTTTTCTTGCCTATTTTGTAATAGTCTAATGCTTTAAAGTTTCTGTATCCGTGCTCTTTGAAATTTCCATTTCTTTTCTTTTTTGAACAAATTTGTAAGGATAATGTTTTTGGTTGCTCTTGCAGGCGCTTAAAGTATTAAAAATAATTTGTACATTCTGGTAGTGTCCCCACACATTTTTAAAAGTTCCATTGAAACATTCAGTGGTTAATCTTACATCACATAATGACAAATATTACGTACGGTGAACGCACGGCAGAAAAATATTTTAATGGGAACCACGACTTTGAATCAAAAGGCAGAAACAGGCCAATCAATTAATCAAATTTAATTAGTTCATTTAAATTAGTTGGCAACATTATGTATGTGATAGCAACCATCCCAGTTAGTGTGCAATTAACTTTAGACTTCATGTACAAAAGCAAAGCATTACATACAGGCAAAGCAAAATAAATTACAAAGAAATTAGCAAAGCAGCAAATTATACAAATAGGCATAACATAAGACAGTAAGCCGGCAAATAGGATTGATTTTCGGCCGAATACCTTTAAGGAACCCGCAGGAACTGGCCCCGCCCAGTCAATGCTTATAGTGCAGCTATTGGGCCGAGCATCTCCACACGCCGCACTGGATCAGCCAAGCCACAGGTAGGTCAGCGTTGAACCCCGGTGAATTCAACCACATCAAGGGGCCACGACAGTCCGGGCATGGTCCAGCAGCACCGTCAGTCTCGGCCACGATCCAGCGATGAGGAGCGCAGCACCGGTAGAACACATGAAGGAGATGCTAGCCCAACTCTGCGCTATTCTCGCACATACATGTAGCTTGTGTAAATGGGCACTGACTGAGACCGAATAAAAGGCGGCCCGTCCTTATATAGGGTTTTTACCCGCGCGTAGCCACTGAAGCAAATACTTACAACATTCCAAAAATTCTAGTGCGGGGAGACTGACAAAAGACTAATAGAATTAAGTGGGTTCGTAACACAAATAGTTGCTCTCTGTTTCACAAATTTCCCAGGAACTGAGGTTGAAGTCCCCAAGTATGTCAACTCTCTCTCAGAGGTCCAAGTCATGTGGGGCAGATTTGAATCCACATTACCCATCCTACTGTACTATGTCGGCGTGGGCAAACCTTCCCCTTCCTCCATCCTATCTGAAGGCATGGACTGCCTGGATATGTTGTTGGGGACAGGGGAGGCCAAGGCTACTTTCAGCGAGAGAGGGATGTATTTTGTTGGCAAAGACACCTACGCAAAGATTACAGGTCTAAATCTGACACAGGCAGGTTTCCACTATGTGACTGTTGTGGGTGAGTAACTAGACATTCCTTCAAATACTAAAACACACTTTTTGTTAAAGTCACATTTGACCATGAGTAAAAGGTGGCTTGATGAGTAGATCTAGTTTGGCAGAACCAAAAATGTATCTGAAATCGGAAGCACTTTTATAAAAATATTGTCACCCACAAGTAGGCAACTACCTGTTCAATTTCCCTTGTGGTTTGTTTGATAATATTGTCAGCTGAAAGTTGTTTCCTCATTTGGTAATCCCTATACAGCCATTTTCCCAGGTTATATCCTAAAGTTGAGGCACTATCCGTGGCTCTAGGGTATTCACTCCCTGACAAAAGATATTGACAGCCTGGGGCACTGCCAGTTGGTAGAGCACTAGTATAGTAATCCAGTTGTCACAGGTTCAAATCATGCTACTGTCAGTTTTCTTTGCTCTTTTTTGCAAATTTGTATAGCATATAGAAAATTATGTAGAGATTTTGCACTCTGGCGTAACAATATGACAATCGTATTTGGTTGGTCTCGTTTATGTCTTCAAGGGATGAATGAAGGAGGACAGTGTAACTCGTCTACCAGTTACTTCTCTGTTGATGCCACTCCTCCCATTGAGGGTCAGTTGCGTACTGGACCTTTCTATGACATGGTAAGTGCAGTCAGTAGACTCGGGGGTAACTCCTCCCCTTTTCAAAAGGGGAGGTGAATTGGTCCAAACGACGCTGGAAGTTATCTTGCCTGGGTCTATAGATCTGAAAATTGGGATAATTTCTCTGGAATCTGTTGAAGAATTTTCCTCTGTTTAGATCTGGTCCTAGGAAAACCATAAGGCTGGTAGGGTTGGCAATTCGAAATGTCGCCAACCCTACAACCTCTGATCGTAACCTAGAGTGGCTTTTAGCCTTTTTCTGGGTGATTTCAATAAAAACGTTACTTCTCGGTTGTTGTCACTCCTTCAGCCTTTGAGTGTCGGCTGCGTGCTGGATTTTGCTATGATATGATAAGTGCAGTCAGTGGGACAGTGTAACTCCTCTACCAGTTACTTCTCGGTTGATGTCACTCCTCCCATTGAGTGTCAGCTGCGTGCTGGATTTTGCTATGATATGATAAGTGCAGTCAGTGGGACAGTGTAACTCTTCTACCAGTTACTTCTCGGTTGATGTCACTCCTCCCATTGAGTGTCAGCTGCGTGCTGGATTTTGCTATGATATGATAAGTGCAGTCAGTGGGACAGTGTAACTCTTCTACCAGTTACTTCTCGGTTGATGTCACTCCTCCCATTGAGTGTCAGCTGCGTGCTGGATTTTGCTATGATATGATAAGTGCAGTCAGTGGGACAGTGTAACTCTTCTACCAGTTACTTCTCGGTTGATGTCACTCCTCCCATTGAGTGTCAGCTGCGTGCTGGATTTTGCTATGATATGATAAGTGCAGTCAGTGGGACAGTGTAACTCTTCTACCAGTTACTTCTCGGTTGATGTCACTCCTCCCATTGAGTGTCAGCTGCGTGCTGGATTTGTCTATGACATGATAAGTGCAACCAGTAGGACAGTGTAACTGCTCTTAGAGTTACTTCTCGGTTGATGTCAATCCTCCCATGGAGTGTCGGCTGCGTGCTGGATTTTTCTATGACATGATAAGTGCAGTCAGTGGGACAGTGTAACTCTTCTACCAGTTACTTCTCGGTTGATGTCACTCCTCCCATTGAGTGTCGGCTGCGTGCTGGATTTGTCTATGACATGGTATTAGTGTAGTGAGTAGGAAGTTTAATTCCTCTACCAGTTACTTCTTTGGTTGATGTCACTCCTCCCATTGAGTGTCGGCTGCGTGCTGGATTTGTCTATGACATGATAAGTGCAGTCAGTGGGACAGTGTAACTCCTCGACCAGTTCTCTGTTGATGTCACTCCTTCCGCCATTGAGTATTGGCTGCGTGCTGGATTTTTCTATGACATGATAAGTGCAACCAGTAGGACAGTGTAACTGCTCTAAGAGTTACTTCTCGGTTGATGTCACTCCCCCCATTGAGTGTCGGCTGCGTTCTGGATTTTTCTATGACATGGTATTAGTGTAGTCAGTAGGACATTGTGTAATTCCTCTACCAAGCAGTTATTTACTTCTCTGTTGATATCACTCCTCCCATTGATGAGAGTCGGCTGCATGCTGGACTTTTCTATGACTTGTCAGTGTTGCTAGACAAAGTTTCTGTTGATGATACCTTTGTTGAGGTTTTACACTGGGAACCT